>CAWUFW010000640.1:0-1482500 GCA_963921515.1 Calotriton arnoldi | reverse complement strand
GGTGCATTCCTGTCAATGTGCTTACCTAGTGCCAATGCAGGCACCTTTGCACCACGGTGCAAGGGGGCCTGCGTTGTAAGCAGGATTGCTTTTGTGCAGTTAGGAACACCTTCCAGCATACAAAAACAATCCCGAGGCATTTTTTATTAACCTACCAAATGCATTCCGGGAGCTGTAGTGCTGGTTCGCATCAGTTTATACATTTGAACTAAAACATAAACAAACAACGATTTGTAAAAGAAAATCCAAGCATTACAGCACTGCGTCACATCAGATCATCCGGCAACTTTACTTGTGCTTAATCTTTTAGTGTCAACATCCACAACTGGCAAGTTCATAGTAGAAAAGCAAGCAACGGATGTGTGAGCTTGAGGCTAAGGCACCCTCTCTGAAGTCGGTAGAGTTTGATTCGGCTCAGAAACACAACAAAACACATAATCTTGACAACTCCCATAATCTTTCTGCCATTTTATTTCTCAGTTGAAGCCAAAGCAATTATAAACCGCCTCGTGGCGGTATGAGTCACTGTCCAAACATAGAAACAGGATTCATTACAGTTACAGCATCACCATTCTTCAAAACCTTCAAAAGGGCCACGCACAAGTCTGTCTGAAAACTCTGTACTGATTCTCTCTCGCTCGGTCAAAATTATTCACCAGGAATTTGCCTTAGTCAAACATCATTCACTCACATTCTTACCCGTTCAAACACTTCCAAACCAGTGCCATACAGCCCTCACACACATGTGAACATATGCACAAAGAAGTGTCAAGCCCAATACCGTAAGCATACATAGAGAGAAATAGAAAATGGTTCCTTTGGGTGTGATACTCAAGCAGTATCTGTTTAGAGAAAAAGAAAAAAACAAATTGCCCAAAAGGTTACTCAATTTCGAACATTACTTAGATGGCAAATTAATGTTGTGTAAATTGAGCAGGCATACTGGACACCAAACACTTCACCTGAGTACAATGTATACAGTGAAACTGTATTGAATTCTCAATTGAATTAGTACATGAAGACATAGACAGACTCAGTACCTCCAAAACAATCAAAAATAATCAGAAGGTGCTACACGCGCAAAAAGGTGTGATGGTGTTGTGTTCGTGTGACAAACACATATTAAATGGCTAATTAGCGTACCTACACGGTATTTGGACAAAATATCAAATTTTATATCTTGAGTTACAGAAATATCGGCAAAAAATATTGTGATCCACAAATATTGTGATGCAGGAATATCGTCAAGAATATACATTTTTTTGGTAAGTAATATCACTGTCAAGAATATCATTGCTGTTAATATAGTTTTCAATAATATAGTTGTACAAAATATCGGTTTTTTTAATTATCTTTGTGTTTTAGTTCACATATTAATTGAATGTGTTAATATTATTTGTATAATTGTTAATAATATCTTTAAATAGAGTTTGTAATTTTAAGTGATTTATAATTTTTAATTTAATTGCTAACAGTAATTTATAGTATTGTAGTGGGTTGCTAGGTTTGTAAATTATTAATGTATTATTAATTATTTAATTCATTAGTAATTATGTAAATTGTGGAATAATTATATTTTTTAATTTATACATTAGGTGTGGGCTGCTGGGCTTTTAGGGGTATAGGGTGAGAAGATAACTAAGTAATAATCAACAATTAATTATCAATGTATTATTATTTGATTGATTATTTATGGAATTGTGTAATAATTATATTTTTGAAGTTACAAATTAGGTGCGGGCTGCTGATTTTGTAGGGGTAGTTAATTGAGTACTAATTAATTAACACTTAGGGGCTCGTTACGATGGTGCTCGGACGAGCATCCGACCGCCATTTAAGCAGGTTTGAGACCGCCAGACAAGGAGTCGGCAGTCCCACCCGCCATATTTTGATCAGACTGCCTTTTTCTACTGCGTCTTGTGCTGAAGCCCGGAAAAGGGCCGCAGCACAAGCCGCAGTAGAAAAATGCATTTTTCAAACATCAATGCACCGTGTGCCAGGCATCATGTGGTGCCTGGAACACGGTGCATAGATGCTTGCAGGGGCACCACATGTGCCCCCCTGGCCACTTAGCAGTGGCCCATGGGGCACGGGGGCCCTGCTTGGCGCCCCCTAAGTCCCTTTCTGACAGCTTTTTCATGACAGTGGGACCACCATGAAAAGGCTGTGAAATATGGACATTGTGATCCTGACGGAGGTGCCGGAGCAGGCACTGCCTCCATTCAGGATCACGATTCCGACCGCCGCTCCGTCGGGATCATTAGATCCTCTCTGATGTGGCGGTCCATCCACCGACAGCCAAGGGTCCGACTGCCTGCATCATAATGTGACCGTCAGCCTGAAGGACTGTCTGTCGGTGGGACCGCCACTGACGGCCTGTCGTGGCGGTCCCACCGGCATCGTAATGTGCCCCTTAATTATTAATCCTTACTGTTGCACAGACGAAAAGGGAATACTAAATGTAACCCCTCTGAAGTCCAACGTTTTCCCTAATGTTGCACAGACTGGACTGGGAATAGTAAATTGTACCCCTCCGAAGTCCAACACTTTCCCTACTGTTGCACAGACTGGAGTAGGAATAGTAAATCTTACCCCTCTGAAGTCCAACGCTTTCCCGACTGTTGCACAGACTAGAGTGGGAATAGTAAATCTTACCTTCACGAAGTCCAACGCTTTCCCGACTGTTGCACAGACTAGAGTGGGAATAGTAAATCTTACCTCCACGAAGTCCAACGCTTTCCCTACTGTTGTACAGACTGGAATAGGAATAGTAAATTTAACCTTTCTGAAAATCTACACTTTCAATACTGTTGCATAAATCGGAGTGGGAACAGTATATCTATTATTCCCAGACTTCAATACTTTTCTTTGTTTAAATATATATATGCTTATAATTTGTTCATTTGTTTAATTTTATATTATTTGTTTATATATATATTTTTTTTTCATAATATGTTTAGTAAATGTCTTTTTTTGGATTGTATAGACTAATTTGCTAATTTATTTAATGTTTTGCAGTTGATTTGTTAATCTTTTTATTTTTTATATAGATACATATATATATATATATATATATATACATACATATATGTTTTTTCTAGAAGTAAATAAAAAAATATATTTAATATAATGTAAAATATATATTTCTAATAGTGTTACATTGTATATGTATATATATACAAAAACACACATATATAGGTGTGTTTCTATAAGTATATATATTTATAAATAGTTTTAAATATTATTTACATTTTTTTGATTTACATTATATTAATGTTATATATAAAAATATTTAAGATTAACATTATAAGTATAGGGAAAAAAATATTTTTGTAATCAATATTTTTGATACGATATTTCTGTATCTTAATATTGCTGTGTTCCATATTGTGTCAGTGATCCACCTACACAAATGGACAGACGCACTTGACATCATTATAGAGCATGCAAGATCCTGCAATGCATATGTACAAATAGTGCCCCAAAAGTCTTAAGCAAGATCTCAATTTATCCTTTAGCAACTTCTGAAGTGATACAATGGGCAGTTTTTAGTTTCACCGCATGGGAGGAGATTTTCCAACTGTGCTCAATTTGACCCTAATCTGCTCTCATCCAAGACACAAGTCCAACAAAAGGACTTACTTATCGGCTGTTAGGAGGCCTTAGAGTCTGTACCCTCGTGTATGAAAGATTATTTCTTCACTTTCAGCTCTGCTGTGATCAGGCAGGCAGGTGGTGCGTAGTACATTGCGTATTGTGCATTTTTACTCCGATCCTATCTGTGTACACAGACATCCACAGACAATGCAGTGCTTGCCACCTGCCTGCCTGATCACAACCTGACCCACACAGCTTACAGTAAAACACATGACATCCATGCTCATGACTTCACAGGCTGGATACAGTGCATCAGAGGCCGCTTGTTGGCCTGAAGGCTATATGTTCTCAAGCCAACTCTAGTGTATACAATTAATGAAATGATCCAACAATCATCTGCAGTGGCGGCAGATGACATTTGAAAGAGGTGAGGTGTAAAAGTTGTGTATGACTTTTATGTAGCAAGCAAAACTAGCAAGCTTAATGGACAAACGTGGGGTTCGGTGGGGTCTTCCTCTAGAGAAAAAAATTAAAAAGGATTGTCAAATGGTCCATTTTAAATCTAATGAATGTAGTGAGAAAGCAAGGTTTATAAAGCAGTGGGAACATATAGTCTTGAAATGCTAAATACATTAAAAACTGCCCCATATCTTACTGCATTAATATGTTCAAGAGTTACTGTAATGTGCAAATTGTACAGCGCGACAACTTCAGGCCCTTTAAAGTGTGTGCTTTCTCAGGGTCTTGCACTGCATGCAGCATCAACGTTGGAAGAAAATGCTCTAACCAGGCTTCGGTAAGCACCCACAGCTGCTGGCTGCAATCAGTCATATAGAAATATGTGCAGACAGGTATTTAAGTGGGATGGAAAAAAACTGGGGCTCTCTAAAAGAGAACATGTAAAATCCATTTCTGTGATTCCCTTAGAGCGCCACCCAACAGGTATTTTGGTTTCTCGCGGAGATGTTATTGCATCCAGATATATAACACAACAACTGCCATACACCTAAAACCTGCTAGTACTATTGGCTTTGTCAATGGTTGTTAGCTGTTTAAGAACAATGAGTAACAGCAATAATTAACACTGGCAGTGCTTAATTTGTAAAAAAATAAGTGCCAGGGCTCTAGTCAGCAGGCCACTTCCGCATGCACTGCCCACTGCCAATTACAGTATCAGCATAACTAATAAGTCTCACCCCTACAAGTGTGACAATTCTGACATTTTCAGGACCTCAAAGTTAAATGAATGATTTTGGCAGCAGGTATTAGTCATTCTTAATGTATATTGAATTAATAAACAACAGTTGTTGTGCTCACCTATGAATTCAAACGACAGCGCCACCATGTGGCAGACTGTCATAGGTACCAGTGCTGACAATTAAGTTCTGGTGCCGAGCACTGGAAACCACTGGCTCAAATTAAGCACTGAACACTGGAAAGGCTTCAAATCTGAAATTGTGAGACTGTCAATTAAATATTACTGAGGCCTGTGGAAGAAGTATTGGACTTCAGTTATGGGCACTTTATGTTAGATATGTATGCCCTTTTTCTCTGCATATATCATCCATCTGCACATCTTCAAACTCATCTCTTTCCTCTTGAGCACCCTCTTTTCACTCTCCCCTGAATAAATGAATTTATTTATTTATTGTTCAGTTAATTAAAACCATAACAATATTACAAACACTATTTAAAAAAGAGCATATTGCGTAAAAGTTACATTTCTCTAAAAACATCTTAAAATTTATGTAATTATAAAAATATACTTCTTGTTTTATCATTGCTCAGGTTTAGCTTTCAGTTCTTGTTCATGAATACGTAAAAATTTAATCAGTTTACAGTTCATTTGGGGTCGGTGGAATCCAGTCCTCTTATGATAGCTGTTCTACATGACTTTATGCCCCTGTCCAGGAATGCTCGCCGTAATATTGTGGTTCGTGCTGGTTGCAGTATCTTACAGTGGCATACAAGATGAATCAAGTCTTCCTTTTATAGCCACAGTGCCGGCAATTTTCATTTTCCCTGTGTATCCAATGAGGGGCATCCGCAAGAGTAGGGAACTGTCCAAACCTTAATGTTATTAATTTTCTTTTTACGTAAATGGAGAAAGTGGAGTCCAGATAGGCCGCTTGTTTCAGTGTTTTATAAGTGTTGATCACTGTCCATGAATGACTTCTTGTAGAAAAATGTCTTTATCAACCAGCAGCGAGTGGAACTTTGCAGCCTTATTTAGTGTTAATTTGAATGTTTGATAGGTCATTTGTTTGTTCCACAACTCATTTGTGCAGGTAACCTTTAACGCATGTTCCAAAAATGTGTAGGCTGGCGAGTGTTTATCCTGCTCCATTTCCTGCCATAAGGATTCGTTAAGACTATTTTCCTCTATGTTTTGTTTTATTTGGTACCCTACTTTTATGTATGTGTTAAGTCTGCCCAGTGTTTTGTTCATTATCCCGAACTCCAGGCGCATCTGTGCTGGTGAGGCAGTCTTCGGGAGCTGGAGAACCTTTTTGTAAATGCTCGTTATTAGTTTGTTTAGGGTTTCTGAATCCTTCCCGTGCATTGCAGCACTGGCGTATGATAGTGTTGGCAGTGCTTTAGCTGAAATTGTCGTTAATAATGGTTTCAAAGACGGTCCCTCCAGTTTCTTTGCAAGTGTTTTAAGTGTTTTAAGGGCAAATGTTAGTGCCCCTGCTCGCTGCGTCATGTATTTTTTCTGATCTCGAAATGATAATTTATCATCGATATAAAATCCCAAATATTTGTAGCATGATACTTTCTCCAGTAGATTACCTTTTTGTCTAATCCCTGAATACACTTCCTTGCATCTCCCTCACTTCACCACCCCTTGCATATATTTTGACATCCATTTACCCCTTCACACATTTACACAGAATTTCAATTACAACTGGAATACATGAGCATTGTTCTGTGAGCTCTGCAGAGGCGCCAACCCACTGACATGCACTTTGTTTGCAGGCTTCAACCTCTGCACCCGAGCTCTGAAGCAAAGCCCCTCATAAACACCTGGCACGACTCAAAGTATGCACAAGAGTAATAAGATGCACACAAAAAATACAGAAACACAACATGATGAAATAGCTAACTCTCTTGGGGAATGCAAGATTAAGTAAAACGTGAAATAAAAGAGGAACTAAAATCGCTGACCTGCATTACCGTAGCGTTTTTAACTTTCATTGTTCGGAAATCAACCCATGTTTTGGGGATTTACGTTAAGGGCATAAAGATAGGGCCAGTTTTAACACCATACAACATGTAATTCTCTTTACTATAAGCACATATTTCTCCCTTTACGTTTGACTCAGATATTTGGATCAAATTTACAAGGAAACAAAAACCCTGTTTGTATTTTGGATCAATTTTGCAGATGAACAAAAACAGCAGCTCCACTTCTTAAAGGCTCAGCGACCTTCAGCAAGTGCCTGGAGTGTCACAGTTGGGGAGGTTAGCTTGACCAAGGGTCTTAGCATACTATACATAACACAAGATTAGCATTAAAACACTTGCCATTACTGAGGACAAGGCACCAAATCACACGTACTTGCATCCAGTCCTACCATGTGATGAATGGGTGAGGGTGGGAACTATGTCTGTGAATGATGGATGTCTGCACTCACGCAGGGATGCAGACTTCGACGCCTGAAACTGAGATGCGGACAGCATCACTGGCCTACAGTTGATACCATCATAGCCTACAATGGCAATGAAGGGCTTTAGAAAGGTAAGCCATGCGTCACATTGCAGAAAGTTAATTTACTGCCTGACTTCCGTCTCCTGCTTCAGAGCAAGGCACGGCAGGCAGCCTAGGACAGACAGCCCAGACCTAAATACATCAAATTATTTAGAGATAAGATTGTATCTCTAAATAAATTGATCTATTTCATATTTTTTTAGGTAAATGTGTATGAATTTTAGAGGTGCGCAGCCTCAGAGCCCTAATGGAGAAATCGCCCCTGATCATCTTTCTGGGAAGTGTTTGCAGTCCAGTGTATGCACACCGTTATCCTACATAAGTGTACATTTGAGTCGCTGTTGAGTGAACTTGTTAATGTGAACTTGTTGATGTCAAGTATGCATGTTAGGATGGCAGGCTCTTATTCCAGTACCATTATTAATTATATTGAATGTTTTCAATTTTATAAAAGTGTAACAGGGTCCTTAGAAAGGAAAGTGGAAGTGAAGAGAAGAAAAGACTCAATAAGGGAATGAAGAATAAATGGAGGTTAAGAGTGAGAAGAGGCACAAAAAAGGAGCTGTGAGAAGAGAGTGGGTAGGTGAAGAAAGGAGGACTATGAAGCGATACGTACAGTTGTCTCTTCTTCTGAGAGCCCCGCTTCAGCTGCGATTAGCATTAAGGTTGCTCCATTGGGCTGACGGCTACCATTGCTGAAATTCTTTTCCAGGATTTCCAACTGATCTTTATCCAGATTGAAATCTTCAGACGGTCGGTACCCCACCTGGTCTTTTGAGCTCATTTTCAAATTCTCAGTCTGAAATAATTGAGAGGATGAAAAAACATATTGTTGGTCACTGAGCTATATGGCAGAAACAAATGATTTAAAGAGAATGGGTGCAGGGTCTGATATTTTGTTTTCTGGTGTTAACCAGCAGATCTGGCATGGGAATACCAACCTGCAGAGTGGGAGGGCTGTGAAGAGATAGTACATAAGGACTTTGTCACTCACACTTCCAAGAATCCTGAGGTAGCAAATAATCTGTATGGGCATCCTACTCCTTTCTTGGCTTACTCACATGATGCCACCGGGTGTCACACAATGTCGGCTCCCTTCACATGGTCACCTGGTGAAGAGTCGGTGGTAGGAAAGGTGAGCTGGAAATCCATGCACTGAGCGGCTTCCAGCTACTCTTTGGAGAATCTGAAGAGCTGATGTCTAATATGGGTTTTGAAAACACCCGAGGACATTGGCAACAAACTCAGCTAGCTTTTGTTTGTTTTGGGATAGAGAAGAAGTTGGTGGGGGCAGGAGGCAGAAGTGCCTCTCCTCCTCCAAGGCCCCTCCTCCCCTCCTCTAACATGGTGACATTTTTTTTTCTATGATGGCAGGTCTGCGTTTCATCAATAGCTACCTGCTTTATATATAGAACATAGGTGACTGTTTTATATTGTAACCACCCTCTCACCCACTGAGTATACATGAATAAGAATTTATATGTGTTCACCAGTTTAGGTTTTGTCTGTTCTTGAGTGTGTTTCACTATCAGATGAAAGAGCTGGATTGTAAAATTTTCACTCAAAACTTGCCCTGGAAGATCACCATTGACACAAGTCATGGATAGAACTCCTTCATCTATCGCGTCATTGTTGCATCAAAGGCTTTTACTAGTGAGACTTCATTGGCACAATATGTGAGGTCGGTTTGTGTTATGTGATTGAAACAGATAATTATTTGAATGGTTATCCTGTATTTTTCTTCTTTGTAAAAGTCTTCCCAACTATAATGGCGAGGGCGGGGGGCTGCTTTCATGCTGGTTGTAGGTCCCTAGTGAATGCAGGGAATCCCTTGTGTTTCAGGACACACATGCTCCTTTCCAGGCACTCATTCACTTGACTACAGCTGAATACCCTGGAAGGGATGGTGCCCTGCAAAGGTGGGTGTGAGTCTAAAGCCAGGAAGCATTCCTGCCTCAGAATCAGGGGTAGGAAGTTTCCTGCGTTCTTTTATTAGGTCGAGCCTAGACAGCGCATGCGATGTCGCAAGACCTGTAGTAAACAGAATATGGAGGGCAATTTCTCTTGCTGCTTGCCATTGGTTAAGTCTGGCATTGCTCTTCTTATCTGGCTTATTGTTGGCTGGCGATCCGATACGTCACTTCCATTTTTGCAGGAAGCAGCACCGACCAACTACAGTTTAGTTACGCTGCTGGCTGTTATCTTTTTATTTAGGGACTACTTGTTTTCTTTGCTGCTCGCATTCCCAGAGGAAGTTTGCACACTGCCGCCGCTGGCACATCTGCCAGCTTCCTGCCCTCACCCGACGCCTTGCTCCACCGCTCTCTACCCGGGACCGACGCTTCCTGTCTGGCACTTGTTTAAATGTGTGACCATGCTGTCGCTTGGCCTGGATGCTTTACCTGGGCAGATCGGTAAAAATCGCATTTTGGGGATGGCTGTAGTTGTGTTGCGGTATATTTCTTCCCCCAACGCCCTCAAGACTATCACCACCGGGAGGGCAGTGAGGCGGGTGCTGCGGGATATGTTTAAGATTACTTAACACAATGCGTTCGTGTTTCGTTTCTTTGATCAGCGTAGTGTCCGCTTTGCGGCCGCTGCCTTCATCTTTTAGCATGCAGCCTTGCTATTCTGTGATTTCTGTCATACTTTGGACAGAAAGCATTCAGTCTTTGCCGCAGCCTTCGTTGGGGCACTTTTTGTGTCATTCGGGAGCTCTGCGTTACTTGCTTCGCTCTTCACCAGCCTCTACACTCTCACAATCCCGATGTGGGGATGGGCGGAACAGGCAGTGTCATGGAAGCTGCGCAGCCGAGGTGGCGTAAACGTGTTTCAGGTTTCCCTTTATCATTGTTTGTTGTTCATCAACCCCTCATCTATTCTTATTCTGGCAGATACGGAAGTGTCAACCGGAGCTCTATCAGCTAGGCTTTAATGGCCGTTCCCGGGACTGGCCGAGTGTGCGGCGGAAAGGGTGTAAGTGGCGTAAAAGAAGTAGCCACGGGGTGTCTGGTATGCAGTCTGAGCTAGGAGCAGATGTTAAGGCTTCACCGGGGCCTGGGCTCTCCGGTCGCCCAGTGTTCTAGGAAACAGAACTACCAACATCACAGAAGCAAAATTCTCCTTACATACAGTCTGCCACACAGCGCCCTGTGAGCCCTCCTCGACCTAAAAGTGCGCGTTTTATTGTAAGCAATTAAAAGAAGGCCCGTGATTATAAGCATTGTGGTTTTTTTTAACATAATTTCCCAGCGCCGTTTCCATTTCTTTCTGTAATTGTACAATTGTGCTTTCCATTAAATATCTTTTCTTTTATACTTTTTAACACTTATTCCTTTATGGAACAAAGCTTTAACTAATTTAATTTTTTTTGTGATTTTACACTAACTTCACATGTGTGGAAACGTGCCCTGCTGCATGCACTCACTCCTCACTCTGTATCTTCTTTCCACGTCTTCTTTTGTCTCAGCCTGAAACCTGCTCAACAACAGTAGTCGAGGGAGCGGGGCAGCAACACTCAAATATTTCCCTTGTGGCTTTTGTAGTTGTCATGTTAGGCTTGCCCACGTGGAATTAAGTTATTTCCAGGTGTTTTATTTTTCTCTGAATGTGAGGACTGACAGGGATTAGGTATGTTAGGAGATAGGGAAAATAGTTTGTTTGTTTTTTGTACGATGGCAAAAACATCAACATTAACTCTGTTCACGTTCTGGCAGCCCTGTAAAGTGCGCACTCCTTACCGGTTTTTAGTTTCACCTCATGTGGGACCGAGCCCGAAAGAATTTGTAAGCTTTATAAATACATTTCACAACTTTGTAAAGAAGACCGTGCCTGCAGTTTCTTGGTTTTTTGTGTCTATGCCACCTCCTTTACCCACATGTGCCATCGTACCTGCCTGACCTCTACGGTAGATTAATCTTGGGATTCCAGTGAGTAGTGGCAGGCCAACGTGTCCTGGACCTTAGTGCAAGAATGGAACTGGGCACCCTGGCTGCTGTTTGAACTGTGAAATACAGCAATAATTAGGGCCCCTCACTCTTCGGTGCCCCAGTGCCACTGCACCTGATTCACCAATGGAGCTACAACACTGCTGGTGATAGTAAAGCAAACCATCCACCATGACTCTTTGCCAAAAATCCACACAAAAGTATAGAGAAACGTATATATTAAAGCAAACAAATTCTGACTTGCAATCATTTACCTTTGGTAGGTCACGTTAAGGAATTGCTTATGTGGGAGAAGAATGTGCATGCCAGAGAGCAATGTTGAATACACGATATAACAGAAGTAATTAATTTGCCCCAATTAGACCTCCTTTCCAAAATCTTAAACTATTCTTTGGAGCTGCCCTCCACCTGGTGCTAAATGATATATTTTACATTGTTTTCCATTTTTTTTAATGTTTAAGCTGTAGTATTTCATGGCGCAGCACAAACAAAATGTAGACCAGGCCTTTTATAATAAAGAGAGCATTTATTCAACATCTCTTCATGGCACTGAAGCCTTTTGATAACTTATTTCTTTAACTCATATTTCTGGGTTATTTCATTTCAGCCTTCCGTCTGCAAATCTCCAGACGCAGTTACAAAATTAACTTTGTAGTGAAAGTGAAGTATTTCTTTTCACCAGTGTTTAGCGTCTTTCAACCTTGACATCTAGCTAATTTTGTGAATCATTTTTAAACTTGGTAACACATTCCAAACAAATACCCTCCATATCATGCCACATAATTCCAATCAGCATAATTTCACTCAATGCCACACACTTCCACGCCACACAATTCAACTCTACACATTTCCATTCCACACCACATAATTCAATAAAAAACCACATAATTCAACTCAACAACACAATTACACAACACACCAGATACATCCAATCCACACCACAGAATTTCACATCATGCCACAAGATTCAACAGCATACCACATAATTAAACTTCACTACATACCTCTCCACAACACAAAATACCATTCCACATAATTACACTCCATGACACACAATCCCAGTCCACATGATTCAAATACACTCAATACCACATAACTACTATCCACATAATTCCACTGCACACCATGCTACATAATTCCACTACACAAATCCACTCCATACCACACAATTCCACCTCACACAATTCCAATCCAACCCACATAATTCCACACCACATACATCCACTCCAAACCAATACACATGGGTAAAAGACATTGTCATTTAAGAAATTGTCATTTACAACGCCAATAGCTCTAACTCTTACAAATGCGAGACCTATTGCATTGCAAATGCTTGTTTTTTCACAGTCTCCTTCCAGCCTTACATTGAAACAGTTCCAGAAATCCCCCAGCCTTTTCCTTCATCGCTCTTTTACCTCCAAGAGAGGAGGCGACCTAAAATTACTAGGGACTTTTAATGCATCCCTGGGCTTTCAAACAGACAGCTGGAAATCTACAAGTACAACACACTGCTCCTGTGGAGGTCACCTTCAGCCACACAATGTAAGCAGAAGGACAGTGCTGTCAGGGACGCGTTAGACCCTGACATCCTTATCAGTCTGTTACAGCTCGCGGCTCCAGGCTCTCTGACTGCAGCTATGTTTAGCCTCAACTACTTTACTATTATCAAATGGGAATTGTAAAATCGAAAACTATCTTAAATAGGAATGTGCCCACGTGTATTTTGTGCCAGCCCTTGTCTTTTTCTTTTGTTTACTGCAGCTCAATCAAACTCAGAACTAAAATCTAGCAACAGGTAAAGATAAACATAGTGGCAGACTAGTGGATTCTTGTGGCAATTGGGTTTTATTAAAAGACTATTAGGCATACAAAACCGCCGAGCATGGGTCTTCGGTGTGCTCTACGGATGAAAAACAAATACCTAGACAGTGTGTTCGGTCAAGCAATGCAGAATCAGCTATGTCGTCTGCAGCTTCTCGCTGATACTAATGCTGAATGCAAATACTGCAGGCTAGCTAAAGAAACAGGCTGCCAAAATGCGTCATTTTTTGCTTATACTCGGAGGTTCTGAAAGGTGGGGGTGCATTTGTGAAAAATTCCAGTCTTTACCGTTTTTTAATAGCGATACTAAATTGCTAATGGTTGTGCTTACAGTAACTCAAAGGATGCCTAAAAACCAGTATAAAAGCGCAGATGACTGAATCTACCCCAAGAATAATAATACAAGTTTTCCTCTTTCAGCTTGCGAACATAGGGGCCGATTCCGATCTCGGCCGGTAGGGCTCCGAATAGGATTCGGCTTTACCGGATCCGATTCGGAGCCCTGTTTCCCGACCGAACCGTACGCGGGTCCGGCCGAGCGAGCACGATGCGACTCGCCGACCGACTCCGTCCGGGCGACCCGACCGCTCCGACCGACTCGTACCCGGATCGTACCGCTCCGACCGACTCGCTCGGACACGATTCGCACCGCGCAATGGAGACGTTTTCCGGCCGGGTAGGTACGATGCGCACCTCGACCGCTCCGACCGACTCGCGCCGTCCGACTCGAACTCGCTGTCGGAGCCGCACTTTGGGGGTCCGTGTCGGACCCCCTGTACGCGCACCCGTGCGAGGCGCACACAGGGGGACCCATGGGTCCCCCTACCTGTGCGTGTACGCCGCGAAGCGCTTCGCGGCGTACTCGCTGTAGGGGCGCCCTTGTCCGCCTCGCACCCATTGAGGCAATGGGAGCCCGCGTACGCGTTGTACGACCGGCTCCCATTGAGTTCAATGGGAGTCCGACCGACTCGTGTCCGATAACATACGGACGCATCGGACTCGTTCGGTCGGACTGCACGGGTCCGATTCGGTCGGAAATCTCTCCGGGTCCGGCTCGGTCGGAGAGATTTCCGGCCCGAATCGGAATCGACCCCCAAGTCGGAGCCAACAGAACAGATTACATTTTTCCCAATAAATTTGTCTACACGCTGTAACCAAACAAATCACAATTCTATTGTTATTGTGCACAACATTATTTGTATTATTTAAACTTATTGAGCAAATTTCCACGCAGCCAGCTAATTAAGAAAATATGAAAATAAAAGTATATAACCAGTAGGAAAATAACTATAATATAAAGCTAGATTCTCAGGGCCTCATTTATGAGGCCCCTAGAGGGACTTTTGCGCCGCCAGGGCGTCACTTTTTTGTTGCTCTGATGGCACAATGTGCCGCAGCATATTTACAAGCCACGCAAAGCCACTTTGCGTGACTTTTCATGGCCTTGCAAATATGTGCCACCAGGCTTTAGCACTGGTGGCGCGCCTGTGCGACAATGTTTGTTGGCGCCCCCCACAGACTCCTTCACTACCACCCTTTAACAGTGTCCCCTCAAGTCTCCATAACCACTCTCTCTCAGATGTACTTAATTAGTTATATAGCGCCACCTATACCAGTGTAGGGTGTCAGAGCACATTACAGAGACAATCAATCATATGTGTGTAAATCAGTGTATAGGAAATGTTACATAAGCCAGAAGACTACAAGGTGAGTAACATGTCATCCATACTGGTAGACAGTATAGTTTAAGAGTGCTTGGTCTGAAGAAGCACAGACTCAGAATTCAAAACATAACCCCATAGTTGGGGGTTACATTTAATAATAAGGATTTTTTTTTTTTTACCGAAATGAACACTTTTTGAAACATTAGAATAATGAAAGAGGGAGGAAAAAATCATAATGCTCTCATCTATACCTTGCAGTTTGCATGTAGCTCTTTGATGACAGTTATTAGCTCAATGTTCCATGTTGGGATTTTAACATCTACACTGCGAGTAACAAAAGGATCTCTCTAACTAAAGCACTGACCTGTTTAAACTATATGCACCTTGTTATCTGCATGGTACACATTATTTGCAGCAGGGATATTAACCCTCTGTGCTACCATAAAATGGGTTAAAACTTTCCCTGGACAAAACCACTTCTCTCTCCAGGAAGAACATTAATCACCGGAGTTATCTTGACATTTGTATTGTTTTATTAAAATTGCCGGAGCCCAGCAATGCAGCAGCAGGTGCTTTTTAAAACCATAAAATACTTCCAAACACGGCGCCCCCTCGAAGAGTCAGCACCCGGTGCAGTGGCACTGGTCGCACCGCCCTAGAGCCGGCCCTGTGTGCCGCTTTCACGCAGAACACTGCGTGAAAGGGGTGTTCCATGGGTGTTGCTGTGGGTGTTCCCATGCAACACCCATGGAATCTGAAGCATTCCCAGATTTACGAGAAATCGTGAACCTGGGAATGCATCAGATTCGAACGCCACGTCAGGGTTGGCGTTAGGGAGGCGCAAAGAGGAGAAATATCCTTATTTCTCCTCTTTTTTTTTTCCTCTTTCTATGTGTGTTGCATTCTGCAGCACACGTAAAAAGAGGAAAACACCTCTAGTGATTGTTTTTGTGCAGGAAGGTGTCCCTTCCTGCACAAAAACAATTACCCCTACAACGCAGGCACACTTGCACCATGTCGCAAGGTTGCCTGTGATGGAGCAGGGTTTCGCAAAATTTAAACCTGCTCGGATCGAGTACCCCATAATACGTACTAACATTAAGTAGAAATAGTAAACTAATGTGCACCACATATAAGCACGAGGGAATTTGCTTTGCGCATGTATGCACTAATGAGAATTAATATACGAAAGAACTAAAACTGTATTTGCAGTGTGCTTTAAAAGGAAACGAGAAATACTGCACGAATAGGCCGCAATTGTATTAGTAGTTGCATGTTGCATCCTGCTTTGAAATAATAAATAATGCCGCTTTTGCCCAATGCTTATGCTAGGTAACACTAATGGGGAATCACACACAGGTGGGTGGTAAACAGTGAGGGTTGCTGTGTCATATGATTAATGAATGTCTATATTTCATTCGTTATAGTGGATTGGATGAGAACCCATCTTTTCTTAAATTGACCAATGTAAAGGGAGGCTCGGAATAGGAGCGAGACTGTCATGACAAAGCAGCCAGAAGCGCTGAACACAGCAGAAGATGCCTAAGAGTTGAAGGTCGTGATGCTGAATGCCTGCCAAGGGCTGTGATCGACCGTGTGAAAGGCGACAACTTCCGCGGATGCTGTTTAATTTGAATAAAGAATGTTTAATTGTAACTTTTATAAATTTTATGTGAAAGAACTGAGAGTCAGGCTATGGGAAAGGAAGTGGAACAATAGTATAGTCAAAATGTAAGTGAAGTCACAGTGGTGTGACATCCCACCCCCCAAAATCAACCACTCCCTTGTCAAGCTTCATGAAATTTTGCAACTAATGTGGGACGGACATGTAGGTTTTAGACTATAATTGGGGTGCCTTTAGGGGTGTGGTTTGGAACTTAGGCTGGCAGGAGAGAAGAGGGGAGATACGTCGCTGTACGTCGTTTTTTTGCAGAGAGGCCTAGCTGTTTCTATCCTGTCCTATTCCTGACCGAATTTTTGGGTTTCCTGATCACCTTTTTGGGGAACCGCCATCATCTCCTGGGTCCAGGGAGCGGTTTTCCTACAGACCGATAGGTTGGTATTTAGGATATGTCGTTCTCCACATTAATGTATTTATCTCTGAATCTGTTCTCTCTCCACCTGGTGTAGAGACTAAGGGGTCGATTCCGATTCGGGCCGGAAATGTCTCCGACCGAGCCGGACCCAGAGAGATTTCCGACCGAATCGGACCCGTGCAGTCCGACCGAACGAGTACGATGCGCACGTATGCCATCGGACCCGAGTCGGTCGGACTCCCATTGAAGTCAATGGGAGCCTGTCGCACAACGCGTACGCGGGCTCCCATTGACTCAATGGGTGCGAGTCGGACAAGTGCGCCCCTACAGCGGGTACGCGGCGAAGCGATTCGCGCCGTACACGCACAGGTAGGGGGACCCATGGGTCCCCCTGTGTGCGACTTCGCGCGGCTACGCGTACAGGGGGTCCGACACGGACCCCCAAAGTACGGCTCCGACAGCTCTTTCGAGCCGGAGTGCGCGGCTCGGTCGGACTGCTCGCGGCGCGCATCGTACTTACCCGGCCGGGGAACGTCTCCATTGCGCGGTGCGAGTCGAGTCCGAGCGAGTCGGTCGGTCGGTGCGTTTCGAGCCGGGAACGAGTCGGTCGGAGCGGTCGGGACGCCCGGACGAGTCGGTCGGCGAATTCGCCTCGTACTCGCTCGGCCGGACCCGCGTACGATTCGGTCGGGAAACAGGGCTCCGAATCGGATCCGGTAAAGCCGAATCCGATTCGGAGCCCTACCGGCCGAGATCGGAATCGGCCCCTAAATATCGAATTTTTAATATCGAAAGGACAAAATATCGAGTAGAAAATATCGAGAGGACAGAATATAGAAAAGACATAATATAGTTGGAAAAAATATCGACATATAGGTAATATCGAATGTCATATAGAATTTTATTATATCGATTTTTTTTAAATTGTTTTATATGTTACTATATGTGTTAACAATATTTAATATTTTTTTAATGTATGTTACAATTTTTTTAAGGTAAAGGATTTTATGTGAATTAATTTTTGCGTTTATTAGTTCCGTAGCGGGTTGTGGGTTTATAGGGGAATAGGGTGGGAAGTAATTTAATTTAATTATAAAAATTAATAATTTAATAATTAATAATTTAGTGTTTAATAATTAATATTGTTTAATAATTTTTGCGTATTTTAGTTCCGTAGCGGGTTGTGGGTTTATAGGGGAATAGGGTGGGAAGTAATTTAATTTACATTATAAAAATTAATAATTTATTAATTAATAATTTAGAGTTTTATAATAACTATTGTTTAATAATTTCTGCGTATATTAGTTCTGTAGTGGGTTGTGGGTTTATAGGGGAATAGGGTGGGAAGTAATTTAATTTAAATTATAAAAATTAATAATGTATTAATTAATAATTTATTGTGTAATAATTACTATTGTTAATTAATTAATTTATTATTAAATATATACAAAGTGAATAATCTTTTTTAATTAATTGATAATTATGTAAATTGTTTATTTTTTTATTAATGAGTAATTAATTACATATTAATTATTAAAAATGTATTTATTAATATGTTAAATATGTACATTGTTTTAGTAGTGTGTTCAGTGTTGATAGGGGAGTAAGGTGGGAATTAAGTTAAATTTAATTCAAATTTTAATAATTTTTAAATATTATTTATTCAAAGTTATTTTATTGTGTTAATTAATTTAGATATGATGGTTATTAATTTCATTGTTAATTGTAATTAGCTAATTAATTAAATGTTAATTAATTATGTTGATTCATTAATATTTTACACTATTGAAGGTGACGTTTATAGGGGAAAATTTTGGAAGGTAAATATATTTTTATTAATTAATTATTTGTTAATTAATTTTAATTATATTGTAGGAGTGGGTCTACTCAATTATTCCCCTATGCTATCCAACACTTTCCCTACTGTTCCACTCACTGGAGTGGGAATAGAAATTTTTAAACTCCCGCTATCCAACACTTTCCCTACTGTTCCACTCACTGGAGTGGGAATAGTAATTGTTACCCTCCCGCTATCCAACAGTTTCCCTACTGTTCCACTCACTAGAGTGGGAATAGTAATTTTTACCCTCCCGCTATCCAACAGTTTCCCTACTGTTCCACTCACTGGAGTGGGAATAGTAATTTTTACCCTCCCGCTATCCAACACTTTCCCTACTGTTCCACTCACTGGAGTGGAAATAGTAATTTTTACCCTCCCGCTATCCAACACTTTCCCTACTGTTCCACTCGCTGGAGTAGGAATAGTAATTTTTACCCTCCCGCTATCCAACACTTTCCCTACTGTTCCACTCACTGGAGTGGGAATAGTAATTTTTACCCTCCCGCTATCCAACACTTTCCCTACTGTTCCACTCGCTGGAGTAGGAATAGTAATTTTTACCCACCCGCTATCCAACACCTTCCCTACTGTTCCACTCACTTGAGTGGGAATAGTAATTTGTACTCCACCCGCTATCCAACAAATTCCCTACTTTTGCAGTTGTTGGAGTTTGAATACTAATTTTATTCCCTTAGCTATGCAACGTTTTTAATTTTGTTATATTTAATGTAGTGTAAATTATTAATTAACATAACATTTTTTACTTTAATTATTTAAATTATTATATATTATTTATTTTTATATTTATATATGTTTATTTATATATATATGTAAATATATTTTTAATAATGTTTTAAATATTTTATCATTAAGATTAATAATTATTTTATAATATTATTAAGTAAATATATATATGTTAAAAAATAATTAATGTTTTTTTTTTACATTACATTTATTATTTTTACATTTTAAGCTTTTTTACATTATTTTAACTATGTTTTATTTAATTGTGTTTATTATTTAATTACTTTTATATTATTTTTAATACATTTAAAAAATTCGATATTTTAGTTAACTATATTTTAAACATCGATATTTTGTACTCGATATTTTAGTACTTACCTGTTTGTAGATAGGGACTCGATATTCTGTCCCTCGATATTTTGGCATCGATATTCTGGACAGTCGATATTCTGTCCCACGATATTTAGTCACTGAACCTCTCCACCTATCCATTTCGTCAACAATATATTGAATGTATTATTTTTAGATGAACCTGTTGTCTCTTCATCTATCCATCCGTTAGGTATTATTCTGTTTGGCATAATCATTCTGTTGAACACTTATGTCTCTTACTCTATCCACTCCTTCATTTGCATAATATCATTGCAACAATGAGTCTATGTGAAATTGCATTATTTCTCTGATCGTGAGGCTCGATGTTTGTTATTGTGACCTGAGGCAAATGAGCATTTCTTTTAATTCTGAGATAAACTCATTTATTAACCTTACCGAGAGTCTGTGGTTAATTTTGTTTAGTGAGTTAATGTCTTATCATTACCATCAACTACTCAACTAATTGGTCCATCGACCAAGTAGAGGAAGAGTTGATATCATTATTAGTTACTTAAATAAATGTCTCAGGAGATTTTTGTGAGAAATAAGAAATGAATGAAACAAATTGACCCCAGCGCATCAGGGATACTGGGTGAATGTGTATGGGCCATTATAGTGATTTGTGGAAGTATCGATCCCTGATCGATTAAGGGTATTGGCGCTGGATCACCTGTGTTGGTGCATGGTAGCCCATTGTGTGCCAGCGCAGAGGAAAAGGACAGCAATGTGCCGTATTTCATAGATTCCTTGCGGCACTGCCCTGTGCCAAAACCTCGTAAATGAGGCCCTCAGTGTGCAAAAGATATCATCACATTCAGATTAGATTCATAACAAGTATAACATCCGACTCTGCATAAGATGAAGAATTAAACAATTTTTAAGGTGCAAGATATAGGAAGTGCTTGAATACACCCCTCCCTAATGTTCAATTTCTGATGTCATGACCTCCGTCTAATGAACTCTAAAGTTCTCCCCTCGTAGTATATACAAAGAAGGATTGAACAGGACATTATTTTAGTCGAACATGTATGTATCGATACAGCATCCCATAATTGTTTTGTGCCACAGTGAAATTATCCTTGTATTAATAAAGCTAACTGGTCAACACATTGACCTACTATGATAAAGCACACACACCCCATTGCTATTGTTCTGCCGTCATTATACCTATTGTTAAAAAGGGTGTCTGTGCTATCCCCATTACGTTAGAGGCCACTTTTCATGTTAAACTCCTCACTTAAGTTTCTGGGGGGAGTTCTGAGCAGGTTTCACAACTGTGCTGAAGAAGAAAATATTTCCAGCATGCATCTTAGCTTTGAAGAAGGCTTGAGTACAGAAAAGCAGAATTTGGATTCTTATTTACTTACGGATAAGTGTTACAGTGGCAATAGATGCAAACTGCACAGCTTTTATGAAACTGTCCACTTCGTTTCACACAGTGGACAGATATAGACATTTTGGGGCACATTAGGATGGCGGGCAGACTTTCGTCCGCCCGCCACCCTAGCGGTGCTGGGACCGGCCGCCAGTGGTGCGGCGGTCCCGCACAGGCGATTAGGATGCCACCGTGGCGGTGGCATCCTACATTCCCAGCATTGTGGCGGGCGGTGCGCACAGCACCGCCCGCCACAATGCTGGGAATACACTGTGTGCATCGTCATGCACAAGGTGACAGGCACCGGGAGGTGCCTGCCACCATGTCCATGACAATGCAGGGGGGTACCTATGTGCACCCCCCACCCCCCCAATACCCTGGGGGCCCGCAACGGGCCCCCGTAAGTGGAATCCGCCTGACTTTCCATGGCGGAGTCACCGCCATGGAAAGCCCTGCACCGCCGCCCATCGTAATATGGATGGCGGTGTCTGCAAGGCACCACCACCATATTGCAGGCCTTTTCCGCCCGGTAGGCAATCGGGCGGATTGCCTACCGGCGGAAAACTGGCGGACGGTCTTTCCGTCCGCCTGGGTCCCCACCGCCATCGTAATATGGCGGTGGGGAAATGTTAAGCGGGCGGTGGAAAATAGCGGGCGGATCGCCACCGCCATACGGGCGGTGGCGATCCGGCCGCTATCCTAATGACCCCCTTAGTGATTATAATGGCGGCGGGGGGGGTCAAGAACTGATTGTCCTGCTGCACCAGATTCATATGCAATTGCAGGCCTCTGTGAGGTTCAAACTTAATAATGAATGTAGTATTCCTTTCAGTTCTGTACATGGTGTTTACCAGGGCTGTATCTTGGTCCTCTTTTACCTTTACATACACAGTAAATGGCTTAATGATGTTTTGACTTCTCTCGTTTCTGACTATCCAAAGGTAGGTTCATCTTCTTTACCCTTATTACTCTTTGCAGATGATGCGGTACTTATCTCACAAACTATGATTGATCTCAAGCAGTTGGTCTCTAAATATGTTTTATGTCTGCCTTGGGACTGAAGACTGATCTTAGTAAATCAAAATGTCATTAGGTGCTACTAGCATACGTCTGAAGAGTATTTGGGTTGACTACATTGAGCTGGAAAGGGTGAATTTCTTATATAGGAGACTTTCACATACATTGAACTAAATCTACAAATACAATTTGAAGTAAATCTGCGAAAATAAATGGAGGTCTGGTTAGCTTTGCACTGGGGCATTGGGTGCGCACATTCCCTCAAAGCTGAAAATATTTAGAGCAAAAACGATCTCATCGATTTGTTATGGGGCTGGTATTTGGGATTATGTCTCTCTTCACCACAGAATGCGAAAGCTAAAGGACTATTTGTGCCTGTATCAAAACAACTACCCTACAGGATCAGTAAAGATAATAAGAAGAGACACCTCACCCACCCAATGGTGGCATGCTTCATCATTAGTGTCTCTTCTCACCTAGATAGGTCACTGCCACCTTGCTGGGCTCAATAGAGTCCAGGGACTCTATATATATATATATATATATATATATATATATATATATATATATATATATATATATATATATATATATATATAATTATCTGGACTATTGCGGAGGTCCTGTTCAGGCTAAAATTAGTTATGGTTTATTCTGCTGATTCCTGCATCTCTGGTACGTCAACATGTTTCAGCTGAATCAGAAACTGCCTAATGGGTCACTCAGCCTTCTTCACAGTTCTTAGACTTCCCTACCTACTCTTTTCTAATTCTAGGGGTGTGTAAGTTTAAGGAGACATAAGGTTGTCCTACCTGACCATTGAAGCAAAACCTGTAGGATATCACAAATATATTGTCAAGACAATAGCTTTGTTTGTTCAAGCATATGAGCATTAATTCTATATAGTTCCTTTATGCAAATGAGACGATTCACCATTCAAGTGTTTGTTCAAAGCAAACCATGCACACTCTTTGGATTTTCATTTAGCATTCTTCTGAATTGTTTTTAATCATGGAATTGGACTCGTGGAGTAAAGAAATTTAGGGTATTCCCATAAACATTTTTAGCATGAACTGGACCTCCACAATAGTCCAGATAATTATGATAAGAGCTCCCAGACTCATTTGAGCCCAGCAAGGTGGCAGCGACCTATCTAGGTGAGAAGAGACACCAATGATAAAGCATGCCACCATTGGGTGGGTGAGGTGTCTTTTCTTGTTATGTTTTAATAACCCTGTAGGGTAGGTTTTTTGATAAGGGCACAAGTAGTCCCTTAGCTTTCGTATTCTTTGGTGTAGAGAGTTTGACTAAATGGGAGGATATGCTGAAACGAGACATTGCCGCCAATACAGAACACCACCAACTCATCAGGTCCACGAAGAGGAACTTCATCCAGGACAGAATCTTCTCCAACCCCCACAACTCCAAGGAACTCTTCAACATCATACAAGAATTCAACAAACCCCTCAGTGAAACCTCTGACGTCCCCCCCCTCCCAGGACCTCTGCCACAAACTCGGCTACTTCTACCACCACAAGATCAGGACACTCTACGACAACTTTGACGAACAGAACCAAGGCACCCACCCAACACCTGCCACCAGCAATGCCACTCAGCCGACCATTCTCGCCTGGACCCCTGTCACCACAGAAAACACCGCAAAGACCATGAGGAGCATACACTCCGGAGCACTCACTGAAACCTGCCCGCCGCACATCTTCCACAGGGCCGCCTCTTCCATCGCACTAGAACTACGATGGACAATCAACTGCTCCCTCAAAAGAGGCACATTCCCAGATGACTGGAAATGCGCAGAAGTCAAACCCCTCCTCAAGAAACCCTCAGCAGACCCGACGGACCTCAAGAACTACAGACCCATCTCTCTCCTCCCCTTCACCGCCATGGTCACCAAGAAGATCGTCAACATCCAGCTCACAAACTTCATTGAATCCAACGCGATCCTCGACACATCTCAATCCGGCTTCCGCAGTAACCACAGCACCGAGACCGCCCTCCTTGCCGCCACTGACGACATCCGCACACTCCTCGACCAAGGCCACACGGCAGCCCTCATTCTACTAGACCTTCGACACCGTCTCCCACTGCACACTAGCCGCCAGACTCCACGACGCCGGCACACAGGGAACTACCCTAGACTGGATCCGCTCCTTCCTCACTGGCCGAACACAAAGAATAAAACTCATGCCCTTTCGCTCCGAACCCACAGAGATCAGATGCGGAGTACCCCAAGGATCCTACCTCAGCCCCACGCTCTTCAATATCTACATGCCCCCCCTCGCAACCATCGCCAGAAAACATGGACTCAGCATAATATCCTACGCCGACGACACCCAGCTCATCCTCTCCCTCACCAAGGAACCCCACATCACCAGGCACAGTTTCCATGAAGGAATAAAGGACATCGCATCCTGGATGAGCAGCAGCTGCCTGAAGCTCAACTCGGAGAAAACGGAAGTCCTCATCCTCGGATCCACCCCCTCCACATGGGCCGGCACCTGGTGGCCCCTCACCCACGGTAACCCTCCCACACCCACGGACCACGCCCCCAACCTCGGCATCATACTCGACTCCTCCCTCACCATGAACCAACAGATCAACACCGTATCCTCCACGTGCTTCGACACCCTCCGCATACTCCTCAAGACCTTCAAATGGATCCCCCTGAATCCAGGAAGACCGTCACCCACACACTCATTACCAGCAGACTGGACTACGGGAATGCCGTCTATGCCGAAATCAACAAATCTCTACTCCACAAACTCCAGACCGTCAAGAACGCCGCAGCCAGACTTGTCCTCAGTATCCCATGACAAGACCACATCACCCAGCACCTACGAGACCTCCACTGGCTCCCCGTCAAAAAAGTGACCTTCAAGCTGCTCACACACGCCTACAAAGCCCTCCACAACTCTGGACCCCAATACCTCAATGAAAGAATCTCCTTCTATGCCCCCAAGAGAAACCCTTCGCTCCGCTGACCTAGTCCTGGCCGAAATCCCCCGCAGCCACAGAGCCAGAACGGGAGGCAGGTCCTTCTCCTACATCGTGGCCAAGACCTGAAACGAACTCCCCCTCAGCATCAGACGAAGCCCCACACTGCAAGCATTCAGGAAGAGCCTCAAGACATGGCTCTTCGGATGACCGGAGCTGCCGAATCCCCCCTCCCTCCAGCGCCTTGAGATCCTCGTAGGTGAGCAGTGCGCTCTACAGATCCCTGATTGATTGATTGATTGATTGGAACCTCTCGTACTCCCTGTGGGTGATGAATGATTTGGGATTATGTGCCTACAGGCAAACTGCAGATGGAAGAAAATAAGTTTTTCAAAAAGCCATCAGGACTCCCAACTTCCATTTATAATTTTGTCTGTCATGAGAAGATTCATTGCCGTTTGTTCTGGATAGGATTGGATGGGGACTATTTCACTGTTCTCAGCTATTGAGACAACAATTGAGTGGCATCTGCGTATGATGTAATTTTGAACTCCCATGTTGTAATGATGATTGCCAAAGGTGTCATATAGATATTAAAGAGTGTTGGGGTCAAAGAAGAACCCTGAGGGAGGTCAAAATGGCTAGCCACTGGATTACACCTCAATGGAGGATGGGGGATAGACTGAGACCCCCCCCCCCCAAAGAAAACATCCAAACCACTTAAGGATGGTTGAGTACAGTCCAATCTCGTGCAGCCATTTTAAAAGTAAGTAATGGGAGACAGTATTGAAGACCGCAGACAGGTCTAGGAGGATGAGGACAACAGATTTGCCCTCATCCACCATAAGCCGGATGTTGGCTGTCACAGTGAGCACGGTTGCTTCAGCTTCAGTGCTGGTATGTGCTCTGAGTCACAATTGAGAAATATCCAACAGGTTGTTCTCTTCAACATTCCATGTCTGCTGGATGTTTATCAGTTTCTCAAGAAACTTACTAGGGCAACGAAGGAGGAAAATAGGACAATAATTCACCAAGATTTCCATGTTTGCTCCGGCTATCTTTAGCAATGGTAGCACCAGAGCATGTTTCCATTTCACAGGGTTCTCCTCAGTAGTGAACGAGCTATATACAAAGCTCTGTTAAATATGGATTCAGAAAAGAAGCAAAGTGAGAATAAATTAAAGGTAGGCAGTGGTCTAGCTGTGAACAAGATTCGGCCTTAGCCATTTCCTGCTTAGCGACGGATGTTGACAGGTGATCAAAAGTGCCCAACTGACTGAATGTACAGTGATTTATGTCTGTATTGGAGAGGGGCTGCGATGTACAAGGTTAGACTTCAAACCCGAAGTAGATTTTAACAATCTCGTCCTTAAAGAACTCGGCTGCAGGGACATTGCTTCCGTGACTCATGCGTCCCAGTCCTGAACCATGGGCACTAAGAACAGAATCAAACATATCCCTTGCCCCGGTTCTTGAGGAGAAACTGGATTGAAGGAATTCATTAGCGACTGGATCACTTAAATGAGGGCTTCCTCCAGTGTGGATCTCTGGGACAAGGCTTAGGTACAGTCTTCATTTTTGGAGGGGTGTCTATTTTTATATACTTTGTGCTTTGTACCACTTTACAGTTGTTTAATTATATTTCTGGAGCAGAAAGTAGCCGAAGAGTCACCTGTATTTGAGAAGCCTGAACAAGTGCAGCAGTTTCGCGAAGTTAAAAGATAGATGGAAGAAACAAATATCTCCATTAGCTGCCCTTGGAGATTTCCCAGCCTTTTGGGCTCTTGGGTGACAACTCTACTTTCACATCCACATCCATCACTGGGATCGGAGAGTCCTCAGATTTGCTGTCATTCAGTCATTGCCAGTTCACAATGTTACCCTTCTGGCTGACGATAGCACATGCTGTTGGTGAAGGTTTTGCCAGAGCATCTTGGCACTCTTGCCTGTACTCCTGGTGTGTGAAGCTCTTTACTTCGAGATCTGAAGCAGATCCAAAATGTGATACCTGGAAATAATGTCAGACAGCCCACATGGTGCCACCACTGGCTTAGGCAGGACTATTGTTAGTTGCTCAGTTGCAGGACAACTTTGACTTTTACATTGCTCTAGTCAATGTCTAAGCCTGATCCCTAGAGGAATATTTGATGCTTCAAGTGGGTTTCTGGGAGAAAGTACCTCCAACATATGATGGTGAGGAGTTCCTTGACTTATGCTAAACTACTTCTGTATATTTGCATTCTTGGAAGAACTTCCATATTTTGTCCTTGAGCTGAACTCCAAGCAACGTCAGCAAATAGACTGGAGCTTCATGCCTGCTACCTTTTGGGCAGCATCCATTTTCAGTTTCTTCAGATGGCTGTACGCTCCGGCTGCAGCCATTGTGAAGCCATTGTGAAAGCATGTCCATTGTGAAAGCATGTCCATTGTGAAGGCATGTCCATTGTGAAAGCATGTCCATTGTGAAGGCATGTCCATTGTGAAAGCATGTCCATTGTGAAAGCATGTCCATTGTGAAGGCATGTCCATTGTGAAGGCATGTCCATTGTGAAGGCATGTCCATTGTGAAGCCATTGTGAGAGCATGTCCATTGTGAAAGCATGTCCATTGTGAAGGCATGTCCATTGGGAGAGCATGTCCATTGTGAAGGCATGTCCATTGTGAAGGCATGTCCATTGTGAAAGCATGTCCATTGTGAAGGCATGTCCATTGTGAAGGCATGTCCATTGTAAAAGCATGTCCATTGTGAAGGCATGTCCATTGTGAAGGCATGTCCATTGTGAAGGCATGTCCATTGTGAAGGCATGTCCATTGTGAAGGCATGTCCATTGTGAAGGCATGTCCATTGTGAAAGCATGTCCATTGTGAAGCCATTGTGAAAGCATGTCCATTGTGAAGGCATGTCCATTGTGAAAGCATGTCCATTGTGAAGGCATGTCCATTGTGAAGGCATGTCCATTGTGAAGGCATGTCCATTGTGAAAGCATGTCCATTGTGAAGGCATGTCCATTGTGAAGGCATGTCCATTGTGAAGGCATGTCCATTGTGAAGCCATTGTGAGAGCATGTCCATTGTGAAGGCATGTCCATTGTGAAGGCATGTCCATTGTGAAAGCATGTCCATTGTGAAGGCATGTCCATTGTGAAGGCATGTCCATTGTGAAGGCATGTCCATTGTGAAGCCATTGTGAGAGCATGTCCATTGTGAAGGCATGTCCATTGTGAAGGCATGTCCATTGTGAAGGCATGTCCATTGTGAAGGCATGTCCATTGGGAAGCCATTGTGAGAGCATGTCCATTGTGAAGGCATGTCCATTGTGAAGGCATGTCCATTGTGAAGGCATGTCCATTGTGAAGGCATGTCCATTGTGAAAGCATGTCCATTGTGAAGGCATGTCCATTGTGAAGGCATGTCCATTGTGAAGCCATTGTGAGATCATGTCCATTGTGAAAGCATGTCCATTGTGAAGGCATGTCCATTGTGAAGGCATGTCCATTGTGAAGGCATTTCCATTGTGAAGGCATGTCCATTGTGAAAGCATGTCCATTGTGAAGGCATGTCCATTGTGAAGGCATGTCCATTGTGAAGCCATTGTGAGAGCATGTCCATTGTGAAGGCATGTCCATTGTGAAGGCATGTCCATTGGGAAGCCATTGTGAAGGCATGTCCATTGTGAAGGCATGTCCATTGTGAAGGCATGTCCATTGTGAAGGCGTGTCCATTGTGAAGGCGTGTCCATTGTGAAAGCGTGTCCATTGTGAAGGCGTGTCCATTGTGAAGGCGTGTCCATTGTGAAGGCGTGTCCATTGTGAAGGCGTGTCCATTGTGAAGGCGTGTCCATCGTGAAGGCGTGTCCATCGTGAAGGCGTGTCCATCGTGAAGGCGTGTCCATCGTGAAGGCGTGTCCATCGTGAAGGCGTGTCCATCGTGAAGGCGTGTCCATCGTGAAGGCGTGTCCATCGTGAAGGCGTGTCCATCGTGAAGGCGTGTCCATCGTGAAGGCGTGTCCATCGTGAAGGCGTGTCCATCGTGAAGGCGTGTCCATCGTGAAGGCGTGTCCATCGTGAAGGCGTGTCCATCGTGAAGGCGTGTCCATCGTGAAGGCGTGTCCATTGTGAAGGCGTGTCCATTGTGAAGGCGTGTCCATCGTGAAGGCGTGTCCATCGTGAAGGCGTGTCCATCGTGAAGGCGTGTCCATTGTGAAGGCGTGTCCATCGTGAAGGCGTGTCCATCGTGGAAGGCGTGTCCATCGTGAAGGCGTGTCCATCGTGAAGGCGTGTCCATCGTGAAGGCATGTCCATCGTGAAGGCATGTCCATCGTGAAGGCATGTCCATCGTGAAGGCATGTCCATCGTGAAGGCATGTCCATCGTGAAGGCATGTCCATCGTGAAGGCATGTCCATCGTGAAGGCATGTCCAATGTGAAGGCATGTCCATTGTGAAGGCATGTCCATTGTGAAGGCATGTCCATTGTGAAGGCATGTCCAATGTGAAGGCATGTCCAATGTGAAGGCATGTCCATTGTGAAGGCATGTCCATTGTGAAGGCATGTCCATTGTGAAGGCATGTCCATTGTGAAGGCATGTCCATTGTGAAGGCATGTCCATTGTGAAGGCATGTCCATTGTGAAGGCATGTCCATCGTGAAGGCATGTCCATCGTGAAGGCATGTCCATCGTGAAGGCATGTCCTTCGTGAAGGCATGTCCTTCGTGAAGGCATGTCCATTGTGAAGGCATGTCCATTGTGAAGGCATGTCCATTGTGAAGGCATGTCCATCTACGAAGACCCAAACTGAAAGCAGCCCTGTATTCTTTCCTTATATACTGCAGACACGAAAACCACCCAGGCCTCTTCTTATGGTTTTAAAGAACTCTTGAAAGACTGCTGGATAGACTGGTATACCTCACACTGATTTGAAATTGCAATCATCAAGCCCTTCATGGGGCCCTCTGAGGAGTCACTAAAGCTCTTTTTTCCCTGCCCCCCCCCCCCCTAGCGCCTTGAGACCCTCACGGGTGAGTAGTGCGCTATATAAACCCCCTGATTGATTGATTGATTAATTGCTTTTGGTGGCCCGGTAGCACACTATGCTGTAATTCTGGACTACGAGTCAGCTCACCTGGATTTATGGACTTTGAATCTCTGCTCCAGTTCAATCTGTGGTTGATATTAGAGGCCCGTGGCAGTCTGCATAAAATATTTATATTGAAGAATCTGTGGCCCAAGCCTAATGGCCTCGCATCAAAGGCTGCTTAGAGTAAATCAGTAGCCATCCAGCAACTGATGCAATTGCACAGTTTCAGTCAATAATTCTACCTTGCTCCTGAGTGGGTATAGGCTAGACATAAACCTAGACATGGAGTAGGAAAATCTAGCTCTTTATACCTCTGATACTGCCTCATTCTCCTGCTGGATAGCCCAGGTTCCTCTTTCCCTGGAAAGCATGTGTTCTCCATGTTGTCCACACCTGAATAATCTGCAAGACTCTTTTGTGTTGGGGCAGGAGAAGCATGCTTCCCCTTCCAGTGTTTTTGTCTCTGTTCCTTTCTCTGATGAGTGACTCAGAGGGATCTGAGGCAGAAAATGCTTCCCTCAAATATCTCAGCTTCATACTGCTCTTTTTCACTGCTGTCATGATTAGATCGGATCTACTCTGCACTGCTGGTCCTTGAAAGTTTCTGGATGGCTTCTTTGTAAATAACGCTGCCCCTTGCAACGCTCATTTGGAACACACATTTGCTACCTGGTACCACTTTTCAACAAACTATGCTGAAGGCACACAACACAACTCATCTGAAGATGCTGCTGCTCTGTACAGTGACCATCAGTGCTCTCTTGCCCCTTTGCCGTGTGTAGCACTTGGTCCCCCTGGTAAGCAGCAGGAAAGCAACCAGTAACACTTCACCAAACTCCCTACCCACAGACCCTGGGGGGGGGGGGGAGCATTCGGAGGGAGTTCAGAGCCAAGCTACACACGTGCTCTGACACAACTGGGGCCCTTTCTAAGGAGACAGGATAATTGGCCAAGAGCATGCTATTTCTACCCTGGTTAGTGGGCAATGCTGTGAAGGAATAAAAACTTCACAGCATGGTATATCAGTCGGGTGCCGGCTCCTAAGTGAAGGCTGTTAAGAGGAAAAGCCTGCAATGGACGACTACAACCTCCATGCTATGGAAGATCCCTTCCCTTGCCACAGAGATGATGGAGCTCAGGAGAATAGGGACCATTGCGCCAGGGTTACCCTGCTGACATGCTTCCTACCACAAAACATTTGTTGGCTATGTGTCAGCATCTCTTGAGCTGAAGGCTAAAATAGGAACATTAACTGGTATTATGTAGCACTTGCTAACGATTTTGTCATTTTCCTTCTCTGTGAATAACAGCAGTTAAAATTACTATATTAAGAGGTATTCAATATATCAATCGAAGAAAGATGAAATGTTGAGCTGGCCCTACCAGGATTCCAACATGTAAACTGCATATCATCCACAGATATCAACAAAAAGCACTTACCTCACTGAGTCATCCGACTGGAAAGAAGGGCGTGGCGGTTCTGCATACTAATCAGGAAAGGGAGTGCCTCATTTCATCAACTTTCTTTGCCTGAATTTTCATCCTATTTGAAATTTGATTTTATTCACTGGTGACAAATATGTTCAGCACTACCGAACCTCTTTGATTTTACTATGATGCCAATTTCCTTTTCGCCTCAATCATATATGCAACTGAAAAAAGGAAAACAAAATGGCATATGGCTTCTTTTTATATTTAAGCGGTGCATTCTACTGCATCGGCTAAAGTCCGCTCCTGACCATTTTCCAGTGTATATTTTCAGTGGACACTCCATTGGTTACCAATCGACCTGCTTGTGGAATTTAGGACTCCATCAAGAGCACATAATGTTGGAGCAAGAGGGGCCAAAGTGCTATCAGGCACAGTGAAGGCTGCAATGTCCCTAGGGGAGCTCCAAAGATCTGACATTTGGAGCTTTTCCGTGATTTAAGAGAACCAGTACAGAACGAGTAACTCGTCAACTACCGGTAGCTCTACAGGTGCCTGTAAGTAGCTCTCCTGTTTGCACCCCAGCCTACTACACAAGAACCTTTTTCTTGGTTGAATTAATGCATGCATGCCAAAATTGTGTATTCAAGACAAGAATGTGTGCATTTTCAGAACTTATGAGCTGATGTTTGGAGAAAAATGGTTGCATTTTCAAAAAATATTTAAAGTTGATTTGTGAGTGATAAATTATAAGGAGAGACTTATTACTACTATTAATACTTTCGTGCCAGGCGCATTGCAGCTGTGGCTGTTTTGTATTACCCACGTAGAGGCATTCCAAATCGACAAAGCCTTTTTAGGTCTCGCGCCTAGCGTTGCACTGCGTAGCGCGAGACATTTAGTAGGTGAAAAACGGGTATTCAGCACTGACCTAGGAATCGCACACGCTCGTGCGTGTGCAATTCCTTTTGTGCTACCCCATTGGCCTTTTCGTGCGTCTTTTTATAAAAGACTGCACGCAATTGGCCAAAGGCGGGCGCATTGCTCCGCCCATGGCCTTTTGGTGTCTATTACGCGCTTGTTTTTGTTTTGGTATTTGCAGCGCGCTATGCACGCTTTCACTTTCGCTTAATGTATGACTTTTAAATATGTGCGAGTGCGTATCCTGCCCCTAGTTTAACTCTAGTCCACACGTACACTTAGAAGCACCTCGAGCATGTCAACACAACATAAGTACTTTAAATAGCACCATGGGAAGTCCACTCAATACGTCACGCAGTCAGTTGCTTCCTGGGCGCAGCCACCCAATAATTGTGCACTCTAACCTTGTCCTGGCGGCGTCATTTATACACCGCGAGTCTGCAGCAGAAAACATGTCTCCTGGTAACTGTAAAGAGTGGGCGCTGCAAACTGTGCACGTGCTTTGGGATTCATTCACCGTTCAGAAAGCACGTGACATCACGATGTACTGGTCCCTTCTTTTTTTTTCAGTCGTAGTGACTAGAGTGTCACGGTGAGCACTAGTGCAAGCGAGGAAGGTGACCCCCTCCTACCACCTGGTTGTGTAGTGAAAGGGGTGGTGCAGATGCCCCCGAAAATCAATGGTGCCACTGCACCTGCTGCACCACTGACAACCACGCTTCCGAGGACCTCCTATGCGGCAATGCAGCACCGCACAGATCTGCAGGACACCTGCCTGTACACTCCTGCAGGTAACTCTTACAGTCAATGAATGTGCTGTGAATATCTCCACGGTGCCAGGCTGGCACTGTGTATGCAGTCAATAGCACCCTGATGTCATCCTGACAGTATATACGTGCAGTCAATATCTCCCTGATGGCATAATGTATATTTAGCCACTATTACTGTGGTGCCGTCCTGGCCACACACGTGCAGCTAACTGCACCCATCTCACGCCCCTAACAATATACGTGCTGCCAAGTGCACATTGTCACTATCCTGGTAATACATGTGTGCTGTCTGTTGTTCATGTCAATACAGTTACAGCCAATTGCACCCTGCTGCCATTCTGCCAATATATTTGCAGTCGATTGAAATGAAATGAAATTTGTACTTGTAAAGCGCACTTATACCCCCAAAGGGGTGTCCTGGCGCTGTACGCATACCGCTGTGGAACCCTTCCTGGCTTTTCCCTGTGAAATGTCCACTCCTGGGCACCCCCAGGGTGAAGCCAGGCATCCCAGCGCTGTTGGGGCCGTTGTGGAGATTAAGCAAGCTATTGCCCAGAGTTGCAAAGTGGGACCCATGATTAGAATAGGCACCGAGGCGAGAATTATCAGGTCCGAGGAAATTGAGCCCAAGACCCGCCGAGGCGGGAATTCAACCCTGGTCCCGGGCCAGATCTCTGCATCAGGGTCTGCCGCTCTAACCATTGAGCCACACTTCTCCATGCTGCTAGCATGACAACATAAGTGCTGGCAATTGCACCACGCTGCTAGCATGACAATATGTGTGGAGGCAATCGCACCCCGGTGCCATCCTGACACTCCACGTGCAGTTGGTTCCACTCCGTGCCATCCTGACTATGCACACGCAGTCAGTTTCACTCAGTGCCATACTGACAATACACGTGCAGTTGGTTCCACTCTGTGCTTCCTGAAAATGCACGTGCAGTCAATTCCATCCTGACAATGCATGCGCAGTCAGTTGCACCCCGGTGCCATGCTAACAATGCACGTGCAATCAGTTTCACTCCGTGCCATACCGACAATGCATATGCAGTTGGTTCCACCCTGTGCCATCCTGACATCGGTTCCATCCCAGTGCTAATCTGACAATGCTCCTGAAGTTGATTCCATCCCAGTGCTATCCTGACAATGCACGCGTATTCAGTTGCACCCCCGGTGCCATACTAACAATACGCGTGCAGTTGGTCTCTTCCACACTGTGCCATCCTGACAATGTAGGTGCAGCTGGTTCCATCCCGGGGCTGTTCTGACAATGCAAGTGCAGTCAGTTTCTCTCACTGCCATACTAACAATGCAGGCGCAGTGAGTTTCATTCAGTGCCATACTGACAATGCACGTGCAGTTGGTTCCACCCCGTGCCATCCCGACAATGCACGCGCAGTCTGTCAGTTGCACCACATCCAACCAATTTGTGTGCCATCACTTGCACGTCATCATCGATCCGTAGGCACTGGTTTTGTGCAGAGGCGGGTCCAGTGAACCGCCTGGCGTGAGGAACGTCTGCCTCGGATTTGCACATTGCCTCACTGCACAAATATGTCTGCATTACCTCCCGCCCGCTTCCTGGGGAGGGCCTCGCACATTCGATGTACATTGTCGGAAATTGATATTTCTGATAAATTCATCTCTTCACCTGGGGCAGGTGTTGTCAAATTCGGAGACTGCCTGACAGGCTGGTGCCTTTCAAAGGCTGTCAGAGTTGGAAAAGAGTCAGCCAGCCTTATTTTTACAACTTCTACCTTGCCCCTGTACTCTACAAAAGACCCGATAATCAGTTTGTGTAGAAGAATTTGAATCGTTGACTGGGCCGGATGGCTCAGTGAGTTGAACGACTGCGGAAGCCATAGGCAGTGATCTGAAAATCAGGAGTTGGAATACCGGTAAGACTCGCCCTTCCCTCTTTCCGAGCCCGGAAATGTTAATACCATATATTAAGTAATATTAACATCAGTTATTTACAGCGAATAGAGTTGGCTAAAGTCGTTATGTAGCGCTATTCAAACTATGACAATGAAGGCGCATCACTCCAAGTTTCAGCAGGAGGCCGCTCACTCTCGACAGTTTCCTGGCTATTTACTGCTAATATTGGAAGTTCTGGAAAGCATTGGAACTGTTTACTCAGTTACTATTATCGGCCTCTACACACTTGAGTAAATCTCGGTTTTAAACACGCGAACACTTCAGTGGCAATCAGAACAAGCATTTGCAATGCAATAGGTCTCGCATTATTAAAGTTTGAGCTATTGGCATTGCTAAATAATGCAACACCAATAGCTCAAACTTTAATAATGCGAGAGTTTGAGCTATTTTTATTGTAAATGACATTGCCTTTTATTTATGTTTTGGTTTTTGAAACATAAATAAAAGCCATTGTCATTTAGAAGCCAATAGGTCAAACTCGCGTAAATGCGAGACCTATTGCATTGCAAATGCTTGTTGACATTACTGCTGGCAAACCTTTCTGATGTGCTGAGGAGATCACTGCTAGTAATTTAACATATAGTAGCCACTAATGTAAACTTGTCTGATTGGTGACTATTATAACACTTAAAGGCATATTTACTAGAAAATGTCGGCGCCCGGAGGTACGCCAAATTTGGCAGTGCCGCTCTCTGACCATTTCAAAATGCAGGAATGCACCGTATTTACTACAATATCAATATAGTGCACTCCTGTGTTTTCCCTAGTGCTGGTGATAAAATTAGCTGCCTAGTGCAAACGCAGGCACCCTTGCATCTTAGTGCAAGGGTGCCTGCGTTGCAGGGAATGATTGTTTATGTGCAGAAAGGTGTCCCTTCCTGCACATAAACAATCCATAATGGCGATTTGTTACTGCAGCACACATAGAAGTAGCAAATTGTCATTATTTAATGATTGTTTATGTGCAGGAAGGGATACCTTCCTGCACATAAACTATTGTTAATGGCTTTTTGCGCTTTCTCTGTGTGCTGCAGAATGCAGCACACATAGAAAATTCAAAAACAAGGAGAAAAAAAGCATTTCTCCTTGTGCGCCATTCTAAGGCCTGCTCTTGCATGGCGTTAGTTTTTGGCGCTGCCACAGATGTGCACCTACTTGTAAATCTGGGGAAGCGTAAAAAAGCAAAGGGTGTTGCGGTGGAACGCCCACAACAACACCCATTGCATGCCCCTTTGCCGTAAAGAACTGCGGGAGAAAGGGGCATATTTACAAGGTGGTGTTGAGCCCCGTTAAATGGCTTAGCGCCACCTTGTAAATATGGAAAATGGCGCTACGCCACTGGATCGTCAAAAAAAGTGATGCTCCGGTGGCGATAGGGGCTTGTAAATATGCCCCTCAAAGTATTAGTAGCTTGCAATAATTTTCATTGAACACAACTAGCTCTTATTACAAAAAAGGTTGGAGATCCCAAAGCTAGATATCTTTGGGCACTGGGTTCCCGTCGGTGGAATGAGCTCCCAATTGATATCTAAAAAGCACCAGAATTAATGTATTTTAAAAGAAAACCTGTAAACTTGGCTGTTTAGCAAATGTAACTTTACGATGTCATATACAATGCTGGATATATATTTTTTGTTTAGGCAGTACATAAGCACTTGTAAATATGTAATACAGTTTTAATAATACTTTACGAGACGGGACTTGATAGTACATGTTGAGGCTACGGTTTGTTTAAATCTGTCCTCAGATAGAACGGACTAAAAGGTGATTTGTTTTTTATTTCACATCAGAATTGTAGCTCCAACTGGCAAAACATCAAATAATGCAAGCAGAACAAGATTTTTAATTGGATCCCCAGCTCCTAACATTCCCATAAAATATTAATTGGAAAGCTTTGTATCTTCTTTCCGACCCTGCCACCTCAAACCCTATAATTTGGGATCTACACCCATGTCTGGCAAGCCTGCTCCCAAACAGCACAGGTCTCATGGTGTGATTTGCTTACCCACGGCGTGGGAAGTGCATGGAGATTATTCAGGAACTGACAGGATGAGAACATGGCGGTATGACACTAGGAGGCTTTTTGGGACTCCCCGGAACTCTTTAGATAAGTGCTTTAAGGAGAGAACCGATTCCTCTTTAATGATACACGCCTGAAATGCATGGGGAGTACACCTGTGCCTTGAACCTAATAGTTTTCCAAACAAGCGTCTACAAACAGGAATAATAATAATAAAATCAAGTGCAATCATTAATATAAGTCTTAGACCAAAGTTTCAGAATTGTCTAGCATTCATTTGTTAGATTATACCTGAAAGGTGAAAGGTTACGCAGTCCATGCCTTTGACGATTTTAGCTCAGTTCAAATCAGTCCAAGATCATTCTGGAACTTGGCCATAAGCCGTGGAGGCCCAGTTTTATAGCTACTTCCCTAAAGGAACCTATAGCAGTGGACCACTGATGATCACTTTGCCATTGTGTGGCGCAACTCAAGCACTTAGCACAAACGTCTACCCTGTATCAACCAGCGTTTGTTAACTATAGCATTAAAGGCTGCACTTGGGTCACTTCATGTCCCTTCAACCTAAGACTCATTGAGAATCATCCCAGTTTTTAAGAAGGGGATTGCAACGGACTCTTGCTGTTACCAACCTGTCGGTTTAATTAATTCAAAGGTTAAGCCATGAGAGAGGGCCATAAAAGAGGCCACTTTGTCAGCGGTACAACTGGGTTTTAGAAAGGGTCTAGGCAGCAGTTCATGAATTTATATCTGTTAATCCATAAAAAAATCAAATTGAAGAATGTGGCCATTCATTTTGCATCTTTAGACCTGGCCTCCCTATTTTAATATGGTGAACTGTCTCTAAAGTTTAGAAAAATAAATATTTCTAAGGTCTGGAAGAGGAGATCTTGGTCCTCTTGCCTAGTTTTCATCTGCTGCAAGTGTTGGATTTAACAGCTGCAAAGCATTGAAACATTGGTTTCAATTTATGTACATTTTATTAATGGTTTAGGATTAAAAACAAATGTAACTAAGTCAAAATCAATGACTCTTGGATTCCAGAGTACGAAATTAAAATCAATTGCTGTCTTGACAGAATGGAATTTAATGAGGGTGACCACTGAAGCTAAACCAAGTCGGTCCTCCCTTTTAGGCTTCGCAAGTCTTAAATTTCTTAGGAACAACGGTGGCATTTTTATTTTTGCCAAACAAAACAAAACAACAAAAAAACAGAGGCACCCACATCCCCTCTATACTGAGAACATTAAGAGAGTGCCCTTGGTGACTTACAGGGCTCACATGAGGGTCATGTCAAGACCCAATTATTGCAGACAACAGAATATTATAGATAGATTTCTAAACAACCCTGGGCCTCCCAGAGTCTACATCTGATGATGTCTACAACCAAGAAATAAGCTTGACTTTTCTTTAGGATAGGATCAAGTGAGTGCCACTGGCATTGTGGATTTCAGTGTGAGTTGAGTCACATGCCAGTCATACTGGAATCATCTTCCGTGATTTACCGAACCCTCAAATCCACACAGATAACATGCTAGGCCTACATTGCTAGGTGCATTAGATGTCTGAGTTGCCTCAACATTATCCTGATGAGCTCATGTCAAGAGATCGGCAGCAAGCATCCGCTTTATATTTTACCTCTCTGTCAACTAAGATCGAAGGAACAGAGTTCATTTATTCTTCATCTTGGGCATATTTACAGCCAGTAGTCTTCCCCGATGTAGAACTCTAACCGAGAACAATATTTAATTCTTAGGATCAGAACATCTTGTCCCAGTTGAGGTTGTGTCTCATTTCAGAAATGCTCACTTTCTGTAAAACTAGGAGCCCAGAATAATATGCACCTTGAGTCCCAGTGATCAATCCTTATGCACCTTTTTTGTGCTTGTTCCTCTGTGCCCAGAAAGAAATTCCTTTATCCAGTTATGTACTTAATGGGGCATAGAAATTGCAAAGCTGTTTTTGTGAACTTGTTGAAATTAATTTCAGTCTGTATTGGGTTCACTTTAATTTAAAATTGATAAATGTTATATTTGTAAGATTTTTTATGATCCTTTTTTCGAACTTGGGGTTTTGATTGACAAAATTGGATGCAAGCACTGTGCCCCCGCTCAATTCATTCCCACCCCCATGTCCCTCCTGGTAATATCACAAGTTGACAGTTAACATTGCCATGGACTTCCAGCAGTGGCCTTCAGCCCCCTGGCACTATGTTTATTACATCTTGTTGTTTAATGCCTGCAAGCCAGAAAGGGGGGGGGGGACATGTTAGATTCCTATTTTCCAAGTTATATAAATAAATTAAACGTGTGAGTGCTTTCAGCGTACATAATTTATGAACTTCTGAACCACGATGTTATCATTATGTATGTTTTTATAATTTAATGGCTTTGCTGATCAATGAAACTGACTTTGCATAACAGCAAACGCTCTTATGTTGTTGAAACATATTTCTTGAACTTGCCACTGCCGTTTTTTAGTTTTTGACTGCAAACTCATATACTTATCCAATTTTTTACTCGTTATTTACCTTGGTGCCTGTACTTTGCTGTCTGAAATGGGAAGCTTTCTTCTATTGTCCCAAGAACAGGCTGTATCCTCAGCAAGGCGCCGTTGAAATAAGACATTTATAAATGCAGCTCCTTGTTAACTTGTTCCCTCCCAGGTCTCCTCGGAGCACTGCAGCTCTGACAACACTCCAGTAGTTTCTGACAAGTCAGAACTCTAAGCGCAGCTTTCCCAACAATGTAAGCCACTGGACAAACGCTTCCGTCTCGAAGTCATCTGAAACGGAAGTTAAGAATTTTCATGTTCTCATGTTGAATACCAAAAAAACGGAATTCATTCTCATCTCGCCACCAAGCCACACACCAAAACTAGACCTATGGTTAAATCACCTAACCTCCTTTGACTGTGTCCCCCTCATCATTGACTCAGCAAAATCCCTAGGAATCTCCATAGACAAACATCTGAATATGCAGTCGCACATCTCTATGGCCACCAAGGGAGCTAATCACAAGATGAGTATATTAAGGAAACTCAAACCCTTCCTCCCTCAGGCAGATCTAAAAACGGCAGTACAAGCCCTAGTGCTACCAAGATTAGACTACGGAAGCACCACCCTCTGTGGTCTCCCCAAATACAAGTTGGCTCCGCTGAGAGCAACACTGAATGCTGCGGCTAGACCGGTATCAGGAACCAAAAGAAATAGTCACATCTCACCAACCTTGAAAGCACTGAATTGGCTGCCTTACGAGGCAAGAATACACCTTAAAGTGGCCTGCATGACGCACAAAGCAATTCACAACAATACACCCAGCTACTTGGCTCTAAAGCTGGAAAGATCGGGAGGCTGCAGACAACTACGAAGTGCAAGCACTTTCCTTCTGAAACCGCAATCCTTCCATAAGAGGAGAACTGGTTGCAGAGCTTTCTCCGGGATTGCACCAAAGATTTGGAACTCTTTACCCCCACTAGTGCGTGGAATCACTTCCTTTACCGCATTCAAAAAGGAAGTAAAAAGACTACTAATCAACAAATTCATGTCCTAAGTTTTAATTATAGGATGTCACCGAGTCATCTCTAAGATTTGAATACCATTGCCTATCTCAGATGGATTGGACGAGTCTACTGTATTTAAGACTTATATCACAGCCTTTTTTTTCTTCAAGAATGGAATGTAGTGTAAAGCTTAATTGGCTGTGGGTCCCCTTGGTCATCTATACATTTTATATCCACTATGAATCGATAGAGGCTATAATTTGTATGTTTGCTTGCACAATCACCTAAAGTTCATTAACTGTCTATTGTACAACGTCCTGCAGAATCATGGTTCTCTATGTTTGTTTATTCATATTTTTTATATTTCTATTGTACAAAGTGACACATTTGAATGCGAGTATACCGCCTCAACCTTTTATGTTCTTATACTGTAAAGCGCTCTGATACCCTCGTGGGTCACGTTCGCGCTATATAAAACTTTATAAATAAAATAAATAAATAAATAAATATAGAATACTACAGGGGCTTTCTTCTATGTGCTCAGCTGTGTGGCCTGGGCTGAACTGAAACAATAATTAACAAACTCCTATAGTAGGCTTTTAAACGGAGTGCGCTGGAAAAGGTGCTGAAAAAAGTTGTGAGAGAAGACTAACCACAGAGTTAATCCACAGGGCACTCCTTCTCTTTGTTGTCCAATTGTTTCCAATCTGTCTCCATCCCATGAGCAGCCGCAGCAATCAGCTTGATGCTTTTCATAACCAACATGAAGGAACTGGGTAAGCCACGAGCACGTTTTGTACAAGCGTCTACTTTTAAGCACATAAAAGATCTTCTGAAAATTAACTGAGCACCACTGACACATTAAGGCCCAAAAAAAAGAATTTCAGCATAAAAATGGAGGTAAGTAGGCAAAATGTTTGAGGGAAGACCACCCTTAGGCTTACAGGTCTAACAAGGTCATACTCTAGAAATTCAAAAATACAATAATTTATCAATATAAGGATTAGAAAACGAACAATATGTTAAGCTGCATCATATTAATCAGCAGTAAATTCACAAAAACTGAGGCTAAAAATGATTGACAGGAACAGAGGAAAAATGTTCTGTATGATAAAGTATCCATTTTAAAAAGTGAAAAAAGTTAAGAGACGAATCTCCGGGATAAACCAACCCCAAATAGAACCTTGGCTGGCAGGATGTGTTATGTCTAGAACTGATTTAGTCCTTCATTACACGTGAAACCATAATCCAAATGAGGTTAATAACGAAGTAACTGGCCCTACAGGTCCCCCATGAAGACGGAAGTTCTGGTGTTCGGGTGGAATATTGAACAAGAACAGAAATAGGTGTGAAAATGCCGATTCCCAATGTTCTACCTAAGAAATGTAATGAGGTGTAATTCTGCTCCCCATAGTTCCTGATGGCATCAGTGTCGGAAAGTCTGGGGGAGGATTCCCGTGCGTTTTCTGGCTCACTTGTGATAGGCCTCTTATAGTGTCTGCTAGTGCAGAACTAAGTGGTAAGAATGGCGACTGGAGTTCTCCGCATAGTGCCCACTGCTTAGGCGCATGGTGGAGGTTTCCAGTGACCAGCACTGGTCCACGCCCAGGCCACAGGGATGCAGGGAGAAGGATAAAGTGAAGTGGCTGAAAGTGGCCTACTGGGTGGTGGTTATGCCTCCGTGGAGTAATGTCAAAGGAACAGAGACTCCGGATCACCTAATTGCTCTGGTGAGGAGTTTGGCACAGTAAGGTCTACGATGGAGCTAATCTTGGAATGTGACCAGGCCTACTATATTTTGAAGGATGAGTCTCTGGGTTTTGGTTCTCAGTTCACCTTTACCCAGGATTTCATTTGAGTTTTTCATATCTTGCTGGGCTTCGAATCAGGTGAACTGCTGGGGTTTTGATGTTGATACCTTTTTTTTTCTTCTCTTGCTCTGACTTTTAGTACTGAGACGCAGCTTGGCACAGGAGAAATGCTGCGAGTGATCAGATACGGTCAGCCTTCACGGGGCTTTCAATGGCAGCCTATGGCCAGCAAGTGTCCTATTGTTGTATGGGAAAATCCTCCCCATCCCGTTTGATTCAGAAAACAAACATCTTCATAGAGGGCTGCTGCGGTAATTAGACAAAGTAATAACACCTGAAAGTTACTGCAGTCACCAACTCCTCTAGCATGGAGGTGCCTCTGGAATAGCATTACACAGAAGTGAGGGTCCCGCACCTTTGAATAAAGAGAGGTACCTGCGGTAAGTTAAAACGAAGACTCCTGGTTTTACAGTATTTCTTTTCTTTTTACATTTCCATCCTTATTTATCCATATTTATTTTTTGCTTATATTATCTGCGTTTATCCATATTTATTTTTTGCTTATATTATCTGCGTTTATCTATATTTATTTTGGCTTTTCTGAAAAAGTATATTGTGATTGGAGTAATGTATGTTCATACTTGAATGCATAATGGGTTTTGATGTCACATATGCCCATATATGATACATAAATACACCGAGACGAGAACATGAGCATTGTAGATCACACAGATATCTGTTTATTCTTAATTAGAAACCGTTTCCTTTTTATAAACTCGTCTAGTTTTGCGACTTCGTGGATATTGGCTCTGCACTCTTTGCTGATAGAACTGAGAAGCATTAAAACATATTTTTTTGCTTTTTTCAATATTTAAACATACAAACAGGGAAATGTGTGTTTTTCTGTCAGTATTTACCTGTAAATAAATAAATAAATCAGTAAAAACAGAACACTGGGAGCCTTAATTAAAACAAACAAAACTAAAAAACATTTCAGTGTTGTAAGAGAAACACTCCAATATGCCAACAAAAAGATCAAGGCTGACATCCTGACTTGTAATCTTGGTTCTGATTCTTAATGCAAAGAGACATCCTCATGCCAGGAAGAAAACGTGTGGGTGGGGGCAGAAATTCTGATTAGCATGACTCTAATTTGCATGAAACACTTCCAATAACTATCTGGGCAAAAAACACTAAAAGTCATATTTTTTTTTAGAAAATCAAATTAAATGTGGTGGAAAGCAGTCAGATCCAACACATCCTCTACCACCATACAAGAAACCAAAACACCTCAAAAACACGTGGATAAAAGGGGGTCTCGCTCTATGTTAGTTCCCATATATACGGTATACATATCATTTGATTTCATTGACCAAAGGGAGTTGGCCAAGAAGCACTACTATCAGAAGTATACTCATGAGATATCAGAACATCTCTGCCACCCTGAATGTATGAAAGCGCGGCTCTCCTCTTGCCCCGGAAGCAAGGGTTGCTAAACGTCCTCATGTCTATCTGTATTGCCCATCTGGTCCACACTCGCCAGTGTTTTTGTTGCTGGCATTGTGCAATCTTAGCATCAGATTAAGGGGTGGGGCAGTGTTTACTGTCTGGCTAGATTCACCATAGATAGTTTCTGACGGTTTCACCTGATGTAAAGTGAGGCAGTCTCGTTTTCACTCCACCCACCACTCTTCTGACAGTTACGGGCAGGCAGAATCCCAGCTTCGAGTTTCGCCCAATGCACGTTTCAAAACATGGGTGAGGGAGGGGTGGTGATGAACAACAGCGCACTACAGATAGGCCTCGGCCTTGTTAGGTTGTAATGTGTGTTATGGTTCCTCCCTTGATAGTAACCGGAAGGAGGGTGTGAGCGCTGAATCAGCCAGGCGTCTCTTACACGTGGGAATACACTCGATGTGCCAACTTTAGCAGCCTCTCACACTGGGAGTTGCCCGATTGCATCCTCGGGCAGTCATTCCCCGCCTCCGAGGGAGCATAACATTGTGCAGGTTTGTTAAATGCCACACGACTCTTCAGTGAGCAGAAAACACTTCTTTATTAACAAGCTGATTGTATATAAATGGATCCAAATTTGCTTGTTCAAAAGTGAAATTTCAGGGAGGGTTCTTCTTTTGTCAGTGGCACGGGGCACAATGCAGCGCATACAAGGGTGAAAATAAAATGAAACTTGTTCAGGGTTTATGGAGCAAACACGTACTGTTGCTGTCCATTACATATCCAACATTCTTCAAATCGTGCTCCGTCTGATCCAGGGCTTTAAGTGGGATGAAAAAACTGGGGGGTCTCTCAAAGGGGCGTGGTCAATGTAATTAGGGGCGTGGCTTAAAAACACGTAAACTAAAAATCTGTGTTTAGCGCAGTGTGCCGCCTGACTTGTATTTTGCTGTTCCTGTCATTGCGTCCAGAAATAGGATACAACAAGTCACATCATACCTACAAGTCAGGACTATTGGCTTTGTCAATGGTTGTTAGTTGCAAAATATAAATAAGCAGCAACTATGGCTTGAATATAATATTGAAAAAACTTCGACTTAAAGCCCTGGTGACACCAGGACAGTGTTGCTGCTCCGGAGTTTTAAAAGAGAAGGGAAATCCAGAGAGAAAATGACTCTCTTTAAAGGATTTCCCTTCCTCTACAACGCTCACCACGCGCACCTCTATGTGCCTGCTGTCACTACAGTCCGGAAAAAAAAACGGACCGCCTGTGCCAGGGCACAAAACAGAGCCCGATAGAGACCCGTTTCGAGGCCCCCTAAAAAAAACTGCCGGTGCTCAGACCCGGTGAGACCCAGCCCACTTAAAGCCCTGGTCTGATCCACATTCAAGCCCCTCTAACATCGGACTGTTTATGTACATATGGGTGGCTTACACTATACTCACAAAACACGCAAGTGCATTACTTGAGCTTCTATTTTCTTTTGTGGCTCTTGAAAAATGTCTATTTTTTTCCAACATGCGTCTGTTTTTTTCCCCAAAGAAGTTACGATTCGGCCAAGAAGTGTGTATAGACATACATCACAGAAAAGTGCGTTTTTGGTGAAAACCCGTATACTCTCAGCTACTGTTCATTTGCTAAAAGCCTAAATAGGGGCCTACATGGAGACTGCCTGGCTTGCAAAAAAAGCCTCCTGTGGCATACCGTGATCTATTAATCCTGTTTGTGGACAGAGTGCGTCACACAGAATGGCTGTGGCCGTGTGCTCTCAATACAAACAAACATGCACGAAACGTGGCACTGGCAGCGCGTGCTACACCATTTCAGGGCAGCGTCAGGCAGGCGTTGGGGAAGAGGGGTGTCAGCACATTGTTTTCCCTTTCATAGTGTCTCTGCTGCTCGCAGTGTTCTAGGAAACAATAGGCCTCATTTATGAGGAAGTCACGCAGTGCAGCGGAGCAAGTCACCTTGCTGCGCTGCGTCTACGTGAGGTTACACTTTAGTTGTGAGAAGCATTCATTTAGTAAAAATATCAGGTACATATAGAATTCACATTGTATCATTAATGTACCACCAATTCCTTCATAATTCAAGCATGTATATCCTCAAATGACACAAAGGCACGAAATATAGCTCAAATAGTGTCTGTTTTATTTCTCAATTATTTTTTTCACAGATCACCATATTCAATGTTCCATTAGAGAAAGGTTGCTCCAAAGGGAGTGTGAAAAAGGAAAGTGCTCGTGAGGTAGGACAGATATAAAGGAGGGGAATCACAAAGATAAACTAATTTAGTTTATCTTTAGGATTCCCCTCCTTTATATCTGTCCTCCTTTATATTAGGTCAATATAGCGCATTCCTGTCCTTTCCCTTGCACTGGCATAATTTTGGCAACCTATCACCAACGCAGGCACCCTTGCACCATGGTGCAAGGGTGCCTGTGTTGCATGCAGGATTGTTTTTGTGCAGGAAGAGGCACATTCCTGCACAAAACCAATGCCTGGGAGGCATGTTCCTCAGAATGGAGCACACACAGAAAGAGGAAGAAACGAGGAGAAATAGAGATATTTCTCCTCGTTACGCCTCCCTGGGAAGGTGTAAGTTTTTGTCACATCCCCAGGTTTACAAGTTTTCGTAAATCTGGGGATGTGTCAAAATCCATGGGAGTTGTGTGGGAACACCCACGCAACGCCCATGGAACGCCTACCCAGGGCATAGTAACGCCATGCAGTGATTTGCGCTGCGTTACGTTACTCCGGATTTTTGAAGCCACTCAGAGCCATGCAAAGTGGCTTTGCGTGGCATCAAAAATCTGACTTAGAGGTTTGCGTCCCGCATGCACCACATTGCGTGCAGGGGCGGCTCCTTCATGTGGGCGGAGGAGCGTCGCCCCACTGCTTTCTCGCAGTGCGAGAAGCAGAAATATAAAATGGTATTATAAATACAATTTTTTTGTTTCTGCTTCTCACACTGCATGAAAGCAGAAGAGTTTGGTTGGGGGTGGGCGGTCCTGCTCCAGGGCAGGGGAGGATTGGCTTGCCCACTGTTGTGGGCGCTGACTGTTTGGTTGGCCCCAGGGCCGACCAAACCAGTCATACGCACTATCCCTTATCGCCATGTAGGCTGGATGCAGCCTACCTGGAGAAAATGGCCTCCCCATAGACGCCTGTGTGGTCGGCGTCCCAGCCAATCACAACGCTGCCATTGCAGTGTTGTGATTGGCTTAGGGGAGGGGAGGGAGGCTGCCTGCTTCCTGCAAGGACTCGGAGCAGAGACGACGCGACGCGAGACCGAACCGGACTGGCGAAGGTAAGTTTTTATTTTTTATTTAAAATTAACCGCTCCGCACGACCCCCTCCCCGCGACTGATTGCATGAATCAAACGTGACTCAACCCTCTCATAAATGAGGCTAAATATCTTTTTAATATGGTGTACTTTTCCCCAAAGAGTGTTAATGTTAGCCCATTAGCAGTGAATTTTCCCTATTTGCATTTGAAAGGCTTTCTCTGCCCTCTCACCCACTGGGCTGTTTAACCCTCCAGGAAAAAGGCAGAAAGCCAGGAACAAAATTTTAGTTGCATTTCACTAATCTGTTAAGTACATTACCCCCTCATATGTCCTCCTCGTCCCAGGCCTTACAAAAGTGAGGCAATCCTGCCTCACGACAGACTAGTCGAAAACGGTAGTATTTCTTTTATTTTTATTATATAAACCCCTCCCACCCACCGCCATGCCTGTTTTCTTTCCTGTCCGACACGGCGGTTGGAGCGCTGGTGTTTTCTCTTCTGTGTCTGTTCCTGTTGCTGCCTTTTCGTGCATAGGGGCTACGGTGCGGTAAGGTTTTTTGTGTGTATTTTGACGTAGACCTTACCGGTGTTACAGTCGGTCGTGTCCCTGCTCTGTTTCCTGAATGCACCCCCCGTGCATGTGCTTGGCTGGGGCGGGGAGCTTTCCTATCCGTTTGGTTTACGGGTCATTCCTGTGCTGAGGGTTTCCAGCAGCAACCGGCTCCCACTGCCTTGTTCTGTGTGTATGTGGCTGTGGGGGAGGCAGCGGGGCTGTCCTTTTGGCAATTCAAGTCTCGTGGGTGTTGAGACTTGATTGCTGGGAGGCAGTATTTAGGGGGAGTTGCTGGGCACTTCCTTGTTTGCTCTGTTGGTTCCTGCTGGTGTTTGGAATTTCTGCCTTGGCCATGGGGGATGAGCATTCCTCTCCGGTGCCTGCCAAATCTCTTTCTAAGAGAAATCATGTACAGGACCTGCAGGAGGATGACCTGTTGCAAATTTCCAGGTCAGATTTGCAGGATCTGAATAATTCTGCTGTTCAGGCTGCGCTGCTTGAGCCTTCTGCCAAGAAATCTAAGGTAGAAGAGGATGAGGACACGGGCAATTCCCCTAAGGGGAAGTATATCCAGGGTAAAGTTTTTTCGGACATGTTGGCCCATATTCGTGAGGTCCTGGGGTTTGATCCTAAATCCTTGGTGGATGATGGGTTTTAAGCCCAGTATGCTGCCTCAGTGGTGGATGACCTGCCTTTTCATGATGTCATTAAGCACATTCTAGCTAAGGAATGGCTTGAGGTCAACAAGCAGGGGAATCCTCGCTTTTTTGGGAAAGAGGTATCGCTTGGCAGAGTTTGATGTCCAGTTTCCTCAAGTTCCTAAAGTCAATTCTATTTTATCCTCAATGGCTTCTTAGTCTTCTTTGTCTTCAGAGGAGGCTTCCCTTGTTGATCCAATTGAGCGGAAGGTGGAGTCAGCTTTGAAACGTTCTTATGCTGCTTCTCATTTTGGGATTCGGGCTAGCACTTACTCTGCCTATGCCTCGCAGGTCCTTATCTAGGATTTCGAGAAGTTGTTTGACTGTCTTAAGGATTAGGGGGATTCTACTCCTATCCTGGCACAGATGGAGATCTAGGCACGGGTTTTGTCCGATGTGACTTTTGATACGCTGTTGGCCTTCTCCTCGGCTGCCGGGGCAGCGGTGGCTGGTCAGAGGTCTCTTTGGACAAAGCCTTGGTGTCTTGATGCTGCTCAGAAGGCCTTAATTCATAAACTGCCTTTTGATGGTCCCCGGCTTTTTGGAGACGATTTGAACACAATGGTGCAGCGGTCTGCAGAGGAGAAGAAGTTGTTGAAGCCTTTTCAGAGTGTGCAGAAGAAGAAATCCTTTTTCCATAAGCAAGGCTTTCAGGGTGCTCCCTCTTCTTCTCAGCCTTTTCGTGGACGGGCCCGTGGTCAGGGGGGGGCTGCATTCCATTATAAATCCTGGCCTCAGCTGCAGCAGCAGCAACAGCCCCAGGGTGCTGGGCAAAAGTGACTATGCCAAGGTGGGGACTCGGCTCCATTTGTTCCTGGATCAACGGTCAACTCTGATTTGCGACCAGTGGGTCCTGTCGGTCATCGACCAGGGATACTAATTCCATTCCGGGGCCCTCCACCTCTGGCCTGTTTTTGGGTTACCCTGTTGTCAGGAGACCTCATGAAGAGGTCTGCTATGTTGTCAGGTGTGAACATGTTGCTGGCAAATGGCGCTGTTCTCATGGATCCAGAGGCAGAACGGGGCCTGGGTTTGTATTCCACGCTCTTCTTGGTCCCAAAACCCGATGGTTCATACCGCCCGATTCTGAATCTCAAGGATATGAACAAATTAGTATGGCTGGATCATTTTTGGATGACCACTTTTCAGTCCGTCATTCCCCTCATCCAAAAGGGCGATTTTTTGGCTTTTCTGGACTTAGAAGATGCCTATTTTCACGTTCCTGTCCATCCGGGAAGCCAGCAGTTCCTGAGGTTTGCAGTGAACGGGGTCCATTACCAGTTTCAGGTGTTGCCTTTCGGCCTCTCTACTGCTCCCCGGACTTTCACCAAGGTATTGGCTCCTGCTGTGGGGGTTTTGCAGCTTCAGGATTTCTCGGTGTTTCCCTATATTGATTATTGTTTGATCTCTGCTTCCTCCCTTCCTAAGGCTCTTCTGGCAGTGGAGGCAATGATGGCCATGTTCCAGGGTCTGGGGTTCAAGCTGTATCTGGCGAAATCTCATCTGGTCCCTGTTCAGAGACTGCAGTTTATCGGGGAACTTTGCGACACCTTGTTGGGGGCGGTGTTTCTCCCTCCTGCTTGTATCTCTACCCTACAGCTTCTTCCGCGGGATCTGCTGAGTCACCCATCTGCCCCAGCTCAGGTTTGGTTGTGGGTCATGGGGTTGATGGCTGCAACCACAGCTGTGGTTCCCTGGGCTCGCCTGCACCTCAAGCCTTTGGTGAATCATTTGTTTTCTCAGTGGGACCCCTCCCATGCAGGTTACGACACTCTGGTTCCTCTCTCCCCTGTTCTGGTTCGGGACTTGAGCTGGTGACTTTTCACTCCCAATCTGGAGAAGGGGGTGTGTTTTCAGGTTTCTCCTCCCTCTTGTTGATAACAGACGCCAATCTTTGGGGTTGGGGGGCCACATTGGGGTCCTTGGAGGCCAAGGGTCAGTGGTCGCGGGAGGACATCGCCCGTCCCTGGAATTGGCGGGAGTTGGCGGCCATTTGGCAGGCAATGCTGTTCTTTCAGGTTTCCCTCCAGGGGCGAATCTGTTGGTTCGTACAGACAATTAGGTGGCTCGCTGTTACTTGAACCGCCAGGGAGGGACCCGGTGCGAGTCTCTGAATCTGCTGGCTTCCATGATTTGTGCCTGCGCGGAGTCTGACCTGTTGGCATTGAGGGATGTTTACATTCAGGGTCACCTGAACTTTCATGCGGACAGCTTGAGCCACAACCTTCCATCCTTGGTTCAGTTCCATCTGTCTGTTCCTCTATTCTGGGAACTTTGTCTTCGGTTCGGGACACCCTGGATCGACCTTTTTGCTTCCCCGCACAACTCCCTTCTCTCTGTTCCGAGATGGTTTGTCCTCAGGCGTCGGCGGTGGATGCCCTCTCGATTCATTGGCCTCTGGGCCTTCTGTATGCCTTCCCTCCGATTGCCCTCCTCCCGAGGGTGCTGCAGAAGATGCTGCCTTTGTTTCCCGCTGTTGATGCGGTTGGCCGGGGGCAGGTTTGTCCGGCTTCCCGTTATCCCGTCTCCGCTTCAGTTTCCTCTTCTGTCTTTGCCTCGTCTTACTCAGTTAAATCTGATGGCCTGGCTCTTGAATGTTTGACGTTGTAGGCTTTGGGTTGTTCTTCTTTGGTGGCCTGTAATATCCAGCAGTCACATAGGCCTTCTACCTTTAAGAGCTATGGTAAGCATTGGGGTTCTTTTGTCTCTTGGTGCTCTTCTTATGGAATGGATACTGTGGTTGGTGATCCGGCCTCTATTCTTGATTTTCTTCGGGATGGGTTTTTGAAAGAACTTTCCCCTTCTACTTTGACTGCTTAGTGGGCTGCTGTTCGGGCATGTAGGGGTCTGGGGGCCTCCTTGGAGGGTATTGCTCCTTTGGTGAGTCGGCTTCTGAGGAGTTTTCAGCTTCATGGTCCGATCGCTCCTATGATTGTGCCCTCTTGGGATTTGCCGACTGTTCTGAAGGGCCTGCAGTTGCCCCCTTTTGAGCCTTTGTTGGAGGCTGATTTGTTGTGGTTGTCTGCTAAAGTTGCTTTTCTATTGGCTATCACCTCTGCTAGGCGGTTGGGTGAGTTGGGTGCTTTGCTTGTTTTCTTTCCTTATTTGTAGTTCTTGCAGGACAGGGTGGTTTTGCTGCTTGACCCAGCTTTTCTCCTTAAAGTTTCCTCCAAGTTCCATTTGCAGCAGGAGGTGGTTCATCCTGATTTGCCTGGAGAAGGGGATACACTTGTTCCTTCTACCGTGAATGTTCGCAGAGCCCTTCAGGTTTACCTCCAACGTACCCTAGGGTTTCGTCTTTCTTCCTGCCCTGTTTGTTTCCTGTTGGGGTGTGGCCAAAGGGAAGAAGGTGTCTACTTCCACCATCAGTCGGTGGGTGCGTTTGGCGGTTTGCCAGTCCTATAAGTCTGTGGGTTTGCCTCCTCCGGCTCAGGTTCAGAGCGTTCGATGCGTTCTGTGTCCGCTTCCTGGGCTGAGGCAGCTGGGGTTTCTATCCAGGAGATTTGTAGGGCGACTACCTGGCAGTCCCATCATACTTTTGTCCGGCATTATCGCCTTGATGTCTTGCATGCCTCTGAGGACAATTCTGCTGTTGGCATCTTGAACGCTGTTGTAGCTTAATCATTTGTTTGATTCAATGTTTTGTACTTTTGCATGGATCCCTGATGTCCTGCGTTTTTCTTCATGCTTTTTTCTGCTTGTGAGGTACTCACTTATGTAAGGACTGGGACGAGGAGGACATTTGAGGGGGTAATGTTTTGTTACTTACCGGTAATCTTCATTACCCTGATTAAGGCCCTCCTCATCCCAGTCCTGTTCCCTCTCTCCCGCTGTGTTTGTGTCTGGACTTGTTGATAACAGGCATGGCAGTGGGTGGGAGGGGTTTATATAATAAAAATAAAAGAAATACTAGCGTTTTGGACTAGCCTGTCGTGAGGCAGGATTGCCTCACTTATGTAAGGACTGGGACGAGGAGGACCTTAATCCGGGTAATGAAGATTACCGGTAAGTGACGAAACATTATAACACATCAGCCATTCCTCGCTTTTCAGCCAACAGCATGTTGCATTGTGGGGCTTGTAGTTTTGCCTTAACACTTTCTTTATACGTTCAAAGCTACAGAATGCAAAGTGATGTCGGCTAAAATACTAGAACTGAGCCAAAATGTCATGCATGACATGGAGTCACTCCTCAGGTATGTTTTAAATTGTTACAAAATCATCTAGTCCATTTCAAAATCTGCTTGTTTCACAGATAAAACCAAAAGTAAACTCTGCTCAGATATTTTGTGAGGATTCACTCTTAATTACACGTCATGCATTAAAACGAGGATAGGCAAAACCAATTGTTTTGTCTTTTGTGTATTGGAAAGTTTTAAACTGAGCTTCACATCAAAGATACAACATGGACAGTAGCAGTGCAGGTTTCGTAACACAAAGAATAAGTAAAGCAGAGGTGGCAAGAGGAACATCATATGAATCTCGTAGTCACGTATACAGGAAAGTTATAACACAGGTAGCTAAGACACTAAACAGGACGTGAGAGGAGTTAAGGGACTATTGTACACTGTGAACATACAAGAAGCACAACACACATGGAAGAAAGAGCCAAACCTCTAATAGAGTTACCATACATTAATTTACTCAAATAGGATGATGAAGCCCACCTACCTAGTGTGGTACAGTTCATCAGTGGGTTCCACGTCTAGCACTGTATATATCCAAGAGTGTTGCTGTTCAATTGTTGTTCAGTCTCTTAGTTATGGGTTCTCTAGTTTTGGTAAGGTTATGTCCCTTACTTTTACATTTATGTTCTCTCTTTGTTAAACTCTCAGACCTGTAATACAATTGTGTGTCAGTGAACAAAAAATGTTTTTACTGGTGTTTCCCTGCCACAAGATTAAAAACAGAGGGTAGAGCAATGGACCCTGCTTCTCTTTTCTGTCAACATGTTTTGGTGCTTGAATATTGTGACTTTGGGGAGAGGAATTTCCTCAGGACTACAGGCATCTCACATCAACTGTTATGGAAAAGTCTATGCTCATAGGGCATGCAATGCAAGTGATGCTATTGATCCTTTTTTAATTCATAAGCAGTGGAAATACCCCCTTTTTCATAGAACAGGTACTCCGAGGGCAGAAATAGTGCCAGCTTCCCTCTTTCAGAGGACAGGTACAGGAAGGGCAGCAGCAGGGCACACTTTCCCCATCACAGAATACAAACTAATCAGGCAGCAGCAGTGCGCGTTTTGCTTCTTCACATCATTGGTACAATATGGCGGCAGCAGAACAAGCGTCCCTGTAGCAGAAGGGAGAAAGTGCAGTCTTGTATTCCCCACCGAACATATCCAGCAGGACAGACTAGGACAAGCTTTCGTCGGACAGAGAACACGTACAGTTAAGGCATGAGTGACCTGCAGGCTAGAGACAGATCTCTGGTGCTTAACTCACTGAGGGGAATGTATAAGTGGATGAGTGAGTGAATGTGTGAGTTCAGACACCATTCTTACTTAGTGATATTCCACGTCAACATCCTGAAAGTCCCAAGTTTTTCACATCTTGAGAAGTAACAATTAAATAGTAGGTTATTGTTATTTCAAGCAGCACAGCCACAGCCCAAGTACCTATGCTCTATACAGGCACAAAGGTGGCAACCTCTGCAAAAAGGTTTTGAATGCATGCGCACCAGGTGCTATGAAATCCCAGCCTTGGTGCCAATGTTGAGGGCCTCCCGTGAAACCTGGGATCAAAATTGTGCATCATATTTAAATATTATCTGGCATAACCTATTTAGGCACACTGACAAGTTCAAGATCATACATAGAGTCACATTTATGTTACCAAAGGCTGCACAAAGTTCAGACCATGTGAAAGCATGTCTTCCCTGCTTTCATTTGCAGCACCACAACGTCACTGATGGTATTCCTTGAAAACGCAGGGGCATATTTACGTTCCCTGGCGCATCCCTGCATATCAGCAGGGATGCGCCAGGGAAAATGCGTCACGCAAGTTTACCCTTGCGCCACGTCCGATGCGCCGCATTTACAATGCGGCGCATCGTGGCGCAAGGATAAGCAGATGCGTGACGCATCTGCCGGCGGAAGGTTGGCGCAGTGCTGAAGTTGTGTCGCAAGCGCGACGCAACTCCAGCACTGTTCCAACCTTCCCTATCCCTAACATGGTGCGTCAATCCTTACGCCTGCTTGAAGCAGGCGTAAGGATTTGACGCACAAGCGTCGGAAAAGTGACTGCGTGAAATCTTGTAGATTTCACTACGTCACTTTTCCGAGGCGTTCCTGCGCCGGAACGCCCCCTGCACCGGTACGCCCACATGAAACCTGACGCAGGTTTCATGTGGCGCAGGGTTTACTACGTGACGCATCTCCCTAGATGCGTCACGTTGTAAATATAGCGCAACGCGGCGCATGAGTTATGCGTCGCCGCTGCGTCACATGCGTGACGCAACGGCGGCGCAAAAGTGGCGCAAGGGGCTTGTAAATATGCCCCGCAGTTTCAATGCACGGTACACAAAGGATGAAACTGCTCTATAGTCAGAGGTCGCCGAGTAACAAAAAAGTAGTGGAACTATGACGTAAAGGAGGATGACGTGAGAGGGAGAGGATTGGTCAATATAGTTTACAGTTTAGATGCCTTTTATCTCATGAGAAGCACAGGCGAAAACATTTATTTAAAAACTATCGATTTAAAATACAAAATTGTACAAAGAAGTGTCAGAACAGTGAAAAGTATTTAAGAAATAGGTTAACAGCAAACCAAGTTGTAGAAGTCCACCCCCATTTGCTTTGACCTCTGTGTTGAGTATTTTTCAATTTTACTGCATGCCCCAAATTCAACACTAACAAGTTGCTCTACACTTGCAAACTTAATCTCGGAAAATGTGCTGATTACTTGGCTAATCCGTAGTACATACACCAAGCCCTCTCTTTTTTATCACAGTACCTACTTTTATGAGGTGGTGTTCATGCGTCCGGATAGACAACTCTGTTAAACTCCACCCCTTCCCCGGGTGTACTTGTAGATGAAGTGTCTCCTCCTCTTCCGGCTCTTGTTCTGTACCACAGGAAACCTTTTGTGTCGACACCTCACTAGCCGGGAGATGGGGGGGTCAAACACTAGGATGAGGAAGAGAGGACATAGGATTATGAAGATTGCTTGAGTACCTTTGTCCATGAGGAAAAACAGTGAAACCAACTATACAGTGTGACATGCCAAATAACCAATGGAAAAAAAGTATGTAGCAGCCGATTATTTTTGCTCTCCACTTAATGACAGCAAAGCCAACCGGCGACAAACCAATAAAGCTGCAACTCAGAACCACTTGCATCTGACAGAAAACTAAATAGGCCATAGCAAAACCTGCGTGGCTGCCATACCAATAATTCACGTCGGGGCTCAAACTGCTCCTGCTTGGTGGGAGGTCAAACAGTTTCTGTAAACCTGGAAGATTTGCAATGATCATGCACACTCACACAATGGAAATAAATGGGTGGAGATCTCTATGTGGGAGTTTCACAGGCAGTTTAAATGGGTGAGGGGAACAGGAATGCCTAAAAAAACAAAGACACTGGGCAGAGTGCCATTCCTTTAGGTTGCTGCATTGTAAAAATGCTTTGCTGACAGGTTCCTGATCAAACCATGCCAGCTTTGGTTGAAAAGTCCTTCAGGGAGGTATTGTGCTTTGAAGCCTATTGGAAACAGTGCTTGGAAGCCTTCCATGAACTGTACCAAACTGGAATAGAGGAACCTAAACCTTACTGAGCTGCCATCTCACCAGGAAACTCTACAGGAAATGCAACACAATGGTTTATGATCCCATAGTGTTGATCTTTTGTCCTCCTGAGGGCCTACCTCAGACCTATGTTGGAATCCTACCTAGGAACTGTAAAATTCATGAAGAAGCAAAATCAAAAACGTCTCCTCTCGGATTACAATATGATACATAACTCCTGTGATTCGAGACGGGCAGATATATTGCTGAATAGCAGAAAAAGACGCAGGATAACATGGTGACTGTTAAAGAAAAGTCGTGGGAGTGACCCCCTCAAACACAGAAGAAAACCAAACACAATCCTTGTTAACAATCCTGCTTGATTGAACAAAGAAGGATGCAGAAGAGGAGAATATGCTGGGCACGTTCAGCCTCTCATAACCCTCCAGAGAACTGAAGGGGACACAAAAAGAGGGCCCCGTGACTAATAAAAGGACAAGAGCCCAATTTGAGGCCTGAGGATCAGATTCCTGGATAATGTGGAAGCAAAGCCCCCCTTCTGGATGTAGAAAAAATAAAAACTTCTGGAGATCGCTTTGGAAAAGGCTTTAGACATGTGAAGAAGACTAAACAGAATATGTCTGCCAAGTGTCTGTTGCAAAATTCCACAATCACCTCTGGTGGGATTGTCTACAATGGCTTTAATCTCTTGGATGCCTCTTAGAGTTGTATGCGCCATCACTGTCTAAGTCCTGGACGACAGAGCAAGGCTCATTCTTCCATCCGAAGGCTGTTGAAGTCTCCAACAATTAACCACATTGAAGGGTACTCATTGAACCCGAATAGACTCTTCTGGGAGTAGAATCCGTACACTACATGCTGACATGTGCTGTCAGACCCAAGAAGTAATCACAACAGAACTGCTTGACAGCTCCTTATGTAGCATCATGGCTTTGAAAATCAATGGTTTAAAGATGAACTCTGCTCTTTAACTTGTAATTTAAAGAATGATCACATCCTATGAAGGCGGCAACACATGATCATTGAGGGACCTGTTCTCGCCACCCTCTGAATCAAATTCAAACCCACCATCAATGAGGCTTGCTGGCCCTCAAGTGGAGCTGCAAGTCCTGCTAGAGCTCCGCTACTCATCCCCCGCCACCGGGCAAATTATCCTACACAATGCATCCCGCCCAAGACTACAGAACTAAAGAATCACAGAGGTGAGCAGCGGCAGTGCAGGGGCAGTGAAGGAGAGTCACTAAAAGTTTGCCTGGCCTCGCGAACGGCAAGCGGACACGGAGCACCTCCAGGTGACGTGGCCTACAGCGGAGCAGCGATGCGGCCTGCAAAGACTTGGCAGGCCTGAGATTTAGCCCAGACAGTTAAGGGCAGCACCGCGAAGAGAGGCCAATTGTGTGCGCTTGGTGGGACCTGCGGCTCAGTGGGCGTGACCACCACCCTGGGCGGATGCGGGGGCCCGATACTGATGCAGCCTACATAACCTGCGCGCCCACGGAGAACCCAGGGGACGTGGCAGGCCCGGCGGCTCCATGAAAAGACACAGAGATCGACTCTTTTTTTCTCCCCTCAACTACCTCCCCAACGGCCGGCCCCTTTAAAAGAGCACTTGTGCATATAGGAGGGCCTGTATATAAGGAGACAGGAGTGGGCCCATCAAGAAACAGGACAGCAAGACACGGGCACACCGGGGGGGGCCGAGGCCAAAGCAAAGCCAAAGTAGATTGCCCTACTCCACTGTTGGCGGGGGTATGCCCAGACGTGGGTCCCTTGCTCACTTTGCCACTGGATTCAAGCAAGCCTGGCTGATGACGGCTGAAATGCCAGAAACCGGTCCTAGGATGCTTGTTTCCGGTCCAGGGAAGACATGGCTTGGCAGTTCGGGCTGGACTGTTCCCATGAGGCACAGGGTCAGACTGATTTGCATATGGCCATGTCTGAACTGGGGTGGTGGAGCGAGCTAAAGAATGATGATGGATTAAACCCAGATCAGTTGACTGGGGGTGAGTGTTTGATTGGCTCAAACGTTCCGTCCATCATCCCCTTTTGTATCGCTTTGGTCGCCCTCAGTTGGCGGGGGTATGCCCAGACGTGGGTCCCTTGCTCACTTTGCCACTGGATTCAAGCAAGCCTGGCTGATGACGGCTGAAATGCCAGAAACCGGTCCTAGGATGCTTGTTTCCGGTCCAGGGAAGACATGGCTTGGCAGTTCGGGCTGGACTGTTCCCATGAGGCACAGGGTCAGACTGATTTGCATATGGCCATGTCTGAACTGGGGTGGTGGAGTGAGCTAAAGAATGATGATGGATTAAACCCAGATCAGTTGACTGGGGGTGAGTGTTTGATTGGCTCAAACGTTCCGTCCATCATCCCCTTTTGTATCGCTTTGGTCGCCCTAAGTTGGCGGGGGTATGCCCAGACGTGGGTCCCTTGCTCACTTTGCCACTGGATTCAAGCAAGCCTGGCTGATGACGGCTGAAATGCCAGAAACCGGTCCTAGGATGCTTGTTTCCGGTCCAGGGAAGACATGGCTTGGCAGTTCGGGCTGGACTGTTCCCATGAGGCACAGGGTCAGACTGATTTGCATATGGCCATGTCTGAACTGGGGTGGTGGAGTGAGCTAAAGAATGATGATGGATTAAACCCAGATCAGTTGACTGGGGGTGAGTGTTTGATTGGCTCAAACGTTCCGTCCATCATCCCCTTTTGTATCGCTTTGGTCGCCCTAAGTTGGCGGGGGTATGCCCAGACGTGGGTCCCTTGCTCACTTTGCCACTGGATTCAAGCAAGCCTGGCTGATGACGGCTGAAATGCCAGAAACCGGTCCTAGGATGCTTGTTTCCGGTCCAGGGAAGACATGGCTTGGCAGTTCGGGCTGGACTGTTCCCATGAGGCACAGGGTCAGACTGATTTGCATATGGCCATGTCTGAACTGGGGTGGTGGAGTGAGCTAAAGAATGATGATGGATTAAACCCAGATCAGTTGACTGGGGGTGAGTGTTTGATTGGCTCAAACGTTCCGTCCATCATCCCCTTTTGTATCGCTTTGGTCGCCCTAAGTTGGCGGGGGTATGCCCAGACGTGGGTCCCTTGCTCACTTTGCCACTGGATTCAAGCAAGCCTGGCTGATGACGGCTGAAATGCCAGAAACCGGTCCTAGGATGCTTGTTTCCGGTCCAGGGAAGACATGGCTTGGCAGTTCGGGCTGGACTGTTCCCATGAGGCACAGGGTCAGACTGATTTGCATATGGCCATGTCTGAACTGGGGTGGTGGAGTGAGCTAAAGAATGATGATGGATTAAACCCAGATCAGTTGACTGGGGGTGAGTGTTTGATTGGCTCAAACGTTCCGTCCATCATCCCCTTTTGTATCGCTTTGGTCGCCCTAAGTTGGCGGGGGTATGCCCAGACGTGGGTCCCTTGCTCACTTTGCCACTGGATTCAAGCAAGCCTGGCTGATGACGGCTGAAATGCCAGAAACCGGTCCTAGGATGCTTGTTTCCGGTCCAGGGAAGACATGGCTTGGCAGTTCGGGCTGGACTGTTCCCATGAGGCACAGGGTCAGACTGATTTGCATATGGCCATGTCTGAACTGGGGTGGTGGAGTGAGCTAAAGAATGATGATGGATTAAACCCAGATCAGTTGACTGGGGGTGAGTGTTTGATTGGCTCAAACGTTCCGTCCATCATCCACTTTTGTATCGCTTTGGTCGCCCTAAGTTGGCGGGGGTATGCCCAGACGTGGGTCCCTTGCTCACTTTGCCACTGGATTCAAGCAAGCCTGGCTGATGACGGCTGAAATGCCAGAAACCGGTCCTAGGATGCTTGTTTCCGGTCCAGGGAAGACATGGCTTGGCAGTTCGGGCTGGACTGTTCCCATGAGGCACAGGGTCAGACTGATTTGCATATGGCCATGTCTGAACTGGGGTGGTGGAGTGAGCTAAAGAATGATGATGGATTAAACCCAGATCAGTTGACTGGGGGTGAGTGTTTGATTGGCTCAAACGTTCCGTCCATCATCCCCTTTTGTATCCCTACTCCACTGATACGCATCGGTGAAGGTATTTCCGTGCACAATACAGAACGACAGACTGGAAAGGTCACAACGAGTGAGAGACACCCGGCGCCAGAACGAGAATTGGCTCCACAAAACCACAAAGCAGACCACTGCTGACACACTGGGTGTAACCATTGCGGGTGCAGATATACAGTAAGCCTTCAATATCTCCACTGCCATAGAGAACCACCCTGCATGCAGATTGGTGAGGCAGTTAGCCTTAAAGTATAAGTGGCCACGCGCAAAAGCAATGTGCGCACAGTTCAGAAACGCAAGCCCATCAATCCACGCACCAACATCATATATCGGACATGGGCCGACTTCGATTTGGCGCTGGGGGCCCGACTGGCCAACCACCTCCAACCCGATCCCAACTAGACAAAATGCCGGGCGTGACAACTTCAGATCCCATGTCCAGTAAGTTAGACGCGGTCTTGGCCGCAGTGGAGAAGCTTGGCACCACAATGGAACAAACATGTACCTCGCTCGAAAGCAAAATCGATAAGGTGGCCCTCGAGTTGAACCTTCTACATGTAGACACCGGAAACTTGCGGACAGAACACACACACTAGAAGTAACTATAGTGGAGCTCTCCCCCAAGGCACAAGACATTGAAAAATGCTTCAAAGAGCTTGCGACCTGTGTGAAACTACTCGAATACAGAGCAGAAGACTCCGAAGGTCGCTCTAGGCGAAACAATGTGCGAGTCATAGGTCTTCGGGAAGGTGAAGATGGAAGAGATGCAATTGCCTACATAGAAAAATGGATTCAGAATCTGTTACCAGAGGGGTCACTATCACAACACTTCGTTGTAGAACGAGCCCACAGAGTGCCGGCCTGACCCCCTCCTCCGGGGGCAGGACCCAGACCATTACTGTTTTGTGTACTGAATTACAATGACAGGGACACAATATTACAGGAGACCAGAAAGCTACAAAGAATACAAGTGGCGAACAGTACAGTAATGCTCTTTCCGGACTACACAGCATCAGTCCAAAAACAGAGACACTCCTTCCTGGAGTTGAAGTGGAGGCTTTGTAAACTGGACCTTAAATACTCTCTGCTATTCCCTGCGCACCTACGAGTAGTTGTAAAGGACAAGACCCGCTTTTTTTATACCCCCATCACCGCCTGGGAGTGGCTAGACTCCACAAAACTCGAGGATGCCGCCCAAACCAATTGGAAAACTGCAAGACTGTGCCTCAATGCGGAGCCGGGACAATGCAGGGGGAAAGGAGACGCAAGAAACAAACGCCGTTGCTGTGTCATGGCCCCAATCTAGAGCAAATGAGGATGGATCAACGCAACGCTTTACAAGCAGCAGCGGAAATTGGAAGTCACCTGGGCGACTCACTGTTGTAGGAAAGCCTGCATGACAGAGCAAGTGATGCGGAATCCATCGGCGAGATCTAGAACTCACAGGACTCAGGAACCCTAAAGGTGATTACGCCTCAAACAGCAGATGACATTATATAGCGAGCTGATAGCTGTCCAACTGACCTAGGCCACGGTGCTGAAGTGTCGACCACGCAAGTACTACGAGACTTGAATTGCTCTGTAATTATTTTCTCCTTTCCTAACTGTGACGATTATACCACCCTGCTTTAGTCACAATTAATGCATGAGTAACTATGGACACTAAGGGCTGAAAACTCTTACTCACACGATCGCTTCCTGGGATAATACTTTAAACTACACAATTGATTGTGCAACCCCGGTTACTGCTTACCTTTCGACAAATGGGGGATCACAAACTCTCTCATCTGCACTGACATACATCGCCAGGGTAGCCCGACCCACTAGCCATCGTTGGCATGTCTGTTTGCTTTAAGGTTTGGACGATTGCATGTTGCATTCTCGCACTACTTTCATTATATGTTGTGGTTCACGTTAGTTTAGTTACCCAACACACACCAATCTGATCTAATATAAACGACAATGTGGAAATTACGTATCACATGGCCAAACCCCTGTGCTCCATCGCAGGTAACATGGTCACCCTAGGGCCTCTTGTTAGTACTTGGTTCACACAACTCCCCGCAGAATGACATCCATCTAAATATGCACATGGAATGTTAGGGGGATACACACTCCTTCCCATAGGTACCTGATTTCCTCTACCTCAAGCGACATCAGGCTCAAATAGCTCTCCTTCAAGAAACACATCTTACAACACCGGAGACACTGAATCTGCAAAGGAGATGGAGGGGACAGCTATACGCCACTGGCTACTCAGCCTTTGCCAGAGGCGAGCTAATTTGAGTCAGGCCAGATACTCCTTTTCGGGCAGATGAATCGCTCATAGATACAGACGGCCGCTATGTCTTGGTAAAGGGTTGGCTAGAGGGTAGACCTGTTGTGTTGGCCTCTATATACACACCTCCCACTGAGCAGGCATCATTCCTTGACTCTCTGTCTAGCAAACTGTCAACTTGGCATGGAATACCATGGCTACTTGGGGGGGGGACTTCAACTGCGTACTTGACGCATCCCTGGACCGCTCCTTCCCTCCTCTACCTGGGGCACCCACTGTGGCTGCCATGGATTTGGATTACACAATGGCACCTAGTAGACGCTTGGCGGCATAGAAACCTCACGGGTCGGGTCTACTCATACTACTCAGGGTTACACGATTTACAAATCCGGCTCGACAGAATACTAGCCACCGAGGACTTACTACCAGTAATAACTGAGCCGGAGTACCTCGGGAGAACAGACTCTGACCACAACTCACACACACTGCAGATAACCTGGGGCAACAACTCAACATCAATCCCCAGATGGCACATGCAACCTGAAGCATAGGAAGACAAACCATTCCGGGAATCATTAGGTACTGCTGTGATGAACTATTTCGATGAAAACGCAGACACTGCATCCTAGGCCCTGCTTGAATGGGACGCTTTCAAGACAGTAGTACAAGGACATTGCCAAGGCACACAAATTGGCATGCGTAGAGCGCTCGAAGTAGACCGCACAAAGTTGGGAAACGGGCTAGCCCACCTTGAAAAACATCCATCCATTTACCCACTAACTAATACAAGACTGCGAGACAGCAAAGCAGAACACACCCGCCTGCTAGAAAGACTCAGCTATCTCAATTACACAGCACACTTAGCATGTACCCACAGTAACGCAGACAAGGCTGGCAGGCTACTCGCATGGCTTATCAGGCAAGATGATGCCAGGTCCCCTATCACATCTATCCGTTCCCGCAGGGCACATTATTATACACGCAACAGGAAATACACCAAGAATTCACACAACACTATGCCACTCTATACAAGTCCATTGTCACTGTAACGACCGCTGAGATTCGCCAGTATCTCTCGGAAATCACCCTCCCTCAAATAACCCCAGAACAGAGGCTAGAATTAGATGCCCCACTCAACCAGGAAGAAATCCTGGCAAGCATGCGCTCTTTAGCTACTGGGAAAACCCCAGGCCCTGACGGTTTACCAACTGAATTCTATAAAGCCTATGCCACAATATAAGCACCTCAGCTAAAAAAAGTATACGAAGCTGCACTATCTACTTCCACACTCACGGGCACGCAAGGAGAGGCACTATTGGTCTCCCTCCCCAAACCAGACAGAGACCCAACTCTATGGGCTCATATAGACCGTTGGCGCTCCTCAACACGGACTATAAAATCTTAGCCTCCATCATTGCGGCGCGACTAGCACCGTTAGTAAAGTAATTGGTGCACCCTGATCAAAACGGATTTGTTCCTATCCGAAACACTTCCCTGAATATCCGAAGATTTTTCAGACTCCAAAAATATGCCATGCGTGCCTGGTCCAATTCTGGCTGCGTGGTTCTTGACCTGGAGAAGGCCTTCGACTCCCTCGAATGGTCCTATCTCTTCAAGGTATTGTGTAACTACGGCTTCGGGGGCACCTTTCTTAAACTGATTAAGTTGCTTTACACGCAACCCATTATTCGGATACGCACAGGCAGTATAACATCAGATTGTGTAGCTATAAACAGAGGCACCAGACAAGGGTGCCCCTTGTCCCCGTTGCTGTTCTCGCTAGCCATGGAACCATTAGCAACACAATTACATAGGAGGGGGGATAACTGGGGCATTCCACTGGGGGATGGTGTGCACCTGGTCTCCTTATATGCGGACGATCTCCTGCTGTATCTCAGGGACTTGCACAATATCCCAGACACCATAGCTGAAACATTACGGCAGTTTGAAGTGACATCAGGCCTGAAAGTGAATTGGAACAAATCGTGTTTATATCCCTTTGGGGCTGAGATCCAGAATCCCGATTTCCTGATCAATGATTCTCCCCTCAGTTGGCAGCCAACCTCCTTCCGATATTTAGGCTTTTTCACATATCATCATCCCACTGAGATTTTAGAAGGCAACCTGACCAGAGCTATTTCCTCCATCAGATCACAAAAAATAAATTCTGGAAAACGTTGCCATTATATGTGAAGGGCAGAATAGCCTTGACCAAAATGGTAATATTACCCAGACTGCTGTATTACTTTGCAAACCTCCCCGTTTATGTACCCACCAAAACGTTTGGCGAACTGGAACAATTGACCCGGGACTTTATATGGAACATAAATCGCCATAGAATAGCACTCTGGAAATTGCACGCACCTTCAAACAAGGGAGGGCTAGCTGTCCCAAACATGTTTTATTACTTAGCCCCGCAGCTGCAGTGTGCGACAAAGTGGCTTGCTGGGCTTAATCTAGCCGAAACAGCCACGACAGAACCAACATGGATGCTGTCCCAGATCTATCACTTGTTCCACCCAATGGCACGCCCCCGCCCTGTCGCCGACCTGTCTGGCCTTGGCTCATCTATGCCACAGACGTAGCTTATACCTCACCAGACGCACAATCCCTATGCTCCAGTGCTACCCCTCCTTGTTACCCCGAGAAACAAAGGGGGCACTTCAAATGGTGCACTTGCACACTGGTATGCTGCCGAGATACACACCCTAGGCGACATGTACAATGACAGCACACTGATACCCTTTGACAGGCTGATCCGTGAGAATGACTTGCTAGCAGGTCAATTCCTCTTATATAACTCAATCATAAGATCATCAACGGGGGCCCGGGGAGACATGAACACTGAACGCCAAATGCACCTGGTGATTCAATACTTGTACTTAATGGGGAATGGGAGCCATATTATACACTGGTTGACAGAAGCACTACTAACACACACTCTGCAGCCCTTAACGTCCTTGCGCACAAAATGGGAAGAAGACAGGGGAGGCCCATGGACAGAGAAGGAATGGGACACAATCCTGGCCAGCACAACACAGATTCCACGAAACGCCAAATTTTGTGTTATACAGACGTACATCACACATAGAGCATATCTGTTGCCAGATAAAATAAACAAATTATTCCAACTTACCACCTCGCCGTGCCCCCATTGTAATCAAACAGGAGCAGACTTCCTCCACATGATTTAGTCCTGCTCTATGTTACAACCGTATTGGCAGGAAGTAACAGCGGGACTGGCGGAATATACTGGTCGACCTCAATTACACACATGGGAGGAATACATACTGGGAGTGTTCCCCAGATCCAAGAAACACAAAGCTGCCTCCAGATTCATAGATCTAGGGCTCATAGTTGCTAAAAGATTAATCACCAGGCAATGGAAAAATAGGCAACCCCCAATCCTCAACAACTGGAAACGCTTGCTTACGGTATGGGCTCAGGCAGAAAGCACCGCACTACACAGGGAGGAGATAGCTGGCCTACGTAAATACCCCAGCGCACAATGTTGGGACACGTTATTGGCAGAAATACATCATACCGATCAGGAGTCAGAGGGAAACAACTCACAAAACGGAGATGGGGTCAGACAAGATGCAGGCACCTAAACAGAATATAATCCACGTTCCATGAGCCATAAAAAGAAGCAACACTGGATAGGAGATGTGCACACAGATGAACCCCGGGGCACGAACAAACACAAACTGTAGCATAAGTTGGTTTGCAATGGGAGAGCACGTGGGCTGGGGTTGGGCATTTTCAAGACACATTCATTACAATGGACTTGAGTGAATCGGGTTTGTTGAAATATGTTCATTTTCATGTTAGCAATGCATTGTTCCAATCCATATATCATTGGCAATACAGGCCCAGCGAAAACTATAGATGCTCAGTCGTCAACAATGTTTGTTACGTTATAATGATACTAAAGAGTATGTGAACCCTTCTATGTTTTATGTTAAACACAATCTCATATTGTAACCGACCTTGACGCATAAAGAACTACAGTACGCACCTAGTATAATTAATGCATCGAAACTGTTATGCCTCTACAATGCAAAGCGATGACTGCCAGTCGAAGCTAGACGTATATCCTGTTATGTATAACTTGTGGACATTGTACTTATATATACTGAAAATGCAAATAAAGAAAAAAAATTAAAAAAAGGAGTATGAGCCAAGTGCGTCACATAGTGTCCACAGGATATAGAGTAGTATATTTTGGGAAGCAGTCTAGTATCTGTAAAATAGGAAGTGGGGTAACTTCATGTTGTATAGCATCTCCAGGCAGCACACAACAGGTGCCATGTTTTCCTCAACATTCTTAAGCCGTGCTTCAGGTAAGTTCATATGCTTGCCTTTGAGCGCACCAAAACGTACTCCTGCAAGTGATCTAATCTGTTACTGCTAGCGACAGTGGAAGCTTTACCAGGTCCTGGTCCCTGATGAAGTTATTTGTATTTGTAAACGATGAAAGAGGCAAAGTTATTAGTAGTTTTCATTCGCGAAGGAGGAGCTGTTTTTTTCTGTATGCTCGAGTGAGCCTGGATTTCCTGTTGCCTGTTAACTGAGTGAGTTCATGATGCTTTGAGCTGCAGGTATTTTGGAAACTTTCATGTTGGTAGGCATTTAGTGTCCCACTTAATTTTCTTTAGTTTTCGTAACTGCCTGAAGATTCTAACAAATAGTAAAAAGAGTTTTTTGGGAACTCATAATTTTGAAGCCAGCAAGAAGTAGCTGTTGGCATTTTGGAATTCGGTATATGGTCGTTGTGAATTTGACTATTGGTTTCATTTGCTTGAAACCTTCCTCTTCACCTTTTCTGAAGTGAGGTATTTCTTTTGGGTAAAGCAGTTTGGAAAAGGAGCGTAGACTTTGATTTGTAGAAACGCTGGCTTCTAAGTGGGGTTTTTGTTCAGGTGTAGCTCAGAAACATTGATGGTGTCTTCGATTTCCTGAGCAAGGTATACTTTTCCGGTAGTAGTTCAAGGTGTTGTGAACACTACTTTTTTTCTTTTAAACAGCTTTTTATTGATATAAACATATAAGATCAACACTGTTGTTCGTATAGTGAGAGAAAGAATGGAATCCGTACACAATGTAGACCAGTAATAGTACAACATTCGTTGAGAAGGTCCCAGGGCATTTAGTCAAAGACAAGGACATAGATCAATGTGGCCGGTAATATAACAAGCATTGGCATAGCCAATAGGTCTCGCTTTTGGGACCTTATAAGTATTTAGTTATGCAGCACAATATCCTTGGTGCAACAACATCAACTGTTGCATGGCTAAACACATATAAGGTCCCAAAGGCGAGACCTATTGGCTATGCCAATGCTTGTTTGGTTTGAATTCTGGGACTTATAGTCTTGTGTATTCCATTATAAAACAGGACTACAAGTTCCAGTAAACATTAACCGCTTTTATCAGAGCTCGGAGCTCGACGAATGGTTAGCAAAAAAAAATGTGCTGAGACACAGATGAAATAGATAAGAGTCCAAGGTCAGGGATGATGGGAGACCATTTTAGAGCAATTGAAAGGACAAACATGGCAGGTTGTCTTGAAGCATACCGCTTTATTCGAGTGCTTTGCTATAAAATGCTCTGGTGCGAGTCCATTTTAAATAAAACTGATGAACTGAGAAACCGGTCTCAGACGCGAAAAATTCCCTTGCTGAGAAATATTTTACCGCCCAATGAAATGTATTTTTGGAAGCTAAATAAAAATAAAAAAAAACAATATCATGGAAAACCATGCTTGCAGGCCACCTAAACTCCGTTTGTGTAGGTTCTGTTATTTATTTGGCGGTAGACAACAAGTGGGTGAAACAACTGCTGCAAAGATTCGCTGGCAATCTGCCATCACATATTCAAAACCCGGTAGAGTGAGCTCCCCTTTCATCCTTGTCAGTGGAATGAGTTAAACTGGGTGCGGCTTTAACTAATGCCTGTTCTGTGTAGCTCTTAGAAGCTGGGTACCTTCGGCATCACATTCCAAAGAAGTACTGCGTTATTCTTAAGAAAATCGTTTTGAGTGGTGCACCTTGTAAGCTTCACTTGCTGAATTCCTTGCTGTTTCAGGAGACAGCGTTACAGCGTGGGCAGCAGCAGTGCAAGCTTCCCTCATACACAAAGATACCAAACTTGCAAAAGCAGTGCCAGAAGAGAAGCAAGCACAAGAAACAGTAGTGCAAGGTTCAACTACAGATGGAACAGCTACAGCTTGGTCAGCAGCAGTGCAAGCTTCCCTCATACACAGATACCGAACTTGCAAAAGCAGTGCCACAAGAGAAGCACAAGAAACTGTAGTGCAAGCTTCAACTGCACATGGAACGGTTACAGCTTGGGCAGCAACAGTGCAAGCTTCCCTCACACACAAAGATACAAAACTTGCAAAAGCAGTGCCAGCTTCCCTCGGGCAGAGTTCAACACTGACAGCATCAGTATATGCTCATGCCACATATAAAACAGGTAACATAAGTACAGCCTTCCCTCAAACATACAATCAGAACAGTCTGGATAGCAGAAAGCTTCCTTAGACATAGAACCTTCATAGAAGAAGGAAAATCAGCAATGCAAGTTTTGACCACACAGAACGGGCATAGCCCAAGAAACAAGAGTGCAAGCTTCACTCACTCAAAGAACAGATTCAACACAGGTAGCCCACACTCGCTTTGCATATAGATGAAATAATGCACCATCCGTGACGGTGCAATAACCCCTCACACATGAAGAACGTGTACAGCACATGCGTGAGCAACACGTACTCCTTTTGTGTGAATGAATTTATGAATGAATGAACGCTCCCCTTGTATCCAAAGTAGGTTGAGCCTGGCAGGACCTTCAGATGTTTCTGTCACGTAGAGAAGGTGGGGCAAAAGCAACACCAGGCCAAGTTTTTCTCACACACAGAACACTTACAGTAGCTACCCCTTCGCCCCCCCCAGCCAAAAGTCCTTCACACCAGTGTTGCAGTGCAGTAGTATCACCTGCACTCTATATGAGATGTCCATATGCCCAAAAGGCTGCAATCTATAGATGGACTCTCCAATTAGAGGGGTCTTTGGGCCCAGAATTGCAGCCTGTGCAAGATGCTCGCATAGGTCACTCTGGGTGAAAGACGTGCCTTATAGAGAGGAGTTTGTGCTGTCAATGGAGGGGCTTCCTGCAAAATGAGGGTGCAGCTATGTAGGGTTGCTCCTATTGAGGGCTTTGGATGTACACGGGTGCTCTTACAGACGGGTGCTCGTGGGGTGGGGGCTGGCTTGAAAGAGGGTGGGTGTATCATCGGGGGTTCGTAAGTAGCGGTGTTACAGTGGTGGGGTGCCCCCTCCCCCAGAGGTCTGATCCTACAGGTGCATTCCTAGCACAGAGGTGCTTCCTCTGAAGAGACGCCCCCAGGGTGTTCCGGAAGTGGGGAACTCTTAGCATAACACTGCGGTCTTGGAGTTGTCGGCATATATATAGCGAGGTCCTCCTACAGAAGATACCGCCATAGGAAGGGGAGGGGTGTTCTGAGCTCAGGGCGAGCAGGGTTACTAGCAGTCGAGTTTCTCTTCCTCCCCAGGAGTCAGCTGCTCCCCATGGCTCCAGACAGCGCCATATCCTGTCTGCTGAGCTCCCCTCTCACTCCCAGGCTCCGATGAGAGCCCCCAGACCTCCAGGGCGCCCCCACGCTGGAGACTCACAGACACTGGGACAGACAAACTGGATAGAGCCGGGTGGGGGGTAGCACTGTATGATGGGGGTTACTTCAGACCTCCGCAGAGGGCTCGAAGGAGGCCAATGAGAGACTGAAAGTCATGAGACTGCCAGGAAGGAGTGAATGTGGGCGGGGCTCAGTTATTCACAGGAAGTTCATCACCCTGTAGCGTGGTCATCGCGCTTCTCCCAGCACCTCCGCCGTCACCGACAGCACATGACAGTGGTGTGACCCTCCGCGGCTCTGTCAGATCTCAGACCTGAGCTATAGCGCCACCTAGGGTTCCAGTGTTGTTGGGGCGCAGCTGTGCTGTGCACCGATGCTCTGCCAGTGCACCCCACACTTGAAATACAGGGGCCCCTGCAGATCCAGAGTTGGGGCACACATTTCTGCCAATGCACCTTCATCCGACCTTGTCTTAGGAATACATTTTTGATGCCTGGAATGTATAGCGCTTAGAAAAGCTATCTGTGCACAAAGCTATGAAGTCTTATAAGTACATTACTGAGTAACTTAGAACTCTTATGAATACATTGTCTCTGTCCGAGGTGGATGACGTTATAACGCCGATCAAAACATAATGTCTTAAGATGAGGTATATAGTTCATAGAGGCGCTATGAATATTTAATGCTTGTACCTGGGTGCTACAGAGTTTGGAAACCTTATGAATAGCTTATATTAGCATCCGAGCTGTAAAACACATACTAACCTTATGAATACCCAAAATGTATAGCGCTTGGAAACCTCGTGAATGTATTTCCAGTGCACGAAGTGTAGATGAATTAGATGCCTTATCAATATATCATCTATACTTGAAACGTATATGGCTTAAAAGACTTAATGAACGTGGTATGTTTAAACCTAACGTAAATAGTGCCTCGACGTCTAATGAATACATAATATCTATACTTGATGTCCCAATACCAAATGCGTACAGCGTTTACAAACGTTATCAATAATAGATAATATCTGCCGGAGACATGGCTGCTATATGAATACAGAACATAGAAATCATAATGTCTATTGCTACTGTATATAGTGCCTAGAAAGTTATGAGATCATTGTGGCTTAATTCAAGGTGTGTAGTGCTCAGAACCCTTAAAAATAAATATCTGCACTCGAGTTTTATAGCACTTAGAAGCCAGGTGAATACATTACGCTTAACAGAGCTCGGTGTCGCAGTTTTGCAACTCCTTAGAGGTATATAATAGGCATTCCTAATACCAAATAATAAAGTGTTCAATCAGGTGACAGTGGAAGAGTGAAAAGGTGACATTGAGAGGCTGACGTTCGAATTGTGACTTTGAGATCATAGTAAATGACAGGAGAGAGCGATTAACACTCCAAATCATTCTGCCGTCTCTGTATAGCATTTATGAAACAATTCCATCTGTACCCAAGATGCACAGCCCTTGGAATCTTATAAAAACATTAAATCTATTCCATGCTCATGTGGCATTTAGAAACGTATGATTATAATACGCATGTACCAGGGTCACATAGCGCTTAGAAGCCTTGCGAATAATTATTCTCTAAAACCTAGTTTAAAGGTCCTATAAACATATATGTTATAATCCTAAAAGTATAAAACACTTGAAAACATGTTGATTACATTTTTGTGCATACCGGAGAAGCATAGCGCTTAGAAGCCTTGCGAATAATTTATTCTCTGGAACCTAGTTTAAAGGTCCTACAAACATATGTGTTTAAATCCTAAATGTATACAACATTAGCTTAGGAGTCTTGTGAACACCATACTCAAGACGTTGAGCGCTTCGAAACCGTATGAATACAGAATATACACACCTCTGGAGTATAGGTCTTGGATATGTTGACAGGTGAATACATTATGTGGATACAGACGAGAATAGTGCCTAGAAGCAAGGCAACACAGTAAACGTACAGCCGAGGAATATATCGCTTGGACGTCTTGTGAATATATTATACGTATATTTGAGGAGATTAGTGCTTGGAAGCCTTGCATATACACGATGTGTACATATGGAGCACAGTATAATAGCTGGAAGATTTGTGAATACAGTGTGCATATATCGGAGGAGTGCAGGTGCAGCCTTTGAAAACTTTGGAGATACATTGTCAATTGCTAGGGATTAAAGCGCTTAGAAGCCTTTCGAACGTGGACATGTGATGTGTGTATTTGAGGAGTAAAGCGCCTCGATGCTTCACGAATATATTACATATATACACGAGGGGTGTCTTTAGGAATGATGACCGATGACCCATCATGCAAAAGGTGTGATGGAGTAGCGCATAGACATCGGCCTCATAGAGCTGTAGGGAGGCGGGGACCAGCCGCCCTGGGTTAGCATTGCATTCGTGGTGCCCGACACAGGCTGAGTTCATGGAAACTGTGGTGTGACTGGTCTTATCCCTGTATCTCTGGCACTTCCTGCCCTGAATGTTTGCTCGGTTTGAAACTTCCCAGTGAGATAAGCCTGTCCCCTACTGGCGCCACGAGGGTCCTGCTTCTATCCGCACTCAGTGCAAGGGCGGGGCGTGGAGGGGGCAAAAGCGCCCGGCTTTGCATTGACAGGACTGTCAGAACGAAGGCTTCTAGGCGCTCTACAGTTCGGATATAGACACTGTATGCAGCATTGCTCTTCTCTGACTTCATAGCACAACTCACTTCATTACAGTCAATGTAGTTTATGTTGCGTCGATGTATGCATGTCGCATGTAAGTATGACGTATATATGGATGACGAAGCATTCACCAGTTACTTGGCACTATGTACAAACTTCGCTCTGCAGTTATCGTTCATTCAGCAGGGCTTCTCCACCGTTGGGAGCTGCCCTTAGACATAGTGGATCTCAATTCTTTATTACATTTTTAAAAATAGGACAAATAATGACCAGTAGTCAATTACCATCGCAGGAACGTAAATAAACGTATAAGCAGAACAATGACAGAAGATGAACAGAAGAAAAGGTCTCCAAGTACCGCAAATGCAAACATAAGTGATCAGTCGTCTCAACAATATATAAATGTATGCACCAAAACAAAAGAGATTATGTAAACATTAAACGTTAAATAGATATAAACCCATCAATAATAACTGGATACTAAGAGATCGGAACACCGTGAATTTAAACAAGAGAGGAGCGGGGGCGAGCGAGCGCGGCAGCCTGCTCAGCTGACCAGACGCTCGTGCGTCATGGCCTTTTGCCGGCATGTGTTTACAATTATCGCGCCCGCGTCTGGGCACGATAATTGGAAACACATGTTTGCCGCGCGTACCCACCCCAAAAAGGCCAGCCACGACGCACGAGCGTTTTTGGGACTGCTTTTCAAACTCGCTTACAATAAGTCTTCGCCTCTAAGCAGCGCTTGCGCGCTACTCGAGGCTCGACCTAAAAAGCAAGACATAGCCAACGATTTGAGCAGTTTTCAGCAGGAACCAATAATAAGAACCACAAAAAGGTCTGTTGAAACAAGCCGAACAACAAGCAAACAAACGTATCAATCATACATCCTCTCGTCCAACCCACGGCCTTCACTCCCCCCCCCCCCCCACACCCCACCAAAAGATTTCAGAGATCAATACAACACTAAGGCATCACTCTGTGAAGGTGTCAGGAGTTGTGGGTGGTGTTAGTGCTTAAAAACGGTGTAGGGGAGCCGCGACCCAAGTATGACGCACAGGGGGCAGCGCATTCGTGATGCAAGAAGGACCTGAAAACAGTCAGTAACATCACCCTCACTCACAGCCTCACTCACCCAAAAGTGAGCCAAGATAGCGTCCCACACTCTCACAAATTCCATGGGTCTCCTACCCTGGTGCGCTTCACGGAGCAAAGAAATTTCTTTCCATGTTGCCCACTGCAACACATCTGCCCTCCAACACTCAAGAACGGGACCTTTAGCAAGTTTCCAAAGCATAGTAACCCTATGCTTAGAAAACACCAAACCGAGGTTGATGAACCGGGAGGTGACTCTAAGTCTGGCAGTGCAAGGAAAGAGGCCCAGGAGGCAAAACCGGGGCATAGGAGTAAGGGCAGTGTGTGAGAAACAGGGTTTTTGTTGCAGTACCCCCCCACACACACTTTTTACCTGGTTCTTGATACAACTTGGACTGAGGTGTACTGGATCCCTGCTAACCAGGCTCCCAGTACTAGTGTTCTTTCCCTAAAACTGTACCACAATTGGCACAACTTCAGCAACCCATATAAGATCCACCATGGCTGCAGCCCCAATTGTGCCAACCTAGGGACCCCTCACCAACACCATGCAAACTGACATTGCAGGCTGCGTGTCTTGGTGCAGAGAAAACAGAAGAGGCGACATGGCACACATCCCTGTGTGCCATGCCCACAGACACTGCATAAGGGTATAGGTACGTCACCCCTTCTGCAGGCCTTATAGCCCTAAGGCAGGGTGCACTATATCCCATGTGTGGACATATCTGCATGAGCAGATATGACCCTACAATATCTCAGCCATTATTGGATTTTGTAAGTGCACAGGGAAGCCATGGAGAGTGCATGGGCTGGATACTTGTCATTACGAGTTTCCTAACTCCATGATGGCTTCACTGTACCCTAAGATGTTTGATACCAAACATATCATCTTAAAATATCCTCACTAATGCCAGTGTTGGATTTATTAATAAATGCACACAGGAGACCCGTTAGAGGGTCCCCTGAAAACATATTAAGCACTGGTGTGGCCTCTGACTAATCTTAGCCTGCCTGCCACCACCAGACATGTTTCTGACCCCATGGGGTGAGAGGCCAGGAACAAAGCCTGCTCTGGGCGGAGGTGCTTCACACCTCCCACAAGCCAGGATGGCCTACCAAGGCGGGAAACTTCAAAAGCGATGCTGCCTTTGCAATGCGTCCCAGGCATCTCCAGATCGTGGAGTGTGCCAACCCCCCTTTCCTGCTCCACATTTAGTGGGAGGACAGGCATCAAAATGAGTTAAATTAGGAGGTGGATCCCCATTCAGCCAGCACCACCACTAAGGTGGAGCAGGTGATGTGGAGCTCACTTTTCGGTATCCTCCAACTTGTTTTGAGAGGGAATTAGCCAATTAGGGTCAGGGCAGTGCCCCTTTCCACAGGAGGTGGTCACTTAGAGGTTGCAGACACCCTGAAGTTACATTGACTACTACCTGTCACCCCCTTTAACGCCCCTAAATTTAGTATTTAGGTGCCATCCCTGGACCTTGAAACTTAGATTTGATGAACATAGAGAAGAAAATGACAAAGAAAAGATGCTGACCTGAGGACTGAAGCCCTGCTGCACAAAATTGGCGCCAAACCCTGCCTGCTGCCTTAAGGGTGACAATTGTGGTGTGTTGTCTCATCCTGCAACTGTGAGGCAGCCAAGAACCCACCGGGCACCTCCAACCTTTGACAAATCACCAAAGAATTCCCTTGGAGTAGAGGTACTACTCCCCTGCAGTCCACAGGCACTGAACCTGGAGAATCCAGTTTCCTGACTTGCTGCTCCCCGGCGACTCCGACACAGCACTTGAACCAAAAGTAGTACACCAGTTCCAGAGGGACAGATCTGTTTCCCCACCAAGTCTGGGGACACCACAACCTACCGGAGACGTGATTCACCAATACCTGGGGTACTGGACCCTCTGCAGCATTCACCACAACCAAGAGTCCAGTCCAGACTCCAACTACCCAGGAAACAAGCACCCATTGAGAGATGTTGAGACCCACTTCATGAGAGGCTCAGCTGTCTGGGTATCGCCTCTCCAAGCTGCCTGCTCCCGACCGCCAGGACATCTTGACATGCGCCGCCCGGCTGACCTACCTGCTCTGCACACAGCCCGTGCGACCTGGGTACAGACAAACCAGCTGTGCTCTCATGGTCCGGAGGCCCTTGTGACCTGCTCCCTTGAGTGCGACCCCTCGGACTTACCTTTAAGTCCCCTAGTGCAGTGTTTTCAGGTGGCCCCCTTCATAGTGCATCAGCTACCAACGACAACAGCACCCTGCTCCCGGCTGAATCCGTGATGTTCCCTAGAAGCCGCTGGTGGAATATTGGGCCTGGCCTTGCTACTTACCTAAATCCTGAAGGTGAACCTCGAAATCCAACTGTATGATTTTATATGCATTTTCTATTTTCTCCCATTGACCTAAATGGCGCGTAATTGCACACAAAAGTGATTTATTTTGCAAACTTGAAAAATTAATATCTTGAAAAGTCCTTACTGTAGAATGAAGTTCTTGGTCTGAAAAATTATATAAAAATCTGTGTTATTTTTATAAATTGCTTTCTGATTTATTCTTGTGTGGGTGTATATTTGTTGCCTCGGTTAGTACAACAAATGCTTAGTGCTACCCTCTGATAAGCCTAATTGCTTGCCCACACTACCACATATAGAGTGTTAGTATTATCTACTTTTGCCTCTGTATACCAATCCGGGGCTGACTGGACTCTCTACACAGTGTGCTTCATTTTTAGTTCACTATATAGAGAGCCAGCTTCCTACATTGGTGGCAGCGGTAGGATCTATGAGTTTGTGTTTGTTGATACCATTCTGTCAATAAGTAAGCACACAAATAAATCCGAAAATTGCCTTAACCAGTTGTATTTTTCGATTGGTCTATTTTTCTAAATTTGAAAATTAACTGCTAGGGCTTTGGATAAGTCCCTGAGCCTAGTTTTTAGATTTTAAAAATCTTACTCTAGTTAGGACAAAAGAAAGTGTTAAGGTTTTTTCAACTTTACAAAAAGGTCCCAACTTTAGTGCAATAATGGATAACCCACAGGAGCAAGCTCAGGAGCTCGACCTGACCCCATATAGGAAGCTGGCATACTCCCAGCTATGGGGCTTCTGCAGGGATTATGGTGTTAGAACTGGAACTCGAGCTGCCAAAGAAAAGCTTATGAAGCTCTTGCCAGAACATGAGATAGATCATCCACTGGATAAAAATGATTCTCAGGGGAATCATATAGAAGAAGAAGATGCTGAGGAGTTGGTGGAGACCCATGCCTCAAAAGAAGAAACTCCCCCAGACAGAGGAGGAGCTTGCCCTAGAAAGATTGACCAGGAGGTTAAACTTAGAAGCTCAACTCCTGGACATAGAAAAGCAAAGAAAAGAGATGGGCCTAGGACCCATCTCCGGTGGCAGCAATATCATAATACCTAGAGAGAGAGAGAGGAAATCTTTGACCCTAAACTCCCTAAGGGAGTTGTCCCTAAATATGCTGAGGGTGATCACATCACCAAATGGTATACTGCTTTTGAGAGAGCCTGCATTAGGAGAAGGGTAGCCAAAATGCACTAGGGCTCTCTCTTGTGGGAACTTTTCTCAGGTAAATGCAGGGATAGAGTCCTGACATTGAATGAGGACGATGATGAGTCTTAAGACCTCATGAAGGGTACTCTGATTGAGGGCTTTTGACTCACCACTGAAGAAAATAGACTTAAATTCAGGGAGACTAAAAAAAACCAGGGTCAGTCCTGGGTTGATTTTGTTGTCTTTTCAGTGAAAACACTAGGTGGTTGGTTAAAAGGTAACAATGTGCATGATTATGATGGGCTTTACAATTTGATCATGAAAGAACATCTGTTAAGTAATTGTGTGCAGGAAATGTTGCATCAATACCTAGTTGATCTGGGACCAGTCTCTCCCCAAGAGTTGGGGAAGAAGGCTGATCATTGGGTAAGAACCAGAGTGTCCAAAACTAGACATGGGTAGGGTGACCAAAAGAAAGAGGCCAAAAAGACCCACAGAGAAGAAAGTGGATCTGAAAAAGTAAGGAGTCTTTTGCAGGCCTCCAAAAACCTGTCCAGGAGCGTGGGCCCCGAGACACCTCACAAAACCAAAAGGCGTACCAGTGCAAGAACTGGGACCCCAAGAAGACTTGGTGCCTTAACTGCAACAAGACACGGCACCTAGCCAGTGACCCTTGTTGTCCTAAAAACAAACCCACTAGTACACCTTCAGATGTTGCTAGTGTAGCTCTTGAGGGTAACTCCTCAGATGAGGAGGTCACCCTAGCCTTTACTGGGAAGCGGGCCCAAAGGGTGAGCTAATGATTCCAGATGGGAGTAAACACTTCCACCACCAACTAGTGAATGGAATCCCAGCCACTGCCCTGAGAGATACATGTGCCAGTCACACTGTTGTGCATGACAGGCTGGTTCTCTCCAACCAGTATATCCCAGGTGAGACCAAAAGGGAAAGGGATATCCTAGGGGAGGTCACTGTTAGGCCTGTGGCTGTACTGACCCTAGAAATAGCTGGGTTCCTTAGTTTGAGAAGAGTGGTAGTCAGGAAATACCTCCCCTTTGACTGTCTCATTGGGAAGACCACCCAGAGGTTGGTCTGAGCCAAGAAGAGGTACTGTTCCAGTGCCAGTCCTCACCCAAGGATTCTAGGGGGCTGAACCTGCAGCTAGTGCAGCTAAGCCCCACATGAAAAAGAGCAAGAGAAAGTGTAGGAAAGGTGGGTAACTTGTAGCCATAATTCCACTAAGCCGGGGAGGGTCTACCCAAGTAGGGGAGAACTCCAAAATTGACAGTGGGGGTGCCCCACCTGTCCCACAAAAAGACCTGACTAGTCAGGCAGCTGTTCAGCTTGAGCTGGTGGCTCCTCAGCTGACAGAACCTAGGGTGGGGAAGGTGTTTACTACAGGAAGTAGTAGCCCTCCACTTTAAAGCAGCAGACAGGCAATCTGAACCCCGAGAAACCTGCAAGTTAGTTCTTTCCCCTGTCAGTGAAGAGCTAAAGGTGTGGCCTCTGCTGGGTGTTAGCCTTCATTGCTGCACTGTCCTGGCATGGTGGTCTGACCCCATTTCAAATAGTAAGCTAGGCCCCCAGACCCTGTTGGTTATGGTGGGGTTGGTTGCTCAAGCTGTAGGTAACCTCTCTAAGCAAGCTGGGGGTTGCCCTGGCTAAGTTAGAATTAGCAGAGGTGGACACCTCTGATCCTAAACTAAAAGGATTAGGCAAGGACACTAAAGAGATAGACAAAGGGCATTTTAAATTGGGTCGTGAAACTGTTGAGGTAGGCCAGCTCCACAGAGGTGCTGACCTGGACAGGAGGATGTAAGGCAGAGTAGGCCCTGCAATAATCCAAGCCAGTTTCCCTACACTTCCTTGCCTGACAGTCTAGGAAGACTCTCCCAGGTTTGGCTGGGTCTCCTGGGCTGTGGGGACCTGTGTGAGAAACTTGGTTTTTGGAGCAGTACCCCGCCACTTTTTGCCTGGTTTCTGATACAACTTTGTCTGGGGTGTACTGGGTCCCTGCTAACCAGGCTCCTAGTACCAGTGTTCTTTCCTAAAACTGTACCACAATTGGCACAACTTCAGCAACCCCTTTAAGTCCCTAGTAAATGGTACCCTTGGTACCTAGGGCATTGGGACTGAAGAGGGTCCACTAGGGCTGCAGCACCAATTGTGCCACCCTAGGGACCCCTCACCAACACCATGCAAACTGCCATTGCCGGCTGTGTGTCTTGGTGCAGAGAAAACTGAAGAGTTGACATGGCACACATCCCTGTGTGTCATGCCCACAGACACTGCATCAGGTATAGGTAAGTCACTACTACTGTAGGCCTTATTGACCTATGGCAGGATGCACAATATTCCATGTGTGGACATATCTGCATGAGCAGATATGACCCTGCAATGTCTGAGCCATTCTTGGATATTGTAGGTGCACAGGGAAGACATAGAGAATGCATGGGCTGGATACTTGTCATTACGAGTTTCCTAACTCCATGATGGCGTCATTGTTTGGTACCAAACATCTCGTTTAAAAAAATCCTCATTGATTTTGATGTTGGATTTATTAATAAATGCACACAGGAGACCCTTTAGAGGGTCCCTGAAAACCTATCAAGCACTGGTGTGGTTTCTGACTAGTCGTAGCCTGCCTGCCACCACTAGACATGTTTCTGACCTCATGGGGTGAGAGCCAGCACTCTCAGAGGCCAGGAACAAAGCCTGCTCTGGGCGGAGGTGCTTCACACCTCCCCAGGCCAGGATGGCCTTCCAAGGCGGGAAGCTTCAAAGGCAATGCCACCATTGAAATGCAACCCGGAATCTCCAGATAGTGGAGGATGCCAACCCCCCCTTTTCTGCTCCACATTTGGTGGGAGGACTGGCGGGAAAGTTAGTTAAACTAGGAGGTCGGTCCCCTTTCAGCCAGCACCACCCGTAAGGTGGGGCAGGTGATGTGAAGCCTGCTTTCCATTTCCCTCCATCTTGGTTTGAGAGGGAATTAGCCAATTAGGGTAAGGGTAATGCCCCTTCCCACAGGAAGTGGTCACTTAGAGGGTGTAGATACCCTAAAGGTAGGTAGTCCATTGGCTACTACCTGTCACCTCCTTTAATTTAGTATTTAGGTGGCATCCCTGTACCTTGCAACTTAGATTTGATGGGCACAGAGAAGAAAAGGTCAAAGAAGGGCTGCTGACCCAAGGACTGAAGCCCTGCTGCAGACAATTGGTGCCAAACCCTGCCTGCTGCCTTAAGGACTCGACAATCGCGGTCTGCTGTCTCGTCCTGCAATGTGAGGCCTCCAAGAACCCCAGAGCACCTCCATCCTTCGACAAATTGCCAAAGAACTCCCTTGGAGTAGAGGTACTACTCCTCTGCAGTCCGCAGGCACTGAACCCGCCGAATCCAGTTTCCAACTTGCTGCTCCCTGGCGACTTCAATGCAGCACTCAAACCAAAAGTGGTACACCAGCTCTGGAGGTTTAGATCTGTCTCCCCACTAGGTTTGGAGACACCAGGACCTACCGGGGCCGTGCCGCATCAATTACCATGGTACCTGACCCTCTGCAGCATTCACTGAAAGCAAAAGTCCAGTCCAGACTCCAACTGCCCAGGAAGAAAGCACCCGTCAAGGGACATTGAGACCCCTGAGACCCACTTCGTGAGTGGCCCAGCTGTCCCAGAATTGCCTCTCCAAGCTGCTTGCTCCTGGCCATGAGGACATCTTGACGCGCACCGCCCAACTGACCTATCTGCTCTGCACCCAGCCCACCTGGCCTGAGTACCACCGAACTAGCTGTGCTCCCATGGTCCTGAGGCACTTGCAACCTGCTCCCTCGAGTTGAACCCCTCTGACTTACCTTTAAGTCCCATTGTGCAATGTGTTTTCAGGTGGCCCCCTTCTTTGTAGTGTACTAACTACCAACGACCACAGCACCCTGCTCCCGGCCGAATCCAGGATGCTCCTGAGAATCCACTGCTGGAACATTGGGCAAGGCATTGCTACTTACCTAAATCCTGAAGGTGAACCTCGAAATCCAACTGTATGATTTTGTATGCAATTTTCTATTTTCTCCCATTGACTTCAATAGTGCGCAATTGTGCACAAAAGTGATTTATTTTGCGAACTTGAAAAATTAATATCTTGAAAAGTACTTACTGTAGAACGACGTTCATGGTCTGAAAAATTATATAAAAATCAGTGTTATTTTCATAATTCGTTTTGGGTTTATTCATGTGTGCATATTATTTATTGCCTCTGTGAGTACAACAAATGCTTAGCCACTACTGTCTGATAAGCCTAACTGCTCGCCCACACTATCACAAATAGTGCATTAGTATTATCTACTTTTGCCTCTGTATACCAGCTTGGGACTCTCTGCACTGTGTACTTCATTTTAGTGCACTATATAGAGAGCCATCTTCCTACACCTGGTCAGTAGCCTCTGCCAAAAGTCACACAACTTCAGTCCAATAGAAAATCAGCTGAGGGCACCCCTAGAGCATTTGAAGATCACCTGCAGCAACCCAACAACGCAGGCAATCAGGCGGGGTTGGTGGAAAATAAACACTAAGCTTCAGGGGCGTAAGTTAAGCCCGGTGAAGAACGTAAAAATGTATTCGCTTGAAACCAGCATTCCTGGAAATCTTGGGCGCTACCTCCCACATTTTAGCCCAGTCCCCATCGGTTAAGAAGGCCCCCAGATTCGTCTCCCAATGATCACGCAGCACCGCAAGGGGGAACAGACATCCTCTTGAAGTACAGTATACCACCCCAAGACCAGAGTATTAGTGGTATCACATAGGAAGTGGCAACTATTGAGGAGTCTGGGCTCCACCCCGCATCTACCCCAAAGCGTGTGGACAGCCGCTGTCAGAGTACCATATAGCAGAAACTGACCCATTGGGATATCAAACTCCACGCATAGGTCAGTAAATGGCCACAGCACTCCATCGGAATACAATGCGCCCACTGTGTCTAAACCTGCAGCTTCTAAGTCCTGTAGATGTCTCTCTTCCACCCCAGGCAGTTGAGACACTTGAGCACATAAAAGAATGCCTAGACAGTATGGGGACCGTATCCTCCCCCTACCAAGAACCCTCAACCAACACGTCCTGAGGACAGTGAAATCATGATGGCCCACTGGGGCCGCACACTTAGGATTGAGGACAAGGGTCCAAAGTTGTGGTGGATTGGGGGGCTTTGACAATCGCAGCAACCCCGAGACCTCCCTCCCCGGAAACCAGCTCATACAGCACTGCAACTGTGCTGCCAAATAATAGAAATAGAAATCTGGGGCATTCATCCTACCGTCCGTCGTTGCTCACTGCAGCTTAGCCAAAACAACTCGACGTCACCACTTATTCCATATGAGGTCAAGGTGTTTTGTAACACTACAATAGTTCCCCTCTAGAATCATGTATTTTCTAAGTTTGCTTTGCTATCAATCCTATTAGTATCTGTATTAGAAAGTGTGAGATTCCTACTCCATGCAAACTGCTGATAAACATGCACACCTCCAGGGCAGCCAGACATGTCTTATTTCTATTTTTATCTTCAAAATGGAACTCTTCATTATAGACCGACATCTTACTTGGTTACATACATGTTTGCACACACGTCATCTGGGCAGCTCTCTACGAGTGCTCAAGGCTAGCATGGCTCTGTTCTTAAATGTAAATATGTGGATTTAAGCTTACGTGTATTAGGCGATGATAGTTTAGACTAGCTTGATAACAATGTCTCAAACTCTGATTTGTTTAGAAAACATTATATCGAATCAGTGGCCAAATCTATATAAAACGTTTGGGTTTTTTACCCTTGATTAGGAGAGGTCTTCACGCTAGAGATTATTGCTAGAGGTCTTGCCGAATTCCTGATCCAAACTCTGCTCTCACTTGGAGAGATACACCGGGAGAGACAGCTAGAGAGCAACTGGGAAACAGCAGTGTTGGGTCTCCCGTTCTTGACTGAACATGAGCCTGTCCTTCTGTGACAGAACTCTTGATAACAAATAGCCAGACTTGCTGTTTCAAAAGGTATGCTGTGCGATCCATTCCAAATGCTCGTCAGGCAGGGATGCTATCTAATGTTTCAGCCTATTAAATTAACAACAGCATTAGGGTCCAGGATGCTATCTAACTTGCAAACATGCTTGAAAATGTTTTTATTGTTCTCATTAATGTTAACAATTTTAACTGCAATCTTATTCTCATTCTGTGTGGATACCATTCATTTCATTTGCAAAAGATCAAATCTTTTAAAATAAATGTTTAAAACTAAAAGTCCCGACTTCTTAGTACAATACTTGAGTGTGTTGTCTGCAAGACAAACAATTTTTTTTGATTACCACTGTGTCCTTGAACTCTTTTAATGGGACTTCTGAAATCAATGCATACGCAAAGAATAGCTTGGTGGGCTTGTGTTAGGACTACCGCACATTGGACATCTCCCTGCACCGTGGGTTCTAGATCCCACCCCTGCCATTCTGGAGCAAATCTCCAGAATTTGCTTCAAAGGTGGTATCATTCTCAGGTGTATTGGTTTTTCTTTTCAGGCCTTCCAATCTATAAAAAGGGTAATACTTGGTTAGGGTTGATTGCTCTGACTTGACAAAAGTTGTTCAGAGAATTTCTGGTAACTCGCTACTGTATTTTTTAGGGAGGAATGGTCCATAAGGGAAATCCATCATCCAGAGAAGAATTAACAACGAAATATTCACCTCTAAAATATTTTTGTAAAAAAATTAGTAGTTTATTTCTCAAGCTTGCATGATAATTGCTGAAGGTATTAAGAGATGTCTTGGATGTTAAAAAAAATAAAGCTTAAAAAGAGAGATCCTGTTTACAGATAGAAGTTACAACTAGAGGACAACGAATATTGAGAAAAACATTATGGGAAAGAAATCCTTTTCATGGCCCATTCATCCCGCTTTCCCACACTCATATTACTGCCAGGAACCAGAGTAAACGGACCTGGGAATATAAATGGCTAATTGGCTGAGGTGGATCTAACAAGTCCCTGCAGGATAGTAAGAAAGACTACATGTTACCCATGTTAAGTTATGGTTGAATTTCAAATAGTATTGAACCTGATAGTTCTGACAGCTGGAGATTCTAAGAACTATCCACTGCTAAACGAGTGACCAAACTACCATGACATGAGTGGGCCCATCATAATAACGTGTATGAGGATCAGTCAGTTGACAAGGCCATAATGAATATAACATTTCTCCACTTGAATTATCCCTATCGCTGAAGATAAGAGAGTGGGAAGCACTCTGGGAACAGATCAGAGATTAAATGGAGGCATGTGTGAGGTGAAGCACTGATATTTAGGCAAATATTTGGAAATACTGCAGATACGTCTGGTCTATAAAGACTGATTAATAAGTCTAACAACTCAATAACATTACCACTGATTGAATGAAAAAGCATTAGTCTCAAACCAAGTGACTACCCAGACTCAGATTTACACTCCAGCTTCAAGCTATGGACAGAGACAAAAGACTGCTCTTGCTTCTTATCTGTGACCCAACCACTGATAGCCTGATGCCTGCATGGACTTCTAGTGCACAAATGAAAAGGTGTAGATTTGGAAGGGCAGTCCTCATTTTTCTCCTGCATCCTCGAAAGAAAGAATTTCTGCATAAGAGGTTGTAACAAAAGCAGCAGGGCAGCCCTCTCATAGCAGCAGAGCAGTCCTCTGAAATACAAGTCAGGCCTCAAGTAGCAGGGCAGTCCTCTGAGACACAAGACAGGCCTCAAGCAGCAGGACAGTCCTCTGAGGTACAAGGCTGTCCTTCTGAAGTTGTCCACAGGCCCAGAAGTGTACTGAAGAGTTGGTATAGGGTCCACTATTTATACTTGCTGGAAGCTTTGAAGTGGAAGAAATTTCTGGAGTACCCCCTCCCCCCCAGATGGTTCTGGAATTCTGTTTCTCTTTGCCCAGGTCCCAAGATGCCTGCAGTGACAAAAATGCCTGGTGTCAGGTTTGTTGTGAATGTGCCGAGGCAGCTGCTTTGAAATGTAAGTGGGGCAGAAACAGCTCAGCTCCTCCCATCCTGGCAGGATGGCCCTCTCTCAGCTACACCCAGGTCCTATTGTTCACTGTCTGGGCCCAATATTCATTCCTGATGGGGAAGCAATTAACATCCCTAGTAGCTGGAAACTCATAGAATGCCTCAGAAAGTTTAGGGCAGGAAAATGTCAACTTTCTAACCATTAAAGAGTATTTTAAATTGCTGTTCATTAGAGACCAAATATGACATGTCTACCTGTTCCCAAACAAAAGTTATCTCTTATTAAATGCAATAAGGTAACCCAACCTTAAAAAAACAAATTTAGGAGTGTTTCACTATCGGGAAATGTAAAACTTAAAGGTACATGTCCAACTTTTTTTTAAATACAATGCATCCTGCCCTATGGGCTGTTTAGAGCCCTACCCTAGGGGTGACCTATATGTATAAAAAAGGCAGGTCTAGGCCTGGCAAAAGGTTTATTTTGCCAGGTTTCATTGGCAGTTTAAAACTGCACTACAGGCTGCAATGGCAGTCATGAGTCATGTTTTAAAGGGCTACTTAAGTGGTGACAGTTAAAGGTCTACAGGCCCACTAGTAGCATTTAATTTACAGGACCTGGGTACATATTGTACCTCTTTACTAGGGACGTATAAGTAAATTAAATGTGTCAATCAGGTGTAGGCTAACTGTACCATGTTTTAAGGAGAGACCACAAGCTTTTTAGAACTGGTTACCAGTGGTAAAGTGTACAGAGTCCTAAAAGCCAACAAAAACAGGTTCAGAAAACAGGAGGGGTGAAGGCAAAATGTTTGGGGGTAAGCCTGCAGAGAAGGCCAAGTCCAGCACCACCCTTCTCTAGATAAGTGTGTTTCGTGTTCAGGTTATGCACAAGACCAGCCTGCATAGTTTTATTTTGTTCAGATTACCCCATCGCAATCTCATCACTTTACAGAGAAAGATTTAACTGTGTGCCAAGGACAATATTCTGTCATGAAATGTATACTTTCTGTGCACCACGGTGGACAAGCACGATTTGTTCATCCAAAGTCCAGGGGTAGCCACCCTTTTCTTCAGTGAGAGCTACTTCTGATGAGTGAAAACCATTGTGAGCTACTGAAATCTAAGCACCTCGCAGCATTGTTACCAGACACCACCACCCCCAGCTTAACTTGACTTTAAGCCGAATGCTGATAGAGCGAAATACTGTTGGTTTGAACAAAATACTATGACTAGGGCACTATGACAGGACTGCCATGTGTGTAAGCGAGAGTGTGGGCTTTGGGGATGTATGAACATTTGTGCGTATGAATGGAATATATATGTTTGGGTGACTGAGAGCCTGTCATATGTACTTGTGGCACAGGACATACCTTATCCCATTTGTGGCACCGTTACATGTATAACACAAACAAACAACCATTTTTTTTAAATGGTAGAAGTTTAAAGTGTAGAAAATGTTTCCAACGCATGTGTGAAGAAATTCTCAGACTCTGAGTTACGGCAGGTCTAGTGGTTGCACACAACCGTGAATGACGTCCACGCTCCTCCATGCACGTCTGTCACAGCTTCAGAGGAGAGACGCCTGTGAATACCCAAGGCACGAACGCGATATACAACACGTCTGGGACCCGGTGAAACTCCGATCCGGAGTTTGCCTTGCCATCCACACGGACAGACATGCCAGTAATAGGCATGACAGTGAGAGCAAACACAGGCTCCCTTATCCATGGTAAGGCCACCAGGGGGTGATAACTGCCACCCAATCCAGCGATATGAAGTGGCTCACCACATGGCATTTCTAAGCCCCTTATCATTTTTTTCAGACAACCCTTATCCCCTTCTGGCCCATCCGAAAGGAAGAGCGTAATACCAGGAGCTCTAATTAACCAGTAACCTTATTCACATCTGGCCCCTGCTGAAGGGAGAACACTATACCAGCATCTTCCGACAACCCAGAGGCACAACGTTGCCTTCGCAACAGGCAAATTAATTGCGATCTATAAAATTAATCCTTGGGTAATCCTCACAATCCCCAGCCCACACAGCCCTATTGTTGTCACTCTTTCTTTAAACTATAGATACAACTATCCCTAGATGTGTATCCTTCTAATGCAGCGCATTTTGTAATCCCCAGGCTATAACAGTCCTGATGAGACCCTCACATTACAAGCAGGGTTAAAACGTCGGCGACACCAACTAAAGGACAGTCTTTGGGTGGAAGCACCAGAAAAACTGCCTGGTTGCTCCTTTTTCATTGTAAAGTGATCAATTAGACGTCCTTGTATATACCAATCACCCTTATTTTTAAATACAAAGTCACTTTATTGTCACTTCTTTTCTACATGTTTGCTTATGGTTACTTTACTTGGGGTTCTCTATCACTTAATTCTTATCACTATTTACTGATACAGTGTGTGCCTATATGTTTTGAATTACAGCGAAAATAAATAGCTCGGCTGAACTGAGTTCTGTGACGGCAAAAAATTGGGCTTTATAAGTCTTTTTTTTTAATTCAATTTATTTTATGACGTGTTCTGGTCTATTCACTAATTTTCCCTTCTTTGATGATTAAATCTACACAGAATTAGCCTGTGAGAATAAGAAATTGTTCTCTGAAATGAGTTCCATGTGAACATATGTTATAAGCTTAACTTAATACCCAGTTCGCATGGACATATGGGGTTGCTCTTGTTCTTTTGAAATATCAAAGTATTTAGGATATAAATCATACAACATACCACATGCACAAATATAAGGACACTTCTCAGAATATTAACTATGATACCTAAGGCCTCTTTGATCTATAAGTCTCTCCTTACGCCTGATGTTACACGTGCTAAATCTAAGTTGGAGATTGCATGGGAGGCTGATCTGGATTGTGACTGGAGCATAGACTATTGGAACAAACTGTGGGATAGATCTCTAAAAATCTCTAGATCTGCTTCCACTACTCAGTCCCTGTTCTTTTTATACCATAGATTATACTACACACCCTTATCTATAGCTAAATTCACGCATACTAGCGATGATCAATGTTGGTCTTGTCTCTCTCCAATGGCTGACTTGATACACTTGCTTTTTTCTTGTTCTAATGTGTCCTCCTTTTGGGAAAAAGTTTGGAAATACATCTCAAATATTTTTAATCTACACACTCCTTTATCAAATATTATTCTTTTCACAGGTAGTCTCTCGGAATCTTTGGGATTGTCTGTGCATGAAAAGGGTTTATTTGACTTGATGTTAGCTTTGGCTTTCCAGCAAATCACTCTTAATTGGAAATGTTCATCTAATCTCTCAGTGAAGTCTTGGTGGAACAATGTTTGTCACTATCATAGATTGGACACTGCATTTGCTTCCTCTGTTAAACCGTATGTAAATAGAGATTTGTTTTGGTCATCATTAACCAATTATTTAAATAATATTTCAATATCTATAGTACGTAATAGCTCTGAGAATTTCCGACCTCCATAAATTATTTTTGTCTCTGCTCTCCCCTATATACCATTTTATTTCTACTTCCTTTCACTTTAGCTATACACTTGTGTTATTCTATTCCTAATCTTGGTTCTTTTTATAATTAATCTACATTTTGCCTTTTTCACTCCTGTATTTTAGAGATGCATTATTTCTTTCCCTTTTTCTTCTCTCTTTCTTTCCCTTTCTTTCCCTTTCTTTCCGCTATTGATAAAATGTAAACAGCTTTCTACTTTGGTTTAATGCCTATTTTTCTTCTTCAATTTTATTATAGCGATATGGTTTTTCATGGCCTATTTTATATGTAACAGTTGTCATTTAAATAAAGCTTTTTAAACATGGAAAAATAAACTTAGAAATATTCAAGAATCCATGGGCAGCTTGAACCTACACAGAACATGATGTGAACAGGGGGAAAAAATCAGATAGAGGAAAACAGAAAAGATGGGAAAGAGAAAGTAGGGAAGAATTGATAGGAAGGAAAGAAGGACATGGAGAAGAATCAAATGTGAAAGGAAGAGTGTAAGGAAAGTAGGAATAGGGGAGGAATCAAAGGTGAAAGGAAGGAAGGGTGAAAGGGAGAGCGCAGGGGAGCGAGGAACAATGGAAGGAAGGGCAAATGGTGCAATGAAGCGATGGTGTAAAGATGGGTGGGAGGCTGAATTACAGGTTACTGTAAGGGTTAAAGCATGGATGAGTGAAAGGATTGACAGATGGCAGGAAGAGGGAAAGGCAAAAGGAACCCTGCTAGGAAGGGTTAAGCTTCACTCTCACTGTGTCATTACAGGCATGGCTCAAAGTGGGGGACACTTTCCTGGCTACTTCCTTTTAAAACTCCCACCCCAGTGCCTGATCATTCTGTCCTGAATAAACAAAGGGAGCCAAATCAGTTTTGCTAAGTGCACTGAATGTATTGCCAATATGGTCATAATATATGGAGCAACATGATAGTGAAACCATATACATGCAACGTTTTTGCACATTGTACACACTGAGCTAAAATCCTTCAAAGAAAATGGCGTGTTGTAAATGAAGTGGATCACATAATTTGCTCATGGGGGGCGGGGGGTAGGTTTTGAGCTTAGGTTTCCAGTTTTGACATTGAATTGTACATTGAACTAGATGGATATCACTGTGTCTCTCAAGTTTAACACCAAGACCAATGTTGAGTGTTCAGTTCTTTCTGCAGCTAATCTATGCTATGTTCAGTACAACCAATCTGCAAATACACGTGTCACATCTTATATCATTTGGACTCTATGTTAGAAGTCTTTCTAGGAAATCCACAAGGTAACCCAGGAAATAGTAAAACGTATCAGTTCTGTTCTCCATAGTACAGAGTTATTTGCAAGGGAAAGCAGGTCACTTTATTATTATGGTAAAACCACTGACTTCCCCTTACTGGAAACTCATTTAGGTGTGGCCCCATGAAACCATTGTGTGCAACTAAAGAGATTTGGAAAATGGCAAAAAGAAGGCATGGAAATACGGGGTTCATTGGAATTTGTGCAGCGATTATGAGTCTTCAAAGGGAACCATATCAAATGCAGCTTGGCTCATAGATTCTGGGAGTAGCGGTGCGTGGTGAGCTGCACCGCCCCAAAAATAACCATGCTGCAGTTCAGATGGTGAACGAGCAATAAGGATGCCTTTAAAATGTGTTTTTACCTTGTTGGTTTGCTCTGCGTTAGGCTATGTGTTTTGACAAACTGCTGCTTATTCTTTTGACATAGGGATAGGCGTTTACTTTTCTTCCTCTAACTGCAAAGTTATAGTATTTTGTAACGTCAACTATCTGACAATCTTGCTGAGGTACAGGGTGCGCGAAAGCAAATAATGTAAGGTATTGTTTTTTTTTCTAACACACAACAAATGGAAATACCTCCAAATGAACTGCACAAATAATTAAAAATATATCATCAGTTAGAAAAGTGCAAATGAAGCAAATTTTTACACTTCTGAGGTGTGAAGGAAACAAAGACTTTAGCAGGAGCAAAATAAATCAAGACACTTTACCTGGTGATGTGCCTTTGATAAATATTTGATGAAACTCAATTTCCACACATTTGCGTTTGTGTGCTATATAGTTTTATCAGCAAAACTGCATGTCAGTGCAAATTGTGTGGCTATTTCAATGGAAAACGTGCTGTCTATAAATTACAGTGTGGTACGACACCATGCTTTATTAATATATTGTCGACAGTGTATTTCAAAATGCTCGACTGGCTACATAGCACACCTTTACCACTGTCTTGCTGCATGGGCATGGCTGATTTGCAGTGTTTGTTCTTTGTGAAAAGCTTGGATTGTTTACTGTCCCAATGACTTCAGCGATATTACATTGGTTGTAGCACCCCTACTTTGAAAACTGTTCCAGCACCACTGGCTTGGCTACAGAGAAACTTCACTTTGATGGTGTGTGTTTAGCATATGTTGCTTAATTTCCAGCTTTCTTTCATTTGTCAGCTTTAGTTTTACAAAAGTGCCTTTAAAGATTAAATGGGTCAGTGCTTTGAAAACTGGACTTGGCTCCTCATTAGCTCGCAAGTCCCCTTGGGACACGGGCCAAGCCAGAGCCAGACATTTGGAAGAAGCCATGGTCAAGCCTGGGTTGTAGCGGCCACTGATGCCTGCAACACTCCCTCTGCAGCTGCCGTGCAGGCCCCGCCACACCACATAGCTGTCTCCCCTGCAAAAACTGTCCTGAGAACAACCAGTAGATATGCCTGATGGTCAGAGAGGAAAAAAGCAAGAGGGGACGCTGGAGCATCTTTATACAGACCAGAGAGGGTTAGGGTTGGAAAATAAGGGCCTCATTTGAGCCGGTGGTTGCAGGTGGGGTCCACTGCACTCATTTTTGGGCACGGGTACTTATTTTAACTCTTCTGACATTGACCAAGAGCAAGAAAGGGAAAAACAAACACTGGAGAAACAAGGGGTAAGAAAAAGACAGAAGACCATCACAAATGGAAAAAGCTGGCAACTGCAAGAGTGAGATAAAGGGGCAGGGAGTGTCTGGTAGTGGATTGAAGAAGCATGAGGTGTATTGAAGACTGCGCAACTTTGAATAGCACCGGCCATAGGTTTCTGATCAGAGCTTTGAGCACCAGCATTCATTCTTTTACAAATTAAGAAATGTGGGTAAGGTATGTTTGAGTTACAGTGGAGGTGTCTCTAAGTGGGTATTGTCAATACCGCATGGTATAATCTATTGTTACAAGTAAGAGAGGCCAGGATCACTTGTATTCTTGCAGAACCCGACAACACGTGTTTTTGCTTATGTTGTCTCTGAAGTGCTCTCATCTCCATTGGTGGACTGTCGCTTATATGTAAAGGAGAACTGGCCCAGGAATCCGAGTGTAACCTCTAGATTATTTTTACGCGCTACCACATTGTGCTTTACGATGCCTAGTGAGCTTGTCAAATACAACGCCTGTACTCCAGAGGCCGAGCATGATGTCAGGGGCAGGGAACGCTGCATGGCCCTGCATCGCAAGAGAGGGCGCCTTCCCTGCCCCTCACACCCCTGTCAGCAGGGTGTAAACGGGTCGGCTAGCAAGAACTGTTTACAAATAAAATGGAGTTTAAAAATGTAGGTATCATAACTGTTGGGGCCCAAAATTTAGCTCAGAGGCCGGCAGCTAGCACTATCCAATGTAGGGGTGACGAATACCAGGGCTGCCTAGTTTCGATTCCACCTCAAGCCTCTTCATCCACCATAGACACTCCCTGCTACATCTCTTTTTCACTGTTTTAACGTATTTCTTTTTCTCCTTCTTTCCCCTTTTGTGTCTTTTTCACTCTATTGCTCTGGGTCAAAGTTTGAGGAGGAAAATAAGTGCCGGTCCCCATAAATGAGTGTCTGTGTGCCTTACCTGCATCCACCGGCTCAAATTAAGCACTGATCTAGCCCAATCCTGGCCCTTTTCTGATTTTGCATTTTATGCGGAAAATGAGCCCCTCTTTGTGAAGAGCAACTCGCCCACGACACTTTAGAATTGAGCCATCAGAACGCAGCCATACGTCGTTGAGCAGAAAACAAGCCACCTAAGAACGACTGGAATAATATACATTTGGAAAATAATAAACATTTTCCATCTGTCAGTCAAATTGTGATATCAGCATCTCCTCGTGGGACCTCTGCACTGGCCGAGATCAAGTTTCCTTTTTGTGCACATGGCCCGTTTACAGCTTAAAACGAACAGTGCACACCCAATCCACTCCTAGAGAAAAACACGGTAGGTGGGAGCTCCATTCGCTTTCAGAAACATTAAGAGCCTCGCTGACATCATTTGACGTAAGCGCCGCGGGGTGACTTACAAGCGGCGCTGGTCCACGGTGGCTGTATCCCTGATGCACAGGTATTAATGTTTAGATGCCTCCTTTCTACGCACGCTATTGATGCCCCAGAGCTCAGGTGCGCAGCCCTATGCAGCCTGGGATCGCTCTGTCCTGGCAGAGACAGTGAGTCGCGCCGCTCGAGAGAAGCGGTCGCTTCCCGCGTCTGAACGCTACACCATGAACCGGGCTCCCTCGGCCCCTGAACAGCGGCTCACCTTTGGCGTCGCTAGGCAGCCAGTAGCAGCGCTGCAAGGTTTCCACCAGCCACCCCGCCCCCTCTGCCTGCTTCTGCTCTGTGTACTCACGGTGCTTCGGGCGCTGCTGACTGATCCGGTTTGTAGTGAAGGTCCAAACAGCCAACGGCGGGTCATGTGATGGGAAAGTGCTCGCCCAGCAGTGTTTAAATAGCCGTCTAGTACTGGCGCTGCCGCCTCTGCTGTCACCGTGCACTTTATGCTCCTAAAGTGAGAGGCACAGAGGGCGAGACAAGAAAACAATGACCTGAAAAACCGGCCCTGCTGCTGCCGGCGCAGGGTGATACCACAACAATACAGTCCGCATCCCGCACGCCCGCTCGCATCACCAGCCTTACAACAAGCAGAACACTGTAGTCCAAAAGCCACACACCAGGACTCCTCATTAGTAGAGACACTCGTCACGGCGGTTCTCAGTAGGCACGATTCTCGCAGTTAAGTAAACAGGGGCACCAGGGCAATGTATGGCGGTGCCCAGGACCACACATATTTATAGTGAGGGAAAATAATGGACCTGGGGCTGTGCCCTGTATACACGGAAACAAAACTTTACGAAAACACATCTTTCCCCCAAAGGGAAAGGCTTATTTCTTCCTCAGATGGCTTTTTGCATCTTTGCTAACTCCACACCACCAAGCTTTACAACTCTGCCCTGCCTTTGCCACACGTAGCTCCGTGGACTTCTCTGCTACTGGGACTATTTCTGCCGCCACTCCCTGCGTGTTTGCTTTCTTATTTGTGTTTTTTTGCGCTGGTGATGAATAGGCACTGTCACTACAAAGAGGGGGTCAACGGTCAAATGCAATACAAATGGCAGCTAAGATGACCGGACTCCCCAGATGAATACTTCATTTCCGATTGTGAAAGGCTCTTGTAGATGAGGAATATTGCCTCACCTTAAGGCGCGCGTGTTGGTAGTGGCCGCGCGCCAGGATGGACGTCTTGCCGATTGTTAATTTAACTCCGGGCATGTTTCGCTTCAGATGGAAAATGCAATAGAAAGGATTCCAAGAGGAGGGCGAGGCGAGCCTGGTGCTGTTCAGCCGCCTTTACTAGCAGAAGATAAAGAGCTCACTTACCTCAACTCTCACACAGCTTTTTACTTAAAGGGGCACGCAGCAGCGGGAGGCGTTGGAAACTCTCCTCGCCCCTTAGCTTGAGGGCGGTGAGGTCATCCGGCCCCTGGAGCAATTTTTTCAGGTCACCCTAAAGCTTCATAATGTTGCTTATGTGTCTCCTCTACTTTGATCGGAGATTCGCAAGTCTCCAGAGTAAGCTCATATATAAGACTGTAAAACATTAGGAGGACGGAAATATGAAATACGGACCACATGTCTCAAGAGAAGCAAACCAAGTTTCAGAGAGAAAAAAAAGGATACTGTAGTGTATTTGACATTATGCGGGCTAGGACCACGCGGTTCTAGGCAGACTCTAAACAGGAATTACGTAGTCTGCTGGGAGGTGTTAAGGTGTGGGTATGAAAGTTATGACGCAATGCACGCAGGGTATGTTCATACGTTGAAGAATAAAGACTTCTGTTACAGAGCTCTGTGTGTGTTCATTTGCATGGTCCTGGGCTGGGGAAGACGCTGCAACTGACAACGAGTAGGGGATACGTGCCCCAAAGAAACAAGGCTGCTCTCCCTGAGAGATTGCAAAGGAACAGCAAACTGCTTGGGTGTGCTACGTATGCCTCAAATCGATGCAAAGCAGTCTGCGATTGGCGTATGTGAAGTCAAAGCCCTGCTCCAGCCCATACACAGCCATCGAAGAAGTTGAAGGCCCTGCAGAGGAGCACATTCGAAAAGCCCGCCAGAACCTGCTGGTAAGGCTGAAAGAAGAGAGAGTGCACCGTGCCATAACACATAGCCACCATCCATACAAAGCAAACACTAAAGGCAGTGATGACCAAGTATTAAAACAGAAACAAACTTACCGGCACAAGCAAGTGAAGTGTTATACAAACTCAAAATCGGACAAGACGACTAGGCCCAAGCCACGAGGGTGTTGTGTGGAGAGGTTGCCAGTCCTGGTTTGTGCAAAGAACGCTGCCTGAACAGTACGTGCTCTCAATGGTGACAGAAGGGAGTGCACAGTACGATGCGCCTACATTCCTGAAGCCACCACCACCGTTTGACACAGCAAAAAAACACATCGGCGCCAGGTGAACTGCATGGTTCGAAACATTCGATGACTTCATAGATGCGCTAGAAGAAGAAGATGATGATAAGAGAGTCATTAAATAATTGAAAAACCTTGCTGGTGATGGAGTGAAAGAAGTGCTAAACAAAGTCTCACAAACTTATACAATATCGTACCAAAGGATAAAAGAAGTATTGAAAGTCAAGTTCAATCCAATGCCAAATGTTGACTATGAAAGGTACATATTCAACCAAGCACGACAACAGGCTGGTGAAACGATGGATGAGTTTGTTGAGAGACTTGATGCACTTATCAAACACTGCAAGTTCTGTGACTTTAATGATGAAGAAGCCATGCATCTTAGAGTCATTGATGGCTGTCTTTCAGATTCCTTCAGGAGACGCATGTTGAGAGAAACACTCAGGTTAGAGGAAATGCTAATGGCTCCAAGGGCAGAAGAATGAGTAGATTGACAAGCTACCTATATGGAAGCAGGAACAGTGCATAATGAATCAGCGCTTATCATGAAAAGCAAGCATAAGCACAAAATAGAGACACACAAGTCAACATCTCCAAAGGAGAAAAAGTTATGCTCCCCATGTGGGTTTTCAATTCCCCATGAAGGTAAATGTCCTGCCATAGAACAGATATGCAAAGGCTACAGGAAAGAAAACCACTTCATAACGGTCTGCAAAACGAAAGAGAAACCAAATGCGTCACAGTGAGAAGAGAAAATGGACGCCAGAAAGTTCCAGAAGCATTCTGGCCACGCCCTCAAGGCAACATCAGTTACAACTAGTAGAAACCAAGTACAGTCGATCATCATTAAGTTCATCATATAAAGGCTCTTCAACATCATGATCAAGCGCTAGCGAAGAAGACAAATGTGCGTTGATGACACTGACTAAGGAACGACATGCACATGTAGGATTAGCTGCTTGCAAAGAAGATCAAAAATCAAAGAAGAATCACCAAACAAACCAACGAAACTCATTTGGACACTGTCCTAAGATTACATTAAAGGTGAATGGTTGCCCCAAACGTTCTTCATAGACAGTGGTGCATCGATTAACACCATGCCAGTAGAAAGGTTCAACAGCCTATCTCCTGTGCCATACCTTCCTCCGTCAAATACGAAGGTATACATGTGAGCTACTTCTAAACCGTTACAGAGTCAAGGGTCATTTACAGCAACCATGTGACATAAAACAATGTCAGTGCAAGCGCTAACTCATGTCCATCAGGGAAGTTCATCTAGTGCATGCCTATTTAACTTTACCATGCTTCTGACATGGGACTGATATCTCTCAACTACAACATCCGTGCTCAGTCTGAAATTGTGAATCAGTTCCCGTCGTCGTTTCATGGCCTAGCAAGACTCAAGAAAATGAAAGTGTTACTTCATATTAATGAGGACATTCGCCCAGTTGTCCAACAGCACTGCAGAGTTGCTTTTCACCTACAAGAAGCCGTTGAGAAGGAACTAGAAGCACTGTTGAAGCATGACATAATTGAACGCTCCACCGGTCTTACGCCGTGGATTTCGCCCATAGTTGTGGTGCTCAAAAAGGACAGTGGAGGTGCAGTGCACATTTGTGTTGATATGCGCCAGGCAAATAAAGCAATCGAGAGAGAAATAAATCCTGGTCCTCACATTGCAGACATGATCATGCAGCTGAATGGAGCCAAAGTCTTCCCTGTCTTGACCTGAACAAACGATACCATCAACTCGAGCTGGAAGAGAACTGAAGGTAGATTACTACTTTTTTGACTCATGTTGGTTTGTTCAGATACAAAAGACTGAGGGCCTGATTTAGAGTTTGGCGGACGGGTTACTCCGTCATAAACATGACGGATAGCCCTTCCGTCATATTACCAGTGCCATAAGGTATAATGGACTTGTAATATGGCGGCCGGGATATCTGTCACATTTGTGATGGAGTAACCCGGTCCACCAAACTCTAAATCAGGCCCTACATTTTGGAGTATCTTCGGCTACGGAGATATTTCAGGATGTTACTCGCCGAGTAATTCAACCTGTCACACATGCTTTCAATTACAGTGATGACATGCTGGTATTTGGGACTACACAAAAAAGAGTATGACAAGGCTCTTACACAAGTGTGCCAATTACTTGCTGATGCAGGTCTCACTCTGAATACAGCAAAGTGTGAGTTTCACAAAATCAAACTTAAATTCTTTGGGCACATATTCTCTGATGGGGGAATAACTCCTGACCCGGATAAGTTGCAAGCACTGTCATCCACTTGCCCCCTCCCCCCCCCCCCACAAGATGTAACCAAACTGCGATCTTCTTAGGCATTGCCAGTTATTGCTCAAGGTATATTTGTGACTTTTCTACAGTGAGTGCCCCATTGAGAGAATTAACAAAGCGGAATGTCCCATTCCGCAGCAATCACAGCACTGAAGTTGCCCTGATCGCAGCCACGGACGATATCCGAATCCTCGTCGACCGAGGAGAAACAGCAACTTTGATCCTACTCGACCTCTCAGCAGCCTTTGACACTGTATCCCACCACAGTCTGATTGAAAGACTCCACCACATCGGCATCCAAGGTGATGCGCTCAGATGGATCACCTCCTTCCTTATCAGAAGAACCCAGAAGATCCACCTCCCACCTTTCAACTCTGATCCCAAGGAGATCACCTGAGGTGTCCCCAGGGCTCATCCCTCAGCCCCATGCTCTTCAATGCATATATGACCCTGCTGGCCAACATCGTCAGATCACACGGTCTCAAAATAATTTCCTACGCAGATGCCACCAAACTCATCCTCTCACTTACAGACGACCCCACCACCACCAGATCCAACTTCCCAGATGCATGAGAAACGTCGCCAACTGGATGAAGAACAACTACCTGCAGCTGGACACAGACAAGAAGGAAGTACTGATCTTTGGCAACAGCAGCAACACATGGAACGACTCTTAGTGGCCATCACATCTAGGACCCGCACCCACTCTCTCCGACCACGCTAGAAACCTCGAAAACATAATTGACAAGCCCACCATGAAATCACAGATCAACGCTGTCTCCTCTGCCTGCTTCTTCACTCTGCGCATGCTATGTAAGATCTTCAAGTGGCTACCCCTACACACCAGACCCACCATGACACAGGCCCTCATCACCAGCCGGCTGGACTACGGCAATGCCCTCTATGTAGGAATCGCAGCACACCTTGTACAGAGACTTCAGGCCATACAGAACGCCAGTGCCAGACTCATCCTCGGTCTTCCCTGACGAACCCACATCACACCCCACCTCAGGCAACTCCATTGGCTCCCCACACAGAAGAGATGCCAATTCAAGCTGCTGACCCACACACACAAGGCTCTACACAACCAAGGGCCTGCGTACATTAACCACCGCCTGAACTTCCACCAACCGTTGAGAAGACTACCCCCCTCCGCCCTTTCACTTTCCTATACTCCCCACATCTACTGAAGCAGAAGTAGAGGACGCTCCTTCTCCCACATCGCTGCAAAGACCTGGAACAGCCTCCCCATGCACCTCTGGACCATCACCTCACTTCGGGAATTTCGAATGGCCCTCAAGACCTGGCTGTTTGAATAAACCTCCGGGACTTGAACGCGCATGGATACCCTATCGGGTGATTAGCAACGCTTTATAATTCCTGATTAATTGTTTGATTGATTCCAGTGGCCTCCTGAATGCAACCAAAGTTACAAAGAAATAAAACGTGATCGAGAATGCAACTGAAATGGCCTATTTTGACCCCAAGTTACATACTGAGATCATGGTAGATACGAGTCCGATGGAGCTAGGAGCAATCCTTGCTTAACACAATGGCCATCCAAATGCCAAGAGACAAATTATGGCCTCTACCAGTATAAGCCTGTTTGAAACAGAATGTGCCTACTCTCAGCCGGAGAAGGAGAGTCTGACTGTAGTGTGGGCCTGCAAACATTTTCACGTGTTTTTATATGGGAAACGTTTCACTGTCATCACAGGCCGCCAGGCGTTGCTCACTATCTTTGGAAACTCGAAAGCTAAGATGCCCCCTCACATCGAGAGGTGGGAGCTAACACTGCAAAAGTACGGCATGTGATTGTACACAAGCCGGAGAAATACCAAATCCCTGCAGATTACTTTTCACGAGTGCCGCTACCTCGCCACAGTTCGACATCCAAAGTGGCTGAAGAGTATCTCAACTTCACTGTGAGGTCCAGCACACCAGCAGCTCTACCCATTGAACAGATTATTGCTGCTACCAACGCAAATAAAGACATGCTCATCCGCAAAGGCCTCATTACAACTCAATCTTGAAAGAAAAGTATTCAACTCTTTGCTGATGATGTTGAATTTCAAAAATTCAAAAATGTACAGGATGAGCTATCCGTCACCCAAGAGGGTATCATATTGAGGTGCTCGAGAATCTTCATACCTGAGAGTCTGAGACAGCACGTCATTGAGCTAGCTCATGAAGGACATCGTGGCATTGTAGCCACCAAAAGAGCCCTAAGAGACAGAGTGTGGTTCCCTCACCTAGATAAATGAGTTGAGAAAGAGCTGAAAGCGTGTCAACTTTGTAAATGTTTATCCCCCAAGGTGATGTAGCATCCACTGACAATGTCTAACCTTCCTACGCATGCCTGGGAGAGAGTTTCAGTTGATTTCTTTGGGCATCTAGGAAATAGACATTGTCTCATGGTAGTCAGTGATGAATATTTGCATTTTCCTTTGGTGGAAGACTTAACATCGACAACCCATGACAAAGGCTTAGAGCTGCAAGATGACTTCTTGCAGCGTGGGGCATCCCCACTATTTTCAAATCTGATAATAGTCCACCTTTCAATAGCAAAGAATTCAAGGATTTTCTTGTTTGACCAAATGTCAAGCAACAAAAGAGTACATCTCACTTGGCCCAAGCGAATGGTGTTGCTGAACGATTTATGAGCACCCTCAAGAGGGTAATTCAGTGAGCATCGATGGAAGGAATCAATCTAAACCAAGCCATATGTCAATCCCCTCATGCCTATCGATCAACTCCTCATTCTACAACTGGTGAGAGTCCTGCTACCTTTCTATTTGGGAGAGCCATCGGAACCAAACTACCACAATGGACATCGGACCGATCAATGAATGCCGATAAGGTACGTAACACAGACACTTCCTGAAAGTGCAAAATGAAAACATATGCTGATCAGCGCCAACGCGCCGAGGAAACAGTCTTCGATAAAAGGAACTTGGTACTGGTCAAACAAAAACAGAAGTGGATAACGGACTGTCCATTTGCTGTTGACTCTTTGAGGGTTGTCACATGCAAAGGACACATGGTGACAGCGCATTGTCTTGGAAAGTCCATCACACGGGACTCGTCACACTTTAAACACCGATCTCAATGCTTGTCAGCTCCTGAGATCACGAGTGAAGTGACCCTGCCTGAAGGTCCAGATCAAACATCTGAACCTATGTCATCGGTGCCTAATCAAGGTGAATCTCAATTGCCTCATACCACCCGATCTTGCAGACTAGTGAGAACGCCTCAGTGACTCTTTGAGGAAATATGATGCTAGTTTTGTCTGTACTTTTTATCTAACAAAGTGGGAGATGTAGTGTCTTTGATATTATGTGCGCTAGGATTCCCGCGGTTCTAGGTGGGCTCTAAACAGGAATTACGTAGTCAGCTGGGAGGTGTTAAGGTGTGGTTAAGAAAGTTATGATGCAATGCGGGCAGAGTATGATCGTACGTTGAAGAATAAAGATGTCTGTTACAGAGCTCTATGTGTGGCATGTTCATTTGCATGCTCCTGGGCTGGGGAAGATGCTACAGATACATTATGAAAACAGAAGGGAAAATAAGTGAAAGGCAAACAGAGCTGTCAGAAAGTATATACAGACAAATCAAGGTGAAGACTAGAGAAAAAGATTCGGTAACAGGAAAAAATTGAGATTGGGAGTAAAGAGGAAACGAGGGGGAAAAGGAAGATGGGACAGAGGAGGAAAGAAAGGAAGGGAGACAAAAGAAGGGGACAAGACATATGGAGAAGAAGGTAGGAGAGAAGCAGGAAGGATTGTATTTTGCTTGCTGCTCGACTTTCTGGACCTGTTTCAAAGTGGAGGGTGTGGTTTTATTTTCTGGCTACTCCTGCAGTGACGTAGATTATCATTGTAGTCTCACCCTGAACAAATCGCAACTATAAAGCGGTTTGCCTGCTTTGAGCGTCCGAGGCCCCAAATTAAAATCTTTTTCTAAGATTACACAAATCAGCAAAGCAGCAGCCTGACATTAGAATCCACTTAAACATTCACAGCAATCTAATCAGTCTAATACACCCTACACACCGACTTATACAAACTATCCACTGACACCCAAGCAGTGCACTTCAGCTGCCGTCCAACCTTCTTTCGCTCCAGAATCGTTTCACCCCTATTTCTGGAATTTCTGATATTGAATGACTGGGCTCTCATAAATTAAGTAAATCGAATCTCACTTCACCTGTTTCCTCTTTAGCCATCAATAACAGATTGGTTGAGGATAGAGATGGAATCTTAAACTCAGCTGCTGGTTAAATGGGCTCAGAGGGTGGTGATAGCTTCCACATCCTGTCATTGAAAATAGCCAGCATACAACCTAATTTGCTGAATGAAGATTGGTTGTCATTCGTAAAAGACTGTGACGTAGTTTGCGGTCAGGAGACCGGGGCAATAGTGAATTTTGTCTATAGATGGCTTCTGATCATTTTGTATTCCAGCTACGTCTTTTCCATCAGGTAAGTTCAAAGGGGGCCTTGCAGCGTTGGTTTCCGTTAAAGTTCCAAACACCAAAGCTGAAGAGCTGAACAGTACCCCTTGGTTTCAAATCCTGTGTTTATCCTTTCCAAGTTTCTCCGATATGTTGCTAATTAATTTATATTATAATTTTTTTACTAAGCAGCCAGTTCATGTATTTGAGAACTTAGAAGTTTTATTATCAGTTTTTCCCAGGAGTAGTACAAGACACACATTTATTGTCTGGCGTGGAGATTTTAATATTAAGAGGTGCCCCCATAGCGGTCAACCTGTAAGCAGTGTTCCGGATTGGCAACGTGAAGACACCTCGCATTTCATTCATACCCCCTAAAGGGAGGCACTAAATAGATTCTTTATTTAATAATAGGCTGTCATTTACTTTAGATTTTTTTCAGGAGGAAACTTCACTAAGGTGTTTGATCCAGGGAGTGTAATCTTGTCCCAGGCTGACCTTTCAAATCTGCCAATTTTTCACCTTGATAGCGCCCTTAGTCTAAGTAATACGATTGATATCATTGAAATGTCAAGAACTATTCTAAATTGCTCCCGCAGGCGAAGCTCCTGGGCCTGACGGTGTCCCTATTGACACTTTTAGGCAGAATACTGCTTTTTGGGCACTGTTAATCACCAATGTTCTCCGAGCTGCAATAAGATATCTGCCATGGTCCTGGAGGGAATCCATAATTGTATACATAATCAAAAGGGAGCTAGGAACCAACCAAGCTGCAATTGCCAGATATCGCTTTTGGATTCCACCACAAAAATACTAGGGAGGGTTATCCTACAGAAATTAGAGAACTGGGCAGAGCATAATAATTTTTTCTCAGAATTCAATACAGTTTCGCCCTGTTATCAGAACATTAGAACAATCTCTAAATGCATCCCAATTAATTGGGAAATATGCCTAAGCCAGGAGAGGTTGATTAATTATGGCTTTTAAGGACCTCTCCGGTGCCTTTGACATGGTGAATTGGGAGAAATTTTGGGATTTGATGGGAAAAATGGCGTGGATAACTCTCTTCTGGACCTACTTAGGCGTTTGCACCGGGGGACTGTAGTGAAAATATGTTACGGCCTGGATGCAGGGATGTATTTTAGCACCTTTTTATTCCTTTTTAGGTCTCGGCCTGCACCAGCGCTTGCGCTGGTCTGGCCGAGAGTTTTAGTAAGCGGGTTTTGGAAGTGCAAACCCACTGGATTTCGGCTGGCGACCAGCTTGCGTTCACGATAGCGTGCACGCGCCCAGCTGCCATCTGGGTTTCCTATCTCTTCCTCATTTCCTCGTCATGGCTCATTAACTCTCTGGACTCTGATGTTTCAATCGCAGCAGCAGCTCACATTACCAACTGACGGCCCTGGACTACAGTCACATGAAAAACTACAGCGATTAGCATTGAAATGCAAGCTTTTTTTGTCTAGTTAGAAATATTGCTTCGGTGGGTTGATTTCACCTTATATCGCTATTTGTTTTATATTGGGAGTCACAGCCTAATTACCAGTATTTTTGTCTCACTCTGTTTTTTAAAAATATTTATTCGCGCAAAGCACAAAGCTATATTTAAGGTTACTTTTTCCGCGTCACTTCTTCACTCTATTTAAACTCCACACCCCCCACTCTTATTGTCTCTCTCCTTCTCTCTCTCTCCCTCTCTAATTCTCTCTCTACTTAATTAACTCTCCCCTCTCTATCTTTTTAGCCTTTCATTCTCTCTCACCCCTTTATCTGTTTCTCTTTCAAACTCCTTCATTCACTCTCTCTCCCCTTCTTTCTCTCTCTCTATCCCGCTCCACTCTTTATTCTATGTACACCCTTTCTCTCTCTTTCTCTCTCACCACCCTCTCTAATTGGGCATTATATCTTCACTCTATCTCTCACTCGGCAACACCACAGCATCACTCAGCATCACCACAGCATCACTCAGCATCACCACAGCATCACTCAGCGCAACCACAGCATCAATCAGAGCCAGCACAGCATCAATCAGAGCCAGCATAGCATCAATCAGAGCCAGCACAGCATCACTCAGCACCAACACAACATCTCTCAACGCCATCACAGCATCACTCAACGCCATCACAGCATCACTCAGTGAAACCACAGCATCACTCAGTGCAACCACAGCATTACTCAGCACAACCACAGCATCACTTAGCGCCACAACAGCATCACTCAGCGCCACCACAGCATTACTCAGCAGCACCACAACATCACTCCGCGCCACCACAGCATCACTCAGCACCACCATAGCTTCAAGCCGCGACACCACATCATCACTCAGGGCCAACACTGCATCACTCAGCACCACCACAGGATCACTCAGCGCCACCACAGCATCACTCAGCGCCACCACAGCATCACTCAGCGCCACCACAGCATCGCTCAGCGCCACCACAGCATCGCTCAGCGCCGCCACAGCATCGCTCAGCGCCGCCACAGCATCGCTCAGCACCACCAGAGCATCATTCAGCGCCACCAGAGCCTCACTCAGCACCACCACAGCATCACTCAGGGTTACCACAGCATCACTAGGCGCCACAACAATATCACTCGGCGCCACCACAGCATCACTCAGCGCCGCCACAGCATCACTCAGCGCCACCACAGCATCGCTCAGCGCCGCCACAGCATCGCTCAGCGCCGCCACAGCATCGCTCAGCACCACCACAGCATCGCTCAGCACCACCACAGCATCATTCAGCACCACCACAGCATCATTCAGCACCACCAGAGCATCACTCAGGGCCACCAGAGCATCACTCAGCACCACCACAGCATCACTCAGCACCACCACAGCATCACTCAGGGTCACCACAGCATCACTCATGGCCACCACAGCATCACTAGGCGCCACAACAATATCACTCAGTGCCACCACAGCATCACTCAGCGCCACCACAGCACCACTCAGCGCCACCACAGCATCACTCAGCGCTACCACAGCATCACTCAGCACCACCACAGCATCACTCAGCACCACCACAGCATCACTCAGCACCACCACAGCATCACCACAGCATCACTCAGTGCCAGAACAATATCACTCAGCGCCACCACAGCATCACTCAGCGCCACCACAGCATCACTCAGCGCCGCCACAGCATCACTCAGCGCCGCAACAGCATCACTCAGCGCCGCAACAGCATCACTCAGCGCCGCCACAGCATCACTCAGCGTCGCCACAGCATCACTCAGCGTCGCCACAGCATCACTCAGCTTCGCCACAGCATCACTCAGCGTCGCCACAGCATCACTCAGCGTCGCCACAGCATCACTCAGCGCCCCCACAGCATCATTCAGCGCCGCCACAGCATCACTCAGCGCCGCCACAGCATCACTCAGCGCCGCCACAGCATCACTCAGCGCCGCCACAGCATCACTCAGCGCCGCCACAGCATCACTCAGCGCCGCCACAGCATCACTCAGCGCCGCAACAGCATCACTCAGCGCCGCCACAGGATCGTTCAGCACCACCACAGCATCGCTCAGCACCACCACAGCATCGCTCAGCACCACCACAGCATCGCTCAGCACCACCACAGCATCGTTCAGCACCACCACAGCATCGTTCAGCACCACCACAGCATCACTCGGGGCCACCACAGCATCACTCGGGGCCACCTCAGCATCACTCGGGGCCACCTCAGCATCACTCGGGCCACCACAGCATCACTCAGCGACAAGACAATATCACTCAGCACCACCACAGCATCACTCAGCGCCAAGACAATATCACTCAGCACCACCACAGCATCACTCAGCACCACAGCAGTATCACTCAGCAAGACCTGAGTATCATTCAGCATCACCTCAGCATCGTCTCCGCAACAGTCACCACCACCACCACTACCACCTCAGCATCACTCAGCACCACCTCAGCCTGCTCTCGGAATCTGGCATCTGTTGATTCTCCCCTAGCGTCTGGCCGCTGCTAGTGTTATAATACAGGTACTAGTTCCCAACCTTCACCCTCCGATTGTTTATGCCCCCTCAAAAAAAGCTTTAACAAACAACCATTGCAATAGGCAGAAACAAGTTGCCAGCATTGCAAGAACAAAAGAAAACTGAGAATTTTTTATTGTAAATACTTTTTTTAATATGGTCGTTCAGTTTTACATAATGGCTTCTTGGTCATATATAAAGTAACAAAAATGCTTCTGACACTTTTTTATTATAACTTTTCAGCATGCTGCACAGCAGCCACACTTCTCTACAGCACAGCTTGAAGACATTGGCAAAGTCAATAGCTCTGGCTAAACACTTATAAGGCCCCAAAGGCGAGACCTATTGGCTATGCCAATGCTTGTTTATATCAATGGTTTGGACTGCAAGTTAGCGCAAAGGGGGTAGGATTTGCCTCAAGTAGGGAACCAACCCGTTCCTGTTCTCTTATATGCTGATTGTGCCGTTCTTATTGCAAGAACTGCAAATGGCCTTCACACTTTATTAGGATCTTTTATCACTTTTATGAAGGACCTTAACCTAAAAGTAAAAAAATTGAAGTCCTTTGTTATCATTAGCAGCCCTAAAAACACTAGACCCAAAATGCATGTGATAGAAGGGACTGCAGTTGCTAAAGTAAACATTGTTAACTATTTAGGTATCACCTTTGATTCCAATTGAAAGTGGGGACATCTATTAAATCATAGAGCACAGAACCTCTCAAGGGCAATGGAAGCAATATTTAGGGTTGCAGAAAAGTTAGGCCACAAGCCCATTGAAGAAATGATCCAGCTTTATAAAAGTAAATGTCTCTCTGTGGGATCTTACAGGGTGGAAGTGTGGGGTTATATCAACCCTGGGATCCTGCAAAGTTTAGAAAATTGTTTTTTATGCAGGCTGCTTTCTGTCCCCAAGAGTACTGCGAGTTACATCGCACACTCCGAATTAGGTATTCCATATATTGAGGATACCATTAGACTAGCACCTTTGTTTCTCTGGCTCAAGATTTGGTAAACTCCAGAGGTAAATTTCTCACATTTGATACTCAAGAATTGTATCACCGTAGATAACATGGAGATGATTCCATGGTTACCTTATGTCAAGAATGTATTTTTCGAATTGGGTATCTCAAACCTTTTTTATTCCCCTGACATAATAAATATAAATTCTAAGACCTATGTCAAAAACTTGTTTTTTAAACACAAACATGAACTTCGGGTGACCCGTGTGCAACCAATAGATACAGTTTTGAAGTATTTTCCGATTTCTACAACTGTATGGCTGGAACCATATTTAGTTTGGATATTAAATCCAGAATATAGATTTTATCTTAGTTGCCTCAGTTTATGCACAGTGCACTTTCTAGTAGCTTTCCCCCAGCAAGGATCCTGGTTTTCTGTCCTACCTAGCTGTCCATGCGACAATATGTTGGCTCAGTATACGGTACACTTTATGCTTTTTTGTAGGTTTTACAGATTGCCCAGAATTCAAATTTTGCACCCAATTTTGCAAACAGAAAATATCAGGTCTCATAAGTTAGGTCTGCAGTTTCTACAGCGTTTAGAGTCGTATTCTACCTGTTGTGCAGTTATATGGTGGGCATTAATAATCAGGAAAAAGTATCCCTCTTAGGGCTAAATAAAGTAATGCTACAATTGAGGTCCTTTTGGTATATGCACCAGGTAGATTAATATGATAATGTTTATTTGGAACTTTTTTTTTTTTAATTCTGCATGTATTATCACAATTGAAGCTTATCTAAAATAAGTAAAAAACGTGATTATGATGAGGGTATGTATGTTATTTTTTTAAAAAGTATTTATTAGCATTTTGTTAAGATACCAACAACAGGTCAGCAACCTCAAAGAGGGAGGAAGGGTGGGGTAGGGGGCACGAGATATGAGCATATGAATAAATGCAGACGCATTACATCATCACCCCAGCAGAAGGAGATGTATACAACAGTACCGGCAATGTGTTACAGAGCATATTGACTTATCCATCGTCCAGCGAGGAGAAGGACAGGATGTGGGGGTATTCCTTCTCCAGGCAGCCCAGTGCGCGAGGCGTCACGAGAACAGTTAAGTAGTGGCTGGGCTGACATTGGAGTTGGCTGCCTCGTTGGCCGTGGGGGGGTCACCACCCAAGGAAGTCCCATCAGAGACCAGCTGGGGGTGTGTGTCCCTCTGCCGTAGGTACGTCAGCAGCGGTTCCCAGAAATCCTTGGATGTGAAGGCAGTGGCATAAGCTTCTGATCGGTAGAAAGCTGTTCCTGGCAGTAAACCGCATCCTGTAACCAAGTCTCAGTCTTAGGGGCAGGCCGCCTCCCCCAGTGCATAGCGACAGGTCATTTGGCCAGCAGTAAAAGCATGGCCATAAGGAGGCAGGCCTGGGAAGGAATGTCCTTGACGTATCCCAGAAGGCTGACCAATGGGGCCCGCGTTGCAAGTGGCCAGTGAACCGGAGCAAGACAGAGAAGACCTCAGACCAATAGTCTGCCACTCGTGAGCATTTCCAAGCGAGATGTAGGAAGGAGGCCTGCGGGGCTGCGCAGCGCACATCTTCAGCTAACTACATGCGGTGCAGCTGCATCAGGTGCGATACAGCCCATGAAGTAATATGAATTGGATGAGTCGCAGTCTATAGTTGGGTGGGAGGGCTGCAGTTTGGCGACAGCATACATCCATTGCCCATCAGTGATGAGGGGGAGTTCATGTCCAATTCTCTTGCAGCGCGGGCCACTGGAGCAAGTGCCAGTGCCTTGTCTTGCATTGAAGCATATGGTCAGGTGACTAGTCTGCCAGGGGAGGGGTTAGTTAGCATATGTTCAAGTGTGAGGAGTACAAGTGGGGAGCAGGGAACGTGTTGTGTATCGCACGGCAAGTAGCTCGGAGATGGTGATAGAGGAGGACATAGAGCGCCATTGGGGGGTGGGGGTTCGTTGGACACAATGGGGGTAAGAAATGACCATCAGGGTATAGGCCTGCAAATGTGAGGCCTCTCTTGTGTGCTCTTGCTCTAGCACCTTCATCTTGCAGCTGTGGCAGTAGGGGGTTGCACGCAAGGGTGATGGTGGGAGCATATAGGCAAGGAAGCCAGGTGCGCTAAAGCATGCTGTCCCACGCCCACTGTGCACATTCCACCGTGTTGATTTCAGCCTGTGGTGGCCTGTATGGTTGGTATAGTGCTGTGGTCAAAGGGCAAGATGCTGCCTGGTCTGCCTCCACCGTGGTGTGAGGTTGAAAACCTCTGGGGTAAAGACAAAAATGTATACATTGGGCTTGAGCGCATAATGCGTATAAAGTCATCTCGTGTGCGCTTAGGCCCCCCTGCTGAAATGGCAGGGTAAGCGTCTCCCATGTGATTCTCAGCTGCTTGACAGCCCATACCAGGTCAACAAGATTGGAGCGTAGTCGCCAAAGAAAATGTGCATTGAGTGGGATTAAGGCAAACACAAAGAGATGATGGATGGAGCGCTGAGACTTTTCAGACACTCACCCCCAGTCACAGATCTGGGTTGAATCCATCATCGTTCTTTAGCTCACTTCGCCACCCCTGTTCAGACCCAGCCATATGCAAATCAGTCTTGACCCTATCCCTCATGGGAACAGTCCAGCCCGAACTGCCAAGCCAGGTCTTCCCTGGACCGGAAACATGCATCCTGGGACCGGTTTCAGGGTAACAGACCTGGCTTGGCAGTTCGGGCTGGACTGTTCCCATGAGGCACAGGGTCAAGACTGATTTGCATATAGCTGGGTCTGAACTGGGGTGGCGAAGTGTGCATTTGTTCCCTCTAAATCTATCTCATATTTCTGAGCCAATTCAGATAATTTGTCATGTGCTTGTCTTGCTCTCCTAGTAACATTCTTACTCATGAACAAAAGTTCACTGATACATTTCTATTTGATCCAAAGCAAGACAACCACTTATCATTTCATCCAATTCCAACTTCAATTTTCCCACATCCACCAAGTTTACTTTAAAAGTAGACTAAAGAGGTCCCTGACTCACTTCAGTACTCCCACTCTCATTCGATTTAGTGTTAAGAGTTTTCAAAAAAGACTCCAATTCCTGGACATTAAGATCAGGATGTAACTTAGAAGCTTTAGATACTACCTTTAACTCAGGTGTACTGCTGTGCATATTTAAAGGCGGTTCCCAGGTGAGTGAACCCAGATCTAGTAACCCCAGGAATGACCTTAAAGGTCCAAATCCAGTTTGATGCACAGATGGGTCTGTACTTGTACCATAAGGAGAACTTGCATCAACCGGACCTAATGGAATTAATTCCCCTACTCTCTGACTCAAGGGTGTCATTTCTCATGCTTGTGGTTGCGAGGGAACAGCTGAGTTTTGAATCCCGTTTCCCAATGTAGAAACCACTGGTCCAATGGTAACAGGAACTGTAAGCGCATCTGGGACTGTACAACCAGTGGAGGTCCCAGGAACACAAGTCCCTGAATTTCCTCCTATCATGTTTTGATTCACTGTAGTCCCCATCACACTCTGGCCCTTCTGCACAGGAGAATTCCATATCATACCAGAACTCGTACTTACTGGTGCAGTAGGCAGTCCAGTATTCCCAAGAAAGAGAGAACATCCAGGGAAAGCCTCTAGCGTCCCTTGGGGTATCCCTTTATTAGGACGATATAATACTTACATAATGTTTCTTTAGCTTCCTTGCCATTCTCTCACAGTTTAGAATGAGATGTTTTTAAGTGTGAGTGCTTTTGGTTGCTTTAAATCTTTCACACAATCAGAAAAGACACGTCTACTGTGTAGAATGCAGAGCGGAACTACATATCCTAGCATTTTTGTCGCATCTGTGACCCAGTTGTGATGTGACAGCACCAGTGACACACCCCTCGCGAGACACACCTCTCGCTTTCTCTCTTTAAATGGCGCCAAACGGTGGCGCAGCCTTCTCCCTCCGGCTGCAGACTACGGCGCCTGGAGTACCGACTGCGAGGTAAGGGGCGCATCGACTGTCAAGGTCTTTGCAAACACCCCAATAGATTATCTGCATAAATAATTGATACTGAGTGCCGTCCGACCCGCATCCCCGTTGGTCAGCACTTGTTTCAAAACATAACGCACAGTCGCAACAGAGTTCGCTCCAACAGCTATCAGCGGCTCCCGAACTACTGACTCTGAAGCATGGGGCATTTCTCATTGTTTCTATTTTTATCACATACCCCTGATGGAGCAAGGACTCGTAAATGAGACTTGCTCGGAAGCAATCCTTTCGTTTTAACTCACTAACGAATTACTAACGACGTGTTTGTAATTAATATATCGCATTTAGAAAAAGACACGCGGCACAAGGAAGCTTGCCTATGTGTTTACTAATGGCAATAACATGAACGAAGGACTAAAATGCACTTTAACAAGGGATCTTTACTGCGCATGCGTCTACTACATCTACGTAGTATGACGTACTAATGCTTGGAGGGAAAATCTTGCGCCTGCGCAATAGACGATAAAATGGCCGCTTGAAAGCTCACATGCATGGCACCTGCTTAGCTGAAATAGAATATAAGTTTTATACTAACGCAAATGCAGAAAGGGTAATAATAAATGAAGTGGGTTAGAGTAGAGGTTGGTGGTGTACAGTGAAACCATTTATTTTTGAAAATAAAATTTCTTCTTTTGACTTTATTATTACTGCGCATTTGGGCCCTCTACACTTGTCTGAATCAAGCTGACTGACTTGACCCTACACATGCGTACTAGAGAGAGAATACGAAAAGATGAGTAAGGACTTGTCACGCGTCCAAGGCCAGCGAAGATGTGCCCTGGGAACATAAGGGTGAAGAGTTGATATGAAGGAGCTTTATTCATAACGTTGCAACATTTTGTATTAATAAAGTTTGATGTACGGGAAAGGAAATGATTTAATAAAGTTTGAGGGGAGGGATTTGAATACAATGGCTTAAAGAAATAAGTGAAATGTAAGCATGGTGTGACGATCATCCCCCCTCGCCTGTCCAATCAGAGTTAGTATTTTGTGAAATTGAAACATTAATGGGTGGTACATGGATATGGAAAGGTATAATTGAGGTAGTTTTAGTTAGTTAATGATGCTTTTAGCTGAGGCAATGCAGAGCTCGGGATGCTGTTGGCGTTGAGGGTGGTGCTGATGCAGTGAGACGCTGATGAAGAAATCGAATGCAGAACCATCCTTTTAACTTAATTGGGTTAGAAAGAAGATCGCGGAAGAACCACAAGGAGGAAGAGAGTGTCAGAGAGGGGTGCGACGCAGTCGTCGGTATTTAGAGAGGTGAAGTATCCTGTCCTGATTCCTGTCCTGAGGTCTTTGTCTCCTGATCTATCCTGGGGGACCCTTACCAGCCCTTTGGCCAGGGGGTTGGTCTTCACACCATACTTGGTAAATATAAAAATATCGTATTGATAGATGTTCTTCTCTTTCTGTCCTCTTCTTTCTGAGCATAGTTATTGTGTGGATCTGAATTGCAAATGCCTATTTGAAACTTGATTGAATTGACACTCTTGCGAATGAGGGTGTTTGTACTGAAACGTTTGAGATGGTTCACATGCAATTAATTTAGATAAAGTTTGAAAACTTCCCGAGTCTGTGATTATTTCATTTAATCGAGAAATGTTTAATAAGTTATGTTAATTATCACCATCAACTAGTTCCAACTAATGGTCCATTGACCAGAGGAAAGAACTAATTGATCAGTGAAAGGTTTGGTTAGGGAAAGAAATAACTAGATCTTGAATTATGAAAATCATAAACTAAGTTCCAGCGGTCTACTTGCTGTTTAGTGGAAGTAGTTATATGGGCCCAGGTGTGTATATGGTAGTGGAGTATCTGCTGTTAGTACACCGCTGGATCAGTTTTCTGGTAGCAGAGTTATGGTTATTATTGACTAGTTTGGTGATAAGTATAGATTATTGATTATTTGATTTATGTTTAACAAAAAGAGTTATCGTCTTTGTTTTATGTCGTCTGGAAAATTCCCGGGGAATGAATAGCGGGTGGCGATAGAAACGACACTGCAGTGAGGTTACTCGTCTGTTCGAATAACACTGAGAAGCTAGGTAGGGCTGGCAGTGTTAAAGTAGGGACTATTTTCTGTGTAAAAGTAAGAGTGATTGATAGCAAAGAGTTCTCTAGTGAAACTTTAGGCGTTATATCACCTAGAAAGGGTAACCCTGAAGGAGTAGCAGGTTCTTCTAAGCTAGATTGACAGCAAAAGGAGTTCGCTGGTGAAACTTTGTTCTCAAATTTCCCAAAACGGGTGACATCGGAGGAGTAGCAGGTTCTCTGGAGCTTATGTGAAGAGTAAGCGGAAAGTTTTACTCGCAGTAGAAAGAAATAAACTATCCTTTGATTTAGTGGAACAGACAGAGTAGCAAATGTTTTTATGTCGTTAATAACAAAGAATTTTTAAGACAATATTGAGAAATAAAGTTTTCGCATTACCTTGTGAAGGGAGGGTCAGTTGCCAGAGTGGTACTGACGTCACAGTGAGCCACGCTGGGATTGGTAGAAACAGCGGGCGTGTGACATGAGCAGCTTTGTAAAGGAGGGGTCAGTAGTAAGGAGCAGAACTGACGTCAAGAAAAGGCCGCGCTGGCATTGGTCAGATCACGGGCGTGAGCCTGATTTGATTGGATAGCTAGTTAAAAGCCGCGCTAGGATTGGTGAAGAGAAAGATTGTATGCAGGATTTTGATTTGACTGTTAGTGCAAGACGTACAGGTAGAAGATTTCAAGGATTTGCAGAATACAATTTCCTACATCGTTCTTCAAGGATGTATGGAGAGAAAAGAAAGATGTCATTTTGTAGGAAAATTAAGAATTTCTTTGTAAAGGATAAGCCTGTGTTGACTAGAGAGGGAATTCCTATTCCGCCACCAAAGACACCAGCATCTTTTATGATGATGGAAAGAGGATATCATACTTGCGTGTGGTTGGAAAACTGGATAGAATATACGAAGGATGATGGTGTGTTAGCATTTCCTAAGGATGGTACGTTTAATGGGAGGATTCTTCAGAATTTGAGATTGAAAATGAATGATTTGGAACCTAGACCTAGGTTAACTCAATATGAGGCTTTGGAAGAATGGGAGACTGAGTCATATGAACGAGAGAAATGCAGAGGTGGAAGGTATAGAGGATTTTTCCGAGACATTTGCATGAGTCACGCGAAGGGCAGATGAAACAATGGAGGAGAGCTATGGTATCAGAAGGGTTATATCCAGTGTTAATGGCTGAGGAACAGTCTGGAGGAAAGTGTAAGGAGAAAACGAAACATATGAATTCGGCAGGATATGGTGAATCAGATGACGAGTTGTTAGAGGATATTTTAATTAAAAATCCACCACTGTATCAAGAAGCAGCTGGTAAGGTTACCCCAAGTGCACCGGTAATTGGAATGCCATTAACCCCACAGATTTTACATGAAACGTCATATAACAGAGTGTTGCAGGATAATGAAAGAGAAGCTTTGAATACAACTAGAGAAGAACTAGTTCAAAAGATAAGTCAGTTAAATTTGAATACTGAAGCTTTGACAGTACCAGTGAGCATTGGTCTGGTAATCCCATTGTATGGAGATAATAAGATTTGCCAGAAACCACAACTTGTGACAGTTCCATTAAATAGTCCTAGAAAAGAAATAATAACTACAGATGATCAGGTTAGCGAAAGTGAGTCAATTATTTCATTAATGAATCTCCCTAATGTGGAACCTCTGACGGAAACTCCAAAGAGAATTACGCCTATGAATTTGAGAGAAAGAAGACCTTTGGTTTCTGCTGGAACTGGAGGCGGAACAGTAGTCACCTCTGAAGAAATAGAAAGGTGGGCTCAGGAAAAAGATAATCAGAACCCAACACCAAGGATTTTAGATATCAGCAGATTGAAAGTGGAATTGGAAGAGATGATGACAGGATGTGTGGGTACAGAAAGATTGAACGCTTACAATAATGAGGAATTATTATTTTTATGTAAGAGTATAACCAGGAGAGCAAGAATATTTCATGAGAGATTGACTGAAGTTGCTTCAGAGATTGAAATAGACATAGGGAAATCAAAGTTGTTACAGAAACCATATCGGATGGACTTTACTGATAAAGATTTAGAAAGTGTGAATGCTTCTGGAAAGAGACTACAGATAAAAGAATTAATGAACATCCTGCGAAAATGGGGAGACATTGATAAATGGAGAATTAGATGGATAAGAGAAGAGGAAGTACAAGCGAGAGAAGCAGCAGCTGCATTTCCAGTAAGAGAATCAAGCAAAGTGGAAAAATTGTGCCCAATGAGAGAGGTTCCTGGAGGTGGATATGTTCATGTTCCTTGGAGTAGACAAGATATTCTGTCATTTACAAATAATTTTCCAAAACTGAGAGAAAAACCAGTTGAGTGGTACATACTGGTAGAGAGATTTGTGAAGGTTTCAAAGGTTTTATTGAAAGACTTGGATGGTCTATTTGATATAGTAGTACCTGCTGATTTATGGACAGAATGTAAAATTACAATTGACTGGCCTAATGAGGAGTATGCTAGAGATGCAAAGACAGGAGCACCCTCGGAGGAGGTGATGAAAAAGTATCACCAAGTGATTACGTATTTGAAAGGGAAAATTCCTCCTAAAGAAACAGATTGGGTAAAAATAGATAGAACAACACAAGAACCAAATGAATCTGTACATGCGTATTATGAAAGGTTGTTACAGGTGTTTAAGCAGTATAGTGGTTTTGAGAATATCGGTGACAAGGATATGGGACATTTTGTGTATCGGTTTGTATATGGTTTGAAACCAGAAATCAGTCAGATGATACAGCAGCACATGTTGTGTTGGCAAAGCAAGACAGTGGATGAGATTTTAAAGTACGCGAAATATTGCGGAGATGACATTGAGGCCAGGCGTAGGAAGCTAAAGGAGAAAATGATGTGGGCACAAGTTAAATTGGCAGAACAGCAAGAAGAGAAAACAAATGACCAAAATAATAATCAAGTGAAAGAACAGAGTCAGAATAATCAAGGAGCGAATGGTAATAAATATAGGGGACGAATGGACAGAGAAGAAGCGAAAAGAAGTTTCCTTGTCATGCGTGCGTAAAGCTTGGACATTGGAAGAACGAGTGTAAGAGTACTCAGAATAATAAGAATAATAATGGGCCAAATCAAAATTTAATCCCACAGATGCAGAATGAAGTACTTATGAATCAGCAGCAGCAGGTAGTTACTCCACAATATCAGGTGCCACCAGCTCCTATGCCAAATTTTGTGAACCATCAAAGTTTCAGTGCGAACACCGGATTTCAAGGAGAAAGTGGTAAGAATAATAGAACAATTACACAATATTTTTTACAGAATGATGAAGAACATTCAGATGTCACACAATGACGGTGCCTGAGGGGGGAGGAAGAGGAGTGCGTGCTTGGTGCATCCTTGCCGGTAGATCAGTCAGGTCCATTTGTTGATGGGAGAGTAGAAGGTAAAGACATTACTTTCCTATTGGATACTGGTGTTACCAGGTCTACTGTGAGAACAGCAGACATCCCAAACCTACCCCTCTCGGGAGAATCAATCCAAGTTGTAGGCGTGTCTAACCAACAGATTAGAACCCCAATCACAAAACCAATGGAGGTGTACATTGGAAACTTCAAAGAAATGCATCGGTTTGTAGTTTGCGATTCCAGTCCAGTAAATCTGTTGGGAAGAGATCTTTTGTGCAAGATGAATTGCACGATCTATTGTACACCGGATGGTGTCGTTTTCCAAACCCCTGATGAAGACGTGGTAAACAAGATGATGCTGGCCAAACAGGGAACAGAAGTAGATGAAATGTTTTCACTAATAACTGAGAATGAATTACCAGAAGAGTTGAGAACCACAGTTAATCCAGAAGTGTGGGATTTTACAGGAAAAGACATTGGGCTAATGACAAATATAGACCCAGTTAAAGTGACAGTGAAAGAAGGTGCAGTGTATCCAAATACCCGACAGTACTAAATGAGTCTAAAAGTAAAAGCAGGAATTATTCCAGAAATTTAACGAATGGTTAAACAAGGTATTTTAAAAGAAGTGATGGGTAGTCCCTGCAATTCGCCAATAATGGGACTGAAAAAGCCTAGCGGAAAGTACAGAATAGTGCAGGATTTACGGAAAATAAATAAAATTGTAGTGCCATGTTGCCCAATAGTGCCAAATCCAGCAATGATCCTTTATCAGATACCCTGGAATGCAGGTTGGTTTACAGTAATTGATTGATGCCAAGCGTTCTTTTCTATTCCTTTGCACCCAGACAGCCAGTATCTTTTTACGTTTAAGTTTGAGGATCATATTTACACATGGTGTCGAGTTCCTCAAGGGTACACAGAGAGTCCTTCAATTTTTAATCAGATTTTGAAAAAGTGGCTAGAGTCATTGATTATGCCTGGAAAATCTGTTTTGGTCCAGTACATTGATGACCTACTGGTGGCATCAAAAACACGAGAAGATTGTGTCACAGACACAATTGCATTGCTGAATCATTTGGCTGAAGGAGGACACAAGGTGTCTCCAGAAAAATTACAATTCTGTCAACGAGAAGTTAGATATTTAGGGCATAAAATAGAAAGAGGAGTTAGAAAAGTGACACCAGAAAGAATAAAAATAATCAAAGAAATGCAATTGCCACAGACCCAAAGAGAAATGAGAATGTTTCTAGGAGTGGTTGGATACTGTAGGCAATGGATTAATGGTTTTTCGATGTTAGCAAAACCATTAATACAGATGATCCGGAAAAGAGCAAAAGATCCGATTGATTGGAATGATGACTGCATAGAGGCATTTGTGAAACTAAGAAACTGTTTGTGTGAGGCTCCTGCTTTGGGCATGCCTGATTATTCAAAAGACTTTGCTTTGTTCTGTTGTGAGAGAGAAAATTGTGCACTTTCAGTCTTAACACAGAGACATGGATTGAGTCGACGTCCAGTGGCATATTTTTCAGCTACATTGGACCCAGTGGCTTCAGCATTGCCTGGCTGCTTAAAAGCAGTAGCTGCTACTTGTATGAGTCTGGAGCAAAGTGAGTCGATAGTGATGGGACATCCGGTAAAAGTTTTTGTTCCACACTCGGTTGAGATTCTTTTGACAAGAACAAGAACACAGCATCTCACCCCTAGTCGTTTGACAAAGTATGAAAGAGTAATTTTGGGAGCTGAGAACGTGACTGTGATAAGGTGTACGATCATGAACCCAGCTACCCTATTGCCAGACCCCTGCGATGAAGAAGTGAGAGATGAGAGTGATCATGATTGTTTGGACGTGACTGAGTTATGCACGAAGCCCCGGCCGGACATAAAAGAGACACCTTTGAAAGAGGCTGACCATGAGTTATTTGTAGACGGTTCCTGCCTCAGAACACAAGAAGGAGGACTAAGTGCAGCATATGCTGTTTGTAAAATATCTGGGGTAATTGAAGCATCCTGTTTACCTGGGGTCAAGTCTGCACAAGTAGCTGAATTGATTGCCTTAACAATGGCATGTAAAAAGGGGAAAAATTGGAGAGTAACCATATTTACGGACAGTCAATATGGGTTCGGGGTTGTGCATGACTTCGGCCAGCTCTGGATGCAGAGGGGATTTCTGACTTCTTCAGGATCTCCTATCAGAAACAGCAAAAATGTGAAGGATCTGTTGGAAGCATTACAATTGCCAAAAGAGATAGCAGTTGTAAAATGTGCTGCACATCGGTCAGGAAATGACTATGTGACTGCTGGCAATAATTATGCTGACCAAGTGGCCAAATACTGTGCCAAAAATACAGTGGCCATAAACCGAAAAATTGAAACGGGTGAAACCAGATGCCAACTTATGTTTTTCTCAGTACCAGAAACATGGGATGAGATTAGACAATTGCAGGAAGAAGTTGAGGAAAAGGAAAAGGAAATTTGGATAAAGGCAGCTTGTACAAAAAGACCACATGATGAGGTATGGGTGTATTTAGATGGAAGACCAGTCATGCCAGATTGTTTACTTTCAAAAATGGCAAGAGTGTATCATGGAGCAACACACATAGGGAGAGATTCAATGATCAGGCTATTCAGACAGAGTTGGTACAATCCGAAATTCAGGGTAGTCGCAGAAAGCCTTTGCCAAAGATGCTTAACCTGTCAGCAGCAAAATCCAGGTAGAAAGACAGTGGTAAGCTGGGGAAAGATTGGAAAGGCAGAAGGACCCTTCACCAGATTACAGTTAGATTTTATTGAATTGCCCCCATGCAATGGACTGAAATATATACTTGTCATAGTATGCCTTTTCTCAAGATGGGTGGAAGCCTATCCCACTCGAAGAAATGACAGTCTTACAGTTGCAAAATTGTTGTTGAGGGAGTTAGTTCCGCAATTTGGTTTCCCAGTCACTTTGGAATCAGATAGAGGCCCTCATTTTAATAATGAAATAATTCGATTAATCTGTGCTGCATTTAACATTGAACAAAAACTGCACTGTGCTTATCGTCCAGAGGCTTCTGGAATTGTTGAGCAAATGAATGGCACAATCAAGTCAAGATTGGGAAAGGTGTGTGCATCCACAAAGCTGAAATGGCCAGATGCATTACCTCTGGTATTGATGGGTCTCAGAAGTATTCCAGACAGAAAAACAGGAATGAGCCCACATGAGATTCTCATGGGGAAGAGCCATGAGACAGGCATTTATTCCTGGAAATAAACTAATGAGTATAACTGATGATCTGGTATTGGACTATTGCAAAGGATTGGCTGAAATGATGCGTTCTATCTCTCACCAGGTTGGAGAAGACGCAGTTGAAAGACAGCCAGACCAAGCACATGATTTGAATCCTGGAGATTGGGTGCTAGTGAAGAAATACGCAAGAAAGTCGTGCCTAGCACCAAGGTGGGACAAACTGCGGCAAGTCATACTACTCACTACCACAGCAGTGAAGTGTGCAGGTTTGCCCAACTGGATTCATGCCAGCCATACCAGAAGAGTTCCGAGCCCATCAGATCAACAAGAGCAACCACTGACTGAACAGGCTGAAGCGTCAGGAGTTGTAAACTGTGAAATTGAAGAATCTAGAGTAATAGATTCTGAAAGACAACCATATGACGAACAGCCAAGTACAAGTCAGGAAGACTGGATACCAGTGATTGAAATAATTGATGATGTCATTGAAACCAGAAGAAGAACAGAACTGAAAAGACAGGAAAGTAGTCAGGAAGAGACAGGGGAAGAAGAACACACTCAGGTGGAAAATAAAAAAGACTCACACGAACCTGAGGAGGGAAAAATAGAACACGTTCGGGCAGAAGAAGAAAAGTTTGAATTAAGACCTGAACAGGATCAGATAGAGTTAGAAGAACAGGTTCAGGCAGAAGAAGAAAGGTTTGAAGTAAGACCTGAACAGGGTCAGATAGAATTAGAAGAACAAGCTCAGGAAGAAGAAGAACAAAATACGGTAAGACCTGAGCAGGTGGAAGTAAAAGAAGGTACAAGCACAGAAAACAGAGAAACAGAACAGATTGTGCCTAGAATAAATGAAATAAAAAGAACTTTACAAGGAGATAAGGAAGGTGAAAACGCAGTGAAAATCAAAAGAATCAGAAAGGGAGACAATTGGCCAACTGGAGTAAAGAAACTAAAATATCACTTGAGAAAATCTGAAAAGAGACCAGAACAAGTAAACGAAGTTACAAGTCAAACACAATCTAAACAAACTTTGACAAAGATAACTCGAAGAAGTCCAAGATTGATAAATTTAAACAGGAGATACAATGCTCCTGAATGGACGTACGTCATACTCGAGGAATTTGAATCCTTAGACCTGACTGATAAAACAGAAGAAATTCATATTGTACAGATTGATGAAAGAAATTGAGGCCTCCTTAAAAACGAAAGGGAAAATCAAACTGACAAAGAAAAGATAAGAGAAAAGAAATTTTCTCAGGAGTAAAATGGCAGAAATTGAAGTTACCGGGAAACCAAAACGTGGATTAAAAAGAAAGTGTTTTAGATTTTGTTTTTGTAGTATTTTATTAGCAGCATTAGTATGGTTATTCCTAACAGTAGGAGTACCTTTATTAATGAAAACAAGTGACAAGAATAATACAGATACTAATGTTAAGGTGGATAGAATAAAAGAAACTGAATTAGAAATAGGGGTAGAAGATGAAGCAAATTATCATAATGAATCAGACTATAATACGTCCTCTAATGTGTTTATTAAATTGCTATTTCAATATGTTAGCACTATGGAGATTAATAATTGCTACGTGTGTATGAAGTTACCCTCATCAGTATCAGAAGGGATGACGTATCACCATATATCTTTAACATATGGTGTGTCATGTAGTATTTTGTCAAGTTTATTTTATGCTACAGGGAAACTACAATATTTTTATTCAGATATAGATGTAGTATTTCTTGAATTACCTATTAGAAAGAATATGAATCCAGTAGCTAGTAGTAAAAATGCACAGTTTATGGGTGAATTTTTCATAACAATGAGTTCAATAAATTTAGTTCAGGCACATAAAGATAATCTAATTTGTACATTAAGAAAAGAAGAAAAAGATTTTTTGGATTTAGTAGAAGAAAGGAGACAAGCTTTAATAAAGAAGGCAACTGAACAGAAAACCCATGTACCTCCATGGGTTGGGAAAGAGGGAATCTATGCAAGTGGCAAGGCTCGTGCTGCGATGTCCCTGGATTTTGTGAAAAGGGGAAAATTCTGCCTCCATAGATTAAAGACAGATTATAACAATAATTACATTGGTTCCAGTGAATGTGAACACAACTTCCTAATTTTAGGAGGGTGGGGACTAAAAGGGGGAACTGATCCAGTGTTTCCAGGAGTGTATTATGTTTGTGGGAGCAATGCCTATTATAGGTTACCTGCAAGATGGTACGGGAGTTGCTACTTTGGAATAGTGTTTCCAAAAATCTATCATGTAGATAAAATCAGTGGAACCAATGGAAATTCTAATGGACTAACACGTAGAAGAAGAGCTAGTTTTTCTGAAATTGTAGGAGATATTTTTAGTGCATTCATACCCTCAGTTGGAGTCGTTCTTAATTCACAGAAAATTTGTAAGTTATCAACCATAGTTGATCGTCTTTCTACAGACACTGCAGGAGGATTCTTAATGATTAGCACAGAAATGGTTGCAATCAGGTCTATGGTTTTACAGAACCGTCTTGCTCTTGATATATTGTTAGCAAAAGAAGGTGGAGTCTGTGGCATGTTGAAAATTCAACACTGCTGCACTTATATTCCGGACAAGAGCAGAGAAATTAAAGGATATATTGAAAACATTACAAGAATGCATAAAGACTTGACCCAACTGGAGGTTGACAGTGTGTGGGGAAGACTAACAAAAAGTATAACATCAATAGGGAAATGGTTTGTTGGTTTTGGGAAGGGTTTTCTAGGTCAAATAATAATACCATTAGTTATGATAATAACAGTAGTGATGATAATAATGATTACATATAAGTGTTGTAGAAGAGGTAGGAAAGAGAAAGTACATTTTGAAAGAAAAGGAAAGGGACAGAAACGAAAAAGAAAATATGATGAAATACAGCTGGAAGAAATGAAAGGCAGATTATATAAGAAGATGAGAGATTTAGAAGGAAATGAGTTGATTGATGAAAAATTGAGAGGAGAAATAGAGAAAACTGAGAAGTGTTAAAGTTGGTATCTGGGATGGAATGGGTAATTTTGTGATAGCTTAAGATACCATCAGAGAGGGGATTGATGGAGCAAGGACTCGTAAATGAGACTTGCTCGGAAGCAATCCTTTCGTTTTAACTCACTAACGAATTACTAACAACGTGTTTGTAATTAATAAATCGCATTTAGAAAAAGACACGCGGGACAAGGAAGCTTGCCTATGTGTTTACTAACGGCAATAACATGAACGAAGGACTAAAACGCACTTTAACAAGGGATCTTTACTGCGCATGCGTCTACTACATCTACGTAGTATGACGTACTAATGCTTGGAGGGAAAATCTTGTGCCTGCGCAATAGACGATAAAATGGCCGCTTGAAAGCTCACATGCATGGCACCTGCTTAGCTGAAATAGAATATAAGTTTTATACTAACGCAAATGCAGAAAGGGTAATAATAAATGAAGTGGGTTAGAGTAGAGGTTGGTGGTGTACAGTGAAATCATTTATTTTTGAAAATAACATTTCTTCTTTTGACTTTATTATTAGTGCGCATTTGGGCTCTCTACACTTGTCTGAATCAAGCTGACTGACTTGACCCTACGCATGCGTACTAGAGAGAGAATACGAAAAGATGAGTAAGGACTTGTCACGCGTCCAAGGCCAGCGAAGATGTGCCCTTGGAACATAAGGGTGAAGAGTTCATATGAAGGAGCTTTATTTATAACGTTGCAACATTTTGTATTAATAAAGTTTGGAGATGTATGGGAAAGGAAATGATTTAATAAAGTTTGAGGGGAGGGATTTGAATACAATGGCTTAAAGAAAGAAATAAGTGAAATGTGTGACGATCATCCCCCCTCGCCTGTCCAATCAGAGTTAGTATTTTGTGAAATTGAAACATTAATGGGTGGTACATGGATATGGAAAGGTATAATTGAGGTAGTTTTAGTTAGTTAATGATGCTTTTAGCTGAGGCGATGCAGAGCTCGGGATGCTGTCGGTGTTGAGGGTGGTGCTGATGCAGTGAGACGCTGATGAAGAAATCGAATGCAGAACCATCCTTTTAACTTAATTGGGTTAGAAAGAAGATCGCGGAAGAACCACGAGGAGGAAGAGAGTGTCAGAGAGGGGTGCAACGCAGTCGTCGGTATTTAGAGAGGTGAAGTATCCTGTCCTGATTCCTGTCCTGAGGTCTTTGTTTCCTGATCTATCCTGGGGGACCCTTACCAGCCCTTTGGCCAGGGGGTTGGTCTTCACACCATACTTGGTAAATATAAAAATATCGTATTGATAGATGTTCTTCTCTCTCTGTCCTCTTCTTTCTGAGCATAGTTATTGTGTGGATCTGAATTGTAAATGCCTATTTGAAACTTGATTGAATTGACACTCTTGCGAATGAGGGTGTTTGTACTGAAACGTTTGAGATGGTTCACATGCAATTAATTTAGATAAAGTTTGAAAACTTCCCGAGTCTGTGATTATTTCATTTAATCGAGAAATGTTTAATAAGTTATGTTAATTATCACCATCAGCTAGTTCCAACTAATGGTCCATTGACCAGAGGAAAGAACTAATTGATCAGTGAAAGGTTTGGTTAGGGAAAGAAATAACTAGATCTTGAATTATGAAAATCATAAACTAAGTTCCAGCGGTCTACTTGCTGTTTAGTGGAAGTAGTTATATGGGCCCAGGTGTGTATATGGTAGTGGAGTATCTGCTGTTAGTACACCGCTGGATCACCCCGATCGATCCCCTGCATGAATAGTCATTACCAGGTGCCATCCAACTCGCACCCCTGCTGGCCAGCATTCGCGCACAACACAGTGCACGCTCTGCCCGGCTGCCATCGACGGCTCCTGAACAATTGACTGTGAAGCATGGGGCACTCCCTATTTCCCATTTCTTTATTGTATGACACATGAATAATGTGCCTACTGGATGGGCCTTCGTGGTCAGATATTTTTCATCTCCTGATTATACGACGGGTTTTGAGACATGGCTTGGAGCGAGGCATAACACTCTTGCTTACTAAGTATTATAACCCAGCCAACAAATGCCTTCGGGTTTACATTAAGAGTGAAGCATCATGAAATTGTATTATTCCAGCACCCCCAACCCTTTCCCCGGTATAGTCAAGTGATTGATTTTGTGAATAATTATGTGCGAGAATAAGTAATGTGAGTGAGTTCATTACATTATCTCACATATGTGTTTTCAGAGCGGTGCCCCCTCCATGAGCTGCATGCCAGGTTAAGGTGCGGCCATTTTCCTGCAACATACGGGTAAGACATGAAGATATAAGTATATTTTCCTGTTAATATGCTTTTACATAGTTAACACACACTGTTTAGGATTGGGCAGCACAGATAAACTGCTTCAAATTAAACGAAGTAAGAGTAATAATGTCCATAGTATACACCTATGCCTCTTAAAGATCACTTTAACCAGTTCTTTTATGATTATGTTTTTGCATAGGTACCACCAGTGAATCTCCAAAGAGGATAAAAGATCACTGGTTTTGTATTCTTTTCCCTGTTTTACACTCTATTACACTTTCTTCCACTGTCTTACACGATTATAATAATTGTGGACAAACTTCTGTAGCAAGCAGCAGCACACATTGGTCCTGATGAAAGCCACGATACCTCTATTGAGGGTCAATAGGCTGAAACATGTAGACCTTTTTTCGTCACTAACTCGCAGGTATATGTTATCCCTGCTAGTGCCCTGTTTTTAATCCTGGCTCCAGGACGTGCTAATAAAGGTAAATTACGTACAGGGCCGGACTGGGAACCAAAACCGACCCTGGCAAACTGCTCGGCCGGCCCCCCTGGGGGGAGGATGGGGGTGCGGCCGAGTTGTTTGTTAGGGCCGGTTTTGGCCGATTTTGTTACAGGGGCCGATATTGCCGGCTCCCGGTAACAAAATCAGCCCCCCAGGGGCCCAAAACCGGCCCCCACCATGGCGGCCCACCGGGGAAATGCCCGGTGCCCGCTACGGCCAGTCCGGCCTGATTACGTACCTGGTAGCTAGTTTTAATTCACTTTCCTCACTATTATCAATTTTGCGCTGTGTATCTCACCCAACCAAGTTTATCATTCATCATTGTTGGATTTAGTACATCCTAAAATTAGGAACAAATCATCCCTGAGCTCCTCCCACTCAGAGAGGGGGTTGTAGCCCTTGGCGGGACCAGGCTTTCCCATCACGAGGAGAATCCCAATGATGAAGTATGCCACCTATGGTGGGTGAGGGATTTCGTCCTAATAAAGGGATACCCAAAGGATGCTAGAGGCTTTTCCTGGATGTTCTCTCTTTCTTGTGCTTTCAATGTAGACCCAAGGGTTTTATATTGTGTTATTTTTAGAAGATTGGGGAGCCAACCCTTGCAGGTCTTAAAACTTTCTCCTCTGACCCTCTCTCTCCCCTTTTGTGTGTATATAGTCCAGTATTCCCACCTGCAGCCTCGCTCACACCTCCCTCTGTTCAAACCTCATTATACGGCGGTGGTCACTCAGACATTAATACATCTAAAAGACTATCACTAGTATCACTATCACTGTTTTCATCTTTATCTCCTGATTCTCTTATTTTATCCTTCTTTCTCTTTTTGTCCCTCTTTCCACTTCTCTGGTTTGCAATAATGGGTACAATTTTGCTTCTTCTATTATGTCAGTTCTCCACCTTTTCTGCTCTGCTTCCCACCTCGCATCTGCAAAAGTACCTACAGCCTTTTTCACTTGTCCCTGATATCTCTCTTTTTCTCTTGCATGAGCCACATGCTCCCAAACGTTAAGCATTTTGAATTGTGTAGGTCTAGGTTGGGGTTTTATATCATATAAAATTCTCCTCAAATTTTATTCTCAAATTAAATGTACCCTTTGTCCATTTCGACACAAAAATCAATATTTTGCTTAAAATCTCGTTCCAAATCATCAACCAATAACAGCGCAGCACCTCGTGACATAGACAGCCAATAACTAAGCGCCTTCACACCAACCAACCTATCCCACCGCGGCACGCTGTGACGACAATCTCACTCTTCGCATTGGCTCACCCTCCTTTACAATTTTCACACACGCACTCTTTTCAGCAACATACTTGCAACTAAATACAATGCAATAACAACAAATAACAATTGTCTGCTTTACTAAAGAATCAACAGAAATCAATTATACAAAGTAACACAAACACACATTCAAATGAAACCTCTTCCTGCAGGGAATCACTCTGATCAGTGCAGCTTTCCTGGCGCAAAAGGTCCGCCACACTAATCATACCTCACTTTTACACAAAAGATAAACATCCCTATCTCAATTGGGCTGTCGACGAAGTCTCACGACAACCCCATAAAACCTCAACAGACAAATATAATACAGTGTCTTCTACACTTTTTAATATCATCCCGGGATCTTAGGCCACGTCTACCCAATACAACTTCTTCACAATAAGCGCTACACTCACACAATCATCTAAAACATTACCACATCATATTATGTAATCTCCGCAAGCCACCACACATTTGCCACAAACACTGCAAGCTAAGCATAAACTGTTTACACACAACCCTATTGATACTCACTCCTCCGCTGTTACAACTCCCTCTTGAACCACTGGAACATCACCAATACCAATTCTCCTAATTGGAACATGGGCACTACGGAGTGAAATTGGATCTAGACTAATCTAAAGTAACAGTTTTCTAGCCCCTCTACTTCAGGTACTAACCATCCTTTGTATGCTACCATCTGAGAACGCTCTGGGCCAATTCTTCAAATTTGACTCCGGTCAATAGACCTTGATAGTAGCCTGAGAGGAAAAGGGGTTAGCGACAATTTAAATCTTAAAGTGCAGTGTGAGCTTTAGGACCACACAATAAAAGTAACTTGACGTTAAAAGGTTTATTACAAACTCAAATCCCGACTAATATAAATCAATCTAAAAAATATAGTATAAAAGTATAGAATAGCCAAAGGGAGACCAAAGCGTCTTACAATATTATCCCTCAACAGTAAAGAACACATAAGTATCTCAGTAGCCGCGATACAGAAAATAAGAAAAAGAATATGGTGACTCGTCAAATGGTTTCGACCCTTCTCCCCAAACATGGAAAAAAATTGCAGCATCCATTAAACCCTACACTAACCTAAGAATAGGGGAAACCCTATTGAAGGAAGGTAGCAAGAAAGGTGTCAGCATCAGAACCTCTGTAGAAGTTCTATAATTAAAGAATCATGTATAGCATGAAGCCACACAATCAGAGATGTCAAGAGAGGTCTGTACCTCTCCTAAGCCTAAAGGGAATCAGACTAAACCCAAGGTGGGTTCCCTAATTAAAATGCACAAAGAACATTTGAGAAAACATGACCCCATACACATCATAATATGTTTTCCAGTTCCCAGAAAAGAACTTGGCGCCTTGAACACTAACCCATATTACAGTCTCTGCTTCCAAAGCATCCTTGGTTCCTCCCTTCGTCTGATAGTACCAACTGGTAACACTCACTTTGTTCTTCATTAAAATTATTTGATCTTGCCAGCTCTTCCTCACCTCACTATCTCTGAAGTACATTGTGTTTTTCACTAACGAATGAATGCCTTTGGTCTGCACCTGCAAAGGAGAAAACCATGCAAAAAAAAACAACTTTCACATTAGTATTAACTGTCTCAACCGTAAGCTTAAGACCCACAATCACGCTAACTTAACATTTGTCTTTAAAACATTAGTTCTACAACCTACATATAATCCAATTAATGAAATCTTTAATAATAAATCAAGCTATATCGTTTGGTACTCTTATTTGTGACACAATATACCAATACATGTAATTTTAAGCAAAAACTACAACTGGTCACAATTTATAAAGAAAGCATTAAACACATGTGATCCATTCTCAAAATCCCTGGTGAATGCACTGCATTAAATGCATTTTAGCGCACCACCGTACAATCTAAACCCTAAGACGACTAATATCAGCAATCCAGACGTTTCGGAAAATGAAAATGTTAATATGCACACACACACATATATATATCAAGACACACAATAGATGCACTTCTATACCTTCAGTGCACCACATCGCTTTAGTATTATTGTGTCACACGAGTACATATGGCTAAGTATAAATACATATATATGTGGCCTAGGCAAACGTACAGGATGGAGCCAAAATTATGCTACTTATGCTAATGAGGCCTGCATGGGACAGAAGCCCTTTATTTCATTATTTCAAGTATATGTGCCAGCATTACAACCCCTGTCGTTTAAAGGAGCAAGTGAAAAAATGCTCCAAAAAGTAGCCTATCTTGAAAGAAATATTGGAGAAGACTTTGGTCCTTGTGACTTCTGCCTGCTCCTTGCAATAACCATATTCTGGAGTGAAGGTTAGGAATTGACTGCTTACACTCTGTGAATAGTTCTACCTGCTGTTGGGAGCTGATACCACTCCATGGTTTTCCAGCACTGGAAAGGTGTTGCCTATAACCTTTGGAGTTGCAGGAATGGAGGACTAGCAAGATGTGTATTGTGACCTTCAAAGTCAATTGTGACTTGAAATGTCTGTACATTGCAATCCAATGCTTTTCATGCACAAAGCCATCTGCATTCTCCTGCAAATGCAAAATATCTTTATGTTTACGGCCTATTATAGCATAACATACACATCCTCATTCAGAGCTCCGAGCAAAATGTCAAATCAAACACCAGTGGTTGTTTGTGCCCGCTTTGGAATTCCAAGTTCTGAGAAAATAGCATTTGGACCTGCAATTTTTCCTCCATGGGTTTTTGCATACAAAGGTCCCGATTTTAGGTTTTGCAGCTTACGGCGAGCAGGAACCTATGGATTTACCATCCCGTGAAACAAAGACCCATGTTATCTCTCACTCTAACCTGCATTACGCAGTCAACAAAGGCAAATTCGCCCAGGGGGAAAACACAAAATGTGGTACCGTTTTTTCTGCAAGTGATATTACCTCCTGATATTTTCAAGCAACTTGGAAGGAGGGCCATGCTGTATACCATAAATATGTTGAACCAGCTATGATGCCGCCAAATACCCCGATTTAGTAAACTGTAATGGTGTACGTTTCCACTGCAAACACAAGGAGATGATGGACGGAGCGCTGAAACTTTTCAGACACTCACCCCCAGTCACAGATCTGGGTTGAATCCATCATCGTTCTTTAGCTCACTCCGCCACCCCAGTTCAGACACAGCTATATGCAAATCAGTCTTGACCCTGTGTCTCATGGGAACAGTCCAGCCCGAACTGCCAAGCCATGTCTTCCCTGGACCGGAAACAAGCATCCTGGGACCAGTTTCAGGCTGACAGCCCTCATCAGCCAGGCTAGCTTGAATCCAGTGGCAAAGTGAGCAAGGGACCCACGTCTGGGCATACCCTGCCAACTTAGGGCGAACAAAGCAAACACAAGGAGATGATGGACGGAGCGCTGAAACTTTTCAGACACTCGCACCCAGTTACAGATCTGGGTTGAATCCATCATCGTTCTTTAGCTTACTTTGCCACCCCAGTTCAGACACAGCTATATGCAAATCAGTCTTGACCCTGTGTCTCATGGGAACAGTCCAGCCCGAACTGCCAAGCCATGTCTTCCCTGGACCGGAAACAAGCATCCTGGGAACAGTTTCAGGCTGACAGCCCTCATCAGCCAGGCTAGCTTGAATCCAGTGGCAAAGTGAGCAAGGGACCCACGTCTGGGCATACCCTGCCAACTTAGGGCGAACAAAGCAAACACAAGGAGATGATGGACGGAGCGCTGAAACTTTTCAGACACTCACACCCAGTTACAGATCTGGGTTGAATCCATCATCGTTCTTTAGCTACTTCGCCACCCCAGTTCAGACACAGCTATATGCAAATCAGTCTTGACCCTGTGCCTCATGGGAACAGTCCAGCCCGAACTGCCAAGCCATGTCTTCCCTGGACCGGAAACAAGCATCCTGGGACCGGTTTTGGGCTAACAGCCATCATCAGCCAGGCTAGCTTGAATCCAGTGGCAAAGTGAGCAAGGGACCCATGTCTGGCCATACCCTGCCAACTTAGGGCGAACAAAGCAAACACAAGGGGATGATGGACGGAGCGCTGAAACCTCTCAGACACTCACCCCCAGTAACAGATCTGGGTTGAATCCATCATCGTTCTTTAGCTCACTTCGCCACCCCAGTTCAGACACAGCTATATGCAAATCAGTCTTGACCCTGTGCCTCATGGAACAGTCCAGCCCAAACTGCCAAGCCATGTCTTCCCTGGACCGGAAACAAGCATCCTGGGACCGGTTTCGGGCTAACAGCCCTCAACAGCCAGGCTAGCTTGAATCCAGTGGCAAAGTGAGCAAGGGACCCACGTCTGGGCATACCCTGCCAACTTAGGGCGAAAAAAGCAAACACAAGGAGATGATGGACGGAGCGCTGAAACTTTTCAGACACTCACCCCAAGTCACAGATCTGGGTTGAATCCATCATCGTTCTTTAGCTCACTTCACCACCCCAGTTCAGACACAGCTATAAGCAAATCAGTCTTGACCCTGTGCCTCATGGGACCAGTACAGCCCGAACTGCCAAGCCATGTCTTCCCTGGACCGGTAACAAGCATCCTGGGACCGGTTTAGGGCTAACAGCACTCATCAGCCATGCTAGCTTGAATCCAGTGGCAAAGTGAGCAAGGGACCCACGTCTGGGTATACCCTGCCAACTTAGGGCAAACAAAGCAAACACAAGGAGATGATGGACGGAGCGCTGTAACTTTTCAGACACTCACCCCCAGTCACAGATCTGGGTTGAATCCATCATCGGTTTTTAGCTCACTTCGCCACCCCAGTTCAGACACAGCTATATGCAAATCAGTCTTGACCCTGTGCCTCATGGGAACAGTCCAGCCCGAACTGCCAAGCCATGTCTTCCCTGGACCGGAAACAAGCATCCTGGGACGGTTTCGGGCTAACAGCCCACATCAGCCAGGCTAGCTTGAATCCAGTGGCAAAGTGAGCAAGGGACCCACGTCTGGTCATACCCTGCCAACTTAAGGCGAACAAAGCAAACACAAGGAGATGATGGACGGAGCGCTGAAACTTTTCAGACACTCACCCCCAGTCACAGATCTGGGTTGAATCCATCATCGTTCTTTAGCTCACTTTGCCACCCCAGTTCAGACACAGCTATATGCAAATCAGTCTTGACCCTGTGCCTCATGGGAACAGTCCAGCCCGAACTGCCAAGCCATGTCTTCCCTGGACCGGAAACAGGCATCCTGGGACCGGTTTCAGGCTAACAGCCCTCATCAGCCACGCTAGCTTGAATCCAGTGGCAAAGTGAGCAAGGGACCCACGTCTGGGCATACCCTGCCAACTTAGGGCGAACAAAGCAAACAAAAGGAGATGATGGACGGAGCGCTGAAACTTTTCAGACACTCACCCCCAGTCACAGATCTGGGTTGAATCCATCATCGTTCTTTAGCTCACTTGGCTACCCTAGTTCAGACACAGCTATATGCAAATCAGTCTTGACCCTGTGCCTCATGGGAACAGTCCAGCCTGAACTGCCAAGCCATGTCTTGTTTCCGGTCCAGGGAAGACCTGGCTTGGCAGTTCGGGCTGGACTGTTGCCATGAGGCACAGGGTCAAGACAGATTTGCATATGGCCAGGTCTGAACTGGGGTGGTGAAGTGAGCTAAAGAACGATGATGGATTGCAACCCAGATCTGTGACTGGGGGTGAGTGTCTGAAAAGTTTCAGCACTCCGTCCATCATCTCTTTGTGTTTGCTTTGTTCGCCCTACGTTGGCAGGGTATGCCCAGACGTGGGTCCCTTGCTCACTTTGCCACTGGATTCAAGCTAGCCTGGCTGATGAGGGTGTTACCCGAAACCGGTCCCAGGATGCTTGCTTCCAGTCCAGGGAAGACCTGGCTTGGCAGTTCGGGCTGGACTGTTCCCATGAGGCACAGGGTCAAGACTGATTTGCATATGGCCAGGTCTGAGCTGGGGTGGTGAAGTGAGCTTAAGAACGATGATGGATGCAACCCAGATCTGTGACTGGGGGTGAGTGTCTGAAACGTTTCAGCACTCCGTCCATAATCTCTTAGTGTTTGCTTTGTTCGCCCTACATTGGCAGGGTATGCCCAGACGTGGGTCCCTTGCTCACTTTGCCACTGGATTCAAGCTAGCCTGGCTGATGAGGTGTGTTACCCCGAAACTGGTCCCAGGATGCTTGTTTCCGGTCCAGGGAAGACCTGGCTTGGCAGTTCGGGCTGGACTGTTCCCATGAGGCACAGGGTCAAGACTGATTTGCATATGGCCAGGTCTGAACTGGGGTGGTGAAGTGAGCTAAAGAACGATGATGGATTCAACCCAGATCTGTGACTGGGGGTGAGTGTCTGAAAAGTTTCAGCACTCCGTCCATCATCTCTTTGTGATTGCTTTGTTCGCCCTACGTTGGCAGGGTATGCCCAGACGTGGGTCCCTTGCTCACTTTGCCACTGGATTCAAGCTAGCCTGGCTGATGAGGGGTGTTACCCCGAAACCGGTCCCAGGATGCTTGTTTCCGGTCCAGGGAAGACCTGGCTTGGCAGTTCGGGCTGGACTGTTCCCATGAGGCACAGGGTCAAGACTGATTTGCATATGGCCATATCTGAACTGGGGTGGTGAAGTGAGCTAAAGAACGATGATGGATTGAACCCAGATCTGTGACTGGGGGTGAGTGTCTGAAAAGTTTCAGCACTCCGGCCATCATCTCTTTGTGTTTGCTTTGTTCGCCCTACGTTGGCAGGGTATGCCCAGACGTGGGTCCCTTGCTCACTTTGCCACTGGATTCAAGCTAGCCTGGCTGATGATGGGTGTTACCCGAAACCGGTCCCAGGATGCTTGTTTCCAGTCCAGGGAAGACCTGGCTTGGCAGTTCGGGCTGGACTGTTCCCATGAGGCACAGGGTCAAGACTGATTTGCATATGGCCAGGTCTGAACTGGGGTGGTGAAGTGAGCTAAAGAGCGATGATGGATTCAACCCAGATCTGTGACTGGGGGTGAGTGTCTGAAAAGTTTCAGCACTCCATCCATCATCTCTTTGTGTTTGCTTTGTTCGCCCTACGTTGGCAGGGTATGCCCAGACGTGGGTCCCTTGCTCACTTTGCCACTGGAGTCAAGCTAGCCTGGCTTTTGAGGGGTGTTACCCGAAACCGGTCCCAGGATGCTTGTTTCCAGTCCAGGGAAGACCTGGCTTGGCAGTTCGGGCTGGACTGTTCCCATGAGGCACAGGGTCAAGACTGATTTGCATATGGCCAGGTCTGAACTGGGGTGGTGAAGTGAGCTAAAGAACGATGATGGATTCATCCCAGATCTGTGACTGAGGGTGAGTGTCTGAAAAGTTTCAGCACTCCATCCATCATCTCTTTGTGTTTGCTTTGTTCGCCCTACGTTGGCAGGGTATGCCCAGAAGTGGGTCCCTTGCTCTCTTTGCCACTGGATTCAAGCTAGCCTGGCTGATGAGGGGTGTTACCCCGAAACCGGTCCCAGGATGCTTGTTTCCGGTCCAGGGAAGACCTGGCTTGTCAGTTCGGGCTGGACTGTTCCCATGAGGCACAGGGTCAAGACTGATTTGCATATGGCCATGTCTGAACTGGGGTGGTGAAGTGAGCTAAAGAACGATGATGGATTCAACCCAGATCTGTGACTGGGGGTGAGTTTCTGAAAAGTTTCAGCACTCTGGCCATCATCTCTTTGTGTTTGCTTTGTTCGCCCTACATTGGGAGGGTATGCTCAGACGTGGGTCCCTTCCTCACTTTGCCACTGGATTCAAGCTAGCCTGGCTAATGAGGATGGTTACCCAGAAACCGGTCCCAGGATGCTTGTTTCTGGTCCAGGGAAGACTTGGCTTGGCAGTTCGGGCTGGACTGTTCCCATGAGGCACAGGGTCAAGACTGATTTGCATATGGCCAGGTCTGAGCTGGGGTGGTGAAGTGAGCTTAAGAACGATGATGGATGCAACCCAGATCTGTGACTGGGGGTGAGTGTCTGAAACGTTTCAGCACTCCGTCCATAATCTCTTAGTGTTTGCTTTGTTCGCCCTACATTGGCAGGGTATGCCCAGACGTGGGTCCCTTGTTCACTTTGCCACTGGATTCAAGCTAGCCTGGCTGATGAGGTGTGTTACCCCGAAACTGGTCCCAGGATGCTTGTTTCCGGTCCAGGGAAGACCTGGCTTGGCAGTTCGGGCTGGACTGTTCCCATGAGGCACAGGGTGAAGACTGATTTGTATATGGCCAGGTCTGAACTGGGGTGGTGAAGTGAGCTAAAGAACGATGATGGATTCAACCCAGATCTGTGACTGGGGGTGAGTTTCTGAAAAGTTTCAGCACTCTGGCCATCATCTCTTTGTGTTTGCTTTGTTCGCCCTACATTGGGAGGGTATGCTCAGACGTGGGTCCCTTCCTCACTTTGCCACTGGATTCAAGCTAGCCTGGCTAATGAGGATGGTTACCCAGAAACCGGTCCCAGGATGCTTGTTTCTGGTCCAGGGAAGACTTGGCTTGGCAGTTCGGGCTGGACTGTTCCCATGAGGCACAGGGTCAAGACTGATTTGTATATGGCCAGGTCTGAACTGGGGTGGTAAAGTGAGCTAAAGAACGATGATGGATTCAACCCAGATCTGTGACTGGGGGTGAGTGTCTGAAACGTTTCAGCACTCCGTCCATCATCTCTTTGTGTTTGCTTTGTTCGCCCTACGTTGGCAGGGTATGCCCAGAAGTGGGTCCCTTGCTCACTTTGCCACTGGATTCAAGCTAGCCTGGCTGATGATGGGTGTTAACCCGAAACTGGTCCCAGGATGCTTGTTTCCGGTCCAGGGAAGACCTGGCTTGGCAGTTCGGGCTGGACTGTTCCCATGAGGCACAGGGTCAAGACTGATTTGCATATGGCCAGGTCTGAACTGGGGTGGTGAAGTGAGCTAAAGAGCGATGATGGATTCAACCCAGATCTGTGACTGGGGGTGAGTGTCTGAAAAGTTTCAGCACTCCATCCATCATCTCTTTGTGTTTGCTTTGTTCACCCTACGTTGGCAGGGTATGCCCAGACGTGGGTCCCTTGCTCACTTTGCCACTGGAATCAAGCTAGCCTCGCTTTTGAGGGGTGTTACCCCGAAACCGGTCCCAGGATGCTTGTTTCCGGTCCAGGGAAGACCTGGCTTGGCAGTTCGGGCTGGACTGTTCCCATGAGGCACAGGGTCAAGACTGATTTGCATATGGCCAGGTCTGAACTGGGGTGGTGAAGTGAGCTAAAGAACGATGATGGATTCAACCCAGATCTGTGACTGGGGTGAGTGTCTGAAAAGTTTCAGCACTCCGTCCATCATCTCTTTGTGTTTGCTTTGTTCGCCCTACGTTGGCAGGGTATGCCCAGACGTGGGTCCCTTGCTCACTTTGCCACTGGATTCAAGCTAGCCTGGCTGATGAGGGGTGTTACCCCGAAACCGGTCCCAGGATGCTTGTTTCCGGTCCAGGGAAGACCTGACTTGGCAGTTCGGGCTGGACTGTTCCCATGAGGCACAGGGTCAAGACTGATTTGCATATGGCCAGGTCTGAACTGGGGTGGTGAAGTGAGCTAAAGAACGATGATGGATTCAACCCAGATCTGTGACTGGGGGTGAGTGTCTGAAAAGTTTCAGCACTCCGTCCATCATCTCTTTGTGTTTGCTTTGTTCGCCCTACGTTGGCAGGGTATGCCCAGACGTGGGTCCCTTGCTCACTTTGCCACTGGATTCAAGCTAGTCTGGCTGAAGAGGGGTGTTACCCCGAAACCGGTCCCAGGATACTTGCTTCCAGTCCAGGGAAGACCTGGCTTGGCAGTTCGGGCTGGACTGTTCCCATGAGGCACAGGGTCAAGACTGATTTGCATATGGCCAGGTCTGAACTGGGGTGGTGAAGTGAGCTAAAGAACGATGATGGATTCAACCCAGATCTGTGACTGGGGGTGAGTGTCTGAAACGTTTCAGCACTCCGTCCATAATCTCTTAGTGTTTGCTTTGTTCGCCCTACATTCGCAGGGTATGCCCAGAAGTGGGTCCCTTGCTCACTTTGCCACTGGATTCAAGCTAGCCTGGCTGATGATGGGTGTTACCCCGAAACCGGTCCCAGGATGCTTGTTTCCAGTCCAGGGAAGACCTGGCTTGGCAGTTCGGGCTGGACTGTTCCCATGAGGCACAGGGTCAAGACTGATTTGCATATGGCCAGGTCTGAACTGGGGTGGTGAAGTGAGCTAAAGAGCGATGATGGATTCAACCCAGATCTGTGACTGGGGGTGAGTGTCTGAAAAGTTTCAGCACTCCATCCATCATCTCTTTGTGTTTGCTTTGTTCACCCTACGTTGGCAGGGTATGCCCAGACGTGGGTCCCTTGCTCACTTTGCCACTGGAGTCAAGCTAGCCTGGCTTTTGAGGGGTGTTACCCCGAAACCGGTCCCAGGATGCTTGTTTCCGGTCCAGGGAAGACCTGGCTTGGCAGTTCGGGCTGGACTGTTCCCATGAGGCACAGGGTCAAGACTGATTTGCATATGGCCAGGTCTGAACTGGGGTGGTAAAGTGAGCTAAAGAACGATGATGGATTCAACCCAGATCTGTGACTGGGGGTGAGTGTCTGAAAAGTTTCAGCACTCCGTCCATCATCTCTTTGTGTTTGCTTTGTTCGCCCTACGTTGGCAGGGTATGCCCAGAAGTGGGTCCCTTGCTCACTTTGCCACTGGATTCAAGCTAGCCTGGCTGATGATGGGTGTTACCCCGAAACCGGTCCCAGGATGCTTGTTTCCGGTCCAGGGAAGACCTGGCTTGGCAGTTCGGGCTGGACTGTTCCCATGAGGCACAGGGTCAAGACTGATTTGCATATGGCCAGGTCTGAACTGGGGTGGTGAAGTGAGCTAAAGAGCGATGATGGATTCAACCCAGATCTGTGACTGGGGGTGAGTGTCTGAAAAGTTTCAGCACTCCGTCCATCATCTCTTTGTGATTGCTTTGTTCGCCCTACGTTGGCAGGGTATGCCCAGACGTGGGTCCCTTGCTCACTTTGCCACTGGAATCAAGCTAGCCTGGCTTTTGAGGGGTGTTACCCCGAAACCGGTCCCAGGATGCTTGTTTCCGGTCCAGGGAAGACCTGGCTTGGCAGTTCGGGCTGGACTGTTCCCATGAGGCACAGGGTCAAGACTAATTTGCATATGGCCAGGTCTGAACTGGGGTGGTGAAGTGAGCTAAAGAACGATGATGGATTCATCCCAGATCTGTGACTGAGGGTGAGTGTCTGAAAAGTTTCAGCACTCCATCCATCATCTCTTTGTGATTGCTTTGTTCGCCCTACGTTGGCAGGGTATGCCCAGACGTGGGTCCCTTGCTCTCTTTGCCACTGGATTCAAGCTAGCCTGGCTGATGAGGATGGTTACCCTGAAACCGGTCCCAGGATGCTTGTTTCCGGTGCAGGGAAGAACTGGCTTGGCAGTTCAGACTGGACTGTTCCCATGAGGCACAGGGTCAAGACTGATTTGCATATGGCCAGGTCTGAACTGGGGTGGTGAAGTGAGCTAAAGAACGATGATGGATTCAACCCAGATCTGTGACTGGGGTGAGTGTCGGAAAGTTTCAGCACTCCGTCCATCATCTCTTTGTGTTTGCTTTGTTCGCCCTACATTGGCAGGGTATGCCCAGACGTGGGTCCCTTCCTCACTTTGCCACTGGATTCAAGCTAGCCTGGCTAATGAGGATGGTTACCCAGAAACCGGTCCCAGGATGCTTGTTTCTGGTCCAGGGAAGACTTGGCTTGGCAGTTCAGGCTGGACTGTTCCCATGAGGCACAGGGTCAAGACTGATTTGCATATGGCCAGGTCTGAGCTGGGGTGGTGAAGTGAGCTTAAGAACTATGATGGATGCAACCCAGATCTGTGACTGGGGGTGAGTGTCTGAAACGTTTCAGCACTCCGTCCATAATCTCTTAGTGTTTGCTTTGTTCGCCCTACATTCACAGGGTATGCCCAGACGTGGGTCCCTTGCTCACTTTGCCACTGGATTCAAGCTAGCCTGGCTGATGAGGTGTGTTACCCCGAAACTGGTCCCAGGATGCTTGTTTCCGGTCCAGGGAAGACCTGGCTTGGCAGTTCGGGCTGGACTGTTCCCATGAGGCACAGGGTGAAGACTGATTTGTATATGGCCAGGTCTGAACTGGGGTGGTAAAGTGAGCTAAAGAACGATGATGGATTCAACCCCGATCTGTGACTGGGGGTGAGTGTCTGAAAAGTTTCAGCACTCCGTCCATCATCTCTTTGTGTTTGCTTTGTTCGCCCCTACGTTGGCAGGGTATGCCCAGAAGTGGGTCCCTTGCTCACTTTGCCACTGGATTCAAGCTAGCCTGGCTGATGATGGGTGTTACCCCGAAACCGGTCCCAGGATGCTTGTTTCCAGTCCAGGGAAGACCTGGCTTGGCAGTTCGGGCTGGACTGTTCCCATGAGGCACAGGGTCAAGACTGATTTGCATATGGCCAGGTCTGAACTGGGGTGGTGAAGTGAGCTAAAGAGCGATGATGGATTCAACCCAGATCTGTGACTGGGGGTGAGTGTCTGAAAAGTTTCAGCACTCCATCCATCATCTCTTTGTGTTTGCTTTGTTCGCCCTACGTTGGCAGGGTATGCCCAGACGTGGGTCCCTTGCTCACTTTGCCACTGGAGTCAAGCTAGCCTGGCTTTTGAGGGGTGTTACCCCGAAACCGGTCCCAGGATGCTTGTTTCCAGTCCAGGGAAGACCTGGCTTGGCAGTTCGGGCTGGACTGTTCCCATGAGGCACAGGGTCAAGACTGATTTGCATATGGCCAGGTCTGAACTGGTGTGGTAAAGTGAGCTAAAGAACGATGATGGATTCAACCCAGATCTGTGACTGGGGGTGAGTGTCTGAAAAGTTTCAGCACTCCGTCCATCATCTCTTTGTGTTTGCTTTGTTCGCCCTACGTTGGTAGGGTATGCCCAGACGTGGGTCCCCTGCTCTCTTTGCCACTGGATTCAAGCTAGCCTGGCTGATGAGGGGTGTTACCCCGAAACCGGTCCCAGGATGCTTGTTTCCGGTCCAGGGAAGACCTGACTTGGCAGTTCGGGCTGGACTGTTCCCATGAGGCACAGGGTCAAGACTGATTTGCATATGGCCATGTCTGAACTGGGGTGGTGAAGTGAGCTAAAGAACGATGATGGATTGAACCCAGATCTGTGGCTGGGGGTGAGTGTCTGAAAAGTTTCAGCACTCCGTCCATCATCTCTTTGTATTTGCTTTGTTCGCCCTACGTTGGCAGGGTATGCCCAGACATGGGTCCCTTGCTCACTTTGCCACTGGATTCAAGGTAGCCTGGCTGATGAGGGGTGTCACCCTGAAACCGGTCCCAGGATGCTTGTTTCCGGTGCAGGGAAGAACTGGCTTGGCAGTTCAGACTGGACTGTTCCCATGAGGCACAGGGTCAAGACTGATTTGCATATGGCCAGGTCTGAACTGGGGTGGTGAGGTGAGCTAAAGAACGATGATGGATTCAACCCAGATCTGTGACGGGGGGTGAGTGTCGGAAAAGTTTCAGCACTCCGTCCATCATCTCTTTGTGTTTGCTTTGTTCGCCCTAAGTTGGCAGGGTATTCCCAGACGTGGGTCCCTTGCTCACTTTGCCACTGGATTCAAGCTAGCCTGGCTGATGAGGGGTGTTACCCCAAAACTGGTCCCAGGATGCTTGTTTCCGGTCCAGGGAAGACCTGGCTTGGCAGTTCGGGCTGGACTGTTCCCATGAGGCACAGGGGCAAGACTGATTTGCATATGGCCAGGTCTGAACTGGGGTGGTGAAGTGAGCTAAAGAACGAAGATGAATTCAACCCAGATCTGTGACTGGGGGTGAGTGTCTGAAAAGTTTCAGCACTCCGTCCATCATCTCTTTGTGTTTGCTTTGTTCGCCCTACGTTGGCAGGGTATGCCCAGAAGTGGGTCCCTTGCTCACTTTGCCACTGGATTCAAGCTAGCCTGGCTGATGATGGGTGTTACCCCGAAACCGGTCCCAGGATGCTTGTTTCCAGTCCAGGGAAGACCTGGCTTGGCAGTTCGGGCTGGACTGTTCCCATGAGGCACAGGGTCAAGACTGATTTGCATATGGCCAGGTCTGAACTGGGGTGGTGAAGTGAGCTAAAGAGCGATGATGGATTCAACCCAGATCTGTGACTGGGGGTGAGTGTCTGAAAAGTTTCAGCACTCCATCCATCATCTCTTTGTGTTTGCTTTGTTCGCCCTACGTTGGCAGGGTATGCCCAGACGTGGGTCCCTTGCTCACTTTGCCACTGGAGTCAAGCTAGCCTGGCTTTTGAGGGTGTTACCCGAAACCGGTCCCAGGATGCTTGTTTCCGGTCCAGGGAAGACCTGGCTTGGCAGTTCGGGCTGGACTGTTCCCATGAGGCACAGGGTCAAGACTGATTTGCATATGGCCAGGTCTGAACTGGGGTGGTAAAGTGAGCTAAAGAACGATGATGGATTCAACCCAGATCTGTGACTGGGGGTGAGTGTCTGAAAAGTTTCAGCACTCCGTCCATCATCTCTTTGTGATTGCTTTGTTCGCCCTACGTTGGTAGGGTATGCCCAGACGTGGGTCCCCTGCTCTCTTTGCCACTGGATTCAAGCTAGCCTGGCTGATGAGGGGTGTTACCCCGAAACCGGTCCCAGGATGCTTGTTTCCGGTCCAGGGAAGACCTGACTTGGCAGTTCGGGCTGGACTGTTCCCATGAGGCACAGGGTCAAGACTGATTTGCATATGGCCATGTCTGAACTGGGGTGGTGAAGTGAGCTAAAGAACGATGATGGATTGAACCCAGATCTGTGACTGGGGGTGAGTGTCTGAAAAGTTTCAGCACTCCGTCCATCATCTCTTTGTATTTGCTTTGTTCGCCCTACGTTGGCAGGGTATGCCCAGACATGGGTCCCTTGCTCACTTTGCCACTGGATTCAAGCTAGCCTGGCTGATGAGGGGTGTCACCCCGAAACCGGTCCCAGGATGCTTGTTTCCGGTGCAGGGAAGAACTGGCTTGGCAGTTCAGGCTGGACTGTTCCCATGAGGCACAGGGTCAAGACTGATTTGCATATGGCCAGGTCTGAACTGGGGTGGTGAGGTGAGCTAAAGAACGATGATGGATTCAACCCAGATCTGTGACTGGGGGTGAGTGTCGGAAAAGTTTCAGCACTCCGTCCATCATCTCTTTGTGTTTGCTTTGTTCGCCCTAAGTTGGCAGGGTATTCCCAGACGTGGGTCCCTTGCTCACTTTGCCACTGGATTCAAGCTAGCCTGGCTGATGAGGGGTGTTACCCCAAAACTGGTCCCAGGATGCTTGTTTCCGGTCCAGGGAAGACCTGGCTTGGCAGTTCGGGCTGGACTGTTCCCATGAGGCACAGGGTCAAGACTGATTTGCATATGGCCAGGTCTGAACTGGGGTGGTGAAGTGAGCTAAAGAACGAAGATGGATTCAACCCAGATCTGTGACTGGGGGTGAGTGTCTGAAAAGTTTCAGCACTGCGTCCATCATCTCTTTGTGTTTGCTTTGTTCGCCCTACGTTGGCAGGGTATGCCCAGAAGTGGGTCCCTTGCTCACTTTGCCACTGGATTCAAGCTAGCCTGGCTGATGATGGGTGTTACCCCGAAACCGGTCCCAGGATGCTTGTTTCCAGTCCAGGGAAGACCTGTCTTGGCAGTTCGGGCTGGACTGTTCCCATGAGGCACAGGGTCAAGACTGATTTGCATATGGCCAGGTCTGAACTGGGGTGGTGAAGTGAGCTAAAGAGCGATGATGGATTCAACCCAGATCTGTGACTGGGGGTGAGTGTCTGAAAAGTTTCAGCACTCCATCCATCATATCTTTGTTTGCTTTGTTCGCCCTACGTTGGCAGGGTATGCCCAGACGTGGGTCCCTTGCTCACTTTGCCACTGGAGTCAAGCTAGCCTGGCTTTTGAGGGGTGTTACCCCGAAACCGGTCCCAGGATGCTTGTTTCCGGTCCAGGGAAGACCTGGCTTGGCAGTTCGGGCTCGACTGTTCCCATGAGGCACAGGGTCAAGACTGATTTGCATATGGCCAGGTCTGAACTGGGGTGGTAAAGTGAGCTAAAGAACGATGATGGATTCAACCCAGATCTGTGACTGGGGGTGAGTGTCTGAAAAGTTTCAGCACTCCGTCCATCATCTTTTTGTGTTTGCTTTGTTCGCCCTACGTTGGCAGTGTATGCCCAGAAGTGGGTCCATTGCTCACTTTGCCACTGGATTCAAGCTAGCCTGGCTGATGATGGGTGTTACCCCGAAACCGGTCCCAGGATGCTTGTTTCCGGTCCAGGGAAGACCTGGCTTGGCAGTTCGGGCTGGACTGTTCCCATGAGGCACAGGGTCAAGACTGATTTGCATATGTCGAGGTCTGAACTGGGGTGGTGAAGTGAGCTAAAGAGCGATGATGGATTCAACCCAGATCTGTGACTGGGGGTGAGTGTCTGAAAAGTTTCAGCACTCCATCCATCATCTCTTTGTGTTTGCTTTGTTCGCCCTACGTTGGCAGGGTATGCCCAGACGTGGGTCCCTTGCTCACTTTGCCACTGGAATCAAGCTAGCCTGGCTTTTGAGGGGTGTTACCCCGAAACCGGTCCCAGGATGCTTGTTTCCGGTCCAGGGAAGACCTGGCTTGGCAGTTCGGGCTGGACTGTTCCCATGAGGCACAGGGTCAAGACTGATTTGCATATGGCCAGGTCTGAACTGGGGTGGTGAAGTGAGCTAAAGAACGATGATGGATTCAACCCAGATCTGTGACTGAGGGTGAGTGTCTGAAAAGTTTCAGCACTCCGTCCATCATCTCTTTGTGATTGCTTTGTTCGCCCTACGTTGGCAGGGTATGCCCAGACGTGGGTCCCTTGCTCTCTTTGCCACTGGATTCAAGCTAGCCTGGCTGATGAGGGGTGTTACCCCGAAACCGGTCCCAGGATGCTTGTTTCCGGTCCAGGGAAGACCTGGCTTGTCAGTTCGGGCTGGACTGTTCCCATGAGGCACAGGGTCAAGACTGATTTGCATATGGCCATGTCTGAACTGGGGTGGTGAAGTGAGCTAAAGAACGATGATGGATTCAACCCAGATCTGTGACTGGGGGTGAGTTTCTGAAAAGTTTCAGCACTCTGGCCATCATCTCTTTGTGTTTGCTTTGTTCGCCCTACATTGGGAGGGTATGCTCAGACGTGGGTCCCTTCCTCACTTTGCCACTGGATTCAAGCTAGCCTGGCTAATGAGGATGGTTACCCAGAAACCGGTCCCAGGATGCTTGTTTCTGGTCCAGGGAAGACTTGGCTTGGCAGTTCGGGCTGGACTGTTCCCATGAGGCACAGGGTCAAGACTGATTTGCATATGGCCAGGTCTGAACTGGGGTGGTGAAGTGAGCTAAAGAACGATGATGGATTCAACCCAGATCTGTGATTGGGGGTGAGTGTCGGCAAAGTTTCAGCACTCCGTCCATCAGCTCTTTGTGTTTGCTTTGTTCACCCTACGTTGGCAGGGTATGCCCAGACGTGGGTCCCTTGCTCACTTTGCCATTGGATTCAAGCTAGTCTGGCTGATGAGGGGTGTTACCCCAAAACCGGTCCCAGGATACTTGCTTCCAGTCCAGGGAAGACCTGGCTTGGCAGTTCGGGCTGGACTGTTCCCATGAGGCACAGGGTCAAGACTGATTTGCATATGGCCAGGTCTGAACTGGGGTGGTGAGGTGAGCTAAAGAACGATGATGGATTCAACCCAGATGTGTGACTGGGGGTGAGTGTCTGAAAAGTTTCAGCACTCCGTCCATCATCTCTTTGTGTTTGCTTTGTTCGCCCTACGTTGGCAGGGTATGCCCAGAAGTGGGTCCCTTGCTCACTTTGCCACTGGATTCAAGCTAGCCTGGCTGATGATGGGTGTTACCCCGAAACCGGTCCCAGGATGCTTGTTTCCGGTCCAGGGAAGACCTGGCTTGGCAGTTCGGGCTGGACTGTTCCCATGAGGCACAGGGTCAAGACTGATTTGCATATGGCCAGGTCTGAACTGGGGTGGTGAAGTGAGCTAAAGAACGATGATGGATTCAACCCAGATCTGTGACTGGGGGTGAGTGTCTGAAAAGTTTCAGCACTCTGTCCATCATCTCTTTGTGTTTGCTTTGTTCGCCCTACGTTGGCAGGGTATGCCCAGAAGTGGGTCCCTTGCTCACTTTGCCACTGGATTCAAGCTAGCGTGGCTGATGATGGGTGTTACCCCGAAACCGGTCCCAGGATGCTTGTTTCCAGTCCAGGGAAGACCTGGCTTGGCAGTTCGGGCTGGACTGTTCCCATGAGGCACAGGGTCAAGACTGATTTGCATATGGCCAGGTCTGAACTGGGGTGGTGAAGTGAGCTAAAGAGCGATGATGGATTCAACCCAGATCTGTGACTGGGGGTGAGTGTCTGAAAAGTTTCAGCACTCCATCCATCATCTCTTTGTGTTTGCTTTGTTCGCCCTACATTCGCAGGGTATGCTCAGACGTGGGTCCCTTGCTCACTTTGCCACTGGATTCAAGCTAGCCTGGCTAATGAGGGGTGTTACCCAGAAACCGGTCCCAGGATGCTTGTTTCCGGTCCAGGGAAGACTTGGCTTGGCAGTTCGGGCTGGACTGTTCCCATGAGGCACAGGGTCAAGACTGATTTGCATATGGCCAGGTCTGAACTGGGGTGGTGAGGTGAGCTAAAGAACGATGATAGATTCAACCCAGATCTGTGACTGGGGGTGAGTGTCGGAAAAGTTTCAGCACTCCGTCCATCATCTCTTTGTGTTTGCTTTGTTCGCCCTAAGTTGGCAGGGTATGCCCAGACGTGGGTCCCTTGCTCACTTTGCCACTGGATTCAAGCTAGCCTGGCTGATGAGGGGTGTTACCCCGAAACCGGTCCCAGGATACTTGCTTCCGGTCCAGGAAAGACCTGGCTTGGCAGTTCGTGCTGGACTGTTCCCATGAGGCACAGGGTCAAGACTGATTTGCATATGGCCAGGTCTGAACTGGAGTGGTGAAGTGAGCTAAAGAACGATGATGGATTCAACCCAGATCTGTGACTGGGGGTGAGTGTCTGAAAAGTTTCAGCACTCCGTCCATCATCTCTTTGTGTTTGCTTTGTTCGCCCTACGTTGGCAGGGTATGCCCAGAAGGGGTCCCTTGCTCACTTTGCCACTGGATTCAAGCTAGCCTGGCTGATGATGCGTGTTACCCCGAAACCGGTCCCAGGATGCTTGTTTCCGGTCCAGGGAAGACCTGGCTTGGCAGTTCTGGCTGGACTGTTCCCATGAGGCACACGGTCAAGACTGATTTGCATATGGCCAGGTCTGAACTGGGGTGGTGAAGTGAGCTAAAGAGCGATGATGGATTCAACCCAGATCTGTGATTGGGGGTGAGTGTCTGAAAAGTTTCAGCACTCCGTCCATCATCTCTTTGTGTTTGCTTTGTTCGCCCTACGTTGGCAGGGTATGCCCAGACGTGGGTCCCTTGCTCACTTTGCCACTGGAATCAAGCTAGCCTGGCTGATGAGGGGTGTTACACAGAAACCGGTCCCAGGATGCTTGTTTCCGGTCCAGGGAAGACCTGGCTTGGCAGTTCGGGCTGGACTGTTCCCATGAGGCACATGGTCAAGACTGATTTGCAGATGGGCAGGTCTGAACTGGGGTGGTGAAGTGAGCTAAAGAACGATGATGGATTCAACCCAGATCTGTGACTGGGGGTGAGTGTCTGAAAAGTTTCAGCACTCCATCCATCATCTCTTTGTGTTTGTTTTGTACGTTTCCACTGAACAAGGGCATAACTCAGCAGGGCTATTCTAAAACCATAGACTTTAACATAATATGTTAATATGCCTCATTTGAACTTCCACTGAGGGTGGAATATTTCACACATTTGCACTCTTAATAAATGAACAAGTAGATGGCTTATGCATTGGTGTGTTTTATGAAACCCCTAACTTCATTTTTCTTTTTTGAACCTCCCCTGTGCCCCAGTCAATGTCATTAATTTCATGTTTCAGAAAACTCACATTTTGTTGTGGGACAAAGATATGCATAATAAAGATTGCTATCAGTAATTTGTTAGAAAAAAAAGCTGTGTTAGGCCTAATCAGAGCTAACAATTTACTTTCCAGGATAAAGCTTTGAAGGGAGATGTTGCCAAAGGAATATTTCAAAAGGCAGTCACATTCTGTTCTCCTCTTGCTCCCAACCTACGAAATGAGTGGTGCTGTAGCACCTTATGCACCCCTAGTTAAAGCTTCACTGTCTGAAGTCAAGGCTGAGGGCAGTTTAAGTTCCTTACAGTGCCTGTCAGTGGATTATAATGGTGTACAGATAACATGTACATCCAATCCTTGGCCTCTCTGCAGGGCGCAGAGAGCAATGGTTGCTTATGTACGAATTGTAATTTTGGGTAAGTGTGTGAAAAAGATACACATCTGTTAAAATATGGACCGTGCCAAAAGAAACAAAAATGCAGGGCGTACAGGTGAGTGGTTGGGTTGTATGCACATGGGAGGGGAGGGTGAAGTGGAGGAGATGAAGGGAAGTACATGCAGGAGAGAGTGAAAAGACAGTGCTGAAGAGGAAAGAGATGAGGTCTGAGATATGCAGATGGCAGATTTCAGAAAAGAGCCTAAGTGTCTAACAGAGAGACAGCAGAACAAAGTGGTATAAAGGGGTGAAGACCACTATCCCTTCCACAGACCTTTGCAATGTTTAATTCACAGTATCAGATTTTCATAATTGAAACTTTTTCAGTTCTAATTATCCACAACAAAATCGTTATCTGATACTGCTAACAAGCACTGACACAGCCAATAGGGCTGGCTTGCTTTAGCATATGCGTTGGTTGCTGTGTGATATAGATCGATGAAATAACAGAAAACTCACAGAGAGACACCTAAATACTGGTCAAGTGGCACGTTGTGTGAACCATAAGATTTTAGTTTACATGTTTTAATCAAGGCCGTTTATTACATAGGCCAAGCCTATTTGAAAGGATTCCTAGTTATGCTTCTTTGATACACCCCTTTTAGACCCCCCCCGCCCTTTTCATCCCACTTAGAGCACTGCCTGACACCTTGTCTTCTGGACACCATGTATACAGTCCTGGGCTTTCATTCGACAGCCTAATGTGTTCTGGAAATTATGGAGTTGGTTTGCTACTTTTGGACCAGTCAAACTAGCAAACTTGATGGCAGTGATTTATAAAATAAAAGCTCAGAACTGGCACCATGGTGTCTTGATTACATGGAGTTAGGAGGTATAGAAAATAAGGGCTTGGAATTCAAATGCTCTTGTTGTGGAATAAGGGATAGGGGGCCACCACCGCACATTTAGTTGAATTATCACTATCCATAAACTGTTTTACCCATAAACTAAAAATTAAATACAGGCTATTCCACTCAAAAACTCCACTACAAAATCCAGTTCTCTAATTGGACACAAGGCGGCTTGCAGTGCTTTGTAAAAACAATAAATAAAAATACAAACCACATCACATTCCTCAGAAGTTCAAAAAAGATGTGTTTTCTCTAGTGTTCTGTTACAGAATGAAAACTGAAAATGCTGAGGGGAGATTACCTTTCCACTTTTGACAGACTGGCCATATCTGGTTTTCAGCTTTACCCTTGTTGGCTCAGTAAATTAGCTACTTTTGTTTTAGGTCGAGCCTACTAGACACCACATGCTCTGTTTGATGTGAGGCATATTGTGAGCTTACCAAGAACATACATGGCTTGTAGCCCGCCTATTGCTTACCATTTGTTAGCTTTTCTGTCACCCTAATTTGCCTGCTTCTTATTCATGTCCCAGCTTGTCAATTTTGTGTTTGTCCCTCCCATGGAGCATAGCCCGTTTACCGTCTCTTTTGATTGGCTGGTTTTGTCGTGTGTTTCCTGAATGTCCCATTGTCATTTTCCCTATATTAGCCTAGCTGTGCATGTTGTAGGCTGCATTTCCTTTTGCACACGTTACTACATAAACACATTTGCCTTTGTGCCATATTGTACTTTCACACAGAACCTACATAGGTTTTCTTGTTCTGTTTTTTTCCTGGGATTTAGGGCCTGATTACGAGTTTGGCGGTCTGACCGCCCGAGAACCACGTCCACGTCGTCCACGCAACCACTGCGCCGACACCTGACCTACTGCCATATTACGAGTTGTGCAGTCTGAAAACCAGACCGCTGGCATGGCAGTCCACCCTGCGGTCTCGCAGCAGTGCAAAATGTTGGCGGTGCGTCCATGGACGTTGCCAGGCCCGTGGTCCAAACACCAAGCATAATACGACCACATAGTCGTACTGACGGTTTCACAGCGGTGCTCAACAAGCAGCGGTTCTCCCAAAAATACACCAGAACTGTGACCATTGGATGCTTTTGAAAAATACACACCTAATGTGCATTAGCAGGTAAACATGCCTGTAAATCACACTATAAAGCACCCCCCCTCCCTGACCAGCATCCTATGTGTTCAAACTGCGGGCCAGAAGACAGGCACCATCATCTGCACCAGACTTAGATTTTTTAGGATAAGGCACCCTTTTGTCGATCTTCCCCATAACCACTCTCCACAACCATCATTTTCTTTTTTGGGACACAAAAACACCCATTTCCCTAGTTAAATCAAGTGACATACCCACTCCCATCGTCGCATTCATCAAGCCAGGAAAAAAAAACCTTCACAGAGAAAGAGTTGACAGTCATGGTGGATGAAATCCTTAGAGTAGAGCCCCAAATGTTTAGAGCCCAATTCCAGCACAGTCCTCAGAGTATGAAATCGGAAATGTGGGCCAGGATAGTCAACAGAGTGAATGCTGTTGGTACCACCCTGTGCACACAGGGAGACATCAGGAAGAGGTGGAACGACCTCAGGCAGAAGGTGCGCAGCAAGTGCAACAGCCAGCAGCTGGAGGCACAGAGGACTGGCGGTGGCCCTTCCAGCGCACCATTACAACTCTTTCCCTGGGAGGAGAAGGTCTTGGCCATCCTGCTTACTGAGGGCTTGTCAGTAATTCCTGAGGGAGTGAATTCTGGTAAGTTACATGTCAAGAACTGCCACAATATCACAATGTCCTGTTTGCTATCACCTCTGCCTTTGCTATTGTCTCCCCATCTACTTTCATAACATGCAACATAGAAAGTATCTGAGATGTTTGTTTGTGTGTGGCAATTAGTATTGGTACATATGACACCACATGCTCACAAATCCTTGACCTGCCACATGTTGAAATGCTGTCTGTAAGTGCATCATCAAAATAATAATACAGGACCCATGACATGTGTCAATATGGAAATGTATGGTCTGTCACAAATGCATGTTGTGAACAGCTATGGTACACTTAACGTTTGTCAAGTGTTGCAAAAGTGACATAGAACTGACTACAACTGCCATGAGGCCTTGTCACTCCAACTCCAAACAAGTAGCTACACTCCTTTACCCCCTTCTCATCTGTCGCCCGTCCATCTTACTACTGAGCTACATTACTCATACAGCTTAGCGATTCTCAGGTGTTGCAAAAGTGACATTCAAATGACTACAACTACCATGAGGCCTTGTAACTCCAACTCCAAACATTTAGCTACACTCCTTTACCCCCTTCTCACCTGTCGCCCATCTTACTACTGAGCTACATTACTCAGGGAATGTGTAAGAGACAGACAATGTTCTTCACAAATACACGTCTGAACACTTTGCTTGATGGTGTCCTGGACACATCAACTCAAATTATTGATGGCCTGAGTTACACCATAACAACTAAGTACCCCTAATATATGTCAGCCATGAAAGACACACAGCTCATTTACAATTCTAGGTGATCCCCTTGACTATAGACTCATAACAGGATGAACAATGCTACTTATACAACCAAGTTGCCTGATTGTCTGAATTCGACATAAATAGGTTTGGAATGGACAAATACACTTGATATGACTACACTGTGTGTGTAGCTGAGTGTTGGAGATGCCATGTTTATACGTAAACCCAAAAGATACATAGATTGAATGTCACCTAATGCCTAATAACCAAATACAACTCCGTTCAAATTGCTTACTGAAGTAATCACTATATTTTTTGCCCTTCTAGGTCCAGAATTAACCTGACACAAACAACCTGGATGTACATACCTCCATTCTACCATTGCATTGACTATGTTCTTCATTTCTCAACAGGTCAATCCACCACTGCATCTGAGCAGAGGCAGGAAAGCCAACAGAGTCCCTCTCCACCACAGGAAGCAGAAGCTCTCAGGGATGACAATGCTCCTGAAGCGGTGGACGTCAAGGACCATCTAGGCCCATCTTGTTAACCTGGTCAGACTCCAACACTTGGGCTCACTGTGACCACAACAACACCTCTGAACACAGTGGCAACAACCCAGCTAACTGCAGGCCCCACAACCAGTGCACCTAGCACAGTCAGTTCCATCCACTGCTCCCCAGTCCTGGACTCTCAGATGGCCGCCATCACCCCAGTCAGTGAGGAGCTAGGACCCAGTGGGAGGGTGCAGTCTGTGCCAAGGGCACTGGGCCGTGGAGTTAGCCGTCTTGTTAGGGTAAATGTGGGCCCCCAGAGTGAGCCCACTGGTGCAACTTACACCCAGGCTGCCATCACACAAATCCTGGGACTCTACCAGGACTCCTACAGTGTGTTGGGTCAGGTCGTCACAGAAGTGCGGAAAATGAAGGAGCTGCGCAATGCCACATACCAGGAGGTTGCCGGAATCCAGATCGAGGTGACCGGCATCTACACTGAGGTTGCTGGACTACACACTGGGATGGCTGGGGTTTGCATCGAGGTGGCCGGCCTCTGCAGTGAGGTGGCCACGCTGGTAGGAGTGCTGCAGGACATAAACACCACCCTCTGCAGGGCTTTTCCACCTGCATCTGACCCTTAGTCCTAATACATCCAGAGCATCAACATCTGCTGCGGCCACTGGAAGGGAGGCCCTGACAGAGGAAGATATGCCTGCAAGAGACCCTGCCTTAGCAGCTCCAGATCCCTCCTCTGGCAGAAAGAGGGGATGTCCATGCAAGACTTCAGGAGCAAAGGTTGGCAAGAATACCACCACCACCAGCATAACCACTCGCCCCTAATGTCTTACTCTATGTGGTACATATTCACTTTGTTGACTGTTCCTACCCACTTTTCCCTATCTGATATGAGGAGTATGCTGGACTTTGGACTCTAGAAATTTGTGAATCCATCAACAATGGTTTCATCCACCATGTCTGAAGACTGCACATTTATGTCCTCACCATACTTTGTTTAAGTTGTTTTGTTTTTGTTTAGTTCACAGAATTAAATACACACGTCACCAAAGCAATGTCTCCTGTTGTGATTCTCAAACATAAGTATTTGATGATATTATCATGTGAAGTTAGAAATTTCATCAATAGGGAGTCCTTGATGTATGGATATGTAGCATGTAAACAGTGTTCAAATCTGGACCACTGCCATGTCACATAAACACATACATTCAAGTGTCTGGCCTTTCACCATCTTTATTCCATTGTGCAAATCATATGCTGACAAGATGTCACACACATAGCAAATAAGTCATGACTCTGTTATACAGGGCCATTGAACATATATTCATTTGCAGAATTTCACTACATGTCAGGAGAGGATACATCTGTCAAGATCACACACAATAGGCAACTAATATTGGGTGGATGTCATCAGCTGGAGCCAAATTGCCTACCTCACAAAAGGAAATCAACATCAATTAATCATTTAAGCAGACACATGTCAGTACAACATTTTCTGACCACATGGTTAATTCAATCCAGTGTTGCTTGCATCTGGTGTAATGTCACAAACAAATGTCAGTGTAATGCTACTAGCACTTTGGCCTACAATGAGGAGACACAGCAAAAACTACATCCAGTTCAGAGCCAATGAGGAAATAGCCAATGTTAAGTCTGGATAGTATGATTTGGACACACCCGAACAATTTATTGGATCACATGATAGCACACATATTGCATTAGGACCAACGCACCACAAGAAACAAGTCCAATGGAAGCCAGGTAACTTCCATCCTATCGCTGTGCAAGCTGTCTTGGTACCGGTTTTGTGCACCCAAATTCTGCGGCACATTCCCTTCCCAGGAACAATCCATGTCCACTTCATACGGCTGAATAGCAACATATAACTGCTGATGTCACAACTCTGACATGTCCAAATGAAGAAGACATGTCGAAGTTACCTAAAACAGACCAACTCAGAGATATTAGCTGTGCAAATGTACGTATGACATACACCACATTGCCAACTTCTAGAGAACACAGTCCTAAATAACATTAACATCTGAACAAAGATACACTACCAAAACATACACCTTTCCCAAGATGTCTCCAGACCTACATAGTCCAAGTTACTAGTTTAACAAACATTTGCAATGCAATCGGTCTTTGTGAGAGTTAGAACTATTGGTGTTGTAAATGAGAATGCCTTTTACCCATATGTTTTGGTTTGGAGTAGAGTGGATGTATGTGGTTTGGATTAGAATTATGTGTGTTGAATTGGAATAGTTGGTTGTGGAATTGTGTGGTGTGGAATTGTGTGGTGTGGAATTGTGTGGTGTGTAGTGTATTTGTATAGTGGAATTCACTGGTGTAATGAAACTTGAGGGGGGCCCCTGCAAGGTACATGGAGGGGCCCCCTCCAGACTCAATTGGGAGCTTCCAGCCAGAGTACTATGCTGAGTGGGCCCCCTGGAGCTTGGGGCCCCCCCGCCCCGCGGAGGCTGCGGGGGCCTGTGTTACGCCACTGGTGGAATTATGTGACATGGTGAATAGATAGGGGTGAGAGCTGCACAGAATAGATAGAAAGGAAGATAGAGAGGGATAGGTTGTGCACAAAGTGGTGAATGAACACCAGTCAGAGGAGCAGAAAGAGTGTGTGAGAAAGAGAGAAAGAATGGAAGAGCAGGCCACAGATGCATAAAGAGGGTGCGCCTGTGTACCCCAAGAAGAGGAGAAGAGAGTGGGTTTGAGGGATGGAAATCTTTAAAAGGCATGGAAAAGAAACTGTGCTCAAAGACCTGAAGTGAACCAATATGTGAGAGGGGGGAAGAGTGTGTGAGAGAGCGAGAGACAGGTGTGAGAGAGAGTATGAGAGAGAGAGAGAGTAGGAAGGACAAGTGGGAGGGGCACCCAGAGGGGGAAAGGCGAGAGGTGGACCAGTGCACATCACGAGGAGGTACAGGAAGGTAGCATGTGTGAGCAGCCAGTATAGAAAGGAGACAGGGAGTGTGAGGGAGGGATTAGAGGGGGCAGTGGCCTCGCGAGATGTGAAGGGAGTGGCCCACTTAGGGCCACCCGGGTCACTACTGAGCACCTCTCAGCCTTCCATACCAAATGAAGAGTCGGAGAGACAGTGGAGAATATAAACCAATAACAGTTTATTCGTATACACTCAGAGCGGAGCCTCGTTTGCACAATCTCTTGAGAGAGCTACAGAGGGAACTGAAGATCAGCAAGCTTAGATATACATTATGTACATTTCATGATTAGTTAAAAACACGCCCATAGTGGAATTTTCCAGGCACAGGCAGCTGGACAGTAAAATACAAAAAAAAGGTTTCTGCTCTCATATCTCATGCAACTCAGCACAGTCCAAGGCCGCTGCACCCTGAGCTGCGATCAAACTACCAGACAGGTGGGAGAGGCCTTTATTTAGTGGGAAAGCTATGCACTGGCACTAACAGTTCTTCATTGCAGAAACGAAACTCAGCAAAGGGCATTTCTCAAAAACAGTAAAGGATTTATTTATTTATTTATTTTATTTTATTTTACAGAGTTTTATATAGCGCGAACTTGACACGAATCGGGTATCAGAGCGCTTTACATAGCACCAGTTCCAGATTAGTTTCGATCACCATTTAAAATGGAGTCTGAACAGAAAATGGCACAGCGAATGCTAACTTATAAAGGGCACTGCGTAAGCATTAACGGGCCTATTCTAACAGACCCTCCTTTTACCATGAGCTAAAAACATTTTCCAATATGCAAAAAAAAAAAGAAATACATCAGATGTTAATAGAGCATCAGTATTTTAAAGCATAATTGGGGGAAAACTATGGGCACTCTTTACAATCAACATTAGAAAGTGAAACAGCAAGGAGGGATGAATCCTCTAATATTCCCTCATCAATATTCATGAGGTCATCAATATCCTCCTGGAGCATCATTGCGGTATTCGTAACATGCGCTGATATTTTCTCTTTGGGCATGAAAACAGTGGCACAACAAGAACAACAAGAAGGGAGACATTGTATGAGGACACAACAGAGTACTAATACCACAATAAGGTAAATCAGTTGTTGAAGAATCCAACCCCAACTGCCAAAAAGAGACCCATTCCAATTCTCATTTTTCATTCCTTTAACATTGTCAATGATATCCATAATATGTTGTGTTATGTTTTTCTCCAAATTCTTGATACCAACTACGCACTGGTCGCCAACTACTGCGCATACACCACCACTCTTTGCTAAGATTAAATCCACTGCATATCTAGTCTGTTCTGAATACACCCGCATACCTTCTAACTGAGTAGTGATATCGAGCAAAGCTGCTACTGTAGTGTTGGATAGTATTTGTAACTTGCATCCAAAATATTCCCTAGCTTTCTCACCCCTGGCCATGGCAGCACCACCCAGTGTAATGATAGAGGAGAGGATATGTCCAAATGTAATTCCATTACTATAGCTATTTACTTCAAAATCTGTTACCCCTTCGCAGAATTCTTTTGTTAAGGTCCTCTTCACCCACCTCGTCTTGGGTAGAGCATATTTACATGGAACTCCCAATGACAACACTATCCCAAAAGCTACATCATCAGTGCCATTGTGGACATTGGAATAAGACCCATTAGACAGAAAGAAAAACCCTGGGTGTCCATATATCGGCCCCTGATAGTCCACTGCAGCGTATCTGGAGTTCATTCCCAAGGTGCTTGGATCGTTTTTATTCACCAAGGGGACTGTATTTTTAAACAATATTATCCCTGAACAATTAATGTACAGTGAAGTGTCCGTACTATTCACTATGGGGCAACATGCAGGATAATAACCAGCCTCCCGGGGTACTATCAGTTCCTTATAATACCAACCCACCAGTGTTATATTCTGTTCTTCCATGTAGAAATTATCACAATAGGTATTGTTGTCACAACCTGGGTAACCCATTGATTGCAGCTTTTTATGATACAGACATGGCCCAGGATAACCAAATCCAAACACTCCCTTTACTTCTGCAAACTGAGATGGTCGGGTGTACGTATAATTCACAAGTGACAAGGGGTACGCCGTCCAGAGGCAAGTGATGGATCGGGTGGGATAACAGGCGATCTCTTTTCCAAAGAACCTGTTATGGGTCTCCACAAACACATTACTCGGGACAGCCCTTTTATTTCGCCTCGGGAAATTGTTTTACCATTACTACGTGTGGGTACACTGTATGCATCCTCCAAAAACCACGATACCCCACATAGTATTATTATCACCATTATCAGAAAAACAACGCGTGCAATTGTACTTTTCTTTGACCAAATCACACTACGTTGGACAGTGACAATTGGCTGCTGCTCCTCGTTAACTTTCCTGCCAAAAGGATGCATAGTGAATTGAAAGAAAGGAATGCAAGGAAAAAATAAATGTTCCCAGTGTCCGTCAGAGCCTTACTGGCACAGGCTCCCATTATCCATCAATTAGTTGGCGCTCTTGAGCACCGGCGGTGGAGCTTGCTCTGTCCTAAGTTCTTGTCCTAATCTATCCCACATCGATAAAAGTAGTATACTTTCCCTAACTAATGTTCAAACAACAAAAGCTAAGCAAATGCAGAATTTTCACTGTTTTTGATCCCACGTTGGTACTGTTATTCAGTACTCCTTACCTTGTACAGTCCATCCCTAATCTTTTTTCTCCTTGTGTTCGATGGTCCTCGTCCGAGGATGCAAATTGTTCCTGGCAGCCCCAGGCACTGTGTGAGCACTAAACAGAGGCTCCTGGATAGCTCGTATTTCTGGTGGGACAGCCTCGTTCAGAGCATCATCATTCTCCTTCTCTGTTTGTGTCCAAATTAACTGTGCGTTACTGAATGGGACAAATCTGGGCACTTGCTCACATTCAACGTCTCTGAGTCCCTCCTTGACCCACTGGCCGTATGGCAGCGGCAAAGGTATTCTTTTGCAATGGGTCACATGGACCCAGTTCTTTCGACCAGCAACCTTTACAGCCGTCTGTGTCACCAACATAACTTGCTTAGGACCTTTCCATTGGGGCTCTAGACTTTTCTTCCTCTGGAAGTTGTGCACACGCACATAATCCCTAGGCTGGATGATGTGGCCAGGTCCCTCTGGTTTAAGAGGTAGGGAATCACATACCTGTTGGTGAATAGAACGCAAACTTTCTGTCAATTGCCCAAGATAATCAAGCAATACAGGATATTCAATATCAGAGAACTTCTTGGGCCGGGGGACGCCCCAGACATTCGCTGGGCGTCCAAACACTACTTCAAAGGGGGATAAACCAGTTCTAGAATGTGCTGTAGTTCTAGTTGACAAAAGAGCTAACGGGGGAGCATCTGGCCATTTCAACCCTGTCGTCTCTTGGATTTTTGCCAATTTCAGTTTGAGCGTACCATTGTACTTCTCAACCAAACCCGCCGACTGCTGGTTATTGGCAGCATGAAATTTCTGTTTAATGTGCAAACCTTCACATACTAGCCTAATCACTTTCCCATTAAAATGAGATCCGTTATCACTCCAGATAATTCGGGGCATTCCAAAACGAGGAAAATACTCTTTAAGGAGTACTTTCGCAGTTGTGGTGGCAGTATTGTCTTTAGTGGGGTAAGCCTCAACCCATTTACTGAACGTGCATATAACCACTACGACATACTTGAGATTATTACAACGTTCCAGCTCAATAAAGTCCATTTGAAGGACTTCGAATGGGAATGTAGGTGGTGCAAAGTTACCAGATGGTGTAGGGGTACCTTTTCCTGGATTGTGCCTCATACAAATTATACAATATTTCACTAAATGTGCAGCTGTTCTGGAGATATTATCATTGCACCAAACCGGGGCCAATAGTTTACAAATGCCTTTTGCACTAATATGAGCTGGACCATGAGCCATAGTAACCACGGAGAGCACATATGCATAGAGTAACATCCATTTCTGTTCTCCAGACTTGTCAATCCAACACCCTTCCTCATTTAATTGTGCCATACTCTCCTGCCATACCGCTAATTCTTCCACCGTTGCCTCACTTTGTATCTCTTTCACACTTTCAACCGTATTTTCAAACATGGCGTTCTCAGAATCCCACCTAGCTGGACCTGCAACAAACATTCCCTTCATCTTACTTCAAGCCGGTTCCTTAGCTGTCTGATCTGCAAATGCATTCCATCTACCAACATCATCCATCACCTTTCTGTGGGCGCTGCACTTCACAATCGCCATCTTCTTAGGAAGTGTTAATGAAGATAATAGCCGCAATATAAGATGTCCATGTTGTATCTTAATGCCATGAGAAGTAAGGAACCCTCTCTCTGCCCACAATCGCCCAAAGTTATGTGCGACCCCGAATGCATATTGACTGTCTGTGTAAATATTGACAACCAAACCTTCACTCAGTTCACAAGCTCGTATGAGGGCAACGAGTTCTGCTGCCTGGGCGGACTGATAAGGGACCCGTGATGTCTCAACCACTGTGTGCAATGTAGTGGTAGCATAAGCTACAGTAGTGGTGCCATCTGGTAATTTAAAACACGAGCCATCGACATATAGTTCTCCTTGGGGATCAGATAAGGGAACATCAATCAAGTCTACCCATCCATTCGTCTCTTCCTCTGTTAGGAAAATACAGTCATGTTTGTCAACTGCATCATTCTCGGAAGGGAGGGGTAGTAACGTAGCTGGATTCAGAGTGGCACATCTTTTAATCGTAATATGCTTAGCAAACAATGTCAATTCATGGCCAGTAATACGTGCACTGGTGTCCTTGTTTTATTCAAAAGTGTATCCACAGCATGGGGTACCATAACTGTGACCATAACTGTGAGGTCAGTATCGAGTATGAGTCCAGCCGATTGTGTGATTGAAGTGGCCACAGCCGCGACCGCTCGCAGACAGCTCGGGAGGGCTCTTGCGACAGGGTCAAGCACAGCGGAAAAATAAGTGCAAGGTCTCAGTCTATCACCAAATCTTTGAGTCAAGACAGAGAGGGCACAACCAGCCATCTCACGGACGTAGAGCACAAAAGGTTTCTTATAGTCAGGTGTGCCTAGCACTGGAGCAGAGCAAAGCGCAGCTTTTAATTGTTCAAAAGAGTGCTGACAATCAGGCGTCCAAGGCAAAGGCTCATGCACTTCTTTCATTGTTAATACAAGCAGAGGTTTGATTAATAGAGAGTAATTAGGAATCCACTGATGACAGTAGGAAGTAATGCCTATAAAAGCGCGCACATCTTTTTGAGTTTGCCGAAGGGGCATTTTAGTGATTGTACTGACGCGTTTTGGCGTTAACCTCCTACCCTCCTTCGACAGCAGGTGACCTAAATAGGTGACCTCCTGTCGACAATACTGAAACTTCGAAAGGGATACCTTATGTCCATGATGTGCCAGATGTAACAATAATTTCACTATACTATCTTTGCAACCTTGTTCCGTATCAGAAGCAATCAACAAATCATCTACATACTGCACCAATACGTTACCTGGAGAAAGTGAGAGTGAGTCCAACTGACCTTTCAAAGCTTGGCTATAAATACTAGGACTTTCAGTATAGCCTTGAGGAGCGCAACAGAAGCGGAAACTTTTGCCAGCTAGTGTAAATCCAAACAAATGCCTGCTATCTGGGTGTATAGGAATGCTAAAGAATGCATTTTTCAAATCAATCACAGAGAAAAACGTAGCCGTAGATGGAATCATTGTTAAAAGTGTAGTGATATCAGGAACCACTGGGAATTGTGGGGCTACTATTTTATTTACTTCTCGCAAATCAATCACAAAACGATATACATCATCAGCTGTATCAGAGGAATCTGAAAGTGTGCTTTTTAGGACCGGAAGAATAGGGCTATTACATACATTACCTGTAGTCTCATCGACCATTCCCTTACGTATGAGATCCTGAACTATTTGAAGAAGGGCTCGTTCTCCGGCCTGTGGTATTTTATACTGAGGAATGCGGGGCAATATAGCATTGTCCTTAACCTGTATCAAGACCGGTGATATATGCAATAGACCTACATCGGTATCACCAGTGGCCCATAGCGTAGGGGGGCACTTGATCAAATTCAGGTGGAAGGGGGGCATCTTTAGATAGACACTGTCTAGTACCAACATCCAGGCCCATTGTAATATAAACACCGTCGGGGGAACAATAGATAGTAGCATGACATTTCTTCAGTAAGTCCAAGCCAATCAAATTCTCACCACAATTAGATGTTAAAAGAAATGGAGAGTCCACAGTAAAAGGACCAATGGTAAGAGCAAGGGGGCGTGAAATGGGGCTCACAACCGGTACTCCAGAAAAACCCACCGAAACGTTATTATGGCCAGACAGGGGCGCCCCAGGGACCATGTGTCGGGCAATAGAGCTTTTTTTGGCACCTGTATCAACCAGGAACTCCTTAGGAGATCTTTGCAGATCTATCTTGATATAAGGGCCACGCTGGTCTACAGGTATTTGAACTGGTCCCGTACCCTGTCCCTGGCTGTCCTAGCTGTAAGACATCCCTGTCACATCATCAATATCATAGTTGTCATTGTAGTACTGCCTGTCCTTAGCGTTATCAAAATAATTGTCAGAACGGTCCACAGGGATAGTAGTATGTTGCTGTCAATTTGTCCCGCGGCCCCTATTTCCAGAACCTCATCCTCGAGTGGACGAAACGTTTTGCAAAAGTATGGGGAAATGGCTGCGCCAGTGACCTTCCTCCATACAGTACACACACTGATTCTGCCCCAAAGGTGTAGTTGGAGGCTGTCTAGTACGAGGAAGCTGTTGTTGTGGTCCCCGTCTCCTGCTGTTACCTTGGTATGCCTGTTGCAGTAATACCTTTGTCTTCAGATCTTTATTCTTTTTATCGCTTCTGTCTTTCTCTTCATTATCCCTATGCTCATAATATTGGGCCATATTTAAAATCACAGAGGGAGAGGATGTAGACCAAGTGCTCTCGGAGGACTGGAGTCTAGACATTATTTCGGGAAGGAGATTAGTGACAAACCTATCAACAAATAAACTGACTCCCCCTTCTGTAGACATATTCTGCTCACTATAGTCCAAAAACGTCTCCTCAAACCTAGTGAAGAAATCAGAAACACTTTCATCTTTCTTCTGCCGGCAGGTAGTCAATCTATCCCAACTAACTTTCTTGGGGGTGAATGAGTGTATGCATATAACTAATGATACGACCGGGCAGGGTGAGCAACTCAGCGCATGGTTTGTCTCCTGGCTTCCTATCTCGGTCCCAACCCTTAATCGCATCCCATGTTCCACCCAACTCGGTGACATGGTCTTGAGTATTTACTTGCCGCCAAATATCAACTGGAACTAGTAAACCAAAAAACATTTCAATATCAGCAAGGGTCATCACAGTAGAGGAGGCAGCCTCCATCAATTCTTTATAATAAGCAGTAGGATTTTTCCTAGGGTCGGGCAGTGTAGCCTTAAGAGCCAGAACCTCACTTCCCTTCCATGGACTATAAACCCATTGTTCCTGAAAGCGGGCAGGCCCGGCCTGTCTGGTAACCACCCCATGCTGATCCATTATTGCATGAATTTCCGCGTGATAATCGGGATGAACCTCTCGCATTGGGAACCGAGTTATTTTGGTGGGACTCCTATCATGTAGTCTATCTCTATAAGTCAACAATGTGGAAACATTCCTATACAAAGAGGTCGGCTCCAGGCTATGTACATAAGCACCTTCATTAATATCAAATAATATTTGGGGTGCTTCTGTTTCAATGTGTGTGCGCCAAAGCTCAATTAGGGTGGAGGACAAATGTTTATGGGCATGTTGCTGCAGAAAGGGTTCGAAGTCTCGCATTACGTGCCAAATATCTGTGAGACTATAAATTGAGTTACGAGCCCACCTTATTGCCTGGTCCGCTATTTCTTTCTTGTCTCAATCCCCTACTCCAGATCGCATTAACGGACCTGACCGTTCCCTTAACCCCGACAGATCTCTATCTTCCGGGCCACGCACTGGTGTGTCAGTAATTAAAGACAACAGAGGATGAATAACTGGAACAGGAGTGATGGGTATTGCAGCAGTTAAAGATTGTAACGGAAGAGGGGGAGCAGAAGGCACATTAACTGGAGCAGTGGGTGTGACAACCATAGGGGCGGATGCACCTTGTGCCTGTTGTTGCTGATGGGGAATAACAGGATAGACCCTTTCTGGGACATATGGTGGCGGGGGTTGAGTATCTAACAAGACGTCCATGAAAGTATCCCCATCTTCCTTAGCCACACACGTCTTATCAATGTGCAACCGAAATCTCCTATCTTCACATTCTATTCCTGTCTCCTGTTTTTCTTTATCATAAGCTACAGCTTTTTGTGTAAGGGTTTGCAACTTTCCTTTTCTGGCATCTCTCTCCATTTTCAATCGTCTCTGTTTGGCCTCTTTCTGCCAAGTCCGAAGACAGTCAAACATGGACTGTCTACTACATCTCTTAAACAACTGTTCCTGTAGAAATCCAATCTTTTGTTCATCAAAAGAGCCCGTCAAAGGCCACTGTAACTCCGCATTATCCCTCGTATATTTGTGCCATAACGTACTAAACAGAATAGGACCAAGGCCATGTTTCACATACATATCAAAATTAGGACTGCCCTCAGGAGGTGCAGGCTGGGATTCTTCCAACCGTGCATCTTTAGAACAACAATAACAGCACAAACTCCGAAGTTTACTAAAACCAGGCATTGCAAGACAAAGAAAAACAAAATCGTTATTTAACCTGGCAAAGTATTTGCAAACACTTTTCACCAAAACAGTCCTAGTGCTGAAACAAAACCAAATCACAGTGGTAACACATCCAAATAGAACCAAAACAGACTCACCTGATATCAGAGGTACAGAGAAACCAGTTATCCACTGCCAACTCTTCAGACCAAACAGTCAGATCAAGGGTTCGCCGTTCAGGACCCCAGTCGGGATGACCACTGGACGAGGCACCCTCCGGTGGAAAAGAGGCATCAGCTGCGAGTAACAGGGCTCTTCGTGCAGGGATCCCTGAGCCGTTAGTCTGACCTGATGATGTCCTCGTCCTCCCCTCTGTCTGCGGAAAAGGGAAGGGTCATAACCCAAAGGAGTCCCTGTTCAGGCGCCAATTGAAGGAAGTGACCCGCTTAGGGCCACCCGGGTCACTACTGACCACCTCTCAGCCTTCCATACCGAATGAAGAGTCGGAGAGACAGTGGAGAATATAAACCAATAACTGTTTATTCGTATACACTCAGAGCGGAGCCCCATTTGCACAATCTCTTGAGAGAGCTAAAGAGGGAACTGAAGATCAGCAAGCTTAGAGATACATTATGTACATTTCATGATTAGTTAAAAACACGCCCTTAGTGGAATTTTCCAGGCACAGGCGGTTGGACAGTAAAATACAAAAAAAAGGTTTCTGCTCTCGTATCTTATGCAACTCAGCACAGTCCAAGGCCGTTGAACCCTGAGCTGCGATCAAACTACCAGACAGGTGGGAGAGGCCTTTATCTAGTGGGAAAGCTATGCGCTGGCACTAACAGTTCTTCATTGCAGAAACGAAACTAAGCAAAGGACATTTCTCAAAAACAGTAAAGGATTAGTTTTGATCACCATTTAAAATGGAGTCTGAACAGAAAATGGCGCAGCGAATGCTAACGGGCCTATTCTAACAGATGAGAGGGGGTAGTGGGAGTGTGAGGGAGTGATGAGAGGGGCAGTGTGTGTGTGGGGCAGAGATGATAAGGTTGGTGGAAGCGGGATGTAGAGATGGGTTGTATTGTATTTGTTTGTTGTGGAATTGTGTGGTGTGGAGTTGAGCAGTGGCAATATGTGGCATGGTGTGCTGTGAAATTGTGTGGATAGTAATTAAATGGTATTAACTGTAGTGGAACTATGTAGAGTGAAATTGTGTGTTATGGAGTTAATTATGTGGAATGGTATCTGGAGTTAATTCTGGAGTGTTGTGTGGGACCAAATAGCTCCGCAGTTGATGTACTATGCCATCAGTGATCCTCAAACCACCTAGGTTATAAAACTGAGATTTATGGGGAGCAAGGCACGGACTTCTAAGTTTTGGGAGTTAGACATGTGGCAATGTTTCATCTTCATAATAGTACATTTGTTTGAAAAGTACCAATCGAAATCATAAGCAACATTATCCGCAACCGCAGATAAATAGTAGACTATGACATTGTAGGATGCCTCGCTGATGCCAGTATGTTAAAGACTCTCCCAAAGAACAGCAGTTTGACAGTGCTTGACACCACTTTTTGATAACTGCAACTCACTGCCTCCAAATAGGCATACTCATAAACCAACTTTTGCTAGACAGCAAACAAAAGAATACAGTAGAAGTGATTCCATACTATTAACAAGGATGGGCTTCCATGCTAATTAATGAAAATATGATAAAGTCTCTTCGAAATTCAAAAAAGTGTATTTCTTTAACAAAGAAGCTTTGACACTAATAGGCACATTATAGCACTGCTTTGAGAAGTACTTATTAAAGTGGTTTTTTGTACAACTGGCAGTCTGAACTTATATATCTGGAAGTGCTTTCATACGCGATAATGAAGAAAAAATGAGTTTTAGTGAAATAAGATACAACAGAGGCACATTAAACCAAGACATATTAAATACCCAAAACCCTAAAGCATTAAAAACTAAACAATCACACTGATTACACTCTTAAACACATCAGCAAATAAATCGCCTCAAAAACCTATTGAAAATGCACAAAATGGAGGAACACTGGTGATACTGTATTTTATACCATAAGTAACTTTGAAGATGTGCACGAGCAAATTTGGAGTTGTTCCTTTCACTGCAAAACAAAAATTACTGAATAAAACAGCAGAAATGCTTGCTTGTACTGAAATAATTTCCTTCTGGCGCCTGATGTTTTTTAATACATTGAATGCTGAACTTCAACTCAGCCTCTTGTTTCCGTTTACTGATTGTTAATCGTACTATCTGTACAAGAGGCCATGTCAGTGTGTGCTACAATCCTGTGATGTCACTTTAGGAAATAACACCCCTTATCAGCAGGCATAGGAAAGTAGTGAAACCCTTTGAGGAAAATAACATGCTTCCGTTTAAAAAAAACAACTATAAGATAGAGACTGAGGGGCATATTTACAAGCCCCTATCGCCACAGGAACGTCACTTTTAGTGACGTTCCTATGGCGATAGGGGCTTCGCCTTATTTACAAGGCAGCGTTAAGCCAATTAATGTGGCTTAACGCTGCCTTGTAAATAAGGCACCCTTTCATGCTATACTTAGGGTGAAAGGAGTGGGCAATGGGTGTTTTGGTGGACGTTCCACCGCAACACCCATTGATTTTGATGCTACCCCATATTTACAAGGGTGGTGTAAATATGGGGCAGCGCCAAAATTAAGACCAGGGAAAACCTGGTCTGACCCTGGTGAAACGAGGAGAAATGCTTTATTTCGCCTAATTTTTGCTGTTTCTATGTGTGCTACGTTGTGCAGAACTCATAGAAACAGCATAACGCTCATTGATTGTCTATGTGCAGGAAGGTGTCCCTTCCTGCACATAAACAATCTTTAAAAGAAATGACGAGTTGCAATTTCTATGTCTGCTGCACAAAGCAGCACACATAGAAGTTTCAAAACGCCATTTCAGATTGTTTATGTGCAGGAAGGAACACCTTCCTGCACATAAAGAATCCTTCCCCTCAACGCAGGCACCCTTGTACTATGGTGCAAGGGTGCCTGTGCTGGCGCTAGGCAGCCAAATTTAGCGCCAGTGCATGGAGAAATGCAGGGCTGCACTGTATTCTTGTAAATACGGTGCAGCCTTACGTTTCAGAAGTGGCAGAGCGCAGCGTAAAGCCAACAAGGCTAACGCCCCACTCCGTCACTTCTCTGCAAATATGCCCCTGAGTTGAAATCGTTGAGCAAGACATTCTCCCTTACAAACATGAACGTATTAATGACACTCTCTTTGCCAGTCAGATGTGCCCTGCAGGATAAAGTAACCTTGCACCTCATGTCTAACCCTGGGCGTAGTTCGCGTAGTAGCGCTACGCGTAGCTACGCGAAGTGCACTTCGTACTACGCGAGCTACGCGTAGCACTACGCGAACTGCGTAGTGCGGTAGGAAATGCTGTTCGCAATGATTGCAGTGCCGGATGCTTGTCCGCACTGTGCAATCATTGCAAACGGCATCTTGCACAGTGCAAGCGGTCGTTTTCTGCCGCTCGAGTAGATTTGTACTCGAGCGGCAGTTTTCTCAACGCGGACTGGTAGTTTCTCATCGTGAGCGGTCGCGAGCATACGCGACCACTCGCAATGAGAAACCTGACTTCCCGCGTTGAGAATCTCGCCGGGAGGTTTATTTTCCACGCTCGCGATCGGCAACTTGATGTTGCTGATCGCGAACGAGGAAAAAGTCTCGCCGGGATGTCATTTTGCTCGCTCGCGGTCGCCAACTTGACGTTGAGGACCGCGAGCAAGCACTGTGCTACGTGCAATTCGCGTAGCGCGTAGTTGCGCAAACTACGCAAGCGTAGCGTAGTTTTCCGCCCAGGCCTACTCATGTCACAGCAGATATCAAAAGCAAAACTAAGGCTGAGTCATCTCTCAACTTTATGCTCAAGAAAATGCTGATTAAACCAAACGTCTCTCCACATTCTCCTGTGAGAAACTAAAGGCAGTTCATTTATCACCGGGCTGAATTACTTTGCTGCGATAATGTATTGCAATGAGTTGTGACGTCATTGAAGGTACAAGCAGAGACTGAAAGGCTGGTCATGGCGTAGCTGCTGCACATAAAGGGCTAAGGGATAAGCTAAGGTGGGCATCTTCAGCTGTTGCACTGCTGGAGTTCATGTATTCTATGAAAGAAGGAATCTCTCTGCATGTTACAGCAGACTCTCACCCATAGCCGACTTTGAAAGTCATTTACTTCAGCTTCTTTAACCGGTTGTTTTTAACAAACTAGAAACGGTCTATAAGCATGTCTTTAATTTCACAGTACAGTATGCATTTTAGGTTTGTTCTACGTAAAATTTAAGATGATCTCTTCCGTGAGGAGGAACAGGCCAGGGATTCACAGAAGACAGGTTTGAGGGGACGGCTGATGTCTGTCGATGTAATACAGTGAATAAAATATCCACTCTCATATCTGATGCGATACTGCAAGCTACCTCTGAGATGTGGCCTTATATCCCAACTGGGCGATTCTGCCTGCAAGGGCAGTGACTCCACAGCATGGATGGACTGGCCCTGGCGGTCACCGGGTGTCTTCCCTGGAGGGCAGGAAGGGCGGGGGCTGCTTTTGTGACAGGGGGGCAGTTTTGCAGCAATGATGTAATATCGGCCCCCTGTATCAAATGCGGCAGCGGTGCTTGACACTAGCACCCGCCACAGAACCCACCCCCCCCCCCCTGGCCTGGGGCCGGAGCTTCTCGGTAGCACCGCACCGCCCCTCCCCCCCCCCCCCTGGTTTGTGGTCCCAGTCCGGCTGTGCGCCACAGAGCTCAAGACTGAAGGAGAACCAGAGATAGTAGGATGGCAGTAGGACGGCTGTTAGTTACCCTGGGCCTCAATCAGTGCACAGATGACTCGATGGAAAACAAAACTACCGTACCTAGGAACCAACCGAGCGCTGCGTTGGTGCACGTTAAAATAAATCACTGACAGAGGAGTTACACTGATCCAGCGGAAAGCCAGGGACAAAACACCTGAAATTTCAATGGGCCCATACACAACACTCAGATTTCCTGGCTGTTTCGCTGGGGGTCAAGTTTTGTTATCCACTTTGATCCTGAGATTCATTATTACTCTTTATGAATTCTATTCAAGGTCTAACTAATCTTCACAGATCAACACTCTTCCTTTGGTCGATGGACCATTAGTTGAGTAGTTGATGGTGATATTAACAAATTAACTAACTAAACTTGCAGATCTTAGTGAAATAACCACAGACTCTGGATAAGATTCAATAAAGTTTATCTAATTCTTAGTCATAAATGAACGCTCTTTAATACAAATTCACAGTGCAAACACCATCAAACTTCATGGGAGAGAAAACTCATTTAGCAATATACATTCAATTCACAGACTCATTCAACAAATTAATGCATTAATTAATGTGTCTATTACTTTTCTCCTGAAAAAGCATATCTAATGCACTACCCTATTTCACATCCGCTACCTGTATCAATATTTTTAATCTGCATATACTTACCTCCTTTATGCATCTATATACTCTTAATGTACTTATGGATCTATATATTTATCACTTTCTTCTAATTTAGCATTTCCAATGCACTACCCTATTTCTCAGCCTATACTTCCCTCAATATATCTTCTAGCCCAACTTTTTGACTCATCTCAAACTTCTTTCTACTACTTTTTCCAATTCACTACCCTATCTCACCCTATACATCTATCACTATATCCTCTACACCCACTCTCTCATTTATCGCAAACGCCATACCACTACTATGTTCCCCAAAATAACCCTTTCTTGACTCTCTCCTACTCTACCCCTCCTTGTATCTTCTGACACCTCCTTTACTGTACCAATGCCCAAGACAAACCTTTCTAAACTCTTCCCTCTGACTCTTCCCCTCCAAAAACCCTTTTTACTCATCAAAAAGCCTCCTCCTACTGCTATGACCTACAAAAAGAAATCCTTCACTCTTCTATCCCACAACTATCCTTTTCAATCAAAATAACAGACTAGCATGTTCACTTCACTAATTCCATATTCCACTATACTAATTCACCACTAATCCTTTATAGGTTCCAGAGTAGCGTGCTACTCGCCAACAAAGCGCTTCAACACCCACCAGGGGTAACAGGCGCTATATGAATGCAAACCTTTCTTTCCCTTCTATCCCTCCACTATCCTTCTCACTCCAAATAACTGACTAATATCCACCACTCAAATTACTTTCATATTTCACCATACTAATTCACCACTAATCCTTTATGGGTTTCCGGAGTAGCGTGCTACTCGCCCAAAAAAAAAAAGCAATTCAACACCCCATCAGGGGTTAGAAGCGCTATATATATGCAAACCTTTTTTCCCTCTTCTATCCCTCCGCTATCCTTCTGAATCCAAATAACTGACTAACATATCCACCACTTAAAATTTACTTGCATGTTTCACTATACTAATTCAACACTAATCCTCTATGGGTCCCGGAGTAGCGTGCTACTCGCCGAAAAAGCGCTTCGACGCCTCGTCAGGGGTAGTAAGCGCTATACAAATGCAATTACAATACAATACAATACAATTAAGAGTGGATAGATGAAGAGACAGAAGGCATAATAAATCATACATTTGCAAAAGGTATGCAAATTTGAGACAGAATAATAATTACCCAAAGGTGATTACGGAAACCCAACTCTCTGGCCAAAAAGGGCTGGTGGCGGTCCCCTGTTAAAGATTCAGGAGACAAAGGCTATAGGAGAGGCTCAAGGCAGAGTAATACTTACTAGACTTCTCTACAAACCCGCCGCACCGGGGCGCATCCCTCACTTACACTCTCTCCCTCCTCCATATTCTTCCGGAATCTTCGATCTAATCAAGTATCTTTCAGAGGTGAATCTTCCCAGTCTTTCCTCAGCAGCAGCAGTTCTTGCCTCTTTCTCTCTCTTGCACTCGTGCTTGCCTCGCCTTGCTTACATGCATGAACGAACTGACCGACAAACGAACTACTCTTAAAATTTAAGTCACTCTAGTTATAGTCTTCATTTCTGCATGTCCCACCCTCAAAAGTTACAAATCTAGATGAAATACGAACTCTGATTGGGTATGGACAGGGGAGTTGTCATCACCTCATGCTGACATGTTTAATTTCTTAATATACTCTTTGTCTAGCAAACCCACCCCCTTTAGCTCATTTAATATTCAGTCTCACATCCTTTCACATATGTTTAATGTTTCAATTAAAAAAAATATTCTAATACAATTCCACAGTCAAGTAGGACTTTCACACGGCGATTGTCCTTGGCTCTTGGCAGCCTGTCAGTGACTCGGTCATCAGGTCACATCACTATTACACTGCGCATGTCTGACTCGCTTCCATTTCTGTCGCCATCTTTTTCCCTTGTGTGCCATATGAGGCCCAAACGTACTCTATTAATAAAGGAATCATAAACAAATGTTAATTTCTCAAATAAGGGATTTACACTGTTCACCACCCACTTCTACTCTATCCCATGTTATTTTCTTCTTCGTTAAGCAAAGGCATTAGCAGCGACAGCTCTCTTTAAATCCAGGCAAGCATATGTCAAGCACGCGGTGCCTTAAGACCTAATGTTAGTAATTTCTGCGCATGCGTGAGAGTTTTCCCTCTCAAAACGGGTTAGTCATGTTACTATCTACGTGGCTCTAATTCGCACATGCGCAAAAGCATTTTCCAATTAAAGCGAGTTTTATTTGCGTTGCGTTCTGTCTTCATTAATTAAGCATACGTAAAGCTCTTATCCCCATATGTAAATGTTGCACGTGTATATTAATTTCGTTTTCCTTACTATTTTTAATAATTAGTGCTGTTAATGAGGAATTGCTCCGAGCAAGTTTCGTTTTCTTGAATCCTTGCTCTATCAAAACTGCACATGGGTAAAAGAAAGCGAGTGAGACACACAAAGATGGGCACCTGGATGGAAAAGGACAGCGAGAGACATAAACACAGCTGGGAATGGAAAAAAACAAATAAGAGTGACAGCTAGGGAGACACCCAGTAAGATTCACGCTTTCGGAATTTTTGCACTCTGATGTAAGGGCATTCTCGCCAGTACTTTCTACTTTACCTGCTGTGACCAACAGGAAAATTATGGATTTATTTCCCACAAGTACTTTGACGAGCTAGCTATTAGGGCGCCGGCATGGGCCTGGGGATTTGCACCATGACGTTTATTGACTTCAAAGGGCTTCGCAACACCTTTCGAAGCAGTGACCTCTGTAAACAACACATGCAGCCCCCTGTCGCATGCACCCTACTGCCTGCTCCCAGGGAATGCAAAACGGTTGACGTGCAAGACTTTTTCAGAGGTTTATTGAAGATGAAAAATTTGCATACAGTGCAAATTATGGAGTGGCGACTGCTCAATTTTCCATGGTATGACACCATGAAGCAGTAGCTATGCGTGCAATTAACTGCATATATTTATAATGGCTACTACAAAACTACAAACCCCATAATGCAGTTGCTGTTGGCTGAAATGTCATTATTTATCTGTGGTTTAATATATATGCTTCTTAAACCAGCAAAATGGGCCCACGTGATAATGGGCCACTTGGAATCAATGCGTGTGGGTACGTACTCTCCACTAAAGAGTGCAGTTAGTATTCCTCTCTGGCACCTAGAAGCCTTGTTGATCACATGCACTACATATAGCTAGCAGATCAAGGCCCCTCCTGCGTGTTGACTTAACACAAATGGTACGCCATTTTGTTACTTATAGTTGCCACTTTTCTAAAGCAGTGTTTTTTAGGGGCAGATGTAACTTCACCGGTCCTAAAGTGAGACCACTGAATTGCACAGGAAGATGTGGCACTCAGAATGAAGGGCGTGACTTGCAAAACGTAAACATTTTAGGAACAAGAATGGGTTGCAACCTGATCAGGCCTTCCCGCCCGAGGCCAGCTTGGCCCGCCCCTCTTCTCATTTGAGAACGTCTGCCCCAGAGGCACAGCGCGTCTTCACAATACAACATCAAAGTTCACAGGGAGTCCTACAGCCGATTATGTGAAAAGATCCAGCCCCTTCCAGTTAGCACTTCTACCTGTTTATGCAGCGCCCCGGTGAAACCAATGGGCTTCCTATGCTACCACAATGCACCGCAGGCGGTCATCCTTTCTCTCAGGGCAGAGCACCCTACAGTGCATTATCACGCCCCACAGCAGCGCACCAACCAGTCCTGTGGCCGTTTGACAACGCATGCAGTGGCCAAAATAATTCTGCACTATTTTGCTGCTTGTGCAACATGAAATGGAACAATGTTTTTTTTTTCTTATGTCCATACCATGTAAATAAACCTTTTTGCACAAGCCCAAAACAGGAGGACAGCACAGTTAATTACTGCAGCCAAGTGAGCAAAGTAGTGATCCAGGGCTCTTATGACTGTTCGAGTAAACAGTGCCACAAGCCAAAGTGCATGCTGTCGCCTCCCAACTATGTGGTGGGTCTTACATTTTACACATCCACGGTTTAATAGCCAATGTAGTCAAGATTTTACATTGCATTCTGGGACTTGTAGTCTTTGTAGCATTCTAAAACTGACATTGTAAATGACAATGCCTTTTATTTATGTTTTGGGTTTTAAAACATAAAGAAAAGGTATTTTCATTTACAATACTAATAGCTTAAACTCTCACAAATGCGAGACCTATTGCATTGCAATAAAGGGCCTTCTCGACCGCTTCTTAGATTGTAAATATCAGAGGAAGAGACCGGCCTGCGACGTCTTCAAAGTAGTGATAAATAGTGCAGTGAAGATGTGTAAGTGTTGTAAATTACACAGACACAAAGTGTGAAGTGAGAGTTACATATGATCCTAGCTATAAACACTAACAAAACGCTCCAACACCTTTCGCTTTGTGATTACACTGTCGCGGCTCAAAAGGAAGGGCAGGGGGGGTATTTCCTGCCCTCTCTGTGATTTGAGTGTGCAGTGTGGCATTGCGTAATGTCATTGCTATCATTGGCCTAATAAAAACACTCCAGCTGTAGAAGGGCCCTGGCTTCACCTCCTGGTGCAGGGCGGGCTGTGCTTCATGGCAGGCATGTAGGGAGGGAGGGAGGGATGGTCTTGGCTGCAGCTCCAGCTTCTTACAGTGCCCCTGCTATTACTAGTGAGCGAGAGGCACTGAGGTGGTGGTATTGGTATTGGTGGTGGTATTGGTGGCATAGGTGGTACCAGTGGTGGTGGTGGTATTGGTGGCATTGGTGGTATTGGTGGTAGTGGTGGTATTGGTGGTGGCGGTATTGGTATTAGTGGTGGTGGTATTGGTGGTATTGGTGGTGGTACTAGTATTGGTGGTGGTGGTATTGGTGGTGGTGATACTGGTATTGGTGGTGGTATTGATGGTGGCATTGGTGGTGGTATTGGTGGTGGGGTATTGGAGGTGGTGGTGGTATTGGTGGTGGTATTGGTGGTGGTATTAGTATTGGTGGTTGTGGTATTGGTGGCGGTGGTGGTATTGGTGGTGATGGTATTGGTGGTGGTGATGGTATTGGTGATGGTATTGGTGGTGTATTGGTGGTGGTATTGGTGGTGGTGGTGGTGGTATTGGTGGTGGTATTGGTGGTAGTATTGGTGGTGGTGATATTGGTGGTGGTGGTATTGGTGGTGGTGGTGGTATTAGTGGTGGTATTGGTGGTGGTGGTATTGGTGGTGATGGTGGTATTGTTGGTGGTGGTATTGGTGGTGGTGGTAGTGGTGGTAGTATTGATGGTATTGGTGGTGGTGGTATTGGTGGGATAGGTGGCGGTATTGGTATTGGTGGTGGTGGTATTGGATTGGTGGTGGTGGTGGTATTGGTGGTGGTGGTATTGGTGGTGGTAGTGGTATTGGTGGTAGTATTGGTGGTGGTGGTGGTATTGATGGTGGTGGTGATGGTGGTGGAATTGGTGGTGGTGGTATTGGTGGTGGTTGTATTGGTGGTGGTGGTGGTGGTACTGGTGGCATCTGAATATGGCTTTCAGGAGCCCAAAAGCCTGCTCTACTGGCCGCTGTGTTCTTCCATGGGCCTCATTGAAGCGGACTTCCCCAGGCATTTTAGGATTCCTCACCTGGGCCAACAATCATGGCGGGTTGGGATACGCTGAGTCTCCTAGATGAGAGATAGCTAGAAGGACAGCATGTAATATCACACAATCAGATCATAGTAGCTGACTTTTCCAAAATAAAAGCTCTAATACATCACACTTACTTACAAGCCAGGCCCTCTCCGGCAGTAGTTGTGACATCAACTGGCATATGGTGCTGTTCCGCAATACGAAGCCATCATGTGCAGATCCTCAGAACCGGGCACACATGTTTGAGATGCACAAATCCACTAAACAGCAACCTGCACGTTGATAGAATGAAAGTGCTTCCTGTTCCGGTAGACTTGCTCTCTGTTGTGGGGTGGTACTAAGGCTATATGTATGCCATCAATCGATCCAATTACATGTGGGATGTGACCAAATCTTTGGAAATCGTCCTTCCCAGGATCTGCACATGATGGCTTCTTATTGCGGAACAGCACCATATCCCAGTTGATGACAGATGTTTAGGCAAATACATACATGGTCTGAGGACTGACAGTACTGTCTCACAATGTGCTGTTCTATGCTGGTGAGGTGTCATTCGACATTTATGTGACATGCACTTCTGGAATAGTGGAGGGACAGTAAATGGCTGCTGACATGCTGCAGGTAGTGTAAATGAGACTTGTTGGGATCATATGTGAGTTTGTACACTCAGTTATACATTGTTATGATTGTAAGAGACGCAAATTGAGGTGCAGTGATATCCCTTCAATATTGTCTGTAAGTGTAACATTCTCTACATGGACAGGACTTTCCCTGTGTCTCATCAATCTTACCTGTTGTATTAGTTATCAGTATGCTACGGGCGAATGGTAGTGGTGAGTAAACCAACCTGGAGAGGGCATGTCCCTAGGCCTATGTGGTTCCAGGTCTTATGGATATATGTGATGACATCTCAACCAAAGTTGAGCCACATTGTCTCCAGGCTACTTTTGTGTGAGGCACATGATACACAGCAAAATTACGATTCTAATCATCATTTGAGAGTGTTGTGACAGAGAACATATGATGAAATTTAACAGCGGTCATATGAACAGTATGGACTGGGCACTTCCTTTGACACATTCTCCTTGGAACTATATATCTTTCTGGGAGATACCTGTATCTGGTTCACATCAGTGCATAGGGAAGTAGGTTTCAGAAAAGAATTGTGGCTGTAGCAGGTCCTTGTGTGAAATGGGTAGGACTGCCGTAAGCATAGCCATGCTAGCTGATGTCACCTGGTCACTGTAGTATGTACAAAGGGACTAAGTATACAGGGTGATGTCATATCCTGCAACATACATGATGATTGAGTCGAGACAAGGTGACTCATACAATGGTGGCAGACTGTGGTCTATACATCATTGTGTGCAACCAATGTTCCCTCTAATTTTTTCCCTCTGTGTGCGGCACTGTAAGGTCTCTGTGCACTGCAGCCAAGGCTATGTGCGCCAGTAACCCGACCGCACGTGTGGTTGCAGCGACAAATATCAGTGCAGATTGTGTGAGTATTCATGTTAATCTCAGTGCCAGTCATGTGCTGCAATTACCATGAATACTTTCTCAGAGACACACAATATGCCCCGCACAGGGCCGGCCTTAGCGCTGGTGGCGCCCTGTGTGACAACGTTTGTTGGCGCACCGCAATGACCACCCCCGCCAGTGATTCCCTCACTATTACCCTTTAACAGTGCCCCTCAAGGTCTCCATTACCACTCTCTCTGAGATGTATTTAATTCGTTTTATAACGTCTCTCATACCAGTGTAGGGTGTACTTTACATTGCACACATATTAAACAGAGACAATCAATCATAGGTATGTAAATCAGTGTATAAGAAATGTTACATATGACAGAGGACTGCAAGGTATAGGAGTGACATGTCATTCATACTGATAGGCAGTATAGTTTAAGAGTGCTTTGTCTGGAGAAGCACAAACTCAGAATTTAAAATGTAACACCTTGGTTAGGATTTCTCTTTAATAAGAATCACTTTGTACCCAAATGAACCCTATTTGCAACATTAGGATAATGAATGGCTGGGGAAAAAAATCATAACGCTCTAATCTATACCTTGCAGTATGCATGAAGTTCTTTGATGACAGTTAATAGTTTACTGTTCTAAATTAGGATTTTAACTTATAAACTGCAAGTAACAAAATGACCTCTCTGACATAAGTAGTAACCTGCTAACCAATTTTCATTCTATGCACTTTGTGATCTGCATGGTACACGTTCTTTGCAGCAGGCATATTAACCCTCTGCGCTACCTTAAAACTTCCACTAGAGAAAATTCCAATCTCTCTAAGACAACAAGTAACATTACACCTACAACAAGCCAGAACTGTTGGCTTTGTCAATGGTTCTTATTTGCATACGATAAATAAGCACCAACTATGCCTTCGTTGTATATAACATTGCAAATGCTTCAGTTCTAACATGATGACATTGAAAGAACTGTAACGAGTCTCTTTGTAGTTACATAAAAGGTAGTGAAGGGTGGTACTGCCGCAGAGTTAAGATTTTTGTTTTTTCACCCTGAAAGTGAGGGCAAAAATGGAGAGCCCGATAGGGACCCGTCTCGGCAGCCATAGGGCTAAATGGGCTTCATCCCCCCACACGTCCTGTGTCTCAGCCCGGGCTGCTGCAGCTCGAACTGCTGTAGGTTCGGCTGGGCAGTGTCTGGAGTCTTATCTCTGGCACGCACGAGTTTTTCACAGGTCTTTAAAGACCATTTGCATATTTACATCCTTTGTAAACTGGTTACCGAGGCTTCGTTTTTTTTCTGATTCCAGTACCCCCTGGACCCCCACTCCGCCTATTCCTTTCATTTGTATTTTACATTTACTGCCGTAGTGTGAGAATGCATTTCATGGAAAGGAATGTAAAGTAGGGTTGCCAAAAGAAAAATGCCAGCCATGTGTTGTTTAAAGAGCTTGCATAGACCTTGTGTTGATACTAAAAAAGTATGTATTCATTTGTAATGTGACTTTTCTGTCTTTGTTCCCTTTAATTATCAGTCATGGATCATTCAGGCAGCCCTAGAACACAATTAAAAGTGCTTTCTATTTATTGTTGCTGTTCGAAGTATGCACAGATAAGTGCTGAAAATACGGCTTTAGGTGGCTGTTTATTTTTGTACCATCTGGGACATCAAAATAATGAGCTGGCAACCCTAATCATAAGAGTGAAAGTTTGTTGCAGGATCAGCACATTATTTATTTCCTCCACCCTCGATCCCTGATTAATACCATAATAGCAATAGTTTAACTTGCATCTGAAACCCTAGCCGCCGTCAATAACATTATGAGTTACTTCAGGTGTCTGGGAATGCACTCTGCATTCAGACAACACACTCCTCATTCTCGCGCTTCACTTTCATGCCCACCCTGCACTCATAGCGATCGCAAAACACTCACACCATTCACCCGCTCACCCTACACTCACAATGATCACTCTGCACTCACAATGTACTTGTGCTGTTCACCCTGTACCTCACCCTGCAGTCACATGAGCACACTACTCATCCTGCACTCATATGTCACTTCACTCACCTGTCCCCCTCACTGCTCAATCTGCAATCTCACTCAAACAAGCCCATCACTAACCATGCATTCATTCGTCCCACTCTGCACTTACATCCGCACCCAAATTCCTATGGTCACCTCACTCATCCTGCAGTCACTCCTCTTACCCTACCTTCACACTGTCGCATCGCCCACCGTGCACTCACATTGGCACACCTGCCACCCACACAGCGCCGAGGGTAATGTGCCTGCTACAAAGAACGTGTACCATGCAGATCACAGAACTGAGTGTGAGTAAACTATGAGTAGCGCAATAAAAAAATTAAATGTTGGTCAGAAAGGTGCTATAGAGAGGTGAGGTGCATTGTTGGTGAGTGGTAGTGAGGGAATTCATGGAGAAGGAGGAAATGGGGGAGGGGCACCAAAAAAGACTGTTGCACCGTGTGCGACCAGTGCTAGGGCTAGCCCTGGCTGGGAGTGTTAGCCCATCCCCCACCCCCCCGAAGTTCAGGTCTAGTTGCGCCCCTGCTTCTCGGCACCTGCTGAGCACAGCCGGCAGGACACGCCCACTTAAAGCCTTGGGTTTGGTGTTACTTTCTGTGTCTGACCCGGCCCACTTACAGCCCTGGGATTGGGGTTACTTTCTGTGTCTGTCTGCTCTCTGGTGCAGCGAGTCACAGGCATGAAGTAAGTCTGTTGACACCACAGGATGGCAGATCAAAGCACGTCATGCTTGTAGTCAGGGCTTTAAGCGGGATGAAAAAACATGGGGGGGGTCTCTCATAGGGGCGTGGCTAATGTAATTAAGGGCGTGGGTTGAAATACTTAAGCTGAAAATCTGTACTTAGCATGGTGTGCTGCCCCACTGGTATTTTGCTGCGTCTGTCCATTCATCCAGATGTATAAATATATAACACAACAAGTAACATTACACCTACAACCAGTCAGGGCTATTGCCTTTGTCAATGGTTGTAAATTGCTTAAGATAAATATGAAATAGCTATGACTTCATTGTATATACAATTAAAAATGCTTCTGTACTTGTGGGCGAGGTTGTGGCTAAGGCTAGAACTGCCGTCTTTCGAGCTGAGAAAGCAGCTTCTAGCCTCACGTCGGCTCAACATCCTTTGATTCAAAGCTTGTAGTCTTGCTCATTTCATTTGTTAATAAAGCTCAGCACACAATCTGCCCCGCTCTATTAGCAAAAGAAATTCAGCAAGTCTACAAGCACGACATGTGCCTTCAGGTAATTCTGAAAGCACAAGTCACGATTGTAGACTTCTTTGCATTTCTTTCGTTAAAAGGGCGCGGTTGCAGGGCAGATTGTGTGCATTTGTTAGAGGAAACATGTTAATTGCAGCGCATGATGGGCACTGCGATTAACATGAATACTTTCACAAAGGCTTACAATCTGCCCTGCAGCCGCGCCCTTGCAACAAAAGAAATGCAGCAAGTTCAGGGGCACTTGCTGCTGGACTAACCTGCTGTTGTGCGCGCTTCAAATGCCACACTGCGCACTCGAGGAGAGACCGGTGCGCGCGCGCGCGCCCATGCGCGCAGCTTACTGGGAACAATGTGTGCAACTGTTGAAAACTCATGTTGCCTACAAGCATGTGATACTGCTGATGTTGTAGTCCATTTAGCCAACCTAGTAGGTGTTGTGATAACTGCACATTTGTTCTGCTATGTGTACTGAGCTGTTCTTTCTATGTGTCTATGCTGTTGGATTTAACCAAGCTCATATGTCCTTTCAGCATCTATCCAGGCATGCGGAGGAGGCAGGGCCCAGGTCGTTGGGGAAGCAGCTGGCCCAAGTGGGTCCGGTCGTAACACAGATACGGATGGGCCGAGTGGCCACGAGGAGTGTCACGAAGGACCCAGACTCCATGTCATCATCCCAAGAATTGGAATCCAGTGGCCACGCCTTGGTGTTGGTGGACCCCACCCATCCTGGTGCTATGCCATCATTGTCCTCCATTCCCGTTCCATATCGGCCCTCCCTGCTGCTCCCCACCCAGTTGTCTAGGCCAGCTCCCCTAGGAGGGGAGCTGTTTCCTCTGCCCCAGGCACCTCAGCCCCTGCCCCTGTGGCCCCAGCTGCTCTTAGTGAGGGGGCTATGATTATCCCACACTCTCTACCCGACCAATACTTCCCTTACCTTGGACTTTGCCCTGTTGGACACCTCCCTCCTCCCCTCAACCCAGGCCCTCTTTTTCCATCCCCATCTTTTCCACCTCACGTACCACCCCTCCCAGATCCACCATCAGAAGGAGGCGAAAAGCCAAGACCTGTCCCAAACCCAAGAAAACCCCTCCCAGGGCAAAGTCCACCCCTCCCACGCCCAAGCCCCCCACCTCCCAGTTGAGATCCTTGAGGTGCCTGGCATGCCCACTAGATTCCCCTTCCTGGGGAGGTTCCCCTGGCAGTGTTTAGTAGGCAAGTTTGGTGGCAAACCTGTTGGTCACCTGCCACCACCATTATATTTGTAGACTGGCCAATGGCCCGATAACTTTGACTATTTATTTGTGTTTATGATAAATCTAATAAACAGTTGTCTTAATACATGAGTCCTTCCACTGTTTCTGATCTGAATGTGAAGTAGTTATGTTCTTTGTGATGTGTCACTACATTTTTGGTTTGGCTCCTACATGTAGTTAGGTGTGCAATTAACAGAGATTATATTGGTCCAGTATATGGCACTGGTGATGGTATACCACAGGAGAAGGCTAACAGTTCTATGGATGTACATGTTGGATGACATGGAATTAGGTGGGAGGTTATATGGTGGGTAGTTCTACTTCTGTTGGATAATGGGATCCTCATTTGGCTTAAAGGTCTCGTAATGGTGTAGATTGGTTTTGTGTTTGATGTGTTGAATTGACAAACTTGGATCACCACACATGGAGGTAAATATGTAGGCCTAATGTTGTATGATTTGTAATGGGCATATGTTCACATATGTGTTTTAACCGTTCACCTAACTCATCTTCCTGTGTCACACATTCAATTCCTGCTGTGTTTGCTGAGTCTACTAGCACTTCGATAATTCCATCATTTGCATTACTGTTGGTTTTGATAATGTTGGTCCCCGGTAAAAAGGTCAACCCACAGCTACTGTGCACATGGGGATTTGGAGCCATGTGCAATGATGACTGTGGCCCAGGGCCTCAGGTTCCCACGTGGTGCAGGGAGTGCTATCATGTATGGGGACTTACTTTTCATAGTGAACTACGTAATGAGATCTTTCTTCCATGGTTTTAAGGTCTGGAAATGGCAGGTATAGCGTGACCTAGCGCCTAGCTACTGTCCAATACTTTCTATATATGTGGTGTACACATATTTTGACTAGGATCTCAGTGTCCACAGTAACATCTGTGAGGAGACAAACAAAATTAATAATGTGCACAAACATTACTGGATATGTAAGCATTTCACATCCACCCACGTATTTACTGACTGACATAATTATTTTCCATTAAATGACCTATCTGGCCTCCATATGTGTGCATTTCAGTGAGGTACACATTGTACATACTTCAATTGTGTCATCTACACCGACCTATCCTATATATTTGTAGATTTGCACACCGGTCTTACCATGGTCGCCGTGATCAACATCACAGCGGAAATGGTGGGAACATCAGAAGGAATGCTGTACAATGCTGCTTGTGAACTGGTAGTTCCAGAGCATTGGTTCACACACTCTGTAGACATGTCGTAACATGCTTACAGTGATTGTGACACTGTTGAAGAAATGAGCTATACTCAATTTGTAAATGCCAAAATGGCGGTTGCCTGACGTCGCTTATTGGACATTCAAAACTCGACTAACACTGGCGGAAGTTGACCGCGTCGTAGGCGGTATGAACTACAGCGGATATAGCTATTGGCTAACATTGGTGAATATGAGGGTTGCGGTCCAATGCCTGTGTCCGTGCATGCAGAAACCTTCCTATGTGGTGTTCATGTACGTTGCAGTGGGCTGAACTCTTCACTTGCCTACTGACACTGCTGCAATCTACACCGCCACGATTTTAGCTGCTGTTTGCCATTTCTGGGAGCTATCATGGCCAGCGCAAAAGGGGTGAGGGCCCCTGGCTTCTCTCCAAGGGAGCTGGAGAAGCTGGTGGATGAGGCCCTTCCCCTATATGGCCATCTCTATGGCTCACCAGAGGAGCAGGTAAGTTCCTCACATACTTACTTCACTCTGTTGAACTGCATTGCTTCCACAGGCTATGATGTTGGTTAGTTGTCCACTGTGTCATATGATAGTAAAGAGGTGGAATTGTGAAGTCCCTACATTACACAGTCATGTATTGGATAGTGAAGCATTTTACTCTGTGTACTTCACATCATCATTGTGACTTTTGTTTAGGCACAGATCATTCCTGGGATGCACATATCAATTCATATGTTCAGTTGTTGGTGCCATGTAACACTTGTGTTACAAAATCATGGTGAAGGATGGTGGGTATTTCTAGGCTCAGAGTATGTGCACGTGTCCTGTAATGAGCAGGTAAGAATAAAGTCAGGCATGTGTACAGTTGATATACTGACACAGGGCAGATCTGTAGTCATCACACTATGCTTTTGGAGATACCTATACCGCAATGGCCCCCTCAGAGTGCCACACAAAGGTCATGTCACATATAGCATGGCCCAAAGATGTACATTCTGCTTTGAAGTGCTGTGAATGTGTTGCACATGTGGGTTGAATCTACATTGGCTGCAGAGAGGAAGGGATGATGCAGAATAGTTCCTATCATTGCCCATGGCAGAGGGTGAGAGGCACAGTCACTTTGGCCTGCCCTTGTGAGTCACAGGTCTAGCTATCTGTAGTCCTGCAGATCCTTGGATGTTCCCAAAATGAGACCCTTCCCCCACTATTTTTCAAGATTGATTGTGCATGTTGTACATTCTGTATGTTGTACGAGGTCAGCCCCTGACCTGAGACTTCTTCCTGTTGGCCCACACTGTGGATGTTCTTGATTTAATTAGGTCAGGGCATATACTTCCACTAGTGTGTTGTTGCTCTTCCTATTGTTCACTTTGTGCAGGCCTAATGCTCAGGTAACATTGTGCCTGTCCTGGAAGTTGCTCATGTGTGAGATAATGGATTTTAGTGGTTCAGCAGCTTGTTAGAAGGCAACATATGCAACTGGGTATTCTAAAGTTTTTAGATGTCATCCCTGTGTCAGTGCCACATGTGGCAGTAGGTATGTACTGTGATGCTAGTAGCAATCACTCAAAATCTGTGACACATTGTATGTCATCCCTTTCTGTAGTCCACATGGCCAGACTATACCAGAGTGGTATCTGTCAGTGTGACACGTGAGCCCTATCATTGTGACCTTTGTGTTTGGTGTCACTATGTACCCTGATGTCAGGCTGTAAGAACCGTATGCATGTAGTTAATGGCCTAGGCAGTAGCAGGGTGTGTACAAGCATGCACAAGTAGGATGCTCTTCAGAAAGTCTGAATGGTGTGGTGTGTGCCACAGTAGCTCACAGCAGACTACATGGAGGATGGCCCTGGCATACATGATGTTGGTGGGCTGTCTTCATCAGTGTAGTGCACAACAAGGATTGAGGATAGTCCGCTGAGGACTACCAAAGTGTCTATTACCCTATAAGTGGTTCTAAGCATGTTAGGAGAACAAATGTAGTGTATTAAGATTTGTTACTTGCTTGTGCTGGATGTCTCCAAAATCTGTGTAAGGCCGACATTGATCCATTTACTTGCAGTTACAATATCTTGCTTCATCTCTTGTATCTATACAGGTCAATGCCCATCAGGAGCAGGGACATTGGAAAGCCATCGCCTTGAGAGTGCGGTCCCTGGGGTCTATCACCGGCGCAGCGTCCACTGCAGGATGAGGTGGGAGGACCTGAGAGCTGGACCAGGAAGATCGCAGAGGTCCAGCTAGGGAAGCTTTCTCAATATGGTAGGGGCACGCGTCGGACCCTGACTCCCCTAATGGCCCGCATCCTGGCGGTGGCCTACCCGGAGCTTGATGGGCAGTTGAGGGCCCAACAGCAGCTAGGAGGGATTGAGTATTGTGCAGAGTCAGACATTGCACATTAACATTTTTCTCCTATTACAAGCAGCAGTTTCCAATCAATGCTGTAGATGACTCATGTCCTAATGAATATTGGTGTTGTTGCACGTGCATGTCTTGACGTAGGTGCATGATGTTTGGGCAAGGCGTATGTTTGTGGTCCAGGTGCAAAGGTGAGTCAAAGCACATGTCAATCTTCAGAGTTGTACAGACACATGGCTGAGTAATGTGACATTTCACCTACACATGTTTGATGTGTGTGTCAGCTGTCCAACACAGACCACGTGTCTTCTTTGTGTCAGGAGTGATGCTCCAAAAATCCTGTGTATCTTGTCCTGGGGATCTCTGACATGTGATATGGCATACAGTGCACATAGGATGCAGACAATGAGCCATGCTTGACCTTGGTAAGTGGGGTATGTACAGCTTTGTAAGATGGCAAACAACATTGGTGCCATCTGTATTTATGCCTACATGATGGCATGTGTAACATTTGTTTTGTTGTGCTATCATTTGCACAAGGGTATGATCCATGATATAAGGGTCTACATAGGTTAAAGACCAGAGTCCTTCACATTTGTATGTGTAGGGCAATGTGTAAAGGACAATGTTCATTCATGTTGGTAATGCAGGTGATGTATACACACAGACAGGAGTGTGTAGACATGGGAGGGTGTGTTAGACATACATAGAGACATTGATCTCTCTTATTAGTCATGTCCAAATGTTGAGACTTTCCATTTCATGGAATGACCACTTACAGTTGTGTCTCACAAACTGTTCCTCAATAGCATTGATGTGGGAGTTTGGAATAATGTGGACTACACATGTCCACTGCTAAAGGTGCATTCACTGACTGATGGCATGCATCAGGGAGTGAAAAGCAGATTAGGTGTGGTCATATGTGGGTGTTCACACACTGTGATACATTGCTATTTATGTGTGAAAAACATTTTGGGTAGTGTCATGTACCTTCCCTTTTGGCCATAAGTGATACCTTATTTTCATGGACTGGAGCTTACCTGAACCTTTTAAGCCTTTCACTTTTCAATTGAGTTGTAGACATGCAATCTGAGGATGGTGTTACCACCAGGACCAATGTGAAGTGGGGATGTCCCTAGCCATAGGTGGGGTCTGGTACCATGGATCTTTGTGCAGCTGCTGACAGTAAACGTAGGGCCACCTTGTCTCCATGCAAGTTATAGGAGACCTTGTTGGTGGAGTGATCTGTGACCATTTGATGAGGTTATTGGTGTGATCTCTTTGCACATTGAGTTACCACCGATGTCTTATACCTATTTCAACTGTCTTTTCAGCAACAACCGAGGAAAGCAGAGGAGACCGTGCTAACGACATTGGGGATGCAACTGGCCAGAGTTTCTCTGGTCAGGAGAATGACACCGATAGAGGCAGTGGCCCAGAGGGTGAGGAGCAATCCCTGGAAGAGGCTGAATCAACATCATCATCTTCAGAGTCGACCCCCAGTGGCAGCTCCCTGGTGGTGGCGGACCACACAGGACCTGTTTCCACACCATCCATGTCCACCCCCCCCCAGTTCCATCTCCACCCTCCCTGCTGCTCCCCACCAAGTCATCGGGCTCTGATCCAGTAAGGAGCGTGCCGTCTCCTTTGCCCCAGGCACCTCATCCCCTGCCCCTGTGGCCCCAGCTGCCCTGAGTGAGGAAGCTATTGACCTCCTGAGACACATGTCTGTTGGGTAGACTGCACTGCCGAATGCCATCCAGTCCCAGTCCAGCCAGCTGGGGCAGATGCTGGACTACCTGGAAGACATTCACAGTAGTATGTCTGTCCTACAGAGATCGTTTCAGGCTCTGGCCTCCTCAATGATAGCAGCCTTCCTACCACCCCAGCCTTCCACCCCACCTCCTGTCTCTTCACCATCCCAAATCCATTTACCCACACCTGTCCCCAGTAAATGCAAACATAAGCATGCACCCAAACCAACATCCACATGCAGTACACCGCCCACACACACAGCAAGAAGTCCAGGCATGCACCCACTGAACTGACCCTCACCTCCCTCACCAGCCTCACCACACTCATAACCCACAGAGCCCGCACCAACAGACACAGCCAAGACACAATAGACATCAAACCCACACACACCAGCACCAACAACAGGCACACCCATTACACACACAGACACACCCTCTATCTCCCAAAGCCCACCCCTTTTCATGCAACCTCCCCAGACTCCCATGGAAATCCTTCAGTTTTCCCTTGGCCTTCCCTCTGCCACAGTCACTGCCCCCCCTCCCACAGCCTAACCAATCCCTCCCAATACCAACCCAGCTCTCCCTAGCTACATCTTTGAGATGCATGTCCTGCCCACTAGATGCCTCTTCCTGGGGAGGCTTCCCTGGCAGTGTCATGTTAGGCAAGTAGAGTGGTACATCATTGTACTGTTGGACTGGCCATTGGCCTTTGTTCTCATCTGTTTTACTAAAATAAATTTACATTTTGATGACATATTGGTCCTGCCATTACATTTCATGCTATTGCTGTTATGGCTTCTTTAAGTACATGAAACTACAGTTGTCTAAGTTTCACCCAAATTGGTGATCCTTTCGAAGTGGTGAGTGTGAGATCACCTTTGCGCCTGTTCTTGAGTTACAGTGGACGAGGGGACATGTTCATCAAATGGATTGTTGGGATAACAACCAAATGAGGGTGACATTGCATTGTGTGGTTTTCAATTTGGTAACTATTTCAGCTTGGCCACTGTCAACGTAATTTAGCTTGCCCTTCTCCATATGATGTAGGTTGGGTATGTGGTAGATGTTTAGAAGTTAGATATCTGTGTATCCACACATGGAGGGTGTCTACTTTTCATACCTTTGTGCAGTTCTGCATGGACATTAGTCCATTTTACAGTGCTCCCATTAATCTACTTCCTCTAGATTTGTGCCAGATGTTGTTGGTGCTGTGTTTGTTTTAATAAGTTGCACTTACCCATTGCCTACACATGCCGGGCACTTGGCTATTCTATTGGATGTCCCTGAAATTCTCAGTTCCTAGGTCCAGAGCTCATGGAGTTTGTGAGGCATGTGCTATTTTGAGCTGTGGCCCACTGCCTCATGCTTTCAGGGTTCCCCGGATAGAGATATAGGTGTACTGCAGAGAGTGTTTCCATTGTGCCCTTAGAATGTTGCTCCCACTGCTTCTATGTAATCCCATTGACTGACACTGCCTTTTGATGTGGGAAGTGTGTGAGAGTCAACTACAGAGTTCTAGCTGAGAAGGTGTGTTTGACTTCGAGGACACAGCCATACTGATGTTTCTTTGACCTCAAGACGGAAACAGGGATGTGTGCATTGTGATTGTGTCATATTCACTAAGGCATCTTGGTCAGAGTTAGAATCCCAAGGCCTCTTGGTGGTTGCAGTCAGTTTAATGTGACTTTAACAAGACTTGAGAAATGGTGAGCTGCACAACTAGTGAAGATCAGTAGTGACATGGCAGACAAGTGAGAAATGGCAAGAGTTATGTGTGACAAACATTGATAGGTGTGATATTGTGGAGGAGGTGGGTTTGTGGAACAAAAACTTTAATTTAGACATCACTGTCACTTTAAATGAAAAGCTAACAATTTGCCATTTGTGTATGGTGTGCCTGAGCAGTACCAATGTTTGGGCCTGGGAGGGCATCCTACAGCTTTGTTTTGGACGAATGTTATGGAAATATCCCAGCCAGGGTCCCTGTATACCTGTGAAATACTTGGGGACCCCACCTCCCTTGCCTGGTCCACGGCGGGGCATCGTTTTGCAGAGGAGCCAAAGGCAACACGTAGTTGTGTGACTTACCGCCGATTTCATCTGCGACGGAGTGGGTTTTGAACGTGGTCCAGCAGGAACAGGAGTGGCAGGATGGGTAGGATCGGCTCCATTGTGGCACACGACGTGTGGAGGTGAGTTTTGTCCTTGTATCCCTCCCTTGCCGCCATCTCAGATGTGGTGGTCAGACCAGATGTGAAGCAACTCTTAATTGGGAGGGCAGTGTCACTTGCGGTACGATCCTCCCATAGCTTCATTGGCCCGCTCCGCCACTCTCTGAGTAGGGTGGTGGTATCAGCGGTTCAGCGGCGGTCTTCATGAAGCCAATCCTGCCAACTTGTAATAGGGTGGTCAGACCGCCAAGATCACCGTGGTTGGACTGCCACCGCAGGCATGTCACACCTGAACAGAAGTTGGGTGGTGGCTCTCCTCTACAGTGTGGCAGAAGTCACCATAGTACGCCGTACACTCGTCCGGGACGGAGTGGTTTTTTAACATGGTCCAGCAGGAACAGGAGTGGCAGGATGGGTGGGATCGGCTCCACTGTGGCACAGGATGTGTGGAGGTGAGTTTTGTCCTTATATCTCGCCCTTTCCGCCCCTCCCTATCCCTCCCTTTCCTTATATCCCTCCCTTTCCACCATCTCAGAGGTGGTGGTTGGACCAGATGTGAAGCAAGTCGTAATCGGGCGGGCAGTGTCACTTGCGGTCCAAGCCTACCATAGCTTCATTGGCCCGTTCCGCAACCGCTATACACTAGCGATTTGCTGCGGTTGCTGTGGCTGACCACGAACGTGACTTGCCTTTCATTATTGCTAATGTATAGATGTCTTTAGGACGTAATAGTTTGGGGACCAGATCTTCAGTACCACCTCGTGGCAAGCCTAGCACTGACAACGATGCCAGATCAACCCGTGAGTTTTCTAAAAAGCCATGGGATAAATCTAAACAGCAACAGAACGAAAAACCAAGCAGAGGTTCTCCACCCCCGGAGTACTCTGAGAGATGGTGCGATTTTCGTGATTGCACTAAAATCAAGACTCCAGACAGGTATCAGGCTCCTGATACATGTTCTCCTCGTTCCTTTCAGGAATCATCTGACCAGCAGTACGACAGAGGCAGGCGATCAGAACACAGACAAGAAGAGTATGTGAAACCTAAAAGAGAGACACAATGCTCCTCTGATGTAAAGATTTAGAAGGAGGACAGGCCTCCTCCATATAAAGCCCCTTTTCAGAAGAAGAAAGTTGCAGCCTTAACTGCTAAATATGCCACAGATGGTGAGAACCCTCCATTTCAACAAAAGTTGGGCGGTGGCTCTCCTCAACAGCGCGGCAGAAGTCACCATAGTACGCCGGACACTCCACCAGTTTCTGGTAGCGAAAGCAACTGAAACATTTGTGACAGTTGAAACCACGGACACCCATGTAGCCCCTCCATATAGAGTATATCACTTAGATATTCAAATTGAGGGTGACGTTCAACGCACCATTAAAGCAATAGTCTGAGACTACCTAACTGCATCTTATGACATTTTACTGGCAGAGGTCGATTGGCCGCCCACCAGTTGTACTTGCATCCACCCAAGGAGAGGATGTAAATTCTACCTTCTTTTTCACATCTTGTCCCTGACGAAGTCAAACAAGCTTATGCATATGAATGGGACCTTGCATTGGCCCCTGCACTTTACCATAATCATGTTGGTTGGAATAAAGATTCCCCTCATATTATACCTATATGGTCTACCACACAGGTAGAGTCACCATATCCTATTAAACGGGATGCTAAGGCACCCGTTACGGAAATTCTTTCCTAACTGGAGTACCAGGGAGTAATTGTATCCTGTGTAGACATTGAACAGTCATACACACACATTTGCAGTACAAAATACACATAGTATGGCACTCATTAACAATGTAGTCCACAAAAAATACAAACGCCCCTTGGACATTTTTCAATGTTTTTTTCAGTTACAATTTGGCTCCTGAGAGTCGAGACTGGTCCGCCTTTAACACCCTGGGTTTTCAAATGCGCTCTGCATGACTTTCTATGGGCTATAACAACAGCCTGGGAGTTTTTGGAACACAAATTGTGTCAATACTTCATGACATTGACGCTGATGCTCTGTCCTACGTAGATGATATCTATCTGACGGACAATGAATTAAACCCCCATTTACCCAGAGTAAATTGCATAATATTGAGATTTGCTGAATTGGGCTACAAGTTCTAAATCTAATATAGCTTTTCTCAGTGTCCTTTTCTTAGGATATGAACTTACCAATGAAGGAAAGAATCTTGCCCCTCATTTTCTAAAGAAATGTGTTTAATTTCAACCTCCTAACACACGTAAACAATTGCAGTCTCTGCTAGGATTTTTGGATTTTGGCAGAACATACATACCTGAATATGCACAATTCATTAAACCTCTTTATGCTTTAATACACCCTGATTTTTCCACTTCATGCTGGTCATCAGAACATACAAAAACACTCAGATCTTTACAAACTGACTTGCTTAAAACACACCACTTGAATACACGTGTCAATCCCACAAACCTGGTTATCCGAATTTTACCAGGTGCAATTGGATTTACATATATCATCTTTAACGATTAGGAAACAGTGCCTTTTGCATTTAAAGCGCATTTATATTCCAGTGCGGAAATACGTTTTGCTTCCACTAAAAAAATACTGACTACTGTGCAAATGGCCATCCTTAAAGAACGACCACTTGCTCAAGGAAAACGCATTATTGCCGTTACTCCGGTGCCAGCCTTAGAGGCTGTGAACAGAGCTAGCGTTCCTAACGCCATGGCCCTCCTTCCTAGATGGATAGAATGGCTACACCCTTAACAGCTGTTGATGTTGACTTTGTCTTTGACCCTTCTTTACAAACACAAGCATTTCTACAGTATGAGCGTGCATATCCTATGCCATCTACTGTTCTGCCTCTTGATCAGCATAAATATATTATTTACACTGACGATTCAGCTCAACCTGCCATAGTTTCTAAGCATTGATATTCCGCCGCGCGCTCTATCGTTATTGGTATTATGCTGGATGGTGTTTTTCACCCTCAAACAACTCACACGCAGTCTTTAGGAGACTGCACTGCACAGTTGGCTGAACTGAAGGCCTTGTATTTGAAATTATGGATCCTAAATTCCCCACACTTATTGGGCCTGATTCACAGAACTAACTTACGTCAAAAACGTAAAGTTAGTACTTTTTGGTATTCACAGAATACACTTACTCATTTTGGTATTCACAGAATTAACTTACTGATTTCGGTATTCACAGAAGTTAGTAGTCCTAACTTTAGGACTCCTAACTTTACTACAACTAAACTGAGAAAAATCCTAACTTTAAGAATTTCGGTATTCACAGAAGGCATTTAGGAGTCCTAAAGTTAGGAGTCCTAACTGTACTACTCCTAAACTGAGAAAAATCCTAACTTTAAGACTCTCGGTATTCACAGAAGGCATTTAGGAGTCCTAAAGTTAGGAGTCCTAACTTTACTACTCCTAAACTGAGAAAAATCCTAACTTTAAGACTTTCGGTATTCACAGAAGGCATTTAGGAGTCCTAAAGTTAGGACTACTAACTTCTGTGCGTAAGTTAGTTCTGTGAATCAGGCCCGTAGTGTGTGATTCATATTACTGTGTTCAGTCCTTTAATGATAATTTACATTTTTGGCAACAAAATGATTTCAGAGATTCAAAAGGTAGCACAAACTGCTTTGGGTTAAAGTGGCAGATCTTACAGATAGGTTGCCACAAACTTATGCAATACATACACTGAGTCATCGACGTGTGGGAACACATGCTATTGGGAATTCTCTGGCAGATGAAGCAGCCAAATCTGCAGTAGCCACAGCTACAATAGCAGCAGTTACATGCTCTAAAACTCGTATCAATAATGATATCTTGTCTGCCGTAAATGAACTTAAAAACAGCACTCCTTTACCAAAATGCTTTCTTTCTAAATACTCTTATCACTTAATGACCAGAATTTTCCTTTTGTAACTATTACTGGAGTTGGCAATTGTTTGATTACCAACGAAGAACGCAGACATGCTTTGATTGACACCACACATGAAGGTGTAGCTTCCGCCCATGTGGGAGTGGTGGCCACTATTTCGCTCTTACTGCAACACTATTGGGGGCAGGGCTTATACCAACAGACTAGAAAATATGTCCTATGTTGCTACATTTGTCAGCAAATTAAAGGCTCCACTGTGTCTCGTCCACTGCAGACACATCTCTTCATTTCCAACAAGCCTTTAGGCTGTATTTACCTTGATCATTGTGGTCCCCTGATTTCGGTTACTGCGTTCAAATTTATTTTGGGTGCAGTTAATTCCAGCTCCAGGTTCCTCTGGGTCCGGCCACAGCGCTCGGCTGATGCTCAAACTGTTATTAAAGGCTTGCAAGTCTTCATAACGACTTATGCATGCGATTCATTCCATTCAGACCAGGGTCTGGCTTTCGCTTCCAAAGCGTACCATGATTCAATGACGTCCAAGGGTGTAAAGGTGCATTATTCTTCTCCATGTAGGCCCGAGGGCAATTCTGTTGTGGAAAGAATGAATCGTGACTAAAAGCAGTCCTTAACGGCTAGAGTATTAGGTACAGGGCATCGTTGGGTGAACCATCTTTATAGGGTTCAGTGAGCACTTAATAACATCCCCAAAAGATCTCTGGAGGGGACGACCCAGTACAAAGTACTTTTTGGCATCAAAATGTATGTTCCTGACCTTGATGGTCCAGCATTGTGGTGGTTGCTGCGACCTTTGATGTAGATAACCATTGTGCTGTCTTGGTTAGTGACCTAGAAAAGTTCCACAACACACACTCTAGCAAATACTCGCCTACGTCTCTTTCCTCGAGTGCTGAAGAACAAACTACAGTTTCCGGCTGGCTTCCAAAAGTTGGAGATCCGGTTTGCGAAAAGGTGGTGATTAAAAAGGAATTTGGCCCAACGTACCGTGCTCCTGTTCCAGTCCTTGGCATACAAGGTACACAAACTGTCATCTTACCACCACTTCCTGGCTCTAAAGACAAACGTTTTTCTCCATTGAACATGTCAAACTACACCAAGTGGCCAGTTCCCCATAGTATGCCAGGAAGTGTTCATATACTTCCCCAAGACTTTCCTTTGCAGCCCGTGAGCACCACCGATGCTGATCCTCGGCATGATCCTGGGGGAGGGAGGAGGCTGAGTCCTCGGCCGACAACCTGACGGAAATGATAACTGTTTCTACTATTGCGTTTTTTTTTTTGTGCTAATCAACTTTTTTGATTTTTGAAAAACAAATAAAAGGGAAAGGGAAGTAACAGTACAGCACTTAAATCGGTATTCAGTGGCATGTCAAGTATGCCAGTGACAATATTTTACATACATGCATAACAATCTGGGCACATTACAAAAACAAGCAGTCGAAGGGTGAAAAGACAAGCATGCAGACCTCATTATCCCAATTGGTTGATCCATTTGCCCCATATCTTTTGGTGTTTGGTTGGGCATCCCTTAGCCTCGAACAAGGGTTTCTCTTAGGCAGCGCACCAGTCTACCCCACTAGGCCACTTAGCTAGTTTGGGGGGGATCAGGTTGTGTCCATGCCCTGGCGATATCGCGCTTGGCCACCATAGTAGCCGTCCCCAGGAATAATTTATCTGCTCGGGACCCATCTAGTTGTTGGTTTATAACAAGTTATGTTCACTTGGTGCACTGTTCACTTGGTGATTATCACCGTAATATAAACACTTTATGTTCAATATAAACACTTTATGTTCAAAATCATATATGTTTTTATTCTTATTTTTCAAAAAATATTGTTGAAACTCATATATAAACCCAATTGTCCTCTTCACTCTATTGGTGAAATTAATACATCAATACGCACATTGTACATTACATACAGATGCTTGTAAACAACATTGTTTTTACAAAATCATGCAACATTCATTGTAATGCCCGATGCATTTCGGGACCTAAAAAGTCCCTTCCTCAGGGGCAAATCTGAAAATATAAAACAAAATAATTACATTCATTCGATTTCCATGCGGGCTCAAAGTCACTTAAGTGCTCAATGTAATATTCAAAATAGGTCACATGCTGACCTGTATCCATTGTCAACTAACCTGGTGTGCCTAATATTAGTAATCAAAACTAACACCCAGTGTTTGTGTATGTATGATATGTGTCATACCTGTATCCTCATACGTCTGCCACTTGCATCTACCGATCCTGTGTAGAAACTGCAATCAACCGATGCCACTTATTAAGGAATGCCACATTGAAAGACCAAACTCATAGATTATATAAAGTCACCTAGCTTACAACCCAAACCAACTGAAGTCTCTTACCTCCAGCTAGACCCTGTTGGAAAAGTCTGTCAAAATAAAAACAACAACTCGTGAACCTGCTAACAAAGAACCAAATCAATACGGGGACTGAAAATGTCAGTCCTCCCTAAAACAACGATACGCTAGAATCTGGACTAATCCCAAGGTAAACTTATTTGGCCGCCATATTAGAAGGCCAAAAGCGATACCGCGTGTTGCTGGTGCTCAATCCTACTAAGATTTAAAAACAAATCTAACCCATTGCATCAAAAAATGTGTAAATGGTTATTTAATAAAATGAAACCACTGAGCTAAATGCTCGACCTAACATCGAAAAAAACAATATAGTAGTATATAACCGGTCCTCAATAATCTATGGTAGTAAAAATATATAAATGAGCTCATAAACTCATCATGTGGCTGCTCGCTATACCGTCACAATATACTTTACTGAACTGTAGTATCTAGCAAGTAACAAGCTAAAACTCAACGCTTTAACATCACGTGCCCAGCCTGTTGTTGTAATGTATTGTGTGATATGTACCCATTGTTAATGAGAGATGTGTTACTCTGCCCTTCAGTCTAAAGAAAACATGACATATCTAATCGATCATTAAGCCCTTTCGGAATCATTGTTTCGAGGGTATTTATCCAGTATATCTCACGTTGGAGTAATTTTTTATTATTGTCTACTCCTGGATGTATTATTACTTTTTCTATCACCTGAAATCTTATTTGGAAGATAGAATGATTTTCTTCAATCCAATGATTGGCCAGTGCTGAAGTTAAATTTTTTGTCCTGATTCTGCTTTTGTGTTCTGTGAGCCGTATTTTTATCTTGCGTGCTGTCTTGCCAACATAGGCTTTTCCGCAAGGACATTTGATACAATATATTACGTTATTGGTATTGCAATCACTGGTGTGTCTCAACGGGATTCTTACTCCTGAGATTGGGTGTGTTAATGTGTTGCCTGTAATTACATTATTGCAGTGCGTGCAGTTGAAACATCTCAATGTCCCTTTAGGATCCTTTAACCGGTTGTCAGTGGTTGTGATGGTCAATAGTTCCCTCAGATTCCTTCCTCTGGTATATTCATGTAGAGGTTTATTCTCAAATATCTTGTTGAAATCAGATTCATTGGCTAACAGTTCCCATCTTTCATTGATGATCTTTTTGATTGCTGGTGAACTGGTAGTATATTTGGACGCAAATACTATTTCATTGGATTTCTTTGTAGTGTTAGGAGTGAACAGATCTTTACGTTCTTTACTGGCGGCTCTGTTTGTGCAATCTTCCAATATACTTTCTGGATATCCTCTTTGTTTATACCTCTGTTTGTATTCCTCTGTTTTCATCAAACACACATCTGGATCAGAACATATTCTCTTTATCCGAATGAATTGCGAATACGGTAAATTCCTGATGAGGCTCCTGGGATGGAAACTGGAGTGGGCAAGCGCGTTGTTACGATCCGTAGGTTTGGTATATATTTGAGTGTCTACTCCTGAACCTTCTTGTTTTTTGATTATAGTTACATCCAAATATTCAATTTGTTTTTCATGAATTTTGTGGGTAAACTGTATCCGTGGGTCAAAAGTGTTTATAGTATGTAGCAATTCATCCAGTGTCTCCCGTGTGTCCATCCAGACCATAAAGATGTCATCTATAAATCTACAGTAAAGGTTAATTTTTGACCACCAGGACTAGTTGCTCATTATATTTTGATGTTCAAATAGGGCCATGAAAATATTAGCATACGCAGGAGCCCCCGAAAAACCCATGGAGGTTACTGTGAGCTGAGCATAGTATCTGTCATTCCACTTGAAATAACTATGTTGTAAACAAAAGTTGAGTAACTGTAACAATAATATCTTCTCAGTTTCGATATCCTCTAACTGGAGCAACGCCCACTCAACTGCATCTAATCCTGCTGCACGAGGTATTGAAGTATAGAGCGCAGTGACATCAATAGTGCACAGTAACCAAGTTGCTTGCATCTCAGGTTGCATGTTTTGTAGTTTTAACAAAAAATCAGTAGTGTCTCTTATATACGATTTCCAGCCCTGTACAAATTTCTGGAGGAAATAATCCAAGTATCTGCCTAGGGGTCAAAGATTGACCCACATCCAGACACAATGGGTCTAAACGGAGGGTTCATCACATCCTTGTATATTTTAAGTATCATATATAGTAAGGGTCTCCGTGGGTTGGATGTAGTGAGGTATACCCATCTAGGCCATCCATAACTCCCAGGAGGAGGTGTAGGGGGTTGGGGGGTGCCTGCCAACCCAGGACATGTGTGAGTTCTGATTCTATTTTATCCCAGTATTTTGTAAGATGGGGACAAGACCAGACCATGTGGTAAAAAACCGCTGATTGCTGTCCGCAGCGGGCACATGCAGACGAGTTGCGCAAGCCTGCTCTATGCAGGCGTTCCGGGGTGAGATAGGCGGTATGGAGGTAATATATTTGGATGAGGCGGGGTCTGGCGGAGATGGTGCCGGTCTAAGGGGCCATAAGGGCATCACGCAGGTCATCGTCTTCCAGAGGGCCCAGCCATCCCTCCCACCGGTGCTTGAGTGGGTCAAGCGTTGCAGGGCCGTTATTCGTAAGGGTGCGGTATATTCGTAATATTCCTCCCTTCCCTAGGTTCCCTATCATAACTTGCGCCTCTAATGGGCTGAACTCCGGGAGTGTGGTGCCTGTTGATAGGTGCATATTGAGGGCGTGCCGCAGCTGAAGGTACTTTTAAAATTGTGAGGCGTGGAGGGTGAAGCGTCCCTGTAGGTCCTGGAAGGTCCGTATGTGATCTCCCACCCACACGTCACCCAGTTGTGATATGCCAATGTGATCCCACCGTTTGAAGCCCTCTAGTGCTACCACCTCCTTCAACCATGTGCCCTGCCAAATTGGTGTTTGCCGGCTCAATTCGTTGTCCCATTGTGTGTGTCGCAGGGCTGCGTGCCTGGCTAGGAGGACCGCCCGAGTTACTGATGGCAGTGCTCTTGGGATTGGGCACCCATACATAATGGCTTGGATTCGGGGGAGGTCTATGTCTCTTAGTTCGGTTCTGTAGGCTGGGTCGGACCACCCTCCGGTGAACCAATCATGGATGACGAGCAGCCGGGTGGCTAGGTAGTATAGGTAAACGTCAGCCATGCCCATGCCTCCATCGAAGGAAGGAATCCGACAACGGGCGAGGGCTATACGTGGTCTCCCACCTTCCCGCAGAAACCTAGTGGCCATGGCGTCTATCTCTTTAAACCAGCTTCGTGAGAAGTGAAAGGGGGTGTTTTGAATGAGGTATAGGAAGCGGGGAAGGATCATCATCTTAAATAATGCCGCCCTCCCGAGAGGGTTAAGCGGCAGGGTTTGCCAGCGCCGGAGATCCTCTTTGGCCTTCTTGACGAGCGGAGTAACGTTCAGCGCCCATTCCAATTCGGGGAGCAGGGCGACCCATATGCCCAGATATTTAAATGACTGTCGTCTGATGGTAATGTTTGACTGCCAATCAAAACATTCCCTAAAAAGGTGGAGGGGTGCCAGGGTCGATTTTGCTGGGTTGAGTCGAAGGCCAGAGACGCTCTCAAAGGCTTGCAAGGTGCGAAGACATCTAGGGCCTGAGCGGGCCGGGTCTGCCAAGAATAGCCGGACATTGTCCGTGTACAGGGCAATATTATCTATGTGGTGACTCCCCCAGGTCCAGCCCTGAATCAAGGCGTCCGCTCGAATGAGGCACGCCAGGGGCTCCATCGCTACCACGAACAAGAGTGGAGAAAGGGGACAGCTCTGTCTCGTGCCTCTGTGGATCGGAAATGTCTCCGAGAGAGCCCCATTAATGAGTACTCTGGGTGTGGGGTTGGAGTAGAGGACTCGAATGAAGCGTCAAAACTGCTGACCCATTCCCATCATTGTTAGTACTTCATTGAGATAGAGCCAATCGACTGTGTCGAAGGCCTTTTCAAAATCGACAAGGAGGAGCGCTAGGTAGGGGGCGAGCATGTGGCGGTTCGCGAGGGCTAGGTGGAGGCGTCACAAACAGTGTCTAGTGCTGCGTGCAGTGTGTATAAACAAGTAAGGCTCGGGTCCTGCCACTACCTGGCCTGGACCACTACAATATCATCAAACAAACCCAGTGACCAGTAGGTTGTTCCGATTGAATTGAATAGACCTAGACATTCTGTTCTAAAGTCTACGTGCTTTATTCCACTTTCAGCTTGAGAATTTTTTTAGCAAAATTGGCCCAGTCATTTCATGTCATGAGATGGGCAACACATCATTTAGATACACATTAAAAAAACATTTACATCCAAAATACACATGAACACTTTGAAATACCACACTTGTGATTAGACACCGTGTAAACAGGTCAAAAACACAAAATTTAAACACAAAAATCAGTCATAAACAGTATAAATGACAAGTCCTTATTTACACACTAGCACTAGGCGGACAACAACAAATCTGAAACTCAGGTATACACCTACTGTCCTGCCTGTGACATGAGTAATGGGGGTACACAATAACATTGGGCATTGTCTGTAGGGGGAAAGAAACAATTCAAACTAACTCGAGGGAATTAGTATACACCTACTGTCACAGGCAGGACAGTAGGTGTATACCTGAGTTTCAAATTTGTTGTTGTCCGCCCAGTGCTAGTGTGTAAATAAGGACTGGTCATTTATACTGTTTATGACTGTTCTTTGTGTTTAAATTTTGTGTTTTTGACCTGTTTACACGGTGTCTAATCACAAGTGTGGTATTTCAAAGTGTTCATGTGTATTTTGGATGTAAATGTTTTTTTAATGTGTATCTAAATGATGTGTTGCCCATCTCATGACATGAAATGACTGGGCCAATTTTGCTAAAAAAATTCTCAAGCTAAAGTGGAATAAAGCACGTAGACTTTAGAACAGAATGTCTAAGGTCCTATTCAATTCAGTCGCAACAACCTACCTGGTCTCTGTGTTTGTTTGATGATAGTGCTGCGTGCAGGCATAAAGCCGCACTGGTCCGGGTGAATCAGTTTGCTAAGGAAGGGGCATAGGTGTTGAGCCAGGACCATGGCATAAATTTTAACTTTGGTGTTGAGCAGTGAGATCGGCCTATAGTCTGCACAAGCCGACGAGGGTGGTTGGGTCTTGGGAATGACCACAATGGTCGCCATATCTGTTTCAGGGGGAAATGCTTCAACTTCTGCAACATGGTCGAATAAGATGGAGAGATGAGGGATCAGCAGTTCCCGGTAGGTGGCATAGTACTCCTGAGGAAATCCATCCGGACCCGGAGTTATCCGGAATGCCAGCGAGGAAATCGCAGAACTAATCTCTTCTGGGGTGAAGGGGCGGTCCAGGGTGGCCGCCTCCGAGTGAGTCAGGCAGGGAATACGAACTTTCCCCGGGTCTATTAAGTCCGGGAGAGAGCCCTCCAGCTTACGTGCTGAGTATAGGCGGACGTAGTAGTCAGCGAAGGCCCGTGCGATCTCGGGCGATGTGCAGCGAGTGTCTCCGGAAGAGTCTTTGACTTCAGGGACAATTCGGTTTGCTAGTGGGTATGAGGCCAGCCTGTGTAGCAGCTGCCCATTCTTGTCACCCCAGCCATATACCCGGACAACAGTCGAGCGCCATAACAGCTTGGCTGAGTCCAATGAGATCTGCTTGATCTCTTTGCGCAGGACTGCTAGTTGCCTATCTTGAGCCACATCTGGGGCCCTGGTGAGCTCGGTCTCCAGCCGGAGTGCTTGCGCTTCAAGGAGAGCCAAGCGGCTATCCCGGGACAATCGCTGTGCTCGGAGGTGGCTCCTGGCCACTCCTCAGATAGTGGCCTTACCCGCCTCCCAGGGGGTACTCGGGGAGGGGACAGAGTCCAAATTTGTTTGGAAGTACTGCCGCAGTTCCTCTCCTATAGCCTTTAAAAACTCTTAAACTCTTTACACTGTAGGAACCAGGCGTTTAATCGCCATATCGGTCGCCGCTTATCCGGGGTTTCGCCGAGGTGCAGGAGCACTGCCGAATGGTCTGAGATTCCTCGGGGGAGGATAGCCATGTCAGCCACGTTGTGGCAGTCGGGGACAGGCATAAAAATCATGTCTATTCGTGCGTGGGTATGATGTGCAGCTGAGGTGTTTGTGCATCGGGGGGTTCGAGGGTTCCAGGTCCGCCAAACATCACAAAGGCCCAAAGTAGCCGCCCATTCAACCAGCTTGTTTGCCTGTGTCACCCTAGCAGGGGAGGATGTACCTGTAGTGTTGAGCGTGGGTTGCATGACCGCATTAAAATCACCTCCTAAAATCGTCTGTCCTAAAGACAGGGTGGAGATAGCGTCTATAAGGTGTCTCAGTGTTGGTGTTAGCATAGCGGGTGGGACGTGTATGGACGCGAGGTTAAGGGTCTTACCCCCCAGTGTTCCAGAGAGAGTTACAAACCGCCCTTGTGGGTCCCTATGGATGTTGGTGGGGACAAAAGGAAGGGTTCTCCGCAGCAGGATAGCCACCCCCGGGAGCCTCTGTCAAAGCCTGAGTGCCACACCCTGTCAAATCCGTAACGTGCAAGGAAGGAACACTGGGTCCCCAGGAGGTGGGTCTCCTGAAGCAGGAGGACGTCGGGGGAATGTCTTTGGGCATACTTCAGCTGTACGTTTGATGCGATCAAGCAACCCATTGACATTCCAGGACATGACTCGAAGAGAGTTACCCCTATGTTCTGCGTGTGCCATATGGAGCGTGTGGTCTAAGGGAGTCATGGAGCAGTAGCCCGCCAGGAGCCATTAGTGGGATACGAGGAGGGTGTGGTCCCCTTGCTCGAGCTGCAATGTATGGGATCACGGTGCATGTGTGGTAGTCCTGCGTTAAAGTGCTGTGACTGATAGACGAAAACAAGAACAGTGCAAAACAGAAAACCAAGCAGTGGACAACGGTCCAAGTCTACCTCCCCCCACCCTACACTTCTGTAACTGAAGCATCTGTCGCCCTACAAACTAGAAAAAGAACAGGCTAAACTAAAACGCTTAGCTTAAGAGTTGCGTGGTGGACCCCTCCTCCAGCGTTGGATGTGAGTGCAGCATCAGCAGATTTATCTGAATTCTACAGTTCAGTGGGACCCAAGTCCCGGGAGCCCCGAAAGTGAGGCCTTTCAGTTCCTTCATTACTGCTCTCTCGTGGCTCGTCAAATCACTGGACTGCGGGAGAGGTCTGAGTCCGCAGTTACTGAGTCCAGAGTTCTGGGGGGGCTGTGCTCAATGGACAAGTTGTCCGTGGATCTGCTCCGTTGTCGGGGTAGGGAACCCGTGGGGCTGATGGTGGTTCTTGGTTCGCGGGTGGTTGCGCCAGGTGATTTAGAGGCTTCTTTGCAGGCTCCACGGCCCCTGCGTGATTGAGTACACCTCCTGCCCTGTTTGGGAGACAGAGGACGAGGGGCTTGGGGCCCAGACGGTGAGGGTGGGGAGGCCGGATGAGCCCTGAGAGGCCGCTCCTCTGACAGCCAGGTCCACGCGGCCTGTGGGGAGTCAAAGAATTTTGCCTTGTCCTGAAAGACCACACGAAGACGGGCTGGGAAGAGGAGTCTGTATTGGAGGTTGAGGGCGCGCAACTTCTGCTTCACCTCTGTATAGGAGTGCCGTTGAACCTGGACCTCTTTGGTGTAGTCCGGAAACACCATTATGGTATGGTTTTGGAATTTCAGGGTGCCCAGAGTCCATGCCTCCCTCAGGACAGCATCCTGGTCCTTGAAGTTAAGAATCCTGGCTATTATTGGACGATGTGGGGCCCCGGGCGGTGGCTTGGGTGCCAGGAATCGATGGCCCGTTCGATGGCGAACCAGGCATACAGTGTGTCTTTGGGCATCCATGATGTTATCTACTTTTCTATGAAGGTCGCCACTTGACCCTGTTCAATCCCCTTAGGAGATTCCACCAGGTGGACGTTGTTGTGCCGAGATCGATTTTCGGCGTCCTCAGCCCTTCTTTGTAGTTCTTTAGTGTGGGTCCGCAGGTGGGCTACCTGCTCTTTTAGTTGGTGCACATTGTCCTCCACCATAGAAAGGCGGGATTCCGCTTCTGAGATACGGGCCATGGCATTGCGCAGGTCCTGCCGGATGAGGGCCATATCTACTCGAACCTCGCCGATCTTGTCCTCCACCGAGGTCTGGGATGTGCTGATCGCTTGCAGGATTGCGGTGAGGTCACTGCCAGGGAGGGACGGGCCACCCACAGCACCTTCCATCGGGCCCTGTTCCGCCGTGGTGAACTGGTCCATTTTTGTCTGAGTTTGGGTAGTGGAGGACTGACAGCAGGTGTCCCTGGCCCGGAGTCGATCAGGCAGGGAGTTAGGGGTCACTTCCTCTCCGACCTCCCCGCGTTGTAGCAAGGAGGACAAGCTCCGTGGTCAAAGGTGGGGATCAGTGGACGGCGGAGCCCGAGGGCCACACGATCTGTGAGTAGGTCCGGCGGGCCGGTTGCACAGCCTCTGGGCCTGAGAGAGCTTCCGCCCAGGGCGATTGGTTGTGTTAAGGGCCCAGAGTGGAGTGGGGCCCGTTCCCCCAGTCGTAAGGCCTGTAGGGTGCAGGTAAGGCACCACAGCAGGGCGTCAAGGGTAGTGGTCGTCCTCCAACGGCCCGGTCCAGTCGGAGGTGGGTAGGGGGGGGGGTTTCCAAGGGTCCGGAGTGGGCAGGGGCTTCGATGCGCGAGGGATTGTTTACCAGCCCCCTTCTTCAGGTTCGGTCAGAAGGCCTCGGTCCACCTCGGTGTCCAGGCTAGGCCACGGTGCCTCCGGCGGTCACGTCCCACAGAGAGCGAGATGGGGGCCTTTTGGGCCGTCGAGGGAAGTATGTGAGCGCCGCCGCCCCAGGCGATCTAGCGGGGCGGGGTACTGTATGTAGAGTTTGCCCCTAGGACACTTCGGTCTGTGGGTCCTGGCCCACCCCCTCGTGGAGCCAGAGGATACCGGCGTGGGTCAGGGTCAAGGCGCCCCTCCGGGGTCAGTTGGGCGGTGGAACGTCACCTTCAGGAGAGCCCCAGCTGCAGGATGAGGGAGGCGGGGGAGGAGGGGCGGCAGCCCGGGTCCGGCAAGTGGATCCACACCCGGGTCACCCTCCAGCTCAGTCGTGGGTCCCAGGCGAGGAAGGGCCCGATGGGTCTAATGCCTCGAAGGCCCTCCGGGGCCGCAGGGCGCAGGCAAATGGTTTCCGCCCCCCCAGAGGATCGAGGGGGCACTGCGGATCGCCGGGGCTGCAGCCTTCGGAGGCAGGGGAGGGCCCCACTCACCGCTGTTTGAGGGATCCGGTGGGACGCGGAGCCGATGTAGGCCCCAGTGAGGATCCTCCGTCGCAAAGTCATTTCTTTCTGCCTTCAAGGTGCGAACGAGGGCCGATCGTCATCTCAGTCGTCCAGGGGGCCTCTGCCTCTACCCGGTCGCACCTCTACGCCGCCGCTCTCAGTCCATGCCCTTCACGGGCGTGGATCGCTGCTTGGATCCGAGGGGGAGAAGGCCCAGGGGTCAGGGCCAGGCAGGCGCCTCGGCGGCCAGTTGGGAAGCGGTCGTCTGTCGTCAGGAGGCCAGCAGGTGGGGCGCTGGGCCGGTGTCACCTCGGGTCCCCGCAGGCCCCCGGCGGAAGATCTCAGGCCTCACCGGGGTGCCTCGGAGACGGGCCGGGTCCGCCATCTTGTGCAGCCATGCTGCCAGTCACGGGGAGGAGAAGTGACACCCAGCGGGTGATGCGGGCTCCTCGATTGTCTTAGGGCAATGGCACCGCCTCAGGGAAGAAGCAGCCGTCTTTGGGGCAAGAATTAGGCTGCCGATGGCCGTGGATTACGGAGCAGATGACGGTGGGGTCCGGAGCACTCTTAGAGTGCGACCGCCATCTTGATGCTCCAAGCCACGCCCCCCACTATTGCGTCTTCTACAGTGGATGTCATTTATACGGATCCTTTAATGTCAAATGTATAATTCACTTTGGGTACATTTATTTACAAACACTCCACATTCACTCACATATGAGTGATAAGAATGACAGTTGTTACAATTAGGACGAGTGAGATGAATGGATGGTGTTTCATTCAGCATGGTGATAGTATGAATTTTGAATTGTTGTCCTTCATTTGGGGTACGCACCTTGTTGTATGGATACAGGAACACTTATAGTAATTACTGTGTTAACTTTAGGCGATATAATGCATTATCTCGAATCATATATGTTATGAGGCTTTTATGAATAGAATGGATTATAGATGATTTTTCTCTTGACTAGGTTTTTACGGAAATACATAGGAGAGGAGAAAATGTAAGTATTAGTCCTGATGAAGGTGGTTCCATTGTTCCTATTCCACCGAAACGCGTCGACGCCTTGTTTGTTGTTAAATTTGTACTATATGGAACCACATTCTGACAAAGAATTGATTTCTTGCATTATGCTGTGTTTATGTACTTTTACAAATTAATGCACCGATGACAAATGTGACTGTCGCTTTTAAGTCCCTTCCGATTTTTACAATATGAACTTTGTATGATTCATGTTTTTAGTATTTTTAAACCCGATGTATATGTGATTGAAATTTTTTATTAAATAGAACTTATGAGTGTTTCAATATCCTGTTAATTTCTGCTCCCGTTGTTTCTGGGCTGACGTATGTGAGTGAATGTGGAGTGTTTGTAAAGAAATGTACCCAAAGGGAATTATACATTTAACATTTAAGTCATACGTGGTGCCTTGTCTCTTTTGGTTACGTGGAGCCCCTCTCATTGTATGTCAGATTTATACGGATCCACCATTGGTAAATCCTTCCCAATCAGACTATTTGAGTCCTACTGCTGAGTCACAACCCCCAGTTTTCCAGCTGCGTGCCTCCGGGTACTATATGGATCAAGATGATTTTTCTTCAGACTATTCTTCTGTTTTGCATCCTCCTCCAGCACAGATTTGTGTTTTTATTTCCTGGTTGAAACGCACTTATCTAGTCCTGCCTTGGATATATGTTTGCATCATACTCTCCTTGGTTTTTTGTTCATGTGGATTGGATTTGTGACTGTATTTTTCCTGTTAATCAATAGCCATTACTCCCCGAAAGTTCTGTGACGGAACTGGTCGACGGGGTGTTGGCCCCCCCATTCTACTTCGCATTAACTGAATAGAGACCTGTCCCTCGTCAACATTTCAGCCGCTCCGGTGACTGATGGGATTGTTTGGGATAAAGTTCCTTTCAATATATTCGGCCCTACGGAGACCCTGCAGATACCATATGTGTTCAAAGTTTCAATGGGTGATGTAATAGTAGTGGGTTACAGTCAGATGATTGGGATGTTGATACTGTAAATTCTACGCTTTCAGAGCTGGAGTATTATACATTTTTTCAATCAGAGGGGCTATATCTTATTTCTGCTAACTATGCCAATATGTTTTGTTATCATCATTGTGGACATTACCTGCACAGAACCAGTTATCAGCTCATACATTTTTATTATACTCAACGGTAACATTGTCCAACTCCCCCACCAGGGAAATCCAGAAAGCATAGAGACAAGTTTAGAGGATATGATACTTCAGACCCCACGTCACATTATTTTACATTAGTTCCTACCACATCAAAAAAATATATGCTGACACAAACCAAGCTAATATAAACAGCTTCGTTTGTCAACCAATTGGCTTTTAAAGGCTATGATTACTGGAAGGACACAATTGATTTAAAATCAATTTGGGGAACTGTCGGAAGGACGGGCGGAAACAGAAGCGAGGAGGCCGTAGATGTGTAATAATGAGATGGGATTTATTCAGTATTAGTTGTCCCGAAGTCAGGAAAAAGACAGGTCTCAAAACAAAAAAGAAAACAAAAGAAATAAGCACAGTCTTGGCTGGGTCTTGGAAGTCTTCCAAATAGGTCCACCACTGTAGGAGTTCTCTTCACTCTCTTGTGGTCTGGTCAGATCCCCGAAGTTGCACTCAAAATAAAAAAAACAAAAAAAACGCGGTCAACGGTCATGCACAACTGGATAACCTTGTCTTCCACCACACCCGGTGAAGGCTTGAATAAGTGGGTTGTGCAGGAGGGAAACAAAATAAGTGAAGGAAGGCAGGTGCTGGGTGATAGAAAGGGAGGGAAATACCCAGTGGAAATAGAGACACTTCTGGAGTGGGTGTTCTTCCCCTAGGATTGTGGCTCAGGAAGTTAAGGGAGGCTACTAAGCAGGCCCCCCTCTCCCTCCACCTCCCCTCCTTCCCTTCCTCTGCCCAGGTCACATACCGCTCTCAGCCGCAACTCTCCTGAGTTGCGGCGGCTCGTGCGTGTCCCCCGGGATCCACCAGTCCTCACACCACAGCTCGGGATTCTCGGGGTCTCTGGTGTCGTCTCCCTCCTTGGTCGTCTCCGCGTCGTCTTCAGCTGTGCCCGGGCTCTCCTTCGGCTCTCCCTCCGTTCCTTGCTGACTCGCCTTCCCTGTCACACAATCTTCCGCGTCTCTTCTTCCGTCCCAGGGCCCGCCCTTCGAATCCGATTGGAACGACGTCACTCCCGCTCTGCCCCTCCTAGGCTCGAGGAGTTCCCAGGTTGTTTTTCCGTGCTGTGGGGAAGGACAAGAGTCTGTCTTTAGTGTTGGGAGGACTTCCCCTCGCCCGTGGGTTTCGTCCGAGCCCGGAAGGTAAGGAGTCCATAAGGGGGTTTTAAGGCTGATGTCGGGGTTACCGGGGTTGCTCTGGGGTGCCTCCTCACATTCCCCTTCCCTAACTTTCTTGTTTACAAAAAAAGGGCTCACCGGATACCTAGACAGAAAGTCAACATTGGTCTGGTCTTTCCCTTTTCTATGTTTGACAGTAAAACGGAAGGGTTGTAGGGTTAGGAACCATCTTAGGATTCTTTGGTTGTGTCCTTTATTCCTTGACAACCATTCAAGAGGGGCATGGTCTGTGTATAGGAGAAACTCCCTTCCATCCAGATAGCATTGAAGGGCCTCAATAGCCCATTTAATAGCTAGGGCCTCTTTCTCTATCACTGCATATCTGGTTTCCCTCGGGAACAGTTTGCGGCTGATATAAAGAATAGGTCGTTCTTGGCCGTTGTCATCTTGTTGGGATAGGACGGCCCCAAGGCCGAGATCCGAAGCATCGGTTTGAAGGAGAAAGGGTTTCTCATAGTTAGGGCTTAATAAGAAGGGTTTCGAGGTGATAAGTCGCTTTAAGAGGTGGAAAGCCTGTACTTCTGAGGGAGAGGCATTCCTAAGTTTTTTCTCGGTTTGCACGTTTTTCTTTAACAGATCAGTTAAAGAAGTTGCGATCTGCGAGAAATGAGGAACAAACCACCTGTAATATCCTAACAAACCTAGAAAGGCCCTGAGGTCCTTCCGGGTTTTGGGAAAAGGGATCTGGGCTATCGCTGCTACTTTCTCCTCTTGGGGTTGGATATAACCTTCCCCCAAAAGGTATCCTAAGTACTTTACGGACCTGGCAGCTAGGTGGCTTTTGGCCGGATTGATTGTCAAGCCGCTCTCTCCTAAGGTTCGGACTACTTAGGCCAGGTGTTTTAGGTGTTCCTGCCAGGTGGTCCTATAAATGATTATATCATCTATGCATGCAGCCGAGAAGTCTTTATGTGGCTGGAGCACAATGTTCATTAGTCTCTGAAAGATTGCCGGTGCCCCATGTAACCCAAAGGGTAGAACCTTGAAGTGAAACAGTCCCCTAGGGGTACAAAAGGCCGTTTTTTCTCTGTCCTGTGTCTTCAGGGGTACTTGCCAGTAACCTTTGCAGAGATCTAAAGTACTGATGTATTGAGCCTTCCCTAGTCTTTCTATCATCTCATCGACCCTAGGGAGGGGATAAGCATCGAACTGTGATATTTTGTTTATTTCCCTAAAGTCGATACAGAAGCGGGTCGACCCATCGGGTTTGGGCACCATCACTATTGGCGAACACCACTCACTTTTGGAGGGTTCTATGACCCCTAGTTCCATCATCTGTTGGACTTCTTTATCGATCGCTTCTCTTCTGGCTTCAGGAATGCGGTATGGCTGCAACCGGACCGTTTTCCCTGGGGGTGTATGTATTTCATGTTCAATAAGGGAAGTCCTACCAGGCACTAGGGAGAACACCTCTTGTACCAGGCGTAGAGCCTCCCTTAGCTCCTGCTTTAACGGGTCGGGTAGCTCCGCGTCTATGCTTTGTTCTGCCAAAGATCTGGGACGAGTCCCAACCAGGACAGGGAGTGGGCCCTCCCATTTCTTTAGGAGGTTAATGTGGTATATTTGTGTGTGGTTTCCTTTCGGGTCCATCTCTAGTTTATACGTGACAGGGGTCACATTTTCCAGGCCCTTAAAGGGGCCTTGCCACTGACTTAAAAGTTTGTGTTCGGAGGTGGGCTTTAGATGCAGTACCATGTCTCCTATTGTTAATGTTCTCTCTTTCGCTGATTTATCATACTGGACCTTCTGACTGGTTTGGGCCTGTTCTAGATTAGCCCTTACAATGGCTTGTATCTGATTGAGTTGTGTTTTCAACCTGGCTACATAATCCAAGAGGGGTTTCGCGGAGTCATTTTCTTTCTCCCATTCCTCTCTAGCCATGTCTAGTAGGGTACGGGGTTGTCTCCCGTATAACAATTCAAAGGGAGAGTACCCCAAGCTCTTTTGTTTTCCACATCGGATGGCAAATAAAGCCAAGTGAAGCATATCTTTCCATTTTCGGGCCTCTAGGTTCAGCAACTTTTTTAGGGTCATTTTTAAAGTGGCGCTGGAGCGCTCCACCAATCCGTCGGTTTGAGGGTGGTAGGCAGCAGTGCGGATCTGTTTAATGTTTAACTGCTGACACACTTGACGCATTAGTTTAGATGTAAAGGGCGTTCCCTGGTCAGTGATAATCTCTTTCTGGAAGCCTACTCGGGAGAAGATATCGATCATGGCCTTGGCTATATGCGTGGTGTTGGGCTGTCTAAGGGCTATAGCCTCGGGAAACCGGGTGGCGTAGTCCACTAAGACTAGTACGTAACGATAACCGTTACGGGAGGGCAGGAGAGGGCCAAGGATATCTATCCCCACCCGGGAAAAAGGCACATCAATAACAGGCAAGGGCTTTACGGGGACCCGAGGAGGAATGTAGCGGCTGTTTTTCTGGCAGACTGGGCATTCCCTGCAGTACTTCCGGACCTGCAGGTATATTCCAGGCCATTAAAACCTCTCCAGTATGGCTTTCTCGGTTTTCTCTCCCCCAAAGTGACACCCCAACAACTGGCTGTGGGCCAGGTATAGGACCTTGTCTCGGAAGGACTGGGGCACAAGCAACTGGATGGGCGAATCCCTCCCTCCCTTCCTACACACTAGCCCCCTTTTGGTGAAGAATTGGGGACCTACTAGGAGCGGATCCTCTTGTTCAGTGGCTTGTCTCCAGGCTTCTTGAAACGTGCAATCCTCTCGCTGTGCTGTACGGAAATTTCGGTCATGCTCCCACAGATCACCATCCTTGTTGGTTAGGAGGACTGGGCCCCCTTCTTTTTTTTCCTTTCTTCTTTGCTGTCAAATTTTTTTGTCCTTTCCCCTAATCCATTCCGGATCTACTATCCGGGAAAAGTGTGCTTCTTCTCTCCAAGTATCATAAAGCAGGTTATCGATATGGGGGTAATTCGTCCCCAAAACTACGTGCTCGGGCAAAGTAGGAACGATGCCAACTTTCATGTTTACAGAGGGTTGGGTTGCTTGATGCTGTATGGAGACACTGGTCACTGGGTAGGTTTTGCTGTCCCAGTGTATACACTGGATGGTTACTACTCCCGTGGTAGGTGGGATCCCCCCTGGGATAGCATGGGGTCTCATAATACTCTGCAGACCCCCAGTGTCAACCAACGAGTCTCTGGGTTCTCCATTTACCACTATTTTCTGATGGAAAGGAAGGGCACCTTCCCTTGGAGAGCAGTTCAAGGCCCGTGCATACCCCACTTCCATAGGTTCCTCCTTCTGGGGACAATGCCGAGCTATGTGACCAAAGGTGCCGCAATGGAAGCATTGGGGTCCTACTGGAAGAGGAGGACGGGGAGGCAGGGGTGCGGAGCTAGGTACTATGGTCACAGACTCTGGCTTCCGAGGGTAGTGGGTAGGTCTTGGTGTTCTCATAGGTGTGCTCCCTGGTTGTTTCCAGTTCCCTTCTTCTCGGCCCTTCTGTAACTCTTGAGCCCTGAAAAAAGCTGCAGCGATCTCAACTGTTCTTTCTAGCGTAAGATCGGTATGTTGACGAACCCACCATTGAATGGGGGGGTGTAAAGATGTCAGAAACTGCTCGAGATAGACCTTCTCTAATATCGCTTCTTTGGAGGAGACCAGCGGTTTTAACCATCTATCGGCCATATCTTTTATCCGATAGCATAGGGCTCGGGGGTTTTCTTGGGGTCCTTCCCTGATGTGTCGTAGCCTTATGCGATAGGTTTCATCATCTATGCCCATACGCTCAAGTATGCATCTCTCAATGTCAGGATAGGGGGTGTTTCCGTGGGGATTGGCTCCCTGATAGGCAGCCTGGAGGTCTCCTGTTAGTAACGGTCCGAGATATTGTCCCCACCGGTCTTCTGGCCATAGAGCTGCCCTCGCCATTCGCTCAAAGTTAGACATGAAGAAGTCAGGATCTTTGCCTGGCACATATTTCTGAACTACCACCGAGGGAGGGGTAGCCAGTCCCCTGGATTTGCCCAAAACTTCAGCCAATTGCCCTATGGTCGTCTCCTGGGAATGGCTCTGTTCAGTAAGGGCTTTGTGCAGGGCTCCCCTCTCAGCCTCAGCAGTCTCTAAGAACTTCCCCATGAGTTTCTACAGTCTGTCTTGCCCATCCGCCATCTTATGAACTACGGCCTCCATTTCCCCCGATCCCACATCTGACACCACCTGTCGGAGGGATGGGCGGAAACAGAAGCAAGGAGGCCGTAGATGTGTAATAATGAGATGGGATTTATTCAGTATTAGTTGTCCCGAAGTCAGGGAAAAGGCAGGTCTCAAAACAAAAAAGAAAACAAAAGAAATAAGCACAGTCTTGGCTGGGTCTTGGAAGTCTTCCAAATAGGTCCACCACGGTAGGAGTTCTCTTCACTCTCTTGTGGTCCGGTCGGATCCCCGAAGTTGCGCTCAAAATAAAGAAAACAAAAAAACGCGGTCAACGTCATGCTCAACTGGATAACCTTGTCTTCCACCACACCCCGTGAAGGCTTGAATAAGTGGGTTGTGTGGGAGGGAAACGAAATAAGTGAAGGAAGGCAGGTACTGGGTGATAGAAAAGGAGGGAAATACCCAGCGGAAATAGAGACACTGCTGGAGTGGGTGTTCTTCCCCTAGGATTGTGGCTCAGGAAGTTAAGGGAGGTTACTAAGCAGGCCCCCCTCTCCCTCCACCTCCCCTCCTTCCCTTCCTCTGCCCAGGTCATGTACCGCTCTCAGCCGCAACTCTCCTGAGTTGCGGCGGCTTGTGCGTGTCCTCCGGATCCACCAGTCCACACACCACAGCTCGGGATTCTCGAGGTCTCTGGTGTCGTCTCCCTCCTTGGTCGTCTCCGTGTCGTCTTCAGCTGTGCCCGGGCTCTCCTTCAGCTCTCCCTCCGTTCCTTGCTGACTCGCCTTCCCTGTCACACGATCTTCCGCGTCTCTTCTTCCGTCCCAGGGCCCGCCCTGCGAATCTGATTGGACGGACGTCACTTCCGCTCCATCCCTCCAAGGCTCGAGGAGTTCCCAGGTTGTTTTTCCGTGCTGTGGGGAAGGACGAGAGTCCGTCTTTAGTGTTGGGAGGACTTCCCCTCGCCCGTGGGTTTCGTCCGAGCCCGGAAGGTAAGGAGTCCATAAGGGGGTTTTAAGGCTGATGTCGGGGTTACCGGGGTTGCTCTGGGGTGCCTCCTCACAGGAACGAAATCATGGCAGGTTCAGGGAACAGAAACCTTGTTTTGAGCCTGTTTAATTCCCACAAAAATGTTTTTCTTGAATGAAACATTCCAGCGGAGTGCATGTCTGGGATTGGCAAGAATTCCAAAAATTAAAGTCTTGACAATTTTTGATGGTTGGCGAAGTTTGGCGGATTAGACTGAAGAACAGTTAAATAGCATGGTGCAGAATAGTACATTTTGTTCCACGTTCTCAGGTCCTAGTGGGTGGTTGTTGTGGCCAGCGGACACTAATGGTTGTCATGCTTGTTTTCTTGATTCCACACCTGGGTTCAAATCAAAAAGACCTGATCCCCCTCAATCACATCATTCCGGTATTGTTACCACCTATTCGGTGCAAAAATTGTGTCAACAATGGTTGGAACACTCTACACTGTTTGCAGTAAAACAGCATCTTTCTCTCCTGTCTGAAGACACGAATTTGTCAGATTTCATTTTAGGTCCCAAATCTCCACGACCTAAAAGATTTATTTATGCTACCTATAATAAGATTTGGAAATTATCCCAGATGGAAGCGGCTGCATGTTTGAGACAAATTGACCAAGATAACTTGGATAAAGTGCTTGCTGTTGCTGATAATAGTATTAATACCTTGTCTTCTCATATTTACAATTTGAATAACATTGTATCATCATTGTATCATCATATCATGGGGTAAGTCAGCTGAGATCAATTATGCAGTTTAGCTGGACGCTTCAAACACTTGATCATAATTGTTGCGGAATGCGAGCTGGAGTCCCGTACATTTTATCAGTTTCCCAGTTAGTCACTTATTGCAACAATGTCTTGGTTCCGCCCTTGCATGGGATCGTAGATAGCCCGTTGTGGCCTTCCATTCCAACTTTGAAGGCAGACTTCAACAAGCTAAGCAGACTCAAAGCATTATTGTTCCAACAAAAAGTCGGTCTCACATCTGCTCGCGAAACCTTCGAATTGCAGGTGGCTAGAACTTCTAGTGAAATACAGTCATTGTTGAATCTAACCTTCCCCTGCATTTTGGAGAATTAGTGCATCAAATTTTGAATGCCTCTAGTAAAGCTGGCCTCGCCCACTTTTTTAAGATTGTCGGCTCCGGCCTCTTTAGTTCGTTCCACACTATCTTTGAAATAATATCGGCTTTTATTCACTCCACTTTTTCCAGGGTATTTGGAGGTTTCCAGTTGCTGTTATACCTCATTTGGGGAATTCTCACCCTATTTGTACTTCTCCGCAATGATGTTCATTTTGCAGGCCCTCTGGAACTAGAACCACTCCAACACTACCATGAGCGTATGCTTCAGATCTTTGGAATATTTCTACTGCAGGACCTGGATTTTGATTGGTCTTTAACATTCCGGCCTGCCTTGTTTACCTGGCATGCAACATGTATTTCGCTGTCTCTGGTGCCCCTTTGGATGGGCACTGGATATTTGCCTGGCTTCGCAGACACCCACTGCCTTGGTCATTAGACTGCTGATGAACCCTCTAGTGACCCATTTTCAGGACTGTCCTTTAGGTTTGCGACTTCTCCACAATGCGAAGTTTGAGTCACTCACCTTCGAGGAAACATGGGCATTGGCACATAAAGCAAAGGATACAGGCTTTACAAACACGGAGGCAGGTTGCCCCATAACTGTCTCGGCATTGGCGGAGACCAGGGATCATATTTGTTCTTTGGAGCTTGTGACTTGGGCTGTTGACCAATCATCACCTGCGGAGTCTGATAGCTTCATGAAGTCCTTAGCCTTTGAATTGGCGAGTGCCGCAATGGATTCCATCGAAACACCATGATTGGTTTATTTTTCCAAATTACAATTCCTTTATTAATTTTCTGTATATCCTAATTTTTAAACGGTGCTTTGAGTTTGTTTAACTTTTAATTACATTTATATCATTTAGGGGCCGATTCCGATCTCGTTCGGAAGGGCTCCGAACGCGATCCGGGCGGAAAAAGTACGAGCCGTACGCGTGTTTTCCGACCGACGCGTACAGCTGTACGAGCGAGCAAGTACGATGCGAGAAACGCGAAATCGCCGACGAGTCATTTCCGGGTCCGAACCGCTCCGTACGTCTCGTCCGTAAGCAAACCGTGCCGTGCAATGGAGGCGATTTCCGACCGAGCCAGTACGATGCACGATTCGGACAGCCGGATCGAGTCGGAGCATCCGACATGTCAACACTCTGGGAAGCGGACTTCGGGGCTCCGTGCCGGACCCCCCTTCACCCGTAGACTTACGAGTCGATCACAGGGGGGGACTCTACACATGCATATACGGTGCGGGTGGCACAGACGCGTCCCCACTACAGGGGGCGCCCTTGTGCGCAACGTACCTTTTTCGTCAATGGGAGCCTCTGTACGCGTCGTACAACAGGCTCCCATTGACTTCAATGGGGCTCCGAGCGACCCGTGTCCGTCAGCGCTTGTTCGCATCGTACTCGGGCGGTCGGAGCCAAGGAGCACGAGTCGGTCGGGAAGCTCTACGGGCGCCAGTCGTCCGTAGGGCTTTCCCAGCGAGATCGGAATCGGCCCCTTAGTGTTTCCTATCGTGCTATTATCCTGACCGAAGTTAGGGTGTTGTGTGTCTCCTGCATGGCCCATTGTCGTTTTCCCTATGCTAGCCTAGTTGTGCACATTGTAGGCTGTATTTCCTTTTGCACACGTTACTACATAAACACATTTGCTTTTGTGCCACATTGTATTTTCACACAGAACCTGCATATGTTCTCATGTTCTGTTCCATTTTTGGGATTTAGTCTGAACACCTTAGACAAGGTCAAACAACAATGCCCCTTGTTATTCTCTCTGGTCAGACACTAGCGCCTAGACATAACAAGAGAATGCAGCTGCTGTTTGTGAACACACATGTCTTGTCATATAACTGAGGACAGGAGTTCAAAAAACACACACTGAGCGAAGGTCCTGATGCAAGATTACTATGTCAGCTGAGATGTAGAACATCCATCTATGTATGCTATGGTAGGGGTCCGCCACTAATCCCAGAGATCTTTGATATATGATCATTTAGCTTCAGGAGGCGGGGGGGCGGGGTTTAGGCTGATCTGTCTTATAAAATGACAGGGCTTTTTATGGTATATGACTGCGTAACCATGCTAACAATATGTTTGGTATGCATTTGTTTTTTAATTGTTGTGCAAGTATTGCATATTAGAGCACAATAGTTTAAATAAATATTATAAACTTCCTTCGTGTCTCTTGTTTATCTTATTGTGGACAAGTACGAGTGAGAGAACAAAAGGATGTGTCCTGTTACCACGATCCCTGAGAGGGTCAAGAGTGTTGTGTTCTAGGGTGCCAATTTACTTGTCTCTCTTGGAAAGGTTAGGAGGGCAAGTGAGGCAGTATAGCTAGTCAAACTCAGGCTCATGGATATTGACGTAGTATGGTGACTCAGTCCCTACATGCTGATGTTCTATGGTCCCAAGCATAGTTCTGTTTCTGAGCAGAATCCCTGCAACAGTTTCAATGCTTCTGTTGCTTCCACCCACCCACACACTCCTATGTAACCCGTTGCTTCTCCTCCCCACCCTCACGTTGCTTTCCCACCTGTGCCCTCCGTGCTGTTCACCCAGCACCCACCATGATGCTCCCCCTACACATACCCTCTGTGTTGTTTCCCCCAAATCAAGCTTCAAAGAAATGCTTTCACACATTTTTTACTTGCTGATTCAACTTGATTGGCAAATAAAAATAGCGTCTGTGTAATTTTGTAAGCATGTGCACGAGTGATGCGCGTGTCTACAAAATAGCCACGTCATAAGCTCCTTTTTTTAAACTTATTTAGGCATGCTGCACATCATCAAGGATGCTGTGCAACATGGCTAAAAATCATTGACAAAGCCAGTACGTTTCAAAGGCGAAGATTATTGCCTTTGCCAATGCTTGTACTATAGAATTGTGGGTTCCTTTACTGGTTTGTCTCAGTCAGTTCTGCTGTGTCTGTTTGCAGAAAGGTGACAGCGAAATGATGTGAAGAATAATAGCTTTAATCCAGACAGACTCTCCTTGTTGCAACCACCACATCAGCTTAGTTAACTAAAACTGCTAAGAACAGAACTCGCCTTTCCATTTCCTCATCTTTTCTTCTGGAGGTTTTTCTCATTAAACAATATTTTTCAGCTTTCCATCCCTAATGATACACTTAATAACACCTCCGTTTCCGCACTTCTAGCATCACATACTACTCTAGTACCCTAAGGCACAATTCAATGTCATTAAAATCCATCATTATTTTGAACTCACTAGCATTCTCAGCAATATAATTTTGTACCTGTACTCTTTTCTAAGTCTTTAAACTTCTTATTCATGTTAAGCCTTCCATTTTTACTGTCCATTTCTGAGTCCACTGAAATTCCATACTCGGTAAACCTGAACAGGTTCACTGTGACAAGAAGAACAATTTCACTTTTAATTAATTTAATTTTTCCAAAACTACAGCCAGGGTTCTAAAACGAAAATACTCCTTTTCCTTTCATTGTTATTCTCTCACCTTATCTTCTTTGATTCTTTTCACACCTCTAAAATCAACCCAGTCTTGTACTTGTGTAACAAAGAAGAAACATACTCATGCCCAGACACCAGTTCAAATCTAATGGAAACTTTCCCAGTATAACAAAATCTTTGGGGCATATTTACAAGGGCTTATTGCCACCAGAACGTGACTTTTTGTGATGTTCTGGTGGTGATAACCCCTTCCCCTTATTTACAAGGCAAAGAAAAAAGCCACTTAACGTGGCTTAAAGCCACCTTGTAAATAATGTCCCTTTCATGCAGCACTCAGCATGAAAGGGGCGGGGAATGAGTTTTGTAGTGGGCTTTATGCCGCAACACTCGTTGCTTTTTGACGCTGCCCCCTATTTACAAGGGTGGCGTAAATATGGGGCAGCGCCGAAACGAGACCAGGAAAAACCTGGTCTTAACCTGGCACAACGAGAAGAAATTATTAATTTCTCCTCGTTTTTGCTGTTCCATTGTGTGCTGCATTCTGCAGCACAAATAGAAACAGCAAGTCGCCAGTAGTGATTGTACATGTGCAGGAAGGTGTTCCTTCCTGCACATAAACAATCATTTGAAAATGAGGAGTTGCAAATTCCATATGTGCTGCATTCTGCAGCACACATAGAAGTTACAAATCGCCATTATTGATTGTTTATATGAAGGAAGGGACACCTTCTTGCACATGAACAATCATTCCCTGCAACGCAGGCACTTTTGCACTATGGTGCATGTCAAGAATATCGGGATGTCAAAAATATCGTCAACAGGAATATGAAAGGTAAAAATATTGTTTTAAGTGCTGTTTTTAATAGTGTTGTAAAAAATATTGATTTAGAGCATGTATGGGTATCTTTTGCAAGTGTTATTTTATATATCATTTATTGGAGTGTGTTTGACTCTATATGTTCTTTTTTATTTGTGTTTTTAGTAAGATCATTTATTAATTATGAAATTGTTGAAATTTGGCTTTTTAGTTGTATTAATGTATCAAAATGATGGATTTCTAATTTTTTAGCAGCGGGATATTGGATTTTTAGGGGATAAGGGTGAGGAGATGTTAAAAAAGTGGACATTTTAATCTAAATTTAATGTTAATGATATTATTGAAATGCACATTGATATTGTGAAAAAATGTAATTTATATTTTTACATTAATCGTGTCTTTAAATTAGAATGTATACTTAATTAAAATACATTAATTATCATAAATTGTTTATTTTAAATCTTAAAATAAATATCTAAATTACATTTGTTAAATTAAAAATCTATAAAACAAAATGTATAAACATTAAATAATTAAAAAAACATTTCATACTTTTTGTGAAAAAATATAATTGAAATATTTTTTCTTTTTTTATGCTGAAAATTATGTCATTGTGAAAATATTTTGTAAAACAATTTGTATTGTAAAAATTGGTTATATATTTTTTTAATTTTTTGAATATTAATGTGGGATTATGTTTTTGGCAGTGTGAGTAGGTGATGTCACCACTTTAGTATTCAACACCTTCTGTAAATTGGCTTAAATTGGAGTAGAAATATTAAATGACACCCCTTTAGTGTCCAACACCTTCCCCCAATTGGGTTAGGCTGGAGTGAGAATAGCAAATGGAACCCCTTTAGTGCCCAACACTTTCTTAAAAATGGTTTAAGTTGGAGTGTGACTATTAAATGTTATAATTTCAGTGTGCAATCCCTTGTTTAAATTGTATTTGTATGTAGTTGAAATAGATGTTTAATTGTTATTTAATTAGTATTGTTGGTGTTTAGAAATATAATAAAAAATAGTTGTATGTTTGTAATAAATAAATAAACATATTTGTATAGATTAAAGACATCCAACATGTTTTTTTCATTTTATTTGTTTCCAAAGTTTATTTAATGTATATTTTTACATTTTTAAACATATATTTTAACGTAAAAATGAAAGTTTTATACAAAGATAAATAAATAAAAAAATCATGTATTTTTATTATTACATAAAAAATGTTAAACATTTAAATAGTATTGTGTGTTGCACATTTTCCCCTTTTTTCAAATGTTTAACTTTTTTTTTTGATCACATCTTAAATTGTTTCATATACATATCTTCAACATCATTTTAACATACATTTTCAGTATTTATTAAATATGTTTATATATTATTCTATTATTTAATTTATTCCCTACATTTTTGTACCATTTTGTACAACTTTTTTACATGTTTTACATGTTTAATAATTGTAACATTTTTTAATACATTTAGGGGCACATGCATCAAGCCATTTTGCGATCGCAAGCAGAGCGATTCGCAAAAATTGGCCGTTTGCGATCGCAAATTGGCCTTTTCTGATGCATGTAATTTTTGGGCAATTCGCAATTTAGGTAATCACAATTTTTTGCGATTCCCTAAATTGCGAATGTAGATAGGGAATCACAATTTGCCATTCCCTAATGCAGATGCAAGGAGCCTTTCCTAAATGCGAACTGTGCATTTAGGAAACGCTAATTACCATGAACTTCAAGTTGATGGTAATATGTGCATACTTTGAAAAATGCACAAAAATGCATTTTTCAAAGTGCCATGTAGCGCACACATGCCCTGAGGGCATGTGTGTGCTTTACATGTGCACACTTGCATTTTTCTCGGGGTGCTTCAGGGGGGCCGTAGGCCCCCGGCCAGCCTTGGCTTTGCATTCCCTATTTGCGATTACCAATTTGGCAATCGCAATTAGCGAATGCAATACCATTCATTCCAGTGGGCCTGTAGGCCCATAGGAATGAATGGAGTGACATAACCTAATAGCGATTCGCTATTTGCCGAATCGCTATTAGGTAATGTTAAGGAATCGCAATTTTGCGATTCCTACATGCATATAGCATTTTGCGATTCCCAAATAGCAAATCTGTAAAATTCTCTTTTGGGAATCGCAAAAAGCAAGCTTGATGCATGTGACCCATAGGGCCTTATTACGAGTTTGGCGGTCTGACCACTCGAATGCAGCATTCAGGGCCGCCAGAAGATCACATCGCTGGGGGTCTTTAGACCGCCGTATTATGAGTTTACCACAGTGCTGGCGGTGTGGCTGAGGAGATCTTGCGGCGGTGGTGATTAGTCTTCCATATGTATTGATGCCTGTGTGAACATTTCGACTGCATATGTGTTGAATGCACACATATGCATGATACATGTGAAACAATACCAGCTACCCATTGCCGGAGTCTGGCCCATATGTGGCCAGTCCAGGCAATTGGTATATGGTACAAAAGGGACACACCTGTATATCACCGCAAACAGGGTCGTAATCCTGGGGGTGAAGATGCTGCTGTGAAGGGGGTCCTGAAGAAAGGGATCAACGTTGAACTCTGATCAAAAGAACAGGAAAGTGGTGAGTACGCAAGCCAAATCCTTTGTTTCTACTGATTTGAAGCTGGCGGTCCCACCACTGCGGTCAGCTCATCAAAAAGCCAACTCGTAATACGGACGGCAATGAAACTCCTCTGTACCGCTTTATGGCAGCTATTTTTCCCCGGCGGTCTGCAGTGTGGTGGCGGTGGCGGCGTGTCAGCCGTTGTCTTTCAAATAGCAATCTGCCCTTCTCGTAATACATCAGTCGGAACGCCGAGCTCATGGTGGTCAGACTGCTACCGCCGGTATGGCGGCTCATGGACCGCCAAAACTCGTAGTAGGGCCCTAAGTCAACATTTTTAAATGATTCCCATTCATTTCTATGGGGAGATAGTTTTTTATGTTTCATTTAGAGCCATTTTTTAATTTGTTATTTTATAGTGAATTTGTGTCATTGTTAGTCTGTTTTCCGGGACCCAGGTCGCGATAAGGTGCTGCTGTTCGTCGGAACAGGGAGGACCTTTTTTAAGGTATTTTAAAGGGTTTGAAGGGTAGGGAGAGTCTAGAGGTTAGTTATAGTGTTTGTGTTTTTTTTTGTTTATACATTTAGGGCCTGATTACTATGTCGGTCGGAAACTAAACCTCCCGACTCCTTGTCGGATTCGGTTCTGACTGACTCGCGGTCGCAGGTTCCGACTGACCGAATATGATGCTTCCGAACACCGTTCGGAAAGACTCCCATTGACTTCAATGGGAGCCTGTGTTCCGACCGACAACACAGGCTCCCATTGAAAAAAAGGGTGGTTGCGGAAAACCTTGCACCGTCTAGCGGGCACCCCATGGTGTCTGTCACACTGTGCATGGTTCTACAGAGGGGTCCCTTGGGTATCCCCACGGCCCGCAACCGGAGACCTCAGGATGAAGGGGGGCCTGCTAGGGGTCCTCAAAGTCAGTTTCCGACAGCTTTTTCGTGTCAGACGGTCCGAGTCAGAAAGGCTGTCCGAATCCGACATCGTAATAAGTCGGTCGGAAACGCGATTCGTAGAGCTGTACGATTCGGCTTCGACCGACTCGGAGTTTCCGAATGCCAGTCGGAACCGATTCGGAATGTCCGAACAGTTACCTTTCCATCGTAATCGGTCAGTCAGAAATGTTTCTGACTCGTTTCGGAAACATAGGTTCTGACACGGTTTAGGAAAATTCGAATGCCGTTCGGAGCCTTTCCGCCCGACATCGTAATCAGGCCCTTAGTTGTATCAATAGTAGTGTTTTTACTAGTGTGTTTTTTTGTGTTTTCGCACACTGTTTCTGTAATGTATCATTATGTTATGTTACATTGTGTTATGTTAAAATCTATCAAGCCGAAATTAAAAAGGCACAAGCTGCGTACTATGGGGAAAAATTGTTCTGGGCTCCAATGCGCCGCGGGAAATTTTTCGTATTGCTAAACCACTCATGAAACCCCCCGCACCGCAAGCCACCCCAGACGGCGCCCTCACCCGTTGCAATGTTCTGGCAGAATTTTTCTACAAGAAAATTCATGATATATATCTCACATTTCCTTGCACAACGGTTCACGCCAATTCTTATTCTTTGGATCTGTATCCCTCGGGCACTCAAGCAACACTAGATCACATTCCTTTACTTGATCTTAAATCTCTAGAATCCATCATGGCCCGGGTTAAATCGGGATCACCTAGGGATACAGCCCCTCCACATGTTCTGAAACTAGCTACAGGCACAATTCTCCCAGTGATCCAAGAACTGATCAACACCTCCATCTCCTCAGGAGTGGTTCCTCTTACATGGAAATGTGCCATGGTAAAGGCACTATTAAAAAAAACCAATCTGGATCCAGGGACCCTGGGGTACTATCGGCCTATCTCCCTCCTCCCAGTAATGAGCAAAATCCTGGAGAGGCATGTTAACTCAGTACTATCTGAGTTCCTAGAATCTAATAACCTGCTTCACCCTACACAGATGGGTTTTCGGCCCCTACATGGGACAGAGACAGCGCTCCTAGCGGTAGCTGAAGAATCCAGGTGAATCCTGGATCAGGGTGGCATAGCGGCTATCATTCTCCTGGATCTCAGCGCCGCATTCGATACCGTCAACCATAACATCTTGCTCTCCAGACTCAGGAGACTGGGAGTACTAGGAGGTTTTATTACCTGGCTACAATCCTTCTTAGAGGACAGATCTTTTCAGGTCTTCGAAGGAGAAGCTCTGTCTAAGAGTATGGCCCTCAGATGCGGTGTGCCTCAGGGATCCTCCCTGAGCCCCACGCTATTTAACATATATATGAGACCGCTGGCTGAGATAGTCCAGCCATTTGGCATAAAAATTGTGACTTATGCCAATGATACACAACTGGTCATGGCCTTAAACCGCCCAGAAAATTCATCAGCAAGTTTAGGCCCTTGCTTAGAGGAGGTTGCCAAATGGATGGAGCTGTCATGTTTAAAACTGAACGGAGACAAAACGGAGCTCATGCTCCTAGGCAACTCCCCAACAGCCAATTTAGGGTTACTGTGGCCGAACTGTTTTGGCCCTGCCCCACCACCTAAGAATCAGATTAAAAGTCTTGGCGTGTGGCTGGATCGCTCCCTGACCTTCGGATACCAAACAGCTAAACTGTCTGCAACATGCTATGGCATTATGAGGATGCTTCGGAAAGTTTTTCCTCTCCTCCCGTTCCTCGCAAGAAGGATAATGGTACAGGCTCTGATTCTCTCACGCATGGACTACGGGAATGCCCTTTATCTAGGAGCTCCTAAGGCCACGACAACCAGACTACAGATCATTCAGAATTGCACAGCCCGTTTGCTCCTAGATCTCCCTTATCGGCAATCGGCTAAGCCTGCTTTGAGAACTCTACACTGGTTGCCATTAGTGGAGAGAATCAAATTCAAAGGACTGTGTATTACCCATTAGTCCTTCAGGGGAAAGGGACCCGTGATCAATCAATCTATGATCATCCCGTACCTCCCTAACAGAAGCCTCCGCTCGACAAACATGTTGCTCGCCACAGTGCCAAAGATAAAGAGAGCAAGAAGCGGTGGCCGCTCTTTCTCCTATAATGCGGCAAGGCTGTGGAACTCCCTCCCCCTCCACATCCGCCAGGAACCTAAACATCTGTCATTTCGGAAATTAGTCAAAACTTGGCTTTTCAAAGTCACTGCGCAGTAAAGGTGCTGTCTTGCTCCGCGTCTGCAAACAGCGCTGGGATGCCTTAGGGTAGCTATGCGCTCTATAAATGTTTCTTTCATTTCATTTCATGTTACTTATTTTAGGATGAATAAGTGACTTGTATATGTATTTTTGGGAATGTAATGCGTTTTGTGGGTAGGTTTTCTTATTTACTTTACAGGTTTTTGTCTACGAACGTGTCACTGGGAGTTACCACGGAAATCACTTTTGGTTTAACCCAATATTTTTAACGTTGATTTCCCTTTTGGAGGGGGGGGATCCAGGAGTGTTTCTTTTTTAAAATACTTTTTCAGGTTTTTTATGGTTTCTAGATACTTTGAATTGCTTTGAGAAATGTCTATTGAATTCATTTTATTTTTGTATTTTTGGGGGCTTTTTGGAATATATTTTCCCATTTTTGGTGCATTATTATTTTTGACTACATGTATACAGTGGACGATCTACAGCTACAGAACAGTAAGTCATATTTATTTTATTTCTCTTGGGTGGGAAATGTTATATTTTATTGTTTGTATAAATATTATGTGACTTTTATTTTGAAATGTGTGGTTTATGTGGTGTATTTATTTTACGTGGTGGATTGAGTTTGTTGTTTGAGATTTTGGTTGGTGAGGTTTACAATGTAAATAATGTATATATTATTGTCACAGTCTTATTTAACATTGGAGTTTTATTTAAAGTTTAGACTGATGTAATAAAATATTATGATTATTATGATTTGTGATGTTGGTTTAGATTTTGTGAAAGTTCTTTGGGACTTTTGTAGGTTACTATTTATTTTATAATATGCTTTTGGCTAGTATTTATAAGTAATCTACTCCTTCGCTGTTTATGAAGAGCTTGACTTTCAAATGTGGAATATCGGGGGCGTGGCTTAGCAAGCCAACATGGAGGTCGCACTCTAAGAGTGCTCCAGACCCCTCAAGGATCCGTCGTCATCCGTAATCTCCTCCAGTGACATAAGCCAAGCTGGGGTGCCTCTAGCCTGGCGGCGCCCTCCCCTGCAGCATTCCGGTGATCGAGGGGCACCTGTGGGGGTCTGGGAGGCTCCCGGTGGTGATCCTAGGAGCCCCTGAATTACACCAAGATGGCGGCGGAGTGGCATACCTTCTAGCTGTGGACTCCGTATGCCCGGTGGGTAACTCCTTGGTGCGGAGGGGTGCCCGGGCGATCCCGGTACTTGGCTGGTCCTGAGGTGGGGGCCATCCTCTTCACTCCGGTCCGGCGTTGCCTCCGGGACTTGCTGACACCGCTGCAGCTAAGAGGGAGGTCCTCGATTGAGCGGAGATCTGAGACCGGTGTAGGTGCCTGAGGTGGGGGCGGGACCCTGACGGCGGGGCCGCCGTGCCATCCCCCAGTGGGGGCTGCTAACCTCGGGGGCTAAATCCCAAGCGGGGGATCAAGACACACCTGCAATTCGGCCCGCAACCGACGGGACATCCTGCGAGGCCGGGACTGGAGGCGACCGGCCGTTTGGAGGCACATGACCCTGTGGTGGCCTGCGCCAGCGGTGATTCCTGCTCCATCCTGCCCTGCCGGAGCTCTATAGGAACCTCTGGCCATGACTGGATTCGCCCTGCATGCAGCCCCCGAGGTTCACTTGCCGCCATATCGCCTGAGGAGCAGCCGGATGCTGGGAGGGACCGGCGAGGCCTGCAGTGCTTGCGAGGTGAGGAGGCGGCACCTGGGGAGGAGTAGGATGGGGCCCATATGAGGCAGTCGACCCGCGATCGGCGGGATGCCTCACGAAAATAGACATTTGGCGGACGCTCTGGGGCATTGAAAAGGGGGAGGCTTGAGAGCTTGGAGACCCTACAGCGAACCCCCCCAGCATTGATCCCTGTTTCCTCTGGCCCCCCACCAGCGCTATCTGAGTGAGGCCTGGTTTGAAATCGGGGACTCTGGAGCCCAGTCTGTGGACACTTCCAACGATCCTAGGCACTGCTAGAACCGGGGCCTTCTGCCCCCCGGTGTTGGCTTGATGCTCTAGGCATGGCTGGGGACCTGAGGGAGCCTGCTGAATTGGACTGAACTGTGGGAACCGCTCCTGGCACCCGGCCTGTGACCCTCGGGATGGGGTTGCATGGCTCCTGTGTGGGGAACGTCTGAATTCCCAGTAAGGAAGCTATTTAGATGGCGGAGGGCCCAAGCTGAGCCCCTAGGCGGTGGTCTCCTCCGGTCCCGATGTGGGGGGCTCGTGCTGAGTGATCCCGGGTCTGCGCTGGCGGGCAGATGGCACTGGGAGTGAAGAGACTTGCGATGCCGGCGCTCCCTTGAGACATTTGGTTCGGAGTGGGGCCCCGAGGTGGACCGGGGCTGTGTAGCTAGGCCCACAATTGACGGGAAACAGCACCAGCTTCCTTAAGGATCTTTGAACGGACCCGAAACGCTCCCTGGCCTCCGCTCCAGTGCACGTGGGTGGTTGCGGGAGCTGGTGCGCCACCGGGAACGTCCTCGCGGATTTCTCTCCTCGGCGCGGATCCCCCACTACCGGGACCTCCCGCTCTTTGGGCCTCATGGGGCAGCCTCACGCGACCGGTGTCTGGTGGGCACGGTGATCCCGGCGGCCTGGACTCATTGACCTGCTGGGATTTGCGCAGCTGGGTTCCTCGAGGTCCCTGAAGCCTGAACACCACGGGGCACAGCGGAGCTGGGCTGCCCCCTCGGTGGAGCTGTGCAACCTTGGGGAAGGACTGAGGGGCTAAACCCCAGTTGACTCAGACCCTCATGGAACAATACGCCATTAATGGTCCTGGTCATGGAGAGGCCCCCCTTCCGCACCCAGTCATCGGGAAGGTGACCTGGCTACCATCCTCCAGGCTATTAAGTCCTGCCAGGAGTCCATGGAGACAAAGATTGGGGAAGTCAGAGTAGACATGGCCCTAATGCGTCAGGACCTCTGCAATGCAACCACCCGCATCACAGCAACGTAGTGCAGCATCTCGGATGTTGAGGAGGATGTCTTCACCCTCAAGGTGTAAGTACTGCAGCTCTTGTCTCGCACAACTGAGCTTCATTGACGGGCTGAGGACGCTGAAAACCAATTGCGGCGAAATAATATCCGCCTGGTGGGCTTTCCTGAGGAATGCGAACCCTCACATATGAATACCTTCATCGAAGACTGAGTAGGTCCTGGATGTCCCTGAATGCCCTGTCGTCATGGTTCATCGTAGAGAGGGCCCACCGGGCGCTTGCGCCTAGGCCACCGCTGGGAGCCCCGCACCGGCCTTTTATCTCACGGATACTAAATTTCAGAGATCGCGAAGCCATTCTGCAGAGAAGCCCGCTCCCGACCAGACCTGTCCCAGAAAAGGCACCAAATTCATGATCTTCCCTGATTACACCAAAGAAGTGCAAGCCCAATGAAGATCCTATACACATGTGAAGCAAAAACTACGGGCCCTCAACTTGCAATACAGACTCCTCTTCCCGGCCCGTCTGAAAGTGATATTCCAAAATAAGACGCTTTTCTTTGATTCGCTGGAGGTGGCATGGTCTTGGGCGACCGAGGAATGCCCAATCCGCCCATCGAGAAGAGCCCCCCCAGTCGGAGCCCCAGAGGGGACCAAGAGTAGGCGCGACTGTGAGCTCTTGTGGGCAGCACGCCAGATCCCGAAGAAGACGTAACGCTCGTTTACTGGGCGACAGATGCTTCATTTGGGGAACTATGGGGAGAGGGGTTTGTGGGGACAGTGGATAGGGACTGTTTTTGTTGCTGTTAACCTGTTCTTCTGCGATGCTGTGTACAAAGTTAACGATGCATCCCAGCATGGTCTACGCGGTGAAGCGGTGCACCCTCAGCCACTCCTTGAGCCTGGTCTTCTAAGCTATCTGGGGACCCCGGACCCATGGCTCTGCCCGCTGCTACCCTGACACGATGTCACAACCTTATAGTGGGAGTGAGCCCCTTAGAGTCCTTTCATGGAACATCAATGGACTGTTAGATAAAATCAAGCGGACCGCGATCTTAAATTATGCACGTCAGGCTCTCTCAGATGTCCTTTTGCTGCAAGAGACCCACTTGATGGGAAATTGATGCCCCTTTTTAGCACGCCAGGGCTTTGATAGAGTGTGGCACTCTGGGTTCTCTAGGGGGGGCTCGAGGAGCGGCAATCCTTCTGCGGCGCTCCCTCTCATTTACACCGACTCACACGGTTGTCGATCCCCTAGGCCATTTTGTCACTCTTACAGGCACCCTGGGGGGTACAATTATCAATATGATGGCGGTGTACGCCCCACCGGCAAACTTAGAATCCACACTCAGGGCAGCTGTAGAGACACTATCTTCCCTCCCCCAAGGCCTAACAGTGAATGGAGGAGATTTCAATGTTGTCCCTGACTCCACCAACGACGCCACAGGCTCGCCATCCTCCCATAGAAGGTGGGGGGCTAGACTTCTCGGAGACTGGTCCAATAAACTGGGTCTCTGCGACGTCTGGCGTACCTGGCACCCCAGAACACTACAATATACGCATACATCTGCTGCACAACACACCCACTCCCACATCGACCTCATCTACATGCCTGCCCCGGACTGCAGATTAGTCACAGAGGTTCAGATCCTAGTACGGGGCGTGTCAGATCACTCCCCACTCCTGAGGCAAGTAGGGGGACCTTTGGAAGTGCAGCGTCCCATCTGGAGGCTGAATGCATGGTTCCTTCAGGACCAAGAGTATAAGCAAGGGATTGAGTGAGAACTGAAACACTGAAACACTACTTTCGTACTAATGAGGGAACTGTACAACTTCAGGGAACATTGTGGGAGGCGGATAAGGCCACAATTCAAGGGTATGCAAAAGGGTTCCTTAAACATAGGCGGCAGGTTCAAGACCGCCATCTTTCCCAACTCGAGGCCAAAGCCCTCCGCCTGGAAAGGACCACGGCCACAGAGAATGGGGAGGAGGGCCACCGGCTGCTCCAATTAGTGCAGGAGGAGATCAGAACCATCTCTCTTGAATCCCCCAAATGATCTGGAGGTCCTCTGTGGCCAGGGTGTACGGCCGAGGAGACAAAAATGGCAAGTTGCTTCATTGGCTCGCTACTTGTCCCCTGGCCAATTGGATAGTCCCCGAAATTTGGGACTCTGGCGGGCAAACCTTCCACACCCCTGCTGAAATCTCCGAGGCCTTCGTGACTTACTATGCAGAGCTTTATTCAGCGGATCGTTCGCACACGCCCGCCGCCAGTTCCATTTTTCAACGGTGTGTACCTCTCCTGCAGCTCCCAGAGGGTGAAGCTGAGGGGTTAAACGAACTCATCACCACTGAGGAAATCAGTGAAGCGATCTCAGCTCTAGCCACTCACAAGACTCCCGGTCCGGACAGGTTCCCGGCGGAATATTATGTATCGTTCCGAGACGTCCTGACCCCACAACTCCACACCCTGTTTGACGAGGTCCTGCAGAGAGGCGCCTTCCCCTCTGTCATGGACACCGCCACCATAGTGGTCATACCTAAAACGGACCCTCTCCCAGCCTCATGCTCTAGTTACCGCCCAATCTCACTAATTAATACTGAGATTAAAATCTATGCCACGATTCTCGCCACCCACCTGAAACGTGTGATTCACACTGTCATACACCCTGATCAATGTGACCTTATGCCTAATCGCAGCACACTGCCTGAGACGCCTTCATGTGGCCCTCGCTCACCGTCATCTCCTCACTCCTTATTTGGCCTTAGTGCTACTTGACTTCGAAAAGACCTTTGATTCGGTCGACTGGCATTACTTGGGGAGTGTTCTGGAGAGGGCTGGTTTCGGTCCCCGCTTCCAGAAGCTGGTGGCTGTCCTTTATTCCAACCTGTCTGCCCGGGTCCTAGTGAACGGGGCACTATCAAATACCTTCCCTATCAGGAGGGCTACCCGGCAGGGGTGCCCACTCTCTCCCCTCCTATTTGCTCTTGCGATAGAGCCTCTGGCCTGTCTCATACAGGCTGATGAGCAGATTCGGGGATGGCATTGGCACGACTCCCATGAGGACCAGATCGTCCTTTATGCGGTCGATGTCCTGCTCTTTCCAGCCGACTCGGTCCAATCTGGACCGAGAAGCCTCCAAATCCTCCAATCCTTTGAAAAAGCGTTGGGCCTACGTCTGAACCTGCCCAAATCTAATGTAGTGCCTCTGCATCCATCGCGGGAGTGTGTGGACTGGCAAACCACCATTTCCCTGCGGAGACTCTCTTTCAGATACCTCGGTATTTGGGTGGCCCTTCTCCCGGAGCTGACCTGGTCCCTTAACGTGAGCCCGCTGCTCCAACGTACAAAGGATGACCTTAGGCGTTGGCAAACCCTTCCACTTAACCCCCTAGGCAGGGTTGCCCTGTTCAAAATAATGGTCCTGCCCCGTCTCCTTTACGTACTTCAGAACCTCCCGCTCCATCTACCCCGCAGTTGGTTCCGTGGGCTAGATACATTGATTACGACCTTTCTCTGGGGTGGCTCGAGGTCGCGGCTGGTTCTCGTACACTGCCAAAGCCCTCCATACGATGGTGTTATGGGGATGATGAATCCCTTTCTGTACTATCTGGCCACTCGCCTATTGGTGATCCATGACTGGTTTAATGGCGAGTGGGCGGACCCGGCCTACAGGCAAGAGGTAGAAAGCCTTGGATTCTCCCGGATCCAGGCCATGCTGTACCGGGCCACTATCCCTCACACTTTACCTGCAGTCACCCGGTCGGCACTTCTAGTGTGGTGATCTGAGTCGCGACAAACCCAATGGGATGGCAGGATTACACTGCAGACACCCCTCTGGCATGGCACTTGGCTGCGGGAGGTTGGATCATTGGCGGGCTTTCAGAAATGGGATCTGATTGGTATCACCCGGGTGGGAGATGTGTGGAGGGGGATCATTTGTCCTCCTTCAAACAGTTGCAGCAAATGTATTCTCTACAGCCTACTCAATTCTACAAATATCGCCAATTGCAGCATGCTCTGGCCCTCCACATTCCCAATCACACAACAATCTCAGAGTTCAGTCCAATGGAAGCTAAACTCCTCATGCGGAACCTGGGGGAGGGGGGAATATCCCAAATCTATCGGTCCTTGATAAGCAATACCCCATCCACGTTAGACTCCCTTAAGACCCGTTGGGAGCAATGGCTTGGTCCACTGGAGGAGAAAGACTGGAGAGATGCACTAATGGCTCCCTGGGTACTCTCTATATCGGCCAGGCTGCGCCTCATCCAAATTTACTATCTTCACTGTGCATATCTTACTCCTGTGAGGTTATATAGAGCGGGGTTCCTCCCATCCCCAAAGTGCCCTCGGTGTAATGCGGAGCCAGCTGATTTTTACCATATGGTCTGGTCCTGTGTCATCCTTTCCAAGTACTGGGAGTCAATTGTAACTGAACTAAGTGCCATACTGGGTTGGGCAGTTCCCCTTAGTCCTCTCGCTCTTCTCCTGGGGGTGATGGATTGGCTGGATGGTTCCCGTAATGACAAGTTGTTCCTGGGGACGGCCCTGCTGGTGGCCAAAAGAGACATTGCTTTGGCATGGAAGGACTCGATAGCCCCTTCTATCGCAAAATGGCGTAGGGGAGTGGACTGGTGTGCCATCCAAGAAAAGACTGTGTATGAGGCACGAGGCTGTCTGACTAAGCACAGGCGTATATGGGGCAAATGGCTGGGCTTGCTGGAACGAACTGTTGCGGGGTGCAGGGTGGGCTGGAGGGGGTGCGGCCTAGATCTTATCCGCTGCTGGGCCGATCGGGGAATTGCTTCGTGAATGTACTGAAATGTCTAATATGTCGCAGAGATGTTTTGTCCTTTCTGTTGAACGTATAATCAATAAAATTGTTTATCAAATTTTTTTTTTTTAGAATATCATACATTCTTTTGGTTTGTTTGCTAACTTTAGGGGCAATTTGGCTAACAGATTGCTCCATTCATAGTTGTTGGTAGCTTTGCTCTTTCTGTAATGCTTCTATCAATTTGTAGAGTGTAGGTTGGATTCTGCCTGGTGTGGATTGGAAGGGAATGTGCCATCCTTCCACTGCATTGTTTCTTTTGGCTTCCTGTGCTAAGGTGCTGTCATAAACATTCCACCATGGTATTTGGAATTCGGGTTAGTGTCTGTTTCCGGAATGATGCAGTCTCCCAACCCAAGTGTCTTCAAAATAATCCATTAGTTTGTCTTCAATTTATTGGTAGAAAGGGCTTTCTATTAGTAAATTGTAGTGGTCAGCTTCCTCTGTGGCAGGGACATAGACTAGTGGTATGATTTTAAATTTTAAAGTCAAATTGGCTGTTTGTAGAATATTCTACACTTAAAGCCTTATTATGAGTACCGGGTCCGCCCTCAGTATTCTGAGTGTGGCTGTCGGACCGCCACAAGACCGCCGGCTCAGCCAGGATCAAGGATCCCGCTGTCCCGGCGGTCTACAACTGGCCTCAATATGCTGGCGGTGCCGATGCTGGCACCGCCAAGCATATTATGACCATCATATCCACCGCCCATTTCATTGCGGTGAGCCCACCATGAAAAGGGTGGCAGGCATGCAGGAAAGGGAGCCAACAAGCTCTCCTGTAGCCTGCAGGAAGTCCCACACAGCACGATTGCTGAGAGGACTTTGGATGCCACGCCGACTTTTACCACCACTCTGCAAACGCGCCTCCTGGCGCACTGCTGGTTGGGGAATGAAGTTCTCTTGGATGCTGAGAGTTCTTGGGGGCCCAGAAGCGCTCCTGTTACCTCCAGTAAGTCCAACACAGTAGGATTCCTGAGAGCTGTTCGGAGGCTTGCCCCCTTTTCTCCACCACTCTGCAAGTGCGACGACTAGTTAAAAAAACATAGCAATTCACTTAAAAAACCAAAAGTTGCAGAGATAATATAGTTAGGAAATAGAATTTTAAAAATCTGAGAAATTCACTTAAAAAACGAAAGGTTACAGGGTTGTTATAGTTTGGAATTAGAATTAAAAAAACCTTAGAAATTCACTGAAAAAACCAAAGGTTACAGGGACGTTATAGTTAGACTGACATTTTACTCGTACAAAACCCGAGATATTCAGCAGTTATAGTTACCTGAGCTAACTATAACTTATGCCCCCGTAATGCACTGCTTATGACCTCCTTTGCTTAAAGATTGTGCTGTAGAAATGGCAAAAGACTTTGTCCCTTTCTAGCTCCACATGGATAGCACAGTGCTAATCCTATGCTTAAAAACTTTGCTAGAAAAACAGACAATGGAGGTAGGAAAATGCAGAGTGAGTATATATACATATATTTTCTGAACAAAACCAAAGGTTAAAGTAACGTTAAAGTTAGGTGAAATGTTCAGTAGCAACATAACGTTTTAAACTCTATAAACCACAGAAATTCACCAGTTATAGTTGTCTCAAGTAAGTATAACTCGTGCCCTATGGTAACTATAACTCACGCCCCCGCCATGCAGTTTTCTCATCAATAATTTCTTTGCAGATGCTGTAGTGATACCACTATGATGTCATAGAAAATGTCATGAGTGATATAATATGTGGGGGAATTAGCAGTGCATGGTGAGGGTGCAAGGTATAGTTACTTGAGATAACTATTAGTATAACTGATGAATTTCAGTGGTTTTTAGAGTTTAAAATGTTACATTGTTACTGAACATTTCACCTAGCCATGTGTTACTTTAACCTTTGTTTTTTCCAGTGAATTTCTATTTTTAAACGTAAAGTAATATTTTATTACCATATGTAATATGTAATAACGGCTAGGGCGGTCGACCTCAAATCTGGGGAACCGGGTTCGAGTCTCGGAACGGCACTCAACATCCCGTGTTTCTGGGCAAATCACTTAATCTCCCCGTGCCTAACAAAAATGAAGGTGTACTTGTGTAACGCAACTGGTGCTCATGTAAAGAGCTCTGATACCTGATACCTTCGGGTCAAGTTTGCGCTATATAAAACTCTGAGAAAAATAAATATATGTAATACCAACCCCCACATGCAGCCAACCCCACGCTGTGCATGGCCTTCGGCCTGCAGCCCGGCCCTGTGGCCAACCCTCCCAAAGGCAGCCAACCCCACACTGCGGAGGGCCTTCGGTCGTGTGATGGGGGTTGGCCGCAGTTCCTGGCCTGTGGACAACCTCCTGCATGCAGCAAACCCCATGCTGCGCACAGCCGTTGGTCATGCTCAGTTGGTGGATGGCTACAAGGCTAACGCCTTCAAAGGCAGTCAACCCCATGCTGTGCAGGGCCTTCTGTTGTGCATGGTGGGGGGCTGACCACAGGGCCTGGCTGGCAGCATGCAGTCAACCACATGCTGCACACGGCCTTTGACCATGCGTGCCTGGGTGTTGGCCACAGGGCCTGGCCTGTAGTGAGGCTACAGGGGCCATGGGGCTCTCCCCATGGCCCCCAACATTATGTTTTGCTGGTGCACCAGAGCACCCACATTAGGTCCCTGTGGATGGGGTCCCCGGAGCCGTAACGGCTCCTGGAGGGGGGCCCTGCACCCAGTGCTCCATAATGCCCTGCGAGGGATTTTTAACCCAATTTGTTTAGCTTGGTGGTGCTCCTAGAAGGCACAGGGCATCACCAAGCAATTTTTTTATGTTGTGGGGGGTGGGTCTGCAGGGAGTGCAGAAGCCCCCAATCAACATTAAAAGAAAAACAGTAAGTCTCCTAGGCCATTGGATCAATGACTCTAGGAGAACTTAGCATATCTTTTTAAAGCACTCCCAGCTGGAGCTCTATGCTCTTCAGCTGGAGTGCAAGGCCCTTTGTGATTGTTTTTATGATTGCATTTTGTGGGTTGAAAATGTTGAAAGAAAGACTCAGAGACCTGTTTTAGGGAGGTAGGATCCTTCTAGCATGGTTACCCCCTCTATTTGCCTGGTGTAAGTGTGTTTTTTACCTAGTCTGCTGAGACGCTGCTAATCAGGACCCCAGCAACTGCACTTCCTCCCCTGAATTGGTGATGGTAAGTACTTTTGTACCTCCACAATTGGCTACTGGTGTACCCTTCTAAGTCCCTAGTATATGGTACTAATGTACCCAGGGCATAGGTACACCAGGGGTCTCCCATGGGCTGCAGCATGTATTGTGCCTCCCATGGGAGTCCACTTAAACTGTGACTACAGGCCTGCCATTGCAGCCTGTGTGAGTTGGTGTTTGCACCTCCCACGACAGATATAAGTTTCCTTATCCAATCTTAGATCTACTGGAGCCCTCCTGGTCAAGGTGCCGAAAATCCAACGAGCCAGGATGGGAGCACGCTCTTTTGGCTATCTGGCTGCCAAAAAGTGGAATGCTATGCCACTGACTTTGAGAGCCGCACCCACTGAAAGCAATTTTCGTAAGCAATTAAAAACCTGGTTATTTCAACCCTAATTTGGGAGTTTCTGTTTGTCCCCTCAGTAATCCGCTTTCCTCTTAGCTTAGGCTGTTCTCCTCTTTTTTCTTCATCTGGGGCTCTCTATCCAGGTGTGGGGACATACTGTTGGGTGTAACCAGGTGCTTTATAAATGGAATTTATTATATCTGAGGTCACTGCACTTTAAACCTATAAGTCACCCTTATGGCAGGCTCTTCAATCCTGATGGCAGGGTGCTTGGTTATAGGTGTGAGTGTGCCCCTGCATGAGCAGGACACCCCTACAAACCCCAGAGTCGATTCTCCAGGCTTTGTAAGTGCAGTCAGCCATTTTAATATATATAGTGGGCATCATTCATTACGAGATGTCTAACTATATAGTGGCTGCACCGAACCCATTCATGTTTGGTATCAAACATGTTGGAATCATACCCCAACACCGATTCCAGTGTTGGAAGTCTGATCCCATGTACTGGGGGGCTCCCTCTGGTACCCCCATTTACTCCAGGTAAAATCCTTTCAGAGTGTGTCAGCAAGCTAGTGCTGCTGCTGACTGCAGACATGAGTCTGCCCTCCTGCGCTGAGCTGAGCTTGAGCATGGTAAGGTAGAACAATAGGTTTCCTGTCACAGGGAGGTGTGACCAACTCCCAGACAGGACTTAGTGTATTGGGCTGGGGTGGAGGCGCTTGCCAGTACCACCAGACTGAGTTGAAGGGCACATTTGGTTCCCTTCTTGCATACTACAGTTTGAGCCAGTTCAGGGAGCCCTTGGCTCCCGCTCTGGCGCAAAACTGGACAAATGACATGGGAGTATCCTCCTCTCTGTCCAGCCCCTCCTTGTGTTTGCTTTGTTTGCCCTAAGTTGGCAGGGTATGCCCAGAAGTGGGTCTCTTGCTTACTTTGCCACTGGATTCAAGAAAGCCTGGCTGATGAGGGGTGTTACCCCGAAAATAGTTCCAGGATGCTTGTTTCCGGTCCAGGGAAGACCTGGCTTGGCGGTTCTAGCTGGACTGTTCCCATGAGGCACAGGGTCAAGACTGATTTGCATATAGCTGGGTCTGAACTGGGGTGGCGAAGTGAGCTAAAGAACGATGAAACGGCGGGAACTAGATGGGCCCATCATACTGGAAGAGATCGGGGACGCGATCTCAGCGCTGGCGTGTAGTAAAACTCCTGGCCCAGATGGGTACCCGGTGGAATTCTATACTAAGTATAAAGATGTCCTAGTTCCTCACCTACTGAATCTCTTCAAAGAAGCTGTCCACAGGGGTTCCTTCCCCAGGGAGAACCATCAGGCCACTATTGTGGTCATACCAAAGACAAGGCCACTGTTCGCCTCATGTGCCGACTATCCGCTGAACTCTCTCGTTAACAGGGAGGTTAAAGTTTTTGCAACTATATTGGCCACCCGGCTGCGACAAGTGTTGTGGTCTTTGGTTCATCCGGACCAGTGTGGCTTTATGCCCGGCAGGAGTACCAGACACTGCTTGCGATGCCAAAATGTAGCGTTGGGCCATCGTCACCTACTCACAGCTCCACTGGCCTTGCTCCTAATAGATTTTGAGAAGGCATTCAACACAGTGGACTGGGGCTATTTGGCTAGAGTTTGGACCCCGCTTTCGCAGTCTGGGGCGTGTGCTCTATTCTAATCAAATAGCCCATGTTCAGGTGAATGTAGTGGTCTCTGGTGAGTTTCTTGTCTGCTGGGGGACCAGACAGGGGTGCCCCATGTCCTCCTTACTTTTTGTGCTGGATATAGAAACCCTGGCTAGACTCATACGAAACAATGCCCAGATCCGAGGGTGGGAGTGGGATTCGGGCCATGAAGCCCGCATAGCACTCTACCCCAGTGATGTGGTTTTGTACCTCTTGCACCTGGTGGACAGTGCCCTCTGTGCCTTTGTCTCATACAATTTTTCACGGAGGCTTCCGCCTGGTTGTTAACCCTGCCAAGCCAGTTTTGGTACCTCTGGCGCCCGCACGAGACTGCTTTGATTGGCAAACTAACATCCCAATCCGTCACCTCAGTTTTCGCTACCTGGGCATTCAGGTGGCTCATATTCCTGAGTTTACCTGGTCTCTGAATATTACTCCTCTAATTTGCAAGATCACAGCCGATCTTAAGAAGTGGCAGACACTGCCACTGAATGTCATGGGGAGGATCGCATTGTGTAAATTGATGGTTTTGCCTAGATTCCTATACCTTCTCCAGAATTTTTCCCAAGGTATCCCTCACCATTGGCTCAGAGAAATTGACTCACTAGCGGTCTCTTTCCTTTGGCATAACTCCAGGGCCCACTTGGCCTTTCCGACTCGTCAGCGCGCTCGACGTGGGTCCCTTGCTCACTTTGCCACTGGATTCAAGATAGCCTGGCTGATGACGGCTGTAAGCCAGAAACCGGTCCCAGGATGCTTGTTTCCGGTCCAGGGAAGACATGGCTTGGCAGTTCGGGCTGGACTGTTCCCATGAGGCACAGGGTCAGACTGATTTGCATATGGCCATGTCTGAACTGGGGTGGCGGAGTGAGCTAAAGAATGATGATGGATTAAACCCAGATCAGTTGACTGGGGGTGAGTGCTTGCAATGTTCAACACTCCGTCCATCATCCCCTTTGGTTTTGCTATGTTCGCCCTAAGTTGGCAGGGTATGCCCAGACGTGGGTCCCTTGCTCACTTTGCCACTGGATTCAAGATAGCCTGGCTGATGACGGCTGTAAGCCAGAAACCGGTCCCAGGATGCTTGTTTCCGGTCCAGGGAAGACATGGCTTGGCAGTTCGGGCTGGACTGTTCCCATGAGGCACAGGGTCAGACTGATTTGCATATGGCCATGTCTGAACTGGGGTGGCGGAGTGAGCTAAAGAATGATGATGGATTAAACCCAGATCAGTTGACTGGGGGTGAGTGCTTGCAATGTTCAACACTCCGTCCATCATCCCCTTTGGTTTTGCTATCAGAGAAATTGACTCACTAGCCGTCTCTTTCCTTTGGCATAACTCCAGGGCCCACTTGGCCTTTCCGACTCGTCAGCGCGCTCCCTATGATGGAGGAATTGAAATGGTTATCTTATACTTGTATTATTTGGCCACACATCTCTTGGTTGTTAATGATTGGTTCGCTGGGGCTGGTCGGATCCAGCATACAGGCGGGAGCTTAGTACGCTGGGGTTTCCCCTCATAATGGTGTTACTCTACGGTACCACCATACCGAGCACTAGACACGAAGTGACCAGCATGATATTTATAAGTTGGAGGGCGGCATATAAACATACAGGATGGTGGAGGAAGCTCAGTCAACATACTCCACTATGGCATTGCACATGGTTGGGGAAGGTGGCATCGCTTGAAGGGTTTGACCGATGGGACACCATAGGTATCACACTTCTGGGTGATGTTTGGGCAGGGTCGCATATGGTTTCCTTCCAAGATCTTCAACAGACCTATACACTTTCTACCACATAGTTTAATAAATTCCTACAGTTGCGTCACGCCCTGTGAACCCACTTCCCCTCGGACATGACCATCCCAGAGCTCAGTCTCATAGATGCCAAGATACTGATGGGGGCCCTGGGCAGAGGATCTCCCAGATCTACTGTACCTTGATTCTTAACACCTCTAGGGTCGTTAGACGCCCCCAGGTCTAATTGGGAGAATTGGAAAGGTCCTCTGCATGATGATGATCGGCGCAACGCGCTGATGGCCAACAGAGTGATTACGCTTTCATCCAGGGTTTGTTTGGTGCAAACCTGCTACCTACACTGTGCCTATTTGACTCCCGTCAGCTGTGTCGTGCGGGCCTGGTGACCAACCCCTCTTGCTACCACTGTTCCCATGCGCCCGCAGATTTCTTTCACATGGCGTGGTCCTGTCCTGTCATCACCCGTTATTGGGAGGCGGTGGTGGCTGAACTGTCGAATGTACTGGACCTGACGCTGGAAGTTTCGCCTTGCTGGTCCTCTTGGGGGTGGATGATGGTGTGGTGGGCTCTAGGGCAGACAGGGTTATGTGGGAACTGCTGTGGTAGTAGCTAAGAGAGATACACTGGAAGGCCCCCAGGGCACCATCGCTGACACTGTGGAGGCACAGGGTGGATTGGTGTGCGCAACAAGAAAAACCTGAGTATGAGGCTAGGGGGTGTTTGGCTAAACATGCAAGAATTTGGGGTAAATGGCTTGGAGCTACGAGTGTGGATGTTGGAGTAGAATGAGCATGAAACATTTAATATGTTTCTTTATTCCTGTATACTTTGAACTGAATATAATGACAGGCTTGATGTTCATTGTAATTGTCACGGAACGGTCTGTTTCTTGGACAGATTAAGTGACTTGTAGTTCCCTTCAAAAACCAATAAAGCTTGTTTATAATTTTTTTTTTAAACTATGACATACTGGTTCTTTTTCCCGATTTTCCTGTAGATTAATTCTAGACGGAGCTTCGTCTGTCCTTATGTTATTTGTCTTTCTTAGATTAAGTCTATACAGGATTTCCTGCGCTTTTACATTTAGGGCCTGATTATGAGTATGGCGGTCCCAAGACCGCCATACCTGCGGTGGCGGTTGGACCTCCAGATTATGAGGTTGGCGGTTGGAACGCCACAAGCCAGACCGCCGCCACAGGCAGGATCCTGGATCCTGACGGAGCGGTGGGAAAGCGGCGGTCTCTGGTGGCGGTGCCAATGCCGGCACCGCTGTGCAGATTACGATCTGCCTTACCGCTGACTTTTTCAGGGCCCCAGGGCGTTGTGGCCCATGGGGGGTGTGCATGGGGGCACATGTTGTCCCACCCTCTTCCTGCGTGCATTGTGAGCCATGCACGACATGGTGCATGATACACAATACACCAACGTCCAAGATGCGATGCCACGGTGACTGCATGTGCTGCAGGCTCTTTATGAACCAAAGTATGCTGCTGCCATGGCACTGCCACCACAACACCGCCAGCCCAGCAGTTAACTTGTAATGCGGCGGTCGGGATGCTGCTTGCTTGGCAGTGTACTCCTGACACTGCAGTGGTGATCCGGGGGTCAGGCTGCCAAAGTCATAATCTGGCCCTTAGTTTCTTAAAATGAGTTCCATGTGAACATTTGTTCTACGTTCTACAACTGTACGGTCAGTGCGATTCAAATGAAGAATTGGAGGTATGTCAGTCTCTTTTTTTAGTATTCAGGCCAGTAGCTTACTGAATTCATTCCCCTCCCTATGTTATGTTATGTTAATTTGGTATACTATGGTTGTAGTAATAGCTAATGATATTCCTTCAGGGTCAGGCTATCTATTCTGTCCCACAGTTCGCCCTACTCCTGTCTAATTCACACCAACTCTAGCTGTTTCTCATGAGATTTGGTTTCATGTTGTCACATCCCTGCGAGCCTTCTCTCCTGCCCCACCAAGTTCCTTTGCAACTGCTTCTTGACCCTGATACACCTTACCCAGACATTCATCTCTAAGCACTCCCTTTATGGCTTTCCATTCATTCCCTATGGTGTCTAAGGATCCCCAATTACTCTCCAACTAAGCAGCTAGAAAGTCATTCGGAGCATTCAGAGCATTATGACACACGGGGTCTAACAGAACTCCTGAGAACAGTCTCCAAGAGAACATATCCAACATATTGCCCTACCGTACCCACTCAAATTCCACTAATAATAGGGCGAAGTTCGATAGAAATCTGCCCAGGTATCTCGCAGCATAAATCTGAGGGGTTTCATGCCAGCCACCAGGAGACCATCCAGCCGACTAGAGGTAGTGTGTGTTAAGAAGTCACACAAATATTCCTTACTGGTTGGATGTAGCTCTATGCAAACATCCACACTCATTGTATTTTTCAGTAGGGCTGAAACCTGTAGAGTATGTTGCTTCAGGGGAACCTCTCTAAGTCCCCATTTATCACCCAGGGGGGAGGGGACGGAACAAATGTATATGTTTTAGCTTTAGGTATTGTGTTACAAGTCTCGCTTTCAAATCGTATTGTGATTGCTTGTATTAGTAGTGTGTATATTGAGAGTTAGGTTGAAATTACAATTGGTGCACTTTTGAATAAGTTCCTGCTAATGGAGGAAATTATTCGCGCCCAATTGACGCTCCCGCATATGAGATTCTTTTGGATCATAGATTACATACATGTTTGTGGCTTAAAGAATGGAATATAATTACTGCTGCCAATAAAAAGTTACAATTTCCTGTGCATGGTACAATTGAAGTGAAAAGATTGTGAAAATTTAAGATGAAGTTGCAGTCTAGATGTGCATAGTTCAAAGCTTTGAATGAGTGGAATCACATGGTGCTGAGAGAGCACTTAATGAAATGTTAAAAGGGCAAATTGGTAAGGCTTTGGATGGATCTGAGATTGCGTTTAAGGAAAAAGGCATGAAGGCAGGAAGTGTAAGAAACTAGAGGTGCTTTCCCTGGGATTACTGCCGAATCAGACAAAAGGAAAACAAAAGATGACAAAAATGAGAACAAAAAAGAGATAGAATAAAACAGAGTGGACTCTTTTCACTGGACAGACACTCTCCTTGTGGGTTCGAGAGCCAATTAATCCTTTATTTGGCAGGCTAGATGGTCCGATAATCGATCAGGTGAGATATAATGTAGCTCTGTCCCGGGTAATCTAAGTCCGGCTCTCCTAGTGAAGGAGGTATGACTGCGATTTTTCGTATTGTGTACGGGATTAGTAGCAGAGTGAATCTTAAATGCTGGCTCCCTTGAGAGTCACTTCATCGTAGTTTAGGACCAGTACTGGGAAATGCTTGTGCGAGTCGCAAGCCGCACATGTGACTCTACAAGCCGCCTCCACAACCATCCCACGGGTATACTCCACCAAGAGGAAAGCCTATTGCTCCCCCCTGAGTGGTACGTCTAACTGCTGGCTGTAAGTCACCGATCACCATTACATGCTATGCTGTACTAAATTGCGAGTATTAGCCGTGTTTAGTGTGGCTGGATATCGCTGCAAAAACACTTCTGGTAGTAGCAATGTTTGGGCTTCCCCTCTCTCCCCTCTCTCTACGCGCAAACTACTAGCCTTCTCTCAGTGGAGGAAGTCTTCCTTATTCAGCCCAGTTACTGATATTAAACCGTAAAGGGGAAAGTAAGTGGACCGGCAGAAATCTCCTTGCGAGTCTCATGTCTGCCTGCATTCAAGGAGGAAGCTGCTGTTCCACGATGTTGGCTCTTCTACACCTGAACTGAGAACAAGGATCAAACTTCCCTCAGAGAGCGGCCGAGCACCTGCCATCTTGACGCTGTCAGATGCCGAAAGCAACCTCATCCATGGAGCATGACGGGTGCTCTACGTGGTTCCTCGATATCCATGGAAGCTTAAGAGAATGGCTCTTTAACCCCAGAGTCACTGCACCTTAACCTTGCCACAAAGGGCAAAGAGCCTAGTGCGATTACAGCTGAGAGACCTTTGGATTTCCCTGAAATAGGAGAAAGGGGGCTAAGCCACCCGCCAAATAGCACTCCAGGGATCAAGATACAGCAAACATACCCCTTGTTCTCTAACGCTGGTTTTAAGGAGCAATGTAAAGAGGGGGGAATCTGACACCAAAGGTTAAGGAGCCTAATATGGATCACTAAAGGCGCAATTCAACTCCAGGCACTGAGGATAGTGCTGTGTGTCTACAGCAAGCATCTATTGCCTCTGCGTCACCCATGGTATCGGAAAGCTTGCAGGAGAATGACATTGGTGCTCCATGAACAATGGCTGCAATATCTGAGCCCTGTGAACACAAGTGCAAGCGCAAACCTTTGAGGAAGATGAGTCCCAGGCCTCATCTATGAACATACTCCATCAGATTCTTGGTGCATTAAGGACAATGAAAATCTCCCAAGACAAAGAACGGAACAGCAACTAAGCTTAATTCACACCAACATGCAACACCTTACTGCACGGGTCTCTAATGTTGAGCAATGAGTCTCTGACTTAGAAGACACCAAGCCTCGTCAGGAATCTCTATCTGATAAACTACTGTCTGAACTGGCAGAGCTCCAGATTAAGATCGATGACGTGGAGAATAGCTAACGCTGGTCTAACCTAAGATTCACCGGGATACCTGAAGGGCGCGAAGACGGGCAGACAGTTGTTAGCTTAATCTCGGATCTTATTTCCAAATAGGTATACCATGAAGCTGCTGCTCAAAATCTGGATTTAACAATCACGCAAGCCCATCGTGATCCTACTGCCCAATCTCCCAATGCAAAATATCCATGGACCTACCGTATTCAACTTCGGTGACTTCCAGATCAAGGAGTGCATCCCTGGCAACGCCATTAGAGACAAATTATATCAGACTTCAGAGAATTTTTCTTTGAAGATTTTTTCCGATATGTCTGTATTTTCTGCACGGCAACGCAAAGAGTTTAAAGGCATGATCAGTTGCTTCCAGAACCTTGGTACCCCTGAGGGCATTGTTCAGCAGTCCAAACTGAAAGATTTCTACAAGGGGCAACCACATATCTTTCAGTTGGTGGATCAAGCCTGGGACTTTCTGCACTCTATCCAGCAGCCTAGAGGAGTGATGGGGAGAGCAGGGCCAGGACAAGCATTTTCTAATCCTGGGATAGTCTGAAATGTTTAACTTTTGCCACACCCTATTGGCCATTCTGATTTTTCAGTAATTTTACCAGGTTAACCTTTGTGCCCTCTCTGTGGCGTTCTCAGTTTCCCCATGCAGCCTCCCGGTGCCATGTAAAGGCACCATTTAGCGGTTTGGGGCGGTGTGTTTAGATGAGGGAAGGGGAGGTTTTGCACAGGGGTGGTTGGGGGAGAGAGCTCTCGGGTTAGCCCCAGGTGGGGTGGGCTCCAGGGACAAAGAGAGTTTGAGGACGGGAGTGGGGCACTTAGGGTAGGGGGTAGAGCAGGGGTGAGCATCAAAACGATAATCAGTTTGAAAAACGTCATGTAGCTTTATCACCGATATTAGCACCACTGCAAGAGTTCAGGGAACTTGGGGGCATGCACTCCTTGCACAGCTTAATCAGTGTCAGCTTGGCTGGAAACTTGGGGCCATTGGCTCGCTGTCAGAAGCTGGCACTAAGGTATTTAATTTGAATAACCTATTATGATCAGCCCAGAGACTAGAATTAAAAACATTAGGGTTGTTTCCTGTAATACTAATGGAATTAATAACCATAGCAAGTTTAGATACATTTTATCATTACTTAAGTCTGCCTGAGCTCAAATGTCTTTGCTCCAGGAGACGCATCTGAAAGCTTCTGCTAAGCAATCGATAATGTCCAAATTTGTATCTCGTACATTCTATGCGTGAACAAATGTGCAAGTCAGGAGGATGGCTATTTTGTTGACTCATAACCTTCTTGACAAAGTGATTCAGGTGGTTCCAGATCCCAAAGCCAGGCGGTTACTGATCAGCCTACAGGTAAATTATAATCAAACCATTCATCTGGTTAGCTTTTATGGGTTGATCCCTCCTGCAGCATTTGCTTCGATTTCACATTATACAGAGGGCAAAATTGATTTTGCCTCCTGGGTCCATTTCAGTCTTAGGCTGTTCGAGGGGCGAACTTTAAGAGAATGGCCTTCTATTCCAAATTGGAACTTTACTATACCCTGCATCGCTTGCAGTAAATGTTTTCGGCCTTGTCAGCGATATGCTTTTGATGTGGGTATTCTCAAGGCGATTGCGTTACTTTGTCCCGCACTATACACCCTTTGGACTAAGACTTTTGCTTCTATTAGTGAAAAGCTACAAGTCCAAATAGAACCAGACTTGCAGGGGGTGTTAGTTGGGATTTTGACTTCAAACTGACATTTAACGCTGAGACAGCAACAGTATCTGTTTATTGGGTTGCTAGTTACTAGGTCATTAATTCTTCAAAGGTGGAAGTCTTTTATTCTCCCTACTTTTGAAGCATGGGAAATGAAAATGGGACAGGTAAAACAACAAGAGGAGCTTTATGAGCTAAGGGTGGGTGCATTGAAGAAATTCAAGGGGATCTGGAATAATGCATGTGCTGAAGTAGATTCTCCTTAAAGATCTCTTTTTCTATCCCCCTTCACATGTAGACCAAGGTGAGCGACCAAGCTTTTGCACTGTGATTGATAAATTAATGTGTGAACTTAAAATGTATTGTAATGAATTACTTTATGCCTGATTATCAATAAAAAAACATTAAAAAAATAAAAAAGAATGTGCGATTCTAAGGGATACATCTGCATAATGAGGCTTATGTGCAATGGCAGCTGGAAGAGAAAGGAGCAGGAAAAAGAGCGTTAGGAGGGATGAAGCAGAGTCTAGTTCATCTTTATGTAGCGAGATTAAAGCAGTTTTTTAAATTCTTTTAAATTTAGAGGAAATTTGGAATTAATGGCAGAAATGGGAATTTTCAAAGATACAATTTCATAGTATAATGGAGACGAATTGGCATATTAGAATGCATAAGCAGGAAAATACACTCATCAAGAATTGGAGATACTTCAGGAGTTGGCTAGGGAACTGAAAGTTGTTTTAGGATAAAACAGAATTTGTGAGTTATAAAAGATATTGTCATGAGTCCCGTGCAGGCCCATTGTTTTTTTCCCTATGTTAGCATGAGCATGTTGCAGACTGTCCTCTGCTTTGCACACGTTACCTTACAGATATAGTTTGCTTTATGCCACAGTGCACTTTAACACAAAAAACGCTGTTGTTTTGCGCTCTGTTCTTTCCTGGGATTTAGTCTGAACATGTAGACAAGATCGAACAACAATGCCCCTTGTCATTCTGTTCTGGTCAGGCTCTAGCACCTAGACAAAAAACGCAAATGCAGCTGTTGTTAGGGAACACGTACTTTTTGTCATATAGGTATGCACAGATAGGTAACAGACACTTGGAGAAGGCCCTTTCCAGGGAACAGATCATGACAGCATCTGGGATGTAGAACTTTAATCTGTGTATACTGGGGTATGAGGTCTGCTGCTAATACCTAGAGACCTTCTGTTATATAATCATTTTGCTTCTGTAGAAGGGGAGGGAGGTTAGGCTACACTGTTGTATATAATGACAGCTCCAGTTATGATTTACGGACTACTTGCTATGCTAACCATCTTTGTGTTAGGCATTTTCCTACTTGTTGTGGCACGTATACTGCATACTAGAGCACGATAGTTAAAATAAACATTTTAAACTTGTCAGAACTTATTGTGGACTAGTACAAGTGTGAGAGCGAAAGGGTGTATCCCGCAGCCACGATTCCTGAGAGGGTTGGGAGTGTTGTGTTCTGGGGTGTCCAATCACTTGTTCCTCTGTGAGTGGGTAGGAGGGCAAGTAAGACACCATAGCTAGTCGGTCCAGGGCTCATGGGTACACAGGTGGCAGGATGACTCAGTCCCTGCCTACTAAGGTCCCATAATCCCAAGCATAGTTCTGTGACTCCGCAGAATCCCTGCAAAAATATGAATGTCTGTAAACGAGTTAATGAATCAGAATCCCAAGATGTTGCAAAATACTCTCATAGAATTATTTGAGATAATAACAAAATGGGAAACCCTGACAAAGTATCGGAAAGAATGGATGAAACCCCATAATAAGCCTGGGTGGACGAAAAAGAGTAAAATCGAAGAAAAATGAGAGTGTGAGTGATTCTAAATGTGAAGTGGTTGTTGAAAAAGGGTTTCCTTTGAGAGAAGTGCAGGGAGGAGCACATGTGCATATACCTTGGTCAAGGAGTGATCGTTATACGGATGTATGATGGAGCAACGCATTCCATTGTAACGCATGCACTCACAACGCAGCCATTACAACATGAATGCCATTACCACACATAACCTTTACCATGCATGTTTTACAACGATTATGCCTTTACCATGTATGCCTTTACAACAAATTTTGTTGTAAAAGCATGAATGTTAAAGGCATATGCGTAGTAAAGTTTTTCCCTCAAAATCTAAAACCATCTCTCTAGATCCCAACCCTGAGCCCTAAAAGCGGGCCTGGCGCAACCACCGCTAGCCCCTGCCCAAAACACACAAAAAACCTGGCCCCAGCCCTGAGCCCTAACACCTGACCCCTGGTGCAACCCCCCCCGGCTCCAGCCCTGAGCTTTAAAACTGTCCCCTGGCGCTACCCCCCTTGGCTCCCTGCCCTAAAAAACCCAGCCATGAGCCCCTAAACAGGACCCGCCATGGCACCAGCCCTGTAAACCCCCCCCTCCCACCCTACACAGTTGTGTGCAATCCCCCTTACCTCCATGGGAATGAGGCAGTAGTTCGAAGCTAACACGCAGGTTGTTTTTTTTTTTTCTAAAGCGGAAGACTTCGCTGGTTTCACATGGTTTCTTCATCTTCTGAAACGACGCACAGAAGAACCACAGAGAGAAGCCCCTTAGAACAAGCCTTCTCTAATTGTTAAGGAGAAATACAAACAAACTATTAAGCATATGAAGACAAAGGTTCTCCAGAAAAAAGCAAATTGGTCATAGATTATGAGAGTGAATTGTCGCATGCATATTATGAAAGATTACTGCAGATTTATAAACAATATAGTGAAGCTGAAGATCCCACGGAAGAAGGCGTTTCTGTATTTGTTTCAGCTTTTGTGTTGGGATTGCGTCTGGAGATTAGTTTGCATATTTGTCAAAGTGTGATGTGTTGGCAGGCCAAATTGTTAGAAGAGATTCTGACGTACGCAAAGTGTTGTAGTGATTGTTGTGATGCTTAAGAGAAAACGACGAAGGAGAAATTGATGGTGACTCAAACTACATTTTCCAAAATAGTGGTCAAGGTGGTTTTCAGGTGCCTGGCTTTGGTTTTGGTACTAGTGCTGATATTGGTGTGTAAGGTGTTAATGCACAAGGCAATGGTGTGTAATTTGTGCAAGGTGGAAATGGCGGTCCTCGTGGCAGAGGTAGAGGATTTATTAACAACATGCCTAATTCAAATATTAATAATACACAGATTAGAAATGGCCTATGCCATATCCATGGGAAAAATGGACACTGGAAACAAGATTATAGGGTTATTCCAAATAGATTTAAGAATGAGTTGCAAATGATTCCCCAACTACAACAGACTATAAATCAGATGTTACAGAATGGGATGGTATGGTCAACTGCCCCAGCCACACCTTCTTGTATGCATAATAAGCAAAATACAAGACAGTTCAATGGGAATATACCTTCAGCTCCAGTTATGCAACAGTCCATGCAGAATAAAATGCAGGGTTTTCAACAGAGATTTAGTTTTCAGCAAAACCCATTGGTGATTAATGTTGATTTTCCACAATTCACAGGTAAACTCGGATTTCTTCAGGACCAAGATTGGCACAATGAAGGTGCCTGAGAAGGTAGGATGACTACATGATTGTTTCAGTCCTAGAGGAAAATCAGACTGGCCCTTTTATGGAAGGAAAACGGACCTTACCAAGTGATCGTGGTGATGACTACTGCTATAAATTGTGATTGTAAAAGTAGAAAGGGTGACACAAATCACTAATTAAAAGATTCAATCTTGAATTTCCCACATGTATCCAGAGGAGGGAGAACAAAGAGCTCAAGAACAAAGAGTTGAAGAAGAAGAAGAACAAGAACAACAACAAAATTATACTTTATAAACCTGAACTCTGAAAACCCCAAGAGCAACTCCATGTGTTCCAGTTGCAAGTTGTGCACATCATGAAACAAATGAAGACAAAAATGTATCAAGATGAACTAATCTGTCTGAAGATGGAAGCTCAATACAAGCTTATTGGTCCGGAGGTGTGAGTGAAGGAAAAAGAGCATTGCAAAGTGTAAACGGTTTGAAGAAAAATGGAGAAAAATCAGCTGATACAGTAACAGAACTGAATGACAGAAATTCTGGAAAGCCTGAGGTCAGGAAATCAACAGGAATAAGAGCCCCAAACAAGAAGTACAAAGCTCCTGAATTGGCAGATTTTACAATGATTGACCCAGAAGAAAGAGGCATTGATCCGGGGGATTATCAACATCTTTCGGAAGAACCTGTATGAATAGACGTGAACTGAGAATGAAAGTAATCAACACTGGATAATTTTCTGATGGAAATGGAACAGAATTTTTGAAATCGTTGAGAAGAAAATATTTGATTTTTGATTTCTCATAGTGTGCCTGTATAACCCACCTAGATTAGAACCTTCACTAGAGATTTTGTTTATGATTGTATTTTTAATATTAAATGCCTGCTATGAAGAAGATTAATTTTGTACCTTAGTTATTCAGCTGAAGATCATTTGTGGCCACATTGAACTTTATGAATAAATTGCTGAGTTGTAGGCTACTTTCTGCTCTTATCAACTTATTTTGAGAACTGAAAAAATGTAAACAGAATTTTGTAACATTTATAATGAACTTATTTTTGACATTTTTATACCTTTTTAAGAAGTTTTGTTTTTGAACGTTTTTTTTATAAAAAAATTTAAAAAAAGATGGCTACTTGCCACAGATTCTACTGGGTTCTAAACATTATTTTTATGAGTCTTGTTTTATTAGTTTTAATTGGCGTATTAGTGAGTCTGTACGCTCCTGTTGTATAACTTCTTTTATGGGGGAGGGTGATCTATTATCAACTTCCTATAAGCTATATCATATCTTGTAGAATTTATTTGTAAACTTTATTGGGACAGGATCTATTGGAGGAGCATGATGTAGATTATAATTTGTCTTTTGGTGTATTACCTGAAATTAAGAATTTGGCTTTTGCTAACAAAATGTCCTAGAAGTATTATACTACTTAATCAAGGATTTAACAAGACTAACAAGAACAGTGTGTAAGTACACTGATGTAGAGCGTAATTATATTAGACAAATTAATGAAAGGAGTGTGAAAATGCAGAAGCAAACCAGATTCTATTACAGGAAGAGTCTGATGAGAAATTTAGAAATTAAAAGATACATCCGAGACTTAGAATAACTCAGGAGAAAAAAGGAGTTATTTGTGTGATGAGTGAGAAACATGATGAATGGGAAACCTCAGAAATATTTTGGATGAGTAAGTGCAGTTATAGTTATATAGTTGGTAAAGATTATATGTGTGGTAATGACCCTACATTTAGAGGTATTTATCATTCCTAAGGTAAAGAAGTTTATTTTAACGTTCCTTGTAACTGGGAAGGTTCCTGCTATGTAGAGGTAGTCTTACAAGGGTGAAATGTGGGTTTGGTCAAGTGCTTATGGATAGATTTGGTGTGTTGATTCCTCCTATTGTTGTGGCTTTGAATGATGTGAACATTTATTTACTTTAGTGGATTGTTTGACTACTAATAATTCATGTGCATTAACTAAGATGAATGAAGAGAATATAGCAATTTGTGCAATGGTGATGCAAATTGTATGGCTTTGGATATTTTACTCATAAAAGGAGGCGGTGTGTGCCGTTTAATCATGGTCCAGCAGTGTTGTATATGTGTGTCTGATAATATCATCCTAATGAATATATTAATAACATAACTAAAATTTTGTACGATGCTAAAATCTTGGGAGAGACTGGTACATGGGAAATAATTGGTTCATGGTTCAGTACGATTGGAAAAGGAATTCCAAAGATCGGTGAATGGTTTGGTAATGTGGGTGGTGGCTTACTAAAAAGGATAATAACCCCTACTATTATTATTATTCATAGAATACTTGCTCTATTTCTTCTATAAAAATGCCTTGAAGCTCTCTGTCTAAAGGAAACACTGCATTGTGATAATAGAAAGAAGAAGATGACCAGAAAAAGAAAGAGAATATGTTGAGCTTGGCGACATCAACTCAGTCTATGATGAACTAAAAGCCATCCAAGATGATGGTTAATTATTTTAGAGTGGTGTAGTGTAATTTGTGATAGTTGAAAAATCATCGGGGTAGATTTGACAGTCTTTTATTAATTAGAAAATAATGTTTATTTATATGTGTTTAAGTTTGTATAACTAAGGCTGCCAAATTAATTTACTAGGCCCTTATCTGTTTGCATTGATAGCTTAAGAAAACATGGCCTTTAAAGTTGCATGGAAAGGTTTTCTATGTGCATGTTTCTCTTTTCTGTGTTTTCTTCTCATAATAAAGACGAAATGAGATTTTGTTCATGGTGCAGCTTCTCGTATTGTAAAAAACGGAGCCTTCGTAGGAAGCCATGTCGGAGATATTCTTGTAAGGTTGCAATTGTCAAGACTGTTACTGCCTGTTGCCACAACTGTATTCCTATTCGTTTTAAATGGCTTCTTGTTCAGTAGTGCAATGTAATATCCGTTGTTTGTAGGGATCACTATTTATTTATAATTTCGGCGGTCCCTGAAATAGCCTATTTTGCGGAACACACATTTCTATGATGGTGATTGATTTTTTCACATAACTTTATTAGTTCAACCCTATGATTTCACACCATGCTGTGCGCCTTGTTCTTCAAAATGTGCCTTTTCTCAGATGTGTGCAGATTTTTTGCTCACTTCTATGAAGGCTGTCTCCACATCTGACTGTTATCTGACTCTAGCTGGGACTGCTACCCAGAGCCTTCTGGGGTGGTGCCTCCTGCTGTCCCTATTGATGATACTTACCCTCTGTTAGACCTGTCAGCCCTAGGGTGGTCTTTCCCTATTTTTTTTCCTTTTTCGCCTCTTTTTTGCCACCATATTTTTACTGGACCTAGGTCTCTGGGCACCTTGCCACTGCTAGCCAGTGCTGAGGTGCAGGTGCTCTCTCTCACTCAAGATGGCTGCCACAGGCACCTGCTACTGCAGAGGGGCCTTACACGCATACACACTAGTAGCCAGGGTCAGGCTGGGGCATAGGGATACAGTATCCATTCCATCCCCGCCTCTGGGCCACATAGCCAGGCATGTAGAAGGTTCCAGAACCTTCCGGGCTGTGGGAGGAGTTATGTTTTGCCGCCTTAGAGAGGGTCACCTGACCTAGGGGTATAAAAGGTTTGGAGGGAAAACTTTCTAGTCAGTTGATGAGGCACCACTGAACCTGGGAGAACCTCCGCCGGAGTATAGGCTTTAGGGCCTAGGGGGGAGACCTACACTACTGCTGCTGACAGGGCTGAGGCCCTGCTGGAGTAAGATAGCTGAGGAACGCCCACCACCCACTGACCTTGCCCAGTGTGAGGGGACCCAGGGAACCACCTTCAGCGTGCGGGGAGGAACATCAAGTACTCCCAGACCACCAACTCATTCCCCCCTCATGACAAGAAACTTCTGACAAGAAACTCTGACAAGAAACTTATACTAAGGAACTTCTGACAAGAAACTCCTAACCAGAAGCGCCTAAGAAGCAACCAAGCTGGAGCAGTCGCAAGACACCTTAATTTGAGGAGGCCTGACCGTCCAGCCAGGCCTGAAGCCTAAACTGCCCAACTGGGGATCACCAGGTAAAGCGCCGTACCCTGAAGCGCTAGACCTTCACCCCCTCACTATTCCTGCCTACTACTGGGCTGCCCCTAAGTACTTTTCCAGTCAGCCCTGCCCACAGGCTGCTGGTGCGTCCTGCATTCTGTCCCCCCTCAGGTCACTGACCTTGTGTGGAGATCACCGCCGCGGCCGCCTGAGGAGAGGCACCGTGTGGTGAGGTGCGCCGTCGCGCCCTCACCGGAGGAAGCGCTGAGGTGAGGGAAGCCCCTCAGGTGTGTGTGGTGAGGTGCGCCGTCCGCGCCCTCACTGAAGCCGCCAAAGACTTGCCACTGGGCCCTGGGCCCTCATCGCCGCCGTCGCGGCCGAAGAATTGTCATCGCCGCCGTCGCGGCCGAAGAATTGTCCCCGCCGCCGTCGCGGCCGAAGAATTGCCCCCGCCGCGGCCCAAGAAATCGCCAGCGCGATCACCAGCGAGGCCTCCAGGCCCCGCCGACGCCGTTGCCGAGCAACGATTGGGCGCCGGCCCCGGTCACGCCCCCAGCGCCGACGGAAGCCTCGTCCTCTGCGCTTGCTCCGGCTGCCTCCATGGTGCTTGGGTGTTGGTCAGTCTGTGTGTGGGTGTTTTTTCTACTTTTATGGTGATTTTTGATGCCTGCCAGGTGTGTGTTGCAGGCCTGGCACTGCTTGTCGCTGGTTTCCTCATCGTGCTTTGGCCCATCGCGTGTTTTTTGGTGTTGTGGTTTGTGTTTTTATCTCCATCGTGGTGGTTGTATCGCGGACATTGTCCGCGGTTTCGGCAGACTATAGCTTGCTACCGCCTTGTTGTGAATTCCACGTTGACACGGGGTTATTTTCCCGCGATGGGCTGCGATATAGAAAGTTGCGTTACGCTACTCTTGCGGTAGTTATTGCACGTTCTTGTGAATATACCCCTCAGTATTCCTGACTATGCAAGGACCTGGCTGTTCGTCTGCCTTCTTCCTTTCCACCTAGTCTTTTCCACAGTTCTTGAATCCTGGATGTCAGGGACTGATTGGTGATGGACACTGATTAAAGGAGACATTTTCCATTAAATATGCAGAGGGTACTCATCCTTGCTTCTTCCTTGTCACTGCTTTACTCCTAATTCATTGAAGCACCATACTCTGCACCGGGGTGTTCAGGAAACCTTGCCCAAGGGTACCATTACTGCTTTCCTGTTTGCTCAAAGAGCATGTCGTTTTTGGTTAATGCACTTTTGAGGAAAATTCTGCCCAGTCTTCATTCTCATGGGTGTGAAAGTTATTGTGTGGAGCACACTCAGCAGAGTGTCATCCCTTCTGAGTCCACGGGGGATTTTGTGACATCCATCTGAGGGACACATTTTCACATTCCCTTGTTGTCCCTGCGCTTTGCTGTACCAGATGGCCATTACCAGTTCAGATTTCTTCCATTCAGCCACAAGTCTGCTTCTTGGGACATCACTAAAGTTCTGGCACCTTTGATGGCTTTCCTCTGAGAGGAGGTTATTGCTGTACACCTTTACCTGGATGATATACTGGTCAATGCTCCTTTCTCCCTTCAGGCAGCGCAGGACATGAAGAGGATTTGCTTCCTCCTTCAGGAACACTGCTGACTCCTGAACCTCGGGAAGACTTGCCTGGAGACCAGCAAATGGCTCAGGTTTGTGGGAGGTCTTTTTGACATATGTACAGGTGGGGATTTCTTCTTCCCCCCTCCTACACTGAAGCTCAAGCCTCATCTTCACTCGCTCCTGGCTAATCCATCAGCATCATCACTCCCTTGGTTGCGGGTGAAATGTGATGTGATGGCTTCAGTGCTTGTTTTGCCTTGGTACTGGTTCCACATGAAGCCATTAATTCTTATTTTTCTGCTGCACTTGCAGCTTACTTCTATTAATCTTGAGACTTGGCTCCTTGATTGCCATACTATGCTCTGCTTTCTATAGTGGTGTCTTCTGTTTACAGCACTTACTAGGGAGCACACCTGTATACTCAAACTCTGGTATCTGTGACCATGCATGCCACACTAAGGGGTTTAGTACAACTCTAGGTCAAGCTTTATACCAGGGTCTCTGATCCCGATTTCTACTTCTTGAATTGGAGGGAAATGTGGCAATCCTCAGATACAGCTGTTTTTAAATTCTCTTGGAGGGTCAGGCAGTCCTAATGAGGATGCACAATACAGTGACTATGGTTTATATCAACCTTTAAGGGTGTGTGCTACTCCTCTGCCTGATGGATATTTGGGTTGGAATGGAGTATCACCTTCTTTCCTTGGCTGCCAGCTATATCCCGGGGGTGGACAATGTGAGGGCCAACCCATTCAGCAGGGGGTTTCCCTGTTCTATTGAGGTTTCTCTAAGTGTGGAACTTTTGATAGAAACTGCCACCAGATCTCTTGCTATGGATCATTGTCTTTGCAGGCCCTTGCGATGCCCATGTTTTATTTTTATTTTCCCAGGGGAGGGATCCATGGGCAGTGGAATTGGATAACCTGTCATACACTTGGCCTCAGATTTTTGTGTGTGACTTTTCTCCTTTTTCCACTGATGAAAAGGGCATGCTGTGGGTCTAGAGATAGATGGCTTGGGTGCTAGTGGTATCTCAAGCTTGGAAGAGCCTTGGGTTCCCTCCCTACGGAGTCTGCCTGTTTGTGTAGAATCACCACTTCCATGTTTCCCACCTCCTCCTTGGAGACCAGCTCTAACTCACTTATCTTAAGTCCCTACCTCGAATATTTTCAATGGAAGGGTGTTTCAGTACCAGTGGATGGCCACGTGCGGTACTGGACTACTCCAGCTATGAGCAGGAGTGCATGTACTACTGTTTTAGTCCTTTTTTGGCTGTAGTAAGTTTAGAAGTGCAATTTGTGAATAACAATAGACGTTTTTGTGGGTGGTTGCACGTCCCTCCCTAAACCCTTCCGTAACCCCCCCTTAAACCGATTTTTACTCATCCCTTAACCCCTCTAATTTATTTGTAAGTATTCCCCATTTTTCAGTCACTTGCCTCTGTCCCTCCCACATTTGGTATAAAAAGCGTATACTTACGTGGGTGGAGTCATGCGGGGATCTCCGCACCGAAAAAGATAGGAGGGGCAGAACCGCCGCATGTAGGTTTGTGAATAGCATTTTCAAGTACTTTAGTAGTACTATTGTAGTACTACTAATCGTACAACCAAATACAATTTGTGAATAGGCCCCTTCCTTAAACTTCACCATCTTCTGTGTTTGTCACGAACAGAGCTCATTTTCGCGCTCAGATACTGATTACCGCACCACAAGACCTATCACAGTTAAGGCTATGATTGATTGTGGCGCATCTGGATGTTTAATTGATCTGGACTTTTACAGTGGTACAAGCACAACAGTACATACACATTGTTTTCTCCCACAAGATTTGCAAGACCCGTTCTCTGGTAGGCAGGCTCCAAAAATATACTTTCTGTAGAATTCGTCCTTGGTTGTCAAACAAATCAAGTGACTTGCTTTTTGCCTTTTTCTCCGACTCCTGTAACCATGCCTTCCGTCTTTCAGCGTGCCCAGTCGAGTTTGAATCATGACATTCGTTCGATGTCTTTGGAAAATGAACAAGTTGTGCCTGTTTATTGGTGGAACTGTTCATTCACTTCACGCTGAGTTTCTGTAGACAGAAGGAACAAGCTATTGCACGTTCAGGAGGATGGACTATGCTTTCACATGGTGAATACATTTCGTTGTGATCAGCATAGTGATGCGCCCTGGGCCACAGTTGTATTAGCAGGTGGCAGTGCATGAAAAGTGAACAAAAAGGAGTTGTGTGTCCACGGAGTACGAAGTTGGCACAGAATGTTGGTGCCCTTCACGCTCTCCCCCTCACTGTCATGGAGTCACTCGTGTGCGACATCATTCAGCTATGACGAACAGAGTGACAAGTGACACTAATGATCAGTGTGTTAACTATGATGACACCAGACATAATTCCCCCCTAGAGTGCTGTGGCAAGCTAAAGAATGCATTCCGAAATTCACGAACCGTGAGATATCATGTCCCCTAGAAACTGTACTGGGGAACTTTGTAAATCGAGTTAATAAAGCATGTCTAGCATTGCCCAAAAACGTTATGTGCAACTTTATGATAAATAATACAGTACCCATATCATGCTTAAAAAGAACCTGACTAGTATTGTGCTACTCTATATAACCATGTAACGCAACAGCGATCATCACTGTTAGACTTGACCGCCCTTAGGGTGGTCTGCCCCCTAAATTTCTTCCCTACTCACCTCCTGTTGCTGAAATTTGTTTTTCTTGGCTTTAGGGCTCAGTGCCCTTTACCACAGTTAACCAGTGCTAAAGTGCTTGTGCTCACTCCTTCAAACATGGTAAAATTGGCCTACACCTAATTGTCACATTTAATTTACTTATAAGTCCCTAATAAAGTACAACATGTACCCATGTCCTGTAATTTAATGCTACTAGTGGGCCTGCAGTACTTATTGTGCCATCTATTTGAGTAGCCCTTTAATACATAGTCTCATTGCAGCCTGTGTAAAGTTATTAAACAGCCAACTCGACCTGACAAAATAAAGCTTTTGCCAGTCCTAAACTTCCATTTTTAATACATATAGGTCACCTCTAAGGTGGGTCCTAAACAGCTCATAGGGCATGGTGCAGTGTACATTCACAAAAAACATGACACGATTCCTTTGTCACCCTAGACGGCTTGGAGGCTAGGCAGGGGAGGAAGGAAATTTCCAGATCCCGTTTTAGGGGGAGTCTAGAAGTTTCTCCCATTTCAAAGGCAAATATAAATATTGTACCCTTAGTGTAGGAAAGTAGGATCTGCTTCTTATGGTTACCCCCACTTTTTGCCTGGTGTTACACTGTTTTGACTAGTCTGACTGGGATCCTGCTAATCAGGACCCCAGTCTATTTGCTTTCTCCTTGAAACATTATGCCATGTACTTTGGTACACTCCAGATTGGATACTGGGGTACCCTTATAAGTCCCTAGTACATGGTACACATGTACCCAGGGCATAGGTATCCCAGAGGCCTCCCATGTGCTGAAGCATGTATTATGCCACCCATGAGAGGCCATGCAAAATGGAACTACAGGTATGCCATTGCAGCCTGTGTAAGCTGGTGCTTGCACCACTTACTTTAGATATAGGTTCACTATATCAATAGGTCACTACACTTAAAACTTATAAGTCACCCCTATAGCAGGCCTTAACAATCCTGAAGGCAGGCTGCTGGGTTTTACGTGAGAGGGTGCCCCTGCATGAGCAGAGCCCCTCTGCAGCCTTCGGAGACCATTCTCCCGGGTTGTCTGTGACTCAGCCAGACATATAGGTAGAGGTGCATTATAACCTCGCGGTAAATGCTATCTCGAAAACGGCTGCAACAAAACATGTTGTGTTTGGTATCAAACACCTTGGAATCATACCTCCACACCGGTAACCGGTTTGGGAGGTATGATTCCACCCTTCTGATGCGAGCTTCGTGGGGTCACTGGTGTTTCCGGTGCCAGCCTTCTCGGCCCGGTCAGCACAAAATGAATGCTGCCGACCAGAGATACATTTCTGCCCTCCTGCTGCTGAGCCAAGCTCGAGCAGAGGAAGGCAGCACAATAGGCATCCTGTCACAGGGAGGTGTGATCACCTCCCAGACAGGATTTAGTGTATTGAGGCTGGGTGGGTGCACTTCCAAAGTGCCTGAAAGTCTGCACCTGGAGCACATTTGTAGTCCCTGTGCATAGTCCAGCTCAAACCAGTTCTGGGAGCCGTTGGCTCCTGCTCTGGCGCGAAACTGGACAAAGGACATGGGAGTAACCTCCCCTCTGTCCTGACTCTCCCCTAGGAGGGTCCCCCGAATCTGTCCAACCCTCTCCCGTGGGTACATAAGGGCTTACCTGGCTGTAAGACTTTAGATTTTACGTGGACAAGATTCTGCAACAAGAAACCACTGACCTTCGACCGTCTGGACACTCTGGACTTCGCTGGACTTCGACTGGGCCCGACTTCATCTCCCTCTCTTTCCAAAGCATTGTATGTGCCCTTGCACCATACAGGCTCTGTGCAGGACCTGTGGAGCACTAAGGACAACTGAAGAATCTCCCTTGGGGTGAAGGAGTCACTCCCCTGCATTCTCAGGCACCATAACACAACTGACCAGCCTGCTGATCCAGAGCTCCTGCGGACTCCAAAGGCTCCAGCAACACAGGAGGAGGGTTTCTAAGTTCCTTGAGGTCGATCTGCCCTTTCACTGAGTTTGAGGCTAGTATCCCTCGTGGGGACCGCATAACCCGTACCCCTGTGCACTGCATACTTTTGCAAGTGCATATGCTTGTTGGCAATTCCTGAGCTTGTGCATTGGACTCCGTGTAGTCCTGACCCTGAGCAGTATTTCCATTAAAGAACTCCAGCCTCCTTGCACTGAGTGCTCCGTGGGCTGGTACTCTGTGATCTTTCTTGAGGTCCCCTTGCGACTCCTGGTGATTTGACCTGAGGGTCCTCCTGAGGGTCATCTTGATTTCCATTGGGCTTTCCTGGTTGCTTCAGACGTGCCCTGACTCCCCATTGCTTGGTGAGTCCCCTGGACCTTGCTGGTCCACAACGTAACCTGCTTGACCTTCCTGCGTGGGTTGCTGTTGCCAAGGCTTGTTGGTGCTCCAGCCGGACACTGACCCCTCAGCACTCGACATCCTTTGTGGGACAGCTCGCATCCGGCTCCTGGTTGTCCTCGACATTTCCTGGACCTCGTGGCTCCAGAGTCAAGCATCCCTTCTTCGCACCTGAAGCACCTGACATCGGTGGGCATTCGTCTACCGAGCCCCTGGTCACCTTGAAGTGACCAAGACTCTGTCCCCTCTGCTTTCAGGTTACTTCCATCACGAATCCACCCTTGATTCCTACGGACACTTTCTTCCTTCCCGGCAGCAGCTCTTCTTCGCAGGCCTGCATTGAGAACGACGGCGGTTTCCGACACCACTCCAGGCCTATGCATCCGGCTCCTCTGGGTTAGATAACTCGGGTACTACGGTATCCACGGGTGGGGTGGCTCGCCAACCTCCTAAGTTCCAAAGGGTTTCCTCGAAGTCCACAGAGAAGGGTCCTTAAACTTTAAAAGTGTAACCGCGACTTCCCCATAGAATTGTACGGAGCCCGCGGTCGTGTTAGCACACTGCACCCGTCCTCAGTGGGGTCCCTTTCTACTCACCTTGGGTGGTTCCTTGGGGTCCCAGCAATTCTACGTGTTCTAGACACTGTCTCGACTCCAGTCGTAGTTCTTATACCACTATTTTAGTATATGGTTTGGTATACCCCTGGAGCCCACTGTGTATTGTGCTACTTACAACTGTTTCTTTGCTAAAGTATTGTGTGCTTTGTGTTTTATTCTCGTGTAGAGGATAATAGGGAGTGTTATATAAATAAATACATATTTTTATAACTACTGTGTGGTTCTCCTTTCATTTGATTGATACTAAAGGTGATATTCTGGTAAAACAAGCTGCTTTACATACCTTCAAGCTTAAGCCTGAAGGCTGCTCTCCACAGCTACCACTAGGATAGATTTCTAAAGGTTATATTTGAACTCATGCATCATAAGGGTCGTTTGGACTGGTGCAAGGTGCCCACTTTAATTAGTGCAAAACACACAAGATGATGGACGGAATGCTGCACATTGGCAAACATTCACCCCCAGTCACAGATCTGGGTTTAATCCATCGTTATTTTGCTTCACCACGCCACTCCCAGTTCAGACATAGCCATATGCAAATCAGTCTTGACCCTGTACCTCATGGGAACAGTCCAGACCGAACTGCCAAGCCATGTCTTCCCTGGACCGGAATCAAGCATCCTAGGACCGGTTTCAGGCTTTCAGCCTTCATCAGCCAGGATAGCTTGACTCCAGTGGCGTAGTGAGCACGGGACCCACGTCTGGGCATCCCCTTCCCACTTAGGGCGAAATGCAAAACACACAAGATGATGGACGGAATGCTGCACATTGGCAAACATTCACCCCCAGTCACAGATCTGGGTTTAATCCATCGTTATTTTGCTTCACCACGCCAACCCAGTTCAGACATAGCCATATGCAAATCAGTCTTGACCCTGTGCCTCATGGGAACAGTCCAGACCGAACTGCCAAGCCATGTCTTCCCTGGACCGGAATCAAGCATCCTAGGACCGGTTTCAGGCTTTCAGCCTTCATCAGCCAGGATAGCTTGACTCCAGTGGCGTAGTGAGCACGGGACCCACGTCTGGGCATACCCTTCCCACTTAGGGCGAAATGCAAAACACACAAGATGATGGACGGAATGCTGCACATTGGCAAACATTCACCCCCAGTCACAAATCTGGGTTTAATCCATCGTTATTTTGCTTCACCACGCCACCCCAGTTCAGACATAGCCATATGCAAATCAGTCTTGACCCTGTGCCTCATGGGAACAGTCCAGACCGAACTGCCAAGCCATGTCTTCCCTGGACCGGAATCAAGCATCCTAGGACCGGTTTCAGGCTTTCAGCCTTCATCAGCCAGGATAGCTTGACTCCAGTGGCGTAGTGAGCACAGGACCCACGTCTGGGCATACCCTTCCAACTTAGGGCGAAATGCAAAACACACAAGATGATGGACGGAATGCTGCACATTGGCAAACATTCACCCCCAGTCACAGATCTGGGTTTAATCCATCGTTATTTTGCTTCACCACGCCACCCCAGTTCAGACATAGCAATATGCAAATCAGTCTTGACCCTGTGCCTCATGGGAACAGTCCGGACCGAACTGCCAAGCCATGTCTTCCCTGGACCGGAATCAAGCATCCTAGGACCGGTTTCAGGCTTTCAGCCTTCATCAGCCAGGATAGCTTGACTCCAGTAGCGTAGTGAGCACGGGACCCAAGTCTGGGCATACCCTTCCCACTTAGGGCGAAATGCAAAACACACAAGATGATGGACGGAATGCTGCACATTGGCAAACATTCACCCCCAGTCACAGATCTGGGTTTAATCCATCGTTATTTTGCTTCACCACGCCACCCCAGTTCAGACATAGCCATATGCAAATCAGTCTTGACCCTGTGCCTCATGGAAACAGTCCAGACCGAACTGGCAAGCCATGTCTTCCCTGGACTGGAATCAAGCATACTAGGACCGGTTTCAGGCTTTCAGCCTTCATCAGCCAGGATAGCTTGACTCCAGAGGCGTAGTGAGCACGGGACCCACGTCTGGGCATACCCTTCCCACTTAGGGCGAAATGCAAAACACACAAGATGATGGACGGAATGCTGCACATTGGCAAACATTCACCCCCAGTCACAGATCTGGGTTTAATCCATCGTTATTTTGCTTCACCACGCCACCCCAGTTCAGACATAGCCATATGCAAATCAGTCTTGACCCTGTGCCTCATGGGAACAGTCCAGACCGAACTGCCAAGCCATGTCTTCCCTGGACCGGAATCAAGCATCCTAGGACCGGTTTCAGGCTTTCAGCCTTCATCAGCCAGGATAGCTTGACTCCAGTGGCGTAGTGAGCACGGGACCCACGTCTGGGCATACCCTTCCCACTTAGAGCGAAATGCAAAACACACAAGATGATGGACGAAATGCTGCACATTGGCAAACATTCACCCCCAGTCACAGATCTGGGTTTAATCCATCGTTATTTTGCTTCACCACGCCACTCCAGTTCAGACATAGCCATATGCAAATCAGTCTTGACCCTGTGCCTCATGGGAACAGTCCAGACCGAACTGCCAAGCCATGTCTTCCCTGGACCGGAATCAAGCATCCTAGGACCGGTTTCAGGCTTTCAGCCTTCATCAGCCAGGATAGCTTGACTCCAGTGGTGTAGTGAGCACGGGACCCACGTCTGGGCATACCCTTCCCACTTAGGGCGAAATGCAAAACACACAAGATGATGGACGGAATGCTGCACATTGGCAAACATTCACCCCCAGTCACAGATCTGGGTTTAATCCATCGTTATTTTGCTTCACCACACCACCCCAGTTCAGACATAGCCATATGCAAATCAGTCTTGACCCTGTGCCTCATGGGAACAGTCCAGACCGAACTGCCAAGCCATGTCTTCCCTGGACCGGAATCAAGCATCCTAGGACCGGTTTCAGGCTTTCAGCCTTCATCAGCCAGGATAGCTTGACTCCAGGGGCATAGTGAGCACAGGACCCACGTCTGGGCATACCCTTCCCACTTAGGGCGAAATGCAAAACACACAAGATGATGGACGGAATGCTGCACATTGGCAAACATTCACCCCCAGTCACAGATCTGGGATTAATCCATCGTTATTTTGCTTCACCACGCCACCCCAGTTCAGACATAGCCATATGCAAATCAGTCTTGACCCTGTGCCTCATGGGAACAGTCCAGACCGAACTGCCAAGCCATGTCTTCCCTGGACCGGAATCAAGCATCCTAGGACCGGTTTCAGGCTTTCAGCCTTCATCAGCCAGGATAGCTTGACTCCAGTGGCGTAGTGAGCACGGGACCCACGTCTGGGCATACCCTTCCCACTTAGGGCGAAATGCAAAACACACAAGATGATGGACGGAATGCTGCACATTGGCAAACATTCACCCCCAGTCACAGATCTGGGTTTAATCCATCGTTATTTTGCTTCACCACGCCACCCCAGTTCAGACATAGCCATATGCAAATCAGTCTTGACCCTGTGCCTCATGGGAACAGTCCAGACCGAACTGCCAAGCCATGTCTTCCCTGGACCGGAATCAAGCATCCTAGGACTGGTTTCAGGCTTTCAGCCCTCATCAGCCAGGATAGCTTGACTCCAGTGGCGTAGTGAGCACGGGACCCACGTCTGGGCATACCCTTCCAACTTAGGGCGAAATGCAAAACACACAAGATGATGGACGGAATGCTGCACATTGGCAAACATTCACCTCCCAGTCACAGATCTGGGTTTAATCCATCGTTATTTTGCTTCACCACGCCACCCCAGTTCAGACATAGCCATATGCAAATCAGTCTTGACCCTGTGCCTCATGGGAACAGTCCAGACCGAACTGCCAAGCCATGTCTTCCCTGGACCGGAATCAAGCATCCTAGGACCGGTTTCAGGCTTTCAGCCTTCATCAGCCAGGATAGCTTGACTCCAGTGGCGTAGTGAGCACGGGACCCACGTCTGGGCATACCCTTCCCACTTAGGGCGAAATGCAAAACACACAAGATGATGGACGGAATGCTGCACATTGGCAAACATTCACCCCCAGTCACAGATCTGGGTTTAATCCATCGTTATTTTGCTTCACCACGCCACCCCAGTTCAGACATAGCCATATGCAAATCAGTCTTGACCCTGTGCCTCATGGGAACAGTCCAGACCGAACTGGCAAGCCATGTCTTCCCTGGACTGGAATCAAGCATACTAGGACCGGTTTCAGGCTTTCAGCCTTCATCAGCCAGGATAGCTTGACTCCAGAGGCGTAGTGAGCACGGGACCCACGTCTGGGCATACCCTTCCCACTTAGGGCGAAATGCAAAACACACAAGATGATGGACGGAATGCTGCACATTGGCAAACATTCACCCCCAGTCACAGATCTGGGTTTAATCCATCGTTATTTTGCTTCACCACGCCACCCCAGTTCAGACATAGCCATATGCAAATCAGTCTTGACCCTGTGCCTCATGGGAACAGTCCAGACCGAACTGCCAAGCCATGTCTTCCCTGGACCGGAATCAGCATCCTAGGACCGGTTTCAGGCTTTCAGCCTTCATCAGCCAGGATAGCTTGACTCCAGTGGCGTAGTGAGCACGGGACTCACGTCTGGGCATACCCTTCCCACTTAGGGCGAAATGCAAAACACACAAGATGATGGACGGAATGCTGCACATTGGCAAACATTCACCCCCAGTCACAGATCTGGGTTTAATCCATCGTTATTTTGCTTCACCACGCCACCCCAGTTCAGACATAGCCATATGCAAATCAGTCTTGACCCTGTGCCTCATGGGAACAGTCCAGACCGAACTGCCAAGCCATGTCTTCCCTGGACCGGAATCAAGCATCCTAGGACCGGTTTCAGGCTTTCATCCTTCATCAGCCAGGATAGCTTGACTCCAGTGGCATAGTGAGCACGGGACCCACGTCTGGGCATACCCTTCCCACTTAAGGCGAAATGCAAAACACACAAGATGATGGACGGAATGCTGCACATTGGCAAGCATTCACCCCCAGTCACAGATCTGGGTTTAATCCATCGTTATTTTGCTTCACCACGCCACCCCAGTTCAGACATAGCCATATGCAAATCAGTCTTGACCCTGTGCCTCATGGGAACAGTCCAGACCGAACTGCCAAGCCATGTCTTCCCTGGACCGGAATCAAGCATCCTAGGACCGGTTTCAGGCTTTCAGCCTTCATCAGCCAGGATAGCTTGACTCCAGTGGCGTAGTGAGCACGGGACCCACGTCTGGGCATACCCTTCCCACTTAGGGCGAAATGCAAAACACACAAGATGATGGACGGAATGCTGCACATTGGCAAACATTCACCCCCAGTCACAGATCTGGGTTTAATCCATCGTTATTTTGCTTCACCACGCCACCCCAGTTCAGACATAGCCATATGCAAATCAGTCTTGACCCTGTGCCTCATGGGAACAGTCCAGACCGAACTGCCAAGCCATGTCTTCCCTGGACCGGAATCAAGCATCCTAGGACCGGTTTCAGGCTTTCAGCCTTCATCAGCCAGGATAGCTTGACTCCAGTGGCGTAGTGAGCACGGGACCCACGTCTGGTGTGGTGTGGTGAGCAAAAGAATGATGGATTTAACCCAGATCCTTGTGACTGGGGGTGAATGTTTGCATTGTCCAGCATTCCGTCCATCAATTGTCTCTTTTGCATTTGTCGCCCTATGTGGGAAGGGTATGCCCAGACGTGGGTCCCGTGCTCACTACACCACTGGATTCAAGCTAGCCTGGCTGAAGAAGGGTGATGCCCTGAAACCGGTCCCAGGATGCTTGTTTCCAGTCCAGGGAGGACCTGGCTTGGCAGTTCGGGCTGGACTGTTCCCACAAGGAACAGGGTCAAGACTGATTTGCATATGGCTGGGTCCAAACTGGGGTGGTGTGGTGAGCAAAAGAATGATGGATTTAACCAGATCCTTGTGACTGGGGGTGAATGTTTGCATTGTCCAGCATTCCGTCCATCAATTGTCTCTTTTGCATTTGTCGCCTCTATGTGGGAAGGGTATGCCCAGACGTGGGTCCCGTGCTCACTACACCACTGGATTCAAGCTAGCCTGGCTGAAGAAGGGTGATGCCCTGAAACCGGTCCCAGGATGCTTGTTTCCAGTCCAGGGAGGACCTGGCTTGGCAGTTCGGGCTGGACTGTTCCCACAAGGAACAGGGTCAAGACTGATTTGCATATGGCTGGGTCCAAACTGGGGTGGTGTGGTGAGCAAAAGAATGATGGATTTAACCCAGATCCTTGTGACTGGGGGTGAATGTTTGCATTGTCCAGCATTCCGTCCATCAATTGTCTCTTTTGCATTTGTCGCCCTATGTGGGAAGGGTATGCCCATACGTGGGTCCCGTGCTCACTACACCACTGGATTCAAGCTAGCCTGGCTGAAGAAGGGTGATGCCCTGAAACTGGTCCCAGGATGCTTGTTTCCAGTCCAGGGAGGACCTGGCTTGGCAGTTCAGGCTGGACTGTTCCCACAAGGAACAGGGTCAAGACTGATTTGCATATGGCTGGGTCCAAACTGGGGTGGTGATGTGAGCAAAAGAATGATGGATTTAACCCAGATCCTTGTGACTGGGGGTGAATGTTTGCATTGTCCAGCATTCCGTCCATCAATTGTCTCTTTTGCATTTGTCGCCTATGTGGGAAGGGTATGCCCAGACGTGGGTCCCGTGCTCACTACACCACTGGATTCAAGCTAGCCTGGCTGAAGAAGGGTGATGCCCTGAAACCGGTCCCAGGATGCTTGTTTCCAGTCCAGGGAGGACCTGGCTTGGCAGTTCGGGCTGGACTGTTCCCACAAGGAACAGGGTCAAGACTGATTTGCATATGGCTGGGTCCAAACTGGGGTGGTGTGGTGAGCAAAAGAATGATGGATTTAACCCAGATCCTTGTGACTGGGGGTGAATGTTTGCATTGTCCAGCATTCCGTCCATCAATTGTCTCTTTTGCATTTGTCAGCCCTATGTGGGAAGGGTATGCCCAGACGTGGGTCCCGTGCTCACTACACCACTGGATTCAAGCTAGCCTGGCTGAAGAAGGGTGATGCCCTGAAACCGGTCCCAGGATGCTTGTTTCCAGTCCAGGGAGGACCTGGCTTGGCAGTTCGGGCTGGACTGTTCCCACAAGGAACAGGGTCAAGACTGATTTGCATATGGCTGGGTCCAAACTGGGGTGGTGTGGTGAGCAAAAGAATGATGGATTTAACCCAGATCCTTGTGACTGGGGGTGAATGTTTGCATTGTCCAGCATTCCGTCCATCAATTGTCTCTTTTGCATTTGTCGCCCTATGTGGGAAGGTGATGCCCAGACGTGGGTCCCGTGCTCACTACACCACTGGATTCAAGCTAGCCTGGCTGAAGAAGGGTGATGCCCTGAAACCGGTCCCAGGATGCTTGTTTCCAGTCCAGGGAGGACCTGGCTTGGCAGTTCGGGCTGGACTGTTCCCACAAGGAACAGGGTCAAGACTGATTTGCATATGGCTGGGTCCAAACTGGGGTGGTGTGGTGAGCAAAAGAATGATGGATTTAACCCAGATCCTTGTGACTGGGGGTGAATGTTTGCATTGTCCAGCATTCCGTCCATCAATTGTCTCTTTGCATTTGTCGCCCTATGTGGGAAGGGTATGCCCAGACGTGGGTCCCGTGCTCACTACACCACTGGATTCAAGCTAGCCTGGCTGAAGAAGGGTGATGCCCTGAAACCGGTCCCAGGAGGCTTGTTTCCAGTCCAGGGAGGACCTGGCTTGGCAGTTCGGGCTGGACTGTTCCCACAAGGAACAGGGTCAAGACTGATTTGCATATGGCTGGGTCCAAACTGGGGTGGTGTGGTGAGCAAAAGAATGATGGATTTAACCCAGATCCTTGTGACTGGGGGTGAATGTTTGCATTGTCCAGCATTCCGTCCATCAATTGTCTCTTTGCATTTGTCGCCCTATGTGGGAAGGGTATGCCCAGACGTGGGTCCCGTGCTCACTACACCACTGGATTCAAGCTAGCCTGGCTGAAGAAGGGTGATGCCCTGAAACCGGTCCCAGGATGCTTGTTTCCAGTCCAGGGAGGACCTGGCTTGGCAGTTCGGGCTGGACTGTTCCCACAAGGAACAGGGTCAAGACTGATTTACATATGGCTGGGTCCAAACTGGGGTGGTGTGGTTGAGCAAAAGAATGATGGATTTAACCCAGATCCTTGTGACTGGGGGTGAATGTTTGCATTGTCCAGCATTCCGTCCATCAATTGTCTCTTTTGCATTTGTCGCTGTTAGAACTGGGGTCTCTAGTTGGCAATGGTTTGCACCTTTGTCCAAATAGGGACCCTTGCTTCTAGTCAGGATAAGGGGGATACACTCCTAAAATAACCCCTGCTCAGCCCCTGGTAGCTTGGCACGAGCAGACAGGCTTATCTCAGAGGCAGTGTGTAAAGCATTTGGGAACACATACAGTAATACAGTGAAAACACTACAGATGGACACCACACAGGTTGTTATGTAAAAATAAGTAATCTTTATATAGACTTATCACAAGACCCAATAGCAAAAATCCACAATACTGTACTCAAAAATAGACTTTAAAAGGTTATAAAATAGTTCAGTTCTCTCAAGTTGTAAATGCGACACTTTACTCTCAATGTACCTTGAATGCGTAACGCAAAGAAAACAAAAGGGTCGCAGGGAAGGTGATGCGTCGGTTCCTTACACTCAGGGAGTGGATGCGTCGGTTCCTTACTGCTGCGCAGGGAGTTGATGCTCGCTTCCTTACTGTGTGGGGAGGTGATGCGTCGGTTTCTTACTGCTTTCCGGTGCGATGCGACAAGATGGCACCTCGATGCGATACTCTTCTCCGGTACGATGCGACAAAATGGCGTCTTGGTTGCGATGTGACAACGTTGGTGTGATGCGTGCACGCCCGACGGCCGTGCGGCGAATCGATGATCTTTGGAGCCGTGACAGGCCCTGCGACGCGCTTCTCCGGTGATGCGACGATGACCTCTGTGGCAGCGTCCCGCTTCTCCGGTGATGCGCCGCGCTTCGGCGATGCGAGGATGACAGCGGCAGTGGCGTCTCGCTTCCTTGGCGATGCGATGACCGCGGCTGCGGCGGCGACACGCTTCTCGTTGTTGCGTCGCGCTTCCAGCTCCCAGTGACTCGCAGTCTCTCAGAAGGCCCAGCACAACAGCAGGCACTTCAATTCCCAGCAAGGGAATGCAGGGGGGGAGCTGGTTGGTGAAGTCTTGTATCCCTGAGACTTCAGGCAGGAGGCAAGCTCTAGTTTAAGCCCTTGGAGATTCTCTTCTTCAAGATGACAAAGCACAGCAAAGTCTTTTCTCCTGTCCTTGGTAGAAAGCAACCACTGCAGGCCAACCCCAATCAGCAAAACAGCACAGGGGCAGTACTCCTCCTTCAGCTTCTCCGGTTCTTCTCCTTGGCAACAGGTTTCTTGATTTCCCAGAAGTGATCTAATTTCCTAGGGGTCTGGGTCCCCTTTTTATACACAGTTTCTCTTTGTTCTCTGAAGGCAGAGAAGCCTCTGCCTAGTCCAAAACCAGTTCTGGTCAGTCCTGGAGCACTTTGTTTTTCTGACTCCTTCTTTCCTTTGTGAGTGAGGGGCAGAGCCATCAGACGCCCGGCAGGAGGTGGAGCCAGCATTGTGGAAGGCAGGCACAGCCCTATTCAGACCCAGGTGCAACTCCTCCCTCCACTCTGGATGCAGATCTTTCTATTCAGCCCTGTGCTGACTCACCCTGTCTCCTGTAGCCACCCCCAGCCCCTGTCACTCAATCTCCAGACAAGGAATACACAACCTAGCAGAGGCAGGCTTGGAAGTTTAGGCAAGAAAATACCCACTTTCTAAAAGTGGTATTTTCAAACACAGAATGTTAAAACCAACTTCACTAAAAGATGTATTTTATCATTCTGAGTTCAGGCATACTAAATTCGTTTTTCTACCATGTTCCCTGGGTCAGTTAGGATTATAAGGTGTAATAATCAAACTGCCCATTCTGGCCTATGGAGAACAGGTAGCCTTGCAATAGTGAAAAACGAAAATGGCTGTAATTCACTATTAGGACATGCCACACACACCAGGGCATGTCCTACCTTATACTTACAATGCACCCTGCCCTTGGGCCTACCTTAGGGGTGTCTGATATGAAGATAAGGGAAGGTTTAGGGACTGGCAAGTGGGTGCACTTGCCAAGTCGACATGGCAGTCACAGACCGCACACAGGCTCTGCAATGGCAGGCCTGAGACACATTTTACAAGCTGCTTCTGTGGGTGGCACAACCAGTGCTGCAAGCCCACCAGCAGCATTTGATTTACAAGCCCTGGGCACACTCAGTGCACTGTACTAGGGACTGACAAGTAAACCAATCATCCAATCATGGAGTCACTAATCCATACATCAATTTACAGTAGGGAGCACTTGCACTGTGGCACTGAACAGCAGTGGCACAGTGCCCAAAAGCATCTAAAACCAGCAAAACATAAGAGGCAACAGCAAAAAATGGAAGGGAGACCCACGCCAATGGTGCCAAGTCTAACACGTGTCCCCTCCAGCTGAAATGTGGGGAGAACTACCCTTCCTCCTGGGAGTTCTCATCACTAAGGCGGAAAAATCTGGACAGACCATCAGCATTGGCGTGTTCTGTACCAGGGCGGTGTTCCACCGTGAAGTCCATCCCCTGTAGGGAAATGGACCACCTCAACAGTTTTGGGTTCTCACCCCTCATCTGCATTAACCATCTGAGGGGCCTGTGGTCTGTCTGAACCCGGAAGTGAGTCCCAAACAAGTATGGTCTCAACTTCTTCAGTGCCCAGACCACAGCAAATGCCTCACGTTCAATCGCACTCCACCTCTGTTCCTGTGGGAGTAACCTCCTACTAATAAAGGCTACAGGTTGGTCTAGGCCCTCCTCATTCATCTGTGAAAGCACAGCCCCAACACCATGCTCTGAAGCATCTGTCTGCACAATGAATTCCCTTGAGAAGTTGGGCGCCTGAAGCACGGGCGCCGTGCACATGGCAGATTTCAGGGCATCAAAAGCCTTTTGGCAGGCATCAGTCCAGTTCACTTTCCTGGGCTGCTTCCTGGAAGTCAGCTCAGTCAAGGGTGCAACAATGTTGCCATACCCCTTGACAAACCTCCTGTAATACCCGGTGAGTCCTAAGAAGGCTCTCACCTCTGTCTGGGTTTTGGGGGTTCCCAAGCCAGGATGGTATCTATCTTGGGTTGTAGGGGCGCCACCTGGCCGCTCCCAACCTGGTGTCCCAAGTACACCACAGAACCCTGCCCGATCTGGCACTTACTCGCCTTGATCGTGAGGCCTGCCCTCCGCAGCGCCTTCAACACTTCCCAGAGGTGGTGCAGATGTTCCTCCCAAGTGGCGCTGAACACTGCAATGTCATCCAGGTAGGCGGCACTGAAATCCTCCAGCCCAGCCAACACCTGGTTGACCAACCTCTGAAAGGTGGCAGGGGCATTCTTCATCCCAAAGGGCATCACCCGGAATTGGTAGTGCCCATCTGGTGTGGAGAATGCTGACCTCTCTTTGGCCCCATCAGTTAAGGCAATCTGCCAGTATCCAGACGTTAGATCAAACGTGCTGAGGTACCGGGCAGCCCCTAACCGATCAATGAGCTCATCAGCTCTGGGGATGGGGTGCGCGTCAGTCCTGGTGACTGAATTGAGTCCTCGGTAGTCCACACAGAACCGGAGTTCGGGTGTGGCACCAGGCGCGGCAGCCTTTGGGACCAAGACCACTGGGCTGGCCCAAGGGCTGTTAGAGGACTCAATCACCCCTAAGGCACACATCTTGGAGACCTCCTCCTTGATGCAAGCTCTCACCCTGTCAGTCACTCTGTAAGTTTTGTGCTTCACAGGAGGACTGTCCCCAGTGTCCACATCATGGATGCACCATTCAGTGATACTGGGAGTCAGGGAGAACAGATCAGAAAACTGCCCCAACAGTTGGCGACAGTCATTCTGCTGCTCAGGGGTCAGGGTGGGAGAGAGGTTCACACCATCCACTGACCCATCTTGCTCTTTTGCATACAGGAGGTCAGGAAGAGGTTCAGTCTCCTCTTCCATCCCAGCATCTGTTGCTAAGATCATGCCCACTTCAGACCTCTCAAAGTGGGGCTTCAGGCGGTTCACATGCAGGACCCGCAAGGGGTTCCTGGGAGACTGCAAGTCCACCAAGTAGGTGACATCACTCTTGCGCTCCACCACCTCAAATGGTCCGGTCCACTTATCCTGGAGCGCACAGGGCTCCACTGGGGCCATGACCCAAACCTTTTGTCCAGGCTGAAACTCGATCAGAGTGGCATTCTGATCATGCCAACGTTTCATCTCTTCCTGGCTGGCTTCCAGATTCGCCTAAGCGTGTTGTCTGAAACGCCGAGTCTGGTTCCTGAAGGCCAGCATGTAACTAAATACATCCTGGGGAGTTTTCCTGGGAGCTTCCTCCCAGCCTTCCTTGACCAGACTCAGAGGTCCTCTTACAGGATGGCCATACAGCAGTTCAAAGGGACTGAACCCTAAGGACTTCTGGGGCACCTCTCTGTAAGCAAAGAGCAGGCATGGCAAGAGGACGTCCCACTTACGCCTCATGGGTTCTTCAAGACCCATAATCATGCCTTTCAGGGTCCGGTTGAATCTCTCAACCAGCCCATTACCTTGGGGTGGTAAGGAGTGGTGAACTTATAGGTTACACCACACTCCTGCCACAGGGACTTCATATACTTGGAAATGAAGTTGGTACCACGGTCGGACACCACCTCCTTGGGGAACCCCACACGGGAGAAAATCCCCATCAGTGCACGTCCCACCACGGGGCCGTCACTGTCCGAAGAGGGATGGCTTCCGGGTACCGGGTGGCATGGTCCACCAAGACCAGGATGAACCTGTTGCCCATGGCTGTCTTGGGATCCAGAGGCCCCACAATGTCAATACCCACCCTCTCAAAGGGGTGCTGACAACAGGGAAAGGTTGGAGAGGAGCCTTGTGCTTCCTCCCACTCTTACCACTTGCCTGGCAAGTCTGACAGGTCCTGCAATGAGTATCTGAACTCTTGCGCATTTGGGGCCAATGAAAGTGGGTGACAAGCCTTTGAAAGGTCTTGTCTTGCCCCAAATGTCCTGCTAAAGGCACATCATGAGCCAGACCCAGTAGGAAGGCTCTGAAGCGCTGGGGTACCACCAGCACACGGGCTGACCCAGGCTCAGCAACCTTAGGCTCACTATACAGGAGACCATTCTCCCAGTAGATCCAGTGTGATCCAGACTGATCACCTGCTGCCTGGCTTGCAGCCTGTTGCCGCAAGCCCTCAAGAGAAGGGCACTTCTTCTTCTCCTCGCAGAACTCTTCCCTGGAGGGGCCTCCTTCCTGCTGCCAATGGGTCAGCTCAGGCAGGTCCCCCAGTTCAGCCACTTGTTCCCCTGTAGGTTCCAGGGCATCCCCCTCAAGGTCTGCCTCCTCCTGGACCGTGGGAACTTCGGGGGCCGGTTTCCCGTGCCCCCGCCTCCTCTCTTTAAGGCAGGCACCTGGGCCTTTCTTCCAGGCTCCAGGTTCTCCTGAATACCCTTACCGGCTGCCATTGACCGAGTGGTCACACACGCCCACTCTGGCAGACCCAACATCTCCAAATGAGACCTCCGCTCCATCTTCGCCCAAGGGGAGCTCTCCAAATCATTGCCTAGCAGACAGTCAACAGGCATGGCTGGCCTCACAGCTACTTGAAGGATACCTGAGACCCCCCCACTCAAAGGGAACCTGGGCCACCTTGCAGTGGCTCTCTGAGTTGTCAGCGGCAACTACAGGGTAGAATACGTTGGGGACCACCTGCTCCTCAGACACCAGCCGACAACTGACAGCTGTCACACTGGCCCCGGTGTCTCTGAGAGCCTCCACCCTATGGCCATTGATGGTCACCCACTGCCTGTATTTTTTAGTGTTATCAGGCAGCTGGGTCCTAGGGACCATCTCACTGTCTCCTAAAGAGACCAGGGACATCTCTGCGGGACCCCACCCACCTTGGGCACCCAACTCCTCCCCCAGGGCTACACTAGCCATCTGCCGGGGTGGTGCACCAGTGGGTGCAGTGGTCACGGTATTGGGGCACTTGGGACTTCCTACAAAGTGACCCACCTGACCACAACTAAAACATGCTTTGGGCCCCTTCTGAACAGACTTATCTGTTGGGACCCATGGTATTTTCTCAGTGGGAGGCTGGGAACCCTTACCTTGGTTCTCTTGGGGTTTACTTTGGGGCCCTTTTTGGAACTCCTTCTGTTTACCCTTGTCCCCCCACTCTTCTGCTGGGGACCCTGCCCACCTTTGGCGGAGTCTCCCACAAGACCCTTGTGGACCCGGGTACTGACCCAGCGGTCCGCCTCCTCAGCAAGCTTCCTAGGATTAGTCAGCTTACTGTCAACAAGGTGCTGGCGTAGCTCTGGAAAACAACTACTGGACAAGTGCTCCCATGCAATTAAATCATAGAACCCCTGCAAGTCATTTACTTTGCTACCCTTCACCCATCCATCCAATGCTCTGCAAAAATAAGACACATACTCCACCCAGGTACTAGACTCCAGCTTTTTGCAGTTCCTAAACTTCTGCCTATAAAGCTCTGGAGTTAACCCATACCTTGCCACTAAAGCTTCCTTCAGGTGGGCATAGGACATCTGATCCTCTGTGGGCAAGGCTAGCAAGGTTTCCTTCCCTCACCTGTAAAGCGGCCCCACAACCCCGCTCCCCAATCCTTCTCAGGGACCCGGTGTGATGTCATGGCGATCTCATATGCTTTAAACCATTGCCCAATGTCCTCCCCCTTCATGAAATCCTTAATAACCTCCTTGGGGATGTATACTCTACTTTCTACAGGCACTGGAGGTGTGCTGCCACCAGAGGGAGTGATCTCTAGGCTCCTAGCCTTTAGCTCTAGCTCCCTCACCACTCTCTCATGCTCTAAAAGCATCCTTTTTTCTTCCATGGCCAACCTCTTACTTTCCAACTCCAATTTCTTGTGCTCAAGGCTATCATGGCTTCCCTGTTTCAGTTTGGCCATTTCCATTTCATGCATCCTGCTTTTGTCCCTGTCCTCCAGCTCCTCTGGAGACAGGCCCTTTGAGAAACACTGCTGCCCTCCCTGGAAGGCACTCTCCTCCCGGGTAAGCCTAATGGCCCCTCAAGCTGCTCATCTAAATTATCTGCCTCCTCCACAGGCTCCTCGGGCTGCCCACCGGCATTCCGTGCTTCCAACCAGGCCCTCAGCGCCTTTTGAAGCTCCTCCTTCCTGGTGAGGCCTCTCATAGAGATTTTTAACTTTTTACAAACGGCTTTGAGCTCTGGCACAGTGTAGGTATCAACCCTATCTTCTTCAAATTCAATATCTGCAGGTGCAATGGATCCTCTTTTGCTCATTGTGAAAATTGGCAGTTCTCAACAAAAATAAAGGTTCCCAGGAAAAAAAGTCCTTTCAAAATGTATGTGGTCGCGTATTGGTCTGCACTCACTAGTAGTGTACACCAATCACTGTATATGAATCACAAATGCAAGTCCAAATCCTCACCGCTGACCACCAATGTTAGAACTGGGGGTCTCTAGTTGGCAATGGTTTGCACCTTTGTCCAAATAGGGACCCTTGCTTCTAGTCAGGATAAGGGGGATACACTCCTAAAATAACCCCTGCTCACCCCCTGGTAGCTTGGCACGAGCAGACAGGCTTATCTCAGAGGCAGTGTGTAAAGCATTTGGGAACACATACAGTAATACAGTGAAAACACTACAGATGGACACCACACAGGTTGTTATGTAAAAATAAGTAATCTTTATATAGACTTATCACAAGACCCAATAGCAAAAATCCACAATACTGTACTCAAAAATAGACTTTAAAAGGTTATAAAATAGTTCAGTTCTCTCAAGTTGTAAATGCGACACTTTACTCTCAATGTACCTTGAATGCGTAACGCAAAGAAAACAAAAGGGTCGCAGGGAAGGTGATGCGTCGGTTCCTTACACTCAGGGGAGTGGATGCGTCGGTTCCTTACTGCTGCGCAGGGGAGTTGATGCTCGCTTCCTTACTGTGTGGGGAGGTGATGCGTCGGTTTCTTACTGCTTTCCGGTGCGATGCGACAAGATGGCACCTCGATGCAATACTCTTCTCCGGTACGATGCGACAAAATGGCGTCTTGGTTGCGATGTGACAACGTTGGTGTGATGCGTGCACGCCCGACGGCCGTGCGGCGACTCGATGATCTTTGGAGCCGCGACAGGCCCTGCGACGCGCTTCTCCGGTGATGCGACGATGACCTCTGTGGCAGCGTCCCGCTTCTCCGGTGATGCGCCGCGCTTCGGCGATGCGAGGATGACAGCGGCAGCGGCGTCTCGCTTCCTTGGCGATGCGATGACCGCGGCTGCGGCGGCGACACGCTTCTCGTTGTTGCGTCGCGCTTCCAGCTCCCAGCGACACGCAGTCTCTCAGAAGGCCCAGCACAACAGCAGGCACTTCAATTCCCAGCAAGGGAATGCAGGGGGAGCTGGTTGGTGAAGTCCTGTATCCCTGAGACTTCAGGCAGGAGGCAAGCTCTAGTTCAAGCCCTTGGAGATTCTCTTCTTCAAGATGACAAAGCACAGCAAAGTCTTTTCTCCTGTCCTTGGTAGAAAGCAACCACTGCAGGCCAACCCCAATCAGCAAAACAGCACAGGGGCAGTACTCCTCCTTCAGCTTCTCCGGTTCTTCTCCTTGGCAACAGGTTTCTTGATATCCCAGAAGTGATCTAATTTCCTAGGGGTCTGGGTCCCCTTTTTATACACAGTTTCTCTTTGTTCTCTGAAGGCAGAGAGGCCTCTGCCTAGTCCAAAACCAGTTCTGGTCAGTCCTGGAGCACTTTGTTTTTCTGACTCCTTCTTTCCTTTGTGAGTGAGGGGCAGAGCCCTCAGACGCCCGGCAGGAGGTGGAGCCAGCATTGTGGAAGGCAGGCACAGCCCTATTCAGACCCAGGTGCAACTCCTCCCTCCACTCTGGATGCAGATCTTTCTATTCAGCCCTGTGCTGACTCACCCTGTCTCCTGTAGCCACCCCCAGCCCCTGTCACTCAATCTCCAGACAAGGAATACACAACCTAGCAGAGGCAGGCTTGGAAGTTTAGGCAAGAAAATACCCACTTTCTAAAAGTGGTATTTTCAAACACAGAATGTTAAAACCAACTTCACTAAAAGATGTATTTTATCATTCTGAGTTCAGGCATACTAAATTCGTTTTTCTACCATGTTCCCTGGGTCAGTTAGGATTATAAGGTGTAATAATCAAACTGCCCATTCTGGCCTATGGAGAACAGGTAGCCTTGCAATAGTGAAAAACGAAAATGGCTGTAATTCACTATTAGGACATGCCACACACACCAGGGCATGCCCTACCTTATACTTACAATGCACCCTGCCCTTGGGCCTACCTTAGGGGTGTCTGATATGAAGATAAGGGAAGGTTTAGGGACTGGCAAGTCGACATGGCAGTCACAGACCGCACACAGGCTCTGCAATGGCAGGCCTGAGACACATTTTACAAGCTGCTTCTGTGGGTGGCACAACCAGTGCTGCAAGCCCACCAGCAGCATTGGATTTACAAGCCCTGGGCACACTCAGTGCACTGTACTAGGGACTGACAAGTAAACCAATCATCCAATCATGGAGTCACTAATCCATACATCAATTTACAGTAGGGGGCACTTGCACTGTGGCACTGAACAGCAGTGGCACAGTGCCCAAAAGCATCTAAAACCAGCAAAACATAAGAGGCAACAGCAAAAAAATGGAAGGGAGACCCACGCCAATGGTGCCAAGTCTAACAGTCGCCCTATGTGGGAAGGGTATGCCCAGACGTGGGTCCCGTGCTCACTACACCACTGGATTCAAGCTAGCCTGGCTGAAGAAGGGTGATGCCCTGAAACCGGTCCCAGGATGCTTGTTTCCAGTCCAGGGAGGACCTGGCTTGGCAGTTCGGGCTGGACTGTTCCCACAAGGAACAGGGTCAAGACTGATTTGCATATGGCTGGGTCAAAACTGGGGTGGTGTGGTGAGCAAAAGAATGATGGATTTAACCCAGATCCTTGTGACTGGGGGTGAATGTTTGCATTGTCCAGCATTCCGTCCATCAATTGTCTCTTTTGCATTTGTCGCCCTATGTGGGAAGGGTATGCCCAGACGTGGGTCCCGTGCTCACTACACCACTGGATTCAAGCTAGCCTGGCTGAAGAAGGGTGATGCCCTGAAACCGGTCCCAGGATGCTTGTTTCCAGTCCAGGGAGGACCTGGCTTGGCAGTTCGGGCTGGACTGTTCCCACAAGGAACAGGGTCAAGACTGATTTGCATATGGCTGGGTCCAAACTGGGGTGGTGTGGTGAGCAAAAGAATGATGGATTTAACCCAGATCCTTGTGACTGGGGGTGAATGTTTGCATTGTCCAGCATTCCGTCCACCAATTGTCTCTTTTGCATTTGTCGCCCTATGTGGGAAGGGTATGCCCAGACGTGGGTCCCGTGCTCACTACACCACTGGATTCAAGCTAGCCTGGCTGAAGAAGGGTGATGCCCTGAAACCGGTCCCAGGATGCTTGTTTCCAGTCCAGGGAGGACCTGGCTTGGCAGTTCGGGCTGGACTGTTCCCACAAGGAACAGGGTCAAGACTGATTTGCATATGGCTGGGTCCAAACTGGGGTGGTGTGGTGAGCAAAAGAATGATGGATTTAACCCAGATCCTTGTGACTGGGGGTGAATGTTTGCATTGTCCAGCATTCCGTCCATCAATTGTCTCTTTTGCATTTGTCGCCCTATGTGGGAAGGGTATGCCCAGACGTGGGTCCCGTGCTCACTACACCACTGGATTCAAGCTAGCCTGGCTGAAGAAGGGTGATGCCCTGAAACCGGTCCCAGGATGCTTGTTTCCAGTCCAGGGAGGACCTGGCTTGGCAGTTCGGGCTGGACTGTTCCCACAAGGAACAGGGTCAAGACTGATTTGCATATGGCTGGGTCCAAACTGGGGTGGTGTGGTGAGCAAAAGAATGATGGATTTAACCCAGATCCTTGTGACTGGGGGTGAATGTTTGCATTGTCCAGCATTCCGTCCATCAATTGTCTCTTTTGCATTTGTCGCCCTATGTGGGAAGGGTATGCCCAGACGTGGGTCCCGTGCTCACTACACCACTGGATTCAAGCTAGCCTGGCTGAAGAAGGGTGATGCCCTGAAACCGGTCCCAGGATGCTTGTTTCCAGTCCAGGGAGGACCTGGCTTGGCAGCTCGGGCTGGACTGTTCCCACAAGGAACAGGGTCAAGACTGATTTGCATATGGCTGGGTCCAAACTGGGGTGGTGTGGTGAGCAAAAGAATGATGGATTTAACCCAGATCCTTGTGACTGGGGGTGAATGTTTGCATTGTCCAGCATTCCGTCCATCAATTGTCTCTTTTGCATTTGTCGCCCCTATGTGGGAAGGGTATGCCCAGACGTGGGTCCCGTGCTCACTACACCACTGGATTCAAGCTAGCCTGGCTGAAGAAGGGTGATGCCCTGAAACCGGTCCCAGGATGCTTGTTTCCAGTCCAGGGAGGACCTGGCTTGGCAGCTCGGGCTGGACTGTTCCCACAAGGAACAGGGTCAAGACTGATTTGCATATGGCTGGGTCCAAACTGGGGTGGTGTGGTGAGCAAAAGAATGATGGATTTAACCCAGATCCTTGTGACTGGGGGTGAATGTTTGCATTGTCCAGCATTCCGTCCATCAATTGTCTCTTTTGCATTTGTCGCCCTATGTGGGAAGGGTATGCCCAGATGTGGGTCCCGTGCTCACTACACCACTGGATTCAAGCTAGCCTGGCTGAAGAAGGGTGATGCCCTGAAACCAGTCCCAGGATGCTTGTTTCCAGTCCAGGGAGGACCTGGCTTGGCAGTTCGGGCTGGACTGTTCCCACAAGGAACAGGGTCAAGACTGATTTGCATATGGCTGGGTCCAAACTGGGGTGGTGTGGTGAGCAAAAGAATGATGGATTTAACCCAGATCCTTGTGACTGGGGGTGAATGTTTGCATTGTCCAGCATTCCGTCCATCAATTGTCTCTTTTGCATTTGTCGCCCTATGTGGGAAGGGTATGCCCAGACGTGGGTCCCGTGCTCACTACACCACTGGATTCAAGCTAGCCTGGCTGAAGAAGGGTGATGCCCTGAAACCGGTCCCAGGATGCTTGTTTCCAGTCCAGGGAGGACCTGGCTTGGCAGTTCGGGCTGGACTGTTCCCACAAGGAACAGGGTCAAGACTGATTTGCATATGGCTGGGTCCAAACTGGGGTGGTGTGGTGAGCAAAAGAATGATGGATTTAACCCAGATCCTTGTGACTGGGGGTGAATGTTTGCATTGTCCAGCATTCCGTCCATCAATTGTCTCTTTTGCATTTGTCGCCCTATGTGGGAAGGGTATGCCCAGACGTGGGTCCCGTGCTCACTACACCACTGGATTCAAGCTAGCCTGGCTGAAGAATGGTGATGCCCTGAAACCGGTCCCAGGATGCTTGTTTCCAGTCCAGGGAGGACCTGGCTTGGCAGTTTGGGCTGGACTGTTCCCACAAGGAACAGGGTCAAGACTGATTTGCATATGGCTGGGTCCAAACTGGGATGGTGTGGTGAGCAAAATAATGATGGATTTAACCCAGATCCTTGTGACTGGGGGTGAATGTTTGCATTGTCCAGCATTCCGTCCATCAATTGTCTCTTTTGCATTTGTCGCCCTATGTGGGAAGGGTATGCCCAGACGTGGGTCCCGTGCTCACTACACCACTGGATTCAAGCTAGCCTGGCTGAAGAAGGGTGATGCCCTGAAACCGGTCCCAGGATGCTTGTTTCCAGTCCAGGGAGGACCTGGCTTGGCAGTTCGGGCTGGACTGTTCCCACAAGGAACAGGGTCAAGACTGATTTGCATATGGCTGGGTCCAAACTGGGGTGGTGTGGTGAGCAAAAGAATGATGGATTTAACCCAGATCCTTGTGACTGGGGGTGAATGTTTGCATTGTCCAACATTCCGTCCATCAATTGTCTCTTTTGCATTTGTCGCCCTATGTGGGAAGGGTATGCCCAGACGTGGGTCCCGTGCTCACTACACCACTGGATTCAAGCTAGCCTGGCTGAAGAAGGGTGATGCCCTGAAACCGGTCCCAGGATGCTTGTTTCCAGTCCAGGGAGGACCTGGCTTGGCAGTTCGGGCTGGACTGTTCCCACAAGGAACAGGGTCAAGACTGATTTGCATATGGCTGGGTCCAAACTGGGGTGGTGTGGTGAGCAAAAGAATGATGGATTTAACCCAGATCCTTGTGACTGGGGGTGAATGTTTGCATTGTCCAGCATTCCGTCCATCAATTGTCTCTTTTGCATTTGTCGCCCTATGTGGGAAGGGTATGCCCAGACGTGGGTCCCGTGCTCACTACACCACTGGATTCAACTAGCCTGGCTGAAGAAGGGTGATGCCCTGAAACCGGTCCCAGGATGCTTGTTTCCAGTCCAGGGAGGACCTGGCTTGGCAGTTCGGGCTGGACTGTTCCCACAAGGAACAGGGTCAAGACTGATTTGCATATGGCTGGGTCCAAACTGGGGTGGTGTGGTGAGCAAAAGAATGATGGATTTAACCCAGATCCTTGTGACTGGGCGTGAATGTTTGCATTGTCCAGCATTCCGTCCATCAATTGTCTCTTTTGCATTTGTCGCCCTATGTGGGAAGGGTATGCCCAGACGTGGGTCCCGTGCTCACTACACCACTGGATTCAAGCTAGCCTGGCTGAAGAAGGGTGATGCCCTGAAACTGGTCCCAGGATGCTTGTTTCCAGTCCAGGGAGGACCTGGCTTGGCAGTTCGGGCTGGACTGTTCCCACAAGGAACAGGGTCAAGACTGATTTGCATATGGCTGGGTCCAAACTGGGGTGGTGTGGTGAGCAAAAGAATGATGGATTTAACCCAGATCCTTGTGACTGGGGGTGAATGTTTGCATTGTCCAGCATTCCGTCCATCAATTGTCTCTTTTGCATTTGTCGCCCTATGTGGGAAGGGTATGCCCAGACGTGGGTCCCGTGCTCACTACACCACTGGATTCAAGCTAGCCTGGCTGAAGAAGGGTGATGCCCTGAAACCGGTCCCAGGATGCTTGTTTCCAGTCCAGGGAGGACCTGGCTTGGCAGTTCGGGCTGGACTGTTCCCACAAGGAACAGGGTCAAGACTGATTTGCATATGGCTGGGTCCAAACTGGGGTGGTGTGGTGAGCAAAAGAATGATGGATTTAACCCAGATCCTTGTGACTGGGGGTGAATGTTTGCATTGTCCAGCATTCCGTCCATCAATTATCTCTTTTGCATTTGTCGCCCTATGTGGGAAGTGTATGCCCAGACTTGGGTCCCGTGCTCACTACACCACTGGATTCAAGCTAGCCTGGCTGAAGAAGGGTGATGCCCTGAAACCGGTCCCAGGATACTTGTTTCCAGTCCAGGGAGGACCTGGCTTGGCAGTTCGGGCTGGACTGATTTGCATATGTCTGGGTCCAAACTGGGGTGGTGTGGTGAGCAAAAGAATGATGGATTTAACCCAGATCCTTGTGACTGGGGGTGAATGTTTGCATTGTCCAGCATTCCGTCCATCAATTGTCTCTTTTGCACTTTAATTAGTGGACAGCATATACCAGGCCAACTTCTCACACTTAGTCTAACTCCTCAGTTCACGTCCGGGCTTGAGGAGCACCCCAGAAGGAATGCCTTGTACTTCAGAGGACTGCTGTGCTGCTTGAGGCCTTCTTTGTACTTCAGAGGACTGCCCTGCTGCTACCAGAGGATTGCCCTGCTGCTTGAAGCCTGCCTTTGTACCCTTAGAGGACTGCCCTGCTGCCTGAGGCCTGCCTTGCCGTTTGATCTCAGGACTACCAGAGTGACTCCAAGGGCTTGTTGGCTGGCCTCCTGTTCTGAGCTACAGACACACAAGAAGCTCCAACAACTTGAACCCTGCACCTAAACCCTGCCTGAAGTGAGTCCTACCCTCCAAGTTGTGCCCACTCAGTTATTTATTATTATTATTATTATTTTTATTAACTGTACAATTAATTAAAATCATTACAGTAAAAAAACATAAGAACGGGCTGATAAAAGAATGATTGCAGTAAAAATGTAGAAGCTACCGCAAAATTTTTTTTTGTTCATGTACTATATCCCCTCCCCGCGGCTCCCGCTCGATCTGCCAGCACGGTGGTCATTGTCATGAGTCCTTGCACGAAGTTTCTAAGATACTTGCATAAACCTTGGTGTTTTTCTACTTCAGCAGTCTATAGGTCGGCAATCTGTGGGTAATTCTCCTTGGCCCTTCCATTTGGAGCCATTTATATGGTACGGTCTCTGTAGGACAGGTGAGTAGGGTCAGGGCTCTACACTTGTTTGGGGGGTGGCTGCTTTATCCCCCTTGTTATACCATGCAGGACATCCTGGTTTGATTGTGTTCGTTAGCAGCCTTTAGAGCCATTCTAATCAGATGAGTAAATTTCCCCAGTCTCGCCGAGGCCATCGTGGTTGTTTTAGAAAAGCACAAGGCTGATGCTTCGCTACATGTCTTGGTTCCCTTGGTGATACAAACTGGGCGAAGAAGTCGTCGGCGTTCGTTCCTAAGGGCGGGGCAGCAGCACAGGAGATGTAGCCAGGATTCCCTCCTGTAGGTGCACAGTCTGCAATTTGTGAGTTCCCCCTTGCGAGCCCATGCAGGGTTGAAGTCGGTGATTCCTAGTGTGCATAGTCTCATGGAGAGAATTTTGGTTCGGACTTGTGGTGTCAAGGCCTCGTTTAGGTAGGGTTGTGCCTTGCCTACCATGTAGGAGCTGTTCAGCGGGGCTAGGTGGGGGCTAGAACGAAGAGTTTTAAGGTCCAGATCAAATGAGGTTTTGCGGACTTGTCTGTTAATGGCTTTTTTCCAGGCATTTAGTGGAATTTCCGACAATGGTATGCTCTTTTCCTCGATCTTTAAAGTCTTGAGCGCTTTGCCAAGACTGGTGTGCCATACTGAGCTTGGCCCCTCAAAGATGAATCTCAGTTGATGTCTTAAGGAATTTATTGGGGCCCTTATAATCCTTAAGTATAGTTTTATGATCTCCCCTTGGCACATCAGGTCTGGCCTTACCAAGCCTAGCTCCAATCTTAGCCTTGACTTCCTTGCCGACCTTTGGATAGAGAAAACTGATTTATATGCTTTGGCTTGGGTTGCGATGAGAAGGGCGTCCTGCGACCCCGGAAAAGCCTGATGGCCATAACTGATGGCTGGCAGCAATTTTGCCTTTAGGGCAGTTAGTATTGGGCCGGCAGTGGGGCTTATCAGTTGTAAGCTCAATTGCTTTAACAAGAATGTCACCTTATTGGCTTTAGAAGACTGCTGTTTCAGGTGAACATTTGCCTTTGCCCGTTCCGTGAGCCAAACCCCTAGATAGTTGTACGCTGCCACTGTGCTGATTTGCAGATCTCCCATTAGCCAATGTGCTTTCTTTTTCAGGTGGTAGCTCCCGAAAATGACGACCTTTGTTTTCTTCTGGTTGACTATAAGATTGTTATCTTTGTTGAATTGGTTCAGTGCGTTTAGGGCTCTCTGTAGGCCCACCCTCGTGTGGTCCATTATAGCAGTGTCATCGGCATATTGTAGCACCGGCAGCCTCATGCTGCCTAATCTCGGTTCTACTAGGCTGGCTCCTTTCAGGGTGGCCCCCAAATCCGCCGTATACAGGTTAAAAAGGATGGGGGCCAGTACACATCCTTGTTTTAGCCCGTTATTCGTTATTATTTTGGGGGACACTGTGCCGGAGCTGGTTTTGACCCGCCCCCAGGTGCCTTCGTATAGTGATCTGACTGCCTTCAGTAGGTTTGGCGGAATGCCCCAGTTTTCTAATTTTCGCCATAACCTATTTCGTACCACTTTGTCGAAGGCTGTGCTGTAGTCAATGAAGCAGCAAAAGAGTGGTGGATTTTTCTTTTGTGCTGCTTCAGTTGCTATGTGCGCTAACGCCAGTATGTTGTCCATTGTCGATGACTGTGGTCTGAAGCCGGTCTGGTAGCAGGGAATGATGCTTTTTTCTTCGGCCCAGGTCTCCAGGTCCTTCAATATGAGGCGGGCATAAGCCTTGGCTTCAAGATCGAGCAGAGCAATGAGCCTATAGTTTGATGGCTTTAATCGATCCCCTTTTTTAAAAATTGGGACTAATATGGAGCCCCTCCAAGAATCAGGGGTTTTTGCTGTCATTAGAGCATGGTTATAAAGAGGAGTGAGGATGGTTGCCCAGAAATCAGGGGCCTTTTTAAAAACCGGTGCAGGTATCCCGTTTGGCCCAGGGGCCCCATCGTTCTTCATGTTCTTAAGTAACTTGATGACCATTTGAGGGTTTATCTGGGTTAACGGTTTGTAAAGCATCTCTGCCTGGACTCCCTGACCCTCAGGTGGGTTTCGGGGGCTGGAGGTCATTTCATCAATCTTCGCGCTGGGTTGATGGAAGTGGTCCACCCCGCAGTTAGACTCTTCTGTGTTGCCTGTGTTTACATAGGCGATTGAATATAGATGCTTTACGTGGACCAGCCAGTCTTGCTCTGCCACTCCGTTTTCTCTTTGAACTCCTCTGCTACTTAGCCGGTTTATGTGTCTCCATAATCCAGCTGAATTCTTCTGTTTGAGCAGGGCGAACACTTTGATCCATTCCCTCTCTATGTGGGCTTTTTTGTGTTCCCACCATTTCTTTCTTAGGGCTGCCCTCAGTGATGCGATCGAGGTACCATCCGTTTGTATGCCCCCTCTTTTCTTTATTGCAAGTGCCTTACGCAAGAGGCGATTGCTGTCGCGTATATCCTTAGTTGGGCGGATGCTTCCAGCTGTTGGTTGCTTTTTGGACCTTGAGCGTTGTGGCTGGGGATGGCCCAAACTCGCTTGTATCTCCTCAACAGTGGTCTCCCAGTTTTTTATCGGTGAAGACGACCTTGCTGGGATCTCATCCTGTTTTAGATCCAGCCAGTTTTGAAGCTTCACGCCCGTCTCGTCTGTCCATCTATTCTCCTGAGGAGGCTATGATTTTCATCTCCTCTGGACACTCCGATGGCTTGGAACTTAAAGGCTGATGGAGCTTCCAGCATGAACACTGCTATTAATGGCCTGTGATCACTTTCTGACCTATCCTCGACTGTAAAGTCTTCCAAACTGGCCGCCATTGCTTCACTGACCATGATATAGTCGATTCTCGAGATGTCCCGGAAGGTCGGCTGTGGTTGCCCAACGTTCGAGTGTGTTGCTTTCACAGCGTAGGTTGAAGATAGCTTATGATTGTCGAGTAAGTCATGAAAGGGTGCAGCCCTTCCCGACCCTCGATATGGAGGTACAGCATTGTCGAGGTCCTTCAGGTTAAAGTCCCCAGCTAGAATTACCTGATGAGTTTTATATTTATTTAGGAGGTCGTCTATTTCCCATGCCAATGCCTCCAGCTGATCTTTCATGATGGTCTGTGCCGGGTTGACATAGCAGTTTATTATTAGGAGGCGCATTGGCTGTGAGGTGTATTTCAGGCCTTCAATCTGTAGGGCTTGCAGCCCGGGAGAATTCAGGTTTATTCCTGTCACTACAAGGGAGTTTGCGTGTTTTATATAAACTGATAGACCGCCAGACGGGCGACCGAAAAGGTTCTTTTTTATTGCTGGGACATAATGTTCGTAGAACCCTGCCAATGGTGTGCTAGATAATGTCCAGGTCTCTTGAAGGCAGAGGATGTCTCCTGTTTCCAGGAATCGCCTCAGGTTTTTGTTCTCGCGGATCTTGCTGCTCCCGGCGATGTTCCATGAGATTATAATTAGGTTCTTCTTGGGAAATGGTCCTCCCTTAGCCTCGCACCTGCCAGGCCTGGTCTCGCTACTATTAGGAATGCTTCTGTGTACTTCCTGCGGTTCCGGATTGGTCCGAGAGGGAGGGGATGGCACTGATAACCCTTTGGTTGTTTCGACATGCGATCCTAATTCCCGTACAGTCCTTATGTCCCTTCCATCTATTCTTGGGAAATCCTGAGCTATTTGTCCCGTGCAGGACCGACCAAGGGCCCTTGTCCCCCTTGTCTGGTACTAAGATGTATGGGTATTTTGGGTTGGGTAGATTCTGGGCATCGATACCCCACTCTGCGAGTTGTGTTGAATTGTTCATGATGGCTTGTACTGTTTCCTTTTTCTTCAAGCCCAGTGCTGTTGAATCGCCGTGTGAGTCTCCTTCATGCTCAAGAATCTCACCCATTCTATATCCCCCGTTTGTAGCTGGTCGAGGGCGGCAAGATGTTTAAAAAGGTGGAGAATGTTACGCCTGTTCAAAATGTTGTGCTGTCCCGTGCTGTAGAATCTCGGGGTGAGCACTACCTCGTAGATAATGGTAGGTGTTCCTGAGAAATGGGCCATTTTGTTCCTTCCTAGATCTTGTGCCACCTGGGTTAGACCTAGGGTTGGGCTTCCTTGTTTGCATATGACTGATCCTGCTTTGGGTTTCGTACTCAGGCCATGAGTGTACCTGATGCTGAGCTGGTGCCAGGGGCTTTGCTGTGGTGCATTTAGATCGTCCGGCAGCGGCGATGCTGTTGACCTTGATTGCGGTATGGTTTTTTCAGTTGGTGCATGACTTGTGTCCTCTGTCGTTTGGCTCCCAGGAGATTGACCTGTTCTTGTTTGCGGCTTTTGACCTGTCACGGGTGAGTTACTTATTATGATTGGCTGTTTTTGCTGTTCTCCAGGGGGCGGGACCGTGTCAAGAGCCTTTTTGCCCCAGTTTTTATTTATAAAGATTGGGTAGAGCTGACCAGCTTTGGGGTCCCCTTGTAGGGGTCTGCATCTATCTTCCTTGACTGCTGTTGCCTTCCTCTTAGCTTAGTTTTTTTCTGTTGTTTCTTAATCTTCTTTTTTTCTCTTCTTGATAGCGGGCGTTCGAGCGTACCGATTTTGCAGGGAGTAGGCTCATTTGAGTCAGTTTCTGTGACATCCGGGACTTCGCTGCGCTCTGTTGCCCTACTTTTGGGGCTTTGTGTTCCTGGTGCCGTTTTAGCCTTGTGGGCAGAGACCTTACTCCTTTGTGCTCCTTTTTGATCCAGTCCTGCTGGTGTCTTTAGGCCGAGATCGGTTACTTCCATTTGTCTCACTGCCGTATGGTGGCCGCTTGCTGTAGTCCTGCTGTCTGTGTTGCTCGGGAGCCGTGTTTCCCTGCTTCCTTTGACGATCTTTACTATGTCGGCTAGGATCTCGGGAAGTGACGCCCATTTTTCCATGAGAATTGGGCATGAACAGGAACATTTACCTCGGTTGGATAGCAAGTACTGGTCGATCCTATTTTCCAGCTCTTCCACTCTGGAGCTTATGTTGACTAGGCGGCCAGCAATCGATTGCAGAAGGTCTATTTGGACTTCCATTTTAGTGGGCTGCCACAATAGAGCTTTATTGGTGTCACTGTTTGATTCCGTCATCAGTGTTTTCCGAAAGTCTGCTTCTGGGCTGTTATTGAAGGTGAAAAGGTCTACTTTTGCGTTGGTGGCCCGTGGAGGACCTGTTTGTCCTGTTTGCCCCCACCCCAGCAGGTTTGGGGTCAATTCTAGTGTTCTCTCGATTTTTTCACCTAGGGTTTGGAGGAAGGAAGATGTAAGCTCCCCTAACTCTGGGGAATCTAGGGGCTGAACGATTAGTTGCTGCTGAGTGCTTGTTGGCAATAGAGCTGGCGCTGTGCTCTCCGTGCTCTTGCTAGCCGAGCTGGGATCGTGATCTTTTGACCGATGGATTTGCACCCTTGTCGCTACAGCGTCAGCGGCTTCGCTTGGAGCAGTTGTGTGGTCCGTGCCATTGATGGCTTCGTTAACTTTATCTGTGAGTATGAGAAAGTTTTGTGCGCTGGGTAGGCCATTTGTTGGTGTGCCTTTGCATTGTTTGCAATCTGGATTGGCCATTTCCTGTTTATTACTGGGTTCCAGATGAGGTGGTATGATCTCGGCTGCCTGCTCCTGGCTGCCCTTAGTGATGCCCTGGCCGGTGTTGGCGGCACCATTTGTCCTGAAAAAGTATCTAATCGACCCCATTGATTCTGCATCTTGGGGCCGTTCATTTAAACTTTCCGTGAGTGATTTGCTCCTGGTAATCCTTTTGATAGGCAGAAACCTGTTGGTAGGGTCCTCAGATGTCATGTGTTGTTGGACCTTTTTTTTGGGTCCCATTTTGCTGAGTTTTACTCACGGAAAACGCTGGTGAGGCTTGGCTAGCTTGGCTAGCTTGACTGTTATATTTGTTCTGGTTTAGGACTAAAGGCCTAGTGTACAGTAAAACGGATGCTTGGGGGGAGTTTTGTTCGTTGGCTTCGCTTGCTGAATTCTCCCAATTTTTGAGTCGTGTTCGTGATCAAGGAAATTTTGACAGTCCCCCTCAACTTATATCAGCTGCGATTGACCCCCTGTTGTTCTGGACCCTGATGGTGCCTGGTGATTGTGCTTGTGATTGAACTTGTCAGTGCGGCTGGATCGAGCTGGGTCGGCTGGGGCGGGACTGATGCCTTGGTTCTATGATCTGGACCTAAATATGCTTGATGTGCCCCTCCAGCTGCCCCGCTAGTCTGCGTCGCCCTCTTTCCTGCTTTCCGCTGCCCACTTTATATGGCTTTGTTTGACTCTGCAGCAGGAGGCCGCGAGTAAATCTCTTCCCCACTGTATTGTTGCTGCTGGGTGTTTAGGCAAAAAAAAGGTCTATTTACTGTTCACTGTTCGCTGTTCGCTGTTGGGGTAAGAAGCCACCCCTTTCTGGATAGCAGATAGCGGATGATTAAAATGCCGGAGGGCGGGATGCAAGGAGCCGGGAGCTAGTGGGAGCTAGTGGGGTGAGCAAGGACACGTGAGGCACGCAGAGTAGTCATGGGCGCACCTCCCTTATCCCATTGAGGGCTTGTGTGTGCTACTTCGCCTGATGAGAAACAAGAGCTCTAGGACAAGCTCACCTGTGCTCCGTAGTATGCTCCGCAATTGCTCCTCGTTGCTCTTTGGAGATGGGGCCGGGCTCTTAGGTTGTAGATTGTAGCGCCTTCCTCCGTGCACAGTGCACCATGCACCGCCTGGCATATGCTGTCGCCCGTGTGGAGGGGCGGCTGCTGTCCAGGACGAGATGGTTGGAGCTTGGGGCCGCACTGCGCCGGCCGCTACCCGCCTCCCGTTGTTGTGGCTCTTTTGTGGAGAGGCAGGCGGGGGATCGGTAAACCGGAGTAAAATGGATAGTCTGGCTGGCCTGGCCTGTCTGATTGGGCAGTTAGGTAGATTAGGCAAAGATGGCAGTGTCCGCGCTTAGTAGCGGTCCCTCGGCTGAATCATGGTTAAAACCCGGGTACGGCCGTTCAATCAGCCGTTCTGCCGTGGGGCCCTCAGTGCGCTGGAGCCGGCGGGAATATCGGCGGGGGAGAGGGGAGCTGGGGTCGGAGCCGCAATGGTTTCGGCGTCCTCCTGCCCGCTCGTTTCCTCCTGCTCCGCTCCTGCTCTGCTCTGCTCCTGCTTCGCGCTGGTGCGACCTGCACAAAAACGTGGCGTCTGGATTCAGGATTCACTCACTTACAGCCCACTCAGTTGTGGACCCTTGAAAGTGGTGCTAAAGGTGCCCAAGTGCCAAAAACTAAAATTTGGGACAGAAAGTTGTCCAGACTTCACGGTAGCTCCTGCTAGGTTCTTCTGCGCAGCAGCAAATCCTGTTCAGCGGCTCCTCTTCAGAAGTGCATTCAGCCTCGTGGAGCCCTTGTCGGCTACAGCCTGCAGCTTCATAGAAAACTTCACAGCGATTTCGCCCAGCGGCTCCCTGACAATGACACCTCCGCTTCGGACACCGCCGACTGCCTTCCCCCACTGAACTTCACCTTCTTAGACATTTTTCTTCGAAAATTCTTTTAAGTCTAAAGGTGAGCCAGACCAGGCCTAACCCACTAGATTTCGAGCATTGGGTTGGAGACTGTTCGGCGTTCCCTTACACATATCCTACAATGAGGATGTCACACAATTGACTTTTTCCATTGGAGGGACACTCTCTTATAAAGGGAGATGCCCAACGTATATAATGAATACAATTCTAAAAGAACAGTTATGAACTGGGAGAACATACAGAGTGAATTTTCAGGATTGCACACAGATAATACCAGGAGTGAGTGGATTCACCCGTTTACGTGCAACAGCATAAACCCTGATTAAGTCCTTACGAATGAAACGCGTTGGCTGGGCTGACTGATTTAAGGCTTTAAAGAAAAATAAAGGAAGAATTCACTACACAAATATGTGACTTGATTATAATATGATCTGTCTATGTGACTTCTACTGTATTGGTATTGAAAGGATAAGGCACCTTAGATATTGCTCTTTATAATATCCCTAAGTTGAGATTAATATACTTGAAATACAAGCACTTCTGTTCTAATCTGTTTCTTAACTTGTTTATCATGATTCCTTAGCAGTGGGTTCATGAACGGTTGAGTGCTCACACTTGCTGTTTAAAAAATATAGTGCTGCGGCCACAAATGATGGACGGAATGCTGAAGGAATCAAACATTCACCCCAGTCAAGAGATCTGGGTTAAATGCATTGCTCTTTTGCGAACTACACCACCACAGTTTGGACCCAGCCATATGCAAATCAGTCTTGACCCTGCTCATCATGGGTAACAGTCCAGCCCGAACTGCCAAGCTGGGTCCTCTCTGGACCGGAAACAAGCATCCTGGGACCGGTTTCGGGGCCTCACCCCTCATCAGCCAGGCTTGCTTGATTCCAGTGGCACAGTGAGCAAGGGACCCACGTGTGGGCATACCCATCCCACTAAGGGTCAAGACTGATTTGCATATGGTTGGGTTTAAACTGGAATGGCATGGGGAGCAAAAAACGATGGATTTATGCCCAGATCTCTGTACTGGGGTGAATGTTTGACATTGTTCAACATTCTTTCCATCAATTGTTCTTTTTGCATTGGTCACCCCGAGTGGGACGGGTATGCCCAGACGTGGGTCCCGTGTTCTCCATACCACTGGAGTCAAACTAGCCTGGCTGATGAGGGGTGAAACCCCGAAACCGGTCCCAGGATTCTTGTTTCCGGTCCATGGAGGACCTGGCCTGGCAATTCAGGCTGAACTGTTCCCATGGGGGAACAGGGTCAAGACTGATTTGCATATGGCTGGGTTTAAATTGGAATGTCATGGGGAGCAAAAAAACGATGGACTTAGGGCGACATTCTGTCCATCAATTGTTCTTTTTGCATTTAACAAATATAGTCACACATACTAGTGCGACCATCTGACAGCCACACTGCTTTGTCTTTTCTGTTGTCGATACCAAACCACTTTGTGTATCCCAACAGTGCTCCATCGTGGTCGGCCATAACTTTTGACTTTGTCCAGGTCTCGCACGCCTAGATGTCAGCAGTTGGCACTTTTATCTTTTAGGAGCTAGTTTTCACTGAAAACTTTAAAAATGAATAACTCCAGTTCTACTAACATTTATTACTGTTCATGTGCTGCATAAATAATGAATACATCGCCTCTAAGTTATGCCTCACTGCTTTTGTGCCAAGCTACTAGAGAGTTAAGCACATGTAATTTAGTGACTTTTCGTGGTTCATCCCGTCAGGGTTTTGGTTGTTGCTTGAGGAGAGTTATCAACCCCCTCAACCAAAAAGCCAATTTCGTGCAATCACACTCAGTGTCATTCTGGCACAGATTATAGTCGTCAGGTAACTGTATCCAGTTTCCATAATATTCTGCTACAAAATATGTCTAATGTTGCCACAGAATACACTTACAGTAACTGTCCCACCTAAGGTGACTATCATTCTGCCACAAATTGTGCACTTCTTCATTCCACATAATGCCCCTACTTATGCCCTGAAGTTAAACGTTGTCTGAAAAACAAACACATACATACCCCCCCTCCCACAAGCCAGGTGCTTCATTTACAAAGAGGTGGGCATCAAGAGAGGATGATTAGAGGAGGAGGTTGTACCCCCTTGTCCCCTGTGCTGCTTTCAAAGTGGCTAGACATTCCAGGACTGCTCCTTAGCCTGCTGAATGTGTACAGAAAGCCACAAGGAGGCAATGCCAGGTACTCCATAATTACCAAGAGGGACATGCATCCTGTCATCCCACTACCAATGGTACCATCCCAAGTGTGTGTGACCATCCCGTGGCCATGGGCAAATTGCATGGATCTCCTCATTCCTACTACTCATAGTTTGTCTGAAGGAATTTAGTGGAATCATTCATGAATAGTAGTGTTTGCACACCCAAGCAAAGATAATTAGAGAGATTACCTAGGTTCCCAGTGACTGAAATATACCTGTAATTCCCTCATGTTGCCATGTACACATAGCAATGGGTAGTCCTAGGAAATCAGCTGGTCTGGTGCTGCAGACGCCCATGTTATTGTATCGCAACCCAACTGGTGGATCTGGCTATCAGCAAGGCTGGAGATGAACCGCAATGCAGATGTCTGCCACTGCATGCCATTTCCCAGACAAGGTCTGGCGACCTCCAAAACTATGAGGTATTTATACTGTTGGACCTGGTGGCAACATGGTGTGGGAGTGACAGGGCATAGTCCTGGATGGAGGAGGTACATTTTAAAGGGAAGATTAAATCTTCTTTCTCAAATACTTACTTGCAGTAGTGGCCTCATATTCCATTACATAGTTTAATCATTTACATTTGTCTTTTCATTTTGGACTTTATGCAAAAGTTGTGTCCTGGAATGGCAAGTCAGTAATTCCTGTTTAACTTTGTATATTGTTTTACCAGATTTAATAAGACTCATGCATTTTTTGTCAGAAAAATAAAAAATAGTTTAGTTCATAGTAGAACATCTGCCCCTTGTATGAGCTACAAGAAGAACTGAATGACTGTGGTAGAAATGCAGAGCCTATGCTGTAGTAGTGGTGGGAGACGCATACTCCAATACCCTCTGTCATTTAACATCAAAACATTTTCATAATATTTTGGGACCCATTGGTGTTTACCAATTACTTTGGGTGGTGCTGTACAGCATCAGGATGCTCTACAGTATCATCAAAAGAAATAAAAACAAAAAGTGCGATGGCAGTCGCGTAATTCTCCTGATGTGTGCATCACAAAACATGTGTACGCCGGCAGAAGGACACTGGCGCCATTTGTTTTAATTTTTTATTTACTTATCCAAAATGGAACACACCACGTGGATTGGAAAATTAAAAAATTAAGAGTGTTAGTGCAAAGGCACCAATTAAAAAAAGGGCTACATGTGTTGGGGTTGTACCAAAGGAGCAGGTAAGAGAAGGAAGGGGAAAAGCAGCACAAGGATTGTGGGGTGCGGAGCAAAATACAGAACACCAGCAATGTATATGGCCAAAACACAGCAAAATGGAGCACAGGGTACAGGGAGAGAAGCACATGGACATCAAGAGCAGCATGCGGGAGAGAGAAGTACATGGATGAGGGAGAGTAACACTGAGTGGGAAGGGGCATAGAATAACACTTGGGAGGCAGCTGGGAAACATATGCACTTGTGGGGTGCTTAAGCAAAAACGAAAAAAGTAGTTCACTAAAAGCGAGCAATGGAAGGACACAAGTAAATAGGATGTGCTCCAACGGAGGGACAAACACAAAGTTGACAACGCAAGTCATCGAATAAGAAGTAAGCAAATGAGAGAGACAATAAAGCCAACCAATGGTAAGCAATGAACGGGCTTTTAGAACACTGTAAGTTCTTGGTATCTGGCAATATGCCTTTTGCAATCAGACAGCTTGCGATCTTCAAATGGTAAAAGAGGAAACATATATCAGGATGTATTACTCAGTCACAATAAGTCTCTGATAACTAGCCTTCAGAGTTTTTGTTTGATACCAAAATTAACACCGTTAGAAAGCACATTCAAGATAAGTTACTGGTGGCTCTTAGAGATGGTTGGAGCTAAATACTCCTGCTTCTCATCTGAAGGCTTTAATTAGTAAACAATACACCTCTCGGGCAGATCTTTGAACCCCATGTTTACTAAAGGCTACTGATAATATCATAGCTCTTTACCAGTCTTGACTGCCCTAAACACCTTCCTTCTGTATTCAGGGTGATTGCCCAACAACTGTAATCATCTGCAGGGTAACTCCAATGTTTACATTGGTCACGATTTGCTAGCCAGCTCTGTGGCTAATTTTGTGGGAAAACTGGAGGCTCATATTATGCTTTACTTTCCTTGCTTTAAAACAGCAGCCAATACAGTGCAGAAACCTAACAACTGCAGTTCGTAACCCCTGGCATTCAGCATTACAAATGAAACAAGCATTAGAAAAGCTATACGTCTGGCTTTGCAAATCTACCAACACATACAATCACAGGCATTCACAGGCGCTGTTTGCATGCGTTGCATGCACAATCTTGTTCATCCCTTTCAAGCATGTCCTATTTCTTTTGTCAATACTGGGAACATAGCAAAAAGCAGAATGCCTTGTCCATATAAGAGATAAATAATTGAATGCAACAAACCGTGATGATTGAGTGTACTTTTCAGGTGTAAAACAGTCCCTCGTGCATTCCAATAGAAGCACTTCCTAGAAGCAAGAATAGCACACCAAATAGCCAACACCATGAGCCTAGAGGGTAATTCCCTTCTGGGTGGAGCCAAAGCCTACTCTATGTATAGTTTAAAGAATTGTAAACAATGTCAGCAGATAGCTAGCAGTGAAGTCAGACCTAAAAACGTCCCAAACTCCACCAGTCGTAGCACAGTACCTTCTATTTATGCTTCTTTTTCAGGGAGCCCGTTCTCTTTTCTTGCTGCTGCAGTCAAAGTAGTATCTCATTTGCACTCTAGTGACTATGCCCTGCTTTGTTTTTTTTAATAAATTCCCAGGGCCTGACAGTATCCCACCAGATTTGTTTAAGGCTAATGTAGAGGTTTAGGCTCCACTTTTGACCCAGGTTTTGAATGCGGCCGCCCGGGAGGAAATGTTGGCCTCCTGGTCCACAGACATGATCGACCCTATTTTTAAGAAGGGTGACAAGGACAATCCACAATGCTACCGCCCAATATCTCTATTGGATGCAGTGATCAAGGTCCTGGGAGGGTGATTTTAAACAGGTTGGGGAAGTGGGCAGAGGAGAATAACATTTTGAGTGATGTTCAATATGGTTTTGTGGTACTGAAAATTCTGGACCTATGTCATTAACATCATTGTAACATGACGATTTTGGTATCAGCAGACCGGTAATGACAGGTATGCTATATCTGAGTATTTGCGTCATATTCGAGTGACGGGATCACTCTAATATTAACGATTCCCTTGTGAACCCTCGGGTTCCATTTTGTGTACGGCAGCCATTTTGTGGTTGCCCTCACATAAGGCAATGACTAAAGCCAAAACGCGCCTTAGGGGACACGTACACTTTCAGTGACCTGGGCAAGCTGACTCCACTGTCCAGAGCCAGAACCTGTTCGGCCAGTTTTAGTTCCCAGTGGCCGATCGAGATTAGGGGCCCAGGTGCAGCATGCCATAAACCCTTCATTGCACACATCTATATCTAAATCTTATTCACACCTGTCACTGCTCTTTCTTTATGACCTGCTTTACGAGGAGGAGGTGCCCGGTTTTATTAGGGGTCCAGATTATATCTGTTGCAGGTGTTGGGCCTCACTGGGTATTTGGTTGTGGGCTGAACAAACTGAAAATGGGCTTGTCATCATGAATCTGTTTTTTTTGTTGTAAGAAATATGTGAATGACTCACTGTAAAAATAAGGAATGTTTGCCTAAAGCATAATATTCTGTATAAAAGAGATAGCTGGTTTCCATGAGAAAGCAGTCTCCTGAGAACATACACATTGTTGTACTTCTAGGATACCTGTTGCTGGCTGCAGCCAATAAATTGATCTTTGAAGCCACCAAGAAGACTCTGTGTTTCTGTAGTCTGAGACAGGAAGAACTCGAGGTCATTGGGTGTGTTCCCTGGCACCGCTGGGTCCAATAAAACCCAGTACTTCAATTGGCGCCCAACGTGGGGCGATTTCAGCGGTACCGGTCCAAGCCAGAGGTCGTGAGGAGCTTCGTGTAAAATTCTGGAGGAAGGCCAACCACTTCATCGACCCCTGTATGTCGTTCGTGGTCCGAAAGTCTTTGCTGCGAGGTTCCCCGCGTCCCGACGGCTACGAAGGACTGCTGCCCTGACTATCGCCCTGTCTTGGACCCTTTTATGATTTGTAGAGCGAGACAATAGACGAGTCTTCTGGTGACGTCATCGATACCTCAGTTAAGTATAAGTGGAGCGTCTCCCAGTCCTTAGTCTTGGTTCTTAGTTTTGGGTATCCCATGGGATCTTTGATTTGTTAGGATCTTTTGATTTGGAACTTGCAAGTACCAAAGCCGAAGGACTCGTGTATTCACGAGACTGTCGTATTCGATAATCCTTTGAAGTTTGAAGCTAGACTAGTGAGCGAAGATGCCTGGTCTTAGCAGACTTGGAAATTTGTTTTGTCTTGGTTGTAATAGGGATTCCCGATTGGAGGACTTGTGTCCGGTTCCTCCAATTGGAACTCCAACCTATGAGCTCTACGTGAAGCATGGAGTGGGCCCTATCACGTATAATAACGTATGGGTTAGGTACACAAGGAAAGATGGTGTCCTAAAGTGGCCCCAATATGGTAGTTTTGACACCGAAATTCTGGATAATTTAGAGGTTAGACTTTTAAGAAGAAAGCCCGGCCGGCGATGTTTGACTCTTTCCGCCTATGGCGAAAAGAAGCCAAACAGAAAGAAATTAAATTAGTAAAGAAGAATAAAAGAGAAAAGGGTATTTCAATAATGCAAGCTGCTATGCAGTATAAGGATGATGAAGAGGAACAAGCGAGTGAACAGCTGCACAGGCAACGTAAATTGGCAATTGATAAATGTTATCCAGTTTTGCCACCTCTTCAGCAAGATACAGTGAAGGAACTTGAGAAGGATCCTTTAATGTCTCATTTGTTGAATTCACCACCTCCTTATGCGCAGAGTGCTACAGCACCTCCGCAAACTTTAGTTGTACAACCCCCAGTTGTTGTACCTCCGGTTCTTCCACAACCACCAGCTGTTTTTCAGTTGGCTCCTACTACTATGGCGCAGCCCCTCAAGGGCTGCCACCTTTACTACCTGTTCCATCTTTACTTCCTATGACTTTGCCCCCTGCATCTATTTCCCTCCACACTATCCCTTCTGACACTGCCTCTGCATTTGCTTTGTCTCCTCCTGTTTTTCCTCCTGTTCATTTGTCAACTTCTCCTTCTGTCTGACAGAGAATGACAAACACTGTTACTAGTATTTTGTCTCCTTTCTTTGGGTCACCGACTACGACCCCCGTTTTAGAGCGTAAACAATTGCGTAGCCAATTGCCCGATTCTAGAGAGAAGGGAGTATTGGATCATTTGGCGCATAAATGGGTCACTGACCCTACAAGATATGAGTTAGAGTCTGTTATGGATGTCTTCCACCAATGGCAAGCACCGAAACAGAGATATGTTTTTGACAAAATGTGCGAAGTTCTTCTTGAAAGATTAAAAGATTGTGATATGGAGGCCAATCCGCCTGAGTTGTGTCATGTACGGTTTGAGTTTTCCAAAGGCACGATTGTGGGTTCCGATATTGAGAAAGCAGTTGCGACATTATTATCATTTAGGAGTGAGGGTATTTCTCGACTGTTGTTTGAGCCAGAACCCTCTGTTAAAAGGAAGGTCAGACAGTATCCCATGGGAGAAGTTCCCCAGTTTGGAAAGAAGGAGACCTAAATGCTGTTCCACCTATTCAGCCTCATTTTCAACGTGTGTGGGTACATGTTCCATGGAAGCGAACTGAAGTCCTGGCTCTTAAGCAGACTCTACCCGACCCCGTAAAAACCCTGCAGGTTATTATAAGGAATTATCACAGACTGCAGACTCCTGTGTTATGAATTTAGCTGATATAGACATGTTGTTTGGAAATGTGGTCCCACAGCCTTTATGGAGAGTGATCCGTCACACGGATCATGCGCCGGAGTTAGGGGACACATGGATTAATATCAATGCGGCAAATGACAGACAAGTAGGCGGTGCTAAACCAGAGCCTTTAGTAGCAGACCTCCCTGGTAGGATCGTTACTTACATGAAGACTTTGATGCCTGCAATGCGTGTAAATTGGGATAAATTGTCTGCATGCAAGCAGAAGAAGGAGGAAAGTGTATCTGACTTCTTCACTAGGTTTGAAGAGACATTTATCGACCACAGTGGTCAGGATATGAGTACAGAAGGTGGTCAAAGGTTGTTTGTTGACAAGTTTGTGCATAATTTGCTTCCCGAATTGTGTAAAAATTGAAAGATTCAGAGAGTTCTTGGGCCGTTTCCTCTTCAGCACAGATATTGGCTACTGCACAATACTACGAAAATAGAGATAAAGATGAGAAAGATAGAGCAGACAAGAAAACTAAAGAGTTAAAAACAAAGGTTCTTTTACAACAAGCGTATCCGCCTCGTAGTAATCAGCGTGACTATCAGCAACCTCAACAGTATCAGAGGAATTCGCAAAGGTTTGAGTATCCTCAACAACGTGCTCTGATAGGCCCTAACCAATGTTCATATTGTAAGGAAGAAGGTCATTTTAAATATAATTGCCCTATTTTGTTGCAGCGTATGAATGGTATTTCTGGCGCAAGAGGTCGAGGTGTTCCACAAGCACCTAGAGCTAGAGGACGCGGAAATTTCACCCAGAACGCGCGCCCATTTCCTCCTCAAAATTCAATGAATAGTTTTGATCAGCAGAATAACGCGTCTGGTAGGACGACTCAGTACTATGCTGATGACTACTATGCAGAAGGTGAGAGTATGGAAGGTGATGATTGCTAGGACAGCCATAGACAAAGAGAGGGAGTTGTTTCAGTTCCAGTAGATCAGAGTGGACCTTATATTGAGGTGATTACATCAGGTGTGTCAGAGCCTTTTCTGTTGGATACTGGTGCTACAAAGAGTTCTATTATGCACTCTAAATTCCCTGGCGCACCTTTGTCTGGCGAAACTAATGTTTCAGTAGGTTTTTCTGGCGCCCGGTTAGGAACCCGATTTCTAGCCCTATGTCTCTTTCTGTTGGACCTTGTGAAATCGAAGCACCACTTATTCTAACGACAGGTTGTGGTGAGAACTTGTTAGGATTGGATCTGCTGAAAAGATTGTATGCGACATTGTATTGTTCTCCTTCGGGAGTACAACTCACATTGGGTAAGACAGTGGTTTCACCAATATATTTGTCAAAGGACAAACTTCCAACAGAATTGTCGTTTCTCCCTGATATTCTTTGGGCTACTGGTCCCAATGATGTAGGTCTTTTGGAAATACCGCCATATGTTGTAACGTTGAAAGCCAATGTTAAAATGCCGCGCATTCCCCAATACAAGATCTCTAATGAAGGTGAAAAGCGTTGCTAGCGATCATTTATGATTTGATTGAGAAAATGTAATTGAAGAGACAAGAGGTAATGTTTGCAATAGTCCTGTTTTACCTGTCTTGAAGCGTACTGACTCTTCTCAGCCACCTGTTTACAGGTTTGTGATTGATCTTAGAGAGGTAAACAAGATAGTTGTGCCACAGTTTCCAGTCGTTCCCGATATCACTGCTTTACTGACAATGATTCCAGCCTCAGCCACTTGGTTCTCGGTGATTGACTTGAAGAATGCTTTCTTCAGCATCCCTATTGCCGTAGAGAGCAGGGATATTTTTGGATTCTGTTTAGGAGGCCGAAGCTTCCGATTTCAGAGAGCTCCTCAAGGTTTTTGTGAAAGTCCTTCTATCTATAGTCAGGCTCTGAAGTCTCAGCTTGACACTCTTGTGTTACCTGATGGCGCTACCCTTCTACAGTACGTCGATGATTTGTTAGTTGCTGCAGATACTAAGGAGATTTGTAAAGAAGCCACTTTGTCATTGTTGCGTCATTTGTCTGATTTACACCACAAAGTGTCTCTTTCCAAGTTACAGTATTGTCGACAAGAAGTGACCTATTTAGGTCACCTCTTATCGAAAGAGGGAAGAAGATTGACCCCAGAAAGAATTCAGGCAATTGCAAAATTAAGTGTGCCAATGACACAGAGAGAAGTGCGTGCTTTCTTAGGTATTACATCCTATTGCAGACAATGGATACCGAATTTTTCATTGATGGCTAAACCTTTGGTAGCATTGACCTATAAAGACACGCCGAATCCCCTTCCTTGGTCCGAAGATTGTCAGAAAAGTTTTTCCGAATTGCGTGATGCATTGTGTTCGGCTCCTGTGTTGGGTACCCCGACTACAGCAAGCCCTTTACGCTGTATGTCCATGAGAGAGAAGGATGTGCATTATCAGTGTTAACACAGTCTTTTGGGGACAAGCAACGTCCATGTGCATATTTCTCGTCGATTTTGGAGCCGGTAGCTAGAGCGTTGCCGAGTTGTTTGAGAGCCACAGCGGCAGCAGCTGTTTCTATTCGACAGTCTGCTGGTTTGGTGATGAATAATACGCTGGTCGTGATGGTCCCACATGCAGTGGATATTTTGTTAAACAGGACCAAGACACAGCACTTAACTAGTGCTCGATTGTCAGGTTACGAGTTGACACTTTTAGCGAGCCATGTGCACATAAGAAAATGCAACACGCTGAACCCAGCTACATTGTTGCCAATTATAACAAAGACAGATGTTCCGGAACAGCATGATTGCTTTCTTAGGACAGAAGAAGAAACGAAAGGGAGAGTAGATCTTAGGGACACTCCTCTTGTAAAGTGTGATGGTACCTTATGGGTGGATGGGTCATGCTTCAAGCTTCCGAATGGTGATACGACTGCGGCATATGCTGTCACGACTTTACATACGATTGTTGAAACTGCACGTATCCCACATAATTCAGCTCAAGCAACAGAGTTGACTGCACTTATGAGAGCGTGTGTATTATCAAAAGGAATGAAAGTGACCATATATACCGATAGCCAGTATGCGTTTGGTGTGGCCCATAGTTTTGGACGCTTGTGGAAGGAACGTGGGTTCCTCACGTCTCACGGTACGAAAATACAGCATGGTCAATTGGTGAATGAGCTCCTGGAGTCACTTACTTTGCCATTGCAAGTCGCGATTGTGAAATGCAGTGCACATAAGAAGATCACTGACGACGTTGGTCGCGGTAATATGTTTGCTGATGAAGTTGCGAAAGAAACAGCAAGAGATGTGATGAGTCGAATGTATGTTGCGGGCCCTGCAAGATGGATTGGTGACGTTGGAATGTGTGAAGATACGATAGAGAGTGTGAAGTCCATCCAAGCTGAAGCTACGGAGAAGGAATTAAGTACGCGGAGAGAGAGTACGGGTAAATTGGATGCAAATGGTTGTTGGGTTGAATTGTCGGAGCATCAGCGATGGTTGTTACCCGATACATATGTGCTTGCAGTGGTTACAATGGCACATGGGATGGCCCACATCAGTGTGAAAGGAATCTGTAAGTTATTGGCTCCAGTGTGGCAAAATGCTGGAATTCCCAAATGTGCAGAGAATGTGGTCAAAAATTGTATGGTTTGTTTGAAATACAATCCTGGTAAGGGAACCCCAACTCCAGCTGGTCATTTTGCGCCTCCAACGTATCCGTTCGAGGTTTTGCAGCTAGATTTCATCCACATGGAGAGGTGCAACAATTTGAAATACGTACTCATTGTTGTTTGTGCCTTTTCAAGATGGGTAGAGGCATATCCTCTGAAAGATAATACTGCCTTGTCCACAGCGAAAGCCCTTCTCAAAGAGTTCTTCCCTAGGTTTGGTTTGCCGAGAATGGTGTGGAGTGATAATGGGGGTGAATTTGTGGGTCAAGTGATGAAACGAGTGTGTGAAGGTTTAGGAATCCGGCAGAAATTTCACGCTGCAAATCATCCCCAATCAGCTGGATTAGTTGAGTGCTATAATGGCACTCTTAAACTAAAACTGGCCAAGATACAAGCAAGCTCTGGCCTTAAATGGCCTGATGCGTTGCCATTAGCACTGTTGTCAACTAGGATGACCGTACATTCCCGAGTAGGACTTAGTCCTCATGAGATAGTGTTTGGTCGCCCGGCTAACATATGGGGAGTGCCGAGGCCAACGAAATTCAGCGAGATTGAACACCCTGTACTGCTTGATTACTTGCATGATTTGACGGCTAAATTGCGTGTTTTACACCAACAGGTTCATAATACACTGCCTCAGGCTTCTAAAGATCCAGGGCATGCAATCAATCCCGGATCGTGGGTGTTAATCAAGAACTTTCAGCGGACAAAGAACGATCAGCCCCACTGGATTGGCCCCTATTTGGTGATTTTGTCCACAAGATCTGCAGTGCGAGTACAAGGGAAGAAAAACTGGATCCACGGCGTACACTGTAAGAGGGTCCCTTTGCCTCTACCATATGTCCGGTGGGTCCAGGAGGGAATTGCTGACTCAGAAACTGAAACAGTGCCTCGTTTTCTGCCTTTTAGTGACGCACGCGTCACAGGGACAAATTCTGAGCGAGAAAGTGACGATCTTCTCCAAAGAGCAATACCATCACCACTTCGATTGGACACTACTGAGCCTGAACTTTTGTTTTGCGACCAGACATTGCCTGGAAAAAGCCGTTATAACTTGCGACCGAGAGTCATGGACAAATAAAATGAAATTTTGGTCCTCCCATCCGAAAACCTGTTTTTGAACCACCATCCGGGTTCAGCTGTAGGGTCGTGGTGAAAAGACTTGAGTGTGTAGCTCTGCGGACACAAGGTCTACGGGTCTGGTTTGTTCTAGGGCGTTCCCTGGGACATTCAGAAACACTCTCAAGTGAAGAAAACCAACCGCCGCGAACAGCACGTTAGAGGATGGAGCCTTTTCAGATGGAGAGACCTGTTGAAAGAATAAGTTTCAAGAGGAAAATATGTGCAACCATGAGCAGAAAATGTTTTCTAATTATGTGTCTTTGTATTTTACTTAGTCTAATGATGTCTTTAGTGGGGTATATCATATTCTCTTTTCAAGTGACATCTGCACCCACTGTACAGCCCATGCCTTCCTCTACTATCTCCTCACATTCTTTTCACCCTCTACCTGAACACGAGTCCGTTAGAAGATTAGAGTTTATGAACAACTCCTTTGTTCAGCTCTTACACCAACACCAGCTAGTAGTGAACAGAACCAACTGTTGGGTGTGTGGCCTTATGCCTCATACTACTGAGAAAGGTATTCCCTACCTAGTGCTGCCATTCAGCTACAATGGTTCTGTGTGGGCATACCGAACGATGTTCATCTATGCTCGCGAAATCCACCCCCTACGTTCCGTCAAAGACAACCCAAAGAATAGTGCTCTAGTTAAGGGGATAGTCGACATGATAAGGGGAACTAGTTCCTACGAAACTATCCCGGAAGATGAGACACTAGCGTATATTGGATGGAACGTGACTGGATATGGAGCGAGTCTGAGCGAGAACCAGCAAGCAAAAAGATCCGCTCCAATTTGGATTGTACCCCATCAGGGTCATCTATGTCTGCAAGGTAATGGCAAGAATCCAAGAGCTCAGTTAGGGAAGAGTATCTGCACTGAAACGTATATTTTTGCGTCTCAGACTTCCCCTTTGTTCTTAGCAGCTAGGGGTACCTACTTTATCTGCCATGATAGGGCCTACACGTGGTTGCCCCCTGACTTCTCGGGCACATGCTTCGTTTCATTCCTGTTGCCTCCCACCTACACAGCTGCGGCAGATTACCATAAGATAAGAAGAATTAGGGGTGTCTTCAGCAAGGAAGACACTGCAGGACAAGAAGCGGGAGACTTCTTTAGGGGTTTTCTGCCGTTCTGGGGACCTATGGCTAACAACAGGAATGTGAGGCAATTGACGCGAGTGGTTGAATCCACCATAGTCGAAACTGTCGGTGCCCTTAATAATTTGACTGCTGAGCTCCAGTCGGACCGCCTTATGACCCTGCAGAACAGGGTCGCGTTAGACATCATACTTGCAGACCGTGGTGGGGTATGTAGAGTGATCCAATCCAGTTGTTGCATTTTCATTCCAGATAACGCTCCAACAGTGTACCAGGCCATCTCCAAACTACATAGGATCTCTGAATCCATCCATATAGATGAAGGAGACTGGTCGTTGATGGGATGGTTCTGGGAACTGTTATCCACCTGGGGATGGAAAGTTCTGATGGTCATTGGGATACTTCTAGCCATCCTTTTCCTGTTTTGTCTGTGCATACAGTGTGTTCCTGCCATATGCGGCCTATGTGTTACATCATGTGTAAGGAAACCTGTATCAAGGGACGAGCTAAGTAATAGGATGATGCTACAGCAACATCTCAATGAATTCATGAACATAGACCTAGACTCAGATTAGCATGAGTGTAAGTAAATTGCCTATGTAAGGGCAAAAGGAGGGTCTGTGGTACTGAAAATTCTGGACCTATGTCATTAACATCATTGTAACATGACGATTTTGGTATCAGCAGACCGGTAATGACAGGTATGCTATATCTGAGTATTTGCGTCATATTCGAGTGACGGGATCACTCTAATATTAACGATTCCCTTGTGAACCCTCGGGTTCCATTTTGTGTACGGCAGCCATTTTGTGGTTGCCCTCACATAAGGCAATGACTAAAGCCAAAACGCGCCTTAGGGGACACGTACACTTTCAGTGACCTGGGCAAGCTGACTCCACTGTCCAGAGCCAGAACCTGTTCGGCCAGTTTTAGTTCCCAGTGGCCGATCGAGATTAGGGGCCCAGGTGCAGCATGCCATAAACCCTTCATTGCACACATCTATATCTAAATCTTATTCACACCTGTCACTGCTCTTTCTTTATGACCTGCTTTACGAGGAGGAGGTGCCCGGTTTTATTAGGGGTCCAGATTATATCTGTTGCAGGTGTTGGGACTCACTGGGTATTTGGTTGTGGGCTGGACAAACTGAAAATGGGCTTGTCATCATGAATCTGTTTTTTTTGTTGTAAGAAATATGTGAATGACTCACTGTAAAAATAAGGAATGTTTGCCTAAAGCATAATATTCTGTATAAAAGAGATAGCTGGTTTCCATGAGAAGGCAGTCTCCTGAGAACATACACATTGTTGTACTTCTAGGATACCTGTTGCTGGCTGCAGCCAATAAATTGATCTTTGAAGCCACCAAGAAGACTCTGTGTTTCTGTAGTCTGAGACAGGAAGAACTCGAGGTCATTGGGTGTGTTCCCTGGCACCGCTGGGTCCAATAAAACCCAGTACTTCAGTTTCAGGGCGAGAAGGTCTACTTCAGATCAGTGTCTGAACCTCCATTTAATCATAAACAAGTATACGGTTGCTCAGTCTGAATCTTTGCACTTAGCATTTATGGACATGATGTCTGCTTTGACAGGGTGAACTGGGCGAAACTTTGGGCTCTGCTTAGTGAGCTGTGGGTTGACCCAAGTATTGAGGCCTTCTTGGCCAATCTTCATTCAAAGACCCCTGCTTCGGCGCATTTTTCCCAGGGCGCTGCTTGTACTCACTCATTCACTACCAGCTATGGGTTTCGTCAAGGGTGCATTCTCGCCCCTTTTTTGTTTACCTTATATGTGAATGGGCTAGAGCCCACTTTATTATCAGTTTCAGCGGATTGCCCCAAGGTTGGAGATGGATCCCTTCCTGTTTTATTATACGTGGACGACGCAGTCCTTATGGCCCGCACCGCTCACAGGTTGGATCTACTTTTGGCCAGGTGTGTTTCATTTATAGGGAACCTTGATTTGTCGGTCAATTTTTCAAAGTCATATGTGATGGTCCAAAATCCACAAGCAGCAATACCCTTAAGGTGGCCAATTCCACTCTGGGTAAAGTCATGGCGTTCCCTTACCTGGGTGTCTCATTTGATGCCAAAAATTGTTGGAAGCCATTAATTGAGGCCAAAAGATCCGAGCTTGTTAAAACCATGGGGGCGGTTTCTAGCTCTGCATACAGGTTAAGCTTGCAGGTGCAAAGGGACCTTTTAGAAATTTACCAGGCTAAATGCATATCCCAACTCCGATATGACAGCGAGATCTGGGGTTGTGCATAACTGGATAGGATTCAATCGACAGAGAATACATTTCTACGCCAGATGGTACAGGTACCCCATTATACCCCAGCATTTTCAGTGCAGGCGGAGCTTAGCCTTGCACAAGTGATGGACCTGATATGCCTAAGCCCTTTATTCTGCTGGATTAAGATTTGGAGCAGGGAGCAATTAAAGCTAAATCAGTTGATTCTTGCGGACTGTTTTGCCCTCGACCGGGCACATAAAATACTGTGGATAGCCTATGTTAAGGCAGCTTTTGCTTCCCTAGGTAGGTCCAATATCTATAAGGACCCTACTTCCTTGTCCATGCGTGAGTTGGGGGTGTGTTACAAGGCTGTTTTTGGACTGTCCCTGTTTGGAGAGAGAGCATCTGAAGCTGCGGAAACCATCAGTGCGGGGTCAAATGCTGTTGAAAAAAACCATGCAGGGGTTGGTGCCGTATCAATCCAAGGTCTGTTCAAAGCAAGATAGGTTTTTATTGTCCAGGTTTAGGTTTAACCAACTTCATCATCTTTTGGCATCTCCATTTGGGTGGGCGTAGTTTGAGGCAAGGTTGCCCTGCAGCTGCGACAATAAGTCTCCGCAGGCAGGACACTCTGCATTTTGTAATGCTTTGCTCTTATTTTTGCTGGCTGAGGAAGCTGTTTTTAACTCCCTTGTTGAAGTCCCTGAATTTGAACCAAGTTAGGCCAGGCTGTTTTATCTGCAGATGCTTCCCAATGAATGTGTTACTTTTACTGTTTTATCATTTTTGCTAGCTGCTATGGCATCCAGGAGATGGAGACTTGACTACTAAATGTAGTGTCTGAGGGGGGTGTGTTTTCCTTGTTTTATTGACTATTACCTTTTTATGTTGACTTTCAGTAATGGTTTTTATAATGAAGATGTTGTTTGTACTCTTTTATGGTGATCTTATCAACCGAATAAAGATTTATGATGAATGAATGAATAAATCATATAATCAAATATGATGTACTGTGTATTTTTATGAAAGTGAATAATTTTTTATTTTTTTGTCCTCATGTCACCACCGATTGGCACCAATCCGGCTCACCCTTCCTATGTGCCCAATATTGGCTCTGGTTCAATCAGATTTGCTGGGTTATATCAAGTACACACAGCCCTCCCAGCTTAACTCATTGTTACTACTTCTGTCCAATTCCTTTAAAAAAAAAAAACACAGATCTCTTCCAGGCCTGCCACGAAGGGGCCACTGCTTGAGTCCAGAGCTTACAAATTTCTCTTCTTGCTAGTAATATTTAAATAAAAGATCAAATAGCGGCAGTTTACCTGCTGATTGCGTATGTCATTATCCTGCTGAGTTACCCCAAACATAATTAAATTGGTGCCTACCTCTATGTTAGCTCTCACGGAGTGAGACAGTCTTACCCACTGCTCACCAACATTCTTCTAACCTTGGACAAGTGGCAAACATATGCATCTCATCTGCCTCTCCACTGCTGCACTGCTTACACTTTAAGTCGCCACTTCCCCCTACCTTTCCCAGCCTTGTAGGGGTCCAATAAATTTTATGCAAGGTAAAAAAATGATGTTTTCTTAGTGCCTCAAAAGGGGATGATGGACGGAACGTTTGAGCCAATCAAACACTCACCCCCAGTCAACTGATCTGGGTTTAATCCACCATCATTCTTTAGCTCACTCCACCACCCCAGTTCAGACATGGCCATATGCAAATCAGTCTGACCCTGTGCCTCATGGGAACAGTCCAGCCCGAACTGCCAAGCCATGTCTTCCCTGGACCGGAAACAAGCATCCTAGGACCGGTTTCTGGCATTTCAGCCGTCATCAGCCAGGCTTGCTTGAATCCAGTGGCAAAGTGAGCACGGGACCCACGTCTGGGCATACCCCCGCCAACTTAGGGCGACCAAAGCGATACAAAGGGGATGATGGACGGAACGTTTGAGCCAATCAAACACTCACCCCCAGTCAACTGATCTGGGTTTAATCCATCATCATTCTTTAGCTCACTCCACCACCCCAGTTCAGACATGGCCATATGCAAATCAGTCTGACCCTGTGCCTCATGGGAACAGTCCAGCCCGAACTGCCAAGCCATGTCTTCCCTGGACCGGAAACAAGCATCCTAGGACCGGTTTCTGGCATTTCAGCCGTCATCAGCCAGGCTTGCTTGAATCCAGTGGCAAAGTGAGCAAGGGACCCACGTCTGGGCATACCCCCGCCAACTTAGGGCGACCAAAGCGATACAAAAGGGGATGATGGACGTAACGTTTGGGCCATGTCTGAACTGGGGTGGTGGAGTGAGCTAAAGAATGATGATGGATTAAACCCAGATCAGTTGACTGGGGGTGAGTGTTTGATTGGCTCAAACGTTCCGTCCATCATCCCCTTTTGTATCGTTTTCTTAGTGCAGCAGGTTTAACCACCAAATAAAGTGTAGTACAAGATACTTGCCATAACTCAGCCAGCTTCGCTTCCGGCAAGTATCGGTCCCATGCGGTATGTGGAGCTTTCATCTTGTCTTCCTCTGCCGTCAGTAGATATTGGTACAGTGTGCCACTTCTCTTTTCCTAGCCACTGTATCTTGAAGATCCAGTTCCATTTGTCCAGAATCCGTTTCCGACCAATTTTGGCTTTTAAGCCATGCGTTAACTTGATAGATTTTAAACCTAGATATAGCACCATTCGTCTTATTGTTCCAGAAACTCCATGTTAACTTTTGTCCATCGTTCACCAACTGCCCCCACTGAATAACATCCCCCTTCAGAGGTTTCGCCAGACTATCAGTTAGACATTCTGGAGTGCCTGGAGAATCCCATATGGGTGACAACCTGCTATAGTAAGCTATACCCAGAATTGATCTTATTTCATACCAAGATCTTGCCGCCGTCTGTAAGCATTTCAATCTGACCTTTTTAAAAAAAATTGGAGCCCCATATTTGTAAGAAAACTCTTCCTCAGGTAGGCCCACCAGCATAGTTTTAAACATAACTCCTATTAAGGACTCATCGGGATGTAGGAGAAGCATTCTATTGTTTTTAAGTTGGATCGCCCAGCAATAAAGCTGCAAATCTGGAAGACCCAATCCTCCTAGTCCGGCTTTCCGTCTCAACTTTTTCCATGAATGGCATATTACTCTACAAGCCCAGATAAAAAAAATTATTTTCCCCTGCAGTTTCAAAAGTGCTTTTTTTTCAAAGTGTAATGGAATGTTATCAAAAAGAAAGGTAAATTTGGGAGGTTAGACATTTTCACTAGATTCATCCGGCCATATATCAAAAGTGAAAGGTTCTGACATCTTTTTAATAACCCTTCTATCTCCTTTACCGTTCTCTCAAGATTAACAGCTGTGATTTTCCCAATGTTTTTAGTTATTTTGATCCCCAAATATCTCATTTCCTGGACGCTTGTTATCTCTCCACCATTTTGGTTCCAAATCATTGTTTCGTTTTCTCTTCATTAGCTGCATATCCTGCCACTGTACCAAATTTCCTAACCTCAGCCATAAGGTGTGGCAAAGCAGATGCTACATCCAAGGTATAAACCATTAAATCATCTGCATACAGGGAGATCTTTTTTGAATATGTGCCAACTTCAAAAGGTTTGATCCCTTCATTTAATCTCAAACTTTGAGCAAAAGGCTCAATATAAAGAACAAATAATACGGGAGAAAGTGGGAACATTTTCTTGTCCCCCTCTCTATTCTTACTGGGGATGACAGACTATCATTCACCAAGATCCTAGCTGTTGGGGTACTATAAATTTTAAACATTGTATCTATCATATTTTTGCTTAAACCAAAATGATCTAATGTGGTCCTAAGATATCTCCAGTTCACACGGTCGAAAGCTTTTGCCGCATCCAGAGTCACAATCACGAAAGGGGCCTCTAGCGTTGTAAGCTACGTCTATAGAATCTATCAGGGTATGATTGAGCTCTCTCAGATTCCTCCTGGTATGAAACCCTTTTGATCCTGATGTATCAATTGACCCACTACTTTGTTTAAACGGGCTGCAAGGATACTGGTGAAAATCTTATAGTCACAGTTGAGTAAGGAGATTAGATAAGATTGACAATGTACCAGATTCTTGCCTGGCTTCGGGATTAGGAAGATTATTGCCTCATTCCATGACGAAGGAATTGGCATACCTTCTACCAGTATAGAGTTGAATAGCTTAACCCAAATGGGGATGATCTCTTCCCGTTATACAGAGTATAACTCGCTAGGAATCCCATCTGGACCTGCGGCCTTCCCTTTTTTTTGCTTTTTCACTATATCCAAAATTTCACTGCCGCTAATTTCTTGACCCAAATATTGAGACTGAATATCTGTAAGTTTGGGGAGATGTTTTTCTTGGAGCCAACCTTCTATTTCTTCCTCTAAAACCACTAAGTCTTCTGTATATAACCCCTGAAAGAAATTGGTGAACACAGCTCTAATTTTGTTGCTCTCTTCAACCATCAGCCCAGTCTTCCCATCTATGATCTTCCTTACGTAGTTTTGATTCCTTTCCAACCTTGACTTCCAAGCCAAAGGTTTCCCACAACATTCCCCTTGTATCATATCCCTTGCTCTACTAACCTCCCATTGCTGTATCACTTTCTCTTCCATTTTACTGTTAAACTTCAAATGCATATCCTCAAGCTTTTCCGACCACTCCTTCCTTTCTCCTTCCTGTAGTAGATTGGCCTTTAATAAATCCTCCATTTTAATTACCTTCTCTTCTAGGCTAGTAAGATGTTTTTTCTCTTCTCTTGCCCAGTTCACTGTCAAGTTTTTAATGAATCCTCGTCACCAGGATTTATATGCATCCCATACCGAATGCAGGGGAACTGACGACAGGTTCCAGGAAAGAAAATCCCTCTGTATTATGCTGTATTTGTGCCATTATTTCTGTCTGCAACATTATCCTTCTAGTGACCGTCCACCTCCCAATACTGCAAAAGTCCCTCCTCTCGATTTTTAAAAGTAGTGCTGTGTGGTCTGACAAATGTATTGGGAGATGGTCTATCCCCACTTCATTCTCCATTTCAGGGTGTACACCGGTAGGGATTCCAGGATTGACCCCCCCTGCTTGTCTGTCCACTTTCGGAGTGAGTGAGAAGAGCTTTTGTTGTATTTAAGGATTGCTCTCCTGAGTCAACAACGACTTTTGTTAAGTATTAGGAGTCTGTCATAGGCAGCCTTGTAGTGGAACAGGCAAGTGTTCCTAGAGTTGGAGTGGTAGAGGATGTGGCTAGATTGAAAGATATTCTTTAAACAAAGGAGAGAGCAAGGAAGGAAAGGAGTAAGTCCTCTTCCCCACATGTTAAATGAATATAACAACTTGGACGAACTCGTAGGTTTTTCCGTAAGGAATGTCCTACTCGCTACTGGATACTAGAGTGCAGGAAACCATTAAGGTTGCTAAAAGAACCCTCACCCAACAACCTAGTTGGTGGCATGCTTCATCATTGGGTTCCCAGCTGGGTTGCCGAGTACAACCCAGCTGTGCTACAACACCTGATTACAGTGGAGCGTTTTTTTTTTGTGAAGGTGTGAGTGTGAAGAAGTGTCTTAGTTAAAAATGCCTCTAAAGTGCCCAGACGAGTGGTGCTTTATTTAAAGGGCCTTTTTGGGCATATTAAAATCAAGGTGAGATATTATGAAGAAAAAATGATCTTCTATATCTCGGTCTAAAAAAAGGTCGACATGTTTCAGCCTCACTGTAATTAAATGAGGCTTTCTTCAGGACCGTGAAATGTGAATGGTTAGGTGGCAATGAAAACATTTTTTTGCCACGTGAGTGAAAAAGTGATTTTCAGCATACACGCTAAGGTGTGCTGTGCAAGGAGTGTGATGACCGTACTTACGGGCTCACAGGCTGGTAACAATCTGTAAGGAACAAAGGGACGTACAACGTAAATTGACAAACATTACACATAGGAAGGCGTACCATGCCACTTGCTTGGCATAACCATACATTCGTATATCCTGTGCTCCCAGAAGCACTCTTGTATTCATGCGTGATCGGAACAATTAAGTGAGGTGTCTCAATATACCAACAAAACTAAACAGGCATACTGTGGACCCCCACACAAGTCCGATTCTGTGCATGATATGATGCTAGCATGCAAAATAAATGATGTTTGAACACCTTGCGTAGTCACAAGTATGCGCATGAGTGACACAATGTGGGCGGAATTTGTTTGATTTGTCATGTGTCGATCACCAAAATGTGCAGCAAGATCGCTTAATCTTGTTGAAAGTGCTCTACAAAAAATGATGCTAATTAACATCTATTGTAGGATAGGCAAATGGTGCGCTAGTGACTGCTCTTAAGCGCTGCTCAAATTTTGATTTCTATGCTTGTCCTGGTATCACAGGGAAAGATTATGAACATGGGCAGAAGTACATGACGCGATCACGTAACGCGGCCACGTCATCCGACGTAGCCACATCCACCAGCTACCGGCGTTCTCCTTCATAGTTCTAGCACGCACGGAGACCAGTGCCGGCGGGATCCCATGGAGCCAGAAGTAGGTGTTCACAAGGGAGGTTCTCCTTGACAAAGTAATTGCGCAAACACAGATTAGCCTGCAGCGAACATCGAGCGGTATGTAATGGCATTCTACACCGCTTGTTCACACTTCTGTTTTCTAGTGTGTGACTACAGGAGTCCCCCAGCTTCAGGGATCCGTTTGAGCTAGACTATGTAACATACAAAGTAAGAACTACTTTTTCTTTCCTGTACTTCTGCCCATGTTCATAATCTTTCCCTGTGATATCAGGACAAGCATAGAAATCAAAATTTGAGCAGCGCTTAAGAGCAGTCACTAGCGCACCATTTGCCTAGCCTACAATAGATGTTAATTAGCATCATTTTTTGTAGAGCACTTTCAACAAGATTAAGCGATCTTGCTGCACATTTTGGTGATCGACACATGACAAATCAAACGAATTCCGCCCACATTGTGTCACTCATGCGCATACTTGTGACTACGCAAGGTGTTCAAACATCATTTATTTTGCATGCTAGCATCATATCATGCACAGAATCGGACTTGTGTGGGGGTCCACAGTATGCCTGTTTAGTTTTGTCGGTATATTGAGACACCTCACTTAATTGTTCCGATCACGCATGAATACAAGAGTGCTTCTGGGAGCACAGGATATACGAATGTATGGTTATGCCAAGCAAGTGGCATGGTACGCCTTCCTATGTGTAATGTTTGTCAATTTACGGTGTACGTCCCTTTCTTCCTTACAGATTGTTACCAGCTTGTGAGTCCGTAAGTACGGTCATCACACTCCTTGCACAGCACACCTTAGCGTGTGTGCTGAAAATCACTTTTTCACTCACGTGGCCAAAACATTTTTTCATTGCCACTTCACCATTCACATTTCACGGTCCTGAAGAAAGCCTCATTTAATTACAGCGAGGCTGAAACATGTCGACCTTTTTTTAGACCGAGATATAGAAGATCATTTTTCTTCATAATATCTCACCTTGATTTTAATATGCCCAAAAAGGCCCTTCAAATAAAGCACCACTCGTCTGGGCACTTTAGAGGCATTTTTAACTAAGACACTTCTTCACACTCACACCTTCACAAAGAAAACCCGCTCCACTGTAATCAGGTGTTGTAGCACACCTGGGTTGTACTCGGCAACCCCACTGGGAACCCAATGATGAAGCATGCCACCAATTAGGTTGGTGGGTGAGGGTTCTTTTAACAACCTTAATGGTTTCCTGCACTCTAGTATCCAGTAGCGAGTAGGACATTCCTTACGGAAGAACCTACGAGTTCGTCCAAGTTGTTATATTCATTTTAGATTGAAAGATGGCCACGTTCCTGATCACATTTCTCCCACGCCCACAAAAGACTTTCCCAGTAGGAGATGTAGAGTCTGTTGGCAAAGAGGTACACAGAAGGAGACTCGGATGTACTGCTCGAGCGTCCTTCTAATCCTGCGCAGTGTGTGCCTGCTTGTTTTAGAATGTACCACACGCAAAATAATTTTTGGGAGCATCCATGAGTGGTAAAGTGAACTGCCTGGTCTGTATTGTTTTGTATTTTTTGTTCAGTTTCAAGGTTGGCATTAGTGCCATGTATTTAGTTTCAGCTTTTGTGTTTACAGTTTTGTATCTACTTACAATTTGTTTGTGTTTTCTTTTTTGTATAAAAAAAACCTAAATGTGATGGCGGTGAGTGTAGACTGTCGCTTGGCTGGCTGTGTGCGTGGACTGGCGCTTGGCTGGTGGTATGCGTGGAATTGTGCTTGGCTGGCGGTGTGTTTGGACTGGCACTTGGCTGGCGGTGTGTGTGGACTGGTGCTTGGCTGGCGGTGTGCGTGGACTGGTGCTCAGCTGGTGCTGTGCATGGACTGGCACTTGGCTGGCGGTGAGTGTGGACTGCCGCTTGGCTGGCGATGTTCGTAGACTGGCGTTTGGCTGGTGATGTGTGAGCAGTGACTTGCTGCTGGTCACTACACACACTGGTAGCCAAACGCCAGTCCACACAATCCGTCAGCCGGTGTGGTTGCTGTGTCAGGCATGTGGGCATGTGAAAGTGATGGGCCCTTGAATGGCGCTGTCTGTTGATGTGAGTGTTATGTGCTGGGCCCACGGCTGGCAGTGTGAATGGTTTTGTGTGTGTCACACATATGAAAGGTGTATGAATGGCCTATAAAGAGGTTGGTACCTTGTCGTGGGTTTACAGCTCACGAGCTGTGAGTCAATGGTTCAGTTTCTTGTCCTTTCAATTATTAACAGTGCATTTCATTTTTGTGAAATCTCTTGTTAATAACATTTTAAATATTGAACCATCACTCACCCTCATGCCAAATCCAACCAGTATGTGTGTGTACTTGAGGAATAGATGGTTGTGCAGTAATATTTGTCTTTTCTGTCTTTCTCTGGCAGGGTGTACATTGTCCCTTTTTGTGAATGTTGTAATGTATTTGGTTCCGCGGCTGGTGGTGTGAATGGTCTTGTGCGTATCACACACAAAAGGTGTGTGAATGGCCTGTAAAGCGGTTGTTGCCTTGACACAGCTTTATAGCTCACGAGCTGTGAGTCACTGGTTCAGTTTTTTGTCATTTCAATTATTAACAGTGCATTTCATTTTTGTGAAATCTCTTGAACGAACGAGACCCCCTTGCAAAACCAGGTCGTTTTGTGATAGGTAATTTTGATATCTCCACAATAGGTTTTGGGCCCTTTCCTGCCGCGGGTACTTGGCCCACCCACACAAGTGAGGTACTATTTTTATTGGGAGACCTGGGGGAACGCTGGGTGGAAATGTGGGTCAGCCTAGTGATCCCACAACTTTTCCACACAGAAATGTGAGAAAAATTTGACTTTTTCAGCTAAATTTGAGGTTTGCAGGGGATTCAGGGTAGGAAAACATTGGGGGATCCACACAAGCCATACCTCCCTGGACTCCCCCAGGTGTCTAGTTTTCAGAAGTGTCTGGGTTAGGTAGGTTTCACAAGATGGCGGCTGAGCCCGGGACCAAAAACTCAGGTGACCGCCTTGCAAAACCAGGTTGTTTTGTGGTAGGTAATTTTGATGTCTCCACAATAAGATTTGGGCCCTTCCCTGCCGCGGGCACTAGGCCTACCCACACAAGTGAGGTACCCTTTTTATTGAGAGACCTTGGGGAATGCTGAGTGGGTGGAAGTTTGTGGTTCCACCCAGATTTCAGAACTTTCCATCATCGAAATGTGAGGAAAATGTGCTTGTTTTACAAAGTTTGAGGTTTGCATAGGGATTTTGGGTAACAGAACCTGGTGAGAGCCACACAATTCACCCCATCCTGGATTTCACTGGGTGTCTAGTTTTCAAAAATGTATAGGTGTGCTAGGTTTCCTTAAGTGCCGGCTGAGTTAGGGCCCAAATCCACAGCTAGGCACATTGAAAAAAAGGGTCAGTTTTCACTGGAAAAATGTGATGTGTCCACATTGCGTTTTGGGCCGTTTCCTGTCGCGGGCACTAGGTCTACCCACACAAGTGAGGTACCATGTTTATCAGGAGAGTTTGGGGAATGATGGGTGAGTGGAAGTTTGTGGATCCACGCAGATTGCAGAATCTTCCATCACAGAAATGTGAGGAAAATGTGTTTTTTTGTTTACAAAGTTTGAGGTTTGCATGGGATTCTGGGTAACAGAACCTGGTGAGAGCCAAACAAGTCACCCCATGCTGGATTTCCCTGGGTGTCTCATTTTCAAAAATGAATTAGTTTGCTGTGCACCGCTATGACCGTGGCGGTCTGTAATTTTGTGGTAGGTTCTGACGTTTCCCCTCCCCGGGCGCCCCTCACGGGTCACTTCCGGGGTCGATCAGTGATGGAGATGCCGGCTGTTGCAGTGGGAGCTCCCCCTGGGGGCGCGGGGCAGGGCGAAGTGAGACAAGTTTGTGGGCCACTGCGATGCTCTCCACACGGCGGCATGGGCCCGCCCTAGGCCGCATGGCGCTGTCAGTCGCTGAGGCCCACAGAGGGCCCACAGGGAACTGGAGAGGCGACGTCACTGGAAGGCAGGCCCCACAGTATGGCAGGGGACTATGGATGACTGCCGCTGGCTCAGGTAGATATCAGTTTGAGGGGTTAGCAGTGGAGCGGCACTAAGTTGCGACCGCCATGTTGGCCTGCTTGGCCATGCCCCCCAGATTACACCAATTTATGTGAGGGACATCAAAGATCTTCTCTGTCTTCCATGAGATTTGTAATAAGACCCAGGGAAACAACTTCTTATAGGCCTAGATATTGAAAGTGATATACAAGCTTACCTCAAGGGAAAACATTGGAGGTATTCAAAGAGGTCCTTTTGAGATACCTTGTAATTATCTCAGCCCCAAGACATTTCATTCTGGAATGTGTGAAAATGGCCTTAACAAAAAATATCTTGAAATTCGAAGGTACTATCTATTTACAGACCTATGGAACACCTAGTATAGCTGGTCTATATACATACAATCTCGAGAAGAGAACATTGGTGAAACCATACATATAATCTCGAAAAGAGAAGATTGGTGAAACCATCTAAAGACAGGATGAGAGTATGGAAACAACACATTGATGATGTATTGGTGATCTGGGATGGAAATAGAGAGCCAACTGATTACTTTTTTGTTTGATAAAATTCATTAGGTGAACATATGAGAATCACAAACACAGTATATAACAAAGAACCCACATTATTCGACATCAAGATTTTTCCAGAGCCGGGTAGACCGAGTACAGTGACGTATGAGAAGCTCATTGCAAAAAGCAACTTATTGAGCTGTGGTACTGAAAATTCTGGACCTGTGTCATTAACATCATTGTAACATGACGATTTTGGTATCAGCAGACCGGTAATGACAGGTATGCTATATCTGAGTATTTGCGTCATATTCGAGTGACGGGATCACTCTAATATTAACGATTCCCTTGTGAACCCTCGGGTTCCATTTTGTGTACGGCAGCCATTTTGTGGTTGCCCTCACATAAGGCAATGACTAAAGCCAAAACGCGCCTTAGGGGACACGTACACTTTCAGTGACCTGGGCAAGCTGACTCCACTGTCCAGAGCCAGAACCTGTTCGGCCAGTTTTAGTTCCCAGTGGCCGATCGAGATTAGGGGCCCAGGTGCAGCATGCCATAAACCCTTCATTGCACACATCTATATCTAAATCTTATTCACACCTGTCACTGCTCTTTCTTTATGACCTGCTTTACGAGGAGGAGGTGCCCGGTTTTATTAGGGGTCCAGATTATATCTGTTGCAGGTGTTGGGCCTCACTGGGTATTTGGTTGTGGGCTGGACAAACTGAAAATGGGCTTGTCATCATGAATCTGTTTTTTTTGTTGTAAGAAATATGTGAATGACTCACTGTAAAAATAAGGAATGTTTGCCTAAAGCATAATATTCTGTATAAAAGAGATAGCTGGTTTGCATGAAAAAGGCAGTCTCCTGAGAACATACACATTGTTGTACTTCTAGGATACCTGTTGCTGGCTGCAGCCAATAAATTGATCTTTGAAGCCACCAAGAAGACTCTGTGTTTCTGTAGTCTGAGACAGGAAGAACTCGAGGTCATTGGGTGTGTTCCCTGGCACCGCTGGGTCCAATAAAACCCAGTACTTCAATTGGCGCCCAACGTGGGGCGATTTCAGCGGTACCGGTCCAAGCCAGAGGTCGTGAGGAGCTTCGTGTAAAATTCTGGAGGAAGGCCAACCACTTCATCGACCCCTGTATGTCGTTCGTGGTCCGAAAGTCTTTGCTGCGAGGTTCCCGCGTCCCGACGGCTACGAAGGACTGCTGCCCTGACTATCGCCCTGTCTTGGACCCTTTTATGATTTGTAGAGCGAGACAATAGACGAGTCTTCTGGTGACGTCATCGATACCTCAGTTAAGTATAAGTGGAGCGTCTCCCAGTCCTTAGTCTTGGTTCTTAGTTTTGGGTATCCCATGGGATCTTTGATTTGTTAGGATCTTTTGATTTGGAACTTGCAAGTACCAAAGCCGAAGGACTCGTGTATTCACGAGACTGTCGTATTCGATAATCCTTTGAAGTTTGAAGCTAGACTAGTGAGCGAAGATGCCTGGTCTTAGCAGACTTGGAAATTTGTTTTGTCTTGGTTGTAATAGGGATTCCCGATTGGAGGACTCGTGTCCGGTTCCTCCAATTGGAACTCCAACCTATGAGCTCTACGTGAAGCATGGAGTGGGCCCTATCACGTATAATAACGTATGGGTTAGGTACACAAGGAAAGATGGTGTCCTAAAGTGGCCCCAATATGGTAGTTTTGACACCGAAATTCTGGATAATTTAGAGGTTAGACTTTTTAAGAAGAAAGCCCGGCCGGCGATGTTTGACTCTTTCCGCCTATGGCGAAAAGAAGCCAAACAGAAAGAAATTAAATTAGTAAAGAAGAATAAAAGAGAAAAGGGTATTTCAATAATGCAAGCTGCTATGCAGTATAAGGATGATGAAGAGGAACAAGCGAGTGAACAGCTGCACAGGCAACGTAAATTGGCAATTGATAAATGTTATCCAGTTTTGCCACCTCTTCAGCAAGATACAGTGAAGGAACTTGAGAAGGATCCTTTAATGTCTCATTTGTTGAATTCACCACCTCCTTATGCGCAGAGTGCTACAGCACCTCCGCAACCTTTAGTTGTACAACCCCCAGTTGTTGTACCTCCGGTTCTTCCACAACCACCAGCTGTTTTTCAGTTGGCACCTACTACTATGGCGCAGCCCCCTCAAGGGCTGCCACCTTTACTACCTGTTCCATCTTTACTTCCTATGACTTTGCCCCCTGCATCTATTTCCCTCCACACTATCCCTTCTGACACTGCCTCTGCATTTGCTTTGTCTCCTCCTGTTTTTCCTCCTGTTCATTTGTCAACTTCTCCTTCTGTCCGACAGAGAATGACAAACACTGTTACTAGTATTTTGTCTCTTTTCTTTGGGTCACCGACTACGACCCCCGTTTTAGAGCGTAAACAATTGCGTAGCCAATTGCCCGATTCTAGAGAGAAGGGAGTATTGGATCATTTGGCGCATAAATGGGTCACTAACCCTACAAGATATGAGTTAGAGTCTGTTATGGATGTCTTCCACCAATGGCAAGCACCGAAACAGAGATATGTTTTTGACAAAATGTGCGAAGTTCTTCTTGAAAGATTAAAAGATTGTGATATGGAGGCCAATCCGCCTGAGTTGTGTCGTGTACGGTTTGAGTTTTCCAAAGGCACGATTGTGGGTTCCGATATTGAGAAAGCAGTTGCGACATTATTATCATTTAGGAGTGAGGGTATTTCTCGACTGTTGTTTGAGCCAGAACCCTCTGTTAAAAGGAAGGTCAGACAGTATCCCATGAGAGAAGTTCCCCCAGTTTGGAAAGAAGGAGACCTAAATGCTGTTCCACCTATTCAGCCTCATTTTCAACGTGTGTGGGTACATGTTCCATGGAAGCGAACTGAAGTCCTGGCTCTTAAGCAGACTCTACCCGACTCCCGTAAAAACCCTGCAGGTTATTATAAGGAATTATCACAGACTGCAGACTCCTGTGTTATGAATTTAGCTGATATAGACATGTTGTTTGGAAATGTGGTCCCACAGCCTTTATGGAGAGTGATCCGTCACACGGATCATGCGCCGGAGTTAGGGGACACATGGATTAATATCAATGCGGCAAATGACAGACAAGTAGGCGGTGCTAAACCAGAGCCTTTAGTAGCAGACCTCCCTGGTAGGATCGTTACTTACATGAAGACTTTGATGCCTGCAATGCGTGTAAATTGGGATAAATTGTCTGCATGCAAGCAGAAGAAGGAGGAAAGTGTATCTGACTTCTTCACTAGGTTTGAAGAGACATTTATCGACCACAGTGGTCAGGATATGAGTACAGAAGGTGGTCAAAGGTTGTTTGTTGACAAGTTTGTGCATAATTTGCTTCCCGAATTGTGTAAAAAATTGAAAGATTCAGAGAGTTCTTGGGCCGTTTCCTCTTCAGCACAGATATTGGCTACTGCACAATACTACGAAAATAGAGATAAAGATGAGAAAGATAGAGCAGACAAGAAAACTAAAGAGTTAAAAACAAAGGTTCTTTTACAACAAGCGTATCCGCCTCGTAGTAATCAGCGTGACTATCAGCAACCTCAACAGTATCAGAGGAATTCGCAAAGGTTTGAGTATCCTCAACAACGTGCTCTGATAGGCCCTAACCAATGTTCATATTGTAAGGAAGAAGGTCATTTTAAATATAATTGCCCTATTTTGTTGCAGCTTATGAATGGTATTTCTGGCGCAAGAGGTCGAGGTGTTCCACAAGCACCTAGAGCTAGAGGACGCGGAAATTTCACCCAGAACGCGCGCCCATTTCCTCCTCAAAATTCAATGAATAGTTTTGATCAGCAGAATAACGCGTCTGGTAGGACGACTCAGTACTATGCTGATGACTACTATGCAGAAGGTGAGAGTATGGAAGGTGATGATTGCTAGGACAGCCATAGACAAAGAGAGGGAGTTGTTTCAGTTCCAGTAGATCAGAGTGGACCTTATATTGAGGTGATTACATCAGGTGTGTCAGAGCCTTTTCTGTTGGATACTGGTGCTACAAAGAGTTCTATTATGCACTCTAAATTCCTGGCGCACCTTTGTCTGGCGAAACTAATGTTTCAGTAGGTTTTTCTGGCGCCCCGGTTAGGAACCCGATTTCTAGCCCTATGTCTCTTTCTGTTGGACCTTGTGAAATCGAAGCACCACTTATTCTAACGACAGGTTGTGGTGAGAACTTGTTAGGATTGGATCTGCTGAAAAGATTGTATGCGACATTGTATTGTTCTCCTTCGGGAGTACAACTCACATTGGGTAAGACAGTGGTTTCACCAATATATTTGTCAAAGGACAAACTTCCAACAGAATTGTCGTTTCTCCCTGATATTCTTTGGGCTACTGGTCCCAATGATGTAGGTCTTTTGGAAATACCGCCATATGTTGTAACGTTGAAAGCCAATGTTAAAATGCCGCGCATTCCCCAATACAAGATCTCTAATGAAGGTGAAAAAGCGTTGCTAGCGATCATTTATGATTTGATTGAGAAAAATGTAATTGAAGAGACAAGAGGTAATGTTTGCAATAGTCCTGTTTTACCTGTCTTGAAGCGTACTGACTCTTCTCAGCCACCTGTTTACAGGTTTGTGATTGATCTTAGAGAGGTAAACAAGATAGTTGTGCCACAGTTTCCAGTCGTTCCCGATATCACTGCTTTACTGACAATGATTCCAGCCTCAGCCACTTGGTTCTCGGTGATTGACTTGAAGAATGCTTTCTTCAGCATCCCTATTGCCGTAGAGAGCAGGGATATTTTGGATTCTGTTTAGGAGGCCGAAGCTTCCGATTTCAGAGAGCTCCTCAAGGTTTTTGTGAAAGTCCTTCTATCTATAGTCAGGCTCTGAAGTCTCAGCTTGACACTCTTGTGTTACCTGATGGCGCTACCCTTCTACAGTACGTCGATGATTTGTTAGTTGCTGCAGATACTAAGGAGATTTGTAAAGAAGCCACTTTGTCATTGTTGCGTCATTTGTCTGATTTACACCACAAAGTGTCTCTTTCCAAGTTACAGTATTGTCGACAAGAAGTGACCTATTTAGGTCACCTCTTATCGAAAGAGGAAGAAGATTGACCCCAGAAAGAATTCAGGCAATTGCAAAATTAAGTGTGCCAATGACACAGAGAGAAGTGCGTGCTTTCTTAGGTATTACATCCTATTGCAGACAATGGATACCGAATTTTTCATTGATGGCTAAACCTTTGGTAGCATTGACCTATAAAGACACGCCGAATCCCCTTCCTTGGTCCGAAGATTGTCAGAAAAGTTTTTCCAATTGCGTGATGCATTGTGTTCGGCTCCTGTGTTGGGTACCCCTGACTACAGCAAGCCCTTTACGCTGTATGTCCATGAGAGAGAAGGATGTGCATTATCAGTGTTAACACAGTCTTTTGGGGACAAGCAACGTCCATGTGCATATTTCTCGTCGATTTTGGACCCGGTAGCTAGAGCGTTGCCGAGTTGTTTGAGAGCCACAGCGGCAGCAGCTGTTTCTATTCGACAGTCTGCTGGTTTGGTGATGAATAATACGCTGGTCGTGATGGTCCCACATGCAGTGGATATTTTGTTAAACAGGACCAAGACACAGCACTTAACTAGTGCTCGATTGTCAGGTTACGAGTTGACACTTTTAGCGAGCCATGTGCACATAAGAAAATGCAACACGCTGAACCCAGCTACATTGTTGCCAATTATAACAAAGACAGATGTTCCGGAACAGCATGATTGCTTTCTTAGGACAGAAGAAGAAACGAAAGGGAGAGTAGATCTTAGGGACACTCCTCTTGTAAAGTGTGATGGTACCTTATGGGTGGATGGGTCATGCTTCAAGCTTCCGAATGGTGATACGACTGCGGCATATGCTGTCACGACTTTACATACGATTGTTGAAACTGCACGTATCCCACATAATTCAGCTCAAGCAGCAGAGTTGACTGCACTTATGAGAGCGTGTGTATTATCAAAAGGAATGAAAGTGACCATATATACCGATAGCCAGTATGCGTTTGGTGTGGCCCATAGTTTTGGACGCTTGTGGAAGGAACGTGGGTTCCTCACGTCTCACGGTGCGAAAATACAGCATGGTCAATTGGTGAATGAGCTCCTGGAGTCACTTACTTTGCCATTGCAAGTCGCGATTGTGAAATGCAGTGCACATAAGAAGATCACTGACGACGTTGGTCGCGGTAATATGTTTGCTGATGAAGTTGCGAAAGAAACAGCAAGAGATGTGATGAGTCGAATGTATGTTGCGGGCCCTGCAAGATGGATTGGTGACGTTGGAATGTGTGAAGATACGATAGAGAGTGTGAAGTCCATCCAAGCTGAAGCTACGGAGAAGGAATTAAGTACGTGGAGAGAGAGTACGGGTAAATTGGATGCAAATGGTTGTTGGGTTGAATTGTCGGAGCATCAGCGATGGTTGTTACCCAATACATATGTGCTTGCAGTGGTTACAATGGCACATGGGATGGCCCACATCAGTGTGAAAGGAATCTGTAAGTTATTGGCTCCAGCGTGGCAAAATGCTGGAATTCCCAAATGTGCAGAGAATGTGGTCAAAAATTGTATGGTTTGTTTGAAATACAATCCTGGTAAGGGAACCCAACTCCAGCTGGTCATTTTGCGCCTCCAACGTATCCGTTCGAGGTTTTGCAGCTAGATTTCATCCACATGGAGAGGTGCAACAATTTGAAATACGTACTCATTGTTGTTTGTGCCTTTTCAAGATGGGTAGAGGCATATCCTCTGAAAGATAATACTGCCTTGTCCACAGCGAAAGCCCTTCTCAAAGAGTTCTTCCCTAGGTTTGGTTTGCCGAGAATGGTGTGGAGTGATAATGGGGGTGAATTTGTGGGTCAAGTGATGAAGCGAGTGTGTGAAGGTTTAGGAATCCGGCAGAAATTTCGCGCTGCAAATCATCCCCAATCAGCTGGATTAGTTGAGTGCTATAATGGCACTCTTAAACTAAAACTGGCCAAGATACAAGCAAGCTCTGGCCTTAAATGGCCTGATGCGTTGCCATTAGCACTGTTGTCAACTAGGATGACCGTACATTCCCGAGTAGGACTTAGTCCTCATGAGATAGTGTTTGGTCGCCCGGCTAACATATGGGGAGTGCCGAGGCCAACGAAATTCAGCGAGATTGAACACCCTGTACTGCTTGATTACTTGCATGATTTGACGGCTAAATTGCGTGTTTTACACCAACAGGTTCATAGTACACTGCCTCAGGCTTCTAAAGATCCAGGGCATGCAATGAATCCCGGATCGTGGGTGTTAATCAAGAACTTTCAGCGGACAAAGAACGATCAGCCCCGCTGGATTGGCCCCTATTTGGTGATTTTGTCCACAAGATCTGCAGTGCGAGTACAAGGGAAGAAAAACTGGATCCACGGCGTACACTGTAAGAGGGTCCCTTTGCCTCTACCATATGACCGGTGGGTCCAGGAGGGAATTGCTGACTCGGAAACTGAAACAGTGCCTCGTTTTCTGCCTTTTAGTGGCCGCACGCGTCACAGGGACAAATTCTGAGCGAGAAGTGACGATCTTCTCCAAAGAGCAATACCATCACCACTTCGATTGGACACTACTGAGCCTGAACTTTTGTTTTGCGACCAGACATTGCCTGGAAAAAGACGTTATAACTTGCGACCGAGAGTCATGGACAAATAAAATGAAATTTTGGTCCTCCCATCCGAAAACCTGTTTTTGAACCACCATCCGGGTTCAGCTGTAGGGTCGTGGTGAAAAGACTTGAGTGTGTAGCCTGCGGACACAAGGTCTACGGGTCTGGTTTGTTCTAGGGCGTTCCCTGGGACATTCAGAAACACTCTCAAGTGAAGAAAACCAACCGCCGCGAACAGCACGTTAGAGGATGGAGCCTTTTCAGATGGAGAGACCTGTTGAAAGAATAAGTTTCAAGAGGAAAATATGTGCAACCATGAGCAGAAAATGTTTTCTAATTATGTGTCTTTGTATTTTACTTAGTCTAATGATGTCTTTAGTGGGGTATATCATATTCTCTTTTCAAGTGACATCTGCACCCACTGTACAGCCCATGCCTTCCTCTACTATCTCCTCACATTCTTTTCACCCTCTACCTGAACACGAGTCCGTTAGAAGATTAGAGTTTATGAACAACTCCTTTGTTCAGCTCTTACACCAACACCAGCTAGTAGTGAACAGAACCAACTGTTGGGTGTGTGGCCTTATGCCTCATACTACTGAGAAAGGTATTCCCTACCTAGTGCTGCCATTCAGCTACAATGGTTCTGTGTGGGCATACCGAACGATGTTCATCTATGCTCGCGAAATCCACCCCCTACGTTCCGTCAAAGACAACCCAAAGAATAGTGCTCTAGTTAAGGGGATAGTCGACATGATAAGGGAACTAGTTCCTACGAAACTATCCCGGAAGATGAGACACTAGCGTATATTGGATGGAACGTGACTGGATATGGAGCGAGTCTGAGCGAGAACCAGCAAGCAAAAAGATCCGCTCCAATTTGGATTGTACCCCATCAGGGTCATCTATGTCTGCAAGGTAATGGCAAGAATCCAAGAGCTCAGTTAGGGAAGAGTATCTGCACTGAAACGTATATTTTTGCGTCTCAGACTTCCCCTTTGTTCTTAGCAGCTAGGGGTACCTACTTTATCTGCCATGATAGGGCCTACACGTGGTTGCCCCCTGACTTCTCGGGCACATGCTTCGTTTCATTCCTGTTGCCTCCCACCTACACAGCTGCGGCAGATTACCATAAGATAAGAAGAATTAGGGGTGTCTTCAGCAAGGAAGACACTGCAGGACAAGAAGCGGGAGACTTCTTTAGGGGTTTTCTGCCGTTCTGGGGACCTATGGCTAACAACAGGAATGTGAGGCAATTGACGCGAGTGGTTGAATCCACCATAGTCGAAACTGTCGGTGCCCTTAATAATTTGACTGCTGAGCTCCAGTCGGACCGCCTTATGACCCTGCAGAACAGGGTCGCGTTAGACATCATACTTGCAGACCGTGGTGGGGTATGTAGAGTGATCCAATCCAGTTGTTGCATTTTCATTCCAGATAACGCTCCAACAGTGTACCAGGCCATCTCCAAACTACATAGGATCTCTGAATCCATCCATATAGATGAAGGAGACTGGTCGTTGATGGGATGGTTCTGGGAACTGTTATCCACCTGGGGATGGAAAGTTCTGATGGTCATTGGGATACTTCTAGCCATCCTTTTCCTGTTTTGTCTGTGCATACAGTGTGTTCCTGCCATATGCGGCCTATGTGTTACATCATGTGTAAGGAAACCTGTATCAAGGGACGAGACTAAGTAATAGGATGATGCTACAGCAACATCTCAATGAATTCATGAACATAGACCTAGACTCAGATTAGCATGAGTGTAAGTAAATTGCCTATGTAAGGGCAAAAGGAGGGTCTGTGGTACTGAAAATTCTGGACCTGTGTCATTAACATCATTGTAACATGACGATTTTGGTATCAGCAGACCGGTAATGACAGGTATGCTATATCTGAGTATTTGCGTCATATTCGAGTGACGGGATCACTCTAATATTAACGATTCCCTTGTGAACCCTCGGGTTCCATTTTGTGTACGGCAGCCATTTTGTGGTTGCCCTCACATAAGGCAATGACTAAAGCCAAAACGCGCCTTAGGGGACACGTACACTTTCAGTGACCTGGGCAAGCTGACTCCACTGTCCAGAGCCAGAACCTGTTCGGCCAGTTTTAGTTCCCAGTGGCCGATCGAGATGAGGGGCCCAGGTGCAGCATGCCATAAACCCTTCATTGCACACATCTATATCTAAATCTTATTCACACCTGTCACTGCTCTTTCTTTATGACCTGCTTTACGAGGAGGAGGTGCCCGGTTTTATTAGGGGTCCAGATTATATCTGTTGCAGGTGTTGGGCCTCACTGGGTATTTGGTTGCGGGCTGGACAAACTGAAAATGGGCTTGTCATCATGAATCTGTTTTTTGTTGTAAGAAATATGTGAATGACTCACTGTAAAAATAAGGAATGTTTGCCTAAAGCATAATATTCTGTATAAAAGAGATAGCTGGTTTGCATGAAAAAGGCAGTCTCCTGAGAACATACACATTGTTGTACTTCTAGGATACCTGTTGCTGGCTGCAGCCAATAAATTGATCTTTGAAGCCACCAAGAAGACTCTGTGTTTCTGTAGTCTGAGACAGGAAGAACTCGAGGTCATTGGGTGTGTTCCCTGGCACCGCTGGGTCCAATAAAACCCAGTACTTCAGAGCTTTGAGAGCTTCCATCCAAGGCCTCTAAGAGAAAACTTGCCATACGGGCAGTTTTTAGGAATACGGAGTAATAGCACTAACCTCCAAGATTGCAAAAAAAACAACCATCGTCCCTAGAAGACAAGTTGAGAGATAGGAGGTATCCCTAGAGTAGTCATGCTCAAAGCTATCAAAAGGGCAAGAAATAACAACAGGGAAGCACTCTTGGAAAACACAGTAAGAGAAAAAACAGATGATAGATTAATATGCCTGACTACATACCACACAGCTTCCAACCACATCAAGAAAATAATTAATAGAAACTGCCCAATACTTAATACAGGTCATCTCAATTTAGAAGAACCCATGTTCTCCCACAAAAGAGGCTGATGTTTAAAAGACATTTTGGTTCACACAAAGACCCTGCAGGAGTTAACTAAAACCACCAATCGTGACCAATATGTGGGGACTTCCTAGCATAGTTGGCCATTTCCCTTATGGTAACTGCAGCATATGCCCCCTTACAGAGCCAACTGAGACACTGGACTTAGGCTTAGGAAAACCCTGGACCCTGCATTAAACTACAATTGTAACTAAGAACACGTTATATATGGACTGAGAAACATCGGAATGAATTGCAGAAAACTAAGAACATGAAAATGTGAGCACCACAGCAACTTGTAGGGCAAGAGGAACACAACTTGAATATCAAACCATTACATTTCAATGGGACACAGTGTGAATGACCTGTTGATTTATTTTGGAAACGATTAACAAATAACATCTTGACAAATAATGTGGAAGGTAATCTATATGAGAAGTAACAACGGTGGGTTTACAGGTTAGCAACGGACAAGGCTGGACTAAATGATGAGATTCCTTGGTGCCTTTTTTACAGATGTCAAGAGACCCCTAGAATTTAGAAAGACAGAAATAAAACCTATTTTCGGAAACAATACAGACATACCCATCAATGACAAAATTGCAACTCCTCTTCAATGTATTTTCAATTGCTAAATGACAATCACTGATTTTTGAATATGTGAGTCACACACTTTGAAGTATAACAAATTATCAAGCTAATCCACACTCACTGAGTCGATCAGCATTTTTAAGCGAACCAGTGGGAATTGCAGAGATAATGAAGGAAAAGTGGGATAAGAGTTACATTTTGTGTAGAATTCACAAACAAATATGAAATAACATTCAGCTGCGGAGCAGCTGACATTGAAGAGCACATTTATTTCTGATGCCCCTCGCATATAGGTCTTCAGTAACATAGACACTCAATGGCTATTAAGGCGAAATACAGGCATTAGATCAGATGCTAGAAAACTGCCCCAATGATGCATAAGGAGAGCACTAGGTCAAAAAAAAACTCCCGCCCGCTGTGTTGCGCATTGCCGTAATGCAGAGGCCCTCACATGATACAGTACTGCTCGGCTTTTGAAACAACACCATTTCCTTGCTCCCCACTTAAAGTTCAAGGGCTGGAGAAGGAAACAGGGTGGACCAGAGGGTGCAATCCTTTGACAAAGTGAGTACAAATAAACTCACGTTAATTCCTTTACAGAATTTGCCTTTTGCTAAATGCACTCATCGGATTTAATCTGTTAATTCCTTTGATTACAGTGTGTGACTCTACAAGGCACACCAACCTCCAGCACCCTAAGGGGCAAGAGAGTGATACTGATCTCGTAGGCATACCATATTTCTTTATATATTCCGAGGCAGAGTGTGGAGCTGATATGGGTCTGCCAACTACAAGAATCATAATAATTGTCAGCATTGATCTCTGTGAGTGTGCACCAATATGCCCACTGACACTGAAGAGGTTCACGAAAGGTATGAATGAATGGTAGACAATGAGGGGTGTTTGTTAGGTGTACACCACATCCTCGGGATATGCATGATTGTCTGACACTGGAATGGTTGAACAAATTGTGAATGTGACAAAATATGCAGTAAGAATAAAATGAGAACATGAATGTATATTCCACTCATTTAAAAGAAAAAAAAACCTCTTCTTTTCCTAGCTGCAGAATACAGAGGAATCCTTCCGCATTGGTTTGTATGAATGCTTTGAACAAAGCGTCACCCCACTGAGAAGGTCAAAAAGGTAAAAATAAAATAATAACTCATTGTTATTATCATTTTATTTGTACATCCTTGCTCAGCTGGGGCGGGGCGGGGCGGGGCGGTACTGCTCTGCTCACAGAGCAGGGGAGGAGTGGTTTGCCCAATCCTAGTGCGCATGATGCTTTGGCCGGCCCTCTCGGGCCGGTCAAACCGCCATGCGCACTTTGGATGTTCTCCATGCAGGCTGCATTACAGCCTGCCTGGAGAACATGCCCAGCCTCCCATTCTCTGGCTGAGCACCGATCGATATCACTCAGACCAATCACAGCGCTGCATTTCAGCGTTGTGATTGGCTATCAGAAGACTGGGAGCTGGGTGTTTTCTGCTTCCTGCCCTGCAGGCGAAGAGGACCGAGAGGAGGAAGAGGAGGCAGCGGCAGCGGCAGACAGGTAAGTGTATTTTTATTTTCACTCCATCCCCCCTCCTCCCCGCAACCCGCCCCCCTCACTGCCGGTAAATACCAGCCGCCACTGAATGTTAGCAAATCTGCCTCTAGTGCAGACACACATGAGTGTTATAGGATTAATGCATTCGTTCCTGTGAGTGTCTTGGGCTTCATAATCATACATCTGCTTATAAATCTGTCCCTCACAAAGAAGGCTAAGACTCTCTGGACTATGGGCCTGATTACAAGATGGTCGTTATTTTCTGATCCCTGCGTAAACATGTTTGCGCGGGGGTCAGAATTACGAGTTTAGTGTTATTTAACACATCCAATAATTATCAGATATGTTAAATACCTTAATGTTCGTTAAATTTCGTCAGGTTAAACCTGGCAAAATTTAACAGGGGAACTGCATACTGTATATACCATATCATGCGGATTTTGGTGCATTAAACACCAAAATCTGCATATTAAGTCCCAGAAACTCGTAATAGGTACTGTTTAACACAGCCTATAAATAACATACCCCGTGGTATTGTCAATTTTTAGGTGCGATAAATAGCACCTATAATTGTAACCAGGCCCTAAGCAAATGGTTAATGGTACTGGAATTAGCATTTCCATTTGGAAGGGGCTTGTTGTTAGGAGGATATCAACCTGCTCGCTAAAGCTCTGCGCATCAGCCAGACAGGGTTAGAGTGTATTGCATTTCATCTCTACCTGCAAATGCACAGCAGTTCTAAAACAATCAGCTGAGGTTTGCAACACAGACTTTTGCAGCCTCACCCGGCAACAAGCAGGTCTTAGCCTGTCTCTTCATTGTTTGTTGCCCAGTGAGGAAACTGGAGAGTAGGGCCATGTAGGAAGTTGTTGTATTTTTGGCACATTTTTACTTTTTCCAGGACTTCAGTTCACCTTGCAAGGCACTGTTCTCTTGCCATTTTATTATTCAACAGTTTGCTACCACCATGTGTGTTTTTTTCTTAGGGGTTAAGGCCTAAGATTCTCAGTCGAAGTTTAAGGGTTTGAATGCTGATGTCTTCATGATCATTTGTCTGCTGAGGTGTTTGTTTCTATGCAAAGAATTTCATGGTTCAATGAAATAGCATGAAGTAAATTGTTTTATATGCGCTGGTAACGTTATGGTATCTGGTGGTTTACAGTTTCACCTCACCTAGAGCTTTCTGTGGAACGTGGGGAAGTGGGGCGCATAGTGCCTGTCACCATTTCTCCTCTGATCGTGTACTGTTTTTAGGTCGAGCCTATAGCGGCAGCGCGCATGCGCTGCTTGCTCTGCGAGGCATGCAGTAATGGAGTATGGGGTGGAAGATCCGCCCACTACCCCGCCCATCTTTTTCATTGGCTTGTGTCTTTGTCCTTTCTAAATGCTGCCTTCCAATTGGTTTATAGGCTGTTAGTCCCTCCTTATGACAGCCATGTCGTCATTTGTATCCTTCCATGGATACTGGCCCCTTTACTTCGAGTGTTGCATGGTATGTGTTATTTAGATTGTGAGCACTATTTTCTTCCCATGCCTTTCCGCCCCCCCACCCGCCCGCCCGCACTCACGTTGTTCGTGCCTTCTTGCCCTCCTGCCCCCCGCCCGCACTCCCATTTCCAATGCAATAGGTCTCGCGTAAATGCGAGTCCTATTGCATTGCAAATGCTTGTTTTTTAACAGTTAAATGAACGCGGTGACATTTTGTCTACTTTATACTTTGAGCTTTGTGTGGTTAAGAGAAATAGTGTTGCTTGTTACAGTTCGAGGTTCTCTCGCCTGTGCAGATGCAACTTTGACAAGATTGTGTTACCGGTTTGGCTTTTTACTATTGTTCACTAGCTCCCGTCAAACAATAGATTATCAGGAATTAAGTACTTCTACGAAACAGTTTCACTTTCCGCTGTCAGCAGACTAAAGATACCAGTGCCACTGATTGAAGTATTTTAAATATCCAATCCCAGATTAAATTAAAGGAGGGCTCCAACTTTTAAGAAGAGTGATAGTGCAGGTCGCATTGTTTTTATTGCTCGCAGAGCGCTCTTCTGACACAGAATGTTAGGACAGAGGAGAACCTGTCTACAAATGGAGGTTTCTCTGTGAGAGAAGGCGCTTTTCATCCCTGCCTGCAGACTGTTCTCTGGTTACACTGCTCCGAGAGTGAGGTGATTATCATGCGCTGAAGGTAAACGTTTAACTCTCTGGGTTTGGGGGTTGTAAAAACCTGCACAATAAAACTGTGCCGTTCACCAGCTGTAGTTTGTTCAAATTCTTACAATTTGTATTGTTATGCGAGGGTCAGACAGCATTAAGATTGATGCACTTGTTTACAACGTGCAATATGTCTCCCTGTTGAGGTGTATCAGCACCACAATATACAGACAATGACGTCCGATGATGTGAATTATGTTGAGACAATTACAGTTAAATGTTATTGAAGTTACATTGCTACATCAGTGTGGACCACCCCCAAAAGTGGCAACGCTGATAGGTCTGTTTTCATATGCGGATGTTTGATGGAGCAAGAACTCACAAATGAGACTTGCTCGGAAGCAATCTTCTCACAGTATTAATTTATTAATCTTTGTAATGTTCGTACTAACAAATGCACACACGAATACAAGTAGAAGGAAGCTTGCCTATGTGTTTAAACTAACAAATAACGCTTGTCTAATCTAAAATGGCCGCTAAAACGCGGGAAACCTATTGCGCATGTGTCAACAATATCACGTGGTGTGACGTCTTTCTTTGCTTGGAGGGAAATCCTTGCTTCTGCGCAGTGTGTATTAAAATGGCTGCTTAATGTTTTCACGTGCTACAGCTTGCTCATATGTTGCAATTAAACTGTGGTATCCTAACGCTATTAATGCGGGATAGAATTTATAATTAAATGGGAATAGAGTAGAAAGAGTGGGTATACAGTGAAACAATTTATTTGTGATTTTAATACTTTCTTCTTTGACTTTTATTAGTTCGTAAATGGGCCCGGGGTTGGTTGAACTGAAAACTCGAGAGACAATGGTTCTGCGCATGCGCCCTGCGAGGCTGCCCAGAGGAGAGGATGAAGTCAACCTGGACGTCGTCCAAGGCCATGACCTGATGGCCAACATTATTGTACCCACGCTGTCCCTACCGAAAGAAACAATTTATATAAACATTGTAATAAACTTTGTCGTGAGACGGATGGGAAATACAGCAAATGTATTAATTGTGATGGGCGGTATTTTAAAACAATGGGCTTAAAGAAATTGAATTAAATCAATATGGTGTGAGGATCAACCCCCTGTCCCCGTCCAATCAGAAGTAGTGGGCCCATAATTCTGTAACATTTAGGGGAGGTACATGGGCGTAGAAGGGTATAATAGATATAGAATTAGTTAATTAAGAAGGAGGAGAAGCAGAAGAGAAACAGAAGGGATGCAGAGGAGATGCAGAGGAGGCTTAGGCTTAAGCTCCAGACATACAAGCTGATCGATTGCAGACTGAACCGCTGTCCAGAGAGGTCCTGAGGTGGGGGCGGTGGAGTACCTTAGAAGGAAGACACGGGAGAAATCGAGGAGAAGCGAAGTACCAGAGAGGGGAACGACGCAGGCGTCGTCGATAGAGAGGTCACCTGTCCCGTCCTGAACTTGGTCCGGAGGACATTGCTCTTCATCCTTCCTGAGACCTATCTTTCCAACTCCTTGGCCAAGGGGTTTGGTTCTCGCACTTTTAGGTAAATATAAATGCAAACCTTAGTTGCGCTGCTGTCTCTATCTTCTCTTTCCTGAGGGACTGTCATTGATTAATAATTGATTATTATGCTTCATCCTTGATATACGATTAAGTATCGTGTTGTTTGTAATTTACTCTGCAAAAAATTAGATAAACATTTTAAGACTTCCTGACTCAGTGATTATTTCAGGATTATGATTTGCAAGGAACGTCACTTATTTTAAACTTCCCAATTAATAAGGGGTCCATTGGTAAGTCATTACTCTTCAATCAGAAAAGTAATTGGTAGCAGGGATTTGATAAAGAGTACAACTGACCCACCAGCGGAAATTGCTAGCGTAGTATGAATGTATGGGCCCAAGTGAGTATTTGGTGTATGAATGCTTGTTGCTAGTAACCCGCTGGATCAGTTTTCTGGCTATCAGAGGATGGTTTTGGGTATACTTTATTAATTGGGTAATGAGAATTTTATTTTTATGAACTAACATCCGTGTGTTTAAAGTTTGTTTTATGTTGTCTAGAAAATCCCCGGGGGAAAGAATAGCGGATGGTAAGTGGAAGCCATACTGCAGTGAGGTTATCTGTCAGGCAGAAATAGTACTGAAAAGTTAAGTAGGGCTATCAGTACTTGTTAGGGACTCTATGCGTGTGAGTAATAGCAAAAGGAATATGCTGGTAAAAATTTGATGTTATATCACCTAGAAAGGGTAACATTGAAGAAGTAGCAGATATTTCTGAAGCTTGCGTGAGGAGTAAACGGAAGAGTTTTACTCATGATGTATGTTTAGTAAACGGAAAAGTTTTACTAAGTGTGAACGAAACTATCTTCTCCAAATTTAGAGAAACTGGCACGATAGCGAATGTTTTATGTTGTTCCTGAATTTTAATAAGAAGCATAGAGAAAATAAAGTTTTGCGTACGATTTTGTAAAGGGAGGGTCAGCTACCGGAGAGGAAGCTGACGTCACAAAACACCGCGCTGGGATTGGTTGAAACCGTGGGCGTAGAACGACTCTTGTAAAGGAGGGGTCAGTGGTCAGGAGTAGTATTGACGTCACAGGTGTCGCGCTGGGATTGGTCAAAACAGCGAGGGACCGAGAAACGCAGATTGTAAAGGAGGGGTCGTCAGAAAAGACGTCACTGAAAGGCCACGCTAGGATTGGTTCAGAGACAAATGTTAGCTGGAATTTAATTGGTTGTCAGCATAGAAATCGAAATCTTAGTGGACAGTGAAAATTATATGTTGAAACGCGATCCGACTTTAATAGGAACTCGTCCCGACTGGAGATTCCTAGGGTTTGCAGAATATAATTCGATACATAGATATTTACCCAAAATGTATGGAGAGAAGAGAAAAATGACATTTCTACAAAAGATTAAGAATTATTTTAAAAAGGATAGACCAATCAAAACTAGAGAAGGAATTATCATTCCACCAGCTAAAACGCCCGCTTCATTCATGATGATGGAGAGAGGTTATCATACTTGCGTATGGTTAGAAAATTGGATAGAATATACCAAAAATGATGGAATATTAGCATTCCCCGAAAATGGTACTTTCAATGGGAGAATTCTTCAAAATTTGAGATTGAGGATGAATGACTTAGAACCCAGACCAAGATTAACTCAATACGAAGCCTTAGAAGAGTGGGAAACCGAGGCATTCGAACACGACCGATCCAGGAGTAATAGGGGTTATAGGGGATTTTTCCCTAGTTACCAAAATGAATCAAGGGACGGTCAGATGAAACAGTGGAGAAGAGCGATGCTTACAGAGGGTTTATATCCAATATTAATGGCAGAAGAATCGTCAGGGAATAAATGCACAGAAAAGACAAAACACTTGACTAGATTTGGAGATTCTGAAGATGAATTTATGGAAGAAATATTAAAGAACCCGCCACCATATCAGGAAGGGACAAGTGGATGCACCCCAAGTGCACCACTGTTAAAGACACCATTGGTACCGCAAGTATTGCATAATCCCCCAGTTAGTAGGGTACTTCATGATAAGGAAAAGGAAGCAATAGATAAAAACAGAGCAGAATTAATACAGAAAGTAACACAATTGAGTGTCCATCCTGATTCGCTGACCATACCTGTAACAATTGGTCCAGTGGTTCCCTTATATGGTGACAAAGTAAGTTATCCGAAACCCTTAGCAATGCCCACATCTGTAGAAATCCCAAAACCAGATCCTGTAATAATTGATGATCAATTTAGTGATTGTGAATCTATGGTATCCTTAATGGATTTGCCTATTCGAGGATCTATAAATAGTACTCCTAGAAGAATAACACCTGGTTGTTCCAAAGATGTAAACATAGTAACCTCATCAGGAACCAAAAGTGCCACAGTAGTTACACCAGAAGACTTAGAAAGGTGGGCACAAGGATCAGACAAACAGAGTTCACCTCCAAAGATCATGGACATTTACAAATTAAAGGTTGAGTTAGAAGAAATGATAGCAGGAAATGTAGGAGTAGATCGTCTAAATACTTACGATGAAGAAGAGCTATTATTTGTATGCAGAAGCATCACTAGAAATGTAAAAATATTTCATGAAAAATTATCAGATTTGGCTTTACAGATGGGAATTGAAATAGGGAAGTCAAAGGTGTTACAGAAACCCTATAGAGCAGATTTTTCTGACAAAGATTTAGAAAACATGAATGCCTCTGGTCGAAAATTACAAGTAAAGGAATTAATGACAGTTTTACAGAAATGGGGAGACCTAGATAAATGGAAAATCAGATGGACAAAGAAAAAGGAAGAGGCACGATATAGTAGAACCACTTCTGAATATTTAATGAAGGAAACAGGGAAAGCAGATCAAATGTACCCGATGCGAGAAGTTCCAGGAGGAGGATATGTACATGTCCCATGGAGCAGACAGGATATTTTGTCATTTACGAATGATTTTCCAAAGTTGAGAGAAAAACCAATTGAATGGTACAAGCAAGTTGAGAGGTTTGTGAAAGTGTCAAAGGTATTGTTGAAGGACTTAGATGGACTGTTCGACATAGTGGTACCTGCCGATTTATGGACAGATTGTAAAATCACAGTTGATTGGCCAAGTGAAGAGTATCCTAGAGATCCAAAGACAGGTGCCCCGTCAAGTGATGTAATGAAAAAGTATCAGCAGGTAATAACTTACCTGAAAGGGAAAATACCACCAAAAGAAACAGATTGGGTGAAAATAGACAGAACTACCCAAGAAGCCAGCGAATCGGTACATGCCTATTATGAACGTTTATTGCAGGTATTCAAACAGTATAGTGGATTTGAGGATATTGGAGATAAAAACATGAGTCAATTTGTTTACCGATTTGTTTATGGATTAAAACCAGAGATTTGTCAGATGATTAAGCAGCACATGTTGTGCTGGCAAGGGAAACCGATTGATGAGATTTTGAAATATGCGAAATATTGTGGAGATGACATTGAGGATAGGCACAAGAAACTGCAAGAGAAAGTGATGTGGGCTCAGGTAAAAATGGCTGAGCGACAGGGAATTAATTTGGATAATCCAAGTGATAATCAGGGAAAAGATTCTGGAACGAATGGTGACACTGGGAATGGAGGAAAAGTGAGAGGACGAATGAGCAGAGAAGAGGCTAAAAAGAAGTTTCCTTGTCATGGGTGCGGAAAATTGGGGCATTGGAAGGATGAATGTAAAAAGATGCGGAATAATAATGGCCCAAATCAAAATTTAAATCCACAGACGCAGAATGACTCACAGCAGGGTGTAAATCCTCAGAGTCAGTTGCCACCTGCACCTATACAGGGTAATGTAAGCAGAGCAAAGCACGGTACCGACGTCGGATATCAAGGAGGAAGTGGTAAGAATGAGTATGTAACCTCACAATTTCTTTTACAGGACGACTTTTGTCCATATAGTCAATGACGGTGCCTAGGAGAGGGGGAGAAGGAGTGCGTACTTGGTGCATCCTTACCGGTAGATCAGTCAGGTCCATATGTTGAAGGGAATGTGAAAGGTAATGATATTACTTTCCTTTTGGATACTGGCGCTACCAGGTCTACTGTGAGAACAGCAGACATCCCAGACCTTCCTCTCTCTGGAGAAGCTATCCAAGTTGTGGGTGTAGCTAATCGAAAGATTAGAACACCTCTTACCAAACCAATGGAAGTAAAAATTGGAAATTTTAGCGAAATGTATCAATTTGTAGTGTGTGATTCCAGTCCAGTAAATTTATTGGGTCGAGATTTGTTGTGTAAAATGAACTGCACAATTTTCTGCACGCCAGATGGTGTGGCAGTTCAGACCCCGGATGAAGACCATGTATATAAATTTATGATTGCAAAGCAAGGTACAGAAGTAGATGAGATGTTCTCTTTGATAACAAAAGACGAGTTGCCAGAAGAATTAAAAACTACAGTAAATTCCATAGTATGGGATTTCACGGGAAAAGAAGTAGGACTTATGGCCAAAATAGACCCAGTTAAAATTACTGTAAAGGAAGGTGCAATTTTCCCAAATACCAGACAGTACAAAATGAGTGCAGAAGTAAAGGCAGGAGTCATTGAAGAAATTAACAGAATGGTAAAACAAGGCATACTAAAAGAAGTAATGAGTAGCCCTTGTAACTCACCAATAATGGGTTTAAAGAAACCTAGTGGAAAGTATAGGATTGTTCAAGATCTGCGAAAAATAAATAAAATTGTGTAACCTTGTTGTCCTATAGTGCCAAATCCTGCAGTAATTCTATACCAAATTCCTTGGAGTGCAGGATGGTTTACCTTGATTGATTTATGTCAAGCATTCTTTTCAATACCATTGCACCCAGATAGTCAGTATCTTTTTTCATTTAAATTTGAGAACAAAGTCTATGTATGGAATCGTGTTCCTCAGGGGTACACGGAAAGTCCTTCCATCTTTAATCAGATATTGAAAAAGTGCCTAGAGAGACTAGTGATGCCAGGAAGCTCAGTCTTAGTACAATATATAGATGATTTACTGGTGGCATCTAACACCAGAGAGGACTGTGTTGTTGACTCCATTGCATTATTAAATCATTTAGCTGAAGAAGGGCATAAAGTTTCACCTGAAAAGTTGCAGTTTTGTACAACAGCAGTTAAGTATCTAGGACACCAAATTGAGAGGGGAAAAAGAAGGATAACCTCTGAAAGAGTAAAATTAATCAAGAAAATGCAAATGCCTGTCTCCCAACGAGAAGCGAGAATGTTCCTTGGAATAGTGGGTTATTGTCGTCAATGGATACTAGGGTTTTCTCTGCTAGCAAAGCCATTAATTCAAATGACGAAAACGAAGGCAAAGGACCCGGTTGAGTGGGATGACGAGAGCGTAGGAGCTTTTGTAAAATTGAGAAATGCTTTGTGTGCAGCACCTGCCCTAGGCATGCCTGATTATAAAAGAAAATTCGCATTATTCTGTCATGAAAGAGAAAATTGTGCACTTTCAGTCCTAACCCAGAGACATGGTTTGGACAGACGTCCTATAGCATATTTTTCTGCTACATTGGACCCAGTGGCAGCCGCATTGCCAGGCTGCTTAAAAGCAGTAGCGGCTACATGTTTGAGCATTGAACAAAGTGAATCAATTGTAATGGGACATCCTGTCAAAGTGTTTGTTCCACATTCAGTTGTGATTCTGTTGACAAGAACCCGAACTCAGCATCTTACTCCTAGTCGGCTGACTAAATATGAAAGAATAATACTAGGTGCTGAAAATGTGACTATTGTAAGGTGCACAATAGTAAATCCTGCTACCTTACTACCAGACCCATATCATGAGGAAGTTAAAGATGATGAAGAGGAACATGATTGTTTACAAGTCACAGAATTGTGCACAAAACCACGTCCTGACATACAGGAACTACCCCTCAGGGAACCAGACAGGGAGCTGTTTGTTGATGGTTCGTGCCAAAGGCATGAAGATGGTAAACTAACTGCAGCATATGCAGTATGTGAATTAACTGGAATAGTCGAAGCATCCTATTTACCAGGAGTAAAATCTGCACAAGTAGCTGAATTAATTTCTTTGATAAAAGCCTGCAAAATTGGGAAGAACCAGAAAGTAACTATATTTACAGATAGCCAATATGGTTACGGGGTTGTGCATGATTTTGGCCAATTATGGATGCAGAGGAATTTCATGACTTCTTCAGGATCCCCCATTAAAAATGGACAGTTCGTAAAAGAACTATTGGAAGCAATACAATCACCAAAAGAATTGGCTGTGGTGAAATGTGCCGCACACCAGTCAGGAGATGACTGGGTGGTAGTCGGTAACAGATATGCCGATTTGGTGGCTCAACACTGTGCCAAAAACAGGTTGTCAGTTAATAAAAGGGTTGAAAGAATGGGAATCAGCTGCCAACTTATGCTGTATGCACCTCCTGAAACATGGAATGATGTGAAAAGACTACAAGATGATGCTGATGAGAGTGAAAGAAATGCATGGATTAAAATGGGATGTTCTCAAAGGTCAGACGACGATGTATGGATTTATGCCGATGGCAGACCAGTCATGCCCGACTGTTTGATTTCACAAATGGCCAGAATGTATCATGGAGACACACATGTAGGGAGAGATGCAATGATTAGGCTCTTCAGACAAAATTGGTACAATCCAAGGTTTAGGGCTGTAGCAGAGAGTCTCTGCCAGAGATGTCTAACTTGCCAAATGCATAATCCAGGAAGAAAAACAATAATTGGGTTTGGAAAAATCGGAAAGGCAGAGGGTCCATTTGTGAGATTGCAGCTAGATTTCATTCAGTTACCACCATGTAGAGGACTGAAATATGTACTTGTCATAGTGTGTCTGTTTTCAAAGTGGGTGGAGGCTTTCCCTACCAGGAGGAATGACAGTATTACGGTCGCAAAGTTGTTGCTACGAGAACTCATTCCTAGATTTGGTTTCCCAGTAACTTTGGAATCAGATAGAGGAGGGCACTTCAACAATGATGTGATTAGAATAATCTGTGAAGCCTTCCAAATTGAGCAAAAATTACACTGTGCATATCGTCCAGAGGCTTCTGGAGTGGTTGAACAAATGAATGGCACAATAAAATCCAGACTGGCAAAAATGTGTGCATCAACATCGTTAGATTGGCCGGATGCATAGCCACTTGTTTTGATGGGACTCAGAAGCATTCCTGATAGAAATACCGGATTGAGTCCACATGAAATAATCATGGGAAGAGCAATGAGACAAGCACATGTTCCTACAAATAAACTGCTGAATATAACTGATGATATGGTTCTGGATTATTGCAAAGGATTGGCTGACCTAGTGCATTCTGTCTCTCACCAGGTTGGGGAAGACGCAGTTTCCAGGCAGCCAGAACAAGAGCATGATCTGAATCCCGGTGACTGGGTGGTTGTGAAGCATCACACCAGAGAAACGTGTCTATCACCCAGGTGGGGCGAACCTTGTCAGGTCATACTAGTTACGAACACAGCAGTGAAATGTGCAGGATTTCCTAATTGGATTCATGTAAGCCACACCAAAAGGGTACCAGACCCTGAAGAAGAAAATCCTCAGACAGCATCGATAACTGAGGAAGCTGAAGGTTGCCCAGCTGAAGAATCTCAGGTCCGAGATTCGAGGGAAGCTGAAGAAGAACAACCGAGCACAAGTCAGGACTGGATACCGGTGGTGGAAATATCTGAAGTCTATAACAGAACAAGAAGTCAAGCAAATTTAGAAGAAATTGAAGAAGATCAGATAGGTGAAGAAGAAGCAGCTCAGGAAGAGGAAGAAGAAACAATAAGAGAACCTGAGCAGGATCAGATAGGGAGAGGAAATTGGGCTCAAATCAACAACGAACCAACAAAATTTGAGCAGGGACAGACAGGTCTAGAAGAACGCGGTCAGGCTGCAGAAGTACAAAGTGCAATAAGCCCTGATCAGAACCAGTTAGATCTAGGAAAATACATTCAAACAGAAGATCTCGAGAATATCGAGCATGAAGACGTAGATCCTGAACAAGGTCAGTTATTGGAAACTCACAGTGGAACAGCTGAAAAGAAACCAATAAGACCTGAAAAAGAACAAATAGAAGAAACTGAAATTGAAGAGAACAAAACTGTGCCACAACCTGAAAATAAAAGAATTTCTGAAGAAGAAATAAAAAGCAAAGAGACAGTGCAAACAAAGAAGGTCAGAAAAGGTGATCGTTGGCCTAGTGTTATTAAAAGAGTAAAATACCACATAACAACCAGAAGTGAAGATCCAGAACAAGTAAATGAAGTGACAAGCCTAACGGGACAAACCAGTGGAATCGAAAAACGAAAAAGCAAAAGACTGAAACTTGTGAACAACAAATTTAAAGGTCCCGATTGGACTTATATCATCCTTGAAGACTACGAGAGCTCAGAGTCAAGTGAAAGTGGTGACGAAGGAACAAGTGCGGAACTGACTTATGAGAAAGAAATAAAACCACCTTGATAACGTAAAGAGACTTGAAATTACGATAAGAAGAGAAATCTTCCTTGTCAAAAATGCCTGACGATAGAGTTTCTGGGAGACCAAAACAGAAATGTTGTAAAAGATGCTGTGCTATATGCATATGTAATCTGGTAGTGGTGCTTATAGTATGGTTAGTTGTGATCGTAGCAATTCCTTACCTTATGATAATGGATAAAAAGATTAACAACGAAACGAAGGAAAGGACAGATAACTTGAAAGGTAATAGAGTAGAATTAAAGGCAGAAGATGAACCAGAATTTCATCATGAAGTAACAGATAACGACACTAGTTTGAATGTTTTCACAAAATTATTGTTTCAATATGTAGATACCATGGAAGTTAGTAATTGTTATGTCTGTATGAAATTACCTGAATCAGTAGCAGAAGGGTTAACATATCATCACTTGCCATTAACTTATGGCATATCATGTAGTGTATTGGCTAGTTTATTTTATAGAACAGGGCGACTTCAGTATTATTATTCAAATATAGATGTGATATTTTCTGAGGTTCCTATTCGAAAGAATATGAATCCAGTGCTTAGTAGTAAAGATGCACAGTTTATGGGAGAATTTTTCTTAACAATGAAATCAATAGACATAACACATGCACATAGAAGCAATCTAACATGTTCATTACATGAAGAAGAAAAGATATTTTTGAATTTAGTGGAGAATAGAAGACAAGATTTCCAAAGGAAAGCTTCTGAGCATAAGGCTCATCTGCCACCTTGGGCTGAGAAAGAGGGTAGTTACACACCTGGCAAGGCTCAAGCTGCTATGGCTCTGGATTTTGTAAAGACAGGGAAAATTTGTCTACATAGATTAAAGACTGATTATAACAATGTTTTCATCGGTACCAGTGAATGTGAACATAATTTCTTAATTCTTGGAGGTTGGGGACTAAAAGGAGGAACGGATTCAGTTTTTCCTGGAATCTATTATGTGTGTGGGAATAAGGCTTACTTTAGGCTTCCTGCACGGTGGTATGGAAGTTGTTATTTTGGAATAGTATTTCCAAAGATATACCACGTAAAAAGAAACACTGGGAGCAATGAAAATAATAGTGAATTAACACGTAGTAAAAGAGCTAGTTTTTCTGAAATTATAGGTGATATATTCGGTGCATTGATACCTTCAGTGGGAATAATTCTGAACTCAAGAAAAATATGTAAATTATCTACAGTGGTTGATCGTTTATCAACTGACACTGCTGGAGGATTTCTAATGATTAATGCGGAGATGGTTGCAATTAGATCTATGGATATGCAAAATCGACTTGCTCTTGATATAATACTAGCAAAAGAGGGCGGAGTCTGTAAATTATTGAAGACGAAACACTGTTGCACTTACATACCTGATAAAAGTGCAGAAATTGGAACATATATACAGAATATAACTAAACTTGAGAAGGAACTAAAACCACTGGAAGTTGATAGTGTATGGGAAAGATTGACCAATAGTATTACGTCAATTGGTACCTGGTTTGCTAATGTAGGGAAAGGACTTATAGGTCAAATATTAGTACCCTTAGCCGGGATAGCAATAATAGTACTGTCAATAATAATATGATGCAAATGTTGTAAAAAGAATGACTCGTATAATGTGACAGGAAAAGGAAAGAAGAGAAAGTTTGACGAAATTGAACTAGATTTGAGAAGTGAATTATACAAGAAACTGAAAGGAGATGTGAAAAATAGAAAATGTAAAAGTGAAGCTGAGACAATTTTATGCTAAAAGTTGGCATCTGGTTGTGGGTAGTATTTTGATGGCTCAGAAACGCCATCAGAGAGGGGATTGATGGAGGAAGAACTCACAAATGAGACTTGCTCGGAAGCAATCTTCTCACAGTATTAATTTATTAATCTTTGTAATGTTCGTACTAACAAATGCACCCACGAATACAAGTAGAAGGAAGCTTGCCTATGTGTTTAAACTAACAAATAACGCTTGTCTAATCTAAAATGGCCGCTAAAACGCGGGAAACCTATTGCGCATGTGTCAACAATATCACGTGGTGTGACGTCTTTCTTTGCTTGGAGGGAAATCCTTGCTTCTGCGCAGTGTGTATTAAAATGGCTGCTTAATGTTTTCACGTGCTACAGCTTGCTCATATGTTGCAATTAAACTGTGGTATCCTAACGCTATTAATGCGGGATAGAATTTATAATTAAATGGGAATAGAGTAGAAAGAGTGGGTATACAGTGAAACAATTTATTTGTGATTTTAATACTTTCTTCTTTGACTTTTATTAGTTCGTAAATGGGCCCGGGGTTGGTTGAACTGAAAACTCGAGAGACAATGGTTCTGCGCATGCGCCCTGCGAGGCTGCCCAGAGGAGAGGATGAAGTCAACCTGGACGTCGTCCAAGGCCATGACCTGATGGCCAACATTATTGTACCCACGCTGTCCCTACCGAAAGAAACAATTTATATAAACATTGTAATAAACTTTGTCGTGAGACGGGTGGGAAATAAAGCAAATGTATTAATTGTGATGGGCGGTATTTTAAAACAATGGGCTTAAAGAAATTGAATTAAATCAATATGGTGTGAGGATCAACCCCCTGTCCCCGTCCAATCAGAAGTAGTGGGCCCATAATTCTGTAACATTTAGGGGAGGTACATGGGCGTAGAAGGGTATAATAGATATAGAATTAGTTAATTAGAAAGGAGGAGAAGCAGAAGAGAAACAGAAGGGATGCAGAGGAGATGCAGAGGAGGCTTAGGCTTAAGCTCCAGACATACAAGCTGATCGATTGCAGACTGAACCGCTGTCCAGAGAGGTCCTGAGGTGGGGGCGGTGGAGTACCTTAGAAGGAAGACACGGGAGAAATCGAGGAGAAGCGAAGTACCAGAGAGGGGAACGACGCAGGCGTCGTCGATAGAGAGGTCACCTGTCCCGTCCTGAACTTGGTCCGGAGGACATTGCTCTTCATCCTTCCTGAGACCTATCTTTCCAACTCCTTGGCCAAGGGGTTTGGTTCTCGCACTTTTAGGTAAATATAAATGCAAACCTTAGTTGCGCTGCTGTCTCTATCTTCTCTTTCCTGAGGGACTGTCATTGATTAATAATTGATTATTATGCTTCATCCTTGATATACGATTAAGTATCGTGTTGTTTGTAATTTACTCTGCAAAAATTTAGATAAACATTTTAAAACTTCCTGACTCAGTGATTATTTCAGGATTATGATTTGCAAGGAACGTCACTCATTTTAAACTTCCCAATTAATAAGGGGTCCATTGGTAAGTCATTACTCTTCAATCAGAAAAGTAATTGGTAGCAGGGATTTGATAAAGAGTACAACTGACCCACCAGCGGAAATTGCTAGCGTAGTATGAATGTATGGGCCCAAGTGAGTATTTGGTGTATGAATGCTTGTTGCTAGTAACCCGCTGGATCAGATGTGTTTGGTAATCGTTGACAGTATGTCTGTTGCCCAAGCTGCCATAGATATGAATCAGCATCGTGGGTCATACCAATATGGAAGCTGCAGGAATGGTCTCTTTAATTAGCAGACTTAATTGGCTATGTTAAGTTGTACCCTCAAAGCGGAGTGCTCCTAAAGGAGTCAAGGTGAAGGTTGCGTTGTAATTGGTGAACTTAAAAGACATACTCAGAAAGGTATTAAATTGTACATACGTTATACAAAGTGAGAGTATTTTAGGTACGCATTTAAGAAGGCCTATGTGAGGGTGCAACTTTAATCTGTGAGCAATAAAAAAACTGAAAATGCAACGTGTTATCACAACAGTAATGTAATATGAAATGAACACACAAGGGTGATTTGTGACTAGCACTATGACTTTGTAACAGGCTGAGGCTTTTGAGAAGGACACACTTCCTAAACAAGTCATAAATCAGCAACTAACATGTAATTGTGTCAGCAATTTAAATACACACCTACTACAATTATATGCTACGCGTCATGTTAAATCTGAAGTTTAAAAAACACACTGCTAGACGTGCCTTCACCAAATCTAATGGGAACACAACTATGACAATGTAATCCACCAGAAAATGGCATGGCTTCATTGGCAGCCCATCCAAACAGTAGGAAAGCATGAAGAACACGTGAAAGTCAATGACTGCAAGGTGCAGACCCAAAGCCCACAGACTAAAGAGAGAGACGTATAATGCCAAAATTGTTAATTTGCTACTGTATGACTGTGAGGTTCTGCCTGTAAAATATTTGAGGAGGGTACAGACCATTGAAATGAATATCTGGAAAAAAATGGCTTGACCTGCCCTGGGGATCCGTAAATAGTGACCTGGGGTTAGAACTGGGCCTTACTAGCGTACTATTTAAAAACAAACATCGGTTCCTTAATTATTGGTCTAGTCTCCTTAAAGCTAAGGAGGGTTCTTTAAGGCAAATAAGAAAATCCCTCCTATAGGAGAAGCATGCTGGCCAATGGGCTGCTAATCTCCTTGATAGTAAAGCCTCCCTGAATGTTCCAGTAGGGGTAGAACTCCCAAAAATGTCTGTAGTTCAGCAGAAACAAACATTAGAGAACTTTGCAAAGGAGTGCTCCAGGAGGAGTGATATAGAGGACGTGTGTAATAGACATAATTTGTCTCATCTAAAGGAGTCATATTACGGCAGTATATTCAGCCTTACCTGCGGGATATAAAAAGCAGTTATATAAGGAGGTGGGCCCTTAAGGTTAGGTTAGGCAGATCCCACCCTTTATAAGATGGATGTTGGCTAGACAGGTAGGGGCAGAAAGAGTAGTGTCCCTTTTGCCAAAATGCACCATTAACCTTTTTGCATTTACTTATATTTAGCACATGCTTTGACAAAAGTGGAAGAATATTGCTGCTTCCGGTTTTTAGAATGCTACAGCCATACAAGTGATCTAATGACAGTAATCTTAAGGTGCAATAAAATATCATTGTGTTATGTGGTAGGGAATTTTTTGTCTGTTGTTGACGAACGGTCAACAGAGTGGAGTGGCCCATTGTATTAGTGGTATAGAATGGGAACATTGAACCTTGTTCATTGGAGTATGATAGATGTTTTTGTGGAATAGATGTCAAGGATTTGTGGTCCAGCTGGAATTAGGAGTAGGACGGTCCCCCACCGTTTCTCACTTGAAATTTATTAAAATTGGGCCCACAACATAACGCAAAGTGATCCTTTGGTTCCTCTCTAGCTACAATTGCATTTTTGCACACATACAATTGTATGTTGCAATGCCACCGTTTTATCCTGTACAAAAGAAATGGTATTTTGCACAATGTCAATGTCTATCTTGTCAATTTGCATTCCGCAAACATATAATTGTATTTTGCACTACTGTGGCTCTATTTTGTATGAAAAGGAAATGTATTTTACACAACGACAATGCTTATCTTGTTTAAATACATGATTAATTACATATTTTTGTGAAACTGGTTTTAAGGATGAGTGTCCCAGCTTGAATTGTGAGCTGGATGGATACTATTGTTTTTCTCTTATTGGCTCACTGTTGTGGCTTTATTTTTGTTTAAAAGGAATTGTACTCTGATGATAACTGAAGGTTGTTGAAATATGTGATTCATCACATTAAAAAAAATAGGTTATACAGTAGGTAAAACCTAGTTTCTTGGATCTTAGAATATCTTTTTATGAGGAGTGGGAGGTGCGTGGATGTAAGTTTTTTTAAGCATAAAAATGTATATGTTTATAGGATGATTGGAGTTCTATTTTAAGCAGTACCTTGTATTTCAATCCTATGATCTGTATGTAAATGAAATGTTTGTATTGCATTATTGGCATGACATCAAACTGTTAATAAAATCAATCCTGCCACTTTATTTGATTGCATTTCAAAATGTGTAACTATTTTAAACCATAAATTTGCATTAAGACTCACAAACTGTAGTAGGAAAAGCCTGTATTTAGAAATAGTAGGTGCCTTTGTGATCAATTGTATTATACATTCTCTTCATTTGCAATGCATCTTTAAAGTGCGTTCAAATCGCTGTAATAATATTAGCATGCTGTGTGTTTCAGTATGTGGTTTCTTCTCAACAGGACAGTTTCTTTTCCCAACATTAAAATGACCCTCCAGTTATAATAAACAATTGGAAACTCATTGCAGATCAGTAAAATAATGCAAAGACTCAACGGGGGTACAAAGTATCTAATTACTATTTGGTGCTTTACTTAATTCAGCATGCTGTCCTTTGAGGGATTATGGAACCAAGCAGAGGAACACGGGCACTGCACAGAGATGGGCTCCTGGTAGCATAAGCGCCCTCTGTGGAGTCCCAGACAAAAAGTTCGCCCAGGGGTTATCTTTCTGTAGGTTTTCTGTCAGTGCATTCATTGTCAGATAGTTTGGCTCTTAAACCCCTCAGGAGTGCTCTGTATTTAAATATGTAAAATATGACATGGTGAGCTAATATGTTAGTTTCCAGTTGTATTTTGCTACAGTGTGCTGTTGCGGACACATAAAGAGTGTTTACTTTAATCCTGCTCTCAAATCTAAGTGCGGCCAGCTGCGTTCTGTCCATTATACGCTTTGGCCCTGTAGAACCCCTTTCAGTGGGCCATGAGCCAAGAAGGAGTTACTGGACCCACCTGTGGTGGCTCAGGCCTTTTACTCCTGGTGTCCCGGGGTCCGACTTACTATGGATCCTTCTCAACTGGGCCAAGCACATCTTCTTCACCTGACTCTCAGTTAGGTAGCGTTGGCTGAGCAGTCGAGGCTTCTTCGGGGGGATGTGCAGATGGAGATCAGTGAACATGACTCATAGCTCAACATGCAAGCAGGGCAAACAATAAATCAATGTCCAGTCAAATACTTGTTTTTATATAAAAGGAATTATCTTAATTCTCATGCTACAGATGTAAAGGTAAATGACATTCAAAAGCAATAACACAATCCCCTTTGAGGTCGGGGTTCTACTAGTTGTCAGGCCACTGCCTGTCCCACTAACTTTAGTGCAACATGTTCAATGTTATTCCCCATTCACTTATGGCCACATTCAGGGAATGTAAACTATTAGGCCGTACTCAAGAGTTCTCCTCTCTAACTCCTTTCAGAAGTTCAGGCACAAGAGTCTACGGGGTTGCAGTACCAATGGCAGCATGTCCCCCGAGGCCACAGAGACCCAGTTAATGGCTTACCAGCTCCGGCGGTATGGCACCCCTCAGTGGTGCAGCAAAATCCTGCTCCGAATCGGCAAAGTCAGGCTGTGTGCAGTCACCAGCACCTAGCAGGTGTAGGCTCTCCCAGTCACACTACCGGCTGGTTCTAGCAATCGGGTTTCTTCCCGCTCCGTTAATCACACAGTAAGGTTGATCTTGCTCTAACAGGGCTCCAGTGATGTCCTATGATCCTTATGCTTCCTTCTGTGCAGTTCGTAGTATGCGGTCTGGACTCGCCTTGGTCACAGCAGCAGCTTCTCGGTCCCGGGTGGTGGCCCAAACCCTTGGCCTCAGCATCTCAGGCAGCCTCTCCTGGCATACGGAGTCGCTGCCATGGCACTCACAAGTCCGGTCACGCTGACCTGCCATTGATGTTCATGGTGTCCCCCTCTCTGGCACATGGGGGCATCCACTACAAGGTTGTGCAGGTCTGGCATCCTCCACACAACCCTCACTCTTTGGCTTAGGCTACAGAAGCCCCTCCTGGCACACAGGGGTCACCCAATAATTCCAGCACACTGGCTACTCACACCTCACAAAGGGAGTCCACATAATAGGGCTCCCCCCTTGACCTTGCTCCTTCCAACGCTCTTCTCTTCCTCACAGGGCACATTGGTCTTGGCGAGTAGGCAGGTGCTGGTGCTGTAGGCTCCAGGGCAGGTGGTCATGGTTTCCCTGGGTGATGTCCCCTCACCGAGCAGGGAGACAAGCAGTCTTGGGCCCCCAGTCCTGATCACAGGCAGAAGTCTTGCTGAGATTCCCCTCCTCACACAGCCCGTCAGGCTGCTCAGCAGATGACAAAGTTTGGGGTAGCAACCACGCCTACTTATAGTACTTTTCCAGACACAAAATGTAATTTAGTGTCTGAGTCTTTAAAGTTTTATGTTAGGGTTCTGCTTCTTTGAAATTGACATCTTTCTCCTTTCTTCTTCCTCCTGAAGAATGTTTGTCACAAGAGGCAGGACCCTAAAGCTAATTTCCCACAACAAGATGCATGGGAGTGACCAGAGTTCACACCTGTATGTCGGCCACAGTGAAATGTTCATCAAAAGGTTAATCCTGGGCTCCCAGCCCTACTCTTTATGATTCCCTTATCAGCCCCATCTTTCTCTTTCTGGGATGTGCCCAGGCACCTTCTTTGAGATCTATCATAGAATCAAAGAGCCCTTTGAAATGCACAGATAGAGCCTGGCTCTCCCATCCTCCAGTGGGTGTCCCTCCCCGCTTACAGGAATGCAGCCATACACAAATTAGTCTGGGGGGATTCCTCTACTCCTCATGTATGCACAAGAGCAGGCACACTTGCACTTAGTTTACATCCACAGGGCACGGTAAGTTCCACTTCCCTTAGCGGGGAGAGTTGATCTCCTTGTTCCGATGGGGCTCCGGCAATGCCTTTTGATCCTTGGGCTCCCTTCGGTGCAGTCCACAGTAAGCGGGCCAGACCTGCCTTGGTCACAGCAGCACCGTAATTCCCTCCTAGCTTACAGAAATGCAGCAATACACAGGGATTCCTCTACTGCTCCTGTAATGCACCAGATCAGGCACACTTGCACTTAGTGTACATCCACATCACATTTGCTGCATAGCACTACTATCCTCATAATATACACCACCACAAGCATAACGACATGCAGCAAACACATTCAGTCTGCGCACACTGTACAGTACTGCAGACTTTCTGTATTGTACCAGAGTGTGATATTTTAAAACCACACACTACCAGTATACATACATTTACCATGCACACACTATACCACTCTTCACCCCTTGTGTAGTGTACTTCTTGAGAGCACACATGCACTCATCACATGTTTCCATCTAGCACTCCCTTCCACATATACCTGGTGTAGTCCAGGGGTGATCTAAGCACACAGCAGCAAAACGTTTAAAAAGGGCAGTGAGCCTGTAGGCCTCACTTCAGTGACACAGGGTAAAAAGGTCCTGTTCACTACTACTGATCACTACACAGTATGCTGCCATCACTGCTTCTTAACCCCTGATACAGGTGGTAGCCTTCCACCACTATGAGGGTAGTGCTTTAGGCTCCTCTCCTGGTCCAACAAGTCCACAATCTGTGAGACAGGCCTTTGTCATGGCACCCATGCATTAACCAGGTTTGCCTATGACAAAAAAATCAGCATTAGGGATCCAGACAACAGTACAGTTGGGCATTCAGGGCAGGGGCACACATCTCTTACCATGCAGGGGTCTTTTCCATCCCAACAGGCCCTATCATCACTTTTGCATTACCTCTGTAATCAGTTATTGAATCTGAGTACTGCCATTGTACTGAGTGATTGCACGGCATCGAAACACAGGTTCTTGTCTTTAAGCTTGTTTTTTGATTCGTGTCTGTCATCTTGCATTCTGGAAGTAATTGTTCATGGCCACTGTAGTTTGGAATAGCACACTTTACACAGCAACGTGCTGTATTGATCTGTGTGGGATTGTAGCTTTCAGTGTGTTCCTCAGCAGGCAGTTTCATGTTGCATCATCAGCCTTGCTGGGCCTGAGGTAAGATGTATTTATTACAATCAGTTCAGGCCAGTCTGCTTTAATTCAGGCAATGTTTGCTACTCTCTAGCCCACGCTAGCAAGACATCTGTCCTTCCTTGTGGTATATAGTGATGCAACCTTGCAGGATTGTTTTCTTTATTTTGAGTTAAGTATCATGTTTTGTGCTAGTGGTATTTGAATTTGTCACTCCTGTTAGCAGGATCACATAAGTGCAATGGCGTAGCGAGCCACTTTGCCTCCCGTGGCGGTACCTGCCTTTGCTGCCCCGCGGCGGCCGCATGGAAGAGCTGGTGGGGGGCGCCCAAAACTAGTGCAGACCGGGGCGGAGCGCCCCCTCTGCCCCCCTCCCTCCCCACTTGCTACGCCACTGCATAAATTAATGTCTGTCTGCAGTATTGGAATTGCTATCGATATTAGCAGGTTCACTTACACAGATTTCTATCAGAAATATTTGAATTTGTAAGTGGTAACAAAAGCAGCTCTAAATCATATATAAATCACATAATGTAGTTATCGCTTTCGTCATAGGTGTTTAAATAAACTTCATTCTAAGCGAAATTCAAATATTGCTGGCAAGTTTTTTGCCAACAAATTCCAACCCTGTCGACATAAACTATTGATAGAATCGGCCCCTACTTTCTTAATGTGAAGCCAGCAGTTGCCTGAAAATCAGTGGAAGAGGAGGCTTTAGACAATGCAACTAATTGTATACTTTGCTGTGAAATCGTGATACTTTCTAAATGAAATAATTACAACATATTGCGATTGGTATTAAAAACAAGCATATGCAATGCAATAGGTCTCGCATTTATGCGAGTTTGAGCTATTGGCATTGTAAATGACAATGCCTTTTATTTAGGTTTTGGTTTTTAAAACATAAATAAAAGGCATTGTCATTTACAATGCCAATAGCTTAAACTTGCGTAAATGCGAGACCTATTGCATTGCAAATGCTTGTTTCCTTAGCAATGTCATCTTCTACCACGGTGTCCTCAAATTGAGAGACATGAAGTCCAAAATGGACCCAACAGGTAAAATAGTCTTGGCGCCTTAAGGGACACGCTTGAAACATCTTGTTGTCTTGTGGTCCTGTCTAGAAAGTACATGCACCTTAGATGCTGGGGTGAAAGGGGGTGTGGCAGCAGCACCATTACAATTTGCTTATACACAAAGAGGCGCTCGGCTCACACACTCCCAGTTTACATGATTATGTAAAAGCATGCTATCCCCGCCTATGAGTTGGCAGGTTTTCATCCCCTTCCTCCTAGGGTGACCAACTCGCATGGGTGCAAATTCAGGACGGTGAGTGTAAAAATTCAGGACAAAGGGTCAAAATTCAGGACAAAAATTCAGGACAGGAGGTCAAAATTCAGGACAAAAGGTAAGTTTTACAGACACATCAGAAGAGGTCGCGCAATAGTATATAAGTATGTAAATAGACAACCACTTAAGTACAAGTGAAAAGAAGTTTATATTAGGTTGAGACAATTGTGCACTTCATGGTTTTTCAGTATGCGCGCAGCTTTGAGCAAATGTGCAGGTCTTTTTGTGGTAACAAAACCGCCCCCCCCCCTTTCCAGCCTCCCAGGGAAACGCCTGATGCCCGGTCCGGCCAGTCCGGCCTTGCTACCACCCTCCAATGGTGACCCTCCTCTTCACATAGACCCTCTCTCATGTGTATTTAATTTCTTTTATAGTACTTATCCCAAGTAAGTAGGACAGGGTGTCAGAGTGCGTTACATCACACACACATTATATAGAGACAATGAATCATATAAATGTGAAAGTTAATCAATAGGAAATGTACTTAAGATAATGGGGGTTACAAGGTGTAATCATTCTTTCATCCATCATTCAGTCTTTCACCATTCATTCTGTCCTTCCATCTGTGTGCCCATCCATATCAATATTCAACCATTTGCAAACCTATCCATCATCTATCCTTCCATCCATCCATCATTCCACTCATCCATCCCTCCATCCACCCTTTCACTCATCCATCCCTCCATTCATCCTATCACCTTATCTATCCGTACACTCATCCATCCACTCTTCCTCTCATCCATCCATTCACTCATCCATCCAGCCATCTACCCTTTCACCGATCCAGCCATTCTTTCACTTAATCATTCATCCACCCAGTCACTCATCCTTCCACCCTTTCAGTCATCCATCCATCCTCCCTTTCTCTCTCCATCCCTCTTTCATTTAGCCATCCATCCTTCCATCCACCCATCCATCAACTCATCCATTCATGAATCCATCCATTGATCCTATCACTCATCCATCCTTTCACTCATCCATCCATCCTTTCACTCTTTCACTCATCCATCCATCCTTTCTCTTATCCATCCACCCTTTCACTCCTTCACTCATCCATCCATCCATCCTTTCTCTCATCCACCCACCCTTTCACTCACTCATCCACCCTTTCACTCATCCATCCATCCATTCACTCTTTCACTTATCAATTCATCAATCCATCCATCAGTTCACTCATCCATTCACCCATTCACTCGCCTGTCATCCACCCTTTCACTCATCCATCCATCCTTTCACTCATCCATCCATCCTTTTACCCGTCCATCTACCCTTCCACCCATACATCCATCTATTTACCTTTTCTCTCATCCATCCTTCCACTCACTCATCCGTCCATCATTTCTCTCATTATCCATCCATCCTTTCATTCATCCATTCACCCTTTCACTAATCCATCCAGCCATCTACCCATCCCTTCACTTACACACCTTTTCACATTAATTATGAGCAGAGCCTTTGTCTGCTGAGTTGCAGACAGAAGAGGCCCATCAAGGACTTCACCACTGCTGTAGTTCCTAAAGCAAGAAGTGGGGCAGGGGAGGGCTCACTAGGCCCCTGCACATAAACAATCCAAAAAAGTGGAAGTCATAAGTCATGCATGATGCACAGTGCCACTGTGACATGGTGCTGTTTCCAGGGCTTTAAGTGGTATGAAAAAACTGGGGGGGTCTCTCCAAAGGGCGTGTTCGGTGTAATTAAGGACATGGCTAAAAACACCTAAGCTAAAAATCTGTGCTTAGCATAGTGTGCCGCCCGACTGGTAATTTGCTGCTTCTGTCATTGCATCCAGATATATAACACAAGTAGTGGTGTTACACCTACAAGCCAGAGCTATTGGCTTTGTCGATGGTTGCTAGTTGCAAAAAAGAAAAAAAGCAGCAACCATGACTTTGTTGAATATAACATTGAAAATGCGTCAGTTTTAAAATGATGAAACAGTGAAAGACCCATAACCCTTTTTTTTAAACTTGTTTCACCACCTTTTCATGAAGTGGATTGTCACCTAGCAGCATGGGCGTTTTTGTTAATTTCTTCCACCTGACTGGGGGCCAGATGTACGACCCTTTTTTGCGGCTGCAAACGGGAGAACCTCCCGTTTGCTGCCGCAAAAAAGGGTAATAGCATGTACGAATGCTATTTTGCGAGTCCCTGACTCGCAAAATATCATTTGCGACTCTCACTATTAGGAAGGGGCGTCCCTTCCTAATAGCGAGTCAACATGCTATGTACTAGTGTTTTGCGACCACATTTGCGGCCGCAAAACACTTGCAGTTTACCACCTACTTCAAGTAGGTGGTAAACCACTCGCCAAGGGGAAGTTGCCCCCCTTCCCCTTTGTGAGTATGTTGGAAAATATTTTTTAAGAGCAGGCAGTGGTCCCTGCACTTAAAAAAATGAAACTGAAAAGTTTCATTTTTCTTTTTTAAATGCATCCCGTTTTCCTTTAAGGAAAACGGGCTGCATCGGAAAAAAAAGCTGCTTTATTAAAAAGCAGTCCCAGACATGGTGGACTGCTGAGCCCAGCAGGCCACCATCCCTGGGAGGGCTGTGATTCCCAATGGGCTCGCAATTTGCAACCCCATTAGGAATCGCAAACAGTGTGAAATACACTGTTGTACATCGGAAATTGCGCCTCGCAAATTGCAACTCGCAAAAGAGTCGCAGTTTGCGATGCGCAATTTTCTTGGTCGTACATCTGGCCCTGAATGCCCTGCCCTAGACCGAGGCTGCAGGTGGCCCACCACATGCAGTAAGAGCCTAAACTGGCCCATTGTCATTCTGTATGTGGCAATCAGCCCCATACAGAATGACAATGGGCGGATGGGGCTGCTCTTGCGCTCAGAGGATGAGTGTGAGGCGGCCCCATCAGGGAGCTGAGGCTTCTGGCAGGGGAACAGTCATGTTCCCCAATGCCCAAAATTACGGACAAAAGGCGTCCGTAATAGGGATCGTCACGGACAATGGACGTGAGATCCAAATTACGGACGGTCCGTGAAATTTACGGACGGTTGATCACTCTAATTCCTCCAGGATAGGGGAAGCCATGAAAGCAGCGGCTATAGGTCTGCCTCCAGAGGCTATTAAAGCAGTCGGGAGGTGGAAGTCTAGCTGCTATTAATATTATGTCAATCCAACCTAGCCTAGGTGCCCGTACTGTCTCACTCAGCACTGCACCTGCCATTACCTCTGCTTATTTACAATTCCACTGGCAGTGTAATTTGCTATCCCAGGGGACATATTAAAGGCTGCCTGTACTTTATCTGCTTCTTTGTGTCCAAACCAGCAACTTTCAGGAAGTGTGGCAGCCTCATTACAGCTCCTGCTGTGAACAACACAAATGTCTGACTTAAAAGGCCCCTAGTACTCCTTTGGGCATCATGGCTGAGAGCTAGAAGCAGCCTAACACCTTGTCACCTCCATGGATGGAAAAAAAGACAATCACTTCACAAGTGTGCAAGAGGCCAATTTTACTTTTCCAACCACTGTGTATGACCAGTGGTCGAAGTGCATTAAAAAAGTATGGGAACTGTGATGTTGCATGCAATGGGGGCGGGGTCAGTAAACGTGGGGGCGGGGTCAGAGGTGTGGCCAAAAAAGCCAAATCTTCTGTACGTTTGTTTGGTTTTTCACCATCAGGTAGCTACATGTTAAATAACGCGCATCTAAAATGAAAAATAAATTTGAAAAGTTGCTTCTCAGTGGGAAATGCATTATAGTACATCATGTAACCTCTATTAGTTAAAGTACTGCAGAGGTCTGTGTGTATAACCAGAGGGCCACAGAATTAAATCTTGGTTGGTGCAGTGGAGAATAGTGACTTGTGTATTTTTAGTGCTATGAGGTCACAGTCTGTGACAGAAAGCACTGTGAATATGCAAGTCATTATTTTAAACGTGCATTACACACAGTATAAGATAGACTGGTACAAAATGTGCAGAAAAGGTTTAAGATAAAATGGTGCTTCCAAAATATAGTTTTTAGTAATACCCAGACTGAGAGTAAAGCAATTTTTTTGCAAAACTGTCACTTCAGCACCTCGTCAGGGTTGTAAGCGCTATATAAATACAATTACAATTAAAAGCAAGCACTTCTCACAGCTCAGTTGCAAACTCTTTGCACTACCACTGAAAAAGAATAAATCTTTGTCATCACAAAGCTTTCAGTGATTCAATAAATTAAAGCTAGTACCGGCTCCCAAGCATCCTTTACATTTGCAGATTACCCTTTACATTTGCAAATTAACTCGGGCACATCTGCATTAAATTCAGGCAAGCAGGCACCCTTGCAGGAAGGCTTGTCTAGCTGTCTGCCTGCTTCGGTTTCACAACACAGGAGACTCACTGAATGACCCTTCAGATGAAGCATTTAAACTATTGAAATTAACCGTCCGGGGACGGTTGTCTTTTTACAAAAAGTAGGGGAACAGTTTTTCATAAATCAAAAAAGTATGGGCACATCGTGCCCTCTGATTCCACCCACTTCGACCTCTGTATATGACATACTAGCACTGTAAGAATGTCAGATGTACCTGTCTGTGTGAATAACTATAGTAATAACCATTTACAAAGCACATACTAATTTATTGTTCTCTAATTTCTTTTATAGTGCTACTCATCCCAATATAGGGCGTCAGATTGCTGTACATCACAGACTTCATAGTGATGCATTGAATCATATAAGTGTGTAAGTCAAACTACAGGAAATGTTACATAAGAGAGAGAATGAAGGTTACAATTGCATTGCCTGTAAGAGAGCTTGTGCTAGAAAAACGCAAACCTCGCCAGCACTGCATTAACGAACAGAGTTATCATGTCATTATTATAACATGAAATTTGCTGCATACACAAAGATCTCCGCCATGGGTGCCTTAACTCTGCAAGATATTTTTAAATGCAGCGTATTTTGTTAAAAGTTTAGTAAGCCAGTACATATTTACTGTCAAATTTCTCCTCGTTGCTAATTTCTTTGGGAGAGTTTAAAAAAACATAAATGTATAAGGTGATTGTCAGACTCTGTTCCTGGAACCCCACCCCCATTCTGCTTCACACCTCTACTCCGATTTTATGGGATCCAAGAGTCATTTTCTTCCATTTGCAGCACTGGATGTGAGGAAAAGAGCTTTGGTAACCTGCACTTTGAAATGGCTCCCAGCAACTTGATGCAATGGAAGTGCTTCGCAGTCTTGTCAGGTGTATGAAGAGATATGTAAAGTGTACAATACAATGTACTGGAGTAAAACCTGCTGTCTCAAGAAGAATAGAACCTGGAATGTTAGGTGCTTCATAAAAGCAGGCATGGACTTGGAAACAGCAGAGACACCTGAACCAAGCTACTTTTTATACTTCCTTGCTAGTGTCGACTTCATCAGCATTGTGACCTCTTAGGTCTTTGCTATATGCATGTAGAGCTGAACTATTTCGGCCTTACTTATCCAATATTTTTGCCACGAGCGGAACATTCCTTTTGATAAAATCATGCCCAGTCTTTATTTATCGGTGATAATTTTGTCTCAATGTATGATCATTTTATGGGTGTTACGTGTACTTTTGAAGACACAATGAATGCCATTTATTATTGAGCAACACAAAATAGATATATATAGAAGGCTAATTATTGGGTGTTGCCTTTATTCCCAAAGGTGTGAGTTGCTGGTGAAACGGGAACGTCTAGTTAAGTGCATCGCCTCATTCCCGGAGTATCAGGCCAACACAAACCACTAGTTTGATCATTAGGCCCAAAATATCATCTGGGCAGGTAGTGTATCCTGTATGTTTTGTGGACATTTGGAAAAGTTACTTTCTTTTTTTTAAAAAAAATCTCTTCATTGAGTTTTGCATAAAGGTTAACGACATGACACAATCCCCCAACTTCTAGGACATGCCGATACACTATGCATTCAGAATTACAGTGAACCACAGGGGTGGGCAGGACCGGATAATAAAATGGCAAATGAGACTCTTTCCAGTCAATAGTCACAACATGCCAGGGGGATTCCCTCGGTCGATCCACAGTTGAGCCCTCCGACGCTTGTCTGCGCGGCAGGCTTCCACTAATTGCGCCTACCCCTCTTGTTCTCCCATCTCTCTCCCCTCGCAGAACCACCATGGGAGCTTCCCATTCATAAGCTCTCATAACAGTGGTTCGCCAATTAGTCCCCAGGTGTAGGAAAGTAGGATCTGCTTCTTATGGTTACCCCCACTTTTTGCTAGATGTTACACTGTTTTTGACTAGTCTGACTGGGATCCTGCTAATCAGGACCCCAGTCTATCTGCTTTCTCCTTCAAATTGCTACACCTGTACTTTGGTACACTCCAGATTGGATACTGGGGTACCCTTATCAGTCCCTAGTATATGGTACCCATGTACCCAGGGCATAGGTACCCCAGAGGCCTCCCATGGGCTGAAGCATGTATTATGCCACCCATGAGAGTCCATGCAAAATGGAACTACATGTCTGCTACTGCAACCTGTGTAAGATGGTGCTTGCACCACTTACTTTAGATATAGGTTCACTATATCTATAGGTCACTACACTTAAAACTTATAAGTCACCCCTATAGCAGGCCTTAACAATCCTGAAGGCAGGGTGCTGGTTTTTTAGTGAGAGGGTGCCCCATCATGAGCTGAGCCTCTCTGCAGCCTTCGGAGACCATTCTCCCGGGTTGTCTGTGACTCAGCCGGACATATAGGTAGAGGTGCATTATAACCTCGCTGTAAATGCTATCTCGAAAACGGCTGCATAGAAACATCTCGTGTTTGGTATCAAACACCTTGGAATCATACCTCGTATGATTCCACCCTTCTGAAGCGAGCTTCGTGGGGTCACTGGTCCATCCGGTGCCAGCCTTCTCGACCCGGTCAGCACAAAATGGATGCTGCCGACCAGAGACACCTTTCTGCCCTCCTGCTGCTGAGCCAAGCTCGAGCAGAGGAAGGCAGCACTATAGGCATCCTGTCACAGGGAGGTGTGACCACCTCCCAGACAGGATTTAGTGTATTGGGGCTGGGTGGGTGCACTGAAAGTGCCTGAAAGTCTGCACTGGGGGCACAATTGGTGTCCCTGAGCATAGTCCAGCTCAAACCAGTTCTGGGAGCCGTTGGCTCCTGCTCTGGCGCGAAACTGGACAAAGGACATGGGTGTAACCACCCCTCTGTCCTGACACTCCCCTAGGAGGGTCCCCCGAATCTGTCCAACCCCCTCCAGTGGGTACAAAAGGGCTTTAGATTTTACGTGGACAAGATTCTACAAGAAGAAACCACTGACCTTCGACCGTCTGGACACTATGGACATCGCTGGACTTCGACTGGGCCCGACTTCATCTCCCTCTCCGTCCAAAGCTTTGTCTGTGCCCTTGCTCTATACAGGCTCTGTGCAGGACCTGTGGTGCACTAAGGACAACTGAAGAATCTCCCTTGGAGTGAAGGAGTCACTCCCCTGCATTCGCAGGCACCTTAATGCAACTGACCGATCTGCTGCTCCCAAGCTCCTGCGGACTCCAAAGATTTCAGCAACACAAGAGGTGGGTTTCTGAAGGTCCCGGAGGTTGATCTGCCCTCTCAGCAAGTTTGAGGCCAGTATCCCTTGTGGGGACTGCATAACCCGAACCCTTGTGCACCGTGTCCACTTGCAGTTGCATATGCTTGTTGGCAATTCCTGAGCTTGTGCATTGGACTCCGTGTAGTCCTGACCCTGAGCAGTATTTGCACCAAAGAACTCTGGCCTCCTCGCACCGAGTGCTCCGTGGGCTGGTACTTTGCAATCTCGCTTGAGGTCCCCTCGTGACTCCTGGTCATTCGGCCTGTGGGTCATCTTGATTTCTGTTGGGCTTTCCTGGTTGCTCCAGATGTGCCCTGACTCTCCATTGCTTGGTGAGTCCCCTGGACCTTGCTGGTCCACACCGTAACCTGCTTGACCTTCCTGCAAGGGTTGCTGTTGCCAAGGCTTATTGGTGCTCCAGCCGGACACCGACCCCTCTGCACTCGACATCCTTTGTGGGACAGCTCACTTCTGGCTCCTGGTCATCGTCAACGTCTCCTGGCCCTCGTGGCTGCAGAGTCAAGCATCCCTTCTTCGCACCTGAAGCACCCGACATCGGTGGGCATTCGTCTACCGAGCCCCTGGTCACTCTGAAGTGACCCAGACTCTTTCCCCTCTGCTTTCAGGTTCCTTCCTTCAAGAATCCAGGCTTGGATTTCACCGGACCCTTTTCACCTTCACGGCAGCAGTACTTCTTCACAGCCCTCCATTGAGAACGACGGCGGTTTCCGACACCACTCCAGACCTATGCACCCAGCTCCTCTGGGATAGGTAACTCGGGTACTACAGTGTCCATGGGTGGGGTGGCTCTCCAACCTCTTAAGTTCCAAAGGGTTTGCTCGAAGTCCTCCTAGAAGGGTCCTTAAACTTTAAAATTTCAAGCGTGACTTCCCCATAGAATTGTACGGAGCCCGCGGTCGTGTTAGCACACTGCACCCGTCCTCCGTGGGGTCCCTATCTACTCACCGTGGGTGGTTCCTTGGGGTCCCAGCGATTCTACATGCTCTAGACCATGGGAACTCACAAACTTTCTCTCGGGGGCCAAATTTACAGTGTGGTTTGTGGCCGAGGGCCGCACCGGTGGGGGTGGGGTCAGTGGGGGAGGGGGTGGGGCTAGAGCAAAAAAAAAACATGTGACCATGAGGTTGAACACAGGCCCCTGTAGCGGACGCCTTTGACCACTGAGCCACCAGACCTGGCATACACACATCTCTCTCTCTCTATCTCTCCCTCCCTCGCTCTATCTCTCCCTCCCTCTCTCTATCTCTCTGTCTCCCTCCCTCTCTCTATCTCTCTCTCCCTCTCTCTCCCTCCCTCTCTCTCTCTGTCTCACTCCGTCTGTCTCCCTCTGTCTGTCGCCCTCCTCCCTCTGTCTCCCTCTATCTGTCTCCCTCCCTCTGTCTCCCTCTCCGTCTCTCTGTCTCTGCCTCTATCTGTCTCTGCCTCTCTCTGTCCCTGCCTCTATCTCTGTCTCTATCTCTGTCTCTCTCTCTCTGTCTCGCTCTCTCTCTGTCTCCCTCCCTCTGTCTCCCTCTCCATCTCTGTCTGTCTCTGCCTCTATCTGTCAGCCCCTGTCCATGTCTCTGCCTCTATCTGTCTCTGTCCCTGTCTGTCTCTATCTCTCTCTGCCTCTATCTGTCTCTGCCTCTATCTGTCTCTGCCTCTATCTGTCTCTGCCTCTATCTGTCTCTGCCTCTATCTCTGTCTCACTCTCTCTGCCTCTCTCTCTCTGTCTCTATCGCTGTCTGTCTCTGTCTGTCTCTACCTCTATCTGTCTCTGCCTCTATCTGTCTCTGCCTCTGTCAGTCTTTCCCTGTCTCTGCCTCTATCTAGCTCTCTCTGCCCCTATCTCTATCTGTCTCTGCCTCTATCTGTCTCTGTCTCTATATGTCTCTATCTGTCTCTGTCTCTATATGTCTCTATCTGTCAGTCTATCTCTGTCTCTATCTCTATCTGTATCTATCTGTCTCTGTCTCTATCTGTCTCTGTCTCTATCTGTCAGTCTGTCCCTGTCTCTGTCTATCTCTGTCTCTATCTCTATCTGTCTCTGTCTGTTACTGTCTCTATCTGTCTCTGTGCCTCGGTAAACATCACATCACAGGCTCTTAACGCACACCTCACCCGGCTCTCACTCCCTGCTGCCCTCCGTCACCTCACCCGGCTCTCACTCCCTGCTGCCCTCCGTCACCTCACCCGGCTCTCACACCCTGCTGTCCTCTGTCACCCTGTAATTTCACAGCTTGGATCAAAGCGCATATAATTAATTGTCCTAAAACACAATACATATGTTTGTGCTCGCTTTCAAATTCTACACACCATTATCTTCATGTTCCAATTGGCGATTGCTATGTCTGTGATCGTGTTACTTGTTGTTGTTGATGGGCTGTAACTGGAAAACAAACTTTTCTCTCTCTCTCTAACTCTCTCTCTCTCTCATTCTGTTTCTCTTTCTCTCTTCTGCTGTCTCTTTTCTCTTCATCTGTGTCCCTCTTTCTCTTTACCTTATTTTCCTGCCTGTGACTGCGTTTCTCCATTTATTGTCTCTTTTCTAGTTTTTTGCTCTATCCTTCCCATCATTTTTAACAGGACACACTGACATAGCTTGCATGACTCTTTTTAACGGAAAATCCCAGTGAAATGCAGGGCCACATGCAGCATCACCTAGTTGGCTTTGGCAATGATATGATTATTCCATGTTACTTTCTGACACACTTAATACCAAGTTAGCAATTTACCCCTTCATTATACAGCAGCCCCGATTTCCTTTGGAGTTTGCCATCCACTTTCACCCCTGTCACCTCACCCCCGCGTGTGTGTCAGCCCGGGCTGAGACAGCTTCCCGGGCGCACACACAGCCGCACCCGAGTACTTCACAGGTCTTTAAAAGAACATTTACTGCTAACGAGGCTTTGTTGTATTTCACCTTCTTAGCGCCCTTGCATCTCCACTCTGACTATCGCTTGAATCGCCCGGCCCCCATAGAGCAGAGTCTCTCTGAGTCCGCGCTGCTGCAACCGGCGGTGAGTTTGCTGACGCAATTTAAAAAAACAAAAACACAGGTACTATGTCTACAAGGTCCGCGGGCCGCCAAGGAAGGCTTGCCGGGCCGCTGGCGGCCCGCGGGCCGTACTATGAGTACCCGTGCTCTAGACCTTGTCTTGACCCGAGTCGTGATTGTTATACCACTATTTTAGTATATGGTTTGGCCTCCCCCTGGAGCCCACTGGGTATTGTGCTACTTACAACTGTTCTATTGATTTCGTATTGTGTGCTTTGTGTTATATCCTCGTGTAGAGGATACTAGAGAGTGTTATATTAATAAATACATATTCTTATATAACTACTGTGTGGTTCTCCTTTCATTTAGTCAATATAGGAGGTGAAATTCTGGTAAAACAGGCTGCTTTACATTCCTTCAAGATTAAGTCTGAAGGCTGCTCTCCACAGCTATGACTAGGATAGCTTTCTAAAGGTTATCTTTGACCTCATACATCATAAGGGTCGTTTGGACTGGTGCAAGGTGCCCACTTTAATTAGTGGACAGCATTTACCAGGCCAACTTCTCACATTGGTGTGCAGCGGTTGGGATTCAAGCCTGCATTGTTTTACCAGATAAATCTCTTTGTATTGATGAACTGAAAACCACTAAAGTATTAGGCACATATAATACTTAAGGTTAGAATAAGTAAGTTCTACTGAACTTAGGGTTGGGCAAGTTTAGGGTCTAGCACACCCTTTCTCCAACCTAAGAGAGTTTAGTTCCCACTAGGTTAGGTAGGTGCATACACCCCACCACAGTTAGTTATGTCTTCTAAAGGAGAAGCCAGTGGCTCTCTGCCTTCTAAGTACAATGGTCTTACATTTCAGGAATTGAAAGCCATGTGTGTTTCTAGGAAGCTGAAGACAGGGAGAAATGCCAACACCCAACGTCTCATTGAGGTGTTACTCTTAGATGACCTTAGAAAGACCCCTGGGTCAGATGAGGTAGAAAGAGTGGGTGGGGCAGGGAATGAAGACAGGTCAGGAGGTGACACCTTCTATGACCTAGACTCAAACCTTGGCCAGGAGGATCAAAATGATTCCCACCTGGACAACTTAGATCTTCAGGAAGAGGGTGGAGAAGGCCCCAGTGGCCCTCTCTTTACTCCTCCTGGAAGAGTGCAGAGTTTACCAAGGAGATCTAGATCTCCCTCTGCAGAATCTGACCATTCAGGACATTCTGTAGGGACCTCCATATCTCATAAGAGAGACAGGTCTTATGACAGACAGTGCCAATTTCTAGAGCTTGAGAAAGTTAAGCTTAGGCTCAGGCAAGAGCAATTGGCCTTAGATAAGGAATCCCTAGAACTCCAGAAGGCTAGAAAGAAATTGGGACTAGAGTCCCATGGTGGCAGCAACAGTGTCCCTAGGGTTAAGGAGTATACTTATGACCATAGGAACCTGAGCAAGATTGTCCCTCCCTACCATGGTGGGGATGACATCCACAAATGGATAACTGCTTTAGAGAGGGCCTGTAAGGTACAGAGGGTCCCTCAAGAACACTGGGCAGCTATCTTGTGGCTCTCCCTTGCTGACAAAGGTAGAGATAAGCTCTTCACTGTTAGAGAAGAGGATGCTGACAACTATTCAGTCCTGAAGAGTGCTCTCATTGATGGGTTTGGCTTAACCACTGAACAGAACAGGATTAAGTTCAGAGACACCCAGAAGACACAGACTCAGGACTGGGTAGACTTTGTAGATTGTGCTACGAAGGCTCTAGAAGGCTGGTTTTCTTGGCAGCAAAGTGAATGATTTCAAGGGATTGTACAATTTGATTATGAGGGAGCAGATCCTTAATAATTGCCAAAATCAGTTGTTGCATCAGTACCTGGTTGACTCTGATCTGACTTCTCCCCAAGAATTGGGAAAGAAGGCAGATAGATGGGTCAGAACTAGGGTGAAGCTGATAAACCAGACCACAGGTGGTGACCAGAAGAAGCAAGATGCTAAACCTTCAGATAAGGTTGGGGAAAAGGGTAAAGACCAGAAGTCTTCATCAGGGCCCCAAAAACCTGCATCTGGGGGGGAGTCACAGTCTAACAAAGGAAAAGGCAGAAAGAAACCTTGGTGCTTCCTGTGTAAGGAGAAAACCCATTGGACAAAAGATGCCAGTTGTCCAAGGGCCAAGGATCCTCCTACCACCACCACTGCCCCTAAGGCAACTGTTCCCCCTAGTTCGGCTTAAAGTGGTGGTACAGGGAACAAGGGTATAGTAGGGTTAACCCTGCGATCTGAGATGGGTTCTGGCCTAGTCAGAACTCCAGCTCAGGCTGTCCTAGTCTGTGATGGAGGCATAGATATTGCCTCCTTATTTGTCAGTCCCAGTAATCTGGGCAAATACAGACAACAGCCTTTAATCAATGGTAAGGAGGCCATGGCATATAGGGACACAGGAGTAAGTGTCACAATGGTGACAAAAGGTCTTGTGGACCCTAACCAGATCATAATTGGTGAAATGTACCAAGTGACCAATGCTAGCAATGTCAGGACAGACCATTCCTTGGCAGTTGTTAATTTCAGCTGGGGAGGGGTAACTGGCCCTAAGAAGGTTGTGGTTAGCTCAGACCTCCCTGTGGAACGCGTGTTGGGCAATGATTTGGAAACTTCAGCCTGGGCTGAAGTGGAACTCAGGACACATGCAGCAATGTTGGGCATCTCTGCAGATGTGTTTGCTGTGACTAGGTCACAGGCCAAACTGTCTTCCACTGAACAGGCCCTGGATCCTGGAAAAATGGACCAGGTGCCTTCCTAGAGAAGGAGCAGTAGGGGTAAGGCAGTGTCTTCCCCCCAGACTCAGAGTGAGGATCAGTCTCCTGAGGAAGATGATCCCAGAACCTGATCAGGTTGAGTTCTTGGGGACAGGGGGCCCTTCCAGGGCAGATCTGAGCCAGGAGCAGCACAGCTGCCCCTCTCTTGAACCCCTCAGACAGCAAGCTGCTGCTGAGGATGCTGGGAATGCCAGTGGGTCCCACGGGATCTACTGGGATGAAGGACTCCTTTACTCAGAGGGTAGAGACCCCAAGCCTGGTGCCACCAGGAGGTTGGTCATACCTCTGAAGTTTAGGGGCTTCCTACTCACACTGGCACATAATATCCCTTTAGCAGGACACCTAGGCCAAAGTAAGACTTGTGACAGGCTTGTCCCTCGCTTTCACTGGCCTCACATGTCAGAGGACACAAAGGAGTTTTGTCGCTCCTGTACCACCTGTCAAGCCAGTGGTAAGGCAGGTGGTACCACAAAGGCCCCCCTGATACCACTACCTGTGGTGGGGGTTCCCTTTGAGAGGGTTGAGATTGACATAATTGGTCCCATGGATCCTCCAACTACCTCTGGGCACAGATATATCCTAGTGGTGGTGGACCATGCCACTAGGTACCCAGAAGCAATACCCCTTAGAACCACCACAGCTCCTGTGGTGGCCAGGGCCCTCCTGGGAATTTTTCCCAGAGTGGGTTTCCCTAAGGAGGTCTTAACTGACAGAGGTGCAAACTTCATGTCTAGTTACATTACTGCTATGTGGAAGGAGTGTGGAGTAAATTACAAATTTACCACACCCTATCACCCACAATGCAATGGGTTAGTTGAAAGATTCAACAAAACCCTGAAGGGCATGATCATGGGCCTCCCAGAAAAGCTTAGGTGAAAATGGGATGTCCTGTTGCCCTGCCTTCTCTTTGCCTACAGAGAGGTTCCTCAGAAGGGGGTTGGCTACAGCCCTTTTGAACTTCTGTTTGGACATCCAGTTAGGGGTCCCTTGTGTTTAGTGAAGGAGGGATGGGAGTTACCTCTTAAACCACCTAAACAAGACATAGTGGACTATGTACTTGGTCTCTGCTCCAGGATGGCTGAGTATATGAAGAAGGCAAGTAAAAACCTGGAGGCTAGCCAAGAATTACAGAAAGCTTGGCATGACCAAAAGGCTGTACTGACTGTATATAAGCCAGGACAGAAGGTATGGGTGTTGGAGCATGTGGCCCCAGCAGCTCTCCAGGACAAGTGGAGTGGGCCCCATGCCATTCTTGAGCAAAAGGGAGAGGTCACTTACTTGGTGGACCTTGGAACTCCCAGGAGCCCCCACAGGGTGCTCCATGTGAATAGGATCAAGCCATATGTTGACAGGGCAGACATGGGCTTGCTCATGGCTACTGATGAGGGACAGGAGGAAGAGAGTGACCCACTCCCTGACCTCCTCTCACAGAACCCTGATGATGGCTCAGTTGAAGGTGTAGCCTTGGCAGGCAGCCTCACTGAACAGCAACAGACTGATTGCAGGAAGGTCCTCAATCAGTACAGACATATGTTTTCCCTGACTCCTAGTCAGACCACTTGGTGTACCCATGAGGGGGACACAGGTGAAAGTCTGCCTGTTAAAAATAAGATTTACAGGCAACCTGACCATGTCAGGGACTGTATCAGGACTGAGGTCCAAAAGATGCTGGAATTGGGAGTAATTGAACCCTCAGATAGCCCTTGGGCTAGTCCAGTGCTCCTGGTACCCAAACCTCATACCTAGGGTGGTAAGAGAGAAATTAGGTTTTGTGTGGACTACAGGGGACTCAATGCAGTCACTAGGACTGATGCTCACCCTATTCCTAGGGCAAATGAGCTCATTGATACTTTGGCCTCAGCCAAGTTCTTGAGTACATTTGACCTCACTGCTGGTTATTGGCAAATCAGACTAGCTGAGTATGCCAAACCCAAAACAGCATTTCTAACCCCTAGTGGGCATTATCAATTTATTGTGATGCCCTTTGGCTTGAAGAATGCACCTGCCACATTTCAAAGGTTGGTGAATAAAGTTCTCACAGGCCTGGAAGGCTACAGTGCAGCTTATCTAGATGATATTGCTGTCTTTAGTTCCACCTGGGAGGACCACCTGGTCCACCTGAGAAATGTTCTGGAGGCCCTGCAGAAGGCAGGCCTCACTATCAAGGCCACTAAGTGCCTAACAGGGCAGAGTAAGGTTGTGTACCTGGGCCACCTTGTGGGTGGAGGCCAGGTTCAACCATTGGAGAGCAAAATCCAGACCATCATGGACTGGGTTGCTCCAACTACCCAGACTCAGGTCAGAGCTTTCTTGGGCCTGACTGGGTATTACAGGAGGTTTGTCAAGGGATATGGATCTATATTCTGCCCAATCTGCTAAACATATCCGAATGGAAGGTGTATTCTCAGATCACTGGATGGAGCGCACTCCACGCGTTCACACAATCTGTGTCATCACCTCTGCAAGGGCACTTGTCATACCCATCTTAGGGCCCGATTCCGATGTTCAGAAGGCCTCCGAATCGGATTTGGCTTTTCCGGATCCGATTCGTAGCCCTTGTTTACCACCGAAATGTACACAGGTCCGAACGACCAAGTACGATGCGAAGTTCGCATACGCACCAACCGAATCGTTTCTGGGACCCAAACCTGTCCGTACGACTCGTTCGTAGCCGAATTCTGACCGAGCGAGTACGGTGCACGATTTGGATAGCCGCTTTGCCTCGGTCTCAGCGAGACGAAACGGCTGTCGGAAGTGTACTTCGGGGGGCTGTAGCAGGCCCCCTTCACCCGGGGCCCTCCGAATCTGTCACGGGGTGTGCCCATGGGTCCCCCCGATCCAGGCATGCACAGTGTGGCAGGCACCATAGGGTGCCCGCCACAGGGTGTACGCTTTTCCCCACCCACCCCTTTTCTGCTATGGGAGCCTGTGTACTCGTCTGTACACGGGCTCCCATAGAGTTCAATGGGAGTTCGAGCAAACCGAGTCCGTCAGCATACCGCAGCATCGTACTCGCTCGTTCGGACTCCCGGAGCACATCTCACTCGGAAAGCCCTCCGGATCCGAGTCGTACGGAGGGCTTTCCTAGCGAGATCGGAATCGGGCCCTCAGTGTTAGGCTTTGGCGGGGACCTGTCTAGTTCCCAATCCAATATACAACAGAAGTCTTATGTCCAAATCAATCTCTATGTGGTACTAAGACATCCAATAGAGACTAAAAGAACATTTTATTATCGCATTTGAAGGCGTTTATGTTTAGAAGATTAATTTCCCTGCCATCTAGAGGACGGGTGATCAGCAAGAAGTGACCCTCTACATCTGAGTGTGCATCTCAGAAGCAGAATGGGATCCCGGCGCCACCCAAATGGCCACACCCTGAGCCTATGCAGAGTATGTGAATGTGTAGAACTGGCCCCTCCATTTTTTCTCTAGTTTATCAGCCTCAGCCTCCATCAGGTGTCTCTCTCGCATTACAGCTATCCCCCCTTCTTTATCATCGGAGGTACTTGTGGAACTTGTATGGCTTAGTGTAGCCATGTAGGCCTCTGGCGTTCCAGGGCTCTAGCTCACATCTCTAACCACAGACTATTAGTGAGAAATAGTGGCACTGGGAGCATGCCCCATTGGGCCCCCAGCAACCAACCATATGATATGCCCGAGGGGACTCTGTTCATCACTCCACCCTGATCAACCTCCTCCACCCCACCCCTTGCCGGCCATGCAGCACCCTCTCACCTCACATGCATGTGTGATGGCCTTTGATTGGAACATGGAATGTAAACAGTGTTCCTGAACCATCCCTACCACCCCTCCCCCGGTGTAAACACTCAGGGGCAAATTCACAAGAACGTGCGCTAAACATCTCCAAAAAATGTTAATGCAACTTTACACATCGCAGTCCATCGCGGGAAAATAACCCTGTGTTAATGTGGAATTCACAACACGGCGGTGCGACGGCGATAAAAACACAAACCCCAACGCGTAAAAATACGCGATGTGCCCAAACGCGATAAGAAAACAGTGATAACCAGCGAGAGGCCAGCAATACCCACACGTAATGCGGGAAAAAGCACAAGAACAGCATACAGAAAGTGCCACTAAAAAGGAAATCAACTGCGGAGTACCACGGATGCACCCGACCGACTGCAGAGGACAACATGAACCCCACAATCCCCACGGAGGAACACCCAGGAATCCAGGGGTCGTGGAAGGGCAATGAGAAGAGGAAGAGGAAGACTGGGTACAGTCTCCAGGAAAACCCGATTATCGCCACGGATGAGATAGAACACCACCACCAACTGTACGTCACCTCCAACGTGTCATTGGCAACAAAGAGGCAAAGATGGCACACCCTCTCGGACCATGTGAATGCCGTCGTAGCACCGAGGAGGACAATGGAAGAGGACAAGAGGCGCAGGACTGATGTGAATGGCAAAACCAAGCAGAAACTCGCTGCCAACACGAAAGCAGCAACGCACCTCGGAGGAGGGGGGCCAGCAGAACACCAGGAGCTAAATGACATGGAGAAGATGGTGGCCACAGTCACCAGTCGGGAGACGGTGACAGGAGTTGGGGATCTGGACACTGCCCAACATGACCCTACACTACATCAACAGGGGGCGTACCGACCAGGGAGTGGGGGGACGGGGGGAGATGGGCACAATGGCACACATGAACAATCAAGCAGAGCACACTGCACACCCACAATGACTCAGGACCATGTCCCTGATCCCACGGGAACACCTCAGCACACACACAAACACCAAGTAGTCCCACGTACAGCATGAGCCAAAGAGGCACCAAACCCAACACATCAACAATCACACAACCAACACATCCACACGTGCGAAACACAGCAAACATGCACATACGTCAGCCACACTGACAATGCAAGAGACACCACATGACGAGTAGCTTGGCTGCAGTCCAATCATCATGACAATGTACACGGCACGACACTGAGGTGGCTGAGTGCGGACCACAACCGGAAAGGAGCAGGTCACACTCGGACACAACCACCTGCACAAACAACCCCTGACGTCAACGACACATCTGCGGACAAACCATGCCCAAGAGCCACAACTCAACAAAGATCACAAGTTACCCAAGTCTGCAACATCTCAGCACTGTGGAAGCACAGAACTGAAAGGCACACCGCATGAAGGGGATAAGTGGCAGCCAAATCAGAGCCGCAGGAGCGACTCACCCACCGTGCAGCATACGCACATAAGAATAAGTGCACCTCAACAGTGACAACATCCTGGTACAAACAGCAACACCTCCACAACAGAACACAGGACACAACTGGTGCCGCATATGTGCACAACATGGCCAATCACATCTGGCACAGCAGGAAACAGTGACATGACAATGTACAAGTACAACCTGAAACCTGCAAATAATTTTTATTCAGACATGCTGTGCTTGTGGACATTTTGTACTGTCCCATGATTGCCAGGGACGGCCACAATGTGACGTGCTCATGAGAAGAAATTGGAAAGTGATGGTGTTCCTACGGGCCATTCCTGCCGCAGCTGCATTGGGATGTGGGCCACCTGCCCCATCATCCCCATCATCGTCCGGTACTTCTGGAACTTGGATCCATGGGGCATTGGTGCGTACACAGATGTTGTGCAACACACAACATGCAACGATCATCTTGCACACGATGTCTGGGCTGTACAGGAGCTTTCCACCTGTGCTGTCCAGGCACCTGAAACGTGACTTCAACACGCCAAATGTGCGTTCAACGATGCCCCTGGTGCGTATGTGGGCCGCATTGTACTGCCTCTGGGTGGGTGTGTTCGGGTCTCGGAGGGGTGTCATCATCCAAGGGCAGAGTGCATATCCTTGATCACCTGTGACAATGCAGAGAGAAAAGAGTCAATACTTGGTTCGGCATGATGTGATGGCAGGCCCACTAGTCCAGTGACGCATGTGCTGGCTGTGTGTAGGGTGAGTGTAAGCCAGCCCTCAGGGAGTAGCTGGTGCTGGCAACAATTCCAACAGTCATCAGGCACTCAGAAATGCAATGTCCGAACAAGAAGGGAGCATGACTTGAGTCGCACAGAGTTAGTGGCCCCGGATGCACAGCGGCCGACACGGGCCTACCGCCACGGGACGCTGACTTGCGGGAGACTGGGGTAGGGTCATGAGGGCAGAGCAGGGTCTCGTATGTATCAGAGGTGGTTTCCGCGGAGTGTCTCGGGGGAGAATGGGAGGTGTACCCCCAGGGCATGATGCAGAGGGCACATGCCAGCTGTGTCCGGCAACATGGCGGATATGAATGCCACAGACTCATGCCAAACACCAAGTCCGTACCTGCCCGTTGCTGATGACAAGCCCCAGGCCACAGGCTCAGACACCAACAATGTTCGGCGGGAGGCTGACGGTCACTCACGGCGCACAGGGTTAGTGGCACCAGGTCAGTCCTTGCTACTGGTTGATCTCTTCCGTAACGGTGATCCGTGTTTCCACCGGACTGAGACGCATCTTCCTCTCACTCCTCACCCTGCGTACACTGGCATGGACTCTGCCATTGATTAATAATGACTCAGTTCAAGATGTGGGACATCTTGGACTGCAGTGTAGCCCGGCTGCAGCGGTGGAGTATGTCAACGAATGAGGACTCCTGGGGGCCTGTGTCACAGAGGACAGCGATGGCCTGAGGAGGCTGCCAAGGTCGCGGGCATGGGTCTTGGAGCTAGCACCGGCACGTGGTGGGCCCTCTTTGACACACGACGGTGTCGGCAGGTGAGCAGTGCGGCCTTGGAGCGCTCGGGCGGGCAGGCCTGGTCTGGGTATCAGCGTCCTGGGGTGCAGCAGGCGCACAGGCTCGCAGGCCCCGCTGCTCATGGCGTCGGCCTCGTGGCGGACTGAGAGGCGCCGCCCTGGCAGTGACATTGGCCTTTCCGGGAGAGCACCACGCTATGCGCCACAGGGTTTTTGTCCACACCCCTGCGCAGGCCTGGCGTAATCCGGGCCAACCCACTACGCTCACGCACACAGGGGGAGACGCAGCAAGCGACATTTCCGCGATCTGACCCACGGCCTGGGGTGACATGGTTGCGTCCACTGTTCACTACTCTCCAGACACCAGCAGTTGATGTCTGCATGGACATATCTGTGGTTTGCATACCCAGGTCTGTCCAGCACATTCACGCCACACTTGTCGTTGTGTACATTCCCATTCATGGGTCCCTTGCATCCTTCGCACATGCCTGCTTTCCGCATCTCCACACGTTCAGCTGTTTTGTGGCTGTGGTGCCATGATATAGCTGGATTGTGTACATGGGAAGCCCAGGATCCCAATGGAGTTGTGTTGTCGTGTCTGGTAGGTGGGCATTTTGATTGACATGTTGTATGTGGTTTGGTCACGTGTGCATTCCCACAGTTGTGCGTTGTGTAATGGTGGCTTTGAGGTGTGTGGTGTGTAGATTTGGTACTTACCAACGAGCAGTCCAGTTCCATATGTGCCATCCTGGAAGCGCTGGTTGATGATGGACTGTCGGAAGATGTAGGAATCGTGCACACTGCCTGGGTAGTTTGCGACGACATTGGTGAACATTCCCCGGTGGTCCACTATTGCCTGCACATTGATGGAATGCGTGTGCTTTCTGTTGCGGTAGTGGTGTGCAGTGTCCGCAGGGGGCACAAGTGGCACATGTGTGCAGTCAATGGCCCCCAACACGTGTGGGAAGCTAGCAATGGCGTAGAAGCCTTGCTTGGTCTCCAGCTGTTCCTGCACAGTGTGGGGGAAGTGAAGGTACTGGGGTATGAAGCTGATGATGGCATCCAGGACAGGTGTGGTTAACTTTGATAGGGCTGGCTGTGAGACTCCTCCGACTCTGGCAGTTGTTGGTTGGAAGGTACCAGAGGCCAACAGGTGCAGCACAGCCAGCAGCTTTGTCTGCGGAGGGAAGTTGGTGGTCCGCTGTGTTGGGACCGTCAACCTGTGGGCGATGTGGGTCATGATGCGGAGGATGGTTGTCCTTTTGAGCCTGTAGTGGGCAATGACTTCCTCGGGCGTTAGGTCTGTGAGACTGGTGCGTTTTCGGTATGTCCGCTGTCTTACTCTGCGCTGCCTCTGTGGTGGTCCGGGAGGGGGGGCGGGTCCAGGTCCTGGGGGTGGTGGCGGTCCTGGGGGTGGTGGCGGTGGGTGTTGTGGCCCTGTTGGGGCTCCGAGCTGCATGATGAGTAGCTCCATGGCGTGGGTTGTTCTTCGGGTGTGGCTGTGTGCGGGGCTCCGTTGCCTGCTGCAGGTAGTCGTCCTGCTTTACACCAGCAAGTGGCAGGTGTTAAATACCTGCTGCTACCGCGGCTTATCGCGTGGTTTTGACTCGCATCGCAGATCTGGCTGTTTGTTGTGAAAGTGGTGTAGTGGTGTTTTCGAGTGTTTTTGCACGGGAACGCCTACTCTGCATCTCATTAGGGTTAGTTGGTGGTGTCACCCGTGCAGATAAATTTGGGGGAATTTATCGCGGGTATCCTGGCGATGTCTGCAGTTTGCACACGCTTGTGAATGGGGCGTTAAATCTATCTCCACTTTTGTTGCGTTAAGGTGGCGATAAATCGGCGATGAGTCCTTGTGAATATGCCCCTCAGAACGATGTGTGTGCAATGGTTCTCCATGTATTCCGCTATTTCACTCCTCTCCACCCACCACTCTGCGTTTATCTACAAAAATGTAAACCACTGGAATTGTTATGACTAATAACCAACATCAACTACTAGTAATAATAAGTGAGGATAGTCCCAACCTTCACAGTCCCAGTGCCAACCGACTTTAGCCTCAGTTGTGGAGTGCGTGTATCACAGAAGTCTCTAGTATTTGATGTGGTGGAGTGTGAAAAAAGTGGAAATGAACAGAGAGAGAGGGTGTAGTACCAGGAAGATGCAGGAAAGAGGGTGGAGAGTGAAGAACCGCCCACCCCCACGTTGTTTAATCTACTAGAGTGCATTCTCACTGCTTAAGGTATTGAATTAATCTTTGTATTGCCATGCAGGATACCTGCATGTTGCCCCATAACTGTGAAGAATATATAATCATTATGTAGCTCCACAGCACCTTCATGAAAAGTGTTGCACCCCCATGAGCAAGATATTAGACGGCAGTTTAATGACCATCCAACTAATGAATGTTCAATGAGGCATTTGTCCACTTTCCAGCCATGAGCTCTGTTCATTCAGCTGCTGCCTATCCACCTAGGTCAGATCCCCCAGCCTCCTCCGTGAGTGCTGCATCAACAGCGTTCAAGGTACCATTGGGATTGGACTTCAATGTGGGTGTTGCCATTGTTGGCCGTTATGCCCCATTGTTATTGTTCTGTTGATCCGCTTGGCCGGCTACGCTTTCTGCACTCTTCGGCATCTGCACTGTTGTCATTAGAAGATCTAGGGCAGGCAGATCTCCTGCAGTTCTCAAGCCAATCCCACCCGGTGTATTATCCTCAGTTTGGCAAGGAACAGAACCATGTATTTTATGTTCAGGGTACGCAGCTTCTGTTTTACCGACAGGAATGTGCATCTTTGTATCTGCACCCCGACCCGTTCCACCATTTCCAAAAAGCGCTCTGCAACCTTTCCTAGGTCAGTTCTCAGCAGGCTTACCTCTATGGATATGGAGTCCATTTTGTGCTCCAAGGCTTGTTTCGAGCTTTCAATGGCCGTGAGAATCTGGGAGCCTGTGTGCTCCTGTGCAGCATGCTGTGTTGGGCTGTCCCCCTGCTCTATGTGCATGTTGGTCGCGCTGCTGACGCCAGTTGACTGCTCCAGGCGAAACTGTTGTGAGTGCCTGGTAGATTTCTCCCTGCCCATGTCTGTTGCCTCCACGGCACCCTTGGTCTGCGTCGTTTGGGGGAACTCCAGCCGTGCACAGTGAGATGAGAGGAGGGGGCTTCAGTGTGTTGCTTTGATATTGTTGGGGTTTGTGGGTTCCGGAGCTGTTCCTCGTAAGCTTCACACCAACATGTGATTGCTCCCCCCCCATTGATCCACACCCGGGCGTAGCGACTCCCCCCTGCTTCCAGGTCCATTCAAACAGAGTGAGCAGGCCCTCTGTGCCACCTCCTGAGTCATCCTGGGCCATGGCCCACTGTAGTGATGCTCCTTCCGTGTTCACAGCTGTTTTCTGGGCCTACCCCCTTGATTTCCATTGGCAAGGGTTTAGTCCGGCAAGGGCACAGCCTCATGCTGTGGGTCATAGGCCACCAGCGATCAAACCACGATTACCTTTCAGGAGTCCTCTTGAATCTAAAGGTGCACTGGGCTTTTGTGCCTAGCCGCCATCTCAAGCTTTGCAAGAACCAACCTCCAGGCTGTTCTCAGCGGTCTGCCCCAGAGTCTTGCTCCAGTGCTCAGCCACACTGCCACTGCTGCTGAGGGCTCCACGCTGCCGCTTGTGCTGCAGCAGGACAGGGCCCTCTGTGTTGGAGCTCCTCCCTGCCTGCACTCAGCTGTTCGTAGGCCCCTCCGTCACTCCTCCAGGTGGCTCTCGGCAGTCCGAATCATGCCCCAGGATTCTATGTCAGGAACGGAAGCTTCGGATTATGCTTCTTTTTCTTTACTAGAGAAAATACAGCAGCCAATCAAAACATTACAAAAGAAAAACACTTACCATGAGCCCCAGTAGTCCATCCTCCACCAATCACTGTGGTCATGCATAGTATATAAGCCTGGTTACGACAAATCCTCCTCTTTCTTTGTTGCTGCAGCAGCTGAGCTAAGTAATTTTCTTTCACAGTATTTGTAAAATGTTGTTTACATAACGTTCATGCTTTATTGAGGCTTGTGATTGTATTTACATAGCATTTGCATACTCGGGGGCTACGCCACCCGTTTCTGAGGGTTGCTGTGGAGCGGGAGCGGGATGTGCGGTATACACGCTTGGGGCCCAGTCCTCTTTTGTTGCTCCTGTTCGCGCATGCGCAGTGAAGTCGAAATTGGGAAAATTGCCGATCGGTTCACAGCGATGCTTACAAAGAATATCTTGGCCCTTTTCAGGCCCCGGTAAATGCCCGATAGGGCAAAAAACACGAGAAGAAGGCCTTGCCTTAGGAGAGCTAGGTGCCTTCCTCCACACTCATATTATTGGCAACATCTAGGGGCATGCTTGCCCTGATACCTGGTTCCCTGAACTTGGGTTTTGCACCTAATTAGGGCTCTCTCTCCCCCTGGTACCTTCTCCAGACCCTCAATACCAGTTTATGATGGCATACCATGATGATGAGGGTGAGGACTATCTGGAGTATGCAGAAGTCCCTTATGAGCAAGACATGGAGGAACGTTTGGTTGAGGCACTTGAAATTCAAATGCAGAGCTCGGTGAATCGAGCCTTAATAAAAGCCTTGCAATCATTTACCCAACCCCTGACACGTTATGGCCGGCGTGAGCTGATGGGTTCAGCAGCACTGTGAAACATGATTTGGCTTGCCATGAGGCAGGCTTTGCCCGTAGTACTTCTTCCAAAGGATCCTCGGCTGAGGTCGTTTCACAGTTGGCGCACTCGGTCCTGCATGCCCAATTGGATCCTGGCGAGGTCCTGGAGTGGGCTCAGATGGCGCTGTATCTTTTGGGTAATGCTAACTGTGCATTGTCCACCGAGAGGTGCAAATCAATCCTTATGCGCATCATCCCCCAGCTCGCAGATTTGGCCTCCACAGAGGACGGCAGATTGGCCAACGGTTTGTTATTCGGCGACGAGTTCGTCAAAGATTTGGGAAAGTATGTTTCAACCTTTTCAGCATTAGACAAGGCACAAAGATCGTTGAAGAAGGTCTTTAACAGGGGCCTTTTTGTTAGGGCTGGATGCGATCGTGGCCGAGCGCCAGGCCGTGGCTACCAACAGGCCACATGTGGATACGCGCCCAGAGGAGGGGGTGAACCCTCAATGTTACTCCAACTTCTACCCCACATGAAATCGAGGCAGACAAGGTCGTGCCCGTCAAGGGGGTTACCGTGGTGGAGACAACAACACAGATGTCTCTTTCGCAGGTGAGCTTTCTTCCTCAATCAGACGTTATGGTAGGGGGACAGATTCAGTTGTTTTATCACAATTGGTTGGTGATTTCGCAGGACCCATGGGTGTTACAGACAGTGCAGCGGTTTCAACTGGAGTTTTGAAGTACTGGGTTTTATTGGACCCAGCGGTGCCAGGGAACACACCCAATGACCTCGAGTTCTTCCTGTCTCAGACTACAGAAACACAGAGTCTTCTTGGTGGCTTCAAAGATCAATTTATTGGCTGCAGCCAGCAACAGGTATCCTAGAAGTACAACAATGTGTATGTTCTCAGGAGACTGCCTTTATCATGCAAACCAGCTATCTCTTTTATACAGAATATTATGCTTTAGGCAAACATTCCTTATTTTTACAGTGAGTCATTCACATATTTCTTACAACAAAAAAAACAGATTCATGATGACAAGCCCATTTTCAGTTTGTCCAGCCCACAACCAAATACCCAGTGAGGCCCAACACCTGCAACAGATATAATCTGGACCCCTAATAAAACCGGGCACCTCCTCCTCGTAAAGCAGGTCATAAAGAAAGAGCAGTGAAAGGTGTGAATAAGATTTAGATATAGATGTGTGCAATGAAGGGTTTATGGCATGCTGCACCTGGGCCCCTAATCTCGATCGGCCACTGGGAACTAAAACTGGCCGAACAGGTTCTGGCTCTGGACAGTGGAGTCAGCTTGCCCAGGTCACTGAAAGTGTACGTGTCCCCTAAGGCGCGTTTTGGCTTTAGTCATTGCCTTATGTGAGGGCAACCACAAAATGGCTGCCGTACACAAAATGGAACCCGAGGGTTCACAAGGGAATCGTTAATATTAGAGTGATCCCGTCACTCGAATATGACGCAAATACTCAGATATAGCATACCTGTCATTACCGGTCTGCTGATACCAAAATCGTCATGTTACAATGATGTTAATGACACAGGTCCAGAATTTTCAGTACCACAGACCCTCCTTTTGCCCTTACATAGGCAATTTACTTACACTCATGCTAATCTGAGTCTAGGTCTATGTTCATGAATTCATTGAGATGTTGCTGTAGCATCATCCTATTACTTAGCTCGTCCCTTGATACAGGTTTCCTTACACATGATGTAACACATAGGCCGCATATGGCAGGAACACACTGTATGCACAGACAAAACAGGAAAAGGATGGCTAGAAGTATCCCAATGACCATCAGAACTTTCCATCCCCAGGTGGATAACAGTTCCCAGAACCATCCCATCAACGACCAGTCTCCTTCATCTATATGGATGGATTCAGAGATCCTATGTAGTTTGGAGATGGCCTGGTACACTGTTGGAGCGTTATCTGGAATGAAAATGCAACAACTGGATTGGATCACTCTACATACCCCACCACGGTCTGCAAGTATGATGTCTAACGCGACCCTGTTCTGCAGGGTCATAAGGCGGTCCGACTGGAGCTCAGCAGTCAAATTATTAAGGGCACCGACAGTTTCGACTATGGTGGATTCAACCACTCGCGTCAATTGCCTCACATTCCTGTTGTTAGCCATAGGTCCCCAGAACGGCAGAAAACCCCTAAAGAAGTCTCCCGCTTCTTGTCCTGCAGTGTCTTCCTTGCTGAAGACACCCCTAATTCTTCTTATCTTATGGTAATCTGCCGCAGCTGTGTAGGTGGGAGGCAACAGGAATGAAACGAAGCATGTGCCCGAGAAGTCAGGGGGCAACCACGTGTAGGCCCTATCATGGCAGATAAAGTAGGTACCCCTAGCTGCTAAGAACAAAGGGGAAGTCTGAGACGCAAAAATATACGTTTCAGTGCAGATACTCTTCCCTAACTGAGCTCTTGGATTCTTGCCATTACCTTGCAGACATAGATGACCCTGATGGGGTACAATCCAAATTGGAGCGGATCTTTTTGCTTGCTGGTTCTCGCTCAGACTCGCTCCATATCCAGTCACGTTCCATCCAATATACGCTAGTGTCTCATCTTCCGGGATAGTTTCGTAGGAACTAGTTCCCCTTATCATGTCGACTATCCCCTTAACTAGAGCACTATTCTTTGGGTTGTCTTTGACGGAACGTAGGGGGTGGATTTCGCGAGCATAGATGAACATCGTTCGGTATGCCCACACAGAACCATTGTAGCTGAATGGCAGCACTAGGTAGGGAATACCTTTCTCAGTAGTATGAGGCATAAGGCCACACACCCAACAGTTGGTTCTGTTCACTACTAGCTGGTGTTGGTGTAAGAGCTGAACAAAGGAGTTGTTCATAAACTCTAATCTTCTAACGGACTCGTGTTCAGGTAGAGGGTGAAAAGAATGTGAGGAGATAGTAGAGGAAGGCATGGGCTGTACAGTGGGTGCAGATGTCACTTGAAAAGAGAATATGATATACCCCACTAAAGACATCATTAGACTAAGTAAAATACAAAGACACATAATTAGAAAACATTTTCTGCTCATGGTTGCACATATTTTCCTCTTGAAACTTATTCTTTCAACAGGTCTCTCCATCTGAAAAGGCTCCATCCTCTAACGTGCTGTTCGCGGCGGTTGGTTTTCTTCACTTGAGAGTGTTTCTGAATGTCCCAGGGAACGCCCTAGAACAAACCAGACCCGTAGACCTTGTGTCCGCAGGCTACACACTCAAGTCTTTTCACCACGACCCTACAGCTGAACCCGGATGGTGGTTCAAAAACAGGTTTTCGGATGGGAGGACCAAAATTTCATTTTATTTGTCCATGACTCTCGGTCGCAAGTTATAACGGCTTTTTCCAGGCAATGTCTGGTCGCAAAACAAAAGTTCAGGCTCAGTAGTGTCCAATCGAAGTGGTGATGGTATTGCTCTTTGGAGAAGATCGTCACTTTCTCGCTCAGAATTTGTCCCTGTGACGCGTGCGTCACTAAAAGGCAGAAAACGAGGCACTGTTTCAGTTTCCGAGTCAGCAATTCCCTCCTGGACCCACCGGTCATATGGTAGAGGCAAAGGGACCCTCTTACAGTGTACGCCGTGGATCCAGTTTTTCTTCCCTTGTACTCGCACTGCAGATCTTGTGGACAAAATCACCAAATAGGGGCCAATCCAGCGGGGCTGATCGTTCTTTGTCCGCTGAAAGTTCTTGATTAACACCCACGATCCGGGATTGATTGCATGCCCTGGATCTTTAGAAGCCTGAGGCAGTGTATTATGAACCTGTTGGTGTAAAACACGCAATTTAGCCGTCAAATCATGCAAGTAATCAAGCAGTACAGGGTGTTCAATCTCGCTGAATTTCGTTGGCCTCCGCACTCCCCATATGTTAGCCGGGCGACCAAACACTATCTCATGAGGACTAAGTCCTACTCGGGAATGTACGGTCATCCTAGTTGACAACAGTGCTAATGGCAACGCATCAGGCCATTTAAGGCCAGAGCTTGCTTGTATCTTGGCCAGTTTTAGTTTAAGAGTGCCATTATAGCACTCAACTAATCCAGCTGATTGGGGATGATTTGCAGCGTGAAATTTCTGCCGGATTCCTAAACCTTCACACACTCGTTTCATCACTTGACCCACAAATTCACCCCCATTATCACTCCACACCATTCTCGGCAAACCAAACCTAGGGAAGAACTCTTTGAGGGCTTTCGCTGTGGACAAGGCAGTATTATCTTTCAGAGGATATGCCTCTACCCATCTTGAAAAGGCACAAACAACAATGAGTACGTATTTCAAATTGTTGCACCTCTCCATGTGGATGAAATCTAGCTGCAAAACCTCGAACGGATACGTTGGAGGCGCAAAATGACCAGCTGGAGTTGGGGTTCCCTTACCAGGATTGTATTTCAAACAAACCATACAATTTTTGACCACATTCTCTGCACATTTGGGAATTCCAGCATTTTGCCACGCTGGAGCCAATAACTTACAGATTCCTTTCACACTGATGTGGGCCATCCCATGTGCCATTGTAACCACTGCAAGCACATATGTATCGGGTAACAACCATCGCTGATGCTCCGACAATTCAACCCAACAACCATTTGCATCCAATTTACCCGTACTCTCTCTCCACGTACTTAATTCCTTCTCCGTAGCTTCAGCTTGGATGGACTTCACACTCTCTATCGTAATCTTCACACATTCCAACGTCACCAATCCATCTTGCAGGGCCCGCAACATACAGTCGACTCATCACATCTCTTGCTGTTTCTTTCGCAACTTCATCAGCAAACATATTACCGCGACCAACGTCGTCAGTGATCTTCTTATGTGCACTGCATTTCACAATCGCGACTTGCAATGGCAAAGTAAGTGACTCCAGGAGCTCATTCACCAATTGACCATGCTGTATTTTCGTACCGTGAGACGTGAGGAACCCACGTTCCTTCCACAAGCGTCCAAAACTATGGGCCACACCAAACGCATACTGGCTATCGGTATATATGGTCACTTTCATTCCTTTTGATAATACACACGCTCTCATAAGTGCAGTCAACTCTGCTGCTTGAGCTGAATTATGTGGGATACGTGCAGTTTCAACAATCGTATGTAAAGTCGTGACAGCATATGCCGCAGTCGTATCACCATTCGGAAGCTTGAAGCATGACCCATCCACCCATAAGGTACCATCACACTTTACAAGAGGAGTGTCCCTAAGATCTACTCTCCCTTTCGTTTCTTCTTCTGTCCTAAGAAAGCAATCATGCTGTTCCGGAACATCTGTCTTTGTTATAATTGGCAACAATGTAGCTGGGTTCAGCGTGTTGCATTTTCTTATGTGCACATGGCTCGCTAAAAGTGTCAACTCGTAACCTGACAATCGAGCACTAGTTAAGTGCTGTGTCTTGGTCCTGTTTAACAAAATATCCACTGCATGTGGGACCATCACGACCAGCGTATTATTCATCACCAAACCAGCAGACTGTCGAATAGAAACAGCTGCTGCCGCTGTGGCTCTCAAACAACTCGGCAACGCTCTAGCTACCGGGTCCAAAATCGACGAGAAATATGCACATGGACGTTGCTTGTCCCCAAAAGACTGTGTTAACACTGATAATGCACATCCTTCTCTCTCATGGACATACAGCGTAAAGGGCTTGCTGTAGTCGGGGGTACCCAACACAGGAGCCGAACACAATGCATCACGCAATTCGGAAAAACTTTTCTGACAATCTTCGGACTAAGGAAGGGGATTCGGCGTGTCTTTATAGGTCAATGCTACCAAAGGTTTAGCCATCAATGAAAAATTCGGTATCCATTGTCTGCAATAGGATGTAATACCTAAGAAAGCACGCACTTCTCTCTGTGTCATTGGCACACTTAATTTTGCAATTGCCTGAATTCTTTCTGGGGTCAATCTTCTTCCCTCTTTCGATAAGAGGTGACCTAAATAGGTCACTTCTTGTCGACAATACTGTAACTTGGAAAGAGACACTTTGTGGTGTAAATCAGACAAATGACGCAACAATGACAAAGTGGCTTCTTTACAAATCTCCTTAGTATCTGCAGCAACTAACAAATCATCGACGTACTGTAGAAGGGTAGCGCCATCAGGTAACACAAGAGTGTCAAGCTGAGACTTCAGAGCCTGACTATAGATAGAAGGACTTTCACAAAAACCTTGAGGAGCTCTCTGAAATCGGAAGCTTCGGCCTCCTAAACAGAATCCAAAAATATCCCTGCTCTCTACGGCAATAGGGATGCTGAAGAAAGCATTCTTCAAGTCAATCACCGAGAACCAAGTGGCTGAGGCTGGAATCATTGTCAGTAAAGCAGTGATATCGGGAACGACTGGAAACTGTGGCACAACTATCTTGTTTACCTCTCTAAGATCAATCACAAACCTGTAAACAGGTGGCTGAGAAGAGTCAGTACGCTTCAAGACAGGTAAAACAGGACTATTGCAAACATTACCTCTTGTCTCTTCAATTACATTTTTCTCAATCAAATCATAAATGATCGCTAGCAACGCTTTTTCACCTTCATTAGAGATCTTGTATTGGGGAATGCGCGGCATTTTAACATTGGCTTTCAACGTTACAACATATGGCGGTATTTCCAAAAGACCTACATCATTGGGACCAGTAGCCCAAAGAATATCAGGGAGAAACGACAATTCTGTTGGAAGTTTGTCCTTTGACAAATATATTGGTGAAACCACTGTCTTACCCAATGTGAGTTGTACTCCCGAAGGAGAACAATACAATGTCGCATACAATCTTTTCAGCAGATCCAATCCTAACAAGTTCTCACCACAACCTGTCGTTAGAATAAGTGGTGCTTCGATTTCACAAGGTCCAACAGAAAGAGACATAGGGCTAGAAATCGGGTTCCTAACCGGGGCGCCAGAAAAACCTACTGAAACATTAGTTTCGCCAGACAAAGGTGCGCCAGGGAATTTAGAGTGCATAATAGAACTCTTTGTAGCACCAGTATCCAACAGAAAAGGCTCTGACACACCTGATGTAATCACCTCAATATAAGGTCCACTCTGATCTACTGGAACTGAAACAACTCCTCTCTTTGTCTATGGCTGTCCTAGCAATCATCACCTTCCATACTCTCACCTTCTGCATAGTAGTCATCAGCATAGTACTGAGTCGTCCTACCAGACGCGTTATTCTGCTGATCAAAACTATTCATTGAATTTTGAGGAGGAAATGGGCGCGCGTTCTGGGTGAAATTTCCGCGTCCTCTAGCTCTAGGTGCTTGTGGAACACCTCGACCTCTTGCGCCAGAAATACCATTCATACGCTGCAACAAAATAGGGCAATTATATTTAAAATGACCTTCTTCCTTACAATATGAACATTGGTTAGGGCCTATCAGAGCACGTTGTTGAGGATACTCAAACCTTTGCGAATTCCTCTGATACTGTTGAGGTTGCTGATAGTCACGCTGATTACTACGAGGCGGATACGCTTGTTGTAAAAGAACCTTTGTTTTTAACTCTTTAGTTTTCTTGTCTGCTCTATCTTTCTCATCTTTATCTCTATTTTCGTAGTATTGTGCAGTAGCCAATATCTGTGCTGAAGAGGAAACGGCCCAAGAACTCTCTGAATCTTTCAATTTTTTACACAATTCGGGAAGCAAATTATGCACAAACTTGTCAACAAACAACCTTTGACCACCTTCTGTACTCATATCCTGAACACTGTGGTCGATAAATGTCTCTTCAAACCTAGTGAAGAAGTCAGATACACTTTCCTCCTTCTTCTGCTTGCATGCAGACAATTTATCCCAATTTACACGCATTGCAGGCATCAAAGTCTTCATGTAAGTAACGATCCTACCAGGGAGGTCTGCTACTAAAGGCTCTGGTTTAGCACCGCCTACTTGTCTGTCATTTGCCGCATTGATATTAATCCATGTGTCCCCTAACTCCGGCGCATGATCCGTGTGACGGATCACTCTCCATAAAGGCTGTGGGACCACATTTCCAAACAACATGTCTATATCAGCTAAATTCATAACACAGGAGTCTGCAGTCTGTGATAATTCCTTATAATAACCTGCAGGGTTTTTACGGGGTCGGGTAGAGTCTGCTTAAGAGCCAGGACTTCAGTTCGCTTCCATGGAACATGTACCCACACACGTTGAAAATGAGGCTGAATAGGTGGAACAGCATTTAGGTCTCCTTCTTTCCAAACTGGGGGAACTTCTCTCATGGGATACTGTCTGACCTTCCTTTTAACAGAGGGTTCTGGCTCAAACAACAGTCGAGAAATACCCTCACTCCTAAATGATAATAATGTCGCAACTGCTTTCTCAATATCGGAACCCACAATCGTGCCTTTGGAAAACTCAAACCGTACACGACACAACTCAGGCGGATTGGCCTCCATATCACAATCTTTTAATCTTTCAAGAAGAACTTCGCACATTTTGTCAAAAACATATCTCTGTTTCGGTGCTTGCCATTGGTGGAAGACATCCATAACAGACTCTAACTCATATCTTGTAGGGTCAGTGACCCATTTATGCGCCAAATGATCCAATACTCCTTCTCTCTAGAATCGGGCAATTGGCTACGCAATTGTTTACGCTCTAAAACGGGGTCGTGGTCGGTGACCCAAAGAAAGGAGACAAAATACTAGTAACAGTGTTTGTCATTCTCTGTCGGACAGAAGGAGAAGTTGACAAATGAACAGGAGGAAAAACAGGAGGAGACAAAGCAAATGCAGAGGCAGTGTCAGAAGGGATAGTGTGGAGGGAAATAGATGCAGGGGGCAAAGTCATAGGAAGTAAAGATGGAACAGGTAGTAAAGGTGGCAGCCCTTGAGGGGCTGCGCCATAGTAGTAGGTGCCAACTGAAAAACAGCTGGTGGTTGTGGAAGAACCGGAGGTACAACAACTGGGGGTTGTACAACTAAAGGTTGCGGAGGTGCTGTAGCACTCTGCGCATAAGGAGGTGGTGAATTCAACAAATGAGACATTAAAGGATCCTTCTCAAGTTCCTTCACTGTATCTTGCTGAAGAGGTGGCAAAACTGGATAACATTTATCAATTGCCAATTTACGTTGCCTGTGCAGCTGTTCACTCGCTTGTTCCTCTTCATCATCCTTATACTGCATAGCAGCTTGCATTATTGAAATACCCTTTTCTCTTTTATTCTTCTTTACTAATTTAATTTCTTTCTGTTTGGCTTCTTTTCGCCATAGGCGGAAAGAGTCAAACATCGCCGGCCGGGCTTTCTTCTTAAAAAGTCTAACCTCTAAATTATCCAGAATTTCGGTGTCAAAACTACCATATTGGGGCCACTTTAGGACACCATCTTTCCTTGTGTACCTAACCCATACGTTATTATACGTGATAGGGCCCACTCCATGCTTCACGTAGAGCTCATAGGTTGGAGTTCCAATTGGAGGAACCGGACACGAGTCCTCCAATCGGGAATCCCTATTACAACCAAGACAAAACAAATTTCCAAGTCTGCTAAGACCAGGCATCTTCGCTCACTAGTCTAGCTTCAAACTTCAAAGGATTATCGAATACGACAGTCTCGTGAATACACGAGTCCTTCGGCTTTGGTACTTGCAAGTTCCAAATCAAAAGATCCTAACAAATCAAAGATCCCATGGGATACCCAAAACTAAGAACCAAGACTAAGGACTGGGAGACGCTCCACTTATACTTAACTGAGGTATCGATGACGTCACCAGAAGACTCGTCTATTGTCTCGCTCTACAAATCATAAAAGGGTCCAAGACAGGGCGATAGTCAGGGCAGCAGTCCTTCGTAGCCGTCGGGACGCGGGGAACCTCGCAGCAAAGACTTTCGGACCACGAACGACATACAGGGGTCGATGAAGTGGTTGGCCTTCCTCCAGAATTTTACACGAAGCTCCTCACGACCTCTGGCTTGGACCGGTACCGCTGAAATCGCCCCACGTTGGGTGCCAATTGAAGTACTGGGTTTTATTGGACCCAGCGGTGCCAGGGAACACACCCAATGACCTCGAGTTCTTCCTGTCTCAGACTACAGAAACACAGAGTCTTCTTGGTGGCTTCAAAGATCAATTTATTGGCTGCAGCCAGCAACAGGTATCCTAGAAGTACAACAATGTGTATGTTCTCAGGAGACTGCCTTTATCATGCAAACCAGCTATCTCTTTTACACAGAATATTATGCTTTAGGCAAACATTCCTTATTTTTACAGTGAGTCATTCACATATTTCTTACAACAAAAAAAACAGATTCATGATGACAAGCCCATTTTCAGTTTGTCCAGCCCACAACCAAATACCCAGTGAGGCCCAACACCTGCAACAGATATAATCTGGACCCCTAATAAAACCGGGCACCTCCTCCTCGTAAAGCAGGTCATAAAGAAAGAGCAGTGACAGGTGTGAATAAGATTTAGATATAGATGTGTGCAATGAAGGGTTTATGGCATGCTGCACCTGGGCCCCTAATCTCGATCGGCCACTGGGAACTAAAACTGGCCGAACAGGTTCTGGCTCTGGACAGTGGAGTCAGCTTGCCCAGGTCACTGAAAGTGTACGTGTCCCCTAAGGCGCGTTTTGGCTTTAGTCATTGCCTTATGTGAGGGCAACCACAAAATGGCTGCCGTACACAAAATGGAACCCGAGGGTTCACAAGGGAATCGTTAATATTAGAGTGATCCCGTCACTCGAATATGACGCAAATACTCAGATATAGCATACCTGTCATTACCGGTCTGCTGATACCAAAATCGTCATGTTACAATGATGTTAATGACACAGGTCCAGAATTTTCAGTACCACAGTTTTACTCCACTCCTCATCAGGGGAGTCTTCCGTTCCCTCTCCATTTTTCCCAAACCAAGCAGTCTTTCATAGACGAAGTGGTTCAGTCCCTCATAACCAAAGGGGCGGTGACAGAGACGACTTGACACCCCAGGGGTTTCGTCAGTATGATCTTTTTGGTTCCCAAGAAGGATCAAGGCTTTCACCTGGTTCTCAACCTAAAGGAATTCAACTTTTGGATTGTGTATGGCCACTTCAAGATGGAGGTCATACATTTATTCTGAGATCTTCTACAGGAAGGCAACTGGCTAGTTTGTTTAGATCTAAAAGATGCGTATTTGGCGGTGCCCATCTTCGCCCCTCATCGGAGATTTTTACAATTCCAATGGCAACATCAGAGGTACGAGTTCACCGCCATGCCCTTCGGTCTCTCTTCGGCCCCTTGGGGCTTCACCAAGTTCCTTCGACTAGTAGTACAGTATCTTTGAGAGTGAGGGGTGCGATTGATCATTTACTTAGACAATATTCTCGTCATGGCACAGGACAGAGAGACACTTCTCCTTCATTTATCTTGGACAGGACGATTTCATGATCTGGGGTTTGTTCTCAACAGGGTAAAGTCAGTCATGGTGCCATCACAAGTATTGGCCTTTCTGGGCTTCCAAGTGGATCTTTTCAGGCCCAGCTTCTCATACCATTGCAGAAAAGGTTGGCCATCAAGGAGTTGGAGAGCCCTAGTCTCTCTGACTATATCCTTGAGGATCCTTGCTCGCTGAGTGTCCAGCCGACCGCCGGCCCCTACTTCATGCTCCACTGTCAGAAGCCGGTCTCAGCTTCGGGGTCTAGCACCTCTCTCATCCCCAGCAGGGAGGCTCCCGTCACTTCCCGGCAGGCACCACACAGCACTGTAGTAGAATAACTTCTCAGGAACACGGTTAAATTCTACTATATTTCATGGTTTATGAAAAGTTACAATACATATAATTAGGCCCACAAGGGGAACGCATATAAGCAGATGATAACTTCTCAGGTGCAGGTTTCCATCTGACACCAACATTCTAACCCACAATATAAATACTCCCAACAACATTCTAACCTTCCCATCATGACCTCATTGCCTTCCACATCTTGAGCACTCTGCAGCCTACCAGACTGCCATTCTGGTAGTAGCACTGCCCTGGGCCTCCAGGCTACTTTCAGTCCCCCTGGCCTATGCCCCTATGCCCTGGGTTATTATCGCTGCCGGGGCTTCTCAGGCTGCTGAGGGATCACAGGATTCCTGGGGTTTTCATAGGGGGCTGGCAGAGCCTCCACTCAGAGTGCAGTTGGCCATCTTGCTCGGCCGCACCCCCTAGGCAGCCGCGGCCCGTGCAGGTAAGAGCAGTGGGCCATGTGGGGGGTATTTCGACACACGAAGACGAGGGAAACATAATTATTTATTTAATTTCCCCTCTGTATCGTCCGTCGAAATACCCCCCACATGGCCCCAACGCTCTTACCTGGATGGGCTGCGGCTGCCCCATGGTCTCTACTGTTTTGATATGTTCTGTCAAACACATTGTCACAGGATCTGCATCTCCATCGGTGATCTAAGCCCACCAAAAGGCAGTCTGAAAAGAAAATGGACGTCCGAGACGTTGAATGTGAATAGATGGAGAACAAAAATGAAAGAATGTTCTCATACAGTACCACCTACAGGGTTTTGCACATACACTAAGCTTTTGTTGGACAGACATTTCCGCCAGCTGTTGAAAGTTTGCAAAGTTTACAAAGGTAACAAATTTCGCAAATATGTGAGATTACAAAGTTTGTCATTTTCACAAAACTTCACACACCTCGAATTTAAAATTCAAGAGTTTCGTTTTAGTTTTAATTTTCATAAAAGCCCTCCCAAGAGCTGCAGTCTTCTGTTTAGAGTTACTTAAAGTCTTCTCAACTTGTGCAAGTCCACGGTCAGTGAGAAATGTGCGCTGTTTGTTAACAAAGGTGGGGGTAGACTGGCAAGAATTGGTTAAACTGGGAACATGCTAAGAGCTTGTCTAAGAGTGGTGATCAGTGACATAGTTGTGGCATGACAGATGTGCACTCTGACAACATTAAGGGTCTGAACCGAAGACGACCAGAAGAGGTGGCTGCAGGAGAAGTATTGGAACATACCACTCCGGGAGTAAATTGAAGGGTTCAGCAACACCTGGGATATTTGTGCGGGGGGGCCGTATTGGCAACTTGGATTTTAACGTAGTCAAAAACACAGTCAAATATGTCTTGTAAGATTTATGAAGTCGAGCCCTGCAACTTCTTTCAAGCGCTGTCATTTCCCGAATGTATTTTTTGGGAAGACAGCGGGGAACTATTGGATAGTTTGATGTGTAATCTGCTCACAAAGTAAGCAGCTCTAATGTTGTGTTGGTGATTTGTAGCATTCGTAAACCTGTAAAAAAGATATATTCTGTGAAGGTCTTTGACAGCAATGCCTCTGCTGCCCTCCAGTGGCAAGCAAGAAAACTGAATTTAGAAGTAATACTACTAGGGACTCGTGCTTTAGCTCTTTCAAGTAAATGATACCACGAGTTTCGGGTTGAAACCCGTGGTTTTTCATGCAAAATCGTAACCTAAACCACACTGTGATAAAATATGTAGGAACTGTAATGCCTTATTTGATATTGATTATATAACGTTCCTTGGAGGGAGGCACATTTCCTTCAATATTAAATGACCAAATGTAGATGTTGGACTTGGCCCTTTTTGGCTAAAGTTCCTTAAACTTTTGCCTTCCTCCTAGACCTTTTTCTGACATAATAGTGCCGACTTAGATGCTTTGGGCACTTTGCCACAGCTGATCGGTGTCAAAGTGCAAGTGCTCCCTGTATAAAGTGTTATGGTAATTGGTTGTCCATAATTGGTATGTTTGCCTTACTAGTGAAGTCCCTAGTAAAGTGCACTATGTGTGCCAGGGCTGGTAATGCAAATGCTACTAGTGGGCCTGCAGCATTAATTGTGCCACCCACACAAGTAGCCCTAAAGAGAGATCTCAGGCGTGCCACTGCAGTGCCTGCGCGCAGTTTGTTAACTGCCTTATTGTCCTGACAAGTGCACCCACTTGCCAGGCCTTACCTTCCCTTTTTATGCACATCAGACACCCCTATAGTAGGCCCAAGGTACCCCCCTGGGCAGGGTGCAGTGTATGTGAAAGGTAGGACATGTACTGAGGTGTGTACCATGTCCTAACAGTGAAATGCTGCCAAATTCGTTTTTCACTGTTGCAAGGCCATCTTGCCCATAGGACAGAATGGGGAATGCTGTGTCCCATATTTCCAGCATATCTTCCCATAGGCATAAGATGGAGAGATGGAGTTTAGTGTGCCTGAACTCAGAATTTAATAACACATCTTTTTGTGAAGATGGTTTTTGAATTGTGTGTTTAGAAACCCCGCTTTTAGAAGTGGCTGGTTTCTTGTCTTAAACCATCCTGTGTTCCTCTGCCTGGTTGTATATTGCCTGCCTGGGTTTAGATGTGACAGAGTCTGGGAAGTGTCCTGACCCCAGGGAGGAGAAGGTGAGACAGCAACAGCCTGGGCCTGCATTTGATGTAGGGGGGGAGGAGTAGCCCCCTTGATGTTAAGAGGGCTGTGTTGCTGCCACAAAAGGATGGCTCCACCTCCTGCTGAGTGTCTGGGCCCCAGACCCCCACTATCAAAGGAAGAAGGTGTGCCCTGGCAGGAAGGCACCCAGAACTGGTTTGGACTGGGCTCAGAGCCCCCTGAACACAAAGACTTCAAAGGCATTTAGGGGTATAAATGTAAGAGCTGAAACCCCTGAACTCAAGACTGCAATCCATACTGAAAAAGGATTGAACCTACTTGGTGAACAAGAGGAACCTCTGCCAAAGAAGAACAGCTGAAGAGACTGAAGGGAAGGACTGCCCTTGCTGTGTGTTCTGGGGCTGGCCTGCAGTTTGCTGGTTTGACTAAGGAGAGGACAAGGGACTTTGCTGTGTGCTGTGTCCCCCTGCTTGTGAGGACTTTGCTGTGTGCTGTGTCCTGAAGTAGCGTGTCTCCAAGGGCCCAAGGAGAGCTGGTCCCCTGTTGTGGAAACTCAGGAACACAAAAGTTTCCAACCGTGTCTCAGCGACGCTGTGTGCGTGGTGCTCTTGCACGCCTGAGACTGCCGTGTGGTCCGTGGTACTGTTTACGAGGTGCCCCGTGATCGCATGGCCCCCGCAGCGTGAAACATCGTCCACGCTGTTGCCTTGCTGTTGTGGCCCGAGCCGTCATTGTACCTGAGGCTGTGAGTAAAGATCGCCGCCGCCGGCCCGAGCCGCAATGTGCCAAAGGACTGTTTGAAACTAAGACCCGTGTCTCAACAACGCTGTGTGCGTGGTGCTTTTGCACGCCTGAGACTGCCGTGTGGTCCGTGGTACTGTTTACGAGGTGCCTGTGATCGCATTGCCCCCGCAGCGTCCACGCTGCTGTATTGCTGTTTGTGGCCCGAGCCGTGATCGTAACTGAGGCTGCAAGTAAAGATCGCCGCCGCCGGCCCGAGCCGCAACGTGCTAACGGGGTACTTGGAACTGAGGACTGTGTCTCAGCGACGCTGTGTGCGTGGTGCTCTTGCACGCCTGAGGCTGCCGTGTGGTCCGTGGTACTGTTTACAAGGTGCCCCGTGATCGCATTGCCCCCGCAGCGGGAAACATCGTCCACGCTGCTGTATTGCTGTTTGTGGCCCAAGCCGTCATCGTAACTGAGGCTGTGAGTAAGGATCACCGCCGCCGGCCCGAGCCGCAACGTGCTAAAGGATTGCTTGAAGCTAAGGAAGCTACAAGGTGAAAGCGATCGTGATCGTTGTTCGTCAAAAGGAATCTGCCCAAGATCATCAGCGACGGAGAAGGCAGCGCCGTAACCTGTCTGGCTACAGCACCACCTAGCAACAGAGCCGCAACGTGATCGGGATCGCCCAGCAGGACGTCCGACGAGCGGGGAGAGAGAGAGAGCGAGAGCGAGGCAGCGCACCCCCCCAGGTAAGGCTTGGACTCCGGTCGGGAGCCGCAAGCGTGTGTGGCCTGGGGAGGCGTGCAGGAGGAGTACAGGAGTGCTCCGAGCTCTCTCCCGCTGCACCGCGTTAGACGCGCTGAGTCCCCGAGCGGCCCGGACCTGCCCAGCAGGACCGGGGCCGCCCCTGTAAGTCTATGACCGTTGTCTCTGCTGTTGGGGCCTAGTGGGGGCCCGAGTTGACCGAGCAGATTGCATTACGAACTGCCTGATTTCTGCATTATGAATCGCATTATTATTGCATTACGAACTGCCTGATTTTTGGCATTACGAATCGCATTATTATTGCATTACGAACTGCCTGATTCTTGCATTAAGGACTGTCCTATTATTACATTACGAACTGCATAGCATTGCATTAGGACTGCATTAGAGATCGTAACTTGCTCATTAATACCGCAAGAACCTACAAGTGATTGCCGGCCTAGTAACCGACCAAGTGAATTATTACGAATACGCATATGTTGGTTTTCTGTCGTTTGGTCTCATCGTATTCCTTTTTATAAAGATACTGTTATTTTTATGAAACCAGTGTGGTGTCCATTTGTGGTGTTATCACTGTGTTACTGGGAGTGTGGTTGCAAATACTTTACACATTGCCTTGGAGATAAGCCTGGCTGCTCGTGCCAAGCTACCAGGGGGTGAGCAGGGGTTATCTGAAGGTGTGTCCCTCCTTACCCTGACTAGAAGCAAGGGTCCCTATTTGGACTAAGGTACCTACCTCAGCCAACTAGAGACCCCCAGTTCTAACAGTAGACTAGTAAAATAATGAAACTTGAGCACTTGTATGTATGTGGTATTTCTATATCGCAAACCAAGCCAAAAGGCAGTGGAGCACTCTACAAGGTCAAATGCAGACAACGTTAAGGAGTGATAGGGAAGGCAGAAAGCTGATTTTGTGGACTGTTCATGCATTGGGATGCTTATAAATGCATCAGCATAGTTATAAAAGATTTTCTATTCATGCGAATTGTGAAGCTACTCAGTTGCAACTATTCACATGCACAGATCAACCTTAGTAGTTTTTAGGTCGAGCCTAGCGTTGCAGCGCGCATGCGCTACTCGCTCTGCGAGGCATGCAGTAATAGAGTATGGTGTGTAAGCCTCGCCTTCTCTCCGCCCATATTTTTTATTGGCTGGTGTCATTGTCCATGGTAAATGCTGGCTTCCGATTGATAATGAGGCTTGTTAGTCCCTCCTTGTTACCGCCCTGTCGCCATTTGGTACCTCCCATGAGGACTGGATCTTTTACTTGTGGCGTTACACGGTCTCCTTCATTAGTCGGTAAGCACTATTTTTTTTCAGTCGGCTTTGGCAATGGCGGCTGCGTGTTTATTTTAGCATCGCGCTTTCACTTTAACAATAGCTGCCGGCCAACCCCGCGAATGCTGTGTTGGGCAGCAGCTATTGATAAAGTGAAAGCGTGATGCAAATATAAACAAGCGGCTGCCTTTGCGCTGGGGACAGCTTGTTTTTATTATTATTTTGTTTCTGAATGGCTTGTGGAGAAATGTGGCATTGGCGTGCAGTGTGGCGATAAAGCAGCAAGGCTAAACCCACCAAGCTGCAGTCGTTGGACCACACGCAGCCCCAAAGGGCCAGCCTCTTGAGTAGAGAGCTACCGACTTTGGAGCTGGGAAACGGTTTACTATTGAAAAATAAAGGTTTTCATGGCACTGTGATAGCACTTGCGTACGTCCAGTAAGACTGTTGGTATTTTCTGAGCGGCAGATGCCTACCTGCTTGTGTGTCTGGAATGTGGAGGCGTCCTTTCATATTTTCCACCGTCCTTCCCGGAGTGCACACCTCTGCCTCACAAACACATCTCCAGGACACAGATGTCCCCGCTCAGTACACAGCTGTTTTTAACATCAAAGGCCTGTTTGCGGTTGCTTTCTTCAGCAGTAATATTCAGGCCTGCTAGAAACATTGCCTTAAAATTGTGATAAACGCGTTTTTGTACCCCAAGACCTTCACGCTTGCGCTTCCTGTCCGATCTCTTGGTGCAGTCTTTACTGTTCAAATGCTTTGCTCAGAAGCTTCTCTCAAAGTGCTTTTTTACATACCTGCCCCTCGCCCTCTTTTACAGGAAACAGATTCTTTTACCTCTCTGGTGCACTATACACTATATTTAAAAGCTCTTCCTATTAGACCCTCTGGTACTGCGTTTTTTAATTGGAATGTCTACAAGCTACGCTGTTATCACTGTGTTCAGGTGGATTACCCACAATAATAAACTGTTTTTAGGTCTGAGTTGCCAGTGGAGCTGTCTAGGACTTAATGTTTTCAGCTCTTTAAAATACGGCTTTGGCTCGAGGACCGCTCTTTCACCTCAAGTTATTGGCTAGTTGGTGCATCATACCGCCTTCTAGGTAGTGTTTCCATTGGAATGCACGAGGGACTACTTTACATCAGAGAAGGGCACTCCATCATCACACTGTCACGTTCACTAGTTTATCTCCTATATGCATTCTAGCCAGAAAGTAATCAGTTTTTGTTACTTTTTAACCCAGCACCGACAAAGCCAGTAAAACAGGCTTTAATGTGATGTAATGAACATAATTTTACATGTATTTTCCCTGCATTGGCTCGTTCAAGCCTGACTTACTGGCTTTGCCATTATTTTTACTATTGCTCCATGTAATTTGGTAATGTAATGCTATCCAGTCTACCGACCTTCCTGAAGATTGAAGGCTGAACCCGTGACCTTGATGTAACCCTTGGTTTGGTAGCGTGTCCAATCAAGTTGGCCACCCTGCTGCCGCCATAATTAGATGCACTACCCTGGACGCGCCCCATATTGGCACTGTATTTAGATGCTGACCAAAAAACTAACAGTAGGCACCGTGTACACAGTCCACAAGCGCCATGCTGCCTCTTTATTTACATGCTTGGTTGGCACGCCTCCTACGGTCACTGTATTTTGATGCCCTCTCCACTTAGCCTCTTGTAGGTGCTGCTTTGAGATGCTCTTCCCGCGGGTCTCAGAGCTGGAATTTGTTTAGATGCTTTGCTCACAAGTCCGTGGTGACCCTGTCTGTGCCGCGTACATGCTTCAACAATACAGAAAAGAACTGTTAGTAAGTACACATGGCCTCAAAGGTGTATTAGAAGAGTGCCCCAGTAAAAAGGAAGCATGCACCAAATAGGATGGGCGGAGTCAGAGTGATGTGCCAGACTTTTTCGTCACTAAAACTTGGAAGGTTGATACATGGCCAAACTCTGAATTACAGAAATTGAGGAATTGAAGCAGGAATTGAGACCTAAAGTGGCTTGCTGTGGTTAGTGAGGGGCTTCCCTGCTGAGTAGCATGAAGGGGTGGGTGCCTCATTCCTTTTAATATATAAATCTCAGTGCTTGTTCTGCTTATTCTCTTCTTGGCTATTTCCTTACATAGTAAACACTGTGTGCTGTTTTGCTTAGAAACCCAAGAGGTGGGAGTGAGGCCATCACCGCAGCAGACGGTGTCCCTGGCATGACTGACTGGTGTGTTCACTCAAAACATGAAGGGTTATGAGAAAGGGGAGTGTAAAGATTCTCACACACGGTTGGTGGAACATTGACCGCTTCGTGAGGGATTGCTTTGCGTCCCTTTGTCTTTGTCAAGGATGAGGTGTGCGAATAACATTGGGAGAGGGGCTCTGAGTTAGGGAGCAACCTGTAGTTATGGATTTGGGAAGTGGAGAGAGGGGCAGACTGTCAGGGCAGAACAGTGCTGCATTAGGCTCTTCACGCAGAACTCTTCAAGCAGTCACCACTCATGGGCATGTTTCTCGGCTGCTGTAAGAGAGCTGCTATTCCTTCCACACCCTCCCATTAATTCCATGTCTCCTTACCAATAATTCATTGATTCCTTCTCATTAGTGCACAATCTCCCTTTAATCTGTGCTTCTCAAATACCTAAGCAATTTGTGTTCAATAAACGTTCTCTCCACGCACAACTTCCTTGAATCTTTCCAGTCTGGATTAGGCTGTCTCCGTTCCACAGGGATGTTTCTAACTTGAGTCTCAACCTACATCTACTTTGCTATCCATGCCCTGTTATTCTCTTTCCTCCTACACCTTTGACACAGATAACCAAACTGCGCTCCTGGCCTTCCTGAAGATCTCAGACCCGGCTCTAGCACAGCTTCCTATGTCCCATCTGGACAGTCCTTAAGCGCCACTTGGCACCCCCCACCAGCCACGCTTCTGGCAGTAGGAGTATTTCATAGATTGGACCTCTGCACTGTTCTGTTCTCTAGACCATGTCTTCCGATTTCCTAACCCTGTTATTTCATACCGATCACCTGTTTTCACATGACACCCAAACCTCTTTCTCCATTCCCAACTTCACCCTTCCTCGCCACTTACACGTCAAAATCAGGTTACTTCACATCCATCTTAACTGGATGCCTTTTCGCTCTCTGAAATCCGAACTAATCTTATCCGTATATACAACCCACATCCCTGCCTATCTTCTACTGTGTGGTGATATGATGCTGGTAGAGATCAGCTAGAATACTGTGATGTCATCTAGAGTGTTGATGAGCATCATATCCTGAGTGTTCCCTGAGTGGCAGTTACAGCTTGTGTCTTGGCTGTGCCAGCTGGGACGGCACACACATTTTTTGTTTTAATTACCTGGTTCTCTTCTAATACAGAGAGATTTTATTTTCTGATCTAAACAAGACATTAAGCACAAGTGTATTCTCTGTACAAAACAAAGCATTAAGCAGTTTTGTTAAATTTTTAGACGCTTTGTTTTCTTTCTTCTCCTCTTCTTTTCTTTTTCATTATTCTTTATTTTTAAAAAAATATATTTAACTATTTTTATTCCACAGGTACTCTTACAACATGCAAAGTGTCACTCCGCCAGCACCTTTTCTGCAAGTACCCGGTGATCCACCATTAGAATGGAAATTATGGGTTAGATCGTTTATGGCGTACTTAGGTGCAATTGATGGCCAAAGATATAGACCTGAGAGGAAAAAGAATCTCATGCATTATCATCTGGGAGTCGAAGGTCAAAATGTATTTGACCATTTACCTCCATATGACCCTCCTGATGGTGAAGATCCAGACGAGTTTGAAATAGCTGTGGCACAATTAGATAAGTACTTCACCAAAACAAAGAATATTGTGCTGCACAGATACAAGTTTTTCACAAGGATGCAGAAATCTGATGAGAGTATAGATAGTTTTATCACAGCTTTAAAAATTTTAGCCTCAAAATGTGAGTTTGATAACTTCACATCTCAACTCGTGAGAGATCAACTTGTTGCACGATGCTACTGTAAAAAGATTCAAGAGAGATTACTTACCTGCAAAGATCCTACTTTAGATAAAGCAATCCGAAGTCCTCCTGAGGCTCAGCCGGGAGAAAGCTGCGGTTCGGCGCTAGTACCATTTTATTTAATTGCTTTAAAATCATTCAGTATATTCTTAGCTGTTTTTAAAACTGTTTTTACTTGGTTTTGAAATTGAATTGCTGTTTGCACATACTGAAGGCTCTATACTCCCCGGCGCCGCACTGCTAACGCGGGACAGACATTTTGGGAGGAGCTCTGGTTAGCGGGCTAGTCTCTACAGCCCTGGGGATACTTAAAGACAGGCTGGCGCGAACGCGCAGACCAAAGTCCTCCTGAGGCTCAGCCGGGAGGAAGCTGCGGTTCGGCGCTAGTGCCACTGTTATTTAATTGCTTTAAAATCATTCAGTATATTCTTAGCTGTTTTTAAAACTGTTTTTACTTGGTTTTGAAATTGAATTGCTGTTTGCACACACTGAAGGCTCTATACTCCCCGGCGCCGCACTGCTAACGCGGGACAGACATTTTGGGAGGAGCTCTGGTTAGCGGGCTAGTCTCTACAGCCCTGGGGATACTTAAAGACAGGCTGGCACGAACGCGCAGCGGACGCGCCGCTGGCGCGCCGAAGGCGCGCCTAAGGCAAGCCCGTCTGCGCCCGTCCGCGCACCGTCTGCGTCCAGCGCCAGCCATCCTGCCAGTTACAATACAGAAATAGACAAACCCATGCCCATCAATTACACCAGCAGGACCTTACATAAGTATAACACTATTGCCTCAAAAGCAAACTGTTTATGTGTTTCATTTGACACCTGGTCTATATATAGACAAACAACATGCCCTGGCTGTTTAACTATACTACCAGACTTTTTATTTCAGAAAACAGAAGGGAATCAAAACACAGGTAAAAAGAACAAACGACACGATAAAGCCAAGATCGGGAAGTATGCCTTGTTAAATGCCAGATCCTTAATCAAACATAGCGTGGAATGTGCCTCCCTTATCGAAGAAGAAGATATAATCATCGCATTTATAACTGAATCTTGGACGGACGATGCGTCGGGTCCGGATCTGGTGAAAGCTACACCAGCAGACTACCTCTCATTCACTCTAAATAGACCACATAGGAAGGGGGGTGGCCTAGCAGTAATCTACCATAAGTCCCTAACAGCGACTTTTAAGCTCTCATCTAATGAGGAATGCGAAGCTTTGGATTTTAGCTTTTATTTCTCTGATCACCACACATTTAAAGGCACTCTCATTTACAGACCACCGGGCCCCAGAAGTCCGTTTATTACAAAAGCTGCTTCCATGTTTGAAAATGGCCTAAGTGCCAGTTCGAACACTATTTTGGGAGATTTCAATTTCCATTTAGAAGCACAAACTGACCCAGAATCCTCAAACTTGATAGATCTAATGAGCAGCCTTGACTTAAAGCAATTAGTCAACGGCTCCACCCACAAAGCAGGACATACATTGGATGGAATATTTTCCAATAATGAGCGTCTATCTGTTATTGGTCTTCATCCAGTGGTCTGGTCAGACCATAAGGTAGTGCTGTTTACAATAACTACACCCGATCGACATGTTATGAAACCAACATCCAAACAGATATCTAGTAGAGCTTGGAACAAGGTAGCCACGAACGAACTACAAGAAGTGCCAACGTCCACATCCTTCAGTCTTCCAACTGACCTGGACGAGGCTGTGCTTCAATATACAAACTGGCTGGAATCAGCCGGAAATAAACTTGCCCCAAAGAAAGTCCTTCGATCTAGTAGAGCACGACCCTCCTCACCATGGTATACCCAAGAACTTAGAGACCAGAAATTGGTCTGTAAGCATCTCGAGAGATCCTGGAGGAGGGAATATAAGGATAATGAAAAAAACGATTATAAAGTAGGCTTAGCCAAGTATAAAAAAATGCTACAAGACACGAAGCAAGATTTCTTTATGAAAAAAATAAACTCAGCCAAAAACTCCACGAAAGAACTATTTAAAACAGTAACTACTTTAGCATATCCAGCCCCTCCGCCCATCCAGGCCAATCAGGAATTGTATGACAAAATCGCAAACTTTTTTTTAAAAAAGTTGATGCCATTTTTTCATCTTTTACCAACACAGAGTTTAAAACTTCTACTAACACTCTCCTGATGCTGAGACAGGACTTAATCCCGGGTCTCAGTTAATCAAGTTTGCCGGAATTACCACCATAGACATCTTGAATGTTATGTTGAAAGTTAAAACGGGTTCCCCCTCCGACCCATGTCCAGTCTCATTTTTAAAACAAGCAGCTGAGCCTGTTGTTCTCACTCTGACCACTATTATAAATGCCATGTTTACAGAGGGATACTTTCCCAAACTATGGAAAGAGGCATCGATACTGCCCCTGCTCAAAAGCCAAGTCTGGACCCTAAAAACGTGAACAATTATAGACCTATATCCAGACTCCCTCTTCCCGCAAAAATTGCAGAGAAGATCATGAATGAACAACTTAGTTCCTTCATTGAAAAAGCCCAGGTATTAGACCCTACACAATACGGCTTTCGTAGTGGCCATAGTACGGAAACTGCGCTTTTTAAATCGACTGAAGAGATCAGGGCCATAATAGATCAGGGAGGAAAAGCAGCCATGATTATGTTGGATCTCTCTGCGGCCTTCGACACAGTCCATCATGCTCTGTTGATGGACAGGCTGCGAGAGATCGGAGTACATGGTATGGCGTGGAGACTACTTAAATCATTTCTGTCAGACAGACGACAGACAGTCACCCTAGGCGAATTTGCTACCAAACCATACTCTCTACCTTGTGGGGTCCCCCAAGGATCATCATTAAGCCCGACACTTTTTAACATATATGTGTCGCTTTTGGCCCCATTGATTGAATCATTTGGTTTCAATTTGACATCATATGCAGATGACACCCAAATTGTGGTGTCACTAAGGCCAGGAGAACTGCAGGGAACAGCATCCAGATTTCACGATTGCATGATAGCAGTGGGTAACTGGATGGCCCAAAATTGCCTCAAACTGAATTCTAGCAAGACGGAGGTGGTTTTATTCAGTAATGATGTCAACTTTTGGACCCCGGAATGGTGGCCAGACACACTAGGTCCCCTTCCCACTCCTGTCAAAAAGGCTAAAAATTTGGGAGTCTGGATAGACAACAAACTTAGCCTCAAGGATCAGGTGAATACAGTGGTCTCTTCCACCTCCTACATCCTAAGAGCCTGTAAGAAAATCTTGCCAATCCTGCCCAAAGAGAGTCATCAGTTAATCATCACGGCTCTAGTAATGTCATGACTGGATTACTGTAATAGTTTATATGTCAATATCCAGGAAGGACTAATGAACAAATTGCAACTTCTGCAGAACGCAGCAGCCAGACTGCTGACTGGCACTCCCAAACATGCCTCTATTTCAGCAGAAATTAGAAGGCTCCACTGGTTGCCAGTGCGAAAACGGGTACAGTTCAAGGCTCTGTGTACAGTACACAAGGCACTTTATAGAACTGGGCCCAACCATCTTAAAAAGCAATTTCAATGGTACACACCAACTAGAAGTTTACGCTCTTCAGATGCTAAACTGGTGGTGGTACCTTTTGCAAAAAAAGCCAACTGGGGGGGAAGAAGCTTTGTGGATGGGGCTGCTAAGGCATGGAATGGCCTCCCGATGTATCTTAGAGCCTTGCCAAGCCTACTGGCCTTTAGAAAGGCTTTGAAGAGGTGGCTTTTTGCTGGCTAGGCTCATTCTCCGTCAATCTCCCCTTTCTCACCTTTGGACACAGGTAGGATTTCAAGTAGCGCCAGGACACCTTCGGGTAGCAGTTCGCGCTTTAGAAATGTCAATAACATTAACATTAACATTAACAATCGACATTGCCAAGAGCATCGAAAGTTCAATGGAGGATGCAAAGCAACTCGAAACTGCTCTATCCAATACCACCATTTCTGGTGCTGTCTCTACCAAACCTCCTACTGTCAAACCTCCTTTTATCACACGTGATAATATCAGATGACCAAGCATGCCTAGAGGTGGAAGAATTTTCACGCAAAGTAGACAATTCAATCCCAGAATCTATTGTTATACATGTGGCTCATCCTTGCATGTCTTATCTTTTAAAAATTGTCCAGCCATCAACCAACAATGTGGCCAGTGCGGCAAAATGGGCCATTTTGCCAAAGTCTGTATGAGTGGCAGAAGAAGAAATGTAAGATGTGTTATTAATGAAAGTGATAATTTCTATGATGAAGATGTCACTAGTCAGGAACATGTTGTAGTAGTTAAAAACTGCAATGAAAAGCGAAATTTACTACATATTCCTGACCCTGAGGTTAATGTCACTATTGAAAAGAATCAAATTCAAATGCTAGTAGATACAGGAGCACGCATTACTATTGTATCACAAGATAAGTATATTAGATTTTGGCTGAAAAGAGCCTATTGCCTCCGGATATTCTCACTGTAGCCTTTGAAGGTAGTAGAATTGAATTGTTGGGCTATTTTTGGGCTACTATAGGTGTTTTAGGGGAATCCATCAAAGGTAAAGTGTATGTTGCAAGACGTGGGATCAATGTGCTTGGTCTTCTTCATCAAGCTGAATTTGGATTGACTATCAAACCTGGTCTAGCTAATCCTGTTTTTATTGACAGACAACCTAATCAATGCTCTTCTTTCACTTCTGTCACTGATTCCCTGTCCACCATTCAAATGAGCAGTAATTGGAAATGCAAGTTCAGCAAAACTTTTGAAGACCGTCTTGGTAAGATCACCAATTTTCAACTATCTATTAAAGTTAAGGATAATGCCATTCCAGTCAAACATAGATTATGCAGTGTTCCCTTAAGCATTAGAGGTGATCTGTCCAAACATTTACAAACATTGTGCGATCAAGGTATTATTGAAAAAGTTGAGTCTACCCTTTGGCTTTCTCCCATTGTTTTGGCCAAGAAAAGGTCTGGGGATTTGAGCATGTGTGTTGACTTGAGGAGCCTCAATGAAGCCATCTGGGTAGACGGTTTTCCCCTTCCACGCATTGAGGATCTCATCGCTAAAGTACGGTCATCTTCATGGTTTACTAAGCTGGACCTTAAAGCCGCTTATCACCAAGTTGAATTACATCCTCAGTCCCGACACCTTACAGCTTTTGTTACCCCTGATGGTGTCTTTCAATTTTGCCTTCTTCCCTTTGGTCTGGCCTCTGCGGCCGCTGTTTTTCAGAGACTCATGACTGAAATGTTTAATCATAACCCTCATGTAGTGGTCTTCCAAGACGACATTCTTATTTTCACAAAAACTGAAGCTGAGCATGATTCAGTGATTGATCAAGTCTTCAGTGTGTTAGAAAGCAGAGGAGTGACGCTACAGAAAAGCAAATGCACCTTCAAAGTAAAAGAGATTGAATACTTAGGTCATATCATCTCAGAACATGGTATAAAACCTAGACCAGGCTTGGTCAAGAGTATTGTTGAGGCGCCCGCTCCTCAGAACAAGGAGCAACTCATGTCCTTCCTTGGTCTTTGTGAGTTCTATGCAAAGTTTATGAAGGATTTTGCAAAAACCACTGAATGTTTCAGAACACTACTAAAGAAAGGAGCTACTTTTAAATGATCAGAAGAGTGTGAGAAAGGTTTTCAATTCATCAAAGATCATATTGTTAAAGCTCCGGCTCTACAAGCCTTTGTCGAAGGTAGGCAAACTGTTGTCACGGTTGATGCTTGTGAGTATGGTGTAGGAGCTGTGCTGTCGCAACATTTTGAGGGAAAGGAGCACACGGTGGGATTTGCCTCCAGGACTCTTCGTCCTGTTGAACGGAAGTACTCCGTTATTGAAAAAGAGCTCCTGGCTTGTGTCTGGAGTATCGAGAAATTCAAGCCATATTTGTGGGGTAGATCTTTTATTCTCAAGACCGATCATCGACCTTTGGTTGACATTCTGTCTGGGAAAAATATTAAACGCACCACTGCTCGCTTGGCCAGGTTGTCTACCAAACTACTTGAGTACACTTTCAGTGTAGAATATTTTCCTGGGGGAAGGAATAGCAGAGCATATTGCCTTTCCAGGCTTCCCATCTCCGATACTGATGAGCAAGACTGGGAGACTGAAGTAGAAGAGTGTTTTGTGGCAAATGTTAATCAGGAGTTCTTATCTTTTGTAGAAGATGACTGGATAACTGAAGTTGATAGGGATGTTGTGCTCAGGGAAGTTGCTTTACTTATCAAAAAAGGTTGGCCAAAAGAGAAATGTCTTTCTTCTGATCTCCAGATGTTCTGGAAGGTTAGTAATGAGCTTTCGGTTGAGAGTGGAAAAGTAGTCAGAGGCGACAAACTGGTACCTCCTATGTGCTACCGAGATAAAATTATTTTAGCCGCTCATTCAGGTCACCTTGGTGCTACCATTACTAAAAGAAAAGTCAGGTCTGATTTTTGGTGGCCTAGGATGGACACCCAGGTTGATGAGTTGGTTAAACAATGTGAACGATGCAACGCCAGTGACAAAGTTCTTGTCTTAGAGGGTATTGTTGAATCCCCTGTACCTCCTCCTGGTAGAGCCTGGCAGAAGTTAGGCATGGACTTTCTTGGACCTTTTCATGTTCTTCCTGCCAATTCAAGATATTTTTTGGTTCTTATTGATCATCTGTCTAGGTGGGTTGAGGTTGAACTCATTAGTGTACCCAACTCCAAGGGTGTCATTGACTGTTTGAATAGAATTTTTCTCAGGGAAGGTTATCCTGAGGAAATTCTTACAGACAACGGTGTCCAATTCGTCTCGCACAAGATGAATTCCTTTCTACGAGTTTGTGGTATTAAACACACCAGAACCCCTCTTTATCACCCGCAGAGCAACGGCAAAACTAAGAGATTTAACAGAGTTGTTGTGAAGTGTGTTCAAGCAGCTTTCAGTTCCAATTGTTGTATTTTTCAAGCTGTGAAGGATCTAGTTTGGTCATACCATACATCGCCTCATGTTGCCACCAATTGTAGTCCATTCGAACTTATGAGAGGGAGAAAAGCTTCTTCACAGGTCTATCCCTTTTGGATGGTAAAATCTTTCCATCATGGTGGTGACATGAGGAGCATGTGGGAATCCGCCAACAAAAAATCATCTGAGACATGCGTTAAAAACATTGAACCTACTGTCCAAAAAGAAATCCACAAGATTCGTGTGGGAGATTGGGTTAGAGTAAAAAAAACCGTCTCAGTAAGAAAAGGTCTTTCTAAATTTCTAGATTCTCAGCAGGTTGTAGATATTCGCAAGAATGCTGTGAAATTGGCTAATGGAAATTGGTGGAGCACCTCACGTGTTGCTAAGGATCCTTGTTCTTCTCCCAGAAATGTGAAATCTGACAATAATGTTTCGGGGGGATGGTGTCAGGAAGAGTACCAGGGTTCTTGCCAGGCCAAGTAGATTACGAGATTATGTATAAGTTTATGCATAAGGTTAAATGTGTTTTACTTACATTGACCTTCAGTTTTATTTCCCTCTTTCTTTCTGTATCCTCTTTTCCTTTTCCGTTGTTTCAGTTTCTTTTTGTTAAAAGGGGGGAAGTGTGGTGATATGATGCTGGTAGAGATCAGCTAGAATACTGTGATGTCATCTAGAGTGTTGATGAGCATCATATCCTGAGTGTTCCCTGAGTGGCAGTTACAGCTTGTGTCTTGGCTGTGCCAGCTGGGATGGCTCTCTGTACCCTGCAATAAATACTTCTTGTGGAAAACTTCTACAGCGTCAGTTACACTTCATTTCATACTGTCTCAGTGTTCCTTCCCTACGACCCCTGTGTCTTGAAACTTGGGAATGCACTTCAACTTTCAGCAAACCGAAACCCTTATAAACTCCAAGGCCCTATAGAAGCTAGACTATTTCTATAGCCTCTGCTTTGTTTCATCCAACTTAAGCCACCTCGGCAAGCCCATCACTTTCACCCTCAAGCATGATACTCTTCCTCCAGAGGTCAACCTTCTCTCCCATTGAAAGGCAGACTGGTTATTTGCTGAAAACAGTCTTACTGTTCACAGCATAGCACCTCCTTAATAGTATGGCAGTATTCACATCCTTTTCCCAACCTGCACCCTTGCCTCTGCCACCCATCACATTTTTGCCACCGACAAACTTCCATGTGTAGTGTGGATGGCTCAGCCTTCTCAATTAAAGTCTTCAACACTGAATTCCCCACCTCTCTCCTCCATCACCCAAGAAGGACTACAGGCTCACTTCTTGGCAATGGAAATCCATGCACATGGCCTCTTCAGAAATTCTAGGGACACTTGGAATATATTTTGAGGTCAGATCCGTTACTACTGAAGTTTGAAACCATAATTGTTCAGTCAATCCTATGACTGTAACACAAGATCCCCAGTGAGGATGCAATTGTGATGCAGCAAACTTGTGTAATACCATAGCATCAATGCTCTGTACTGAAGGATTTGTTTCTGCCACATCGAAATAGACCTGGACTACACTAAGAACAACTCTGACCCCATAGTAAGCCAATTTCTCTCATTACCAGATCTTTTTGGCAATAATTGAATGTATGGTGTGTCAAAATAGGAAAGAGGTAGCACGTTGGTGCAGAATAAGATATAAAAAAAACATTTGTTTTATCTCTACTTTTTCTTCCTCCATTCCATGAATTTGGTTTATGTATACAGTGATGGAGTACATGGCCCATATGTAGTATAGTATTTTGTAGTGCCTACTATCTTACGTGGGATGCTAAAGCACTTGTCCATGCAATTACCTTGCTACACCATATGGCTATGTGGTTGGAAGTGTGTTGTTCTTGCTTTGAGCCCTTGTGAAAAATGTTTCCCTGTTATGTCTGATGATCACCGTGGTGCACAGTGCTTAGTCGTGTGATGTGAGTGTGAGAGATCGGTGCACATTTTAAAAATGTGTGTTATGCTGGCAGCTTCGATTAGCTCAGCAGGTCTCTTGAGTCCCTTTCTTGTGTTGGCAGTTTATATTTTGTATTCTCCATCCAAACACCTTTGCTGGCTTTGGCAGGCAGTCTTACGCTCAGTGATCATATGGGTCAAACAGCAAGGGGGAAATCTGAGATCTGCGTGCATAGGCTTCTTTACATTTCTCCTTTATATGATTGCAATTATGAGATGTCAGTTGAAGAGATTTTCCAAAATGCATTGCATTATCATCATCCTTTTTGTAATTAAAGCATGTCCATGCTCCGAGTATAGGATTATTGGAGACCTGCAGGGTGGACAGTTTTAAAGTCCTCCTATGACCAACAATTTATTACAGATCTCTGTGGATTGACAGGCCTGTCTTTTTAGTACCTAGTGGTTAGTTAAGTGGGTTGGTAGAGTCTGTATCTGTGCCATCGAGCTGTCGGCTGTCAAGGATCCATAGGTCCTTTCATGCGTAATATGCCTCTTCCTTTGACAAATTGTAATGAAACGGTATAGCATATCATTTGGTAAAATGGATTCTATCAAATTGATACCGTCAGGAAGGCTAGAGTAACTGTCCTCCATTTTGTGGTTAGAATCCATCCTATATGTCATTAGGAAGGTTGCGGGTCTTCAGGTGCAGAGTGGAAGCGGTTACTTCTAGCACTTGTTGGAGAGGCGTATTGTATGGTTTGGATGGTGCAATTATATTCCAACCTTATGTCAAGGTCATTGCAAGGTTATGTTGGGGGGCGAGCTCCCCAAGTTTGGTCCGGTGCCTCTGTCTCTTGTTGGAATGGTTACACACCAAAATTATGCAATTACCACCCTCCTTGCAGTCTTCGAACATTTGAGCTCTCCTCTTACAGTCCAGCCTTTCATAGATCTTCATTTGCGGGCTAAGCTTTTTCAGTTTTAGCCCCAAAATTATGGTCTAGTGTAAGGTATCAAATTTGCATCCTCCCATCTTCTTTTCCAAAAACAACTAACAAGCTTCCTCTTCTACTAAAAGTCATGTTTACCTGAAATGAGTTTTTTAGGTCTCGCCTAGGCAGCTCTTGTGCTGTCTCTTCGAGACATGCTGTATCCAGAATATGGGCATAAAGCTCTGCCCACTTCCAGCCCATCTTTTTAATTGGCTCCTGTCTCTGTCCTTTGTAAATGGTGGCTTTTCATTGGTCAATAGGCTTAGTAGTCCCTCCTTAGTACTGCCTTGTCTTTTCTTGTTACCTCCTGTTACGTGTTGTTACTCCCTAGGTTTTAATTACATCCTCAGCGCACTGTTTTCTTACAGGGCTTCAGACAGGACACATGCTTAATCATAAACAAGGCTTGCAGTGGTTACTTTACTCACTAGCACATCTCAAATTTATATGACACCTTTTAGAAAATTCCCTTCATCAGCTCCACACAGAGTACAACCTAATCCGAAATTAATATAATAATTCTTTTGTCACATTTCAAAGCTAATAATTGTATATATGCACATAGCTATTTGAATGTACTCGTGGTACTCTCTTGCATGCAATGCATTATGGGTAGGGTGGATTTACCATATCTTCTGCAAGGTGCAGTATCATATGTGGCCAAAAGAGGTCCTATGGGGCCCTCTTTTGGCCACATATAGTACTGCACCCCGCAACATGGCTAGGTAAAAAACATTGGCATTTATAATGCCAATAACTCCAACTTTGCAGGGTGCAGTGCTATATGTGGCCAAAAGAGGTCCCATGGGACCTCTTCTGGCCAATTATGGTACTGCACTCTGCAGCATGGCTAGGTAAAAAACGTTGGCATTATAAATTCCAATAACCCCAACTCTAACAAAGGCGAGACCGATTGCATTTCCAATGCGATAGGTCTCGCATTTGTTAAAGTTAGAGCTGCTGACAATGTTTTTTACTTTTGCTATTTTACACCATTGGCAATAGCGCTATGCAATTATAATAACTCCACTGCAAATAAAAAAACAAAAGTAAAAAACATTGTTATTTTCAACACCAACAGCTCTAACTTTAACAAATTCGAGACCTATTGCATTGCAAATGCTTGTTAGTTATGTTTTTGTAGACTAGGGCTTTCATGTGGGTTGGCAGGCAGAGAAGATAATATGCCGCAACTGTACGCAGACAGACTTTCCTTCATCCAGGTCAAATATGGACTCAACCTTGGTTCATCCAGCACCGGCGTAGTGTTGTGGGCCCTGGGCCCACATGCTACCAATAATGGACGCGGACACCGGGTGGTAGGGCACTGGAACTGGCCCAGGGCACGTGCGCCCGGCCCCTTTTATTATCAGGGTCACCTGACTGGTGACGCCTGTGATGGGTGGGTGTTGGTGTGAGTGTAACACAGAGCAAAACACTAGAAAGTTTCCAGCAGGACACTAAATCCTTCCCAAACTTTAATGAAAAGAAACAAACAAAAGTCCAACCTATAAGGAAAACAAATAAACAATACACAGCACCAAGTAAGTCTCCTCAGGCCATCTGCCAGGCAGCGCTGGAGCTTTGGACCGCATGGTCAGGATGCTTTAGTCCACCTTGGTGATGTAGTTCAGACCGGCCTGGTCAAACGGTGTGGAAGTCTATTTACAGTGTTCTAATAGCAGGGCATCTGGAGCGGTGATGGAGTCCACTTTGGAGATCTTGCAGGCGCTCAGGTTCCGGTGGACGACAAACCTACAGCTATTGAGGATGACCTTGGTGGATGAGGCCCTTCCTTGGAGGCAACGTCCTTGATGATCTCTCCAGTTCCCGATAGCCGAGCAGCTTCAGACTTGCCTCTCCTGCCTGGACTCCCCTCTCACAGGAGTTTCCTGGAGGGCCTTCCTGCTGGGCTGCCATGGGACAGTGTGGACTGTGCGGGCTTTGTGTAGGCCGCGCGAAGGCGTCGCTGAGGAACTGCCAACAGAACCACAGCCAAGTCAATCATGTAGCCGCAGAGGGTGGTGTCTCAGTCTTGGTGTTCTCGCCATCAGGGCTCAGGTTCTGTGCCTTCCTCAGATGGTCTTTGGGTGACCAGTCTTCGTCTGTGACCTCCGTGCTTCCCGGTGCCTGTCGTGGAGCTGCTGCCGACGCATCTCTCCGATCCGGATTCCCCTCTCACAGGAATTCCGTTGAGGCCCTTGCCCCTGGATTGCCATGTGACCGCGTGGGCTGTGCGGGCCTTTCGTAGGCCGCGCCGAGGGGTCACTGCAGAACTCCCAACAGAGCCACGGCTGAGCCTCGTGTAACCCCAAGGGTGGATGGTCCAATGGTCGAGACCGCTCTTTTTCGGCAGGCATCCAGTTCACGGGGACACACAGAAAGTTCCTGGGTGGCAAGCGTCCCACAGCACCAGGAATGCCTCGATGAACTCCGGCTGTCTTGAGTGGGTGGATCCACTCTGGTGGTATGATGCTCCTTTGATGTTCCTGGTGATGATGCACTTTGGATGATGAACATGGTAACTTTCCTTCAGTTGGGCAAACAGGCGGCGATCTCTTGCTTTCGGTGACCTCATGGATTGAGGAGGACTGGAGGGACTTCGTGGCCACTTGCAGTTGTCTTCCAGCAGGTGCACTTGCTAGGCGTGGTGCTATCGATGCCAAGCAGCCGGTGACAGGTGAGAGGACGATCGAACTGCGAAGCGTGGGGCCTGGACGCAGATCGCGCTTGCTAGCGGCTTACGGTTGGTCCTCCCGCGAAGCTATCTCCAGTGACGTCTCTGCACCCCGGTGGCTGGCTTGTGCTGATGAGCACCTTCTCCAGTGCTGGCACGAGTCCTCTGTCCTGTAGCTCTTCTCCTTTCTGTCTTGCACGCCTGTGGTGGTTGTTTGCCCTGTGGCGTCATGCCACTCTCCTTCCTTTCTTCGCGGAGTGGCATCATGCCACGCTCTTCCCCTTCTTCCGACCAGGTTCATCACTCGGATGTGGCGGCCTGCCACATGTCTCATGTTTGCACCACATGGACATTTCGCTGGTCATGTCCAGTTCTTGAGACGGTCTTTCCTTTTCTGCGGACCTGTTGCAGGTCTGTCCTGTCGGTAGGACTTGCTTCTTCCTCTTGAAGACCTTTCACGGGCACCATCCCCTCCTCAGGGATTTCGCGATGCTCCTCTTCTCTTCACTCGAGGGCGTCGTGCTTGTGCCTCGAGGCTGCGCCGTCATGGTGCTTGATCCTGCCTCCGTTCAGGCATGCTTGGCGGGGTTGGTCACTTCAAGTGACGCGCTCCTTGCTTGCGGTGCAAATGTGGCGTCTGGCCACGTGTCGCCTGTCGTCGGAGCACACGTTGACACATTGCAGTGGCAGCTTGCCATGTGAAGTGTGCCACTCTCCTCTTGCCTACCTGGGGCCACTGGCAACTCTGTCTTGTGGCAGTGTGAGGGAGGACACTCTGCTGTCTTCGGCATTGCTTCTTCTCTTTGGAGAGGTCTCTCTCTCCTGGGCGTTTGCCTGTGCTGCCAAGCTTCTGGGTGCATGCGTCGCGCACCTCAGACTTCACGCTCTTGGATCTTCTTTAGGGCACCCTCTTCTGGGGTATGGCGTGCCCATTTTCCTTGCTTGCTGTGACGTCCATTCACCACGTGGGGCGTGTTGTGCAGTTTCCTCTCTCGTGGTGGCGTCAGACAGCCACTGGGGGTCACGCAGTCTGTGCCTGTTCTCCACGTACTTCCTAGTGGCGCTTGCTTTCCTTCTTGGGCTTTGCTGCTCTTGTCTGCTTGACGCTGGTGCAGCTTTGGACTTCTTGGGGCTGTTGGTGAGGTGTGACGGTCTCTTTCTCCTTCGAAAGTATAGGCAGCCCATTGGGGCATGTGGTGCATTCATCATCTGTCCTGGCTGTCTCTTGTGCTGTTCCTGCTGTTAGGGGCAGGGACACTGTCACTCTCCTTTTGAATTTGTTAGGTCAGGCGGGGCATCAGGCTATTGACTTACTCTTTCGTGTGTGAAGGTGTAGGTCACGGCAGCTTGCTTGATTTGCGTTGGGGCCTTAGCACAGTGCGATACTTCACCACTAGGTGGCACTGCAGAATCAGTCCTAGGCCCAGTGGCTTTCTTGATGCTGCGGGCGTGGTGCAAGCTGTCTTGAGGCGCGGTCACTGCAAGTGACCCAGGGTAGTCCTCTTTGCAGCTGCAGGCTGAGGTGAGTGTTGGCTTTTGTCCTCAGGGAGTGGTGGGAGCTGAGAACTGCTCAAACTGGCTTCCTTCCCTCCCTGGAAGCCTCACCGGTGTTAGCCTGGTGAAAGGACTTGTCAGCTTCCTTCAGCATGCTGGGGCAGACTCCCTCAGGTTTGCTTCATGTAGCCCACTATTGTTATATGCGGTGTGGCTTACTGACCGCTAGGTGGCGCTGCGGGCATCTTCAGAGAGGACCACACAGCTTTCCTTGCGCTGCTGGCTCTTATGGTTTTGTCGGGTGCTGCTAGGTTGTAGGTGCCATTGTGGGACGTTGTCCCGGTGCGATTATGCGACTATGTGGCACTGCCGTGGTCGCGGCCACCTTCCTCACTTGCTGCGTATGCGCTGAGGATGCCGATGCCCAGTGGGGGGATGCACATGATGGTTCAACGCAACAGCCACTGGAGGGCGCTGCAACTATCCCTCTTTAAGGCGGAGGGCAGCTTCGCTGAGCGCACACGCCGGCGGTTGTGCAGACGGTTGCTGGGGCATTCGGTGCAGATGCGGCCTCAGGACATTTGCAGCAGGGGCTGGTATTGTTTCTCTGCACTGCGGAATATGCAGGCACACTTCACGGACCTCCGATCTCCTGCTTGGGCCCCGTTAGGCCACCACCCTCCTGGTCAGGCATGCCGGTACCCCTCAAGCACTTCCACATCGGGCTCAGAGGTGATCGGCGGCGTCAGCAGTCACCTCTCACTAGTGCACCGGCCTGCAGGAGACGGGCAGATGACAGTTGGCGGAGTCGCCGACGGGTGTTTCTGCAGGTAGGGGGCACTACGGATATGTCTCTGGGAAGGAACACGGGCACTCTGCAGACCGCTTACAGCAGGCAGGCAGGCAGGTGAGGTGCTGCACTCGCGCAGCGGCTGTTAGAGGCAGCGTTGTGGGGCCACTGCAGGCATTTTTCTCCAGGGCAGCGGAGCCGGCTAAAGTTTGTAGAGGCAGTTTATTTTGCCTGGGGCTGCTTTGCACTTTGGTCACTTGCTGTGGCTCTGCGGGGCTTTGTAGATAGTTTTCGTGTCAGGCCATGGGAGTCTCTCCTTTAATCGCGGGCCGTGACACTCACTAGCAAAACAGTGCAGGGTTCCAATGCAGCGCTGGGTCGGACGCGGAGTCTCTTCTGACGCTTAGGGGGCCTTTTGCGGGCATGGATTGCCACTGCTACAGCGCTGCTTCTACACAGAACGCGGCAGCCTCCTTATTACTGCTGGCCTCGCTGACATTAGAGAGACCGGCGCAGGGCTTTGTTCACGCCGCGCTGATCAGGAGCTCCGGCATGCAGGAGCTGTAGCGGTATCTCGTGCACTGTCCAGCCCCATTTAGAAAACCGCTTCTCTCTTTTTCCCACTGTGTTGGCAGGCGGGGGCACTTCTTGAGCTGTGGGGCTTCTCACAGTGCTTGTTGGCAGTCACAGTGCCGACTGCGACATGCATTTGTATTTCTCCCCTTCGCCAGGGGTATATTGTTCTACTCCCAGGCTCACCTCTTGCCGATCTGCTCCTGCTTTACGGAGGTCTAAGCAGGCAGGAGACTGCATGTCATGGAGCTGGGCGCTGCCACCTTTCTCACGGGACTGTGTGGGGAGTGCCTGGGCACAGACTGCCCATCCCCCTACGACCACCGAAACTGTGCAACCGGCAGGCACGTGGGGTCAGACCCGCTCGTCGCCATTGTAGTGTTGTGGGCCCTGGGCCCACATGCTACCAATAATGGACGTGGACACCGGGTGGTAGGGCACTGGAACTGGCCCAGGGCACGTGCGCCCGGCCCCTTTTACTAGCAGGGTCACCTGAGTGGTGATGCCTGTGATGGGTGGGTGTTGGTGTGAGTGTAACACAGAGCAAAACACTAGGGGGCATATTCACAAGGAGCTATCGCCGAATTAACGGCACTTTATCGCACCCAAAGTCGTGACAAATCTACCCCCCCATTCACAAGCCCGTGTTAACAGCCCACAGCACCAGTTTACCCGCGATAGCAGCCGCAAAAAACATCTCCACAGAGGACCCTCGCAAATATCGCTAATGAGATGCAGAGTAGGCGTTCCCGTGACAAAAGCAGAGACAACAGCACACCTCAACATTCACAACGACCAGCCACATCCGCGATAAAAACACAAAACAGGCGATAAGGCGCGTTAGCACCAGGAAATCTACTCCTGCTCTGACCTGGTGTAAACTCGGACGGCAGCCAGCACCACAAAAGGGAGCACAGCCCAGGGCCACATCCGAAGGGCAACAGATGCCATGGAGCCACACATCATGCGGCCCGGACACCCAAGAGGGCCACAACACCCACCGCCACCACCCCCAGGACCCCATCCCACACCCGGAACACCCCCCCCGGACCAACACAGATGCAGCGCAGACAAAGGCAGCGGAACCACAGGAAACGTACCAGCCGCACAGACCCAACATCTGACAATGTCACCTTCCACTACAGGCTGAAAGGGACAACCAACCTACGCATCCTGATCATCATCGCCTAACAGGCCTACGGCAACAACACAGCGGACAACCAACATCCCACCCCACACAAAGCTGATGGCGTGGCTGCACCTGTTGGCCCCTGGGACCCCCCATCCAACACCCGCCAGAGTCGGAGGAGTCTCACAGCCAGCCACATAAAAGTCCCCCACACCTGTCATGGACATCACCATCACCCTGGTACCCCAGTCCCCATACGTACAACACAAGGCGCAGGATCCGCTGGAGACCAAGCAAGGAACATACGCCATAGCAGGATGCACGCACGTGTTGGGGGCAACACACAGCACACATGTACTACCTGTGACCCCTGGTGACACAGCACACAATCACCGCAACAGGAAGCACACATCTCACACCAATGTGCAGGCAACAACAGAACACCGTGGAACACCCAACAATGTCGCATCCAAATACACAGCCAGTGTGCATGATACCTTCATCCTCCGACAGTCCATCATCAACCAGCGTACCCACGATGGCAACAAGGGAAATGTACAGCCCCTTGGCAATATACAAATGAACATCCCACACACCTCTACACCACAACCATGCAACTCACAACTCTGGCAATGCACACGTCACAAAATCACATACAACAGGCACAACAATATGCCCACCCACCAGACACGACAGAACAACTTACAATGTCCACATGGGCAAGCCCTGAACATGACCCAGCAACGGCATGGCACCTCAGCCACACAATAGCCGAATGTGGGGAGAGGTGGCAACCAGGCATGTGTGAAGGATGCAGTAGAACCATGATTGGGAAAGTACACAATGCCAACAGTGCCGGAGATGTGCTGGACACCTCGCAGTATGCAGAACACACCCATATCCATGGCGACATACACCGCTTGCGTATGGAGTGTAGTGGACAGTGGACGCCACCATGTCACCACAGCCAGTGGGGGACATCGCGGAAATGTTGCCTGTTACGCCCCCCCTATGCGTCAGCAGAGTGGGATGGCCCGGCGTACGCCACGCCAGCGTAGGGGTGTGAATAAAAAGCACGTAGGCCTGGGCGTGGTCCCCTTCCGGAAAGACCAACGTCTCTGCCAGGGCGGCGCCTCCCACCCCGCCACGAGGCCGTCACCGTCCTCGTGAGCCGAGTTGCCTGCGATGCAGTGCGCCTGCCTGTCCCCGGCACGCTGGACCACGAACACGTCAGGCCCGCCCCTGCACAGCCAGGCCACACTGATCACCTTCCAACACCGGCGTGTGTCAAGGAGGGCCCACCACGTGCCGGCGCAAGCTCCACGCCCGAGTCCCGCGAACTTGGCAGTCAGCTCAGACCACCAGGCCTCCACGACACAGGCCCGCTTTATTCCCTTTTCGTTGACGTACTCCACTGCCGCCCACGGACTACTCTTCGGACCAGTAGGTCCCACATGTGGAACTGTGTCTTGAGTCATGAATGGCAGTGACCCCATATCCCGGCCAGTGGCCACAGCACCAGACCCCCCCAGTTCAGTGAGGCATAGTTCCATATGGGCATCTTGCGACACATGGTGCCACTAACCCTGTTCAACGCCAGCCTGCTACACGTGGTGCCACTAACCCTGTTCAACGCCAGCCTGCTACTCGTGGTGCCACTGAACCTGAACTACGCAGGCCGGTGGGGCCATCCAACCTATGCCGGCGACACATGGTGAATGGGCCGTGCTGACCGCTGCCTCAGGCCTACACCACGGTCAGGTAGGTCACACATTTGGAACTGAGTCTTGATTACACCATGGCAGTGAACATCATTTAAGGCAGAGAACTATTCACCATACACCCTTCGATGTGATGGCAACAAGTCTGTGCATGGCATCACAACCACACATGTCTGTGGGCCTACGCGAACCACTGCCCTCGGCCTACGCTGCGCTCGAGTGGGATCGCAGAATTGGAACTGAACATCGGTAATTCAAAAGGCTGAATACATGTCTTCGCACGCACGGAGGGGCGTAAGAGGATGACGCGTTGCAGGCCGGAGGGAACAGGATCATCGTCACGGAGGTGATTGAACACCACCAACAACTGCCACTGTGTCACTAACTCTGTGCCCCGCGAGCCAACGACAGGTGGCTGTGGGCCCATGCTGACCGCTGCCTCTGGCCTACACTGCGGTCCTGTAGGTCACAGAGTCTTGATTTGGCAATGTTGGAGTTCACATCTGTGTACCGGCATCATCGCAGACTGCATCCCCTCTGAGCACCTGTGCCACTAAGTGTGTTCCCCGACATTCATGGACACTCACTGGTCGTACATTGGTGGCGTTTGTGTCAATGGAATAGGGGCTAGTTTTCATCCTCATGTAGCTGATCCCGAATTGTTGGTGACAACGAGGGTTGCGCTTTCCACTCCTCAATTTGCTGCTTCCGGATAACATCAGACCTTCCGCATCATGCCCTGGAGGACACCTTCCACTGTCCCCCGCAACACTCCGCAACATACATCTCGGACATTGATGGGGACCCTCTCAGGTCGCATGGCCCATCTGACTGCACCGCAAGTCACCGTCCCGTGGCTGGGTGCCTGTGCCGGCTGCAGTGCATCCGGGGCCACTGACTCTGTGCTGGTGACGCCTGGGACACCTTCTTCTGAGACATTGAATGGCCTCTGTAGCGATGGTCTTGGGGTCATCAACGCCATGTGTCTGTGGCCCTGTGCTGTCCACCTCCTCCGGCCCCAACTGCCGGCCACCAGGGCCCACACATGGCATCGAGTCTTGACCGGCCCGGACGTCGCATCACCGCAGGAGGCACACGCCACCACGACAAGGACCACCTCCAACCGCCATCTGCCAGAGTCGAAAGGGTGGTCCTGACAGACCTACGGAGTTGGCCAGACCTGTCGTGGATGCCATCATCGGCCTGCTGCCATGCTCAGCACTCCAGGTGCCAGTGACTCAGTGCACCGCAAGCCATTGTCCGTTACTGAGTGAGTTTTGTGCTGTTGTGAGGTTGCGCAGCAATGTCCCCTCATGCAGTGGGGAAGACCTGGGACCATGAGGAGGAGGATGTGTCAAGTGTGCGGACGGGAGAAGGCACAGACAATGGGAGGGCAGGTGGCAGCAGCCCCTTGGCAGGAATGCAGACTGGTGGTGGTAGTCAAGCTACACACCCGGATCTGATACTGGGTATTGCGCTGTGGACTGCGGACGCAACTGTCACCTCAGGCAGTGTGGGAGACCTGGGACGTTGATGAGGAAGTTGATGCAGGTGTAACACACCCCACTGCATCTGCATCAGGACTAACCCCAAGGGACCCAATCCTAGCAATTCCTTCACATGAGCGCGCTCTTCTCTAGTGCCCCTACCTCAGTGCACTGCAACTCACGGAACGTCCAGACTGAATATTGGGTGACCTCTGTCCTTACTCCGGATCCCTCCATGTTGCTCTGCATTTGACTCTGTTATGCTGGTGTTTTCTGTTTCCATGACACTGGTGTCCACTTTTCAGGTTATTGCCAGCACCAAGCACTCCGTGCGGGCTGGCTTATACTCACCCCACACACATCCAGCACTGGCGTCACTGTACATGTGGCCCTGCCAATAAAGGGGCCGGGCGCACGTGCCCGTAGCCAGTTCAACATGATATGTGCACGTGTCTCTGTGGGGGTGTGGGTCTCCTTTGTGGGGTGTAGGTGGTCCCTGAAGGGTATTGGACACCCACGTATGTGTTCTAGTTCGCATTCCATGGTTTCGGCAACACCCTCACCTTTTGGGCCACCTCCTTTTGGCGTTCTGCCACCTGGCATTGGGATGCCATGTGTGGGTGGGTGACGTGTTGTGAGGCAGCCGTGATTGCGGGTGCTTCATACTGTGTGGTCTGTTGCAGAGTCTGGGTTCTCCTCTGAGTAGCTTGTCTGCCCTGGTCCTGGTGGTGGGTTGTGTGGGATGTCCATGGGCTGTTGTGGGGTGTCGGGGCAGGGGTGTGGTGTTCGTCATGGGCATCACTGATGGGTTGTCTGTTCAGACCTGCTGGAGGTGTTGTTTGTCCCTCTGCATTGTGAAGGGGAGGTGCATGTTGGCATTGTGTTGGCGCCTTGTACTTGTCGGCATGCAGACTGTGTGACAAATGTACATTGTGACTGTTTGGGCGGTGGTGGCTATTTGAGTTGGGACAGTGTGACATTTGGCCTACATGGCTGATGTGGGGTTGTAGGGGTAGATGTGCATCTCACAGTTCCCTGCTCTGTCCAATGTGATTGTTTTGTTTCTGCGCCTGGGTGGACCCAGTTGTGTCCCCTGTTCTGCAGTGTGGGTGTTGCACTTTGTGCCACATAGTCATGGTATGTGCTGTGATTGCTATGTGTGTGTGCTGCAGTGTGCTACGGGGATGGGGGACATGTCCCTGGGTAATTGTGGATGTGCAGTGTGCTACACCTCATTGTGCATGTGTGGCATAGTGCCCATCACCCCCCGTCCTCCCAGTCCCTGTTGGATCCTCACCCTGGTGTTGTTGTGTCAGGTCCTGTCGAGCTGTGTCCGTACTCCCTACTCCTTGCACCCTCTCCACACTGATGACTGTGGCCTGGCTTTCCTCCTGCTCCTCCTGTGTTGCTGGACTGCCACCTCCTGTCGCCGTTGCTGCCTTCCTGTTGGCAGCGGGTTTGTGCCAGGTTTAGGTTGTCACGTCCTGGCGGAGCCTCTTGGCCTCCTGGATTGGCCTCCTGGGCTCTGCGACTGCATTCTAGGCGGTCTGCTTGTGGGTCATTTGCTGGTAGTGTTCTGTCGCCTCCGTGGCCTTGGTCTTGTTTTCCTGCGGTCTGCACCCCGTCTTCCTCTCCATTTTCTCCTTGGCCTTCCCCGACCCCGTTGTTCCTTGCTGGTGGTCTTTGGGGGTTGTGGTGTTCGGGTTGCCCTCTGCGCTGGGTCAGGGTGCATGGATGTTGCTACGTGCTTTGGCTTGTTTCTGGTGTGTTGTGCCTGTGGTTTTTATGGTGCAATTGCCCACCAGACGCGTAGGAGTTGCAGGCCTGAGGCTGCTTTTCGCAGCTTTTTGTACCGCGATTGACCTCATCGCATGATTTCTCGCGTTTTGCATTTTTTGGCGTGGTGTTGATTTCCACGCTGGCATTTGACGCGTTATCTGGTGACTATCGCATGGTACCACCTTGTTGTGAATTCCACGTTGACACGGGGTTATTTTCCCGTGATAGGCTGCGTTATTGAAAGTTGCATTATGCTACTCTTGCGGTAGTTATCACACGTTCTTGTGAATATATCCCTAGATTGTGTCCAGCAGGACACTACAACCAGTGACTTTTTCGCATTCCCCAAACTGTGGGTCATGTGGCCAACTGAATTCTGGTGGGTCACAAAAGAGAATAAATAAAGATGCCTTTACATTTTGTATTTATCCATTCACATTTTTCTGTGCTTCAAGGACAGATCAAATGTCAGGTTATGCTTTGTTAGAAATGGAGTCTCTAGTTGGCAGAGGTATGCACCCTGTTCAAGTAAGGGCCCACACTCTAGTCAGGGTAAGTGTAGTACACACAAAGTTTACCTGTGCTCACCTTCTGGTAACTTGGCTCGGAGCATTCAGGCTAAACTAAAGCGGCAAAGTGTAAAGTATTTGTGCACACACACAGCAACACAGTGAAAACTGCACAAAAGTACTCTACACTAGTTTAGAAAAATAGCCAATATTTATCTGAGTAAAACAACACCAAAACGACAAACACCCAACATACACAAGTCAAGATATGAATTTTTCAACATCAAATAAAGTTATAGCGCTTAAAAACACTATAGCTCTGACTGGGGCTATCTCAACGTGCTTGATGGGGACGAATCCACAAGTTAAGGCCAGCCGCGATGGAGCGTGATCCGGCTACGGAGTCGAGCAGACCCTGGTCAAAATACCTTGGAAACATCGAGAATCAAAGACAATGCGAGGCGGTGGGAGGTGAGGTGAGGTGTTGCAGAAGCAGTTGCGGTGTCCATTCCTTACTGCTACGCAGGTCGGTGGCACACTGGCACTCAGGGATGTTGCGTTGCACAACAGAGGTGATGCATCACTGAAGCAAGTGAGGCGGTACAGAGTCGTTGAGCCACTGACGCCTGGGGATGATGCGAGGCGCAGAGGAGGTGATGGTTTGTTTGCAGCGAGACACTGGTTCAGACGGCGGTGTGGTGTCGATGAAGCGTCGAATTAATCCACCAGGCGTGGATTTCGCGGTGTCAATGTCACACCATGGGGCCACAAGTAGTGTGTTTGAGTCGGAGTCAGGCATCACAGACTTCGGTGACATGGTACTCGAGGTTCACGCTGTGGTGGTTCTTAGGAGGCACTGTGTCATCGTCGGAGCTTGTGATGTAGGTCGCGGTTGTTGCGTTGAGCAGGGACCTCGGCTTTGGTGCAAGCAGCAGTGCAGCATCTAAGTGCAGAGCGGTGCTCTTTCAGAAGTGACACTCAAAGTTGACGTGTTGATTTCTTCTTTCTAGCACAGAAACTCACTTCCAAGGGCCCAGGAACTGGATTTGGCACCACTTGGCAGAGCAGGACTCTCACCAGAGGAGCCCAAGTGCTACAGATAAAGTCTTGGATGGACCCGAAGAAAGTGAAAAGAAATACTCTATTATCGTGAAAAACTAAAAATCCCTTAGATCTGTAGTCTAATAACCACATCTTCTTCCAATTTCTGTGTGGGAAAGTTGTGGGATCACCGGACTGACACACATTACCTACTGCCCAATGTTCCCCCAGTTCTCCCGATAAAAATGGTACCTCACTTGTGTGGGTGGGCCAAGTGCCCGCCATAGAGAAGGGTCCAAACATATTGTGGGACATCAAAAATTATCAATCACAAAACGACCTGGCTTTGCAAAGGGGTCACCTGCATTTTTGGTCCCAGGCTCGGCGGCCATTTAGGGAAACCTACCAAACCCAGACATTTCTGAAAACTAGACAACCAGGGGAGACAAGGATGTGTGGCTTGCGTGGATCCCCCAATGTTTTCTCACCCAGAATCCCCTGTAAACCTCAAATTTTGCTAAGAAAATCACATTTTTCTCACATTTCTCTCAGGGAATTGCCTTGCAAGCACAAATTTCCTACAACCCAACGTTCCCCTTGATCTCCCGAGAAAAATCATACCTCACTTGTGTGGGTGGGCCAAGGGTCTGCGACTGGGAAAGGTAAAAAATTTAGAGATTAAGGGGATGGCACAGCGAGTTCTAAGTGCTATATTGTTGTTTATATAAATTTTTAGGTTGACTCTGCATTGGACACCCATACAAGTGAGGTATCATTTTTTTGGGGAGACCAAGGGGAATGCTGGGTGGTAGGAAATTTGTGCCCGTGCGGTGATCCCAGACGGAAAATGTGATTTTTTTACCTAAATTTGAGCTTTGCATGGGATTCTGGGTAGGAGAACGTTGGGGGATCCACGCAGGCCACACATAATTGGACTCCCACGGGTGTCTAGTTTTGAGAAATTTCTGGGTTTGGTAGGTTACTCTACATGGCCGCCAAGCCCAGGACCAAAAACGCAGGAGACTTTTTTCGGCTTGGGGAAACATGGCGGCGGGCTGACGCCGGTCGCGGGAGCTCCCGGACGGAGCAACGAGGCAGCGGACTGAGGAAGCCAAAAAAGTGAAAACGCTGCAAATTCGGTAGCGCAGAACAATCGGGATGCAAAAATAACGAGCTTACCTGTGAGCGGGGTTGAGAAATCCTTATGGGCACGGACGTGGGCAGGCATCGGGTGATTTGGTGTTGGGTGGCGGCCCTGTGGAGCAAGGCAACGGCGTTTGCTGGTTTCCGGGCTGGACGCAGCAGAGACAGCACAGGACGGCCGCACCCAGGGGACAGACAGCGTGGTGATGGCCCCAGTGGTTTGCCGCTAAACCTCTTTGGACAGAAGGGGTGTCCCGGTGCGGCGACGAGAAAAGTAAGTGAGACTGAGAAGGGGGGTGAGAGTGAGGAGCAGCACCTGAGTGAAAAGGAGGTACTGCAGAGGTTGATGGAAAACGATCTCCCCACACAAGTACCTTTTCCCCCTATGAACAGTGCGAATAAAAAGTTGTGGGCAGAGAGTACTGGAGTAAATTCTGAGCGAGTTACCAGAGAGAGGTCTAAATTCAGTAGCACCTCGACAGATAGAGAGCTACAAGCTCCGTATTTAAGGAATAGGTACCAATTGAGGTCGGTCCCGGAGAGAAAAGGGATAAGTGGTAGAGTAAAGGAACCGACGGTGCGAGAGTCAGTAGTCGTATCCCCTGTAAAAAAGGCGTCAAAAGGGGTAGGGAAAACAAAGAGGTGCGGGCCTAAGGAAGTGCGATTACCACCTAAACCCCCTCCGTCCCTCAGATCATACTTTAGAATTATGGAGCAGGTTGCTGGGTCTACGCAGGGGAGGGGGAGTACTGTAACTCAGATACAGTCCCAGATAGAGGTGCTCCCGCTTAAAAATCGTTTCTCCCCACTGGCAAATGCTGCAGGTGATCCCCAAGATGCTCAAGACGCTCTAAAAGTCCAAGATGGAGGGGCTTTGGATCAGAGTTCGAGACTGTTCCAGAATAGTAATGGGTCATCTGGGTCAGATAACTCAAATCAAGTGGAGCCCTGCCCTCGTGTGGAAGGTGCGTCGGGAACCAGGTGGAAAAGTTGTTATTTAACCTGAGGCAAGACATTCTCACGAAGTTCGAGATCTCCGAAGGTAACCAAAAGGGTATCCAAGAAAAGTGTGGGATACTTGAAGAAAAATTAGATGGTATAGCACAACGCACCACAATTTTGGAAGGTGAGGTAAAGTCTCTGTCAGTAGCTCTGTCCGAGAACGTAAGAGATATAGCGGTTTTAAAATCACAAAATAAGCTGCTACAGGAAGACTTGGAAAGGCTTGAAACGCAGACCAGGCGTAATAATGTGAGACTTCTCAACATTCCGGAAGGCTCTGAAAAGAGTGACATCAAGAGTTTTATATGTAAACTCCTTGGTGAAGGATTACTTCAGGACAGGCCAGATATTGATCTTGAAAAAGAGATCCAAAGAGTACATAGGGACCCTTTCAAGTTAAACCCTGCTAGGAAAACGCCCAGAAAAATTAGTAAGGGTGCCCAGGTCCAGATGAAGTTCCCTGCAATGCTGAAAATAATGTGGTGTAACAAGATGCATAATATTAGTAACCCGGAAGAGGTAGACTCCTTTTTGGCTCAGATGGAGGGAACAGCCTCTGGTTCAGGCTAGTAGAGGCCTGGAGTGTCTCGAATGTGTCCCGTTATGAAATGGTATAAATGCAGCAATACAATCTTATTATGTAGTTAGGCTTTCTTATGCACTTTTCTTTTGAATATGCACTGGACTTCCTCTCTTCGCCCGGGGGGTCGCGAAGGGCGGACTCTATCGGCCAGGGATAGGAAAGGGGGGTTTCCCGAGGTGGGTGGGTGGTGGGGAGCACAGGGTGTTGGGAGCATGGGAAAAAAAAGAAAAATCTGTCCTAGTTCTGCCATATTCTTGTGTGGTTACAGGTATAGCTGTCTTAGGGGTGCATTAGGCAAGGAGTTCTCAATATGATCGCATGTTGAGAGAGGTATGTGAGAGTAAAGGGGGGAGGCCTGAAGATGAGTAAATTGAATCTTATCCATTTTATATCTTGGAATGTTAATGGTCTGAGGTCCAGGAGGAAGCTGGCTCGAGTGATCGAATTCCTTAAGAATAGTGAGGCACAAGTTATGTTGCTTCAGGAGACTCACCTGGAACGGGAGGAGTGTATGTCATCTTTCAGCAAGTTAGGTTGGGTTCAGGAGGTAGTGTGTTCAGACCAGAGAGGCAGTACTAGAGGAGTGGCCTTAATTATTAGAAATAACTTAGGTATAAGGTTGGTAAAATATGAGTCGGACCTCTCCGGCAGATGGCTAGTGGCTAATGTGATGATTCAGGGCATGCCTGTAGCGTGTGCCACCTACTATGGCCCAAATAATGATTCTCCAGAAGCCCTAATGAAGTTGGAATTGTGTCTTTTGGAGTCTACCGCCCCGGTAATACTTGGAGGGGATTTTAATATAGTCCAAAATAAGGATCTAGATAGAACCTCAAAAGTTAAATACGTTAGTCCCCCAAGAACATCTGGAATCTTGAAAAATATGATGGCCGAGTTTAATCTGGTTGATGTTTGGCACAGTAAGATGGGGGGTAAGGGGTTTCACTTTTACAGTAAAAGTATGGGCATCATTCCCGTATCGATTACTTTTTGGTAGATCAGGAATTATATGCAGAGGTGGAAGAGGTTAAACATGCTCCTGCCATTTTATCAGATCATTCAGCAGTCTTCCTGTCTTTAAGACATCATCAAAAAACGGGATTGAGAAGGTGGACTCTAGACAGGACCACTTTGCTAGATGAGAGGGTGGTATTAAATTTACTGGATAAGACAGTTGAGTTTTTTCTTGCTAATAGCGAATCAGCCAAAATACAAACAGTGTGGGATGCTTTTAAAGCATATTTAAGGGCAATTTTAAGCTCCATAATGGTGGGTAAGAGGTATACGCTGAAGCAGGAAGATGAGGATCGAATTAAAAAGATTAAGGTCAAAGAATGCGATCTTCAGAAAGCATCATTGGAGGGATCTGGCAGAGTCTCAGTGCTTAGCAAAGAATTGGAGCGACTACAGGCTGAATATCAAGGGCAACTGGATAAAAGATTATTTGACAGGTGGAAAGTGAGTAAGTTGCAACATTTCGCATATGGAGAGAGGTGTAGTTCGCTTCTGGCCTGGAAAGCTAGAAATAGACAAAGCTAGAAACTCAATTCGAAACCTGATAGATGCAGAATCGGGAGCTTTGCTGAATACTAATCTGGAAATTAGTGGAGAGGTCCGGAAATATATGAGTAGAATATATAGAGAGGATATATCCCTCAGGAAAGAGTGTATAGAGACCTGGTTAGAAAAGATTGAGCTCCTGCGATTAACAATTGAGTATAGGAGGGTCTTAGAGGCGGAGCTTACGGAGGAAGAGATTAGGGTACAAATTAGGAAGATGGCAGGGGGGAAGGCAGCTGGGCCAAATGGCCTTCCAGTTGAGATCTACTCCCAAATTATTGATAAAATAGCCCTGGTTTTGAAAGCCCTATTTAACGCTATTTATATAGTAGGTGAAATTGTCCCTCGGTCTTGGGCAGAGGCCACTGTAACCTTAATTCTGAAACCGAACAAAGACCCGTTGAAAGTAGACTCATATAGGCCAATATCGCTCTTGAACTCTGACTACAAGATCTTTTCAGGGATAGTAGCCTCAAGGGTAGCGCAGGTCATTAAGGGAGTTATTCATCAGGACCAAAGACGATTTATCCCTGGGAGGCAGATCAATGAGCTTACTTTTCTGATGTTGGGGGTAATAGATTTGGTGGAAGCTCAGAAGTTGCCTGTGACTGCAGTGGCTGTAGATGCAGCTAAGGCTTTCGACCAAGTACACTGGGCCTATCTTTGGGAAGTTCTAAAGAACTTTGGGTTTCCGCAGAATATGGTGAGTGTTGTCCAAAATTTATATTATTTACCCAGAGCTAAGGTGCTGGTGAATGGGGAGTTGTCAGACTGGTTTGACATCACTAGAGGCACGAGACAGGGGTGTCCCCTGTCCCCGCTCTTGTTTAATCTGTATATAGAGCCTTTTGCAAACCTGATTAGAGCGGATCCCTCAATTTTTCCTTTTAAATCGGCTGGTTTGGTGGCGAAATTAACTCTGTATGCGGATGACCTGATCCTTTATACTACTAATTCACAGGCGGCAATTCCTAACTTAATGGCTAAGGCGCAAAGCTTTGGTATGATATCGGGCTATAAGTTGAACAGTGGAAAAACCAAAATCATGGAATGGAATCAGGCCAATAATAGTGTGGGGGTGAAGTCTCAAATGCGGTATTTGGGTATCTTAACGCAGAAGCTGGAAGACGTTCCTAGAACAAACTGGAAAAAAGTTAGTCAAGAGATAGGGAGTCTATTGGTCAGGTGGGCTAATTTACCCCTAAACATTTATGGGCACGTCAATCTCATCAAAATGGTTGTCCTCCCAAAGATTACTTTTCTCTTTAATTCAATTCCTTTAACCTTTTATAAAGAAGATATAGCTAAGCTTCAGGGAAAGATAGGCAGCTTTATATGGGCATCTCCTTGTATATTGTTATGCATTTCACTTTAAGAATTTTCGCATGCTGGCTAACAAAGTCGATCGGTCTCCCTTGGGGCTACTTTTTGGGGCAATGTTAAGGGATGTGAGCCAAGGTCAGAGTCACTTCCTTTTTAAATATGGAGACCCGAAGTTCTTTAAAAAGGTGAGATTGAAGATTTTGAAGGGGGCCTTAAGAACCTGGATGTACTTTCGGAAAAAACTAGGAGTCCCATACTACTCATCCTGGGCGCCGTTTTGGGATTCTCCGGGAACCCCCGAGTGCTTGAGTGACCAGCTCAGTCAGCCATTAAAATCTGCGGGGTTATTTTATTGGTCTGATCTTAAAACGGCATCAAGCCTAGCGAGTTTGGAAGTGCTGAGTAACAGTACTATGGGTCAGCTGACAAGGTTCAAATATTACCAACTTTGTTCCTGGTGGGCCACTCAAGCATGGGTAGAGGAGGAAGAGGACTCTTGGGTCGACCAGGTGATGAGAACGGCCCCCTGAAAAAGGAAGTTTCCCGGTGGTATTGGGCCTTCGTGGAGGCTGACGATAACACTATTTCTGATATTTCTAAGCTGTGGGCTGAAGAACTTGAGGGTGGAAATTCTAAGCAGGTTTGGTATGACTCTTTCGCTATTTTACGAGTGGTGGTGAAACCTGCTTCGCTTAAGCGTAACCATCTTTTTACTACCCATAGAGTGTATTGGTCTCCAGCTAGGTTGTCAAGAGTTACAGGAAACCCGTACGCCTGCCCAAGATGTATGTTGTCATCGGCAGATGATATGCACATGTTCCTGACGTGTCCGAAGATTGCAATTTACTGGACAGAGGTGTGTACATTTCTTGTGGAGGTAACGGGGGAACAAATAAAGGTAAGCCCTCAACTTATATTTTTTGGGCTTTATCAAGATGGTCCTGCACGAATAAACACTGTCAATACCAAGTTTATTTTCTATGCGATTCTCCTTGCAAGGCGGGAGATCTGTAGGCTGTGGAAATCTGGAAGCCCACCATGCTTCTCTGAGTGCCTCAAAAGTATAATTTGCACAAGTCAGTCAGACATGGCCTGCGACCCTAGAAGTATGGAGAAAGTTTGGACTCTGTTGGTGGAGTGGAGTCAGCGCTCCTGTAGGTCCGATGATTAAGCCATCTATGCTGTCGGTCCCGGCTCTCTCTGTTTCAGGTTTACCTGTGAAGGAGATGGAAGTGGAAACAGCAGTATTCTTGTGTGGAAATGCTCTTCTCTCCGTCTGGGTAATTGGGACGAGCGTAACACCAGCAAGAGAGTTGGCAGAATGAGGACAATAAAAAAAATAAAAAAATAAAAAACGCAGGAGACTCCCTTTCAAGACCAGGCCTATTGGTGCTCGATAATTTTCAAGTCTACACACTAAGTTTTGGGCCATTTCCTGTCACGGGCACTAGGCCTACCTACACAAGTGAGATACCATTTTTATCTGGAGACTTGGGGCAAAGCTGGGTGGTAGGAAATTTGTGCTGGCCCGGTGATTCCACAACTTTCCCACATACAAATGTGATTGTTTTAGCTAAATTTGAGGTTTGCAGGAGATTCTGTGTAAGAAAACTTTGGGGGATCCACGCAAGCCACACATCCTTGGAGTCCCCGGGGTGTCTAGTTTTCAGAAATGTCTGGGTTTGGTAGGTTTCCCTACATGGCCACCAAGCCCAGAACCAAAAATGCAGGTGACTCCCTCGCAAGACCAGGTATTTTTGTGATAAATAATTTTCAAGCCTCCACAGTATGTTTTGGGCCATTTCCTGTCACGGGCACTAGGCCTACCCACACAAGTGAGGTAGCATTTTTGTTGAAAGACGTGGGGGGAATGCTGGGTGGGTGGAAGTTTATGGCTCTTCGCAGATTCCAGAACTTTCCATCACAGAAATGTGAGGAAAATGTGTTTTGTTTTAACAAAGCTTGAGGTTTGCAAGGGATTCTGGGTAGCAGAACCTGGTGAGAGCCACACAATTAACCGCATCCTGGATTCCCCTTGATGTCTAGTTTACAAAAATGTACAGGTTTGCTAGGTTTCCCTAGGTGCCGGCTGAGCTAGGGCCCAAAATCCACAGCTAGTCACATTGCAAAAAAAGGGTCAGTTTTTTGTGGAAAAATGTGATGTCTCCACGTTGCGTTTTGGGCTGTTTCCCTGTTGAGGGAACTAGGCCTACCCACACAAGTGAGGGACCATTTTTAGTGGGACACTTGGGGAATGCTGGGTGGTTGGAAGTTTGGGGCTCCCCGCAGATTCCAGAATTTTCCATCACATAAATGTGAGGAAAATGTGTTTTTTTGACAAAGTTTGAGGTTTGCAAGGGATTCTGGGTAACAGAACATGGTGAGAGCCACACTAGTCACCCCATCCTGGATTCCCCGGGGTGTCTAATTTTCAAATATGTACAGATTTTCTAGGTTTACCTAGGTGAAGGCTGAGCTAGGGCCCAAAATCCACAACTAGGCACATTGCAAAAAAAAAGTGTCCATTTTCTGTGGAAAATGTGATGTGTCCATGTTGCATTTTGAGCCACTTCCTGTGATGGGCACTAGGCCTACACACAAAGGTGAGGTAGCATTTTTATCAAGATACCTGGGGGAATGCTGGGTGGGTGGAAGTTTGTCGCTTCCCACAGATTTCAGAACTTTCCATCACAGAAATGTGACAAAAATGTGGTTTTTTTTAACGAAGTTTGAGGTTTCAGGGGATTCTGTGTAACAGAACCTGGTGAGAGCCACACAAATCACCACATCCTGGATTCCCCTGGTTGTCTAGTTAAAAAAAATGTATAGGTTTGTTATGTTTCCCTTGTTGCCAGCTGAGCTAGGGACCAAAATCCACAGCTGGGCATGTTGCAAAAAAAGGGTCAGTTTTCTGTGGAAAAATGTGATGTGTCCACATTGCGTGGCAGGCCATTTCATGTCACGGGTACTAGGCCTACCCAGACACGGGAGGTACCATTTTTATCGAGAGACTTGGGAAATGCTGGGTGGGTGGAAGTTTGTGGCTTCCCGCAGATTCCAGAACTTTCCATCACAAAAATGTGAGGAAAATGTTTTTTTATTTTTTTTAAACAAAGATTGAGGTTTGCGAAGGAATCTGAGAAACATAACCTGGAAAAAGCCACACAAGTCACCGCATCCTGGATTCCCCTGGGTGTCTAGCTTTCAAAAATGTACAGTTTTGCTACATTTCCCTCGGCGCTGGCTCAGCTAGGGCCCAAAATCCACAGCAAGGCACATTTCAAAAAATGGGTCAATTTTATGTGGAAAAAAGTGATGTGTCCATGTTGCGTTTTGGGCCACTTCCTGTTGAGGGGACTAGGCCTACCCACACAGGTGAAGTAGCATTTTTATCGAGAGACTTGGGGAAATGCTGGGTGGGTGGAAGATTGTGGCTCCCCGCAGATTTCAGAACTTTCCTTCACAGAAATGTGAGGAAAATGTGTTTTTGTTTTACAGAGTTTCAGGTTTACAAAGGATTCTGTGTTACAGAACCTGGTGAGAGCCACACAAGTCACTGCATCTTAGATTCCCCTGGGTGTCTAGTTTTCAAAAATATACAGGTTTGCTAGGTTTTCCTAGATGCCGGCTGAGCTAGGGCCCAAAATTCACAGCTAGGCACATTGCAAAAAAGGGTCCGTTATCTGTGGAAAAATGTGATGTGTCCACGTTGTGTTTTGGGCCGTTTCTTGTCACGGGCACTAGGCCTACCCACACAAGTGAGGTACCATTTTTATTGAGAGACTTGTGGAAATGTTGGGTGAGTGGAAATTTGTGGCTCCCTACAGATTTCAGAACTTTCCATCACAGAAATGTGACGAAAATGTTTTTTTTTTACAAAGTATGAAATTTGCAAGGGATTCTGGGTAACAGAACCTGGTGAGAGCCACACAAGTCACCCCATCCTGGATTTCCCTAGGCGCTGGCTGAGCTAGGGCCCAAAATCCACAGCAAGACACATTTTAAAAAATGGGTCAATTTTATGTGGAAAAATGTGATGTGTCCATGTTGCGTTTTGGGCCACTTCCTGTTGAGGGCACTAGGCCTACCCACACAAGTGAAGTAGCATTATTATCGAGAGACTTGGGGAAATGTTGGGTGGGTGGAAGATTGTGGCTCCCCGCAGATTTCAGAACTTTCCTTCACAGAAATGTGAGGAAAATGTGTTTTTATTGACAAAGTTTGAGGTTTGCAAGGGATTCTGCGTAACAGAACCTGGTGAGAGCCACACAAGTCACCCCATCCTGGATTCCCCTGGGTGTCTAGTTTTCAAAAATGTACAGTTTTTCTATGTTTACCAAGGTGATGGCTGAGGTAGGGCCCAAAATCCACAGCCAGTCCCATTGCAAAAAAGGGTCAGTTTTTTGTGGAAAAATGTGGTGTGTCCACGTTGTGTTTTGGGCCTTTCATGTTGCGGGCACTAGGCCTACCCACACAAGTGAGGTAGCCTTTTTATCGAGAGACTTGGGGGAGTGCTGGATGGGTTAAAGTTTGTGTCTCCCTGCAGATTTCAGAACTTTCATCACAGAAATGTGAGGAAAATGTGTTTCTTTTTGACAAAGTTTGAGGAGTTCTGTCGTGTGATCAGGTGGTAACCAAGTAGTTCAACAAATGCAAAGTTGTATATCTCACCTCTGATCCACCAATGTAGGAAGCTGGCTCTGTATATACTATACCAAAGTGAGGTATAGTGTGCACAGAGTCCAGTGGAACCCAAAAGGCAGAGGTAAAGTTAGATAGCACCTCACTCCCTATTTGTGGTAGTGTGGTCGAGCAGTAAGGCAGTATCAGAGGCAGTGTTAAGCATTTGTTGCACACACTCAGTCAGCAAATGAATTCACACACTCCAAGATTGAACTTCGACCAATGGTTTTTGTATAAAAATATTCTTTTAGTTATTTTATTTCCTAGAACCAAGGAAGCCTGGCACAGGTAAGTGATGAGTACTTTGCAGTAAATATACAGTTTGAATTATAATTGTAAATGCACTTTGTTTTGACTTACAGTATTGTTTCTGAGAAATGCAATGCTTTGTAAATACAGTACATATACTTTGTATAGGATTTTCAGTAAGATTACAGGTAAGTTACTTTTGAGATTACTTTTCTTACACAGAGTAGTATACCTGGATACTACTTAGGACATTTCCTGCAAACAGGTAAGTAAAATCGTTTTTGTTAAATAGTACAATTTTAAAGAATTTCTTTAGGTTTTCAAACTCCACACTTAGAAACTTTTCCAAGAAAAACAGTCAATGTTATCATATGGAGGAAAATAGTGTTATCGGTTTTAAGGTAAGTATTTGGTAGTGGGAGTTGAGGTTCTGGGGTTAGACTCAGGGGTCCCCCAGGGTCAGGGATGCACTCTCGTTACACCCTCAGCGGCACTAGGGCAGCCGGGTGCAGAGTGCTGAGGCCCAATGTTATCCAATGGGGGATAGGGGGCCTCCGGTTGGTGGCTGCTGACGAGCAGGCCACTTGGTTGTGGGAGTAAAGCTCCTAGACTTTAGCTCAGGGCAAATGGGCAAATGGGGAAACAAAGTAGCACCGAAGGTGCACCCTCAGCAGCACTAGGACGGCCGGGTGCAAGGTGCTGTTTCGACGTCGGGCGCCCTGCTGTTTGCAATGGGGAACCTCCGGTTTGCAAAGGCACTGCAGGCTTGGGGATGAAGGTCTTCTGGGTGCGACCACCACTTCGAGAGGTAAGTTGGGAAGTTGGGGGTTGGTTAGGCACTGTCGGTTTGGCCACCCAAGGCCGTGGGGCGTCGGGTGCAGGGGTGCCTTTTGGGGTCGGATCTTCTTACCAGCTCCTGGTCGCGGTTGGGGGGACCTTCTGGAATTAGGCTGCAGGGGTCGGCTGGAGGTTTGAGGCAGGTCAGGGGTCACCGGATTTTGGGTTAGTATCGCCGGGGGGACCTCCTCGTGGTGTTTGCCCACTCGAGCTCGGACCGTGGACGGTGTGTGCAGAGTGGTGCAGATTTGCGGTGTCCGGCCGGAGCCAGAGGTTGCAGATGAACAAATCCGGTGTTCACGGGAGACACAGTCTTTGTGGTTGAAGGCAGGCAGGTCCTCCGGGGTTTTCGAGGTTGCTGGCTGCAGGACACACCAGGATTTTGCAGGAGCAGGTTCAAGGTGGAGACAGGTCGGTAGGGCTGGGGCCAGGTCAGTGGGCGTCTTCCTCTTGTTAGCTTCTGCACGGCTGTTCGGTCCTCCTTCTTCCTTTCTTGTAGTTTCTTCTGGTCTGTTTTCTTGGTTCAGGGCTGCCCCCTAAATACTGTATTTAGCGGGCGTTTTAGGGGTCTCAGGGGTCTTAGGGTGACTACACCATTGGTGTGCTCACCCCACGTGGGGAGTGAGCACAATCCCTAATCCTGATTGGGGAGTGTCTGCCATCTGCAAGATGGCGAGTACTGAAGAGCCTGCTTCACCTCGCCTCCCCCACCTGAGGGGTGGAGTTGGCAGAGCTGGGCACACCTTCTGGGCTGGCTTGTTTTTCCCGCCTTTCTTCCCGCCGAAAAGGAGGGGAGACAGGAAGGGGGCCTGATAGCAGGAGAGGCTGGGGGTCGCATTACAAAGGCTGCCAGGCCTTTGAATCGCCCCTGCCACAGATGGCTCTTCCTGGCCTGGGGGAGGTGTGAACACCTCCTCATAGGAAAGGCTTTGTTTCTGGGCTCAGGGAGCGAAGGCTCCCACCCTAGGGGTCCAGAAACATGTCTCATGGTGGCAGGCTGGTGTGTACCAGTCAGGGAACCCACCAGAGGCTGGTCGTTTTTCAGGGGGCATCGCTAAGATGTCCTCTGTGTGCATTTTTCATTAAATCCCACACTAGCATCAGTGTGGGTTTAATGTGCTGAGAAGTTTGATGCCAGACTTCTCAGTTTTCAGTGTAGCCATTATGGTGCTGGGGAGTTCATAATGACAAGCTCCCAGCACCATATACTCCTAATGGCAGCACTGCACTTACACTGTCTAAGAATGGACTTAGACACTGTAGGGGTACAGGACTCATGCACCTGTACCCTCACCACTGGTATAGGGCACCCAGCTAGAGGGGTGACTGATCTATGCCAGGGCAGTGGGTTGTAGGCATGGCACACAGGGATGTGTGCAATGTCGACTCTTCACTTTGTTCTGCACCAAAACATGCAGCCTGCAAAGGCAGTGTGTGTGTGTAAAGGTACAGGGCCCCTAAGAGTGGCACAATAAGTGCTGCAGCCCTTCGAGATCTTCCCTGGTCACAGTGCCCTGGGTACCTGTAGTACCATTTACCAGGGGCTGACCTGTGGCTAGAGATGCCAATTGGGTTAGTTTTGGGGAAAGAACACAGGCACTGGGAACCTGATTGGCAGGGACCCAGGGCACATCAAGTCAAAGTGCATCAATAGTCTGGCAAAAAGTGGGGGGGTTACTGCAACAGAAACCCACTTTCCTACAGAGGGCCATACTGCATCCTGGAATAAATCCACACTGGTCCTCATGCGGCAGGATTTTGCATAGTATCTTGACATCTACATTTAGCATTGTGAGAGGCCGACATGCAGCCGGGTCCATCACATTGCCCCCAGGTTTGGACACCATACAGATCACACCATCCCTAAATGTCTGGGGCAACAGTCCTTTCTGTCCCACTTCATTATATACTTCTAGGAGAGGCCCTGCCAGTTGACCTACATACGCCTGATAGAATTCTACCGGGAACCTGTCGCTTTCCGGTGTTTTTCCCCTCTTTAGTTCTTCAATCGCTTCTTGGACTTCCTCCAGGGTAAAGTCAGCTTCAATGTCCTGTTTAGCATGTGCGGTCAGTTGTGGAAGGGCTGCCTCCCCCAAGTATTCTGTTATTTCCATCCCTGTCTGTTCCGTACCCCCTGTATATACCTCTCAGAGATGGGCTCTGAGTGGGTCATTGATCAGTCTTTGGGTGGTGACTAATGTTCCATCTCGTCTATGTAGTGTTACTATGGGGTCTCTAGCCGCTTCTCGCTGGAGTAGCCATGCCAGCATTCTGCTGAGCTTATCCCCTTCTCTGTGTAACTGCTGTCTGTATTCCCTGCGTGTAAATTTGTCTAATCTATCCCATGTGTCGTCCAGTCGCCTCCGAACCCTCAACTCAGCGTCCTCTCTATGCTGTCCCTGTGTTCCTCCCCTCTGGATCTCAGAAAGCTCGGAGTCCAAATCTTTCAATTCAGATTGCAACTGCCGTAGTACACCACAAGCCCCACTCATGCATTTCCCCCTAATAACCGCTTTGAGTGCCTCCCATTCCATGCAGCGACTAGTGGCAGTGCCCCAGTTTCCCTCCATGTATTCTGTGATTTTGTGGGACAGTTTTTGTCAGAAGGGTGCGTCTGTCAGGGTGTCTGTTTGTAAATCAAATCAAATAAACTTTATTCGATTTTTAGTAGAAAAAAATCATAAAAGTTACACAATAAAGAATATACAATCTACTGTTTAAAAAGGCTAATACCTTGCATATATACATCTTAAAATATCACTAAAATCTTAAAATCACATCCTCAATTACTCGATGCCCCATGTGTTCTAAAAATCAATCTGTCTCATGCTATGTTTCCCATGTAATACTTTTCCTTTTTTTCAAAATGGCCTTCAAGAGACCAGACATGGCTCCCACACAGTAAACATTATCCAATCTTTGTAAATAAAGGAAGGCAGGTCGACATTGTCTCCATCCCCCGCCCTTCAACATTGGCAAAATCCATCTAGATCTTTCTACTTTATAAAATTTACAAAATAAAATCACATGTATAGTCGTTTGGGGAGACATTTCATCACAGGGGCACCTACAAAGCTTGCTGTTCCAATCATTTTGTATAGGGAAGCTAACTAAACGGTGGAAGTTGTCGAATCTTAATCTAGTGAGGACAAACCTATCATAACTTCCTAAGCACCATTCCAAATAAGGTTGAATGGTGGGACATACAAGAGTTATCTGATGTTTAATAACTGTATTTTTATACATTTCTGAAGCTGCCCTTAGAGATTCCAGATGATCCTGACAAAGAACTTTGAACTCCTTCCTAGAAATTGTGGTCAGTGTAACAGGGTTTCTATAAAAATCAGGTTTTCCCATGTCTATTAAAAAGCTTCTAATGTACCTTAGCCATAAAATCTTGTTTGCGTGGGTTAAACTCATAGCATCACTTATAATCTCTCTATTTAACTGTGTGTGATATGACGTCCATACTCTGTGCCATAACAACAATGGCTGCATCTTTATCAGGTCTGAAATGTATGGAATCCCCAATTCGCTATGGCAATTATAAACTGATGTACTCTGTGGGATTGCTAATATAAATCGTAAAACGTATTTTCCTCTTTTTGTAATGTAGCCACGTCCTGATAGCCCCAGACACCGGCCCCGTACATTGCTACACTCATACATTTTGCTTTGTAAATTTTAAGGAGGATCCCCGGGGTCTTTTACCCATTTTAATAGAAAAATTCATCAGTGCCCCAATTGACCTTTTAAAAAGAAGAGTTCTACTTTTGACCGCTGGACTCCATGATCCAGCATGATCCAGTAGTACACCCAGATAGGAAAATGTGTTGGTTGCATCTATCCTAGCTTTTCCCACAGGGAGACTTTTGCAACTTTTTCTCCCTTTCCCACATGTCATCACAAAGGTCTTCTTAATGTTAAGTTTTAGGCCCCGGCTATCCATAAAACCAATGTATGCATTAAGAGCACTCTGAAGACCCAACTGAGTTCTGGCCATAAGCACTGCGTCGTCCGCATAAAGAAGTGATACTATGGGCTTGCTGTTATAGTAAGGTGGATCTTTTGTCCTGGCCGTTAACTCATCTTCCAATGCGTTGGTATATAGTGAGAAGAGGAACGGAGCCAGGACGCACCCCTGCCTCACGCCCTTTTCTACCGGAAATGACGCAGTGCATTCACCCTCAATTCCATGTCTCACTTTTGCTGAGGCCCCCTTATATAATTGCCTCAAAAACTGAACTAAAATTGGGTCTACCTTTAATTCCTGCAAAATGTCCCAGAGTCTATCGTGGTTTACGTAAATCAAAAGCGGACGTAAGGTCCACAAATGCTACGTACATTTTCCCTTCTTTAGCTTGGGTGTATTTCCCTGATATCATTATAAAATTCAATACCTGCTCAATGGTCCCCAGCCCCTGTCTAAAACCATACTGCACTTTACTTAAGATGTTATTGTCCTCCGCCCAAGTTTGTAGTCTATTCAGGACTATTCTGCCTACTACCTTAACCAGGGAGTCCAAAAGGGATATCGGGCGGTAACAAGCAGGGTTATCGCGTTCTCCCTTTTAAAAATTGGGATGATCACAGATTCAGACCACGTCTTGATGAAGCCCTTCTCGCAGCATGCATTCAAAACCTGTGTCAGCAAAGGGGACCATAGTGCTGGAGAGTGTTTAAATAAATCCATGGGCACTCCGTCAGGCCCAGGTGCCTTTCCACCTTTACTTTCATTAATAGCTGCCGTGACTTCATCTAGTGTTATATTTATCCCAATGGTCACAAATCTATCCAGCCCATCTTGTAACTGTAGATCATAATCAGTTGTGCAATTATCTGCCCCCTGGAACTATACACCCTCGAAAAAAATTTGATCCAAGACTCCTCGTCTATTGCAACTTCGATCCTGGGTCCCTCATTATTTACAAAAAATGGAGCATTTACTGCCCGCCAGAACATAGTACTGTCCCTTTTCTTTGAAGCCTCATAAAGCGAGTCCCATGCCTCTTCTTTTTATTTCTTTTTTCCTATTTTTCCTAGCCAGATTATAATTCTTTCTACATGCACTAATTTCCTCCTTATTTCTCACATCTTTGTGGAGGGCGCCCTTCAGCATGTTATATGCTTTCGTACACTTTGTATCAAACCACCCATTAGTCCTTATTTGGGATGTCATCTTTTTTGCTCCTAGAGAGTTTTGGATCTCCAGAGTAATAGAGGAATAAGCCCTCAAAATATCACTATAATCTGCACTCTCTTGTAAACATACCGCTAAATGTTCATTAGCATTAATTATAATTTGTTTCATCAATTCTTCAACTTTGATTTTTTTCCCCCATCGTAAAGAATAGCCATTTTGGCGCGCTAGGGTAATATTTTGTGACAGTGCCAGATAACTACAATTTGGTTGTTCAACTTTATGTGGAATAATTACACGGATGCTCAGAGGCAGATGATCGCTAAGGGTAATGGAGTGAGTATTGAATTTATCGAACCAGGTTGCGTATCTATTGGGAATGATTATAAAATCTATTAGCGAGGCAAAACCTCTGCCAATAAAAGTTGGAGTAAAATCGACGTGTGGAATGCTCAGATAGTTTGCAAAGCCCAAATCATGTCCTGCCATAAAATCATTAAATGTATCTCCCTTACATTATGTATAAAATGTGGGATATACATATCAACTTCATCATGTAGCCCACACTGCCCTTTTTCCGAGTTACCACATATACCAGTATTAAAATCCCCTCCACATATAAAAATCACATCAACTTCATCTGGTACCCTTAATTTGTACATTTCCTCGCTAAGCGAGTTTATAACCCTACCCAGTTCGTCCTGTTCGATGTTATTATAAAAATTCACTAAACATAATACTACCGGAGAGTTCAGATAAATGCCCAACAATTGATAATAACTCGTTGAACTAAGCTTTTCTATTTTCCTAACCGTTATCAGGTTTGAAATATAAACACTCAGACCTCCTTTGTGTCTTCCATGCATAGATCTAACAGCCGGTATATGGAACGTCTTATACCCATCTAAATTAATCTGTTTCAATAACCAGGTCTCCTGAAAACATAAGATGTCAAAACTATGTATAAAATCTAACCAAATAGAATTATTAATTTTTGATTGTAGACCGGCAATATTCCAGAAGAGTACCCTTATTCCATCAGAAACACAAACAGTTGGACTATCATGAGTTGTACTTCCCTTGGTGTGTTCATTTATCTCACCATCATTAATAGCATTTATAGAGCCTCCCACACTAGCTTCCACCTCTACTACCTTATTTGCCTCATCACTATAATCCTTTATCCTACTAGGGACAGGATTGCACTCCCTTATCACGCTCACGTATCGTCTCATTTATTTCTAGGGATGCAGTTTGTTCAGCATAATTATACTCGTCCCCAATAACCTTAAGTCAATCATTCTCATCCAGAGATTGGAGTGGCAAAAATCTATTAGAAACCTCTATACTATGTACCTGCTTTCTCCAGGACTGTGCATGGAGATGCCTGTCCCGAATTTGATTTGTAGGGCCAGGTTGGTAGAAAAGCTCAAGGGATATACCCTAATACCTACTTCCAAATTATCACTATTGTTACCCAGCCTATGGAAAATTTCCCGGACCAGAGTAGGACTTCCTAATGAAAGGACTATACAATCCCCTTGCGTATTTTTTCCAATTGTTCCTACCCAAGCGACCCTTCTAACCATCTTAAATGCCGAAAACATATCTTGGACTAGACCCGTTCTTATTCCCAAGAAGTGTATGGTCCTATTTCTCAGTATGTCCCAGGTTTCCTTTTCTCCTTCAAGTAACGGGGAACATTTATCAGAACCACTGAGTAAGGTTATGCCGCAGGAGGCAAATTTAAGATTTGCCTATTCTCCAATTGCTCTGGTAATGTTATCTTCTCTTTCCCTGTGTTTAAACCTGATTCCCTCTGTTGACTGTTATCCTGACGTGTATCCATCCTATCAATAATCCTAACTGGCTGTTCATTGTTATTATCTTTTGTGTTCAGATGGCGTAAGTTAGGATGTCACTCCTTCTCTCTGGATCTTTTATGTTATCCTTGAGGTCCACTATAGGAAGCCTATCTCGATTTTTAACCAATATTGCCAAGTCCAGCTCTATTTTGGCTAATCTTAATTCTACAGCCTCAAACGATTGTTTAATAAAATTACTTAGATCAACTAATTCATTCCCTGTATTGGTTACAGCCACGTTAAAATTCCCTTTCCCCTCCTTTTTTTAATTTTCCTATCCAAACCTTTATTTTTGGACTGTATCAAGTTACTATTCCCCTGTTTGTTCTCCTGTTTGTTCTCTGCTACCAGCATCTGCGGGTCTTGCCCAGTTGGAACATTCTGTATCAAAACCTTTGGGCTACTCGGCCCTTTTTTTAATTTCGGGATGCGGCATTTTTTAGATGGTGGCGACCGCTCAGCATCCAGATCACTGATGATATTCTCTTCACCACTAGTCTGGATGCAACCGTTAGTAAGCTCCCTATTATGACTTCCCAAAGGCCCCTTCTCCCCGCCTCTTCAAACTCCGTCTGTTGTAGGTTAATGGTTTTACTCGTAATATCCACTTCCTGAGAGTTCCCTTTAATGGACTCCTCAACCGTGGATATTTGTTTATCTAGTGCTCCAACCGCCCCTTAAGATATTTCAAAATAGATTTATTCACATCTGCTGATTTACTGCCAGGTTGTACTAGGCTCACACTTTGAATTTTCCTCTTCCCCATTTTGCTATCTCTTGAGGTTAAGCTAATGATATGTACTTCCCACTACACAGCACACCGTGTTTACTTATTATTTAAAACTGAACGATCGGGGGGGAAGGTCTTACAAAATCTAACGGTTAAGCATTCACTAAATAATACAGTCTTGATGAGCGCACATACAAAGCAATTCAAGCCAAGAGACCTGGCCCAGCCCAGCCTCCTCCGGACTCTGACGGGCTAAGACGGGCCCGCCTTGGCCCGGTCTTCGCCCGTGCCGAGCCCGCGCGCGTCCCGCGTTGCGTTGCCGGCTCTGTGCCTTGTAGCGTCCTCCAGGGAGCGGGGCCAAAGTGCGCTAGTGCAGGTTAGGGGCCAGGGACAGCGAAAAATCACCAGGAGCAGATTGTTGCAGAGCGGATCCCGCCGTCGCGGTGCCGGCTCTGTGCCTTGTAGCGTCCTCCAGGGAGCGGGGCCAAAGTGCGCTAGTGCAGGTTAGGGGCCAGGGACAGCGAAAAATCACCAGGAGCAGATTGTTGCAGAGTGGATCCCGCCGTCGCGGTGCCGGCTCTGTGCCTTGTAGCGTCCTCCAGGGAGCGGGGCCAAAGTGCGCTAGTGCAGGTTAGGGGCCAGGGACAGCGAAAAATCACCAGGAGCAGATTGTTGCAGAGCGGATCCCGCCGTCGCGGTGCCGGCTCTGTGCCTTGTAGCGTCCTCCAGGGAGCGGGGCCAAAGTGCGCTAGTGCAGGTTAGGGGCCAGGGACAGCGAAAAATCACCAGGAGCAGATTGTTGCAGAGCGGATCCCGCCGTCGCGGTGCCGGCTCTGTGCCTTGTAGCGTCCTCCAGGGAGCGGGGCCAAAGTGCGCTAGTGCAGGTTAGGGGCCAGGGACAGCGAAAAATCACCAGGAGCAGATTGTTGCAGAGCGGATCCCGCCGTCGCGGTGCCGGCTCTGTGCCTTGTAGCGTCCTCCAGGGAGCGGGGCCAAAGTGCGCTAGTGCAGGTTAGGGGCCAGGGACAGCGAAAAATCACCAGGAGCAGATTGTTGCAGAGCGGATCCCGCCGTCGCGGTGCCGGCTCTGTGCCTTGTAGCGTCCTCCAGGGAGCGGGGCCAAAGTGCGCTAGTGCAGGTTAGGGGCCAGGGACAGCGAAAAATCACCAGGAGCAGATTGTTGCAGAGCGGATCCCGCCGTCGCGGTGCCGGCTCTGTGCCTTGTAGCGTCCTCCAGGGAGCGGGGCCAAAGTGCGCTAGTGCAGGTTAGGGGCCAGGGACAGCGAAAAATCACCAGGAGCAGATTGTTGCAGAGCGGATCCCGCCGTCGCGGTGCCGGCTCTGTGCCTTGTAGCGTCCTCCAGGGAGCGGGGCCAAAGTGCGCTAGTGCAGGTTAGGGGCCAGGGACAGCGAAAAATCACCAGGAGCAGATTGTTGCAGAGCGGATCCCCTTGTGTCTGTTTGTAACTGCCAGTGCTTGTTCCCGTGGTCCATTTGTCGCCCCCCACTCCAGTAACAGCAGGGAGTGGTCCGACAGATATCTGCCCAAATAGCCGACTTTGTGTGTCTCCCCTTGTATCTGTGCAGTACCCAGTGCTCTGTCCAGTCTGCTGTACGTGTGGTGGGTTGCTGAGTAACATGAATATTCTCTATGCATCAGGCAGCGTTCCCTCCATATATCCTGACAGCCCAGGTTATGCATGACGTTATTGAGGGTGCTCACCATGCCTGGCTTATTCGTGGTGCGTGGGGGTGTTCTGTCTATGGTAGTATCGAGTACGCAGTTAAAATCCCCTACCCAAAGCAATCTTTTTATCATGTTATCAGAATTTATGGCTTGTAAGCGGGGGAAGAACTCCCTATCATCTACATATATATTGAGCACGGTCATATCTGTACCGTCTAATGTCCCCTGCACCAGCACATACCTGCCCTGCAGATCTGCCTCAGAGTATATCAAACAGAACGTGGTCCCACATGCCACCCATATCGCCACCCCTCTTGCGTAGGATGAATATGTGGATGTGGATAACTGTCCCCTACATTTTTTCCTCAGCTTCTGGGCTTCGTCCTCTGTAAGGTGTGTCTCTGGAGACAGGATATGCTCACTATCATGCGCCTCAAGTAGGAGAATATTCGGTACCGTTTTACATAGGTGCCCAGGCCCCTGACATTCCACGAAATTATCTTATATCAATGTGACATGTTGACGCAGTGATCCTCCAATATCTTGGGCCCTGATGTTGGTCTTCCCAGCTTACTGTACATCTGCTTCATCTAACTCCCATTGTTTCTATCTGATGTAATCCCTTGCGGTGTGCACTGCTCCTTTCTCTAACAGAAGAAACCAAAACTGACAAATAAACCCCCCCATCCCTCCCCAGACAATAATTTGAAAACAATAACTGAATCTTTGATGATCGCCCACCAACATGAGCAACAAGTTCCCATGGAACGCCATATATCTCCCAATTATCTCTGTCTACTGCAGATATTTACTCAACTCTCTCTCCTTGTGCAGAGGCAAGTTGTACAGCTGGTGTCCCCGCCCTTAGAAGGGGTCGGACCCCTCACTGGGTCTTCCCTCGGCTGCCCTAACCATATCTTCAGCATCTAGTCATCTATATCGACCACTTTAAGCACCTTTAGCCTGTGTGTCCATGAACGTCCACTATATGAATTTGCAAATGTTCCTCCCTCCCCACCCTTGATGCTTGTGCCAACCCTCCCCTGTGCCCCAGACATTACCGCCTGTTTACACCCATCCTGAAGGTCTCCATTGGGATTCAGCTTTCTTCTTCTACCGTTACCAGTTCTGGTGCCCCCGAGGCCGTGGCTTCCGTTCTGTCCCCCTGCTCCGTGTTGACCTCCTCGTCTCCCTGTCAGACCGCCATCAGTGATCCGTTTTCTTGCACTTCGATCCAGGGGGTTTGCGTGTTCGTTCTGGGCAATGTCTCAGGGGACAGGGTTCAATTTTCTGCCCTTCGTGTTTTTCCTTTACGTTTTCTATTGTTTCTCTGAGTCCCTCTTTCTCGTAGAAGCACCCTGTCCCAGGACTCAAGCCAATTCCAGACTTCCTCAGGTTTTTCGAAGAAGTGGGTTCTCCCCTGTGCCACCACTCTGAGTTTGGCCGGGAACATAAGCATATACTGCAGACCCATTGCTCTGAGTTTCTGTTTGACTTCCACAAAGGACTTCCATTGTACCTGTACTTTCCGCGTGTAGTCTGGAAATATCGCAATGCTGTGGTTTTTGAAGGACAGGAATCCAGTCTCTCTTGCGGTTCTGAGTATACAGTCTGTGTCGCAGAAGTTGAAAATGCGCGCGATTATGGCCTGCGGTGGCACCCCCAGGGGGGGGGCCTCACTAGTGCCCTGTGTGCTCTCTCCACTGCAAACATTGGTGACAGTCCCTTGGGCTTCAGGGTGCTGCGTATCCAGTCCTCAACAAAAGATTCCGTTGACACTCCCTCCACTCTCTCCGGGAACCCCAGTAGGCACAGATTATTGCGCCGGGACCTGCCTTCGGCGTCTTCCAGTGTTCTCGTCATGGCTGTAAGTTTTCCAACCTGTTCCTTTATCATCTATTCTTTGTTTATGCACCGTAACTTTTTCTGAGTCCTTTGGAGGTGCGCACGGAGGAGTCCTGCCTCAATGGATACTGTATCTATTTTGCCCTCCAGGGCGGTGTGTGTGCCTTGTATTGCCTCCATAAGTTCCGCTCTTGAGGGCTCTGGGGCATTATGCGCATCCTGAGTCTGCTGCGTGATCCTCTGCGGCTGTGACTGCTGCTGCGCATATGGAGTTAGGGTGTTAGTCTGATGCCCTGCATTTGTTTTGTCCTTCCCCATAATGATCCCACTGTGTTTGCGACCCCTGGGCTCTTCCGAATGGGCGTCCCAAGGGGCACAGGCCAGCTACCCCTGTTTCCACCGGCTGTGTCTGTTTCGAGCTCCTCAATGTCCTTGCGCCCTGTCCGCTAGGTGGCACCCAATTATGTGTACTACTACTTCTTCCGCCCACCGTTTTGTGGTTGCCCTAAGGGCCCAGGCCTCACCCCCTCCAATGTCTGTTTTTTCTCCTGGTTGTGCCCGTCCAATTCTTCCACCTGCTTTTGACCCCTCAGTGTCCCATTGAGCAGTGCTGTCTTACCCTGTCTGGCGGTATCCCGGTTCTGTCCTCCGAGATTGTGTTCAGCCACTTTTGTTGGGAGGGGGGGCGCTTATGTCTCCAGGAGCCGGTTTGTCTCCACGATGGCCGAGGCCCTCTACTCCATTCACCCCGTGGGCTCTGCTTTAAATATTCAAGGATGCGGCTGCGAAGGGAGACCACCTCACTCCCGTCGCATCCTTGCCGGACCGATCTCCAGGCCCACTCCAGCCCCCACTGCGTCAGGCCTCACGCCGTTTGTGTGCACTTCCCCGTGCACTAATCTAGTTCGCTTTTGCCTTTGGCCTCGTTGCCAGTTTTGTCTCCCCGCCTTTGCTGTCGGCCTATTTGGGCCTCTACACCCCCTGTCCAGGCTTTAATCTGCGGGCTTTTGATGGTTTCTGCGGACGCTCGTGGTGTCCCTACGTTTGTCGTGCTCTGGGGCGTCAGCCCCTCGGATTTCCAGGCCCCCGTGGCGGTCTTCCTCACTATCATGGGGTTGGGGCTCCCGCACCTCTCTCCTTCCTTCCGGTGTCTGGCAGGATCTGCTCCGGGCCTATGTCTCTGCAGGGGCCTCAATCCCGTCCTCCACTGCTCTCACCGTGCCGACTCTCTCTGATATCGCCTACGTTGTCCTGTTGTTCACTTTCCGGGCCCACAACATCATCTGCAGTGCCTCCGACCTCAGCCTTTCGGCAGCTTCCTCTCCGGCCACGTCGCCCGGCTGTCCCGCCACCCTCGCCGTCCTGGCAGCCTAGCCGTGCCCGGTGCCACTTGCTTCTCGCCGCTGCAGCCGTCCTTCTGTGTTCCTTGCTGCTCGTTTCTTGGGAGGCCAGTATCGGATATCAGAAAGGTACCCAAGTGTATTTTATTAGCAGGATGCATAGTTTGCTGTGAGGATTATGCAGGATTTTGATTTCGGGCGGCGGAGCTCTGTCTCAGAGTGTCCGATCGGCCATCTTGCCAGGCCACGCCCCCTAAAAAAAATGTCATCCTTAATTGAGGATGGTGTCAGGGAGCTCTGGTGTGAATGCTCTGTCTCCCGAACAGAAGAGGCAGTAAAGTTTGCAGATTTGTGGTACCTATAGCCAAATCAGTTTCTTGGGCTAGGGCCGGAGTTATCAAAGGCTGATTAAGGAGAATAAAGCCAGGGTCTTGGGAAACATCATGTATAGCCAAACCTGGAGGGGATCCATCTCCAGCGTGACATTAGGACTTGCAGGCTGATCTGAAGCAGGATTCCTAGTAAGGTCCAGTCAGTCAATTAGAGATGTTGCAGAAAAGGTTTTGGTGCAAATAACCCTCCTCTGTAATGGTAAGTAGGATTTAAATTGAATCTTAGAATTAATCAGGAGGAAAGGCTTAAGCTTTTAAAGATAGTAACCCATTTCATATGGATGGGTCAGTAAACGTTAGTTTTATAATATCTAAACTATCAGCTGGAGATGATAAAATGGACCTAATATGAGAGGAGGTGTCGAAATCTAGGCTTACCCCCAAACCATTTTGTGAGGTAGGTATAGAAGGATTAGGAGTAGTGGATCACAGCTGTTGGGGGTCTAATCCTGGAATGAAAGTGATCCTTGCCAAAAAAGGGGTTGACAAGTCCTATTGTCTTCTCCGAGGGCAACACCGAATCAGCAGACTGGGGTAAGGAGGGAGCCGGCCCTTATTCCTGGGAGGAAGCCGAGGCGGGTCCCGAGGGTTTATCCTAGAGTGGTGTGAGGGCGATGGAGAAAAGGGGGTACTATAGTTTGCGTTAAATTGGATTGGATATAAGTACAACCCCCCCCAGGTGGCGGACGACCATTTCCGACCACCATCCCTCCCAATCTCGCCCTCTGGAGCAGGTCTCTGTTAATAAACAACCTTATTTCTTAGATCTGGGATTTCTGCCCTCATGATAGAAATAATTTCCCAGAATTCTTTTATTTGGTCACATCTGTCACTACAGGCTGCACGATGGGGTATGGTCTCAGGCTTTTACTCAGTGGTGGACTCTACAATTGTAGCCAGCACTGAGAATCGGTTTCTGCAGACTATTGCGGGTCCAAGGGAATTTCAGGAGTAGGATGATCAGATGGTTGGCTAGCTACTTCTATAATGCCCTCGGAGGTAGATGCCTGTGAAGATACATCTGTGAGATCTCTAGGGCTGTGTAACTTATTTGGAATACCCTTTAAAAAAAAAAAAAAAAATGGCTACTTTAGGTGGCTTTTGAGGTTTAGGACTGGAGTTTTTGGGACAGTGGGGCAGAGAATTTGCTCTACTTTCTCTATGAGATTAGCAATATCTCGCAAGGTACAATTATTTGAAGAGCAGCATGGGTTTTTTTTGTTAATGGGTTCACCTGAAGTTTTACTTTGTTCTACCTTTTCCCCATGGCTTCTTCCTGTGTTAAATAAAAACCGTTTTGATGAAATAATGCTGCAGTTAAGATTATACATAAATTTAGATGGTATAAAAACATAAAAGGTAAAAACAGAACTTAAGTCCCTAAAAGTATGCCATCTATTGTTAGTACTATGTGGCGCTTAATATAAACAAATAAAAAACCTTAAATAGATTAAATAATCACATAGGCACAATGTGTAAAAACTTAAAACAAGGTCTGTTTGGGGGATAAGCAAATTTTGTGTGTCTATACGTGGGCCTCCCTAGTTTAATAATCAGAGGTAAATGACCTTCAAGAAAAGGGCAGAAGGCCGCGCGTCAACCCACAGGGAGCTGCCCAACTCAAGAAGGCTGCTGTCGCTAAGCCTCCCCAGATATCCGGTGTGAGCACTAATATAAGTACTTTACCGGTGAGCGCAAACTATGCCTCGTGAGCTACAGCTGAGGCCTGGAGGAATAATCAGACCATATTATAACTGAATGCTTGTAATATTGCTTTGGGTACCTGTTAGAAATTGGATTTCTGGTTGGCTAAGGCTTGCGCCAAAGCCAGGCAGAAACCACCACTCTAGTCAGGGCAACGGAGTTACACGCTGAAGATAACCCCTGCTCACCCCCTTGGTAGCTTGGCACGAGCAGTCAGGCTTATCCCAGAGGCAATGTGTAAAGCGTTTGCGCAACACACACACACAACAGCAACACACTAGGCACACCACAAAAGAAACTCCACACAAGGTTATATCAAAAATGGCCTTTGTATTATCATAAACACATTAGAAACATAATCACAAAATATACACTGTGCCAACTGGCACTAGGCAATATTTACAGGGGATTATATACACATGACAGGGCCAATTGGGCCACTGTCAGAACCATCACAAGCACAAATAATAAATGTAGAACACAACCAGTAACTACTGGCAAACACTGTACTCAGCATCATATCCTGCAACATAAATCATATTATGCAATCAGTATCACATTAGGCGTAAAATACACTATGCGCCAACCTCATAAGCCTAAACATATTAGACCATAACCTCCTAATCATAAATCACATTAGAGGCATAAATCACAGTAGAGAATAACCTCATAAACATAAACACAGTATGCAAAACCTCATAATCATAAACCACATTAGAGGCATAAATCAGGGTGCATAAATCACATTTCCTGCGCACCGCATAAATCACATTAGGGCCTGGCGCCCTATCGACCTAACACTGTCCCCCTGGCCAACTGGCCTTCTCAGAGGGCTCAAATGCCCTATGTCCATAATGTCAGGGCTGGCTGCCAATGCAGCAGAATCCCAAAGTGCGCAATTGCGCAGGCCTAAACGTTGCAGCTGCCACTAATTGCTGTGCAGCTGTGATGAACTGTAGGCATGGGCACTCACTATGCCCTCGGGGTGGGTCCCCACTGGGACTCTGTAAAACAAACATGCGTAAAACGTTGCAGCTGCCCGCGCTGGTGCGGCGCAGCTGGGAATCAAATAAAGGGCCTGGCACCACTGTGCCTCTCCAGCCCCACTGGGACTCCTATCATAAAATGCTGCCAAACGTTGCAGCTGCCCGCGCTGGTGCGGCGCAGATGTGAACAAACAAAGAGCAGGCACGGGCACCTCAGTGCCCTCTGGACCCCCACTGGGGCCCTAGACACAAATTTAGCAAAACGTTGCAGCTGCCCGCTACGGCGGTGCAGCTGTGAGGAAAACCAAGAGGCCCTGGCAGCGCCTCTGGATCCCCGTTCACCGGGCTCCTCTCTGTGCCTTTATCTGGCACCTACACTGCGCCCCCATGAGCCCCACTCACCGGGCTCTGGGCAGGACTCCTCCGGTCTGGATCCGTCGGTACAGCAACACGCGGGGCTCTCTCTGCCGCACTCGGTAGTCTCCACGCAGGCGGGGTGGGCTCCTGCCTGCCTTCATCTTCTTCCTCTGGCACCGGGGGCATCACTTCCCCTGGTCTCCTCGGCGGAAGGTGCGGAAATGGAGCCCTCGAGGCTCCGGCTCCACCATGCACGCAGGCCCCGCCCACAGTCAGGCGCGGGTGCCTGACTTCCGTTCTTCCGCGCTTTCCTCTCGGCGGCTCGGGCCGCGGCGGTGATCTCACAAAATGCGGGGTGGGCTCCCGCTACCCTTCAGGCCACAAAGCGGGGTGGGCACCCGCATATTCAAAATAGCACAGATGCGGGGTGGGCACCCGCGAAAATAAGGGCAAACGCAGGGTGGGCACCCGCTGCTCCAAGTAAGCCTAAATGCGGGGTGGGCTCCCGCTTGGTATGAAAAGAATGCGGGGTGGGCACCCACTCCACGAGGCATCACGGGGAATCCCTCATGCTGGGATTCCCTCTAAAAGGGGCTGCAGCTCCGTGCTGCGAAGCCCAGGCTTTCCTCTTCTGGGAAAATTAAAAGTAAGCGCTCACAGGGCGCAAGGAGCACCAAAAAATCCTTAGAGATTAACCCGTTTACCGCGGCGGCAATTCCGCCGTGGTGCGGGGCGTTCCATTGAGTGGGCGGGGCCGCGTCGGCCAACGGACGTGCGCAGCACTACCGAGGTAGTGCTCACGACGGCCGTTGGCATACGGGCGCAACGAACGGGTTAAGGGGAAAGGCTGGGCCCAGGGAGGCAAGCCCTCATGGCAGTTCCTCCTTGGCCCCAGCAGCAGCACGCCCCAGCAGGTTCAGGAACAGCACAAGCACACCAATCATGGGGTCACAGCCCCTATACTTATACTACCTCTCTCCTTTGTCTGCAGTGCAGTGTTTGGGGGAACCAGCAAAAACTGGTTCAGGGGGGAATTGGAGCACTCTGTTTACCAGGCTCCTCTTCCCCTTTGTCAGGTGGGGGTTCAGTGATCAGACACACCACAGGGGGGGCGGAGCCAGCATTGTCCAGGCTAGGCACAGACCTATTCAGGGTCAGGGGATTACTCCTCCCACTACTCCCAATGCAGATGTCCCATTCAGCCTAGTGCCGACTCACCCTGCCCCTCCTGGAGCCACACACACCTCCCAGCCCCTGTCACTCAAAAGCCAGACATGTAATTCACATCAGGCAGGCAGACACATAGCACACAGAAATGCCAACTTCTAAAAGTGGCATTTCTAAAATAGTTATAATAAATCTGCGCTCACCATTTCGCAGCATTTATTATGACAATTCCAAATATACTAAACTTGACCACGCTGCTCCTCCCATATCAGGAATTACCACTGAAACACTTATCAGGGAATCCCAATGCATTCCTATGGGAGGGCAGCCCCACAGTAGTGAGAATCCAAAATGGCTGTTTGTCACTACCAGGACATGTCCCGCACTTAAGGTACATGTCCTATCTTTTACCTACAATGCACCCTGCCCATAGGGCTAGCTAGGGCCTACCTTAGGGGTGACTGACATGCAGGAAAAGGGGGGTCACAGACATGGCACACACTTTAGGTGCCACATCACAGCGGCAGTAACACTGCGCGCATATGCCCTGCAATGGCAGAGGCCTGAGATAGGTTTGAAAGGCTACTTTGGTGGGTGGCGCAATCAGCGCTGCAAGCCCACCAGTAGCATTTAATTTACCAGCCCTGGGTATATGAGATACCACTTTACAAGGGACTGACAGGTAAATTAAATATGCCAAAAAGGTGTAGACCAATCTTATCTAACACAGAGAGCGCACACACTTTACACTGTTCAGCAGTGCTAAAGTGCCCAGAGGCCTAAAACCACCAACACCATGTCAGAGAAAAGGCTAGGAGAAAGGCAAAAAGTTTAGGGATGAGCCTGCAAAAAGGGCCAAGTCCAACAGTACCCAAACGATTAAACAGCTGGGAGATTACACCCCACATAAATAATAGCAAACAGACGAACAAATTGCTAGGGATAGTCTTGTGCGACAAACGTTTGTGGGGTCTGGGCTATGTGCACTCTCTTTGATTTGAACAGCTAAATTGTTGTATAGCTTCAAGACCTCTCCCCGTATAAACAACAACAAAGTTGAAGAAAGCGAGCCACCAGATAGGTCTCTGGGGCTGATTATCATAGAGTCTGAACACACAAGGCGACCGCTCTTTGAGGGACCGGTGCTCTGTTGACCCTGGGCTTAACGTCCAGGGGGACTAAAAAACAATACGTGCCGTGGGGAAAAGCTGAAAGAGGAGCATTAAGCAGCAGTCTGAGCCTTACCAGAGTTCAAAGACTAGTGCTCAGCGGGGAAACCAAGGGGGCTGGCCCTGCCCTGCCTCTTCCTGATGTGTGAAGGATGGGCCAGCCCTTGGTCTGGGTGCGGCCTGCACGCGTTCCACACCTGGGAAGGTGGTCGGTGCTTTTCAGCCTGGGGGAACCGGCGGCAGCCCCTCATCCTTCTGGCAGGCTGTGTTGTGAGACAGTGAGTCCCCTGGGGGCAGCAAACAGCAACTAGCACACCAAACGTCCTGTGCTGCTGACAGTGGTTGGGCGCTTTTCAGCAAGCAGCGCAGGGGAATCTGCGGCAGCCCCTCTTCCTTCTGGCAGCAATATGTTGTGGGACAGTGAGTTCCCTGGGAGGAAGCAAACAGCAAGCAGCACACCAAACGTCCCACACCGTGGAAGGTGGTCAGGCGCTTTTCAGCATGTGGCACAGGGGAATCTACGGCAGTCCTTCCTCCTTCTGGCAGAGATGTGTTGTGGGACAGTAAGACCCCTGGGGGCAGCAAACAGTGACCAGCACACCAAACGTCCCGCACCACAGACAGGGCCGGTCCTAGGATTTATGGGGCCCTGGGCAGAATAGGAACATGCGAGGCCCCTATAATTTGAATAAGATTTAACTTCACAGGAAGTGACATCATAGGAAGTAATTTCAATTGGCCATTAATTATATTGATATTGTTTATAGAGCGTGCCAATGTCCAATGGCGTCTTGGCACTGGCCTCTGCAGCTGTAACAGTAAATAAAGCTAATTGGGCAACATAGTCAGGTTTTAAGTTGTTTTCTAAAACAGATAAAATTTGACTGTGCTTTGAAATGCAAAGGCATTTTGTTTCAAAGTTTGCAAGTAAGGAGATAAAGCTTCTGCCACCCTAGGATGCTTTGTTTATTTTAAGTGTTTCCACTGTTCTCGAGGGGGCTGATTGAAGAGCTCCCCTAGGTATGTACCATATGAATTTTCTCTTAAGGTACTCAGGACCTATGTTGTGATCAGTACACAGTGCCTTGAAGGCTACTCCCTTTCTAATGGGAAGCTAGTGTAGCTCCAACAATACATGTGAGACAGATTTGAACTTTGGAATTTGGAATTCTTATTAAAAGACGAGCTGCTGCTTTTTGTAAAATTTGCAGTTTATTCAGAGATTACAGATTATATGGCATTGTTGATGCCGCTTTGCAAGAAGCTACTTACTTACTTTGGATATGAATAAAATGGTTAAAAATATAATTAATAATACTTATAAAATGCGTACATATATTTTACATCTCTATTAAGTAGAAATACATTGTATGATTTAAAATTAGTTATTGTTCTATTGAATGGGATAAATGAAAATAATATGCTAATCGGGAATCCTGGCAATAAGAGAGCTCCAAAGGAGAGGTGTGGACTTTACTAATGTGGAGAATAGACAGTTTTAAGTGTTTTTGCAAAAGATTGGAGTTACACCATAGTTCAAGAGGGAGAGAGTTCCAGTCTTGCACATCTAGAAAGGAGAAGGATCTGCCTCCAATCAGGGACCTCTAAAGTTTCGGATGGCACAGGAGTTTAGTTGGCACAGAGTGTAGGATTCTGGAATTAATGTAAGGAATGTTGTACAAAAAGAGAACCTTTTTTATGAAGTGCATAATCATGAATGAATAATGCCTTGCAGCTAGAGGGTTTCAAACCAGCAGAAAGGTGAGAAGAAATGCCCTGGCGATGCAGCAGTCTCAGATGAGGAGAGCTGCACTGTTCTGAATGATTTGAAGGGTACTGAATGTAAAAGGTGGGAAACCCAAGATGGTGAGAATATAATGGACTGTATAACAGCCTCACTGCAGTGAGAGGGGAGAAAAGGGATGATTTGTGTTACTTATGGATGTAGTAAAAGCAAGTGGATGAAACATGGTTAACCTGTTCTGAAAAAAGAGATGCTGGAAAATGAATCCAAGATTTTGTTGCTGACTGTGCAAATGTGGGCAATTGACCCAGCTCCACCTGCCAACAAAGAGAACACCATATGGTATGAGATCCTTTTAAAATGAGAACCCTTGATTTGTCACTATAGAGTTGTATTGAATTTGTCTTCATTCAGAAATTAACTGCTAGCATGCAAGACCAAACATATTCTTGGGCAGATTGCCACTGAGGGAAATTAATGGAATGTTTGGGTATCAATATGCGCAAGATATCAACAAGAAACCAAAGGACTGTATGAGTAAGGGTAATTGGGAATGATAAAGATTTAAACAGCGGAAAACCAATACATTTCACAAGTCTGAGTTTTGGACATAACAGAAACAGGTGATGAGTGGATTGCTTCAGATTTCCCAAATAGGATAGCGGTTAGCCACACCAGGGGAATACCTTAAATTCCAGGTTGAACTAGTTGATTTATAAGCACCGGTTGGGAAACAGTGTCAAATGTGGCACTAATGTTTAGTAATATTTAGGCTGCTCTAACTCCATGAACAAGAGTGGGAAACATCCTTCACACCACAGTCAATACCACGATGTGCCTTTACATCGCAGTCACTACCCCGACTGCGACGTTACCACGCATTCCTTTACCACGCAACTGGTTACAATGACTTGCTTTAGGGGATGCGTTGTTGGGGATGCGTTGTTGGACTAGAGTTGGAATAGTAATTTATACTATTCCAAAGTCTAGTAACCTCCTAAGGCAAGCCATTGTAGTGACTTGCTTGGTAAAGGGACGCATGGTAACGTCACAGTTGGGGTACTGACTGCAGTGTAAAGGTATGCATGGTAAATGCATGGGGGGGTTCTGTCATACAACCTCAAGGGTCAGCCACCAATCATCTGAATCAGTACGAAATGCTACTTCAAAATCCTAGAGTTGTCAGAAGCCAACCGGCACATTGTCAATGAATAACTCTTTTTCTAGGATTTTGAGAAAGGGGCAACAAGGTGATGTCTGAAGATGCTGATAAGTTTTGAACCAGATGAAGAGTATTAGAGGATTTTTACCTCCCCTTCAGACTCTTACTTTTTTGCTTCAACTTTCTCTTGCTGGTTCTGCCCATCTAACTTCCACCTCTACCCTCCTGTATCCCTCCGCCCAACCTCTTAACATCTTTTGGTGGTTCTGTTTTCTTCCATCCATCTCTCACCATTACTTCTCTCCACTCTGCTTATGTTCCCTTGCGGGTTCTGTCTCTTATAAACGCACACATCTTATCCTCATGCACCCCTTCAACTCTCATCTCTCCCCCAGCCTCATAACTTCTTTCCTTGTTCTGCTTCATTTACACCCACCTCTCCCCTTCCATCCTCCCAGAGCATCTGATCTTTCTTGTTGATTCTGTCCCTCTTAAATCCGCCTACCCCTCAAGGCTCTACCCTTTTTCTCATCTTTCTCTCCGATTATTACCTTACCGTACCATGTATACTCTGTCCCTCTTACATCCATCTCTCCTATGCCCCCAGGTTCGTCCAATTTCCAACTGGTTCTGTCTTTTATATCCACCTATCTCCTCAATGGAGTAAAGTGACTGGAAGAGCTATTGTATGAATATAAGCTCCCATCGATAGCGGCACTAGCATCCATGCCAACAGCAGTGCGCAAATTAGTATTAAGAAAGGGAGTGAAAAACTTAACCTTGAGTAGTGACATAGATGCAGCCTCCAGATATAAGCTTTGCTCATATATTACAGACACCTTTTCAAGCTTAAGGCAACCTTACTTTGATTTTAATTTGCGGCCTCAGGACAAAACGCATTTCTGAGATTCAGTTTTTTTTTACCTCCCTTTTAAGGCTTTTGATGGTTCATGGAAACTAAAGGGTTGCACTGACAAGTCAAGTAGGATGTGCAAGTTAGCTGAAGAGTCCATTGAACATATAATGTGCCAATGTCCAGCCCTACTAGACGTGCAGAAAAAATATTTAAAGTCAATGTTTAATGCTGAGTGCATAAGAACAATACCAGAGACTGTATTATTGAGCTTTAAAGGAGGCGGTTCTGTAAAAGTGGTGGGTAACCTTGTAAAGCTCTTGAGAGAGGCGGTTAAGCTCTGGGAGAAAAATACTTAACCTTGTCTTTAATTTTTAAATCAAATGCGTTGAATTTTAATGATGCTTTTTATCAGTATTTTGTAAAGTTTTATGTAAAGTAATTATTGTATATAGTTTTATGAAAACTTTAAACAATAAGGTATTCTCTCTCTCTCCTCAATGCTTTACACTTCACATTATCTCTCTGCCTGATTCTTAGAGTACCCATTGATTCTGCCCCTCTTACATCCACCTCTCACTGGTCCCTCTCTCTTCCCCTCCACTTTAGTTCTCTGCAGGTTCTGCGTATCTGACCAGCTCCCACCCATGTGCTACCCTTCACCTCTCATCTCTCACTCCAGCCTTGTACCTTGTTTCACTGTTTCTGAATCTCTTACATCCATCTCCCTCTTACGTGCTCTACACTTCACCTCATCCTTCCCCTGCCTCTTATTTTTCTCACTGATTCTGCTTCTCTTTCACCCCCTCTCTCCTCCCTGCTGCACACTTCATCTCTCATCTCTACCCAGCCTCTAATCTTTTCTCACTGATTCTGCCCCTGCCCTGTAATGGCAGCCTCCTACCTTTTATTGGTAACCTTTACCTCTTACATCCACCTCTCACTTTTCCTTCTTCCTGCTACTTAAGGTCTCCTAATGATTCTGCTTCTTTTAAATATGCTGATCCCGTTCATGCACTATCTTGCATCTTTTATCTTTCTGTCCAGCCTCAAGTTTTTTTTCACTGGTTCTGCACTCTTTAGATCCACCTCTTTCCTCCATGTTCTACTCCTTATGTTTCAGCTCTCCCCATCTCTACTCTCCTCTTGCTGGTTCTGACCCGGTAACATTTGCTTTTCCTCTCCATGTGCTGATCTTCACCACTCTTCCCCCCGGAGTGTCTTATTTTTTTTTGCTTGTTCTCCTTCTTTACATCCACCTCTACCCTTCCACTATCCCACTATCCCCAATCCTTTTACCAGTGCCATCTGGTGCCTGAGGTCGCTAGAGCACCGCTGCCCAGTATCAACAGGCCAAAAAGAAGCTGCTTTGAACAGCTTTGAAAGGCAAAACATATAAACACCCAAGCTAACAGTCAGTTTGCGTGTTTACTTTCATCAGTGCCATGCTCCTTTCTGCATTCGTCACACATTCACAAGCCATAGAGAAGCTGTGCATGCTCCCTGAAATGCACATCTGTGAAACACAGAAGCATGCTTGGGCGGTGATGCATTTGTAGCATTATCGTCCCAAGCCCTATAAGAAGCCATGATAGAGTGGGGCTGTAGAAGGGTTAGCCCCTGTTCCTATCCTGTCTTCTGATAGGGTTGTCAGCAAACTCATGGCAGAGACACAGACACGAGGACTGAGCGCACCAGAAGAGAAGAGCTGGTATGTAGAAACCTGTCTCAGTAACAGTTGATAAGTTAGACTGTTTCCACTGCTCCTGGTTTCTCCTGTCCATTTTGCTCACCAGAGGCCAGGTTGTTGTTTCCACACTAAAGAGAGGTGATTAATGGGGGCGAATGTTGCAGACAGGAAAGTGTGTTGATTGAAAGGGCAAAATGGAGCATATGGGAAAGTGGGGATTACAGAAGGGAAAAGACAGGAGTGCAGCTCTTACATGACAATGAGGCACAAGAAAGTGGTGCAAACTGGTAAGAATGGGTCACACATGTGACCTCTAGACCACGTTTTTTGGAAAATGGGCCAAAAATACTATCTTCTGCCATTTTTCAAAGTATTCTTGAGGAGGGTGAAACCCCAAAACCACTAGGAAGGATGAGACGTGCCTGGCACACAACAAATTATTAAAAGTTTCATTAGGAACCTCTGCATTTCAAAGTTCACCAGTTTCCCTGTCTCCTACCATTTTGCGTGGATTCTACCCTTCTTGCATCTTTGTCTTTTGAATGTAATGCCCTTCACCTCGTCTCTTCATCTCTCTACCAGCCTGTTCGCATTGATTCTGCCCATTACATCCATCTCTCCTCTTCCCTGTCTCCCTCTCTGCCAGCCTAGGGCTGAAAAAAATTAGTGGGTCTCTAAAAGGGGTGTGGTCTGTGCAATTAAGGGTGTAGCTTAAACACGTTATCTACATTTCTGTGATTCCCATAGAGTTCAATCTGACTGGTACTTTGCTTCCTCTCTGGGCTTTCCATGATTCAATCCAGAAATATAACACAACAACTGACATTCACCTAAAAAACTGCCAGGAGTATTAATTTTGTCAATGGTTGTTAGCTGTTTAGGATAAATGAGTAACAACAATAAATTCTCATACTTTCACCTTGTCACTGTTTTGACCAATGAGTACCTCCTTCACACACATTTGCACAGAATCACAACTGCAACTGGAATAGAGTACTGTTGCTCTGTGTTCTCTGCAGAGAGGCCATGTATTGAATGATCATGTATTCTGAACACCTTTTTGACCCCCCAGGCAGGCAAAGTGAGAAAGTTGTACTGCCTTCAGCCTCAACTCCAAAGCTCTCAATTGTAGCCTGTTATAAACTCCTGGAGGCTACTCAGTACAAAGTATGCACCATACAAGAAACAATACACAGAAACACACATCCTGGAAACACCTAGCATTCTTAAGGAGTGATTAAGTGAAGCATGTGAACTACAAACAGGAACTAATTTGCTGCCATGTATTACCCTAACATGCATTGTCAGACAGGGACAGGAAATAGGCCCCAGCACCAAAATAAAAGTGGCCCCAATTAGTGAATTAGGCAGCTAGAAAAATGTACCATATTTGCAAATTAGAGCAGTTTTTAACTTGTAAAGTCATGCTGTATAAGATTTTGTAAGGTATGGAAGACTGCATAGATTTGATTTGATGCAAGCAATGTTTGCTTTAGTGTCACGAAAATCAACAGTAAGCTCATATGACCATAAAGCAGGCCAATAAACAGCCCAAAATAAAAACCTACATACTGAGCTGACAGATTAGACCGTCGGGCACAGCCAGATTGCCCTATAAGCCAGTCAGACCCTGCAAACATGTTATACCTTCATCGTGCAGACACTAGACCAGTTTTTTTGCAGGTCAAGTAAGGACATGAATATAGGACCAGATAGGGGGCCCGTTTCAATGTCCGTTCTAATTTACTGCTGGGTCTAAGACATTTAAAGCCCTGCTCCAGCCACTCGTATATGCTGTGTCCGCTCCTCTGCCTGCACCCCTTGTCTCACTGCCATACTCACACCTATCTACTCCCCCTCTTCTCACTTTATTCCGTTTGTCTTACCCTCTTTTCTCACCTCTATGCTTCCTTTCCCAGTTTTCCCTCACCCTAGGTGAGCAGTTTTCATGTGACGGGACGTCATTCTATCCTTTGTTGTGCGCCCTGCAGGATATCATTCATACAGGGGCAGGGCGCCGCGCACTTCACACGTAAGGGCACTTTAAATACCTGTCTAATCGCTGCCATCATCATGCAGATGCAGTGATTAGGCCCAGAGAGAGGGACCAGCAGGGGCAATTGATAAAAAAAAGAAAACATTTAAACTCTTAGGGGGCCGCCTGGGCCTCGAAACTCTGAAGTCTTTTTTTTTATTTATTTATTGACATTTTTTACAACAATACACATTCAGCATTGCTTTAACAAGACTGAATAATCAAAGAGCATCTTTGTCCCGAATGTGTGAACAAGCAAACAAAAAACAAAAAAGAACTTTTTCAAAATGGACAGGAGGTTTCATACATATCTCACATCACCGAGTTAAAGACAGTAGGCATTAAGCTAGTCCTCATGGAGAGCACACCATATCAATACTATTATCAGCTACTCACGTTGATCCTGCTGTGAGCGGCCAACAAATGTCAGGTCCCGACAACCATTTGAGAGACACAAAGCAAAGTCCCGTTCCCGAGCAGAAAATGAGCTTATAACATCAATAAATCAGTTCATTCCAATATCAGTCCAGGTCTGTAGCTACATTTTGGCTATATCAATTATCACTACTTGTTGCCATGAGTATCCTGTAATCAACTTATGGCTCTGAACAAGGAAAATAAAGAGGAATCATATTACACAAGACTGGACTGATATTGGAATGAACTGATTTATTGATGTTATAAGCTCATTTTCTGCTCGGGAACGGGACTTTGCTTTAGTGATTTGCCCTTTGTGTACCAGTGGTCACAAAGGACTTTTGGATTCGTGGGTGGCCGTCTCTCAACTGTTCCCTTGAGCATCTCTTGGATACTACTTGTATATATGTATATTTTTTCTGATTACTATAATGGTATTGCCCGAGCTTTGACCTAGCCACACCTCAGAGTTAAACCATTTGAGAGAGTTTAACTAAACTGGGTACGTATCTGCATGTGGTTCGAGTGACTGTGAAGTGCAAGATGTAGCTCGGGCAGGGGAGGCAGAGATGCCTTCCTGAAGTGTTTTCAGCCAGTCTAAGAAGGGGCCCCATATATCTTTTGGCCTGGAGGCTACAGGCATTAACTCCCAGAAAGTCGTTAGTTGAGTGTGACTGAAAGTGACATCCCGGATCCAGGCCTTGACTGCGGGTGCTTTCCTGTGCCCCCATGTATGGACACTCTACGTTTAGCCATCAGGAGTAACAAAGCATGTAATTTGCGGTACTCAGCCTTAGTTTATTTTACATAACCCAAAAGCCCAATGTCCAGCTGAGGTTCGCTGGGCAACCCTAATATTTCATGAATTTTACTAAAAATGTCAGTCCAGAAGGAAGCAATGAGTGGACAGTACCAGGACATATGTAGAAAGGTGGCAGGGGCATGCCCACACCTCCAGCATCTCTCATCTGGTCTCAACCCCATGCACTATGATTGAGTAGGGGTTCTGTAGAACCTGTGCAAGTATTTAAAGTGTATTAATCTCAGTTTATAATTGGGTGAGAGTAGCTGGAGTTGGCCGCAGCAGAAGATCCATTTTTCGTCCGTCACCTGACCGTCAAGCTCTTCATTCAAGCTCTGCTGGGCTTTAGGTATAGTCAGTGGTGCTGTGGCTTGCATAGAGCAGTACATCCTTGTTATTAGTCTGCGGGAACCTGTAGTACTTATCAACTGCTCTAGTACTGGTAATTGATTGGGGGTTTTTGGAAGGGTGGCATATAATTGCCTGCAAGTGGCTTTAATCTTAAAATAGACAAATAGCTCCGAAAATTTCTTCGAGCCCTCGGCCTTAGATTCCGGTGGAGCACAGAAAGTGTCTTCAGGGTACAGATCCGTGAATGTTTCGAGTCCCATTGATTTAGCCAATGCTACGTTCCCATCATCAGCCATGGCTGGAAGCTGTGGGTTACGTTAGAGGGGCAGAGGGGGCATATAGTATCTCCAGGCCAGCTCTGATGCGTATTCTGTCCCAGGCCCACCTTAGGGTTTCGACTGTATCTATCCCGTCCCACGGCCTTCTGTATTTTTGGTAGATGGCAACCTGGAGGGGAACAGGGGCTGCTATGTCCGTTTCGACAGCCACATGAGGCTGAAACCGGATGGGATGTAACCAGAAATGCAAAAATTGCGCTTGTCTGCAGTACGCATATCTGCAGCTACCCACATTGCAAAAAAAAGTGTCAGTTCTCAGTGGGAAAATGTGATGCGTCTATGTTGCATTTTGACCCATTTCCTCTTGCGGGCACTAGGCCTGCCCACACAAGTGAGGTACCATTTTTTATTGGAAGGCTTGGGGCAATGCTAGATAGAAGGAGTTTTGTGGCTCCTCACAGATTCCAGAAATTTCCTTCACAGAAATGGGAAGAAAATTTGTTTTTTAGTCAAGGTTTGAGGTTTGCAAGGAATTCTGGGCAGAAAAAACCTGTGGGACCCACACACGCCATGCCACATGGATTTCTCTAGGTGTCTAATTTAAAAAATGTATAGGTTTGCTAGTGTCACGTGGCCCATGGGGACATTGTCGTCTTCCCTAAGTTAGCATGAGCACGCTGCAGACTGTCCGCTGCTTTGCACACGTTACTCCATGAGTTTATTTTGCATGTCCGTAGCCCCCAACCCACCCTGCATGAGGGGGAGAGTGAGTATTTCCCAGGTAACACGTGCTTGCTTCTCCGCCCAGACCAAGGAGATCATGAGAGACCGGAGAGTGTTAAAAAAGGCTTGGGTAAGAGGAAGTGGAATATTGACGAATACATATAAAAATTTGGGCAGGACGACCATTTTTGCGATGGCTCTTCTACCGGCGAGGGAGATCGGCAATCTAGCCCACACCTTTATTTTCCCCTCCAGCCAGGAGATAGCACGACCATAATTTAGATTCCATATCTCTTGCTCATCCCTGCTTAACCAGATGCCCAGATATTTTACCGGGCCATCCGCCCATTTCAGCGGGTATTCTAGGTCGAAAGATTTAGTTGCCTTAGTGAGAGGAAACAGAGTAGATTTGGACCAATTTATAAATATGTCCGAGAGTCCACTAAATTTTGTAAGTTCCCTGAGCAGTGGGTCTAGGTTGACCTCTGGGTCAGATATATACAGCATCATGTCGTCTGCATACATCGAAATTAATAGCCCCCTGGTGCTAAACCCTAAACCTCTGGCTGCGTGATGTTGGCGAATCCTGGCCGCGATCGGTTCCATTGCTATGGCAAACAGGAGCGGGGAGAGAGGGCACCCCTGCCGTGTTCTGCGGGATATATAGAAGGGGTTTGAGATCATGCCGTTCATACGCAGTCTCGCCGAGGGTGCTGTGTACAGCAGTCTGATTTGTGCCATGAAGTTTGGACTAAATCCGATCCTCCCCAATATGGCGAACAGATAAGGCCACTCCAATGCGTCAAACGCTTTCGTAGCGTCCAAGAACACCACTAGCGCCTTGACATCAGGATTCAAGTAGCGCAGCACTGTGAAGAAGGTACTTATGGGCTGTGGATCTGCCGGGAATAAACCCGGATTGATCGGGTCTCGCTATCATAGGGAGTAGGGGCTGTAGCCTGTTGGCAAGTAACTTAGCATAAATTTTGGCATCTATGTTAATTCAAGAGAGTGGCCTATAAGAATCCATCTCCTGGCTGGGTTTCCCGGGTTTCAATAGCATCAAGACAATCGCCTCTTGCATTGAAGGGGGAAGCATGCCTGTAGTTTGAGCTTCCTCAAATACCGCCAGCAGGTGGGGCGCCAGTATATCTGCGTAGGCCTTATAGAACGCAGTAGTTAACCCGCCTGACCCGGGGGCTTTGTCCACGGGTAGACTGCCAATTACCTGCAGAATATCATTGGAAATGAAGGGCTCATCCAGATATTCCCTATGTGCCCTTCCTAGCCATAGCAGCTCTATAGAATCAAGAAAGGGTTGGAGCGCCTCTGGCACTGTCTGGTGTGTGGCTGTGTGCAGCTTGGTGTAAAACTTGGTGAATTCGTCTAGAACCTCCCGGGGGCCTCTTATTACAGTGGAGTCTTCTCCTATAATTGCGGATATGTACGTAACTGTGTGTGGCGTCTTCAGCATATTTGCTAAGGTTTTTCCTGGCCTGTCACCCTCCCCATAGCTTGTGTGTGTTTTCCCATAAATTTTACCTCACGTTGTGCCTCTTCCTCAAATTCAGTGATGAGCTCCCTAATAGTTGGTAAACGTTTAGGGTCTACAGCGGTATAATAATTAGTCTCTAGCTCCTTGATACGAGCCTCGAGGGAGGCCAGCGTGCCTCTGATGGCTTTGAGCACCCCGGCATGGCGTGATATGCATTTCCCCGTATAACCACCTTGAATGCCTCCTAAAGTGTTGCATGCGTGGACAGAACCAGCGTTCGTTTCAAAGTATTCTTCAATGTCCTTGTGTATCTCCTCTCTAAAAGCGGAATCAAGAAGGGCATTCGGGGCCAATCTCCAATTAAACATCTGTATTGGGGTGTCAGGAATCGTGACTTGTAACATGCAAGGGGCGTGATCACACAGTGTTCTGGGGAAATGTAAACTCTGAAGTCTTTAAAGGTGCGAGGCCCCACTGCTGCGAGCAGATGCGTGGCCCTGGGCAACTGCCCACGCTGCCCATGCCTAGCGCCGGCCCTGACTGCAGAATGTGATCTGGTGCTTTTCAGCGCGTGGCACTGGGGAATCGGTGGCAGCCTCTCCTCCTTCTGGCAGTGATGTATTGTGGGACAGTGAGTCCTTTGGGGGCAACAAAGAGCGACCAGCACACCAAAAGTCCCACTGTACAGAGATACACATGCCAACACTTCATTTTCACCAACTGACTCAACCCTATCGGTGCCACACTCACCCCATACTGAATTACTCCCTCACTCAACTAAACAGAAGACTCCAAACCATAATGAATACAGCAGCCAGCCTCCCCTTCAGTGTCCAACCACGCACACATCCTGCACCTCAAACAGCTTCACTGGCTCCCCATCCACAGCCCTTTTCAAACTCCTGACACACACATTCAAAAGCCTTACACAGCACTGGCTCAGCATACCTAAAAACTGCCTCTGATTTCAGAAACCTTCCAGACAGCTTTAATTAGCCGGACTTACACATTCCACATTCCACAGCACCAGAAGCGACAGTACTGACTTATCCTACCTTCCTTCGAAACGCTGGAATGACCTGCTACTAGACATCTGCACAGCCTCTAAAAATATTGCATTCCACACGAAGTTGAACACTTGGCTCTTCAACTGCATGAGTCTATGGATCAGCCCTGATGTCTCCGTTGTTGGGGGCAGGATACCGTCCCTGGTGATATTGTGCTTTACAAACACACAATTCATTAGAGAGAACTCTGCACCCAATGCTACAGGTATAGGTGACGTGTCCTGCTTGCTATGTTCATCCTCCATCAGAACATTGCTCTCGGAGGCGGAGCTTAACCAAGATGGCCGCAAGAGCCTAGAGCTCCGAAGCCTCGACCACACAATACCGCAGAAAGCGTGTATGGGAATCCCAAAATCACCAAGATCCACGCCCTGCGATGCAGCGGAATGCCCCGCGACTTCAGAAACGCGGCTGAATCGTGGATTACTGCCTGCTGGATCGAGAACGGCACCTTTTCTGAAGCGGACGCCTGAACTCAAAATGGCGGTCTCGAAATGCACTCCCGAGTAGCCGTGAGCTCAGTCCCTGGCCCGTTCCACGTCAACTGCCGTTGCCAGATTCTTGTACCTGGTGCAGTGTGGCATCTTTCAGACTCGGCGGACATTGCGTGGACGCACTGGCTCCAACAGGGTGCAGTCGGGAGGTCTCCGGCAGTTACGCACGCGGCGTGTACAGGATGGAGATGGCTCGGCCGTGCCCGACAGCTGAGTTCCCGTTGTAGCGGTGCACCCTTTTCCCTCCTAGTGCCATCAAGGAAGGGTCCCATCCATCCATTCACCAGATGCCATTTGGGATGCACATTCCCTATCTGAGCCAACCCGTGCTGCAAGCACATCGGGTCCCCAATGCTGCCTGACCCTATGATGGCGACCGCCACCTGCGCAATTTCAATCAGCGCCGTAACGGCGCCCAACTCACAGTGCACACCGTCGCTGCGGCTGGGGAGCTGTTGATGCCCCGTGCCGTTGAATCTTGGGCCTGTGCCACCGCTGCCGTGAGGAGCACCCGATGCTCAGCTGAGCCTTCACCGTCCACAGTGAGTACCTGTTACACCTTCGGATTCCTGGCCCAACGACCTGCTGGACCTTGGTCCACGTCTCCTGCTGGAAAGGCTACCGTGATTTCTTGGCCCCCCTCCCAACTGCCTTTCACAATGCTTGCATCTCAGGCGGAGGTGGAGTTTGCTGTAGTGCCTGTCCCCAAGATGGCGACTGGGGCCACTCCTGACTACCGCCGTGGGGGACTCCTGAGACACCGGGGCACTCCCAAACCGACCCTGCTCCTGCTCACTCTCCATGTCATTTGACTCGGAGATCTTTCCATCGGCAGCTGAGACCTTGACATTTTGACTGACGCCCGGTGGAGCTACCTCGCGAGCTAAAGGGGAGATGGGCTACGGATTTCCCTCCTTGACCATCACCTACCCAGCCGGTCTTTGGGCAAACTCTCCTGCGTCTCTCTACTGGACTTTTCTCCCTTCTCCTCTTCTCCATACCCCCTACCCCCCTCCTCTCTACTCTTCTCCTCTTTCCTGCCACTGTCCTTTGCCCTCACCTGTCCTTGCCCTTAGTCCCCACCCTGTTTATCTGTGAACCTTTTCCCTCGCCACTTGAGACCTAGCTATTTTGACTGATGCCTGATGGAGTTACCTTGTTTAGCTAAAGGGGAGACGGGCCGTGGATTCCCTCCTTGGACGTCACCTACCCAGTCGGTCTTTAGACAGACTTCCTTTCGTCTCTCCAGTCGTCTCTTCCCTCATCCTCCCTCTTCTCATCTCCCCTTTCCCCCCTCCACTATTTTTTTCTCTCCTTTGTCTCCTCTCTCAATGTATTGCTTATTTTTTGACGTAATGTGTAATTGTGATCATTTTCTGTTACATTGTGGAACCTAATGTGAAGCGCTCTGATACCTTCGGGTCTAGCCAGCGCTATATAAAACTCTTTAAATAAAATAAACATAGTAGATGTGAAGTTTCCTATACGACAAGTCCATTACAGTCATAGCACTGTACATAACGGTGGACTGGACATATGCCACGTTCTCACAGACTACCCTATATGTCACAAACTAGCATTCTTCGTAGTTTAGGACATGCTCTTTAGGGAACTTAAGCTGTCTTCATCAGCATGTTTGCTTTAGTTTCAAGGGTAGACATGCTCACTCAGTTCGAGGACTGTGGGTTTTGCAAGGCAGTCTCAGACTCCCCCAACTTGCTCCCAAAAACTGGAAGGAGTTGGATATAACACAGTGAGTGCACTAAAACCACATGAATACACATCATCCTGAGCCTCATGTGGCTGTCATGGGAGCAATTAGTGAAGGTTCACTAGGCACACGTTCGGTAATGTTCAGAATGTCGATGGAGGTGGATACTTGACAGGTAGTAAAAACGTAGTCAAACTTTTTTTCATTTGTGAAGGTTGTTGACACACCAACCAGTAACATGCCTGGCCGTATGTGTGCAAAGGTTTGCTTGTAGTGTTTTGTATGCAAGTTGGTTGATGACTGGGAGATGAGTTGGTTTGATTGTGGATTCCGTCCTGTGGTGTATGAATGTGATGGACCCTTGAATGGCGGGAGTATTTTGATGTGAGTGCACAGATGTGTTGGATTGGGTCCATGGCTGGTGGTGTAATAATCTTGTGTGTGATGCGTGAATGGCATGTGAATCATCAATAAAGTGGTTGGTGCCTTGTTGAGGCTTTATCGCTTACCTTCAGTAGGCTTGGTTTCAAAATTCTCATACTGTGATTAGTACCTGTTCTTTCAAGCTAGCCCTTCTAGAGGTGTTAAAACCAACCTCTATGAGTAGTGGTGTTATTTTGAAAGTTCAGTAACAAGCCTTAGTTTATTTTTAAACTGAACGCTGACAGGAATAACTTGTATTAATCCCACTCACTTTCCCACAATGTCCTGCAAAACTTGAAAGTTTACGTAAATGGCCAAGATCACTCCTTTATTTACATTTTGTGATGGACATTTCTGGAATCTGCTGCAATCCTCAAATTGCACAACAACCCAGCATTTCCACATATCTCCACATCAAAATGGAACCCAATTTTTGTGGGTGGCCCTAGTGCACACAATCGGAAAGTGCTAAAAATGCAACACATTTCATTTTTCTACTGAAAACCACCCCGTTTCACAGGTGGGTGCCTGTTGAATTTGGGGCTTGTCTGTGCTGCCACTCAGAGAAACCTCTCAAACCCACACATTTTTGTAAACTGGACAACCAGGGAAGTCCAGGGGTGTGTGACTTGTGTGGCTCTTACTAAGTAATTTTACCCAGAAATCATAGCAAATGCCAAACTTTGGTAAAAAACACACATTTTCCTCACATTTCTGCAACAGAAAGTTCTGGAATCGGTAGGGAGCCACAAATTTACTACCAGCCTGAGTTCCCACATGTCTCCCACTTAGAACGGCACCACACTGGTGCAGGTGGTCCAAGAGACCACAAAACAAAAGGCCCTAAAGCTCTACATTGAGAGATAAGCACTGAGGTTGATGCGGTATTTGGGAAAGTGCTGTGGCACCACAAATGCAAACCTACAAACCACAGACATTTTTGAAAACTACACAACCAGGGGATTCCAAGGTGGTGTGCCTTGGATGGATCGCACAGGTTTTTTTTGCCCACAATGCCCTGCAAACCTCAAACTTTGCCTGAAATCACGCATTTTTCTTACTTTTCTGTGATGGAAACTTCCAAAATCTGCAGGAATCCACAAAATTCGTACCACCCAGCATTACCCCAATTGTGTCTATACAAATGCTGCACAACTTGTGTGGGACTCCCTTTGACCTTGGTTTGATCACCCGTTCCTGTAGTGGGCACTACGCCCAGCCACACAAGTAGGACAGCTTTTTTATTGTCTATGTTGCGTTTTAGGCCCTTTCCTGTCGTGGGCACTAGGCCTACCCACACAAGTGAGGTAGCATTTTTATCAGTAGACTTGGGGAAATGCTAGTTGGTAGGAAATTTGTGGCTCACCATAGATTCCAGAGATTTTCCTCACAGAAATGTGTGGAAACGTGTGTTTTCAGTCAAAGTTTGAAGCTTGAAAAGACTGCTGGTTGAAATTACCTGTTGAGAGCCATGCAAGTCATGCACCCTTAGACTCCCCTGATTGTCTAGTTTTCAAAAATGTGAAGGTTTAGTAGGTTTCCCTGTACTGGCTGACCTAGGGCCCAAAGTCTACAGCTACCCACATTGCAAAAGAAGTGTCATTTTTCGGTAGAAAAAATTTAATGTGTCCCTGCTGCGTTTTGGGCCTTTTACTGTTGCGGGCACAATGCCTACCACATGTGAAGTACAATTTTTATCCGAATACTTAGGGGAATGCTAGGTGGTAGGACATTTTTGGCTCCCCACAGATTCCAGAACTTTCCATCACAAAAATGTGAGGAAAATGTGTTTTTAGTCAATGTTTGAGGTTTGCATCTTGAGCTAGAGCTTAAAATCTACAGCTACAGACATTGCAATAAAAAATGATAGTTTTCTATGGAAAAATGTGATGTGTCCATGTTTCATTTTGAGCAGTTTCCTGTCACAGGTACTAGGCCTACCCACACAAGTCTGGTACCATTTTTATCAGGAGATTTTCGGAAATGCTAGGTGGAAGGAAATTTGTGGCTCCCTACAGATTCCAGAACATTCCAACATGGAAATGTGAAGAAAATGTATTTTTTGTCAAAGTTTGAGGTTTGCAAGGGATTCTGGGTAAGAAAACCTTGGGAGAGCCATGCAAGTCACCCCACCCTGGATTCCACTAGGTGCATGTTTTTATAAATGTGCAGGTTTCCTTATGTGCCTGCTAAACTAGGACCCAAAATCTGCAGCTACACAAATTGCAAAAAAAGTGTCAGTTCTCAGTGGGAAAATGTGATGTGTCTATGTTGCATTTGGACCCATTTTCTCTTGCGTGCACTAGGCCTGCCCACACAAGTGAGGTACCATTTTTTATTGGAAGGCTTGGGGCAATGCTAGATAGAAGGAGTTTTGTGGCTCCTCACAGATTCCAGAAATTTCCTTCACAGAAATGGGAAGAAAATGTGTTTTTTAGTCAAAGTTTGAGGTTTGCAAGGAATTCTGGGCAGAAAAAACCCTTGGGACCCACACACGCCATGCCACATGGATTTCTCTAGTTGTCTAATTTAAAAAATGTATAGGTTTGCTAGTGTCACGTGGCCCATGGGGACATTGTCGTCTTCCCTAAGTTAGCATGAGCACGCTGCAGACTGTCCGCTGCTTTGCACACGTTACTCCATGAGTTTATTTTGCAAATGCTTGTTTGATATTTTCACGTGAGAACCCGCTGTTATGTTCACGCTTTGCAGGTTCCTGGGATTTAGTCTGAACATTGTGAACAAGGTCGAACAACAATGCCCCTTGTTATTCTGTTCTGGTCAGGCCCTAGCACCTAGACAAAACATACAGATGCAGCTGTAGTTTGGGAATATGTACTTTGGTCTTATTGGAATACAGGGATAGGTAGGACCTAATTGGAGAGAGACCTTTCCAGGGAGAAGTGCATGACAACACCTATGATGTAGAACTACCATCTATAGACTGAGGTACGAGGTCCGCAGATAACACCCAGAGATCTTCTAATATATAATCATCTTGCATCTGTGCAAGGGGAGGTAGGTTAGGCAACTCTGTCTCTGACTATGATAACGCCTTTTATGATCTACGGACTACTTGCTATGCTGACCGTATTTGTGTTATGCATCTTTCTGCTTATTGTGGCATGTATACTGTATATTAGAGCACGTTAGTTAACATAAATATTTTAAACTTGTTCATGTCTCTGTCCGATCTTATTGTGGACAAGTACAAGAGTGTGAGCGAAAGGGTGTGTCTTGTAACCGCGATTCCTGAGAGAGTCGGCAGTGTTATGTTCTGGGGTGTCTAATCACTTGTTCCTCTGTAAGTGAGTAGGAAGGCAAGTGAGACACTGTAGCTAGTTGGTCCTGGGCTCATGGGTACTAAGGTGGTAGGATGACTCAGTCCCTATATCCTAAGGTCCCATAATCCTACGCATAGTTCTGTGTTTGCGCAGAATCCCTGCAACACTAGGTTTCCCTATGTGCTGGCTGAGCTACGGCCCAAAATCCGCAACTATCAAACTGCACAAATAGGGTCAATTTTCAGTGGAAAATGTGATGTGTCCATGTTGCATTTTGGCACATTTCCTGTCTCAGGCACTAGGCCCACCCACACAAATGAGGTACCATTTTTATCAGAAGAGATGTGGAAACACAGAATAGTGGAACATTTGTTCTTACCAGTTGACTTTCGCTGCATTTGTGCCTTCCAAACTTAAGCCAGAGTATAAGAAAGAAGATATTTTAAAAAATGCCCTCTGAATCACATGCTAGTGCGGGCATCCACAAATTCAGAGATGTACAAATAACCACTGCTACTAAACTCCATATCTTGTATCCATTTCTAAATACATAGGTTTCCTGATACCCATTTTTTACTCTACATATTTCACCATGTGACTTGGTCTTATACTTGGTGCACAATGAAAAATCAGTTTATTGTGTGCTCCATTGTTGGTTCTGGGTACCTCGGATTCTTTGAGAACCTGCAAATCGTATGGGCCCTATTTACGAGAAACTAACGCAGCGCGGTGCCGCAAATCATTTTGCTGCGCCACGCTGCGTTAGTTTCGAGGCACAGGGATGTAACATATTTACAACAACATGTCGCATCTCTGTGCTTTTCCCTGTGATGGCTCACAAACTGCTGCCATGCGCCGGCGCAGGCACCCTTGCACCATGGTGCAAGGATGCATGTGTTGTGGGGCACCTTCCTGCACACAATCAATTGAGGTGCTTTCCTCTTCCAATGCGTGCTGTAGAATGCAGCACGCATTGAAAGAGGAAAAAAACTGTAAGAAATGAAAACATTGCTACACCACCCCTGGGGGTGGCATAGCTTGCTGACGCATTTCCAGGTTTACGATTGCTCGTAAATCTGGAAATGCATCAGTGGACATGGGTGTTGCGTGGGAACACCCACAGCAACACCCATGTCACGCCCCTAACACACAAAGTGTTGTGTGAAAAGGGACGATATTCACAAGCACACGTAAAGCCCCGCAGGTTGGCTTTAAGTGTGCTTGTAAACATCACGCAGCAGGTTGCGCCGCCGGTGCGTCACGCAACGTGACGCACCTGCGGCGCAAGGGGCTTGTAAATAAGCCCCTCAATATCTCCGCAACAAGAAGTGTCCAGCAAATGTAATGGTTTATTGCATTTGTAAATTGGCCATCGCGAAAAGTTACAGATGGAAAAGTTGTCACAAATGCCCATTTTTTCCCACTCATTTCCAATATTTCTTTATTTCATCAGTTAGTTTCTTTGGGGAAAACCTTGAGGGACCTATACATGTGACAATGTGCTTAATTCAGAATTTTGTCTACTTTCCAGAAATCTATAGCTATCCTGGATCACCCATGGGTTTCACACTGGTTTTCATCACAAACAAAAGGGAAAATGGGCTACCTATTTGAAAAATACCAAAACTGTGGTAAAAAAAAAAAATCTGATTTTTTGATTGGCTCTGCATGTTTCTGTAAGCTGGGAAGATGGCGACTACCACAGCAAACCATTCCTTGATGCCATTTGTAGGAAAAAAAACAGACACTTTTATCCAGAGCACTTTCTTCCTATTTTTCCAGAAAAACTCAAAATGTAGCTGTATTATGCTTATTGTCTCGGTCCCCTCCAGGGGAATCCACAAACTCTGGGTACCATTAAAATCCCAAGGATGTTGGAAAAAAGGGCACAAAATTGGCATGGATACTTTATGTGGATGAAACGTTATGGAGGCCTAAGAGCGAACTATCGCAAATAGCCAGAAAAGGGCTCAGCACTTGGGAGGAGGAGGGGTGGAGAAGGCTCAGCAGTTAAGGGTTTAACAATGCCTTTCTCAAGCATCTTTATAATGACAGGTGTCATCTCTTCCTCTGCTTCACAAGTAAGCTTCTACTGAGAAGTACAAGGATACACCACATTTGGTTTCACTTTGATCTGCACTGGCTTTACCCTTTTTATTAGTCCAATTTCTTTTCCAGTAAAATCCCAAACCTCCTTTTTCACTGTGTGCTTTAATTCTGGATATAATCCTTTTTTTGTGAGAACCAGAAACAAATTTACTCTCGACTCTTGTGATTTTAGCTTAAAATCATCCTGTGTTTGAATTGCTACACCATCAGGTGTTCTTACACAGTTCATTTTACAAAATGGATCATGCCCCAACAAATTTACAGGACTCATGCCACACATTATAAATTGATTATGATTTTCAGTTGAACCAGCTTTTACAGGAACATTTGCTTACACCTTGTTAGTGATATGTCTGTTACTAATGCCTACAAATTGGAGTTCTTTTCCTGAGATACTGGGTGGCCATTCAACTCACCATCTATATATGGGCTACTCTGGCCTACCTTTAAGACTACACCAAGCATGTAATCGTCCTCCCCCTCATTCACCGTTATTATGCTTGACTCAGTGCAGTAGGAACTCCTAGTGTAGCAGTAATCTGTGGGACAATGTTACTAATTACTGAAGGATTTTGTTAAAAACCAGGACTCTGTTGAAAATTCAGTATTTGATTCTGCAAAATATGATGCATCATTGGGGCTGACGGCATGTTTCTATTAAACGTCCTTTGATTCAACATGTTTTACACAGATGCAAGTTGGTATGGGGCTATTGACTGTGTCATTCCATTCTTGGCATTTCATTTATTTTCTGTCAAATTTGAGAACCATTTGTGCCTCATTTTTTGCTTTTTTGGGTTATATCTACACTCTTGTTTCCAGTGCCCAAGCTTTCTACAGATGTGGAAAGGTGCATTCCTTTCCTGCATGTCAATGTTAGCATTACTCATGTTTGAGTCATTAATAAATCCTCCTCCTCTACAGTGTGAAACATTATTTCAAGTTCGCATAAATTTAAATACCTACTCTTCACACCAACTCCATGTATACGTGAATTTGTACCTGTAACAAAACCAGAATCAAAACCAGCATCTGAGATGTGAGAATCTTTCTTACCACTTTCTGGAAATTCTTGGTCTGAGCTACCATAAGCTTTCGTTGATTTTTCTCTCTTTAGCATCAAAACAGTCACTACAATATTTTGTATATTTTAGTATTTCATCCAAAGACTTTCCTTGCCAACACCTCACATGTTCCTGAATATGGCAACTAATTTCGGGATGCAAACCCACCACAAACTCTAAATCAAATCCACTAATGCCTTCTTTACTGGGTCTTCAACTCCACTGTACTGTCTGTGAATATGCATCAATCTCTCAACTGATTCCTCTGCTACAGATATATAAATCCCATTGCAACATACAGAGCCAAACTATGGGATAGCAAATTGCGAGGCCCTACAACTTGAAGAAAATAGGTTTTGTAGACGGCACCTAGCAGTTCCAGTTTCTACCTCTCATTTTATTTGCCATAGTGAACTTAATTTGCACTACATAATTGATTATATTAGAGCTAGACCATTAATATTTTGGTTGTCGATCTAGAAGAATGAGATGGCGACGCTAACTAGAGAGATTATACATGACGATCTCTCTTGCGATAATGGCCTTCAAATTCTGTGGCTGACATATGTCAAAAAAGAACTGAATAATATTGGCATGCAGAAGACTTTTGCAGAGCCATACTAATGTCTTAGCCTCAATATGAGAGAATTAGCATCCGCTTTCTATGACTCTGAAAAAGAACGTCGCTTATATAAAATGGAAGGGAAAACTCAGGTTATGTTTTATCTATCTACGAGAGCTCCTAATGGCCCACCTACTTACCTTTGGCAACCAGGGAAGCGCTGGGAACACTCTTTGTTATTTCGTTTTAGAAGTGATACTGCTAAATATTGCTGTGTTTTCCTCTTGGTTATCAGTCAAACCTGGGTGCTAGTCCATGTCCATGTGATGGAAGAACAGGCCAAACGATGATGCACTTTGTGTTTTTTTGTAAATTTTATGAAATGTATACTAGGCTGTTTTTAATCCCATAATTTAAAAAGAAGTGCAATAATATCAGGCAGACTAGAACTGCTTTTACATTCATTCTGCAATTGAATGATGATGAAGTTAGTTTACATGTAGTTTCTTTTCTGAGATATGCTGTAAGGGCACGAGGCACTATGTTTTTTTAAACTTATGCTGCTAGCTCTATATGAACTTTTTAACGTTTTCGACAATGTTTTTATTCCTTTTATGGGCAAAATGGCGCCCAGATAAAGTTGTTTTGAATTCAATTGAATTGCATCAATCTCTCATAATATGCATGGAGTGACTCTTTAGGCTCCTGTGTCTCCCTCATAATTACTGACCAATTTATTTCTCTCTGTGGGACTTCAGTCTTCAGGTGTTCAATCACTAATTTATAATTATCCATAACAACAGGAGGTGGACCACTATAAGGAGCCATGCTCTGCATCTAGCCAACCACCAATACTTGCACTTAATCCATTAATCTTTAGGAATAATAATCTCAAACAATATATTAAAATCTATTGAAATTGTGACAATTATTTCTACCTCTGTATACCACTTATCCGGTTCTTTGGAAACATTTTTGTAGATGGAAGAAGGCAAGGGGCTGTATTACACAAGAACCCTAGGGGCACAACAGGTGTGTGCACCAGCTTTTTTGCGTCCCCAAGGTACTTTGGTACGAGAGAAGGGGCTGCAGACGTTTGTGAGGCCTCTTCTGTAATACAGATAGTGCAGCCGCACATGTAGCGTCAGTCCTATCGCAAGAGGGCCATCCCTCATCTGCATGGGGGCGTGGCCTTAGGCAAATGAGGCAATATCTTTGCCTTTGCCCCCTCGCCATATTATGGATGTGGGCACAAAGATAAAAAAGCCATCCGGAGGCACACTGACAGTGCTCCACAAAAATGCACACCCCAGACATCCCCCTGCAAGCGGGTGCAGTCACTCACTGCACCCCCTTGCAAGGGGATCTCTGTCCCCCCTCCACAGTGAAACACGGGTCGGCTGATTAAAGCAGCCGCTCCAAATTTCACTGAATGCGCTACACCTGGGGCAGAGCAGTCGTAATCTAGAGCACTGTTTATGTTTGCCCCTGCTGCACCTCTTTAAAGGTGAACCTGATACATAATATGTACCCAGATCTCATCCATGGTATATATGCAGATGCTCCGCTATGCAATTATCTCAACAAATACCCCCCAACTCTTCCATATTCAGAATCACTCATGCGTGTTTCTTTTTCAATATTCTTTTATTTCTGCGTCTTTTTCCCCTTTCTTCAGCCAATTATCTTTAAATCACTTCAAATCCTCCCACTCATTTATACTCATTATTAAATCTCTGATATGTATTCTCAGGCTCACACGTCCTTGTAAGAATTTGGGTTACTGGTTGACTGGGGTGCAAACTCTGGTCAGCCAGCAACCACCATCCTTGTCAGGGTAAGGCACAAGCAAACCCCAAACTAACCTGTGCTCAACCCCCTGGTAGCTTGGCACAGAGCAGTTAGGCTTAACTTAGAGGCCATGTGTAAAGTATTTGTGCATCACTTCAAACAGTAACAGTAAAAATACACCACAAAAGAATACCACAACAGGTTTAGAAAAATAGAGTACTTTTTAATAAATAAAACAGGACCAAAACAAAAAAAATCCAATTAGGAGAACCAAGGATATTGAGTTTTAAAGTTTTTGAGAAAACAGAGTAAAAAAGCACGAAGCGCCAACTGTGAATATCTGGTCGCGTCGGACCAGGACAAAGTCATAGGTTCAGATCAACCACGCTGAAGTACGGGCCTGATACTGGGACCCAGTTAGGCCAGCTGAACAAGTACCTTAAATCCTGATTCTAGAGCTTTGCGAGGATCCGTGTCTAAGATGTGCCATGCAGCCAAAGCGATACGTTGGTTCTGAGATGTGGTGAGGCTGTGGTGCGAGGTCCTGTTGCGTTGACGTCGAGGACCCTGTTGATGGGGCTTGTGATGCGAAGCCAGCGTCTGGGATGCAGCATCTAGTTGTGGAGATGCGTTGGTTCCGAAGAGCTGCAAAGCTGCAATGCGTATCTGGAGTCACCGTCAAGGCTGCCACCAATGAGAGTTGCGAGGGTCTACACTCAGGATGCATTGCACAGCAGTGGTTCCAAAGGCGATGCGGGATTTGGTGGCACTGCGAGTCCTTGCGACTGGTCTAATCTCCTCAGCAGCAGAGATGCATAGGTTCTGCTGGGGGTTGCGCAGTGCAGCAGAGGAGATGTATTTGTACCGCTTGATCCACAGAGGCTGGTAAAGCACCTTAAGCCTACTTCCAAGGGTTCAGGACTGGGTAGCACCACTTGGCAGGGTAGACTCAAAGATAGCAGAGTTCAGGTACAGATGCAAGGTTGTTAGAAACCTGTTATGTCCCTGATGCTTCAGATCAGGAGGCCAACCTAATAACCCTTGGAGTCAGTCTGGGTTCAAGAGATGCAGATCCAGTCCTTCTCACCCAGGTAAGAGGGCAGCAGGTCATCACAGCAAAGCAGAAGTCCAGCAGACTGCAGTCCACAGGAGCGGCAATCGTCGTAGCAGCACAGCAGTCCTTCTTCCTGGCAGAGTATCCACAGGTCCAGAAGTGTACTGAATTGCTGGTGTCTGAGGGCCAGTATTTATACACAGTTGTGTCTTTGAAGTCGGGGATTGCACGCATCTACCGATCACAGTCTGATTACATATAACAAGGGAAGGAGTGCAATCTTGCATCTAACTTTTTCAACTTCCTAGAAGTGGCATTTTCAGAATGACAATTTAAAATCCAACTTCACCATAAGATAGGATTTTAAAGTAGGATTCCAGAGACACCAAACATGAACTGGCTATCTCTTCCCATTTGGAAATTACCCTTATAAAATGTAGTAAGGCAACTCCAATGTTATTATCTGGGAGAGCTAGACCTTGCAGTTTTGAAAAATGAATTTAAAGGTTTTTCCCTACCAGGGCGTGTAAAACTTAGAAGTACATGTCCTGCTTTTCAAATACATTGCACACTGGCCTGTGGGTTGTCCAGGGCCTACCCTAGGAGTGCTTCATATGTATTAAAAAGGCATGGCAACAAGTTTATTTAATAAATTGTAGATAATGGATGCACACCTATTGATCAAACAATATTCTCGTTTGTCCACGTCCTCCAAGAGTGCGTGCGCACTGGAAATAATGCCTTGCCCACATGGCACTTGAGTAAACATCACCTTAAGTGTGGTGCGACACTTCCAGTCGCACAGCTGAGATTACGCGCGTTCTGCGCACTTAAATGTTCTACCATTTTAATCCATGTTTTCCATGTAATCCATATTTTTCATTATGCTTTTCTCCACTTCTTTTCATTCAGTCCACACGCAGGAATAATGTGCACTTTCCAAAGCTTCCCATGTTTTCATTGTGCCCTCCGGGCCTCTTACAAAAACACGAACTGATGCAAATTCGTCCAAGACAGTGTTTATTAAAAACCCAATGCATTTCAGGCTACCAGAGTCCTTCTTCAGGGGTAACTGTAAATAACAATAAAACATTTACCATTATCTTCTTGTTTCATTGATATGCATTTTACATATTGTTTCAATTATCATTCTAATATGTTTAGCATAATCGCTTTTCACTATACACTGCTCAATGAAAACATGGGAAGCTTTGGAAATGCTCGTAATCTCAGCTGTGCGACTGGAAGTGGTGGCGAAGTGTCGCACCACACTTAAGAACAAGTTTATTTTGCCAAGTTGAAATGTCAGTTTAAACTGCACACACAGGATGTGCAAAGGCAGGCCTGTGACATTTTTAAAGGGCTACTTAAGTGAGTGGCACAACAAGTGCTGCCAGCCCACTAGTAGCATTTAATTTACTGTCTCCGGGCACATGTAGTACCACTTCACTTGGGACTTATAAGTAAATTAAATATGCAAATGGGTATAAGCCAGTTCTACCATATTTTAAGAAAAGAGCACAATCACTTTAGCACTGGTTAGCATTGGTTATGTGCACAGAGTCCTAAGGCCAACAAAAACGAATTCAGCAAAATTAGGAGGAGGAAGGCAAAACTGCAGAAAGGGCCAGGTCTAACAGTCCCATTCCTTGTATTTTGTCTTCATTCATATCCATTCTATAATTTTTGCATAATCTCTTGTTATATAAATCCACATGAAATTCATCTGACAACTCTTCACGCTTGTCATATGCATCACATGCACACCTTGCTGCTTTCTTACACATGTATTCCAATTCTTCCTCATTATATGATGTTATTGTTTCCAAGCCAATGGTACCATTAATAATTTTTCCAAATTAAAATTTCAGTCTACAAATGTCAATTTCTTTTGCCATTGACTCACTGGCAACAATACTAGGATCTTCTTTACCTTCGTGGGGACTTGGCTTCGCAGCTCCTCTTGCCTGCTCTTGCTGTCCTGGTTCATCATTATACAAGGTTGTCTCGAATGTAACAAATTATCTCAAAATTCATCCTTCTCATCAGAATTGCTTTCAATCTCATTCTTTTCTTTCTAGTTTTCACCTTTGACTTCATCTCTGTCATTATTTATTTTCTTTTTATCTATTTCTTTAACAATCACATGGAACACACCCTCCATCATGTCTTCTCTCCCTGCCTTCTTTTGCATACACGATTTTGCATCCACCCAATAGCTTACTGTGTTTCTACCCTGGCATTTCATCATTTTCTTACGCTCTTTTTCATTAGCTATATGATCACATTCAAAGACTCAGACTGTGCATGTCTAGGCTGTGACCTCAAATCATACATAGCTCGCCTCAAATGCGCAATCTTTCTCACATTAAAAGCACAATTCAAAGGAAATGACATGTCTTTGTTATCAGCAGTAATCGCATTTCAATTTTTAAGCCACAAACAAGTATGAAGTTCTGTGTTTATCAACATCTTGGGGCTTATTACGATGTCAGTCGGAGTTGCCTCCGGCCGACACCGTCTCGGGACCGACCGACCTCCGGTCGGCGTTTCCGACCACCTGATTACGATGTGATTAAACACTGTTCGGTCGGATACTCCCATTTCTCTTTTGGAGGTTGTGTTACGGTTGTAAACTGGCTGTAATACAGGTTCCCATAGAGAAATGGGTGTGTGTGTAAAACCCTGCACCCTGTGTCAGGCATCCCATGGTGCCTGCCACACAGTGCAGGGATTTACAGGGTGGCACCCTAGGTACCCCCTCGGCCACCAACCGTAGGCCGAGTAGGCAAGAGGGCCCTGCTAGGGGCCCCCAAAGTCACTTTCCGGCACAGCCTTTCTGTGTCGGAAAGGCCGGCATAGAAAGGCTGTGGGAAACCGACATCGTAATCCCGACGGCGGAAACGCCGTCCATAGGGGATTACGGTGCAGGTCCGACCGGTCGGAAGACTCTGAGAGCTGGTTGGAACCGCGTCGGAATGACCGGCCGATTTATGCTCTGACCGCCAACATTGTAATTCGGCAGTTGGACTGCAATCCGACTGTGTCGGTTGGAAAGCCTCGGACGCGGTCAGAAAGCTTCCGACTAGCGGTTGTAGGCTTTCCGACGGACATCGTAATCACCCTCCTTGTGTGTAGGGTAACCTTCAGGTGGAACAATATGTCTTTCACAAAGAGGGATTTTAGACATTTTCAAAGGGCAAGACATATTCATTCAACCTAACTCTTACTAAATACATATTATCATCACAACCAGTCAGCTAATCACATAGTTCAAACCTGAAAGAAACACAATAAGCATAGCCAAACAATTAACCATTCTCTTCTTTTCCTGGACAAGGGAAAGGTAATCAAACTCACTACAAAACAAGCATTTGCAATGCAATAGGTCTGGCATTTGCGAGAGTTTGAGCTATTGGCATTGTAAATGATAATGCCTTTTATTTCTGTTTTTTGAAAACCTGCAAGCGGTGCGTAAACACACACTTTATACTTATAGTCATTGCTTAGAAGAAGCAAGGCTGGCAGTAACTGCGCCTCTTTTGCTTGACTCAGACATACTTAAAGACAGAAGAGGAAGTCTACTGGCGGCAGATGATTCAAGGAAAATCCCAAAATGAACTGTAGTGCATTTCAAGAAAGTCTCAGACGAGTGTTAGGCAGAGGGCTGGGATGAGTGCAGAATAAGAAAAAAGAATAATCATTAGCATAATTTCACTGAAGTGCACCCTTGGGTCTGAGCTGTGGAAAAAAAACCATCAGCAAATGTAGCATCTAACTGCAGAGAGGAGGCAGGAAAATGAGTAAAGAATGGGAGGGGGCTGGCGGTTCATGTCTGCCAAGACTTTACATGTTTCGGTCTCCAATTATGTAACCTGAATAGGAGTTCTGCAGCAGATCTAGAAAGGGAAGCTAAAGCTAAGATGGGATGGGTCTTCTTTCAATTAAGGCAAAAAAGCTCTCTGCCAAACCCAGGGCCAGTTAGGGCCTTAACATCCAAAATTCCTCCTTCTCTAATAATGCCCTTATTAATATAGCATCCGAGTCCAGCCACGAGTTCTGGTGTTGTTAATACTGGTTCCATTACTTTACAACAACAGAGACCCAAATTGTACACTAAAAGTAAGGTCAACAATAAAACAAATGGGCTTTCAGAATTTGGGCCTACTGCGCATATATTTAAAAAAAAAATTTGGCCCCCGATCTCCATCCAAGCTCCCTTGCTAGTGACAATCCAATCAAATCTTTACTGTTTCTATGACCAGCAGTTGCAGAAAACCACATAAATTTGGTCCACGGGCATGCGGATTTAAAACGGTCACTGTCAGTGTTTTTAGGTGGAGCCTGAGCCAGCGTGCAAGCGCTGCTCTGGGGATGACCTGTGGTAGTTCAGTACGGGAGAGAAGCCCCTCCCACTCCCCCGCCCATATTTTTCATTGGCTTGTGTCTTTGTCCTTCCTACATGCTGGCTTCTGATTTGTTAGTAGGCTTGTTAGTCCCTCCTTAGTACAGCTGTGTCATCATTTGATTCATCCCATGGCTACTGGCCCCTTTACTTGGTTGTTACACGGGACCTGTTCTATTTTCTTTGTTGAGTTTCTCCTATCTTAAGTACAATGACGTGCTTTGCTTACATTCAGCGGGCCATGCCCGCTTTCACTTTTGCACCAGCCGGCACAATGGCGGTCGTTTGTTTCTGGTAAGATCGCAGTTTCCAAAATCTGCTTTCACTCATACAAGCATGTCTCTCGTGCAGGCGAGTGAAACTGGTAAAGAAACATGGTGTGTGTGTATGTAAGAAGAGTTTAAAACACTTTTCAGGGTTTCTGCTAAAACAACAAGTGACAGCGTCATCCTTTCACCGTTCTCGTCTGCTGAGAGTAAACAGGCTTGTACCGGACATTGGTCTCAAATGTGTTGGATTGTTGTCGTGTTTTGTTTACTTGTTGGAGTGCTGAGACTGGTTTTTGAATTGTTAAATTGAAAGCAGAAGGAATGGAGACTGTGCATCTTCCAACAGCAGAGCGCGCACACGAGCTGCAGAGTCAGGCGGCATGCGCTGACCATCGGTACCTTCAGAAGGAGGAAGATCGGACCAACGAGGGGGCTCGCGCGTCGCACCTGCGCCAGTGGATGTGACAGGGAATGCAGGAGGGGTGGTAAGTGTTGTCTGTGATCAGCCCTGTCTCCGAAAGGAGGTACAGGCCAGTGACAAAGCGGAAGCAGATAATGACAACTCTTCAGAGATGTCCAGGACACATCACGGCAGGCTCGGATGTTTATATTGTGCCTAGGAGTGTCAGCAACAGCTGGGCACCTACCAACGCACCTACGTGCAGCTTTGATCTAGTTAATAGTGGGGGGAGTAAGTAGTGATGACGTACATCGCACACTCGGGATATATGCATAGGGTGACCAGATGGCTGTGTATAGCTGGTGCACCACTTTTCCATTCCTGGACTTTGCGTTTACATATCATTGTGAACATATGATAAAATACCCAAAACTCCAACTCCCAGAATGCACTGATATATAAAAGCAAAGACCAGGAATAGAACAGTGGTGTCCCTGCGCCATGGAGCCATCGAGTCACACTATCTATGGAGCGTGTTAAGTGCTGGAAGAGAGACAGAGTGGATGCACTCAGGACAGAAGGGCAGGACTTGTTTCACTGTGTGGAGAGAGGTGATGAAATGCGCACTGAGGAAGACGTGCAGCTCTGTTTAATGAGAGCGGATTGGCGACATGGGGCAGTGCAGTGCAGTGCCAGCGTCCGGTGGGGGCCAGTGGCGTAGCCTGGGGATGTCGGGCCCCAGTGTAAGCAATGAACCTAGGTCCCAGACGGTATTAAAATCCTGCTATAAATCAGGTGTGGCCCCCATCACTCCTAAGGGGTACTGCGTCACTGCTCCTGCTACACTAATGTCATTTACAGGTTCCAAGTTCCTCATTGTACCCCTCTTTCCTTCATGCCTCCCCATCTCTAAGCCTCTCTACTCTTTTCTCCTTCATCCATTTAATGCTCTCCTCTCTATCCCCATCCTCTGTCTCTCTCCCTCACCTTCTGTCTCTAATGTATCCACGTCTCCTTCCATCCCTTATTTCCGGTTCATTTCTCTTCCTTTTCCTTTGCCCACTTTGCTCATCTGTATCTCCTTTCTCTTTCTCGCTCAACCTTATTTCACTTCTCTCATTCTGGCACCGTTTCCTCCCCTCCTCCCCGTTCTTTCGCCCTCTCTTTTTCTTTATGCTCTTTCCTCTCTCTTTTTTATTGCTCCCTCTGTGCCCCTCTCCCTGAAAAGTAAACTTTGCCAAGACCCTGAATGCACCGTGTCTAACAAGGATTTGCAATGCAATAGGTCTCGCATTTACGCGAGTTTAAGCTATTGGCATTGTAAATGACAATGCCTTTTATTTATGTTTCAAAAACCAAAAGATAAATAAAAGGCATTGTCATTTACAATGCCAATAGCTGAAACTAGCGTAAATGCGAGACCTGTTGCATTGCAAATGCTTGTTTAAATATGAATTGTTCGATATGTCATGTTTTTATGGATTGTTCATTTAACAAAACTTTTCATATTAGGTTCTTAAAGCCTATATTTTTAAAGTATCAGATACATTCCAGACTTGACGCAATTGCACTGCTGTCTAGTATGCGTTATTTTGATGTGGCAGCGGAAATTGCACGCTTTCTACTTTTTTATTAAGCACAGCATTTGAGATCTGATATTTTTATATTGTTATTACCTATTTGTATTATTTGCTGTTAAGAAGGTTTTAATGCACAATTGTCCCACAAAAATTTATTTTATTACTTACCTAATCAATTTCGATAGGCCAAAGGCCAAGTCTAAACGAGCGTCTCCAAGATCACAATAATGGTCTGCATTTTGAGCTGTTGGTGACTAAAGGTGCTCTGATACAATATGCACCTCTGCTGTGCCCCGGAATTAGTCGAGAAGCTGTTAGAAGGCAGGAATCGCCGCATCTGAAAGACAGCTTGTGGGACCTCGACTGCTGCTGTCAAACTGACAGTCATAATAGACAAGTATTTGCAATGCAATAGGTCGCGCATTTGCGAGAATTTGAGCTATTGGCATTGCAAATGACAATGCCTTTTATTTATGTGTTTTGAAAACCTGCAAGCAGTACATAAATACGCACTTTGTGCATATAGTCATTGCTTAGGAGAAGCAAGGCTGGCAGGAACTGCGCCTCTTTTACTGCCAGCCTTGTTCTCGTTTTCAAAACACATTAATAAAATGCATTGTCATTTACCATGCCAATAACTCAAACTCGCAAATGCGAGACCTATTGCATTGCAAATGCTTGTTTATGTTCTTACCTCATCTGTGTTCAGCCCCCTGAACCGGATCTAGTATTTGTAGTCTAATGCGGCATTATCTCCCTTGAATTCCCCCACTAAAGAAACAAAGGCCCCGAGCACCAGAGCCAGCTTCATGTGGATCCAGCGGCGACTTCTGCTGTTCTTTGCATGCCCCAGTCAGTTTAGGACGACGTAGCTTGTTTTCCGGTGGTATCCACGCCTCCTGAGACCCCCTCAAACCCCGGGGTAGGATGGGGTACTGCAGGATGTTTCATGGCCAGTGCCCTCGAGGCGCAGAGGGTCACACCTCAACACACCAGCACGTGTATAGATGGACACAAAGCAGGGTTGGATTGGGATCCCAATTTGGCCCGGGCACTGACAAAAAAAGTGGCCCACATTCGCAGGGCGTGGCCCACATTCGCGGGGCGTGACCCACATTTGCGGGCGTGCCCTTTCATGAAACACACAAGGAATGTAAGTGGGAGGATATTGTTCTTGGGAAGGACACAGGGCCAAGTTGACAATGTCCTACAAGCTGAGCACCTGAAAAACAGCGAGGCCCCTTTCTCTTAAAATATTATTCCCCAGCCCTCCAGCGCAGGAGCACCTGAAAAACAGCGAGGCCCCTTTCTCTTAAAATATTATTCCCCAGCCCTCCAGGGCAGAAGCACCTGAAAAGCAGCGAGGCCCCTTTCTATTACAAAATTATTCCCCAGCCCTCCAGCGCAGGAGCACCTGAAAAACAGCAAGGCCTCTTTCTCTTAAAAAATTATTCCCCAGCCCTCCAGCGCAGGAGCACCTGAAAAACAGTGAGGCCCCTTTCTCTTAAAAAATTATTCCCTAGCCCTCCAGCACAGGAGCACCTGAAAACAGAGAGGCCCCTTTCTATTACAAAATGATTCCCCAGCCCTCCAGTGCAGGAGCACCTGAAAAACAGCGAGGCCCCAGCTATTTGTAAATTACTCAGCCCTCCCCAGCCCTTCACTGCCTCAGGGCAATGGCCTGGCAGGAGAGGGGATAAAGCAAAAAACACAGCTGCTGGGCCATCCATGGGAGTGGGGGGGAAGCTAAGGTGAAGATGGTGCCAGTTCCCAACATCGCCTGGCCCCCACAGCGAGACCCATTCTTCCTCGCCCACTATGCCCTGAATGAGAAGGGCTGTGGGCGAGGTGTAAATGCAAACACTGTTTCTGGGCTGTGTGGGCCCCAAGGGGGCCGAGGTGAAAATGGCTCAAAGGCCTGAGCAACACCTGGCCCCCAGGGAGGCCGATTCTGGCACACAATCACCCCTCCCCAGCCCACCATCAGCATGATTGCTTGGCAGGGCAGGGGGTCAAGGAGAGGCCACAGCTGATAATCGCTGAACTGCCGTCCAGCGAAGCTGCTTTCCTCTCCCTGTCAGTGCTCTCTGTGGAATGGGAAAGGGGGGGGGGAAACGGACCACAGAGTGCACTGAGACACCGGCCCTTCGGCCCATGCCCGAGTGCCCGCAGTGCCAATCCGCCCCTGACACAAAGGGCATACGTCACAACACCACTGTCAGTAGGAATCGGGGGCAGTGGGCACAGAGGGCCACATCTAAGCACACCAGTGTCCGTAGCCATCATGGGCACAGAGGGGGCACACCTCACCACACAAGTGTCAGTAATGAGCGTGGCCAAAGAGGGGCACACCTCCCAGAAAGCATACAGCATGGGCAAGCAGAAGTGCAAGCTTCTGTAACCTTCACCTGCTTAGTCCATTCACTGAGACACCCGCTCTACCGGCAAAGTACGCCTGCCAAAATATGCCGCATATACATATCATCCTATAGAGAGCACAGAACAAAGCTGCACAGGACTCGAAAGACACCAACACCAAATATTACCAACCTGTACATAGCATAGCGCTCAGCTGCACAACACCGAGAACACAACACTACCACAAAACCCACAAATGGCATCAGAACACGGCACACAGCTGCACAACCTCAAATAACAAGCCAACACACGTCATTATTGTTTTGTACAGCAGTGCTTAATTTGTAGTAATAATAATAATAATAATGCGAGAATGTGTAGTCTTGATTCCTCCTCATGTCTTTCTTTCACCTCCCCACACTCCCTGCCTCCTTATCTTGGTCTCAGGTTCTTTGTGGTCCCTGTCATTCCTCTTTGTCACTGATTTGGGTCTTTCTCTTCCTCTCCCTTTTCATCTTTTTCTGCCTTTTCCTATGTTGTTCTGGGTCAAAGCCTAATGATGAAAAATAAGCCCCAGTCCCAAAAAATGAGTGTTGGTACACACCATCTTCAACCACTGGCACAAATTAAGTATTGCTGAACACAGCATTGTGCGAAGCTGCACAACACCCACATCACACCCATACCAAAATGTCACATCACTGGCCCCCGGCAAAGAGCTGCACAGACCCCAGATTAACGCGCAGACCCCAAAACTGCACCATTAGTGTAATGTACAGCGTATGGCACAGAGCTGCCTAGAACATACTACCAAAATATACAGCATTAGCATCCTTTTCAGAGCATGACATAAATGCTGCAAAGCCCCCAGAACACACAAGCACCCCATACAACATGCAATAACACCATCTTACACAGAGGTGGGCGGCCTAAAAACTCACCTCCAAAACAGGAGCATTAGCAAACTGAAGCACACGTGGCACAGATGTTCAGACCCATTAGAATCCTATTCAGGCCGTGACACAGTGGTTTTCAGCACCTAGGCCACACCACTACCAAAACGCACATCAGTAGAATCCTGTGCGGAGCATGGCATCGAGGTGCACTGACCCTTGTCCCTTCACCATGCCCTCTCACTCCCCCCCACACACAGAAAACATGCAGCATTAGCATCCTGTGCACAGCATGACATAGTTGCACAACACAGAGAACACAACGCCATCAAAACATACTGCGCTGGCATACTGTACAGAACACGGGACAGAGGTGAATACCCACCAACACGCCTGTATAGATCAGGGAAAGGAGCTGCACAGAACACACACCGCCAAAGAATGCAGAAAAAGTATCGTGTACTAAGGTGGCAGAGAGATGCACCATCTTCCAAACACACTACCACAAAAGTATGTAACATTATCAATCCTGTTTAAAACACGGCACAGAGATGCACGAGCCCCGGAGCACACAACAACCAAAACATGCAGATTTCGAATCAAGTGAGATATGCGCTCTGTACTCTTTTATTTAGTATCCTTCTTTAAATTAAATTAAGTGTCCATTGCTGAAGTGAAACTCACTGAAATAAGGTTGTACATTCTTTATTTAAAGAAAAAGAAAAAGTAGAACACCCATACACACAGCAGTGTGGGCGAGAATATCAACTGATTTGTCTAGAAATATTTGTAGGTTACAACAGGAAAGATATATATGTCGTCAAACTTACACGACTGTACATGTAAACAAAGGTTCCGTTCTTTAATTGTATTCTCATCCATCCATATATGACCTGGTAAGATTACAACCTTCCTTTCTCACATGCCCAGGCTCGACCTAACAATGCTGTACAGGAGGTGCGAACGAAGCGGGACAGCCGAAAACAAATAAAGCCAGCAAATATAAACCAAGCAAATACGAGTTACAAACTACAAGCCAAAGGTAAGCAACGGGCTGAATGGATTCCCAGGGATGCTTTCTGAATGTCCCCAAGATGACAGCAAACCCGACAGCTGCGCTGTCTTGTAGGACAACCCCATCTCTAAACTCAGCATGGTTTCATCCAGTCGGAGTAGAAATTGGGCAGGGTTAAAAAGCAGCAAATTTGTTCTGATGGAATTTCGGACTAAGACCCAGTCGGATTTTATAGGCCAAGCAAGGAACCTGAATTGAATTATTTTCTAAACGGACAAGTAAACACCTCCAGATCGGGGAAATCATTTCTCCGCCGAATCGGATGCTAGCACGTTCAGCGTTCAGGCCAAGAGTAATAATGAAGCTGGTGCTCGCTACAGGCACTAATGAAAAGGCAATCTTCAGCCCATTACTTGTAATATGACGCCACCTAATGGCGGTACTGACATATTAATCTAAATTCAGGCATCAGTGCTTCATTATTTCCACAATCCTTAATTTTAACACGTACTTGTCCATTCTGTAACATTCTACCTGAAAGGAGACCATCCCCCAGGGCGTAGATTTTATTCACATCAAACAGGATAATTCAACATAACCACTACGAGAGTATAAGTAGTATTCCTACTTGGGTACATAAAAGATATACATGCTTCACACTCTAGCGACATTCACATGTCAAAGGCACTAAGATATTAAAATAGTTATTACATTTCAGCATAGCATTAAGCTGACCATACTCTTGAACACTCTACTGCGCACATTATGCCGGCAGGCCACAACGCGCTACAGCAAACAGTTGCATTACCTGAACCAGGGCACCGCATAACGCACCGGCCCTCAGAGGTACCTGAACAATGGCAAAACCTTCCCGCATACACATATCAAAGGCACCATGAAATTAAAATTGTCATCACAGATGAGCATAGCATTAAGTTGTTCATAGTCTTGAAGCCTCTGCTGCGCACATTGTGCCGGAAGGCCACAACGTGCTACAACAAACAGTTGCTTTACTTGAAATCCAGGGCACCGCATAGCGCACTGGCCCTCCGAGGTACCTGAACACAGGCAGCCTCCCCAAGATTCATCTCAGTCCTTAAGTGACGTGTTAGGGCAGTAGAGTTGAGGACCACCGGCAGGCCGGTCCCTATCACCGCCAATCCACTGCACACTTCGATCCTACCCCGTCCTGATCCGCTGCCTCGCTCCCATACTTCCCCGACCATCGGTATTTATTGTAAAGACGCCTTTTATTTTATCTAGACAACAACTCACTCCACGCTATAAATGCTGCTGGCCCCTTCCACGCAGGCCGCGCGTCAACTGTTCACGGGCGTCGACTTACTGGGTTACTGACTTACTGGGTCAGTCAGCAACGACAATTACCTCACCTCGTGTGAGCCACCCGGCCCGCTTTGAAGCCTATCAGAGCGTTCTTACGCTCACTGCCGTTTGGTCAAAGAACTTGTATCGTGGAAACAACACTGAAGACCGCAATCGCAGTTTTAACAATTGAAACATTTATCATCGAAAATAGGCAGCATGCGCTGGTGGTGTAATCTGCGCGATAGCCGTACGACAATGACCTCACCTCGTGTGAGCCACCCGGCCCGCTTTGAAGATATCATTGAAAAAGGAGCAGAACGCGCTAGTGGTGTAATCTGCGCGATATCCCTACGACAATGACCTCACCTCATGTGAGCCACCTGGCCCGCTTTGAAGATAACAGAGCGATATAAACTGCACGTTACTTCTTTGAAGTGACACTCACGCGCCCTCAGTGCAAATTATACCTTATTGATGCATAGAGCGATGTAATCTGCGCGTTACTACTTTGAAGTGACAATAACGCGCCCGCAGTGCAAATTATACCTTAGTGATGCATAAAGCGATGTAATCTGCGCGCTACTTCTTGAAGTGACAATCACGCGCCCTCAGTGCAAATTACACCTTCGTGATGCATAAACCCCGGGGCGATCGAAATCACCCTCGCGACTCCAGGCCCAGACGTCCCTCGGCCTTCCTTACGACATGTCCTGGAGGCCACCGGAGCAACCCTAGTCACCACCGCGACCCCGGGCATCCAGCAAAATAACTCAGCAAATAATATATACACTACGCCGGCCCCCCTTAACCCACCGCGTTGCCCTCCTTGGGCCGTCGACCGGAACCTGCACTCCCGGCTGTTTTTTCCGGCACTTCTGCTGCTAAGGTCCAGGGAGACAAAGAGGACGATCCCCTCGAGGCACTGCCTTAAATACCTAATCTATTAGGAATCGGTTTCGTTTCATCCCTGACCCATCCCGAAACCGTAACGTCACAGTCCCCCTCCTCAATCCGGCCTCCCAGTGGGATGCTCGGTCCCGTGGCACAACTAAGGGCGCCCCTCCTCTAGGCGCGAGGGGCGCCTGCTCATTCTGTAACATTCTACCTGAAAGGAGACCATCCCCCAAATGGCTACCACATTCATAAAATACATGACCCGGGCTGAATCCCTTCTGAAAAACCTAAACCAGTAGTTCCCGCAAATTAAAGTAGAAACGTGTCTTTAAACCTTTTGTTATTACCAAAGCGGAAATTTGATGGTCGTCATGTATTGTACCCCACAATGACATATTCATATTTTTTTCTAGACAAGGGGAGATTAATCGGCAGCTCTAAGAAATGTCCTGAGCTGCCGAATAATTTCCCTGTGTCTACAAAAAATATGAAACTGTAATTGTGTAATGTAACTGGTGCTTGTGGAAAGCACAACGAAAATGAAACAAAAAGCCAGAGAGCGAGCTGCTGCTAATGCATGGCTTGAGGTGAACAAAGAGTGACTCCAGCAGAAATCCCGAGAGCGAGAGGACGTGGCTCAGCAGCCAGAGCTTCAGACTGCAGAGCTGGGGATCCATGTTCGAGCCTCAGTATCGGTTCGACATCCTGTGAATGATTGTGGCAAATCTTCTTCCTAAAATGCACAAAAATAAAATAAAAAGCGTTCTCCCCTTCACATTCTCCACCACAACTGTTGGCACTATTTTGTTCTCCAATAACTGTTGATGTTAAATAATTATTATTAACCCCTTCGGTGCGTTGGACGGCCGGGTGGCCGTCCGACACACCAGTGCTCATGTGCCGTCCGATCACATGGCACTGGGAATCCCTCTGGTGCAGGCACCAGGGGGATTCCCTTCCCCCCCCCCACAGCCTTGGGAGCTGGGGAAGAGCTTCCCCAGCTCCCGAGGCTGTTTCTTTGGTTTCCCTGAAATGACGATCAGCGCACACGTCGCACTGACGTCATTTCAGTGAAAACCGAAACTGAAATGAGCCTTGAGGCTCATTTCAGTTTCACTTTCTACGTGCTCAGGGGGCTATCTCAGCCCCCCATGCACGTAGATAGACGGGAGAGGTATCATTGGAAAGGGGAGAATCTCCCCTTTCCAATGGTGCCCTAGTGGATCCCTGCTTGGGGATCGCCCTTGAGGCTCATTTCAGTTTCACTTTCTACGTGCTCAGGGGGCTATCTCAGCCCCCCATGCATGTAGAAAGACGGGAGAGGTATCATTGGAAAGGGGAGAATCCAATGGTACCCAAGGGTGCCCCAGGGGGGCGATCCCCAAGCAGGGATCCACCCACTAGGCACTAGGGAGGGGGGAGCAACCCCTTGGGCAAGGGTCTGTGCTCCCCCCATAATTTTTAGGGTAAATGCAGTCTTTCTGCCCCCCCAGGGGGGCAGAAAGCCAACTAGAAACCAGGGATTTATTTTACTACACGTAAATTAGGGGTGGGGGCTGCCCAATATGGGCATGCCAATGCCCCCACCCCCCTGCACAATTAGAGTCTTTATGGGGGCAGTAGCCCCCAATCTGCCCCCCCGGGGGGTGGGCAGAAAGCCCACTAGACACCAGTTTTTTTTAATGTTTAATTTAGGGGTGGGGGCTGCCCAAGATGCAGAGAGCCGACGGGACCCACACCGAGTAGGTGAACTACGGGGCAGGACCTCTGAAGGCTGTGCGACTACGGGGCTACCCCTTATCCGTGAGGCCCGGCGTGAAACATTACTCCACCCTAGATGGGATGGAACAATCAACTTTGTATAAATTACACTGACTAACGGTAGAAGGAGCAGCTATCTGCCCTTCATAAACAGGGTAGGGAAATTCTCTTACTCTTGTCGTCTCTTTTTATTATTATTTTCCAGGGGGTGCTAGATTATCGCCCTGATGAAAGTCCAGCACCCGCAAGGGGCCATATAGGATTGAAACATGTTGGCATTAGGGTCCTAGGACCATAATATCCCGAAGACCCTAATTTTAGCTTTATTTTTAATATTTCAGCGAGATCCAAGAATAAAGGGACACTGGGATCTTTCTGAGATTTTTAAATCTTTATTCCCCCTGGCCAAAAACATATCATTAAGAGCTCCCTGAAAGATTGGTTGAGCCCACCCTGACTTTTAGGCGTCAGGGCGACCCGATGATGAAGCATGACACCACTAGGGTGTGTGAGGGTATATAAAATAAGAAGGACTTGCTTCCTTGCCCACCACCCGGTGGTGTAAACTGTCGTCTTCAGCGAGGGTCAATGGTTATTCGATCAGGTTCCATCTAAGACTGTATGTATAAGGCAATAGGGGAGTACTTTATGTGAATTGAGCATGCTAATGCCCCCATCCCTCCCCCCCACAACATTCCAGTCTTTCTGCCCCTCCTGGGGGGCAGATGGGGGCAGTATCCCCCAATCTGCCCCTCAGGGTGGCAGAAAGCACCCTAGACACCAGGGATTATTTTTTTTATAGGCTCGGGGTGGGGGCTGCCCAGAATGGGCATGCAAATGACCCCACCATACCCCCCCAAAGAAAACAAAAGACTTTCTGCCCCTCCAGGAGGAAGATGGGGGCAATAGCCCCTGATCTGCCACCCGGGGGGGAGGCAGAAAGCCCACTATGAGCCAGGGATTTTTTTTTATATTGGTAGGGGTGGGGGCTGCCCAGAATGGGCATGTCAATGCCCCCACCCCCCCAATAAAATGATAGTCTTTCTGCCCCCCCTGGGAGGCAGATGGGGCAATAGCCCCTTATCTGCTCCCCACCGGGGGGGGACAGAAAGCCCACTAGCCACCAGGGATTTTTTTTCTCCAAAGTTCGGGGTGGGGGCTGCCCAGAATGGGCATGCCAATGCCCCCACCCCCCCAAAGATGCCACAGCCTTTCTGCCCTTCCCAGGAGGCAGATGGGGGCAGTAGCCCCTGATATGCCCCCGGGGGGGCAGAAAGTCCACTAGGCGCCAGCGATTATGCTGGCTTTTTTATATGTAGGGGTGGGGGCTGCCCAGAATGGGCATCCCAATGCCCCCACCCCCCAAAAGAATAGCCACAGTCTTTCTGCCCCCCTTGGGGGCATATCGGGGCAATAGCCCCCGATTTCCCCCCTCCCCAGGGCTGCAGAAAGCCCACTAGGCACTGACTTTTTTCAGGATGCGCCTACCTGTGGATTTTGGGTCCTAGCGCAGCCGGCACCTAGGGAAATATAGCAAACTTGTATATTTTTGAAAACTAGACACCCAGGTGAATCCAGGATGGGGTGACTTGTCTGGCTCTCACCAGGTCCTGTTACCCAGAATCACTTGCAAACCTCAAACTTTGTAAAAAAAAACACACATTTTCCTCACATTTCTGTGGTAGAAAGTTCTGGAATCTGCGTGGATCTACAAAATTCCACCCACCCCGCATTTCTCAAAGTCTTCCGAGAAAAATGGTACCTCACTTGTGTGGGTAGATCTAGTGCCCGCGACAGGAAAAGGCCCAAAACGCAACATGGACACACCACATTTTCACTGTGAAAACGGACCCTTTTTTTGCAAAGTGCCTAGCTGTAGATTTTGAGCCCTAGCTCTGCAGGCCCATAGGGAAACCTAGCAAACCTATACATTTTTGAAAACTAGACACCCAAGGGAATACAGGATGGGGTGACTTGTCTGGCTCTCACCGGGTTCTGTTACCCAGAATCCCTTGCAAACCTCAAACTTTGTAAAAAAAACACATTTTCCTCACATTTCTGTGGTGGAAAGTTCTGGAATCTGCGTAGATCCACAAAATTCCACCCACCCCGCATTTCACACAGTCTTCCAAGAAAAATGGTACCTCACTTGTGTGGGTAGGCCTAGTGCCCGTGACAGGAAACGGCCCAAAACGCAACGTGGTCACACCACATTTTGACAGTGAAAACTGACCCTTTTTTTGCAAAGTGCTTAGCTGTAGATTTTGAACCCTAGCTCTGACAGCACCTAGCGAAACCTAGGAAACCTATATATTTTTGAAAACTAGATACCCAGGGAATCCAGGATGGGATGACTTGTCTGGCTCTCACCAGGTTCTGTTACCCAGAATCCCTTGCAAACCTCAAACTTTGTATAAAAAACAAATTTTCCTCACATTTCTGTGGTGGAAAGTTCTGAAATCTGCGTGGATCCACAAATTTCCTACCACCCAGCGTTCCCCCAGGTCTCCCGATAAAAATGGTACCTCACTCGCATGGGTGGGTCAAGTACCCTCGACAGGCAAGGGCCCAAAAAGTATTGAGGAGACCTCAAAATTACCTATCACAAAACAACCTGGTTTTGCAAGGGCGGTCACTTGGGTTTTTGGCCCCGGGCTTGGCGGCCATCTTGTGACACCTACCAAACCCACACATTTCTGAAAACTAGACACCCGGGGAAGTCCAGGGAGGTATGGCTTAAATGGACCGCCCAACGTTTTCCTACCCAGAATCCCCTGCAAACCTCAAATTTAGCTGAAAAAATCAACTTTTCCCTAATTTCTGTGTGGGAAAGTTGTAGGATCACCGGGCTGACACAAATTTCCTACCACCCAGCATTCCCCTAGGTCTCCCGATAAAAATGGTACCTCACTCTTGTGGGTGGGTAAAGTACCCACAACAGGCAAGGGCCCAAAACGTATTGTGGAGACATCAAAATTACGGATCATTGACATAATATCGACGACAACAATATCGACCTACCAGAATATCATGTCAAGAATATCGACGGACAAAATATCGACATCCTATCTCTACAAAGGTAAGTACAAAAATATCGAAACCAAAATATCGTTGTTTAAAATATCGTTGTTCAAAATATCGTTTTTTTAAATGTCTTAAAAATAATATAAAATAAATTAAATAATAAATATAATTAATAAAAACTTAGTTAGAATTATTTAAAAATTTTAAAAATTATAAATAAATGTAATATAAAAATAAATTAAACATACATATATAAAAAATGTATATATATATTTACTTAATAATAATAAATAATTATTTTATTAAATTATAAAATGTTACAAACATAATAAAAATTATAAATACATATATATATATACATAAACCTGTAAGATAAATATAAAAATAATATAATAAATATTTATCTTTAAAACAACATTTTACACTACATTAACTAAAACAGTAGGGAAAATATTGGATAGCGTAGGGCATAACATTACTATTCCCACTCCAAGGAGTGCAACAGTAGGGAAAGTGTTGGATAGCGGAGGGGATAATTTACTATTCCCACCCCACGGAGTGCAACAGTAGGAAAAGTGTTGGATAGCGGAGGAGATAAAATTACTATTTCCACTCCGAGCGAGTGCAACAGTAAGGAAAGTGTTGGATAGCGGAGGGGAATAATTTACTAGTCCCACTCCAGCAAGTGCAACAGTAGGGAAAGTGTTGGATAGCGGATGGGAATAATTTACTATTCCCACTCCAAGGAGTGCAACAGTAGGGAAAGTGTTTGATAGCGGAGGGGAATAATTTACTATTCCCACTCCAGCAACTGCAACAGTAGGGAAAGTGTTGGATAGCGGAGGGGAATAATTTACTATTCCCACTCCAGCAAGTGCAACAGTAGGGAAAGTGTTGGATAGCGGATGGGAATAATTTACTATTCCCACTCCAGGGAATGCAACAGTAGGGAAAGTGTTGGATAGCAGAGGGGAATAATTTACTATTCCCTCTCCAGCAATTGCAACAGTAGGGAAAGTGTTGGATAGCAGAGGGGAATAATTTACTATTCCCACTCCAGCAACTGCAACAGTAGGGAAAGTGTTGGATAGCGGAGGGGATAAAATTACTATTCCCACTCCAACTAATGCAACAGTAGGGAAACTGTTGGATAGCGCAGGGGATAAAATTACTATTCCCACTCCAGCAAGTGCAACAGTAGGGAAAGTGTTGGATAGCGGAGGGGAATAATTTACTATTCCAACTCCAGCAAGTGCAACAGTAGTGAAAGTGTTGGATAGCGTAGGAGAATAATTTACTATTCCCACTCCACAGAGTGCAACAGTAAGGAAAGTGTTGGATAGCGTAGGGGATAAAATTACTATTCCCACTCCAACAAGTGCAACAGTAGGGAAAGTATTGGAGAGCAGAGGGGATAAAATTACTATTCCCACTCCAACAATTGCAACAGTAGGAAAAGTGTTGGATAGCGGAGGGGAATAATTTACTATTCCCACTCCAGCAAGTGCAACAGTAGGTAAAATGTTGGATAGCGGATGGGAATAATTTACTATTCCCACTCCACAGAGTGCAACAGTAGTGAAAGTGTTGGATAGCGTAGGGGATAAAATTACTATTCCCACTCCAACGAATGCAACAGTAGGTAAAGTGTTGGATAGCGGCGGGGAATAATTTACTATTCCCACTCCAGCAAGTGCAACAGTAGGGAAAGTGTTGGATAGCGGAGGGGAATAATTTACTATTCCCACTCCACAGAGGGCAACAGTAGGGAAAGTGTTGGATAGTGGAGGGGATAAAATTACTATTCCCACTCCAACAATTGCAACAGTAGGGAAAGTGTTGGATAGCCGAGGTGAATAATTTACTATTCCCACTCCTGCAAAATAATAAACATTAATTAACAAATACTTAAATAATAAAAAATAATTTACCTCTCACCAAATAGCCCTATAAATAACACCACCACTATTGTAAAACATGACACAATTAACATAATGGCTTAACAATTAATTAATTAACTAATAACAATGAACAATAAAATTAAAAACAATGAGTAATAAATTAATTCATACTATTAAAACTATAAAATAACATTAAATAAATACCTGAAAAAATTAAAAATTATATAAATTTTTAATTACTTGCCACACTACTCCCCTCTAAACCCACAACCCGCTCCTAAAAAATTGCACAATTAACATATTTACCAATTAATTATTAATAATTAATAACAATTAATAATTAATAAATAACAAATTATTTAACACAATTAACAATATGAATTACTAAATACACAAATATTAATTAATAAAAAATATTAATTAATTAATTATAATTACATTACTTCCCACCCTACAAGGGGTGTAGGGGATAAACCCACAACCCGCTCTTAAAAAAATAACACAATTAAGGGGCTCATTACGATGTCGGGCGGAAGCACAACCGCCGTGCTGGCGGATGCAAAAACCACCAGTTACCGCCGGCACGCAGCTGTCCACACGCCCGCCCAATTACGATGCGAAAAGTAGGCCAAACACCGCCGGCAAGCCAGCAACACCGTCCGCCATCAAAGTGCGCCCGTACATGTAGCGGCGCAGCCCAACTGACACACACCGTCCGACGAAACACGTCCCGCCCGGCGCATAAATTACGATGCCGCAAACAAACGGCTCCCACGGCCAAGAGATACAGTACGACAAACCGAAGCGGTAACACGGATGCCGAGCACGGACAACGAAGAAGCGGCTCCCCGAGCATGAATCCAGCACTGCAGGCACTCCCCATGCTTCTGCTGATGCACCACCAAGGACGCAACGTACCGCGGAGACGCAGGTAGGCACACACACAACAAGTGCACGCAAACAGCGCACACAGTGCAAGGGCGGAAAAAGCGGACAACCCCCACCAGCGCGTGTACACTACACATCCACCATCGCATCCACATATGACACACAGGCCAAATCGTAACATCGCAGAACACATGTGTACACACCACCTGGGACTAGGAACCAACCACCCCGTCACGGCCCCAAAGCGCCGATGACGCCGCCACACATGCGCACAACGCAGAGGCCAACCGCAGCGCCATGCATGCGTCGCACACAGACACAGGGACACAACCAAGCAGCACACACATCAGCCCCACCCCGAACGCACATGACACGTGACAGGCCGGCCACAGACATGTCCCCAACGCCCAATTCACGGACAACACCCAACGCCACACAACCGACGCACACATGTCAGTGAAGACACGCAACAGCAGGACACACCCCAGTGTAACAAACATGGCGTAGCACACAGCGGCGGCAACACCAACTAGGAGAAGCAGGGCTCCTTCGGGAAGAGGAACGCCAGTACCACACAGAAACACCCATACCACCCTGCACATATGAACAAGACATATAAAACGGAACACCAAAGAGCCCGGGGACCGACAACAGGTGGCCCAAGAATAACATTCACACACAAGGCCCAACGCAGAGCGGAAAGGCAGCCTGCCGCCCACACAAGGGAGAGCAGACAGCACTGAATGACCTTCCATTCCAACTCCGAAACCACAGCCCTACGACAGAAGCCGGTGAATACAGCCATTGTCCAAGAATAGACCAACACAGGCATGCCGAGGAGACCGACCACAGGGCAGATAGCGCATATCACAGAAGCACACAACGGACGGGGAAGAAAGAAGAAAACACTACCCCATGTCGGCCACATGCAAGTTAATTGGAAGGAGTCACACATCACTGACCTTGAACTGTCTGAGAAGCATGTGGGAAGAGGGCCCGTGTCCTCCAAACAAGCAAACAGAACACAAGTCCTGTCTCCCTACGACTACACAGAGCTCACAGCAACCCCGGAGCGTGCACATTGCAGACTGCACACACAGCCGGAGCACGCCACCTCAACGAACCGCTGCGAAATGGCAACCGCAACACACCTACCCAACTACGCCGAACAGCTCAAGCTGTACAAAACCAACCTGTTCCATACATTGGGATGCGATCTCCTGTCCCTGCTGAACGTAAGTTACCGACTGACTTACCGCATCACATTGTTCAGCTGCGTCATGCCCGTCTTCTACTGTCGGAGGTGTCCCTACCAGCATCCCGTCGAGATATGCCTCTCCAACCCGGCATGTCTGAAGGCGGACCTGCTACCACTACTCCTCCCTCTGGACGCACACGACAGGGCCTGCTCTGCCTATGGGGGCATGGCGTATGTGGCCAACATCGCACCCGCACTGAAATGGGACCACTGTGCCTCCACACGACGGATCATCGAGAACAGCTACATCGAATGTCACCCAGCATGCCCCATCATGGTCCTCCAAGGGACAACTTACGAACAACACCTTGACAGCCACCATCCGCTTCATTGGCTGGCAAACATGTACACCACCAATGACATGGAAGCCCTGCTGGACGGCATCACATACCTGACAACCTGTAAATACGTCGGACCACAACGCAGGTTCCCCGAGTGACCTATGATGTCCAACCCCGCACCCATGCTTAGCTTCCGCACGGACTGGCCAGTCACCACCACAACAGCCATACCAAACGACCGGCAACTGTAACCACACCATCAACGACATCGCCATGACATCGGATATGACCGGGACATGCACACTGTTCCCCATCACATCCAGGAACACCGCATGCATCGTGGGAGGCAGTGGCATGGGCTCTGTGTATCGCACCCACATGGACGGAACTGCACGAACAACCAGGACACGACATGGATCCAGCGCCCATGGACACACACACCGCTCAGTGGACATGAATAGGTCGCCTGGAGTCTGTGGGTGCTGCACCCCTCCCACCCCCGCCCCGGGAATCCCATACCAGGACCTTTGCATGGACGACAAGTGCATACAACAACAACACGACCCCAGTGACTGTGACATGTCCAGTAACCACCACAGTGCAACAACAAGTGGCACGCCGCTGCATGCACGCAAGCACATGCCCTGATGTCATCTCACATGCACGCGTGCATGAGGAACAACCGCAGCAAACCTGTCACATGGAACTGAGATGGACTGTGCCCATGATGCCAAGCGGTCTGGTAGGCTACATGTATACCGTCTGTGTCAAAGTCCGCAGCTCCGCAGCTATACGTAAATGTACATTAGCACAGCCTTGGCCAAGCAGATGTCACTCTGAAGCCCACATCCCACATGCAACAGCCAATCACATGTAACCCCACACCCTATCCCATTTGCAATCATGCTCAGTATATCCTCAACATGTATTCCGCTGCCAGTAGTGTCCACTATACTGCATCACAGAGGACAGAAGACTCAATATAATGTTTGAAACCAAAACTGTCTCCGCTGACTCATTTCACAAGTACGAATGAGAGAGGATGAGAGTATGTGAAGTACACGGCAGTCGTGACATGACCATGTAGTCCACTGGTATTGGATGTCAACGCAAATGAGTAGCACTACTGTGGAAGACACACATGTGTCGTGTGAAGTCGTATGGACGCAGTGCTCAGGTGGGTGGGTGTGACGGGTAGATGCGCACATGCCAAGTTGGAGCACGCCGTGTTGGGAGGGGTCATGAACAGTACACCACCGCTTCCCTGGGCATTGTGAGAGGACACCTGTCGAGGGGAGTGAACACGTGTGTGCACAGCAGCCGGGCACACGTACAAAGCGGTACCAGGCGCACCTCAGCCCACCCTCTGTGGACAAGCTGGATCCTGTTGTGCGCCCGCCATGCCCCTTGACAAGGCACACACAGCCCCAGTCGACCAGGTGTAACCCCAACATAGTCAATACGCACAGGCGATACAGGGCACGGGATGGCAGTGGAGCATGGTGTGTGAGAGGTCTCCTCGCGCTCCTCCTGGTCATATCACGCAGGCAATAGAACCTCAACGTCTAGCATGGCACAAGTCAAATGGAAGTGTAGGGGGGACGCACCACAGCACGAGCAGCACTGACGTCACGGGAGGTGGCTCGCACCATCCCATCCATTGCCCATCATACCAACCACGCCACATGCCATTGCGACTAAGTGCAAGCGCGTGCGCCACCACCCCCGAGCCCTCCCCAGAGAGGCCAAAGAGTGAATGTGTGGGCCATCAGTCACAGACGGACGTGGCCTGGCCGCAAGGGCAGCCACAGCCACTGGGTGTCGCAGGTGGCGGATCCGGAAGGCGAAGACTGTGATGCATAGTCCATGCAGGCCGGGTCTCCATTTGGGGCACCACGCAGGTGGACGGCGTCCCGCAACACATCATACCCTGAGACAGCCCACTCGTGCGACTGGACCCACACATACACTCCTTGCCCTCTCTGGTGCGAGCTTGGGGCTGCCTGTGCAAGCGCTAGCCTCGCAGGTGAGCATGCATATTGGGGGAGCGAGGGGAGGACATGAGGGCTGGGGCGAAGATGACTGTATCACTGTCAGTTAGTACAAGGGATGACCCAGATGTGGAAAGGAAGAGACGTGTCCCGTGTGTACTGCAACTAGTCGCCAATCCAACTACCCCCCATGTCCGGAATGTAAGCCCGCACCTAGGCCCGCCCATCCGCCACATCGAACATACCACCAGCACGACAACCTTCCCATTCGAAACACTGACTGGGGGTGGCGACCAGTGTACAATCATGTGTAGCCTACCCACGCGTACATGTGGGCCCTCCATGATCCATGTCACCTGCGGCAAAGTCATGACATGCGCAATGAGGGAAGTGAGGAGAGCTGCCCGCCCCACGCGCAGAAGGTGCATCAGCTCCACAGACCCAGCAGCGAGTCCAGCAGGGGTCACATGCACTGTTCCCTGTAAGGTGCGCGCCTGCGCTCCCGCGCACCTCTGTTCTTCCGAGCGCGCAGTGCTGCGTGTGAAGCGCGCACACACAGCACATCCCGATAGAGCGTTCCTGCGCCGAAAGGAAGAAAATGCTCCTGCACTGGCTGCCTTTCTATTCAAAATAGTGCGCGGTTGCCGTGCTGATTGTGGGCCTTTTGAAAGTATTTATGTTAGTCACAGCGCCCATCAAGGGCTGCATTTAACATAAATACTTTCAAAAGGCAAACGATCAGCCCCACAGCTGCGCTCTATTTAGAAAAGAAATGCAGCAAGTTTACAAACAATCATCTGAAAGCACACGTTCGTGCTTTAAACTTGCTGCATTTCTTTTCTAAATAGAGCGAAGCTGTGGGGCTGATTGTTTGCCTTTTGAAAGTATTTATGTTAAATGCAGCCCTTGATGGGCGCTGTGACTAACATAAATACTTTCAAAAGGCCCACAATCAGCAAAAATCACTTACTGTTGTTCTACAAGCTTCTCACGCCCATTCGCATCACTCCTTGAACCTGGTAATTAATTGACCACCGATTCCCTCCCAGGTTTCCACGCGCTCACTTTAAGGACCGCAGTGTCTCACAGGCGCATTCCACCCATGACGTGCAATTAACTGCGTTCATACCCAGTAAGTGTACCTTTATCACTGGTAGTCGTGCTTTGTCCTCGCGCCTTACCTGCTCTCATTTCTTGATTAGAGTTCATAAGTGCTTCCATATCAGCGCCGCTGTGTTCAGAATTTTCCTGTAATTCTTCACAACAGTGCCACTCCCTTCCCTGACTGTATCTAATTAAGTATGAACTCCGAATGTTGCCCAGTTTGCAAGTGCATTCTTATCTGTCAGATCTGGTTTACTCTGTTTTTCCGACTACTAATTATGACTCTCTGACACTTTTTCGTTTTTCTTAATTACCTATTTTTTCTAAATGACGATTTACTCTATGATATAAATTGTATGCATGAGCTAAATATGCATATTTACTCAATAGGGAGCCTTTAAAATTAAATAGTGACTTAACTATGATAAATATATCCAGGGATCAGACTATGTTATATTTATTATTTTTTCCTTTTCTCTCCCCCCTTCCAATAATTTTAGATTCAGCTTGCTCACCAATGTTTGTCCTGATGATGAACTCAAATAAATGAGTTCAAAACGCCGTCGACTCCCAACAACATGAACTCCTTTTACTTTGTATAACTTTTCTAAGGAGTTCGCACTACTGTTGTCAATGCAATGTTTTATTTTAATTTCACCTTCACTTTTCACTACACGCTGTTTGTCACTTATTATGTAAGCTCCTGAATACTATTGTTTTTGAATAAATACCTGTATATACTTGACCCTATGATCCCTTTTGTATATTACTTATCGCTCCCTTTCCAAGAATTAATTTCCCACTCTCAATTGTTAGTGCCCCCAGAGGGTCACTCCTGAATGGACCTTTAGGCCCCATCAGAACCATTGTTTCCATAAACAGCATAGAGAGATGAGGTGCATTGTTGGTGAGTGGTGGTGAGGGAATTCATGTAGGAGGAGGAAATGGGGAGGGGGCACCACTGTTGCATAGTGTGCGACCAGTGCTAGGGCCAGCCTTGGCTGGGAGTGTTAGCCCCCCCACCCCGAAGTTCGGGTCTAGTTGCTCCCCTGATCACAGCATCCGTCATGGGCTGCATTTAACATAAATTCTTTCAAAAGACAGCCCCGCATTTAGAAAAGAAATGCAGCAAGTTTTATATAGTGCGAACTCAACCCAAAGGTATTGGAGCGATTTACATGATTTTTTTATTCATTTGGCCCTTAGACTCAAAACCCATCTCCTAAATCGGCAGCTCGAGTATTAAGCCACAACCTCTACCACAAGAGCAGAAGCATTTTCAATATTATATACAGCTTTATGCCACAAACAACCATTGACAAAGCCAATAGTCCTGGCTTCTTGTAGGTGTAATGTTACTTGTATTATATATCTGGATGCAATGACAGAAGAAGCAAAATATCAGTTGGGTGGCACACTATGCTAAGCCACGCCATTAATTGCATCGGTCACGCCTCTTGAGAGACCCCCAGTTTTTTTATCCCACTTAAAGCCCTGGTCCACAAGTACAGTCGGGCTCTTGGCGCACATAGCCTCCGCTGCAGTGCACAGAGACCTTACTCTGCCGCACACAGAGGAAAAAAATTAGAGGGAACATTGGTCACATGTGCAGGGGCAGCTGTGCCTGGTGTGAAGGCACATGCATATAGACAGCACATCGACCAATGTGTAGTCTGCACACATCTACAGTCCATCATCATGCGGACATAGGAATTGAACACAGGGCAACACATCTGAGTGGGTGCACCCACCGTGACCAACAATGCGCAATCATCGACGTACCCGCCCTGTGCATGGCCCCCCACCCAACAGAGGCACATCCAGTGCCACCATCCCACACACACAAGCCTTCCACGGAACATGCTGTGTCCAATGCTCAGTACAGAGTCAGCGCCCATTTGGTGGATCCTGAACAGGAGACACATGCACACACATGCCAGCTCCCACTATGTACGACTGCCACCTGGCACGTGCAATGTAACCTCTCACCTGTGACGTGTGACTGCAAGCACACAGCCGTCTTGGCATGGGGCTGTCAATGTGGACACCTGTCAATGTTTCGGGAGGTGTGATCCGTACAGTGCTGTACATAGGGTGCAGTGCTGACACCTACTACTGTCTCATATCCCCTCGTGCCACAGGTCCCACTTGTTTTGGCCGCTCAGCCTGTGCCCACATCGTCGTCGTCGTGTGCCATACTCATCCAGCCGCGGAAGCAGTTCCATGCTCAGCAGACATTCATGTTGCCGTGGCGTTGGCGCTTGACGGATATGCAGTCAGTCCCCATCAGCACGCCCCGCAAGTCATTGGGGCCTAGATCCCCATGTGCATGCACATGGCAGTGGTTTGTATCACTAGCCATTGCCATTGTTGGGAGACCTGTGTAAGTGTATTGTGGCCGTGCCGTCCCAGCTTGACAGCTGGGCTGTGGCTCATGTGCTTGCTCAGTCATGTCAGTGATGTGTATGCGAAATTGCTATGTGTCGTGTTGCATTGACATTTGTCCTCTGCCATTGTCCCTAGGCGGAGACCGAACATTGACCGCCCATACCAATTGCTGGCGGACATGGACGATACAGAGGTTATTAGGAAGTTTCGGCTGGACAGGCCAACCCTGCATCGACTGTGTGCCATGTTAGAACCCCATCTCCGTCCCCGCAGGGTGTATCCAACTGCTGTCACCCCCACGGCTAAGGTGATGGCCGCCATGCATTTCTTCGCCACTGGGTCATTCCAGCACACAGTGGGCATTGGAGGAGGGATGTCCCAGCCCATGTTCAGCAAGGTGCTGAGGGATGTACTGGCAGCCATGATGCTGTACCGAAACAGGTACATCCACTTCCCCAGGGCTCGTGAATTGGCGGCAGTGAAGGGTGCATTCTATGCCCTTGGCAGAATCCCACACGTCGTTGGAGCCATTGACTGCACACATGTCGGCCTTGTTCCACCACAGGCCACTGAGCACCTGTACCGCAACAGGAAGCACACGCACTCCCTGAATGTGCAAGTGGTGTGCCTTGCGGACATGGTGATCACCCACGTGTGTGCAAAGTTCCCAGGCTCGGCCCATGACGCACACATAATGCGCAACAGCATCTTGCCACGACTGATGTCCAATATGCAACAGGATCGTGCCTGTATTGTCGGTGAGTATGTGGAGTGGTGTAGCGTGCTGGTTGTGCGATGCTGTCCCCTGTCCAGTTGGAATTGCAACGGTTCTCTGTGTCCCTCACACCCAGGTGACTCTGCGTATCCGAATGGGGCATGGCTGCTCAGTCCATTGAGGAATCCTCGCACCCCAGCAGACGATCGCTACAATGAGGCACATGGGAGGACCAGACGTGTGGTCGAGCGTACCTTTGGCCTCCTCAAGTCCAGGTTCAGGTGCCTGGACCGCACCGGGGGTGCGTTGGCGTACTCCCCACAGAAGGTGTGCCAGATAGTGGTGGCGTGCTGCATGCTGCACAATCTGGCCATTCGGAAGCAGATCCCCTCATCGTGGATGACGGAGATCAACCAGGGCCCCAGCCCGCAGACCAGGACAGCTCGAGTGAGGAGGACAGCGGAGAGGAGGAAGCTGGTAATGTGCGGCAGCAGCTCATCGCCCGCTACTTCACTTGACGGTGAGTGTCCATGTACGACGGCTGATGTGGCTGTATCTGTGCAGGTGTGTGTGTGCTGTGTCAGGGTGGCCGTTTGTTCACTGCGTGCTGTGTGTCAACGCTCCATGGCCAGGGTAGTATGCCACTGTTGGTGGCTGTGGCATTGTGCCCTATTGCTCTGTGCGATGTGTGTACATTGCTTGTAGTTGTTGACATGTACTGTGTGATGGGTGTGTGACACACTCATTGAATGTGCTCCTGTTCTGTCTCCCACCCCTTGGTCCCTACAGGCCCTCCGGTTCCATTGCCATGCCACGCATCAGGTGCCTTTCCGCCCAAGGTGGCCGTTGTATTCCGTACAATTAAAACACAGGGCACAAACAGCAGTTAGTGAAAAAGGTGCATTTATTACAAACTGTGACATGTGATTGTGTGTAAGGTGATGACAAAAGTGGTGCGTGCAGTGACAATGAGCTGTCGGTCATGGCTGCGTGATGATCAGGGTGTACCCACTGGTTCTATGTCCATAGTCCAACACACACATGCCATCCAGATGGCTGTGTGGAGTGGGATCGTAGTCCAAGTCAATGCAGTGGCTGGTCAAGGAAGGCTGGCGGAAGGCTGGCTGGCTGCCTCACTTGCGGCTGGAGCGTGCGAAGTCCTCCCGGGAGATCTGTTTCCTCTTCGGACGGCCCCTTCCACGTTTGCGAGGGGGTGCCTGCTTGCGACATGCTGGTGGTTGAGGTGTGATCACTGGCTGTGGACGCAGGGGAACTGGACACTGCTGCTCCACCCTGCGCCCCGGCAGGTGGTGGCGGAGGGGGAGCTGCTGTCCCTGACTGTGACCTCACCGCCACCACCAGCTGTCCCATGAGGTCCACGATTTGGCCCATACGGGCGTCCATGGACCTCAGCACCCCCAGCACCTCACGCGTGTCTGAAGCAGACCGGACCCATTGTCCTTGGGCCTCTTCATAGGCCCCAAGGACTCTGGCCATGTGAGGCAGGGCATGGCTCCCAGGGGAGGCTGGCGTTTCCCTGACCCTGCTCCTCCTACCAGTCCTGCTGCCACCGGCCTGCCCACTAGCCACATTGCTCACCACGGTCCTCGCTGTGGCTCCCAGGGTGGATCCAGTCGTCCGGGCCACCACCTGCGCTGGGGCTGGTGCCAGCGAAGACGTGGCGGTGGTGGCGGCGGTGGTGGTCGGTGCGGCGATGGTGGCGGTTGCGGCAGTGGTAGTGGCCACAATGACCGTGGGTGTGGCCGCAACGACAGTGGCAGCAGGGGGCTGGGAATGTTCAGCAGCCCTGGATGATGGGTTGGTGGGTAGGAGGGGTCCTGGGGAGCGGCTGGGCCCTGCCACACCAGATGGGCCTGCTTGGTTGTCCGTGTCCGAAGAGGAGGACAGATCCTCCAGATCCGTGTGTCCTCGTTGGGGGCTTGTAGGCTGGCTGTGCTGGCTGCTGGCTCCATCCCCAGCATCCAGCAGTTCGTCACCTGTGGAGAGAATGAGATTTGTTATTGTGTTGCACCTGGCGAAGTATGTATTTGTCGTCTGACATTGACAGTTCGTGCATTCTCGTACATGGGTTTCCCGGAGGCGTGTGTGTGGCTGTAGCATCTGTAGTTGTGTGTGCTTGGCAATGGGACTGTGTGCTGTGCACATGTGGCATGGGACGGATTGGCCATGCCGATGGGTGTGTTGCTGTGCCCCTACTTATTGTGACTCTGGTGTATGCGGGCTCCTGGCCCATCCTGGGTCTGGTTTGTACTTTGCTTTTGGGGTTCAAATGGAACGCTTAGGAACGCATATGGCAACATGGGGGCCATGCCCCAGATTCGCATTTGGGAGGGAATATGCTTTTGGGGTTCAAATGGAACGCTTAGGGACGCATATGGCAACATGGGGGCCATGCCCCAGATTCGCATTTGGGAGGGGATATGCTTTTGGGGTTCAAATGGAACGCTTAGGGACGCATATGGCAACATGGGGGCCATGCCCCAGATTCGCATTTGGGAGGGAATATGCTTTTGGGGTACATGCTGTGAGCCATGGGTGCCGAACGTGACATGTGTTGTGACAGCATGACAGTGCATGGTTTGAGGTGTGTGCATGCTTGACATGGCCTGCATATTTGCTGTCTGTTGTGATTACTGGACATGGCATTGGACGCATCGTTATGAGTGAGTGATGGTTGTGTGCCAGCCAACGTATTGCAGTTGTCCCATCTCCTTGGTGTGCGTGCTGCCCTGTGCCATGTGCATCACTGCAGTGCTCGGGGGGTGTGGCCCATGTTGTGTGTTGTTGCTCACAGTGTGTCGTGCACTTCATTGACTTCTGGCACATGGTTGGTCATGGGCATGTATCTTAGCGTGACTGTTGTATGTGTGGCAGCTGTGCGGATGACATGCCTTTCATGAGACTGGGGCTGACGGATGGGATGGATGGTATGTTGTTTGTGCATGGTGTGTCTGTGTGTTTGATGGGTTCAGTGGTGTTCGTGTGCATTTATGTTGTTCCGCTCTGTTGCGTCTAGTGTTGTTTGTCTTGCATAGGCGTAGTTGTGGGGTGTGTGGTTGACAGGCAGTAGGGGCTACATGGACAGGACTTCAATGGTGTTTCGGTTGTGTGTGATGAGTTGCACAGTGGCTGCCGTGTGGGACTATATTCAGTGTGGCTTGTGCATGCAGACGTGGCTCCTTGGGTGTTGCTATGTCTGTGATGGGTCATGTGGGGTGTGAGTCTGTTGTTCATGTCCGTGTGCACATTGTTCACTTGTTCGTGACGGTGGGCGGTGCTGCGTGTTCGTCTGCTATGTGACATGTCCCATGTGTTGGTCGTGTTATGGTCCTCATGCCTCCAGTTATCCAGCCCTGTCCAGTTTCCCACCTGCAAGTTGTTCGTGCGTGCACTGTACTGGATGCCACATGGCTCTAAGCGGGGGTGCTCCATGTTGCAGGTCTGTGGGGGTGGGGGTGTGTTGTGGGTCGTGGGGGTGGCTGGACACCCACTGACACCGATTGCTGTGGACCATGATGTCTGCCTTTCGGCTGTCGTTGTGCACTGCGGTGGCTGACACGTGGCTGTGGGGTGTGGGGGATGCTCCTCCTTGCTGTGATGTGGGACTGGGGCCTGGTGTGTGTTGTACTTGGGCTGTCCACCGTCCCACCCACTGCACTTTGTGTTCCTGCCACTTACCTGTTACTTGTCGGTTAGTGCAGATGTGGCGGACACATGGGTGTGGTGGGTGCTCGTTGTGGCGCTTCTGGCATATTTGGGGACCTGTTGGTGGTTACGTGGCTGGCTTAGTGTACACATGTCCCCACGCATCTTACAGTTGTTCGGTTTGGGCTGTGTGTGGTAGTGTCTGTTGCATGTGTGTGTGATGTGTTGTGTATTGTGTGCTGGACATGGGTGTGTTTGTCCCTGGGAGCTGTGGCATGGTGGTAGTGCATGTGAGTACATAGCGGTGTGCTGGTATACATTAGTTTGTACTTACCAGCCTCCACTCCCCTGCTAATCCGGCGAGGATCTCCGGATGGATTACGACTCGCACCTTCTCCTCCCACGCTTTGAAGGTCTTAAAGAGCGCGGGATTCCCTCCGCCAGTGACGGCAGCCAGCTCTCTGTTTTTGCCCTCCTTCTTCTTGACCAGGCTCTTGACGTCATTCCAACGTTTGTTAATCTCGACTCTGTTCCTGGGCAGGGTCCCGACTGCATTGACCTGGTCTACGATCCGGTTCCACATTCTGTTTCTGGTGGCTAGTGGTGTGTGCTGGACCATGTTCCCATAGATTTGTGGGTACACCTTGATGATCTCGTCGACCATGACCGTCAGCTCCATGGGCGTGAACTTGGGCATCCTTTGTGGTGCCATGGTGTTTGTGATGCTGGTGCGGTGTGTGTTGTGTAATGTGCAGGGGGTTTGTGGTGCCGGTGTTTGGTGGTGGTGGTGGTGGTGGTGGTGTTTGGTGGTGGTGTTTGGTGGTGGTGTTTGGTGGTGGTGGTGGTGGTGGTGGTGGTTGTGATGTGTGCGTTTCTGTGGTGTGCTGCTGTCCTTGCTGTGTCACTGTGTCCTCTCCTCTCCTCTCCTCTCTGGTTTGCAATGTAGCAAGGGGTTGTGGTCTGTGGGAGTGCTGCTTTTGTACTCACCTATGTGGGTGTGTCCTCATGGTCTGTTGTTTTCCGGTGTGTTGTGTCTGGGGTTCTGGCCTTTGTATTTTTTGTTTGTCCGGGGGGGTGTTTTCGGGATGTGTACTGTGCTTGTGTATTTGTGCGTGCCTTGCTGTGTGGACTTGTTGGCCATGTTGTGTGCTATTGGTTTTGTGTGCGGATGGTTTCTGTGCAGGTACGTTGGCGCCATGGCTTCTGCCGTGTCGGTTCTCATCGGCGTTGTTTGCGCTGGCAGGCGGTATATTTGTGGTTTTTCCGCGCTCATGTCGGTGCGATCGTAATTTCACGTGCGGTGTGTCGGCCGTGAGGGCGGGCGGTTTTGTGTTGTCGTGCGTGTTTCCGTCCGTGGCGGGCGGTTTAACTCCGACTCGGACGTTGGCGGGCGGTATTTTGTGTGCTTTTTCGCCGATGGCGGTATTCGGTTTGTGTAATCGTAATGGCGTGGTCGGTGTTCAGGCGGTGTGTGCGGGCGGATTTTTGCCGCTTCCATGCCTGGCGGAATTATTTACGCCGGGTATCGTAATGGGCCCCTAAGATATTTACCAATTAATTATTAATAATTCATATCCAATTAATAACTAATTAATAACAAAATATTTAACACAATTGACAACATAAAAAATTAAATACATAAATATTAATTAATAATATTATTAATTAATTAAAATTAAATTACTTCCCACCCTACTCCCCTATAAACCCACAACCCGCTCCTAAAAAATGACACAATTAACATATTTACCACTTAATTATTAATAATTAATAACCAATTAATAACTAATTAGTAACAAATTAATTAACACAATTAACAATATAAATTATTGAATACAAAAATATTAATTAATTAACATTATTAATTAATTAATTTTTATTAAATTACTTCCCACCCTATTCCCCTATAAACCCACAACCCGCTACGGAACTAAAATACGCAATAATTACTTAAAATAAAATTAATTACTTCTAAAAATTTCAAACATGCATTAGAAAAATAAACTATACTATTAACACATATACTAAAATACAGAACACTAAAATAAATTTCGATATTATTAACAACGATATTTTGACTAACGATATTACTAACTTCGATATTAACAAAAACAATATTTCTTACCTGCATTCTGGTCGACGATATTCTTGCAGGTCGATATTGTGTCACATCAATATTTAAACATTGATATTATGGCATATCGATATTTAAACATCGATATTATGACTCTATACCCAAAATTACCTATCACAAAAAACGATCTGCTTTTGCAAGGGGGGTCACATGAGTTTTTGGTCCAGGGCTTGGCGACCATCGAGGGAAACCTACCAACCCACACATTTCTGAAAATTAGAGACCCGGGGGAGTCCAGGGAGGTATGACTTGCATGGATCCCCCAACGTTTCCTTACCCAGAATCCCCTGCAAACCTCAAATTTTGATGAAAAAATCAACTTTTTCCCAAATTTCTGTGTGGGAAAGTTGTAGGCTCACCGGGCTGATACAAATTTCCTACCACCCAGCATTCCACCAGGTCTCCCGATAAAAATGGTACCTCACTCTTGTGGGTGGGTAAAGTACCCGCGACAGGCAAGGGCCCAAAACATATTGTGGAGACATAAAAATTACTTATCACAAAACTATCTGCTTTTGCAAGGGGGGGTCACATGAGTTTTTGGTCCCGGGCTTGGCGGCCATCAAAGGAAACCTACCAAACCCACACATTTCTGAAATCTAGAGACCCGGGGGAGTCCAGGGAGGTATGGCTTTCGTGGATCCCCCAACGCTTCCCTACCCAGAATCCCCTGCAAACCTCAAATTTTGGTGAAAAAATCAAATCTTTCTCAAATTTCTGTGTGGGAAAGTACTGGAATCTGCATGGATCCACAAATTTCCTACCACCCACCGTTCCCCCAAGTCTCTCAATCAAAACGGTACCTCACTCGCGTGGGTGGGTCAAGTACCCGCGACAGGCAAGGGCCCAAAACGTATTGAGGAGACATCAAAATTACCTATCACGACCAGAGGGGGCGTGGCTAGCAGCCGCCGAAGATGGCCGCTGGTTAATCGCGCTGCGCTAGCAGACGGTGCAATAGCCCGCAAATCCAGCATAATCCTTGGCCCAACTGGCAGATCACAGGCGATAGCGTGGCAGGGAAGAGGCGGTGAGAGCGCGCTGTGAGCAAGCCCCGTGGGAAAGGTCCGAAAATCGAATGCAAGCGAGTCGCGGCCGGCGGCTCGCGAAAACAAGATGGCGACCTCCAGAGACTTGTAGATGGAGGCCCTTCGTTGAGCGGCTCATCTGCGGCGGTGAGTGACAGCGGCCCCAGACAGGCTCCCAAGGCTTTGCTGTTGCCATCGGAGAGCTGCGGTGAAGAGATGTGCGCTCCCCAGCGTGTGGGAGGCTAGATCTGTGTACGGCTCCGGGAGGCACCGAAGGGCAATGGCACTGCGGCCGGATCAATCAGCTCTCCGGTCCCCGACTGAGTGCGTGGTGATCTCAGCACCTGCAGGCATAAATACTTCAGCACTGTGGCCTGAATGCGCCTTGAAAACTGGACATTGCTGTGTTTTGGCTGCCCAGTGGGAGTTTGGCGGCGTGGTTCCCCTCCCCCATCAGCACACACGTGGGCAGTGTCTCCCGATCCTGGGCAGTGGAGACTGCCGCTAGATCCTAGCACCTCCTGGGGGCTTCAACCACCTGATGGTGAAGTGATCCTGGCCTGTTGGGGTGCGTGGGGCACTGCCGCCTACGTATAGAAGGAGGGCCTCCTCTTTGCTGGCCCCTGTCTGGTGAGTGGGACCTGCGGCTTTGTGGCGGTGGTGGCGAACGGCGGAACGACATCCGGTGTAGCCCCTGGGGTGTCAGTGTCGGTGACTGCGGGGGCACTCTTGATCCCCGGGCACTACTCCAGGCAGATAACGGACTACGCCATGGGCCGCAATAGAGTGCCGGGGCCTGGACAGGCCAACCAAATCGACAAGTACACCGTAGCCATGGGTCGTGAAGAGGAGGCGGCAGGAGGGGGCCCACGGGGGAACACCGATGACCATAACCCAGACCCATCCTTGAGAGGCATCATGAAGGCCATCAAGGAGCTGAAAGGCACCCTGGAGCCGAAGCTTGACTCCGTAACCGAGGTGAACCTCCTGCGCGCTGACCTTTGCAAAATCTCCGAGAAGGTCTCCACGGCGGAGGCGGGCATAGGGGGTCTGCAGTCCAAAACCAAGCGGCTCGAAGACCAGATTGCCACTCTCACAAAGAACCAATCGGATATCTATGCACGGCTTGAGGACCAGGAAGGGAGAGCCCGGCGCAACAACATTCGCGTGGTGGGGGTGCCGGAGGGAATGGAGGGACCGTCAACGGACTTGTTCCTGGAGGACCTAATCTTAAACCACCTGAAGCCGAAAAATCTGTCAAACTTTTTTTCAGTAGAACTTGCCCATAGGGCTCTCGGGGGCAGGCATCGTCCCGGGGCCCCCCCACGTACAATCATTGCTCGCATTTTGAACTTCAGGGATAGGGATGCTATCTTGCAAGCGGCACGTATACATGGCGACCTCCAGCACGAAAATGCTACCATCCGCTTCTTCCCGGACTTTACACTGTATGTTCAACGCCAAAGCGCTCCTTTGATGCCGTCAAAAGATCTCTTCATGATCAAAATGTGAAATATATGATGCTCTTTCCAGCCAGGCTTAAAATTCTAGACAGAGGGAAAGCATACTTCTTTGACACGCCGGCGGATGCAAGCGACTGGCTGGAGGGCTGGCGAACTGTCTGTCGCAAAGGAGGGCAACACCGGTCCGGGACTGAACAGGGCCGCGAGGAGACTGAACAAGAGACTGAGCAGTCATCCAATGGCCAGACGCAACGGACAGATAAGTGACCAGTGGGACACCCCCTAACTTGCTGAAAGTGAACTGCATTCCTTTGTGGACACTGTCTCCGGTGTTGGTGGGCCCTGGGGGAAGGGGGGGACGTGACTTGATGCCTCCTGGCAAAGGGGGTCTGCAACTTTACACAGTCTGCCGCAGTACATGGCCCATCTATCCTTTCCTTTCTTGTCTGAGTGTGTGGGTGGGCTGCCTAAGTGGTTTGTAATGGTAGAGGGCCTTTGAACTTTATGTTACGGGCTTATAATCCCTGTCAGCAGACATAGACTACTTCACGCTGGAGGCTAGTCCACGGCCCCTCAGAAATTTTTCCTTCTGCACAGTTTGGGCGACAGGCACTCTGCACGTTTGGGAGGTGGGAGGTTGGGGACTCACCCAGCAGGGTTGCAGGGAGGGGGGAGTTGGGTTTATTGTTTATTTGGTTTGGGGGGAGAGGGGATACACGCTCGAGACCTTGATATCCATCAGTTGTTGGAGGTTGACACAGAGAGTTTTCCACTGGCAAGGGCGCACTCCACTAAGATAGGCATTACTCGTAACCATGGGGGACCCAGCTAGTATGCAGATATGGACCTGGAATGTGAATGGTCTTGGGAACAAGATCAAACGCACATTAGTTCTGCAGCATATTAAGAGGCACTCCCCAGACGTAGTTCTGATCCAAGAATCGCACTTGCGGGGAAGTAGATGTAAGGCCTTAGACCGCTTTGGCTACAAAATGATAGCCCATTCTGGGTTTACGTCAGGGGCACGGGGGTGGGAATTCTGCTGCGCAATACACTGCCTCTTGCCACATGGACGGATGATGCAGGCTGTTTCGTCGCGGCAGCGGGCAAATGGGAGGGGCGTCAGATTGTACTTTGCTCTTGCTATATACAGCCGGGTCTCACTCGGTGATTCTCCCAAAGTTTAGTTCATTCATAACAGACCTTCCCCTAGGGGTCCTCCTTATTGGAGGGGACACAAACGCAGTTATGGACCCAGAGATGGACTGGTCTGGCTCCCGGACTGGCAGGCAAGGGGAACGAAGTCTGGCAGACTTCGGCATGGCGATGGGTATGGTAGATTTGTGGCGGGCGCACAATCCTTCACTGAGACACTACACCTTTTACTCGGCACGACATGGGTCCTTCTCCAGGATAGATCATTTCTTTACCCGAAACGATAAGGTGGGGGACTTCCTCAACTCCAAACACATGGCACGGGGGATTTCGGATCACTCTCCAGTGTGCGTCACTCTTAGGGGCCTGTTTATTGACAGAGCTGCATTTCCGAGGATTGACCCTTGGCGTCTCCAGGACCCAGCGATTGGGGACAAGCTACAAGAGGGCTCGGAGCTCTATTTTAAAGAAAACAAGGGGTCTGTGGAGTCTCACATCACTATTTGGGAGGCCTATAAGACAGTGTTGAGGGGACAGGCACAGGCGCTGATTGGAGCACAGAAAAAAGAAGAGTCTCTACAGATTCGGCAGCTGGAGCAGGAAATTAGCCAGATGGAGGGGGACAGTGCAACTGCCACATGTGCTGAATCGCGACACCGACTGGCACTGAGACAGCGGGACCTTAGGGCCCTGGCAGATGGCGAGGCGCGGGCTTACGCGCTAGCTACGCAACATCGGATATACGATGCTGGGGACAAGGCACTGAAGCTCCTGGCGTGGCTGGAACGCCGTGACCGGGACAGATCATGGGTGACGGGGGTGTGTGATGCGACTGGGTCGTTTAAGTCCACCAGCAATGACATAGCAGAGGCCTTTGCCGCGCATTTTGAGCGAGTCTATGCACCAGTCTGCACAAGGTCGGAAGAGGACTGTGTAGAATTCCTGAGAGATTTTGCTTTGCCCGTGTTGTCCCCAGAAGCGTGCGAACGGCTTGAGGCAGACCTTACGGAGGAAGTGCTGGGTAAAGCTCTTGGCTCCCTTAAAGCCGGGAAAGCATCGGGTCCCAACAGACTCCCAGTAGAGATCTATAAAAGACAGGCCTCGATCATACTACCCCCGCTCCGAGACATGCTGCTGGAGGCATGCGAAACAGGGCAGCTGCCATCAGACCAGAGGGTAGCGACGATAGTAGTGATCTATAAAGCCGGGTAACCACCCGACCAGTGTAGTTCCTACCGTCCTATCTCCCTCATCAATGTGGAGGCCAAGGTTCTGGCAAAGGCCTTGGCAGACAGGTTGGTGCCTGTCATCGCGGGGTTGGTCCACGTGGCCCAGTCGGGGTTCATGCCCAACAGAAGTACCCGGCATAATTTACGGAGACTATATGGGGTGCTACACATGACTAGTGGTTCTGAGACCCAACAGACGGCATTGATGGCGCTGGACGCATCAATGGCCTTTGACAGTATTGAGTGGCCATACCTGTTTATGGTTCTCCAACGGTTGGGTTTCGGTCCTAAGTTTTGCGGTTGGGTTAGGCTCTTGTATGAGACGCCCACAGCCCGGGTGCGAGTTAATGGGGCATTATCCAGATCCTTTCAATTGCGTAGAGGCACCAGGCAAGGATGCCCTTTGTCCCCGCTCCTGTTTGCTCTCGCGCTGGAGCCGTTGGCACACTGGATCAGGAGGGATCCCATGATCTGGGGTATAGCGGCGCCGGGGGGATGGGAGGAGCGCATTTCCCTCTACGCCGACGATATTGTTTTGTATCTGGCACTGCCGTATCATTCAATGGCGCGGATACTACATATTTTTTAGCTCTTCGGTAGCTACTCCGGCTACAATATTAATTGGTCCAAGTCGGTAATTTTTCCATTGTCGGGTCCCCCCCCCCCCAGGGTTCCATCACGGTGTTCGGCTCCAGTGGTGTCTGAGGGATTTACGTATCTAGGCATTTATGTCACGAGAGACCAGAAGGTATTCCTAGACAGGAATCTGGGACCCCAAATGAGTCGCTTAGGTGCAGATGTAAGTCACTAGTGCACCCTCCCGCTCTCCCTCATGGGTAGGGTGGCAATTTTTAAAATGATGACGCTGCCGCGGCTTCTCTATATTCTTCAGAACACCCCCTACCTGGTCCCTCCGACCTTATTCAAACGTATAGCACAGGCAGTCCGGACACTGTTGTGGGAGGGTGGCTCCCCGAGAATCGCGCTTCACAAGCTACAGAAGGGGGTGTATGATGGGGGCTTAGCCATTCCGGACATCAGGCTGTATTACTGGGCCTCACAGCTTCAGGTCATCAATGACTGGATATATGTATGCGAGGAGGAGCCGGCCTACAGTGTTGATAAAGCCGTCATGCCACGAGGGAATTGCGAGCCCCTCTTATATTCTCGGAGATCGTGTCCGGAGTGGCCTGAACACACTAAAGTGGTGCTACAGTGCTGGAGAGAGGCCAATAAACTCTTGGGTTGGGCGGGAAAACTGACCGGTAGGACCCCATTATGGATGGGTGATCCGCTGAGTGACGTAGCTGCGCTGACGGGTTTTAAAGGGTGGAAATTGATTGGTATTGAATACCTGGGGGATGTATGGAAAGGGGATTCCCCGCTCACCTTTGAGGCTCTCCAGAAGGAATACAGCCTATACCAGTCTCAGAGATACCATCATATAAGACTCATACATGCCCTGCGCACTCACATACACAGTGGGGTCTCAGTTCCGGAATACTCCCCGTTAGAAGATAGGCTGTTACTCGACCCCATCACTGAGAAACCGACCTCCAAGATATATCGTAAACTGTTAAATAATGTACCAGACCCCCTGATTACTCTCCGAGAGGCCTGGGTCAAAGATCTTGGTAGCATAGACGAGGAGGAGTGGCAGGAGGCAATTCAGAGCCCTAGAGAGGTCGCAATACGCTCTAGATTTTGACTAGTGCAGCTCAAGATTCTACATCGTACTTACTATCCTCGTACCCACTTATACACATGCGGTAGGATCCCGACAGCGCTGTGCGTCAGGGGATGTCAGCGGGAGGGTACTTTCCTGCACATTCTTTGGGAATGTCCCGAGATAGTTCGATTCTGGCAGAAAGTCATGGACACTATGACCAGAGTGGTGGGAGAGACTGTCCCGTTGGAACCGAAGTGGCTTTTACTAATGATCAGAGGTGAATCTGACTGGTCCAGATATGTGGAAATATGGTTAGCCCGGACAGCGGGTATAGCAAAGCGAAACATTGCCAGGGGGTGGGGGGCACCTGAACCCCTGCAGCTGTAGGACTGGAATTGTGATCTTGACTGGTGCCAGCGGGCCGAAGAAACAGTGTACAAAAGTCGGGGATGTGCAAAAAAATGGGGAAAAGTGTGGGCGCCCTGGCGAAAGTATAGAGGGGTGGGCGTGGGCGAATAGACGCTTGTTGGTTGTGTGAAATTCTTTCTATACCCTCATGAACATACTGCTACTGATCTTCTGTGTTCTCTCCATGATGTACTAATGGAACTGTTTTGTGCTGTGTGGTCTCTTGAGCTCTGTTAATAAAATGAGTTTAAAAAAAAAAAAAATTACCTATCACAAAACAACCTGGTTTTGCAAGGGGGGTCACCTGGGTTTTTGGCCCCGGGCTTGGTGGCCATCTTGGGAAACTACCAAACCCACACATTTCTGAAAACTGGACACCCGGGAAAGTATAGCGAGGTATGGCTTGCATGGATCCCCCAATGTTTTCCTACCCAGAATCCCCTGCAAACCTCAACTTTAGCTGAAAAAATCACATTTTTCTCAAATTTCTGTGTGGGACAGTTCTGGAATCTGCCTGGATCCACAAATTTCCTACCACCCAGCATTCCCCCAGGTCTCCCGATAAAAATTGTACCTCACTCGCGTGGGTGGGTCAAGTACCCGCGACATGCAAGGGCCCAAAACGTATTGAGGAGACATTAAAATTACCTATCACAAAACAACCTGGTTTTGCAAGGGGTGTTACCTGGGTTTTTGGCCCCGGGCTCGGCGGCCATCTTGGGAAACTACCAAACCCACACATTTCTGAAAACTAGACACCCGGGAGAGTCCAGTGAGGTATGGCTTGCGTGGATCCCGCAACGTTTTCCTACCCAGAATCCCCTGCAAACCTCAAATTTAGCTGAAAAAAACACATTTTCCACATATTTTTGTTTGGAATCACCGTGCCGGCACAAATGTCCTACCCCACAGCGTTCCCCTCAGTCTCCCGAGTAAAATGATACCTCACTTGTGTGGGTGGGGCAAGGGCCTGTGACTGGGAAAAGCCCAAAACATAGGGATTAAGGGTATAGCACCGAGAATTCTAAGCACTACATTTTTTTTTAAAAATACGTTTTTAGCCAATTCTGCATTGGACACCCACACAAGTGAGGTATCATTTTACTCGGGAGACTGGGGGGAACGCTGTGGGGTAGGAAATTTGTGCCGGCACGGTGATTCCACAAAAAAATATGTGGAAAATGTGGGTTTTTTCAGCTAATTTTGAGGTTTGCAGGGGATTCTGGGTAGGAAACGTTGGGGGATCCACGCAAGCCATACCTCGCTGGACTCCCTCGGGTGTCTAGTTTTCAGACATGTGTGGGTTTGGTAGTTTCCCAAGGTGGCTGTCGAGCCCTGGGCCAAAAACCCAGGTGACCCCCCCTTGCAAAACCAGGTTGTTTTGTGATAGGTAATTTTGATGTCTCCTCAATACGTTTTGGGCCCTTGCCTGTCACGGGTACTTGACCCACCCACACGAGTGAGGTACCATTTTTATCGGGAGACCTGAGGGAACCCTGGGGGGTAGGAAATTTGTGGATCCATGGAGATTCCAGAACTTTCCCACACAGAAATATGAGAAAAATGCGATTATTTCAGCTAAATTTGAGGTTTGCAGGAGATTCTGGGTAGGAAAAATTTGGGGGGTCCATGCAAGCCATACCTCGCTGGACTTCCCTGGGTGTCTAGTTTTCAGAAATATGTGGGTTTGGTAGGTTTCCCAAGATGGACGCCGAGCCCAGGGCCAAAAACCCAGGTGACCCACCTTGCAAAACCAGGTTGTTTTGTGATAGGTCATTTTGATGTCACCTCAATACGTTTTGGGCCCTTGCCTGTCGCAGGTACTTGACCCACCCACGCAAGTGAGGTACCATTTTTCTCGGAAGACTTTGGGGAATGCGGGGTGGGTGGAATTGTGTGGATCCACGCAGATTCCAGAAGTTTCCACCACAGAAATGTGAGGAAAATGTGTTTTTTTTTTTACAAAGTTTGAGGTTTGCAAGGGATTCTGGGTAACAGAACCTGGTGGGAGCCAGACAAGTCACCTCATCCTGGATTCCCCTGGGTGTCTAGTTTTCAAAAATGTATAGGTTTGTTAGGTTTCCCTAGGTGCCGGCAGAGCTAGGGTTCAAAATCTACAGCTAGGCACTTTGCAAAAAAAGGGTCCGTTTTCACTGTGAAAATGTGGTGTGTCCACGTTGTGTTTTGGGCCGTTTTCTGTCGCGGGCACTAGGCCTACCCACACAAGTGAGGTACCATTTTTCTCAAAAGACTTTGGGAAATGCGGGGTGGGTGGAATTGTGTGGATCCACGTAGATTCCAGAACTTTCCACCACAGAAATGTGAGGAAAATGTGTTTTTTTTACAAAGTTTGAGGTTTGCAAGGGATCCTGGGTAACAGAACCTGGTGAGAGCCAGACAAGTCACCCCATACTGAATTCCCCTGGGTGTCTAGATTTCAAAAATGTATAGGTTTGCTAGGTTTCCCTAGGTGCCGGCAGAGCTAGGGTTCAAAATCTACAGCTAGGCACTTTGCAAAAAAAGGGTCAGTTTTCACTGTGAATAGTGGTGTGTCCGCGTTGCGTTTTGGGCCATTTCCTGTCGCGGGCACTAGGCCTACCCACACAAGTGAGGTACCATTTTTCTCTGGAGACTTTGGGGAATGCGGGGTGGGTGGAATTTTGTGGATCCACGCAGATTCCGAAACTTTTCACCACAGAAATGTGAGGAAAATGTGGTTTTTTTTGACAAAGTTTGAGGTTTACAAGGGATTCTGGGTAACAGAACCTGGTGAGAGCCAGACAAGTCACCCCATCCTGGATTCCCCTGGGTTTCTAGTTTTCAAAAATCTATAGGTTTGCTAGGTTTCCCTAGGTGCCGGCAGAGCTAGGGTTCAAAATCTGCAGCTAGGCACTTTGCAAAAAAAGGGTCAGTTTTCACTGTGAAAATGCGGTGTGTCCACATTGCGTTTTGGGCCGTTTCCTGTCGCGGGCTCTGGGTCTACCCACACAAGTGAGGTACCATTTTTCTCTGAAGACTTTGAGGAATGTGGGGTGGGTGGAATTTTGTGGATCCACGCAGATTCCAGAACTTTACACCACAGAAATGTGAGGAAAATATGTTTTTATTTTACAAAGTTTGAGGTTTGCAAACGATTCTGGGTAACAGAACCTGGTGAGAGCCAGACAAGTCACCCCATCCTGGATTCCTCTGGATGTTTAGTTTTCAAAAATTTATAGGTTTGCTAGGTTTCCCTAGGTGCCGGCAGAGCTAGGGTTCAAAATCTACAGCTAGGCACTTTGCAAAAAAAGGGTCAGTTTTCACTGTGAAAATGTGGTGTGACCACGTTGCGTTTTGGGCTGTTTCCTGTCACGGGCACTAGGCCTACCCACAGAAGTGAGGTACCATTTTTCTCGGGAGACTTTGGGAAATGCGGGGTGGGTGGAATTTTGTGGATCCACGCAGATTCCAGAACTTTTCACCACAGAAATGTGAGGAAAATGTGTTTTTTTTTTTACAAAGTTTGAGGTTTGCAAGGGATTCTGGGTAACAGAACCTGGTGGGAATCAGACAAGTCACCCCATCCTGAATTCCCCTGGGTGTCTTGTTTTCGAAAATGTATAGGTTTGCTAGGTTTCCCTAGGTGCCGGCAGAGCTAGGCTTCAAAATCTACAGCTAGGCACTTTGCAAAAAAAGGGTCAGTTTTCATTGTAAAAATGAAGTGTGTCCACGTTGCATTTTGAGCCGTTTCCTGTTGCGGGCACTAGGCCTACCTACACAAGTGAGGTACCATTTTTATCGGGAGACTTAGGGTAACACAGAATTATAGAGCAACTGTTATTACCTATTAACTTTCTATGCATTTCTGCCTGCCAAATGAAAGACAATGTGTAAAAAAGAACTCACTTTGAAAAATGTCCTATAATTCTCATGCTAGTATGGGTACTCACAATTTCGGAAATGTGCAAATAACTACTGTTTCTAAACTCTATATTTTGGGGCATATTAGCAAGGGCACTATCGCCGCTTTAGCGGCACTTTTTGCCGCTAAAGCGGCGATATTTATATCGCCCTATCAGCAAACTGTCTCTAACAGCAGTTAGAGACAGTTTGCGGGCATTAGCGCCCGTTTTTTTACCGCTTTGCATGTCAGCGATATTTATCGCTAATGACATGGAAAGTGGGCGTTCCCGACGAACAAACCTGGGAAACACTCGCTAACAGGCCTATCGCCTATTAGCAAGGTGGCCATGGCCCCAGTTAGCGACGTGAAAAGTCGCGCTAACCGAGGTCATCGCCATTTATTTAACACCTGCAATTAGCAGGTGTTAGCCATACCTAACATGGGGGATGGATTATGCTGATACGACCACAGGGTCGTATCAGCAAGGTGTTCTCCTTCTTCCATGCAACATCGCTGGTTTTTCAGCGATGTTGGCCCATTTCCTCGCTATCGCTGGAATATTCATCGCCATAGCGCTAATCGTTGCTAATACAGCGTTAGCGTGGCGATATATTCCAGCGATAGCCGGCGATAAAAAAAATCACGCTAAGCAGGGTTAGCGATGATTATCGCCTCTTCTTGCTAATATGCCCCTATATTTTGTTCCAATTTCAGAAATACATAGGTGTCTTTCATCCCGATTTTTCACTATATATATTTTCCCAAATCAATTGCCATATGCCCGGTACATAATAAAAAAACATTGAAAGACGCTACTCAGTTATTGGCTCTGGGTTCATCGGGTTCTTGGTGAACCTACAAGTCCTATATATCCCCACAACCAGAAAGGTCCAGCGGATGTAACAATATATTGCTTTCAAACATCTGTCATAATTAGAAGAAGTTACAGGTGAAAACGTTGGCACAAATGGCTGTTTTTTTCCAACTCATTTTCAATTTTTTCTATTTTCAACTGTTAGTTTCTATAAAGAAACCTTGAAGGATCTACACAAATGACCCCTTGCTGAATTCAGAATTTTGTCTACTTTTCTAAAATGTATAGCTTTTCAGGATCCATTATTGCTTTTATACCCATTTCTACCATTAACCAAAAGAAGGTTGAAAGCACAAAAATAGCAAAAATAGCTATGTCCCAGTAAAATGCCAAAACTGTGTAAAAAATGTTGGTTTTCTGACAAAAGTCTGTCAGTCCCTGAAAGCTGGAGGAATTGTGATTTCATCCCCACAAACCCTTTGTTGATACCATTTGCAGGGAAAAAATCAGACGCTTTCATTTGCAGCACTTTTCTCCCATTTTTTCCAAAACAAACCAAAATTTTGCTGTATTTTGGCTAATTTCTGGGTCCCCTCCAGGGGAATCCACAAACCCTGGGTACCTTTAGAATCCGCATGATGTTGAAAGAAAAGTACGCAAATTTGGCGTGGATCCCTTATGTGGTCAAAAAGTTACAGGGGCCTAAGCGCGAACTACCCCAAATAGCCCAAAAAAGGCTTAGCACGGGGGGGGGGGGTGGGGGGAAAGGCCTAGCAGCGAAGGGGTTAAGCTCTCATTTTCAGGGCCTTGTGCAGGTTCCAAAGGAGGAAGATCCGGAATAGAAATAAACCAAGTCAAATCACTCACATCAGAAAATGTTCAAAGTCAACACCATGAAGGGTTATTTAAAATGTAGAAATATTACAGAACACAAAAATAGTCAGTTTAAAACATACAGCAAATAATTCTAAAAAAAATGCAAATAAATGGGAATTAGCATAGTTAATAGCTAAAACCAAATGTGGTCTAGCATAAGGCAAATAATGCATCAGTAAGAAGGCAGACATGAAGTCTGCTCAGTTTAAAAGAAATGAAAAGGTCCTGAAAAATCTTTAACACGACTAACGTGAAGTCTGCCCCCTAAGTAAAAGGGAAAGCTTCTGAGAAACATTCCAAAAAAGCATGTTATATAAGCTTTCAAGCAGAGAAATTGCATTGTAAGCATGGTGTGAAACAAATGATACACCACAATATCCAAGGGTAAATCAGAAAACAAATCACATGAAAAATAACTTTACCTCGAATACTAATAAATAATCCTGTATTGTGCATCTAAACAGAAAACAAGGGCACATGCCAAATTACGTACACAAATTCCGCTAGGCAGAGGAAGTGGACTTGTGAAAATACAGTCAAGCTCTGCTCCTTTCCTCCATGCACATTAGAAACAGGCAGAAGAATACATGTTAAAATACAATACAAACAAGACTGTAAAACTGCTTGAATTAAAAGTATTTTATGAAATGCTAAAGGGCACATTTTAACTCAAGCTGAACAAATATAAACAAGAAAATGTGCAATATACAACAACAAAAGAGAATTTGAGGCATGTCTAGGCCTCTCAACTTTAAAAGCATTGTTTAATAAAGCTAAATTATATTTGTGACCAATTCATGCGAATTAAACTCAACTTTATTTGTTAATTCTAAATTCACTTCTACACTGTCACACCTCGGCCCGACAAAGGCCTCTGCTGTCACAGTTCCAGAATCTATATTCAGGGACAGTAGCCTTCCAAGTCATAACACCCTTCAATACGTTTACTGGAACCCTGTGCAGCATTTTGATATGGTGCACCGAGCCACTCAATGAGTTTGAATCAAAGAAGTGGATGGTACTGTGCTAATGTTCCCCTCTTTGGATCATTAACACTTCATATACTCCTTTACCCCTGCCACTGCAGTACAAAGCCACACATCGATTCTCGTCCCACTCTCCAAAGGTCCCCAAAAGGGAATCGTGTCCATGAGTGATGCCCTTGTCCCGCTTCCGCTATCCCAGTCACAGGGCCGGAGGAGGATGATTCTTTCCTCTGTTGATATTTAAGAGACCTCAATCAGCACGTGAATTGGCCTGGCTACCCAACCACCCAACATGGGAAGCGCGTGGTGCGCTGGCTCACCTGCACTTTCGGACAATTTGTGAACGGCCACCACCCAATCTGATTCTAGCTTGCCTCCTCGCTACCATTCCACGCACAAGCTCCAATCACAGCGCATGTCTAGTGGTGTAAAATGCTTCCTTCACCAGTCTCAGCCCAGAGAGGCCTGTTTTCCAGCCGTCAGTAAACCACTGTCATCCTTGCTAGGAGATGAAATGGGAGGAACATGTTGTACTGCCAAGGTCACCCTCCAGAGTATCGTCAGTGCCTTAGTGAACACTACCTTGCAGCCCACAGTCGGGGGGACAGTATAGACGACTAGTTGTGATGCGAAAATTAGATGATACATGTTGGATTAATGGAGATATGTGTGAGCGCCATAACTTTAAGGGTTGGCCGCTATCTTATAGACCACATCCCTTGCTTATTGGCTCTTGTGCGCATCATTGGGCTCCCCTGGCAAAGGATATGCCTAGTGGCACTCTCCTTAAATGTACTCCTAATCCTTAGTCTTACTTTCAATGCCTTCTGGTGCTGATGTTCCATGTCGGTAGGTCTGTCTTGGAGAGGTTTGTGTTCGGGCTGGACACTGAACAAGCCATGGCTGCTGCAAGGACTCAGGTACATCAGGTATTGGTGCAGGGCGGCTCCTGGGAGTTCTTGCATCTCCAAACTCGGTGGGGAGATGGATCTGACCTCCTGGAGCATGGTGACCTTTTCCTGGGTGGCTGCTGCATTGGTGGACTCAGTGGTCAGCAGAACACTGTAGTGGGTTGATGCGTTCGGTGCCTGCAGGCTAGAGAAAAGTGGCTCCTCCACTTCAAGGGAGATGCTGGCGCGTTGACATAGCACTGGCAGCCCTCTGAGGCTTTTGGAAGATGCACAGCTACAGTACAAGTCAGGTCTTTGTAATTGTGCAGACAGAAGCAGGCATTCAGGGTTTGGCACCAAGTCCACAGCTAGTCCACAGTTCTTGCGTTCTTCAGCTATTCTTTGTCCTTCTTCTTCTTTAGTCTTGTGAATCTGAGTCCTGATGTCTGGGGGCTACCTATATACTGAATTTAGGGGCGTTGAGGGCAGTGAAGGGTAGTAGCCAATGGGCTACTTACCCTTGGAGTCACTACACCCCCTTTATGACCACTTCCTGTGGGGAGTGGGCATAACCCTGTCCAAGAGTTCCTAATTCCACCAAAAACGAAATGGTGGAATCCTCCCTTCGTGGAGCACATGAGGCAGCCCACTTTAGGAATGTGTAGGCAACACGCCTACTTGCACAGCTAATTTCCTGCCTGTCCTGAATCCAAATGGGCCTCAGGGCAGAGGTTGGTATCTCCCAGATCTGAGGGAAACTGGGGTTGCATATCAAAGACAGCAAAGACTTTGAAGCCCTGGCCTTGATATGCTAAATCACTAGCCATTCTGCTAAAGGAGGGGTGAACACCTTCCTCCGGAGCAGGCATTGTTTCTGGCCTCAGAGAGCGTGCGCTCTGACGTGCAGGGGGTCATACACATGTCTGTGGTGGCGGGCTGGACGATACAAGTCTGCCAGCAGACTAAATGATGGTAGGTTTCGCAGGGGGCACCTCTAAAGTGCCCTCTGGGTGTATGTCAAAATACATCTTGTACTGGCAACAGTGCAGATTTATTAAGACAAGGTGTTTGATACCAAACACCATGGGTTTCAGTAAAGCCATCACGTAGCTGGGGAACCCGTAATGACCAGTGCCCAGTACATATAATTAAGACGGCTTCCCTGCTCTCTTGTACCATCTACTAATTGAACTAGACAGCACAGGGGCATATCTGCTCATGCAGATATGCCCTCATGTGTAATATAATGCACCCTGCCTTAGGGCTACAAGACCTGCTGTGGAAGTGACTTACATATATTACATGCAGTCACTTTAGCATTGAACACAGTGAGTGTGCCATGTCGTGTTTTCATTCATGGTTTGCACCATGACATGCAGTCTGCAGTGGGAGGTTGCATGCAGTTTGTATGGGGTTCCCTTAGGGTGGCATAATACATGCTGCAGCCCTTAGGGACCCTTTTTGGTACCCATGGCCAAGGTACTAGGGACTTACATGGGTGCCAAAGTGTGTGTCAATTGTGTTACAATTAGACCATTTGCCTTGTTTTAGGGAAAGGTCACTGGCACTGGGGGGCCTGATTAGCAGGGGCCCAGTGCACATCAGTCGAAAAACATCAGTGCCAGTGGCAAAAAGTGGGAGTGACCATGACAAAAGGGGGCACTTTCTTACACATTCGCTTTTCCACTTCTCCCACTGTTTCCATTTCTGGTTCGCAAGCTTATGCAAACATCTCTCACCCTCATCCTGGTGGCTCCCACATGGGCACAGCAACCATGGTTCACCACACTTCTTGAAATGTCAGCAGTTCCACATGAAGCACTACTGAACAGGTAGGGCCTTCTCACACAGAACCATAGAGAAATCAAACATATGGACCCCAGATCACTCAACCCTGCAATCAGGCTCCTAAAGTCTTAGAATTTGTCCACCTCAATTTCCCACAACAATGTATGTATATTCGTAAAGAGGCACGCAAGCCTACTACTCGGACATGTTTGCTGCCGAAGGGAAAATATTTGTTCACTATTGTCAGTCTAAACACATTGATCCCTTAGCAGCTAACGTACAGGACATTGTCTGCTACTTATTTCACTTACGATTTTGGTTAGGAAAAGGGATTTCTTTAAGTGCGTAAAAAGCAGCATTTTAAGTGCCTTAGATTTGGGCCTACCTGCAGGGAAACAAGGACCAGCAAAGTGTGGATTGAGCCTGTCTGTATCAATGGAGATTCTGATCTTCAGGAACAGCTCATTGTCCCCTGACAATCAACCTGTGCTTGAGGTCACACGCTCCCTTATATAAGTTGCTATTAGACGTTGCATATGTGCTCCATTGGTTCCTGTATCTGGTGTTTCTATTGGACTTAGGGTTAGGTTTCTGATTAGCAAATAAGTCTGGGCTGTGATTTGTCCCTGAGGCGAGGGTTTCAATTGGATTTAGGGCTTAGGGATCTGATTGGCTGATATGTCTGGGGTTTTGATTGGTTTTCCGGGGCTAGGGTTTCTATTGGGTTTAGGGCTTAGGGTATGGCTTCTGATTGGCTGATAGGACTGGGGCTGCTATTGGTTGTACAGACCTGGTCTCCTATTGGTCCTAGGGCTTAGGGCTAGTCTTCTCATTGGTTAGGGTTAGAGCTAGGGTTCCCATTGGCCGAAGGTGTCACCTGATCACTAGAGCTATTTAACCTTAGGGCTCAAGGCATCTCAGCCCAGGCGTTTAGGCTAAGGGCAGAGAGGACAAGGGCAGTTGCCTGTTTGGGCCTGTTCAAGACTGGTCAGGCCTACGGCCAGAGATGCTGCCTTTTGTACCATTCAGCAGCACCCACCTTAACTCATCCACATACATATTAACACAGCTACAGCAAATGCACTAATTTACTACAAACAAACCCTGACCACATTTAATTATCTCAACAAGCACTACAAAACACCACAAAGAACATCTATACACCCTTCTACCCCAACTACCACACAATGGCAACATCACTGTCACACAAAACACCACTCTGACCTATACCACTAATCCACACATCACCAACACAACACAAAGTTACACTATAGTTAACTATATTCCATCCAGACACACACTCCCTGTTCATAAAAAAGCACCAGCTCTACCCTCTACTTACTCCTAACAGACCCCTTTCTGTCACCACCAAACCTATACTTACCCTTCCATCATTACACAAAACCATACCGTCCTCCTCTTTTTACCAAAGAAACACAACCACACAACCCTCACACTCTACTCTATCACACATATTACCTCTTCCAGCTATCAAATCAAACACAAGCACTCATAACTCTTGTCCATCCTCGATCACACACCACATACACTCTTTTTCAAAAAACATCACCACCCCTTTTACCATTCGACTTCAACTAACCAACAATACTTTACATAAAAATCTTACTCAGAAAACCTACCTCATCATCTCCTCTCACTACTCCACAAAAACAAAACATAACACACGCACCAGCTCAACAAAACTTCACACACACTATTTCATAATACATTCTATCTCAAACTAGAAACATACACACACTCCCACCCTCATGACTACACAAATAATACATATCCTAAACCATCTTTACTGCCAAGTATTTTCATTTCCACGCCTAACACAAATACAGCAGCACAACAATTCTCATTCAATCACCAGTAATCCATTGGACAATTCAGAGCCTCACAACATGACCCACATGCAGCAGCACCACCCCTAACTCATACACCTTCCACCCTAAACAGACACAAACAAAATTAACAACATACCAGTCTTCAACACTTTGCATCTCCATGCCTATTGCACAACAGTGCTACTCTACAAAAACAACACAGCTCACCAACTCACTCTCAACCACCATCTCCACAACCAACACACACAGACCCATCAAAATGCCTTCTAAGCCTGCTGGACAAGGAGTACTGCTCACTCTTCTACAAAACAAAGTCACACCATCGCCAAAACACAATCTCTCAACTTCCTACTAATAACTGCTCAATCAGTCTCTAAAAACAAGCATCACATCTACGACCTACTCATTGACACACAACCTGACTTACTCTTCATAACTGAATCATGGTTGGGAGATGACATGGCTCCAGTGTTGCATGAAGCCATTCCTCTAGGCTATAAAACTATCACACAAAATCGTATATGCAAAAGAGGGAGTGGCCTAGCTGTTATATTCAAGCAAACAATAAATCTCAATAAAGCAGATAACATCTCCATATAAGGTTGTGAGGCCCTCTTCACCAAATACAACCCTACACCATCTTCCTCCTATAACTTCATACTCCTTTACAGACCTCCACCTAGCAATGCAACTTTCCCAGAAACACTTCTAGACACAGTTTCAAACCAGATAACACTACACTCCAACCAATGCATTCTTGTTGACCTAAACATTTGGTTTGGCAAACCCACTATTCCCCATCCAATAAACACCATCACTGGCCTATACACACTTAACCTATAGCAGATCTTTCACAAACCCACACATCTCGCTGCACACATCCTAGTGTCATTTTTGCAAATCCAAAACAAGTTACCTTTCAAACGATTACTCCACATGGTCAGACCACCATTTTCTAGCTTTACAACATATAACACCACAAAGCAACACACCTAAAACCACCTTACATGCATCCACCTATCGACAATGGAACAAGCTCAATTTTGGACACTTATAAGCAAAACTAACATCCAACACAGTTCTAGACACAATAAATACCGATCAAAAACTATATGAGTGACTACAGGAAGCTTTTGATATCCTAATGACACTCAAAAAAACAAAACAGGACAAAAGAAAACAGGGACCTTAGAGAAACACAAAACTAAAAGAGATAAAACAAGCAAATTCGAAAGCTGCAACACACCTGGCTCAAAACTAACAGCAATCAACACAAACTTCACCTACAGAAACTTAACAGATTATACAAGTCAGCAATCAAAAAAGCTAAAAAAGGTACTATTCAGACAGAATTCAAAATGTAAAATGTGCGAATAAAGAACTTTATAAAATTCTCACCGAATTTCGTAAACCAAAACGCATAGAAGGAACTCATCCCACTACTCAAGAATTCATGGACAATTTAGCAAATCATTACACAACCAAAGAAGACACGTTGGACTCCTATTTAGAACAGAGGAAAGCCACCAGCCACAACCCCTTTCCAAAAAACCCCACCAAGAGTAGGATAACCCAGCCTCTGCATTCCTACAAACTAATATCACAAAGTGAATTTATGGACCTGGTCAAAGCAACAGGCCTTGATCTGTGTCAAACACAAACCTTTAAGAACATTCTTCTAAGGACCTCTGCTGCCACACTAGTAAGAAGAATCATCAATAATTCCTTAACTACGGGAATCTTGCTAAAACACCTAAAACAGGCATACAAGCGACCCTTATTAAAGAAAACAAACCTGGACCCGGCTGACCCGACAACTACAGACCAATTACAAATTGACCTTTCCTGGGCATACTGATAGAAAGAGCAGCATTCGCCCCGATGTCACAATCCGTTGAAGACAACTACATTATTTCAGACTTCCAAACAGGATTGCGTCCAGGAAGAGGTACAGAATATGCCCTCATCACCATCTAGGATGACCTTGAGAACACAGTTGACAGGAATGGGGTTGCTGCACTATTTCTCTTGGACCTCTCAGCTGCCTTTGACACAGTTGACCATGACATTCTAATACAAAGACTGTACGAAGCTTGCATAGGAGAGACTGCTTTTGACTTAATCACATCCTTCCTTCCAAACAGAGCAAATGTCATCCATTCTCCAACTTTCTCATCCCAACCGTACTTCACGAAAGCAGGGATCCCTCAAGGCTGTATTATGTCTTCCATGCTTCTCAACATCTACATGAGGTCATTACCGGTAAGATCAATGAATTTTATCTCACATGCTATAACTATGCGGATGACATGCAAATACTCCTTAAACTGGAAAACCCCAAAGACATTGGAAACTCTCAAATTTTCGGTTACCTCAGAGCCATTGATCAGTGGATGACATGAAGCCATCTCAAACTGAATGCTTTCAAAAGGGAAATACTCATGTGGAAATTGGAAAAATTATTACCCACTTGCCGCCTGTCTGACAATCTGGGAACACCTCCTAAAGTATGCATCTTGTACCCCTACTTACTCATCCGAGCCCACATTTTCCCCCTAATCCACTTCTGGAGACTCTCCCCCCTCTCCATCTCTCCTTTACTCATCCGAAACCTCCTACTACTCCTATAATCTCTAAATAAACACTTTCTAGACCCTTCCCTCTGCTTTCCCTCAATTATCCTTTCAATCCAACTAACAAACTACCATTTCCACCACGCAATTAATTCATATTTCCCTATACTAACTCCCCACTAATCCTTTTTGGTTTCCGGAGTAGCCTGCTGCTCGCCGAAAAGCGATTGGGCCTCATCAGGGATAGTAAGCGCTATATAAATATCAATCAATCAGGGGTTTGTAAAGCACACTACTCACCCGTTAGGGTCTCAAGGCGCTAGGAGGGTGTGCAGCTCCGTTGGGGTCATCTGAAGAGCCAGGTCTTGAGATCTTTCCTGAACTGGAGCAGTGTAGGGCTTTGCTGGAGGTGGAGGGGGAGGTCGTCCAGGTCTTGATTGTGAGGTCGGAGAAGGACTTTCCACCCGCTCTGTTCCTGTAGTAGCGTGGGATGGAGGTCAGGGAGAGGTTGGCTGTACTGAGGTTTCTCTTGGGGGCGTGGAAGGAGAGAGGGTTGTTGAGGTATTGTACAAATACAATTACCATTTCTTTCACTCTTTTATCTCAAAGGTTATTTTAACTTTTACATCAGCTAATTTATCATCCTCCCATTCCTCCCACACCTCCCATACTCTTTAGATTTCCGGGATGACATTTCTGTCTCCACTCCGAATTTGGGTCAGTAGTTACTGATTGGGACCAGTTGGTAAGGGTGGGACACTTTTGTGTCAAAGGTATGAGGGTCCCACTGAATAATAATAAATGAGGGCACTACCCTGGGTATTTGATGTTCCTCAACTTTTTTCTTTTCCCACATTGTCATGAGCACATTTGCTCTTTGAATTTGGTTTTATTCACTGAAATTAAACATGTGACTTTTGGTCTTGCATATCTTTGCCATTACTTGCTGATAGTCTTCATTATGAGTCCTACTCTTTCTCATCCTCACTTGGGGAGCCTTATTGATCATCTGAAGTCTTATCTTATTCTTTTCAAGTCTTCACTTACATGTATTGGCAATCAAACATCTTATTTCGTCCACACAGGGAGGACACAATATGAATTTTTAAATGGTTAATTGATTTAAGGAAACAACAAACTGTCTGTCTTGAAGCCTGGGCTGCGCTCGTAATTTAAGGACGGAACGAAGAAGAGAAAGACTCGGCAAGTGATTTTGTTGAGTAAAATGTTGGGTGAAGAAGGCAGAGCATCATGGAATGAGGAAAACAAATTAGTCTTCAAGGGTCATAGTGTAAATGGCACTACATTTGTACAGTAAGTTGTGGCATCACTCACCTCCAGGCAAAAAAACTGGGAACGATATTGATGAATATTCTTTATACCACGGTGGGTAGCGTGGGTCTGTGGCAGACCTAATGCTAAAAAATGATCAAGAATTCACAAAAACCGAGATCTCGGTTACAAGAACCTAGCCAAATTCTACAAAAGGTTTTTTGCTCTATAAGAGTCAGAAAAAACAGTAAGGAAGGAAAAATGTCCTTTCTTGAGTCCCCTCACTCACCAGGGTTTCCCCATGGTGACATGCTTCATCATTGGGGCCATCCCAACCCGCTGCGGGTTGAGGCGTGCTGCGACTTGCGACACTACGTAGGAGCACTAATTGTGGGTGACTATGTGTGGTGCAGTGATAGAGGTGGAGTGGGTGAACTTAAAAATATCTAGCTAGTGGGCAAAAAAGAATTTATTCAGGCTCCTAGCCGATATATTAAAAACGGGGTTGGTCTCTAGGGTACCTGTCTTTAATGAGTCAGGGGTCCCTAGTGGACGTCAACTAGTTTCGAGCTTCCCCAATGCTCTTCTTCAGGACAAACAGGGTCCAGCCCTGTTTCGTACCACTCCAAGTTGACCTAAGAATAGGAAAAACAATGCTGCGGAATTTAAGCAGGCAAAGGTTAATACATACGGTACACTGACCACGTAGTATCTGCAATAGAGAAAGGAGAAATGGCATTATCAAGTACAACCTACTTCGTGCTGTGTAGGTGAATATTAGAACCGTCATGCTGCTGATCAAGTAGTATCCAAAACAGAAAAGAGAAATAGCATTTATCATGTACAACCTACTTCATGCTATGTAGGTAAGTTATTGAAACCGCCATGCTACGCTATCACGCATCCATTCAGACACTCACTTATCCATTGCTGGTGTGCATTGTTCAGAGCTCTCCCGTTAATAACCTTATGTGGTTACGTGGGCTATGAACACCTCATAAGTCGTGGCCTCGTTAATGCCCAGTTATAGATTAAAAACAAAAAAGTCTCCACGTGACATTACCCTTTAAAAACCGACCTTATTGAATTAATTGTTTGCTTAATTATACGTGATCACGGTCAAGCCAGGCAGTGTGTGATTGCCTTGTGACTTCATGACGTGCGCCAGATAATAAAAACGCACACTGACTCATACCGACAGACAATACGACATAGAGGACTACATTAAGGAGAATAACACATACTAATTATAGAGCAAGAATGTGCTTCATGGTCTTTGAGGGGCTGGAGAGATCATCGGCACTGTGGGTAGAAGCAAAACAAAGCGATAATGAAGTCTTCGTAGCTACAAAACAGAGCGGGTGCACTGTGAGTGTTTCCGCTGGCTGCCCGGTCCGGTTCTGAAAAGGAATTAGCTTACTTGTGGATGATATCTGCTCCGGCGTGTTGCCTGCTTACCCTCGTGACCGCATATTAGCGAGTCTCTCCCTGGTGCTGGGATTTAAAGGAAGTGTTTCCGCTTAGTCAAGAGAAAAAGACTAGAGCGGAAACTTTAACAAAATGGCCGCCGCCTTTGGCTAAAATTGGCGACCTTTTTGGAGAGGTTAGTTATTAGTGCCTATTGTAAGGGACATAAAGTGATTAGAGGCAGACAATGCCAACATATAAACAAACATGCGCCTCACAATGATTTATGCGTGAGGCTTATTTAGAGTGCCTATTAAAAAGTAACTAAAGTGATTAAAGGCAAACATATAAACAAACATAAAAACAAGACAAACTCAGATATTATGCAAGGAGATGTTGTACTACCTCTCTCAAAAAGTGTATTTGGTCATGAGAGGAGAATAGTTGCACTTATAGGATGACTGTTATTTCTTCCAAACGGTGGCCAATCGGTGTGGCACAGGAGGAGATAATATACTTAAGTTATAAAAGGGCAGGTATTGTTATCTTAAGAACTGTCCCCACGGAATATTGTCATTCAAACCTTGACTATCTGTACGCAATTTAAAAACCCAGCGTTGTTCTCTCTCAAATAGTCGCTGCTCGAGGTTGTCATTGCATTTGACATGTTCTAGGACCAACCACCTCATGTCGTTGGGTGTATGTTGTTTTTCAATAAAATGTGTTGACATTTTTGTTGTCGCCCGTTTGCACCTGATGTTACTACGGTGCTCAACAATCCTAGTACTGGCTTTCCGTGTAGTCATCCCTACATAGTGGAGATTGCAGGTGCAGGTGATTAAATATACCACTCCTGTGGTATTGCAATTAGTGAAACTACGGAGTTCCCATGTCATTTGATTGTTAAATATCACTCTTTTGGTGGCTGACGTGAGGTGGCAAACACTGCAGTTATTGCACGGGTAATGTCCCGTAGGTAGAGTTTGTAGGGTTCTCTGTCCATCAAATTTAGTGTTGTTTTTGGGACGAGTGTGGACAAAGTGGTTCTTAAGGTTTCTTCCTTTTCTGTGACTAAACATCGGTTTTGGTATGTCTAGGTTTGCACTGTTCAATGTCCGCCAATGTTTTTTGATGATCTTAGACACCTTCGGTGAGCCTCCCCGTGGAACTGTTGGCTTTTGAAAAAGCTGTCCTGAAGGAAGTATCTGAAATAGATCCTAGGTCCATTACAACCTACCATAATACAAGCAAGAAAGAACATGAGGCTATACAACAGCTAACCTTGGAGAAAAAAGTTACTATCAAACCAGCGGACAAAGGCGGCGCCATAGTACTGCAGAATACTACTGCATATCGAGAAGTGTGCCTTCAATTGTTGGCAGATGCAAGAAACTATGTCAAAATCAAAGAAGACCCTACGGAACGCTTACGCGTAGAAATTGCCTACTTAGTGGAGAAATCAACAGCGAATGGTTGGATAACCAAAAAAGAAGCTGAGTTTTTGGAAAACAACAAGCCCATGATCCCTTACTTCTATACCATCCCAAAGATTCATAAATCTATGGAAAAACCTCCTGGGAGACCAATAGTATCCGGCATTGGGTCAATCCTTGAACCCCTCTCAAAGTTTGCCGACGCTTTCTTACGACCCATAGTACAGAGTACTAACACGTACCTACAGGATACAAAAGCTGTCCTGTGTCTTCTACAAGATCTATCCTTCGACCCTACAATCAACATCTTAATGGGGCTTGATGTTGAAAGCTTGTACACTTGTCTACCGCATAAGGAAACCCTGCAAATCCTTGAAGAAGTACTCTTCGAGAACCCTTGGATTTACCACACACCAAGACATGTAGTCCTCGAATGTTGCCGACTGGCCCTAACTGAGAACTACTTCAGATTTGAAGATACCTTATATCGTCAAGTGCACGGCACTAGTATGGGGAGCACTTTCGCGCCGAGTGTGGCAGGACTCTATGTCCATCACCTTGAGAAACAGAAGATCCTAAACCTTCAAAATCCACACATCAATAACTTGAAACTATGGAAACGTTATATTGATGATGTGCTTGTGATTTGGGAAGGTAATGAGACCGAGGCCACGAATTTTATCAGTTGGCTGTACTTACAGGACCCGTTTCTAAAGTTCACCCACACTATGAACCGGTCCCAATTGGTCTTTCTGGACCTAAACATCATGGCTAACCAAGGTAGCCTGATCACAACCACGCATTTCAAACCCACAGCAAGAAATTGTCTTTTAATGTACGATAGTTTCCATCCTAAACAACTAAAAGACAATTTACCTTTTGGTCAGTTCTTGCGCCTAAGAAGAAATTGCACTGAGAAAATAGATTATCATATCCAAGCAAAGGACTTGGCTGAGAAATTGGAAGCCAGACAGTATCCCAAGCACCTAATCTCAGCAGCCAAGAAAAGAGCAGGCAATAACAACAGAGAGGCCCTTCTTGAACCCAGACAAAACCAAAGTACACAAGACAAGAGACCGATCTGCATAACGACCTATAACATAGCGTCAAACAAGGTGTCTAAGATCATCAAAAAACATTGGCGGACATTGAACAGTGCAAACCTAGACATACCAAAACCGATGTTTAGTCACAGAAAAGGAAGAAACCTTAAGAACCACTTTGTCCACACTCGTCCCAAAAACAACACTAAATTTGATGGACAGAGAACCCTACAAACTCTACCTACGGGACATTACCCGTGCAATAACTGCAGTGTTTGCCACCTCACGTCAGCCACCAAAAGAGTGATATTTAACAATCAAATGACATGGGAACTCCGTAGTTTCACTAATTGCAATACCACAGGAGTGGTATATTTAATCACCTGCACCTGCAATCTCCACTATGTAGGGATGACTACACGGAAAGCCAGTACTAGTATTGTTGAGCACCGTAGTAACATCAGGTGCAAACGGGCGACAACAAAAATGTCAACACATTTTATTGAAAAACAACATACACCCAACGACATGAGGTGGTTGGTCCTAGAACATGTCAAATGCAATGACAACCTCGAGCAGCGACTATTTGAGAGAGAACAACGCTGGGTTTTTAAATTGCGTACAGATAGTCAAGGTTTGAATGACAATATTCCGTGGGGACAGTTCTTAAGATAACAATACCTGCCCTTTTATAACTTAAGTATATTATCTCCTCCTGTGCCACACCGATTGGCCACCGTTTGGAAGAAATAACAGTCATCCTATAAGTGCAACTATTCTCCTCTCATGACCAAATACACTTTTAGAGAGAGGTAGTACAACATCTCCTTGCATAATATCTGAGTTTGTCTTGTTTTTATGTTTGTTTATATGTTTGCCTTTAATTACTTTAGTTACTCCTTAATAGGCACTCTAAATAAGCCTCACGCATAAATCATTGTGAGGCGCATGTTTGTTTATATGTTTGGCATTGTCTGCCTCTAATCACTTTATGTCCCTTACAATAGGCACTAATAACTAACCTTCTTCCAAAAGGGCCGCCAATTTTAGCCAAAGGCGGCGGCCATTTTGTTAAAGTTTCCGCTCTAGTCTTTTTCTCTTGACTAAGCGGAAACACTTCCTTTAAATCCCAGCACCAGGGAGAGACTCGCTAATATGCGGTCGCGAGGGTAAGCAGGCAACACGCCGGAGCAGATATCATCCACAAGTAAGCTAATTCCTTTTCAGAACCGGACCGGGCAGCCAGCGGAAACACTCACAGTGCACCCGCTCTGTTTTGTAGCTACGAAGCCTTCATTATCGCTTTGTTTTGCTTCTACCCACAGTGCCGATGATCTCTCCAGTCCCTCAAAGACCATGAAGCACATTCTTGCTCTATAATTAGTATGTGTTATTCTCCTTAATGTAGTCCTCTATGTCGTATTGTCTGTCGGTATGAGTCAGTGTGCGTTTTTATTATCTGGCGCACGTCATGAAGTCACAAGGCAATCACACACTGCCTGGCTTGACCGTGATCACGTATAATTAAGCAAACAATTAATTCAATAAGGTCGGTTTTTAAAGGGTAATGTCACGTGGAGACTTTTTTGTTTTTAATCTATAACTGGGCATTAACGAGGCCACGACTTATGAGGTGTTCATAGCCCACATAACCACATAAGGTTATTAACGGGAGAGCTCTGAACAATGCACACCAGCAATGGATAAGTGAGTGTCTGAATGGATGCGTGATAGCGTAGCATGGCGGTTTCAATAACTTACCTACATAGCATGAAGTAGGTTGTACATGATAAATGCTATTTCTCTTTTCTGTTTTGGATACTACTTGATCAGCAGCATGACGGTTCTAATATTCACCTACACAGCACGAAGTAGGTTGTACTTGATAATGCCATTTCTCCTTTCTCTATTGCAGATACTACGTGGTCAGTGTACCGTATGTATTAACCTTTGCCTGCTTAAATTCCGCAGCATTGTTTTTTCCTATTCTTAGGTCAACTTGGAGTGGTACGAAACAGGGCTGGACCCTGTTTGTCCTGAAGAAGAGCATTGGGGAAGCTCGAAACTAGTTGACGTCCACTAGGGACCCCTGACTCATTAAAGACAGGTACACTAGAGACCAACCCCGTTTTTAATATATCGGCTAGGAGCCTGAATAAATTCTTTTTTGCCCACTAGCTAGATATTTTTAAGTTCACCCACTCCACCTCTATCACTGCACCACACATAGTCACCCACAATTAGTGCTCCTACGTAGTGTCGCAAGGCGCAGCACGCCTCAACCCGCAGCGGGTTGGGATGGCCCCAATGATGAAGCATGTCACCATGGGGAAACCGTGGTGAGTGAGGGGACTCAAGAAAGGACATTTTTCCTTCCTTACTGTTTTTTCTGACTCTTATAGAGCAAAAAACCTTTTGTAGAATTTGGCTAGGTTCTTGTAACCGAGATCTCGGTTTTTGTGAATTCTTGATCATTTTGGAGGGTGGACCTAGCGTATCCCTCTCTCTCCCCCCCTCTTTTTTCTGATTTACTAATGCTAAAAAACACATATAAGGGGGCGTGGCCAACCAACATGGCTGGGTGGACGGGTTCCATGTAGGCTCCTCGCCCGACCCTGCGATCCGGAGCTATTCTGCTTGCACACACCCTCGGAATCAAACGGAATGTAGATCGGATTGCGAGCGAAATCCGTAGGAAGTCCTTCCACTGCTGATCACCCACAGGGAGGAGCGGAGATCCAGCGGAGCAGTGGGAAGACCGGAGTGGGCCAAATGAAAGAAAATGGGGTCCGCGACCTAGACCTAAAGTGGCCGTACTCCCCAAGCGCTGCCTGGAGTTGCGGTGGAGCCTGAGGCGATACATGGCTGTTGGAGGCCCCAACGGAGACTCGCTCCCGATATGATAATCATTGAGCAATGCAGGTGGCCCTGATTTGGTGTCGCCTCAGCAGCTGGAGACGGGCAGTGGCTTGCCGCGTGGAGAGCGGCGTCCCGGTGAGGTACCATTGGCGCTGTGTGGTGCGCGTTGGCTTGCGGGTGCCGCATGCTCCTTCCCCAATATGGGATTTGGGGTTCAGCCTGTCTCCACTCGAGTAGTGGGAACATCCCCAGCACTGTGTAGGACTCTTGGTGAGCTGTTGTCTGACCTTAAGATGGCGGCTGCACCCAGGAATATGAGCGTTGGATCAATTGGAGGCTGAAGGACTACGTGGAGGAGCTTGTTGAAGATTGATCCTGGTGGCCACTGAGTCCTTCACGCTTCTGTGGGGCCCCATATATCTTGTATGAATGTGGGAGTACGTACTGGACCTATTCTTACAACCTTGGGAGCTCTCTCAGCCACCCACATGATATCCCTCCCTTTCACAAGCATGAGGCGAAAGGGGGTTCTATTGGACGAATTGACCCGGGCCTGTGGAAAGAGTCTGTGGTGAGTGCCCTGAGAAACGTTGCCCAAATGATCACTTTGTGCCTGCTGTGAGAACTTGATGCCTGGGAAACCGTGATATACCAATAGTGGTGTTGCATTGCACCGGCCCCAAGCACCTATGCCACCGAAAAAGGTTCAGGCAAACAGAGTTTTGAGCTACTTCACCCCGACGTAGCCCAAAACAGGGGGAGTGGCACCCCACCTGGAGGACACTATGGCTCCGACTAGAGACGGTATTCTTGTGTCACTACGAGACTTTAAGAAAGAGCTACATGAAGACTTCAAAATGGATATCAATGCCTCTTTTGAATCTTTCAAAATAGAGATTAACTCCCGTCTGGCGTCCCTCCAGTCTGATGTGAAGATTTGGAGAATCGCTCCCACCGGGATAACTTCAGGGTGCTGGGCCTGGAGAAGGGCAGTGAGGGATGAGGGACCAGACCTGGAGGCCTTCATGTTGGGCCTCTTCTCGAATCTGCTGGGAAGTGACTACCTCGAGGTCAAGCTGAAACATGTTCACAGAGTGGGCCTTCGGAGGGGAGCAGGCACCACAGAGATGCCCTGGCAAAATGTAACTCCTTCAAGATCAAAGAACTGGTTCTTTAGGAAGCCAGGACAAGGGACACTATTGAATCCCAGGGTGCCACATGCTCACTTTTTCAGGATGTGGCACAAGCCATCCTGTCTCGCCGTCTGCGGTTTTGCCCCATCACTTCAGCCCTAAAAGCTCGACAGATCAGATACTGGTGGACCTATCCCTTTGGTATAGCCTTTGAGTATAATAATAAGCCATGCCACTTTACTGATTTGACTGAAGTGGTTGCTCTTCTGGGCCTTGAGATCCCGGCCTTGTCAAGCCAGAACGGTCAACCGATAGAGGAGGGGGAGACACCTCGGGAAATGCACCCACCACGGACGTGGCATACACAGAAGAAGATGGGCAAAACATCAAAGAGATGATATGGAAGTAAACCACTCCCCCTGATGGGATGAGAGACATTTATTGCTGGAAACAGAGACACTTACTCTGGGGCTCCTCCACTGGCCGGTGCCGCAGAACTCCTCTCTTTGCTGCTGCTGATGTGGAGACTGCAACTGAGAGCATACAGATGATGTTGTTGCTTAGTTTTGGGGCAGGTCAGCTCCATCCACTCTCTACCTTTAGATCTTTTTCTCTATAACAGTGGAGGCTATACTTAATCTCCAGTTGCGGGCAATAGGGCGGGATTGTTTCCATGCCCTGAAATTTCCTGAATGGATGAGTCATCACACTTTTGGGGAAGCTTTTCTCTTTTATTATCATTATGTTTGGTTCTTATTGTTTTGTTGTTGTTTCCATGGTTTGCATGCCGGAGTGTCAGATTTGCTGGGATGAGGGGGCCGGGGACTGGAAGTGGGGGCGGGCATAACTGCGGGGGGTTCGGTGGAGGGCCACTGGGTGCGGGGAGAGAGTCTTGAGAGATATGAGTCCAGCGAATTTTAATGTATGGCTTTCACCTCCTTGACTTGGAACATTCAGGGTTTAAATTCCCCTAATAAGAGGCAACGACTTCAGAAATATATTGGAGATCATCATTTTGACCTGGTTGCGTTTGCACCTAAGGAAGGTTGACGATCACCTCTTAAAACACAAATTATACCCCCTTATTTTTAAATCTTCTGCCACAACCAAACGTAACGGAGTGGCCTTACCGTTTCGCTCCTCTGCCTACTTTCAGGTACAAGACAACAAGGCAAATAGAGAGGGAAGGTTCTTGATGGTAAAGGGATCCCTAAGAGGCCGGGCGTGCACGGTGGCTACGATATACGCCCCTAAAGCCGGGCAATCTGAATTTCTCCTCTCAGTGCTTTCTATTTTGGATGGGGTTGCTACAGGAGACATAAAACTCTTGGGGAATTTTAATCAGATATGGGACCTTTCACTTGACATGACCCACCCCCACAGGTCCCTTACGGGGATCTTTACGAAAAATGCTAAATCGGCGCTTCACCGCTTAGGGCTGCTTGATATATGAAGGGCCTTGAACCCCACTGCACATGACTATACCTTTTTCTCACACTCCCACAGGACATACTCCAGAATAGATTACACTTTCCTTAGCCAACAACTATGCCACACCGTCCAAATTGCGAAGATACACCCAATTGTCATATCAGACCATGCTGCCTTAGAAACTATTTTCGATTGGCCCACGCCACGGCCTGGCTATCGCAGAAGGTATTTTCCCAACATACTCAGCTCAGACCGGCTCTTCTGGGATGAACTCCGAAAGACGATACAGGAATGTTTTCAGATGGACGATCCTAAGGAGACCTCATATCTGACTACATGGGATGCATTCAAAGTGGTCATATGCGGCAAATGTATCTCGCTGGCTAGTACGCTACATCGGCAAAGGACAAAGGAGAGGCAAGAGTTGGAGGAGGAGCTCTCATGAGCCGAGATAGCGTATAAATCTTCTCCTTCTCTTACAGAGGAAGGTAGTGGCGTTAAAGGGGAAATTACACGCAATCTATACTAACAGGGTGAGAAGACCTTTCTGCGCCTCAAAGCATTTAGCTATGAGTGAGGTAACAAAACTGGCTCCCTACTGGCGAAACAACTACGGACTAAACAAGAGAAAGAGTATGTTGGGCAGATCAAGGACGATACGGGACACACTTATCATAGCGAGGAGGGGAAGGCCTGTATATTTCGGGATTACTATAGGAATCTGTATTCAACTGACTCACTAGATCCAAGTGCACAGCTCCAATATTTGGAGTCACTGGACTTCAGAACTTTTAGCGTAGACCTGGTTCTGTACTTGAAGGACCTCTTCAACTTTATAGCCTCCTCCCAGGAAGTGTCCCCTTCAATGAGTGAAGCACTGATTACGATTATCCCCAAACCGGGGAAAAGTCCCCAACTGTGCTCCTCGTATAGGCCTACAGTGCTACTTAACTTGTATGCAAAAAATTACTCTAAGATTCTAGCCAACAGAATGGAAGAGATATTACCCGACCTGATTCACCCTGACCAATCGGTGTTCATTAAGGGTCGCCAGAGCCATGACAATTTACGCAGAGTTCTCCACATTATGGAAAAGGTGCATGAAACGAATCCCGACTGTCTTGTTGGCACTTGATACCGATAAGGCCTTTGACAGCGTGGACTGGTCTTTTTTAATGCATACGCTGCACTTGTTTGGATTCGGAGACCACTTTCTGAGAATGGTGCAGGCTAATTACCATAGACCCAGATCCCGGGTGCTAGTGAATGGCACGATCTCTGATCCCTTTGACTTGACAATGGGGACTGGGCAGGGATGTCCCCTGTTCCCTGTGCTTTTTGTCCTTTGTATAGAACCCCTGGCGGTGAGGATCTGAGCCAACAGTGAGATCCGAGGATCCAATTTGGGCTGGAGGAACACAAAATATCTTTATTCGCAGACGATGTCCTTTTACTCATAACCTCCCCACGCACCTCTTTACCGGCTTTACAAATAGAGCTTCATAATTTTGAACTGGTGGCGGGCTTTAAGGTCAATCTTTCGAAATCCTTTCTTCTTAACCTGTCTACCTGCTTGAATGAACTAGATGAGATAATGAAGACCTCACCATTCCAACAGGCTAAAAAGGAAATAACTTACCTAGGTGTTAAGATTACGCCATATCTGGCAGATTTATACAATGCAAATTTTCTTCCTCTACTACGACAACTTAAGCTAGATTTCAAATGGTGGGCAACAGTCTACCTTACCTGGATGGGCTGTATAAATGTGATTAAAATGCTGGTACTTCCCCGCGTCTTGTACCTGTTCCAAGGTCTTCCCATCTAAGTAAGTAGCAAATTTTTCTCCGAACTGCATACACTGATCACGCAGTTCATCTGCAGGGACACAGAGCTAGACTCTCGTACCGTCTTCTAACGCACACGTACCCGATTTTCTACTTTACTACAGAGCGGCCCAACTTAGAGTCATTTCTGAATGGTCTCTCAGGGCTTCGGATACACTTTGGCTCCATACGGACAGAGCTGTGGTAGGCTGCATGATATGGGACCTTCTATGGAAACCCTGACGAGACTGAGCGAGAAATGCTTACCTAAGTACTCCTACAGCCACTACGCTTAAAGTCTGGGATACAGTCCTTAAATTCCATGAACTAACAACATCCCTGTCCCCGTATATACCCATCCACCACAATCCCACATTTCCTCCCGCACTCTCCGCTGGGCCGTTTGACAGATGGCAGGAAGGGGGCTGCTTAACCATCTCTGATCTGTTACATGGCCATGATGCCCTGTCCTTGGAAAGTTGCTGTGGCAATTTCCACTTACCGCTATCTGAGTGATTTCATTATATTCAATTGAAACACTGGGTGCTGCAGCCACAGATGAGCCTTGCGCTACCAGGGACCTCTTCCCTGTCGAGCAATTTGTTCTAAGTGGTGGGGCATCCAGAGGTTGCATAACCTTTTTGTACTCCCTGTTGCTCTCCGTCAGACCCCTGCCTGCCCCCGACATGTGTCCTTTTGAGAATCCACACTGGATATCACCATACAAGAGAAACAATAGACAACACTTTATAGAGATATCACTAGGTTTAATCGCTCTATGGGCCTGAGGGAATCGCATTGTAAGATTTTATACGATTGGTACCTCTATCCCGAGAAACTACGTACAATATTCCCTGCTACCATCGATAGATGCTGGAGAGGCTGTGGGATTTTGGGAAGTTTTTGCCACATCTGGTGGAATTGCCAATCCATATGACTTTTTTGGAAGGAGATTCTCTCGCAGATTAGGGAGACCTTGGGCTATCCGATCTCTGAGAGCCCGGAACACGTGCTGCTAGGCTTACGAGACCCTGCTTTGAAACATCAAATAATGGTTGATCGCTCCATTCTGTGGCTCTCTCTGGGGGTGGCCAAGATGGCCTTGGCAGCAGCCTGGAAGAGGCCGGAGCCCCCTATTCTCTCTCAATGGTATGCTAGGCTGTGGCAGGCCCTAGCTTTGGAGCGTATGGCAGGCATCTTAACTGATACACGGAACAGCTTTGACTATAAATGGGGCCCCTTAGTACGACATCCCTCAGAGGGGCTACCACTGTTCTCCTGCCAGCCCTGATTGCGAGCACTCCACCTTTCCAGACTTAGCCGGACTTTGCTCACCTACCCCTCCCTGAAATCCGACAAGGTACTCTGTGGATGTGACCCTCCTTGCGTAAAGGCCTCTTGTGCCCCCACCCCTCCCCCCTACCTGAATAAGGTATTCTCCTTCGGGCAGCTGTTAACTCCGGACATGTAGGCTCTGTTGTAACGATTTTATCCACTTGGATAATTTCTTATGATGATGGTTTTTGTTTTTTTCTATTAAGAGTCTCGGGCAATATATGATGGGAAATGTGACGAATTGTAATGTGTTCAAATGCCTGTATATTCACACCAATCTGGGCCAGGTTTTCTGTATTAAGAATTCTGGAACTCTCTGTAGCTTATGGATGTAATTGATCTAACGTATAGATTGATGTCCTACAAGGCGTTGTTACCCTTGAAAATTTCAATAAAAACATTTTTACATAAAAAAACACATATAAGTTTGCAAAACGGCAGCCAAATGTGAGCTTGCACTATGTTTATGCATCTTTATAAACAGGTATTCCCAATAGCTAAATTGCAAGAAAATTGAGGTTAATAACTTTGGAGGTCATTTAAAGTTTGGCGGAGAGGGTGAACTGCCATAAACTGGTTTCATGAGTGAAAATCTTTGACTGAACCTGCACCTTACGGTTACCCTTACATAGTGATGGCTGCCCCATCCTATTTAGGGTAGTCTAACTATCAGTAAATTTCCCAGTCTGGGATAGCCGCATGAGCCACAGCGGCCCCCAGCATGAAAATCTAACAATTAACCCAACATGCTAGGAGAAAACTCCCTGTGTGTCCGGGCCATATTGTTTATGTTTCTCAAAAACAAATGTCCCTGTGGAAGTTTAATTTTTTATAACCTCTAAGTTGGGACCAAAATAACACGGTGTCACTAAATCATCTCGGTGACTCTTGTTTCTTTTCCTGTGTATTACTATCACACTTATGTATGCATAAGATGGGGCACAGACGAAGAAGTTTGAAAATATATACTAGGCAACATTTAATCAGCTGTTCAGATTCTACTAATAGAGTTCATACACTTTTTCACTCACATTGTCGGTATCATATCAGCTGGAAACGAGTTATAGAAGGATTAATGTATTACATACATTTAAAAATGATATACATGAGGATGGCATGCGAGAGCAAATCAAGATGGCCACCAGCTAGCTATTCTCCGACGCACAGAGGAAAACTTCATGCCGGAGGAACGCTTTATTTAAACACGACCCTTTTTCCGACGATGGAAAACTTCATTGGAAGTATGGGGGAGCAGTGTGGTGAGTTTACAGACATAATTATAGTCGGAACATAGCTTTTTTCAGTTCTCAGCCCGATACTCCCATCATAGTTCAGTTGCGGATGCCATTTTAGGTGCTCTCGATGCGCATATTGTTTCCTCAGCATTGCACATTGTGCCTGTTACCAAGACATTTATAACCAATTACTGGGAATTGAGTCTTCTATATCTCCAGTGCTGTTTTTCTTCTCTTTATGGAAGAACCTATGCTTATGCACCTCATGGGTCTCCGCAGGTGGCTTCTCCCTAATAATTGAAATCGAAGGGTATGCAGTTCCTCACATGCGCAGAAGCAGTCGGAGGAACCTGAGGCATCAGACCGGGTTATCTGATTCCTCAGGAGCAAGAGCCCTCAAACACCCAAATGGGTGTCATGCTTCATCATCGGGCAGCTCCTCATTGAGCCGGCACTGCAATGCCTAACGGGCCCCTTAGGGGGGCTCTTTGCTGGAGTTCTACTGTTTTTGCCCATGTGAAGAGTGAGTTGCAGTGTTGAGTGTGATAAGGTAAGTATACTGGTGTAATGTGAGATTAAAAATACCCAAGGGGCACCCCAAAGTCAGTTTAATAGGTGAGTTTCCTTGTTATTGTTAAAAGCAATGAATGGCTAGAAATGAATACAATGGTATACACTAGCTCTATAAGTGATCATTAAAAGAAGGTCGACATGTTTCTTGCCTATAAATGTCAAACTGATCACGGCAATTCATAAGGACCAAGGTCCTAATCTACTCAAGGTTGGGTCGATAGAGGGTTCAAAATGTTTAAACTGTACCCATCAGCAATCACAAGTGTATGTAGTATACCTTCAGGTTTAAAACCCGACTATATGTGGAGATATACTATACCCCAACTATGAATGGCAGAGAACAAACGCTCAATGACGTCGGACCACAGTTTGTCAAGAGCGTGATCTGCAAACAACCTGCCTGGATCTCTGCCACCAAGGAGGTGGCAGACATCTGAGTAGATCGTTCGCAAATCGTGCTCCTGACAAACTGTGGTCCGACACCATCGAGCCTTTGTGTGTGTGAGGGCTTTTGCTCCTGAGGAATCAGATCCCCTGATCTGATGCCTCAGGTTCCCCGACTGCTTCTTCTCCTGTTAAGAAATGCATACCCTTCGATTTACATACCCTGTCTGGGGGCGTGTATGCTGGACCTTCATTCGCCCCCTGTTCCCCACTGTGGACTTTTCCCTCTAATGATGCCTCATATGTTTAGGCCACTTTACCTCACTGCCTCAACTATTCTTGCATAGCGCTTTTATGCTTCGACTAAACATCACAAATCTCTTCAATTTTGTATTTTAATTCTTCACTATTTTATTCAGTATTGGTCTTGAACATGGGAAGCTTCTTTGAGTCTTCGGACATTTGTTGGATATTTTCACAGACTTTTTGGTCAAGTCCTTGATGGGGACACTCCAGACACTTGGTAATCATAATGGATGTTTTGCAATCTTCAAAGGCCATAACTTCATCTGCTTCCTACATCAATGGCAGCAAATAATCAGGCGGAAATGCCTTAGCGTTCAGTACTTAACTATAATCAACATAACAGTAACGTTATATAACATAACATTTACCCCATCTCTTCGGATCATCTGCATTATGTTTGTGCATCTCTTCAAGTACCCTGTCCAATATTCCTATATACAGGGCACAAGTGCTAAAAAAAGAAGTGGGGGGACTAACCTAGTTAATCCGTATGCAAGTGGCATCGCAGCGCGTGGCATCGTAGCGTGTGACATCACGGTGCGTGACATCGCGGCGCGTGACATCACAGCGTGTGACATCACGGTGGTGACATCACAGCGTGTGACATCACATCGCGTGACATCACAGGAACTGGCATCACAGGAAGTGACATTAGTTCTTAAGCCCTCACATATATGTTTAGCAGGTCTATCATGAGTACATTTGAGCACATTTCGAATATATACGCAAACCCTCCTGATTTAGGCAGAAGATTCACACTTTTGTACGCTACACATAAAACAATGTTACCTTTTATCAGCGTAAAGCTTCCTCTACCCATAGTGCTTTACAAGAAATAGTGATATTTAAATTATTACAACGCCTCCTCAGGGGTAGTAAGCGCTATATAAATGCTATTTATTTTGTGCAAATGCTAGGAAACATCAACACATCTGAAGTTTTTACAGAGCATGCATATCTCCTAAACAGAGCCTGAACAAAGTTAAAAGCTGCCTCTCTTCAGTATGTGTGAAGTGCTAACAAGGTGTGAGCCTTTGTTTCCCCTCTGCTGCATTTGCATCAGGTGTGAGGCTCCTGACTGCTCCCAGCCAGGAGACTCCCAACAGAAGGAGGCCTGATGACCCCTCTGATGCGGCCTTTGTTATGGGCCCAGCAGGAGTCAGAACTAAGAGAGCCCCGTCCCCGCCTGCACGTTGTTGCAGATAGAAAGCAGATAACAACGTGCAGGCGCTGCAGGATGTGTCCCGGTGTTTGTAAATTACACCGGGACATATTCAGCATATTTTACAGTGGGGCCACACTTCTTGGCAGGGTGGACGGCGTCCACCCTGTGAAAAAAGTGGGGGGACGCCGTCCACCCGCGTGTACCCCCGACTTGTGCCCTGCCTATATATCTTCAAATTGTCCTAGCCGCCCAACTTTGCTCATATAGTATGTATGTGTAGACTCATATGTCTTTCAATGCCTGGGTTTCTTGACAATGCGTCCTCTAGGGTCTAATTGTGTGCAGGTTGGTCTACTGCCTGCTCCACATCACTCTCAGGTGTGTCCGCTAGTGCCTCCGGGTGTCTCTGCCAGGCCGTGCGGAAATCTGTTAAGATTGCGTCCCATGCCGATGCCATCGGCTGCGTCCGTAGCCCCAACGCATCTTCGCGGCGGAGTGCTATGTTTTCTGCTTGCGCCCAGCACAGTAGGGACTGATACCAGGCCTTTGCTGCCTGGCGGTCAGGGGACTTCTAGCGGCGCGTGAGTAGACGCTTAGCCACTATTAGGCCCAAATCTATATATCTAGACGTCACCTTATATTTTTTGGCCCTTTGGTACAGTCCTAGTATGCACATTTCCCATGTCCAATTCAATGTTCGTTCTGTGCATTGGGTTGAGCACCTAATGACCACTCCCCAATATGCTTGAATGGCTGTACATGACCACAACATATGCAGAAAGTCCGCCCCTACCTCGCCACACCTCGCACATTTGGCGTCTGCGTGGACAAAATATTTGTTTATTTTTCTCGGCGTCAAGTAGGCCCTGTGTACTATATAAAATTGAATAAGCCTAAACCTAGCATTACGGGGGATCCGTATGGGGCTTTCAAGTATGTGTTCCCATTCAAGGTCTGTGGTGGGTCTTTGTAAATCTGTGTCCCAGTGGGTCTGTAAAGAGAGTAATTGCGGTGCCGTGTGGGTTCTTAGGGATTTTGCGAACCATTGGTGAGGTGGCGACCCGTACCCAGTTCATGTAAATATTGTATGGTTAAATGATTAGCAGGTTCTTGTGCCACGCTACCCCATGCTGCGCACAGCGCACGTGTCACTGCGGCGTGGAGTAAAAACTGGCCTTGTGGCAGACCCGAGCTTTCAGCCAGGTCTTCAAAGGGAATGAGCTGCCCACCATTATATAAATCGCCCAGTGTAAGTATGCCCGCTTTCTCCCAGTGTGTTAGTTCTGCACTCGATATTGCCTGATGTCTCCTGGGAGTGCCCAGTATGGGAAGGGATGGTGCATATGGTGGTACCAGATGTGTGATGCGTAGGCAGTGGCAGTAACATTGATACGCCACTTGCACCAAGAGCTGCGTGGGCGCGCCTCCCTTTCTGCTGGGGTGGAACAGCTCCACTATCTGGGGCTGAGTGTGTCCCGGAGTCTGTGTTGCTGTGTCTTCAAGGTGACGTGCACTGAGCCAGCGTGCCACCCACTGAAGCTGCACCGCCAAATAATATTGCTCCATGTTGGGCAATGAAAGGCCTCCCTGCGCAGTCGGCGGGTACATTTTAGTCATCGCTACTCTACTTCTCGACCCGTGTCAGATGAATTGTCGTATATCTGACTCCAAGTCTCTGAATAGTGGCGGCCTGAGGTGGAGTGGTAAATTCATGAAGTGGTAAAGTAATCGCGGTAGAACCACCATTTTTAGCAGCACAATCCTGCCCATGACCACCAGCGGCAGGGTGCTCCAGAAGGTCATTTGTGCCCGCACTGCTGTGATGGCGCGTCCCAGGTTACCCTCAAGGAGATCTTGCGGGTCCCGATATATGTGGATCCCAAGATAGCGGAACGCTGTTAGTTGCCAGCGTACCGGCTTACCATTGATGACCAATTGCGGATTCGGTGTAGACTTCTCAAAGGGGTACAGGCATGACTTGTCCCAATTCACTCTTAGTCCTGACACTGAGGCAAATTCGAGCAGCATGTTCTCAATCGCCGCACATGGCTGATCAACATCCCTAAGATATATCAACAGATCATCGGCATACAGCGAGACCGCATGCGTGCCGTCTCCCATGGGGATACCCCATTTGTCTTGAGTGCTGAGCAGTGCTCTGCCAACGGCTCGACAGCTAGCGCAAATAGTAAAGGTGAGAGCGGGCAACCCGGTCTCGTGCCGCGCTCAATAGGGATCTGTTCTGATACATATAACCCCGTCTTAATCTTGGCTACTGGGTGCGTATATAATAGCTTAACAAGGCCCAGGAATACATCACCCAGGTCATATTTATGTAACACAGCAAATAAAAACCCCCATTCTAAGGTGTCGAACGCCTTCTCCAGGTCCAAAACCAGACACCCAACATGCGCCCAGTTGTCCCCTGAGTAATGTGCCACTCGGATAAACCGACGCAGATTTAGTGATGTGCTGCGGGCCGGCACAAAACCGCTCTGGTCCGCATGCACTAGCTGTGGCACCAATGGGGCCAGCCTATTCGCCAAGATTTTTGCTAGCACCTTGTAATCTGTGTTAAGTAGTGCTAGCGGTCGATATGACACGATTAATTCTACATCTCTGTTAGGTTTGGGTAGGGACACTAGCAGGGATTCGCGAAGCCTTTCCGGCAATATGCCCATTTCCTCCGCATTTTGATACACTGCGAGGAGTCGTGGCGCTAGGGCCTGTTGGTATGTTTTGTAGTATTCGGCCGGATAACCGTCCGGTCTCGGCGCTTTGCCCGTGGCCAGTGAGCGTATGAATTCTTCCACTTCCAGCAGCACGAGCGGCTCGTTTAGCTCATCTTTCTGCTCTGCTGTGATGTGGCATATGATTAAGGGAGTGAGAAAGGAGTCTATGTCTGTTAGCGCTGCGGGGTGTGATGACTGGTATACTTTGGTGTAGTGTGTAGTGAACTCAGAATGGATATCTCGCCGTGTGGTGAGCGTCGGCCCGGCCGCAGACCACAGCCTCAGTGCCGGTACCTGCGCATGTTCTTGCCGGTTCATGCGAGCCAGCAATCTGCCTGCTCTGGCTGCTGCTGCATGGGTGCGCGCAGCATGTGACGCATAGTTTAAACAATGCAGCCGCTCTAATACAACAGCATGTTGTTGACGCCGCTCGTCTATGGCTGGCTGCACAACGTCCCCCTGCGCCAAGTCAGCTTCCAGCTTGGTCAGGTCATCTTCAATGCGCTTTACCTCTCCGTCTAGTTGTTTCCCAATACACCAGCTCAACCCCATGCATTGTCCCCTGACTACTGCTTTGCCTGCATCCCATAGAACGCCCATGTCCGTAACTGTCCCCTCATTGCTCTCAAAGTACGCTTTTATCGCTGCACCTACTACCTCTCTGAACGGGGGATCCTCCAGTGCCAGAGGTTGGAGCCTCCACAAGTGGTTGATGGGACCTTCATCTTCTCCCTGTAATGTCATAATGTGCGGGTTGTGATCCGAGTGTGTTTTTCCAAAGTAATCCGCGCTGAGGCACTGCGCTAGCAGCGGCACACGAGACCAAACGGTCGATACGGACATGTAGCCCGTGTGGGTGTGAGTAGTATGAGTATAGTCACATCTGTGGATTGAGGGTCCTCCACACATCAGCCAGTTCCCAGCGGTGTAACCATTCCCCTAGATGTCTAGCGTTTGATGTTGCTGCTGTTTGCGGGAGCGGTGGGAATGACCTGTCAAGTGTCGTGTTAAGGCCGAGTTAAAGTCCCCCCCCAGCAACCAGAGGACTTCACACCAGCGTGAGAGGAGGTCAGTCAGTGTGCGCCAGAATGCGCCCTGTTCCGTGTTTGGGGCATATATGGAACCTAACACTACATGTTGCCCCTTAAGGCGGCCTTTTGCTAGCACATATTTGCCGTATGTATCTATTTCAACCTCTTCCGGCTCAAAGTGGGTGCCTGGTCGAACCCATATTAGTGCCCCCCTGGCATAGGCCGAATAGCCCGTGGCCATTATTTGGCCTTCCCATCTCTGCTGTAATCTGCGGATTTCTGGTTGTGAGATGTGTGTTTCTTGCAGAAGCACCACGTGGGCTGCGTGTCGCTTAAGATATGCATATATTTCATACCTGCGGAACCCCCATGATGCTCATTACCAATTATTTGGTTGCTATAAGTATTACTTTCTGATTGTATAGTCCTGCATTTTGGAGTACTTATTCACTTTTTCTTTTTCTTCTCCTCTTTTTCCTTCTTTTTCTCTACTATCAAAAATGTTTTTAAAATGCTATCAAATTTATATTACATTGCCTCAGCTTAATATAATAAACAATGTATTATGCCTTTATGTGTTGATGTATACTGTAAGTTTAATATGACCAGATTATTACTTGTTTACCTCACATATCTAAAGTACTTGGAACATGTATTTTACAATGTACTACTATTTTTTATTCAATTTCTTTTTCAATAAACATTCTAAACTTTTAAAAAAAATTATAAACATTTTACAATTGGTACCAGTTCCTAAACATGTTTGAAGACGACCTTCATAAAGCTGATTTTTTAATTTTATTTCCACTAACTTTAAAAGTTGTGCTGTGTGTTTAATATGCATATGATAGATTAGAAATTAGCAGTTATTGTAAATCTCTAAAATGTAAGGATTGTACATGATAGAGTCTGAGAGACAGACACATTTTAGTCATTTAGTTTAATTGTTTAAAAAAAATATATTGAGTTTTATTAAACAGACACAGCAGTATGGTACATGGGCATTTGACATTTGTGCAATGCGGCCTCACTCACAGTTGGTGTACACCATACAAGAAGTTCCTTTTGGTTAAGTAATAATATCCAAAGCATGTATCACATCTGGAAGGGCTTATTGCAATGGGTGAATGTTGGGATGGCGTTTGCCACAGTCCAGTGCGCCTAGCAAACCAGTAATGAGTAACTTCTCAGCTCTTGCGCAGCCAGACCCTATCTGCTTATTGTGGGTTAGCCCAAATCTAGACCCTATTTGCCTCACCCGGTGACTAAAGCTGGGGCTGCCGGTAGGGCATCGCATAAATGCTCAGTCTGTGTGGTCGCGCAGGTATGCCAGCAGAGGATCCCAGATATCCCTGGGGCGTGAGGAAGGTGCTAACAGCTCTGCATATGTAGTAAGTTGATCCTTACAGAATATCAAATCAACAATAGTTTAATCGTTTTTATGGTGTTACCTGATTCAAAGATATCCTTCTGTTTTATAATTAAAGTTTCAAATAAATAATTGGCCAATATCCTATCGAATCTGACATTTAAATATATCTAAAAATAGTTTTAAAGCAACAAAATAAGGAACAAAATAAAAAAGACTCAAAATACCCATTTGATTTTAAAGTAATTGACAGAACAACAAAATCCTTTAAGGTTATTACACTAGAACCCTGAATTACAAAGGAAAAACCAAATCTAATTATGTACCCAGTGGTATTATCAAATCCCTATTTCTGGTAGTTTTATCCATTTCTGCAAAGCATATATTATGATGAGACCTATTGATAAAACAATTGTGAATTTCTGGATACCTACATCCCACCCACTAACTACAGAGATTTTTGATGGTTAACCGATATTTACATAATTCCAAGGGGTACACAGGGACGTTTATGATTTTTTGTAATTCCCCCTTGTATACATTCGCCCTCCCTAAACCAGCTGAAGATACTTGCAATATTCCACAAATATCATTGTTCCTTTTAATCAAATGATGTTTTCCCATGTGAAGTCTTTGCTTTCCTCATATTCCCTTGAAAATGGCGCTGTTCTTTGCATTTTCCCACTCTTCCTGGACCGCTTATCCCTTTAAATTTAAAACTGAAGAGAGGAATTGGAATAGCATAACGAATGCTTATGAACATGGATATAGCTACAATAGTGTGGGTGGTCACCTCATTTGCATTGTATTTCCTTGACCTGTCTACTCACCAGTGCCGGATCCTCCGCTATGGCAGAGGAGCATCGCCCCCCCCAAAAAACATCCGGAAAGGAGAAAAAAAAAAGACGTTTGTTTTATTTCTCCCTTCCTGGCGCGTCTTGAGGGAAGGACCTGGGGGTGACGACCCTGTGGGGAGTGGTATTGCACTCCCTTGACTGCGCATTATGGTTTGGCCGGCCGTCTTAGGCCGGCCAAACCATCATGCGCAGTGAACCTTTCTCCAGCCCCAGCTGCATTGCTGGGGTTGGAGAGAGCAGGCACAGACTCACAGTCTGTCCTGGAGCACTAATAGAGGGCGCTCTGGCCAATCCTGAAGCTGCTCGCATGCGAGAGCAGCTTCAGGATTGGCCGTAGGGCAGGCTGGGAGAAGAGGAGCGCGACGTGGGAGGCTGAAGGTAAGTTTTTTAATTATTATTATTTTGTATTTCACCCCATTCGCTACCCCATGTTCCCCCTCACCTCCCCCGCCCCTCGTAGTAAACACTGGCCGCTACTGCTACTCACCACCTCCAGGAACACCTAGGACCTAATTTACAACATTTTGGCGTAGGCTTCTTGCTGCGGTGACCCACATCAAAAGAAAAGGGCAGAAATGCGCCGTATTTATGAGAGACGGCACAGTCCTGTCCAACTTCACTCCACTGGCGCACAAATGGCTGCCTTGCGCCAATGCAGGCACTATTGCACTACGGCACAAAGGTGTCCGCATTGTAGGAATGATTGTTTTTGTGCAGGAAGAGGCACCTTCCTGCACAAAGACAATCACTGGAGGCGTTTTCCTCTTTCTATATGTGCTGCAGCATGCAGCGCACATAGAAAGAGGAAAAAACGAGGAGAAATAAAGTTATTTTTCCCTGTTATGCCACCCCTGGGAAAGCGCACAGTTTTGGCGCATTCCCAGATTTACCCTATATGATAAATCTGGGAATGTGTCAAAAATCATGGGAGTTGCATTGAAGCCGCAACGCCCATGGCATGCCTCCATGATTCAGTGTGAGGCAACGCAGCGCATATCTATGAAGCCATGAAAAGCCACACAGGGTGGCCTTGCGTGGCCTCAAAGATATGGGTCTGCACTCTGTGCCGCCGGACCGTAAAAAAAAGTGACGTTCCGGCGGTGCATGGGGCTTATAAATAAGCCCCCTAGTACCTCAATCCTAAGTGTCAGGAATCTGGAAATATCTCAATACTTTTTGCAGCCTCCACATACATAAGTAAAATCTTCACATACAAAACAACACTCTGAGAATCTGGCCTTAAGTGACTGCTTCACTGCTTTTTCACGCTCAGGTGTAGATTTACAAAAAACTGCAGGACACCGAGTGAAAATCAGCTGCATTAACGTGAGTGAACAAGCAAAATTAGCGCAGCTCCCGGTGTAAAAAGCGTCATGTGCTGAATTTTGTGTTGTAATTGTACCCCTTGTTTGCACCTTATTTCACTTAGCACTAGGATTCGAAGCAATGCTACTTCGTGCATGACTTTAATAATTATGATTTTTCTTAGAATCCTATTGGTGTCTGCCCAGTTCCAGCCATTACACCCACTCTGCATGGATAATCAGGGGTTCTAGCAAAGAGATGCAAGGCGATCTGTTGGTGTGTTCTTGTTAACTTTTTGCACAAAAAAACGTTTGTGCCCTTCAACTGATCCACGCTATTGGTTGCGCTGTTTAGTGTCACTTTGCGACACTCATTGCTGCTTTGTGTCATTCGAGTGCCTGCACAAAACCTTCGTAAATCTGGGCCCAAGTATTCTGCGTGGGGGTCCTTGAGGTCATCAGATCCCGTAGCCATGACCCGGTTTTTCATGACCTTTGTGATGCAATGACTTTGATTCAACTCGCCACAATGTAGTCCTGGAATTGGAAAAAGGGCTAGATAATTTGGTCAAAGCAGTGAATTCTAATTTTGCCATCGTATGGTTAGGGGACTTTAATATACAAACATGTCCATTGTCCATGACTAAAGTCTGCGGGTACAAGAGCGACGAAGGGGACGACTGTATACACTTCCCACATAATAATTATGGAGGTACCTTAAACACAATGATGGCAAAATACGACCTTGATTTGGTACAAAGTGCACGTGATAGTAATGGTGGGGTGATACCAACTTATATTGGAAGAAATGCCAACACAACGATTGATCATGTTTTAATATCCACGAGTATTGTACATTTATGTTCTACGCCATGGATTGCACAACTGTTACTTAGTGATCATAATTGTATTATAATGCCAATACTGATATGGGGCAATAAACCTGTGCTTCAACAAACAGTCATTGGTAACATTGCCCCGATCAGACCAAATGGTACAAGAATCAAATGGGAGGGAACTGACCCAGGCAAAGTTTTAAGCAGTATTGTTTTAAAATGTGGTGTGGAGATATTTGATTGCCTCAAAGAAGATGTTGACCCTGCAATGTTACTAACTAATTTTTGTAAAATCAATGAAATTATCGAAAAGATAATGACTGCACCTTGTAGAGGCAATCCTACCCAAAGAAGGGGATGGTTTAACCATACATGCACCCATGCTCTGAACCAACTAAAACAGGCCCTTAGTAGTAGACCTAGGAATAAGGAATTGGTCCAAAGTTTAAGATCTGACTACAAATCAGCCCTTAAAATGAGGAAAAGAGAGCTTCAGGAAGAGGCGTGGGATAAATTATCCCTGGCAGCGAATACATCCAATAACAAGCTTTTCTGGGAAACAGTCAATTCACCATTTCTTAAAAACGAATTTCTCCCGGAATTACTGTCCCATGTTAGCTGTGAAGAATCGGTGCTACATTTCTCCAGTATTTTTAACCCACCTGATCAGGATGTTTTTAGACCCCCTAGCCTAGCAGATTGCAAGTGGCCAAACATCCCCCTAAATATCACGCTTGATGAGGTCAAGTTAGGAATAAGAGGTAGTAATGGAGGAAAAGCCCCGGGCCCTGACGGGGTCCCAATTGATGTCTATAAAACGGTACCATATCTATGGGGACCAATACTCACTAGAGTTTTTAACTCTGCAGTAATCGAGGGCACGCCACCTACCTGGGGTCAATCGGTTATTATCCCCATCTATAAAAAAGGGAATAAATCAGAAGCTAAAAATTATCGCCCTATCTCCCTCTTAGACTCCTCAGTAAAAGTGATGAGTAGAGTTTTATTAGCAACATTGGAGGAATGGGTAACAGAGAACGAGATTTTATCACAGGCACAATATGGTTTTAGAAGAGGGCTAGGTACGACAGAGCAATTTATTAACTTAGAGCTTTTAATAGGTAAATAAACACGCGCCAAACAAGGGAGACTATATTTATGTTTTGCAGACCTCAGCAGTGCTTTTGACCTTGTTGCCCATGCCATTCTCTGGCCAGTTCTACTTAACCTAGGTGCCCCAGAGCCCATTATCTATTTCCTCGCAAGGTTGTATGAGAGATTAACAACTAGAGTCCGGTTTGGTCAACGGGGAGAGTGTACACCAAATTTTAGGGTTAAACGAGGTATCCGCCAAGGCTGTGTCTTAGCACCATTGCTTTTTACTTTATTTATTAACGAAGTCGACACAGCCCTTAAGTTAGTGCAGGCGGACGCACCCCAAGCTGCAGGCCAGGCCATACCGGTTCTGCTTTACGCAGATGATGCTGTGCTTTTATCTAGAACTCCAGTCGGCTTGCAGCGACTAATAGATAAGTTCGAAGATTTTATCACTAGAAGGAAGTTGTTAATCAACAAAGCAAAGACATTTATTATGGTATGCGGCTCAAAGCCTAGGAAACCTAAAATTTTTTTTATAGATAGTACGAGAGTGGAAACTGTCAATAATTTCTGTTACTTGGGGATAACTTTTTCAGGTAATGGTAACTGGTCACATGAACTATCTAATGTCCGAGCAAAGATGCTGAAGAGTGTGCATGGGGTCTTCCGATTTGCATCCAAATTGGGAGATCGCTGCATTAAGGACATGATAGATATCTATAAAGCTAGATGCACTTCAATTGCGCTATATGGTGCTGGGGTGTGGGGCCATAATACTAGCCAGGCATTACAAATAGAGGAAAATTCTTTTCTAAAACACCTCTTATGCCTGCCAGCGTCCACATCCACCGAGATAGTACACCGAGAAGTGGGAATAAGATATTTGTCAGATTTGATTGCCATGCGACCTCTAATGCTCTGGAGATCCATCTGGGCCAAGAATGAGACAAAATGTACCCAAACAATTATCCGGGACTGCTTGCAACTGGATAATAGTACATCCATTCCCTGGATAAAATATATCACAGATGTAAATAACGATTTATTTAGGATTAAGATCTGGGAAAACCCAACTTATGTGACAGGCCTGTCAAAGCAGGAAATAAAGGGCACATTCCTGGCACATAAAAATGAGATCCGTATGAGAACTGTCGGGAAGCAAACTACATATCTGTTTTACCAAACATTTGTAGACACTGATGGCTTTCAAAGTTATTTGTCTTTAGTTACAAAGCCTTCGCATCGTTTTGTATTAACAAGGCTGAGATCGGGAATAGCCCATCACTTAGTCGCGTTCCCTGAAATGAAAACACGGCCTATAATCTTATGCCCATGTGATGAGTATTCCAAACAGAGCACCATGCACTTTCTACTTTTCTGTGATTTTTACTTGCATCTTAGACGCGCTTATCTAAAACCATTGCTTAAAAAATATACTGTAAGAACAACTAATGCTGCTAGGAACCTATTAATTGCACTAAAAGACCCTGAGATCTGTTTTTATGTTGCGACATTTATTTAAACTCAATTTATGTGAGAAAAAGTATCATGATTTTAACTGATTTTTAATTGTATCTAATGTAACTAATTAAATAGACTATTTCTGTGTAATTGGATTTAACTGTTTGTATATATATATTTGTTGCTTTTCTGGTTGTTACACATACCGAATAAAGCTTGCTGAACCGAACCGACCTTTGTGATGCTTACCATTTGTTGTCAATAACCTGTAGCTCTTGGCAATGTGAAGATGCGAGCAATAACAGAATGTAGCCACTGCAAGAAAGGAGCTTGGTTAACACTGAAAGAAGGTGTGGTTGTTGGTTTGCTTGTAGTAACCTCAGTGGTGCTTGTGTGACTGATTTGAAAGCTAGCAAATTGACGATCAATAAGTGGGCTGCACATGTGGGGAGACAGTCGTTTCTTTGTTGAGAAGACCAAAACGTGAACGACAGAATAGTCAGTACATTACTTCTTCTTTTTCCTAAAAAACACATTTTGGCATGTTTAAAGAAAAGGAAAGCACGCTATTGTAAGATTACGGCGAGGACAAATATTACGGATAAGACTAAATTGTTCTTAAAAGTTCATGAAGCGATTACAACAGCTTTTGTCTATATGATTAATAATTGAAATGTTAAGTGCACTGTTCTTTTATTCATTTTTGGTAAGTGAGGCAGAACAAAGTCGGAGAGACAGCTGGAAAAGTTTAAAGATACTTCTAGTGGTACATTATTTATTTATTTTGGTGGGTCTCCTGCTACTGAAGGGAACAGCGAAATTCCGGGCTACCCTGACGGTATGAGGAACTCCTCTATATCTGTACCTTATTTTCAAAACAATGTGATGCACCTCCCCTTCAAAAAACATCTCGCCTGTATTGCAAAAAGAATGCGGAGTTTATTTGGCATTTTGCCTCTTTCCAGAGCTCTCAGAAAGGTACATGTATATTTCTGTCAGTACTGTGTAATTGTTTCTCACTTTAAGATGTTCATAACGATAATAAAACTATAACACACTTGCCAAATTAAAATATAACGATTATATTTCAGTTTGTCTAATGTTGTCAGTAATGTTATACCCGCATCGAGTCAGAGTTCACAAATTAAAATAACATGTTAATCGTGCTGAGGTCTTTCTCTTTCTCTATCTCTCTTTCTCTTTAGCGCTCTAGTGAGGTAGAGCATTCTGAAAAACCTTAGAAAAACTTTGGGGCTTGCTGAAGCATTCCCTCGTTTTCATTGGTCTCTTGCATTCTGGCTCTCTGATTGGTACAACTGAATTCAGCACAGTGTGTGCATGCCCAACAGAGTATGTTGGCCATGTTGAAGCTAGAAACAGAGTCTGACAGCAATGTTGCATCCATGTTAGTTCAGCCCCGTGTATTACCTCAGTGTTCCGGGCAGGAACTGAATTAGCGAGGTCTTTAGCTTTTACTGCTGGACTTAAGAGATGGCCTGGTTCCATGGCGAAGCCTGTTTGTGGCATGTGCAGAAATTACATTTTTGTGCTACATGATAATGTCCATCAACCTAGTGAAAAAATTCTGATTGTGTGCTTTAATTGAATTTTCCTGAGCAGACAGCTTGCCATTTTGAAGACTTGTGGTATGCCGCTGCGTCCAGTGTGTGCTGCTAGCTGGTAGAGTAGGCTGAAGGCCTGGGTGCTACAAATCTCTGACCCATGGACTTGTAAGATGATTGTATGCGATGCCCGGTTCCCGTCAGTACATAAGCAGCAAACAAAAACGGTACTATGTCGTGCATGTGGATTTACCAGAGCTGTTAATGTAAGGTGTGTCTAGCTCCTGGGGGAAAACCTGTGTGCCCTGCATTCTTGAACCGCAGGACTAGTGATCAGTCGATTCCTACCCTCATCGTCATCACTACATAGGCAGAAACCTGCTGATGTTGCTTAGCGGTGTGCCACATGTGCAGCCCGTGCTAAATTAGTGGCAAGGTCCACATTTTTTGTCTTAGGAATGCACATCCTACTCCCGCCATTGTTGCCGTCCACTGCTACTGGGGACACTACTATGGTGCTATCATTAGACCCTCCTACAAGCAGTGATAGTTGGTGAACTTTTAAAGTGGTGGGTGTGTGACATTTGATGCCTTACTCCGGTTGAAATTTTGTGTCAATTTTCAGCAGATTTATTTTTTAACAAGCATTGGCAATGCCAATAGACGACCTGGCTTTAAAGGAATGTTGTATGGCAATGTGAAGCATTACAAGTAGATACCAATATCATGTGTGTGCCCCTGAATTTTCAATCTCAGGCTGCTGGATAAATAAACAAAATGATCACAGCTGCGTGTAGGGCAAGCACTTTTTTGTGGAAGCACACAACTTCTTCCCACTCAAAACATGTACTCCTGGCTCTCAACCTATGGACAGAGCCAAAGCCCCTCTGTAGTCATGCTCATATAATTGTCTGGCAACAACTGCAATGTCAAGCCAGACCATAAAAAGATCCCATGGAAGGTGAATAATTATCAATAGTGATAGTGTTACTTCGCTATTTCCAGGCTGCGTGTGAGACAACATGTTCTGACTATAGGATTTGTATTTATATACCTACCGAGTGTTTAATCAATGTTTATGGGTAGAATGGCAAAGCGTAAAAATATTAGGAACCTAATTATGTACCTTACAAACTTAAAGCTTTTCTAAAAAAGAGATTGTGTTCGATACACAGTACAAATTGATCCTTCGCTCTCAGTAAATTCTAAACAAGACATGCATTTTTCAAATATTCGGAAACCTATCATTTCTTCTTCAAATAGGAATGGTTCTAAACTAGATCTTCATAGGAATGCATAATCTGTTAAGGAAGTCAGTCAAAACAGTATTTCCTTCTCCAATTAAAATGAACCACTGTCGATCTTCTCCAAGAGGAAATCAGGCTCTTAAGACCATTTATGTAAGATAATAATATGTCTATGAGGTAGAGAAGGCAAATAGAAGTTAAACAAAGAGTAAACAATGCAGCCTGATGGGTAGCTCTGCTAGCAAATGATACCTTATGCCTGCTGACACTGGGGCTACACGCTGGGACCTGGGCCTTGGAGAGAAGCACATGACGGCCTTGAGAGTGATGTAGCGGAAATTTAATTTCATTTGTAGGGGTGCATTATAATCACACATGTAGAGGGCAACTGCCAGGGGCGTAACACAGGCCCCCGCAGCCCCCGCGCACCAGGGGCCCCCTTACGTCTTCACCGTGAATTGAATGGTGCGCAGTGCGCACGGCACGTCCGGCCCCGGCCTCTTAATAAATTAAATTATGCGCAAGGCATGCATTGCACGCCTGGGCCCCTGCCGAGCATCAGAGGCTCATCATCAATGATCAATCATTAATTAAATGGTGCGTGCGCATGCTCGGACGGGCCTCAGAGGCTCACCCGCTCTTCATTAATGAATGGAGGCTTTTTAAATCAAATGGTGGGTCAGGGTGGGTACGCGCGGCGCGCAGTTGTTTCCGCGACGCGTCTGCGCGTTCTCCAGGGTGGGGCAGGGTGACCAATGCCCTGATTGAATTTCTCATGACATGCGCATTGAGCGCGCGCAATTAAAAGTGTGCGTGAGACAGACTAAGGTGTGGTATCCCAGGACCCAGCCACGCTCCTACGCAGGACTGTCCGAAGTCCGTCACCGGCTATAATTTGAATTAATTTTAATTTATTACTAGCCCCGCCCCTGCCTTCTGCTGCTTGCCCGGCCCGCCTCGCGCCTACCTCTGAAGATGCCTGCAGGCTAGGCCAGGCCCAGCCCAGCCCTCCGGTCACGTGAGTCTACTCTGTGTCTGAGCCTAGTAGGCTGGAGTGGGTCATTGGTGGTGGCAGGACGACCGTCTGAGTCTCAGTGGGTGGCGGTCATCGGATAATTTGGAGTCAGGGAGGGCATCATGGTGGGGCCAGGCCAGCAATAACAGTAAAACATAGGGCCTGATTCACAGAACTAACTTACGTCAAAAACGTAAAGTTAGTACCTTTTAGTATTCACAGAATACACTTACTCATTTTGGTATTCACAGAATGAACTTACTCATTTCGGTATTCACAGAAGTTAGTAGTCTTAACTTTAGGACTCCTAAATGCCTTCTGTGAATACCGAAAGTCTTAAAGTTAGGATTTTTCTCAGTTTAGGAGTAGTAAAGTTAAGACTCCTAACTTTACTACTCCTAAACTGAGAAAAATCCTAACTTTAAGACTTTCGGTATTCACAGAAGGCATTTAGGAGTCCTAAAGTTAGTAGTCCTAACTTTACAACTCCTAAAATGAGAAAAATCCTAACTTTAAGACTTTCGGTATTCACAGAAGGCATTTAGGAGTCCTAAAGTTAGGAGTCCTAACTTTACTACTCCTAAACTGAGAAAAATCCTAACTTTAAGACTTTCGGTATTCACAGAAGGCATTTAGGAGTCCTAAAGTTAGTAGTCCTAACTTTACAACTCCTAAAATGAGAAAAATCCTAACTTTAAGACTTTCGGTATTCACAGAAGGCATTTAGGAGTCCTAAAGTTAGGAGTCCTAACTTTACTACTCCTAAACTGAGAAAAATCCTAACTTTAAGACTTTCGGTATTCACAGAAGGCATTTAGGAGTCCTAAAGTTAGGACTACTAACTTCTGTGAATACCGAAATGAGTAAGTTCATTCTGTGAATACCAAAATGAGTAAGTGTATTCTGTGAATACCAAAAGGTACTAACTTTACGTTTTTGACGTAAGTTAGTTCTGTGAATCAGGCCCATAGTGTCGTATGCTCAACTCCCTGTCTGTTCATTTGCTTCTTAGCCTCCCTCGATTACATCATCATTGATCATTCCCAGTCCAGTACCCAACAGATATGTGTTCACAGAAGAAAATGCATGCATTGCACGCAGAACAGAAACATGCATTGCACGCAGCCAGCATAGCCTATTTTCAAACGCGGGCCGGAGAGCATGAATCACGCCATGTTTAGCTACTTAGCAGCAGCGCCGGGCGGTTGCTAAAGGAGGCCAGGAAGGCAGTTAAGTTACACGAGCTAAGTGGGGGGATAAACCGGAATGGAAAATCAAACGTGCTCCCGTGTGCTGTTGTGCTCCCGGGGTTTTAATTTAAATGCAGAACAATAAGTAATGAAGTAAATGAACGTTACCCGATTATGACGAAGTTTGCGGTGCTACTTTAACACAGCCACTAAACATCACCACAATAAAGGAAGGACACAATATTGTTACATTATTTGGCATTTTTCAGCCACTAATTGTGCGCACGATATCCATAGGGCAGTACATACTTAACCAACTCTCCATCCATGCTCTCATGCCGGTCATACACCTGAAGGAAATTCGCCCGCATATAATACAAGCATTTGCAATGCAATAGGTCTCGCATTTATGCGAGTTTAAGCTATTGCCAATGACAATATCTTTTATTTATGTTTTATAAACCAAAATAAAAGGCATAGCCATTTATAATGCCAATAGCTCAAACTCGCATAACTGCGAGACCTATTGCACTGCAAATGCTTGTTGTCCTAGGCTTTCAAGTCAATTGCACATCGAGGTACAAGAACAAGTATCCTGTTAGCCACCTTTATACACTTCATAAAATGCTATTATTTCATCCGAATTCCTCAAAATGAAATTATGGCTTTCTGACAAGTCGCTAGTGTGTCACAGATATCACAAGGCTTTGCTTTATGTGTTCCCTCATCAGAATCTCCAGGTTGCAGCAATTTTGCCCTTTCAAAACAAATGCACAAATATTGTTTTAAACGGTGTACAACGTTTTTTAAAATTGTTTTGAAGAAAAAAGTGCAAAAATCTGCATTTCTCCCGAGTGGCCCACATTTTTATGAGTATGAAAGGCAAATCATGGCAAATTTGGATATAGGACTAACACGGCAGAGGACATAAGAGCCTAAAGAGCAAACATGATTTCAATAACGCAACTTATGTTGGGCTAGATAAGAGCACATTTTCAATCAGAAGGGCACAACAAAGACAGGGAATTGATAATCTATGGTTTATCAGTAGAAAGAAAAACCGGCCTTCCATAAATCTTCTGAAATGAATCTGAAACTGTCTGCTTTTATTATCAGTTATACGCACCCTGGACAGCCAGTTTGTTTACATTCCACCACTTGCATTATAAAGTATGAATCACTCGAAATGCGGAGGCGCTGTGGGCGTTTCCATCTGTTTATGCAAAACTACTCCACAAAGTCTTAAGGGATCCCAGGCACTCACTAAGGAATGGCTAATAGGCCGGCACACCTTTAAAAAACAAAAGCTTCCAACACTATTAAAGGCCCTTCCCTGGCTTGGAAATTCATCAAGTGACGTTTCCATTTAAACTGCATCACTTCATTCTCACACAGAGTTCCCAAAAGAATTAATGGAACACTGCTGTTTCCACACATGAAACTGGCACGTGGAAGGATAAATTCCCTTGTTAGGTCAAAACGCGGCTGTCAGACACTCAAGCCCCAAAAAGCATATATGTAGGTAATTATCCGCCAACTACTTTTGATTTGTGTATAGCGCCAACTCTTAATGTGAGTCATGGATAGGAATCCAAGCCTGGGCACGTGGAAGAGACGCCAGCACTTCACTTCCTTGCGAAAAATGTGCGCACACCATCTTTTCAATAAAGTTTTTTTGGTGTATACATTCACAGAAGTGGTGTAGCCAGTGTGTCATGGCCCTTTGGGCAAAGAAGGAAATAGGATTGCATATAAGCCTCTTCATTAATTAAATAGTGTGCACACGCCCGGGCCCCAGAGAGGCTCTTCATTATAAATGAGATAACATACATCTCCACACTGTTTTCCTTTTCTTTCCTCATTGGGTCTTCCTATTATACCCCATCCTTACTGGCGCTCATCATCATCTTCTTTCTCCCCACTACCTGCACTGCTCACTTGTGTCATTGTTGTTACCTTCTCACCCCTTTCCTCCTTTTCATCTTCTAGGCTCTCCCATCATTTCAGTCCATTCATAACCACTCTTCAAGATCCCCTCATCTGGTTCTTCTTTTCTCCTCCAAGTTCTCATTCTTTCTCTCTCTAGTGATTCCCCTTCATCTCTTAAAAATCGGTTATTGTATGTAGTGTTTACGACTGCAGATGCGTCTTTTCATATCAACAACAGATTTAACAATGCACATTTTGAGTATAATAAAGGGCTACGCAGTGACCACAAGGTGACGTGTTGTGCAATAGAAAACTTGTCCTCTGATTACATACTAACTGAAAGTTACTATAAGTAATGAGTCAGTGTTTTGATCCCAGAAAGATGAGAGGCCAAGTAGGCCCTGTTAAGATTTTAGTTGGTAACTTGTTTGCTGAGGAGCACAGAATGCACAGGATGCAATATTTAGCTTATGCACAGCACCGACTTCTCATTATGTAATGCACCACTGCATACCTTTGTAAACTGATTACAGAGGCTTAGTTTTTCTGGTTCCAGGCAGTACCCCCTGGGCCTATTCCGTACATTTGAAATTTACATTTACTGCTGTAGTGTGAGAAGGCATTTCATGAAAAGGAATATAAAGTAGGGTTGCCAAAAGAAAAATGCCAGCCATGTGTTGTTTAAAGACACTGAAAGACCTCTCTTGACCCTAAATAGGGTTATAAATAAAAATGTATGTATTCATTTGTAATGTGACTTTTCTGTCTTTGTTCCCTTTAATTATCAGTCATGGATCATTCAGGCAGCCCTAAAACACAATTAAAAGTGTTTTCTATTTATATTTGCTGTTCGAAGTATGCACAGATAAGGGCTGAAAATTCGGCTTTAGGTGATGCTTATTTTTGTCCTGTAGGGGCAAATACTAGATTTCTGGGTGGTAGGGCAAAGTGGTAGGTGGTGGGCCGAGCCGCCAAGGGGGGGGGCCCCCTCCATGTGCTTTGCAGGGGGGCCCCCTCAAGTTTCGTTAAGCCACTGGCAATTGCATATAATCCTTTGTCGTGTTAACATAAAGTGTTAGGATCTTGAAAAGTAATAACTAAGGCTTGGCGGTGAACTCCGCTCGCTGAGTTTTCTGCAATCCGCTGAGCTCGTGGAGTGCAGAAAACTCCACTCTGCGTAGTGCAGCGGAGTTTTTTCTACGCTCGCGCTCGCAAACAGTAAGTTCGCAAGCGCAAACTGCCGCTCGGGTAGAATTTCTACCCGAGCGGCAGGAAAACCAGTGCGAACGGCAGTTCGCACTGCACTTCGCCACTTGTGGAACTCTGCAGAGTTTTTTTTGTCACTTCACGGAGTTCCACGAACTACGACCAGGCCTGGTAATAATGTAAAGTGTAATGTATTTAGCTCATTGCATAGAAAATGTGAAGAGTTATTGTAGAAAGTAAATGTAACTAGCAGAAAACACTAATGTGAAGAACTCATGTTGTGCAACGGACAACCATTCATTATTAAATGTGCTTATTAATTGTGTCATTTTTCATGTAGGTAGGAATATTAACTGAACATGTCTTATTTCCTATGTAATTTCAGAAAGCTCATACGCCATTTCTCTTACGTTAGCTGAATCTTGTAGGCCCGAAATGAAATTTCCCTGAAAGCTCTCGCTTTAGAATTACAGTTTGAATTTTATGTGTGCTGTGGATTTCGTTCTTTCTCACGTTTGTGTTGCAGGTGGAAGAAGCGCCCTTGTTAGTTAGAATAATGTCTTTGTGTTATTAGTTAGGCAAGGAGAGAAGGGGATACATTGTGTACTAAAACCGATAAGGAGAACTGTTGTGTTTTCACACCGGAGAAGGCCTGGGAATCTAGGTCAACATGTTGCAGTTCAGGAACCGCGCTGTCCTGTGGAAAAGTACCTATGAGACCGTGGTCGGAGCAGATGACGTGACCCACAAGGACTCTTGGGAAGATACCTGTAATATTGGGACGTTGCAAGTAGGGAAAGTAGCCAACTTGTTCTCTGCCTTTGTATTGAGAGCATCTCTGAACGAGCTGTCTCGAATAGCTTTATGCTATCAGACCCATTGATGGTGGAGATACTTCTTAGGAAGACTCCACATGCTGACACCTTTGTTCCTTTCTCTGGCGTTGCTTAAGTAGGGGTGTCATTTCAGCGTTAATGTAGGGATAGAATGATGCTTTATATTCATTGATCCTCGATGCAAGGAAATTTGGACTCTGCTTTCTGCTCCTCTGCATCCTATTTCTTGAGTTGATTGTTTTGTACATTTTGCATCTACTCAACTTTATTTGCAGATTTGGCTTTATGCTGATTCCAATGTATTTCTACACTCTCATTTTGAGGTGTCTCTATGTCCAGTTATTTTTGGCTTTTTAATAAACAAACTAACTTTACGTAGTTGTCTGTGGTTACTATGTGTCAAGAGAAATTCCTGTTGAATTGTTTGGCGTTATTAACAATTTTCTCCCCTCTACCCTTACATGCTGCAAAAAAGAACAATCGGATTGTGATTCCAGAACAAGTCCAGAACTCATGAGCTCGGCCCTTTTCAAGAGTCTTTGGGGGATCTCTCGGCACACAAGATACCAAGTGGAGGCTCCTGGTGGGGGAGGGGGGATTTCATACGAGGACTACCTTGTGGCATGGGGCAGTGTGGCCGGAAGATGAGGACTGAGAACGAGATCCACACGTGGTGGGGAGATCGGGGGATGGCGAGGTAGCTGCCTGGCACCCACTCCAGTCCTGTGGCCCTAGAGAACACTTGCAACACCGCGATCGCCCCACCACATCGCTCCATTACAGCAGGCAAGCAGCACTCGCTGGATCTGTATGCACCCTTGCCCCTGTTTAGATTTTGTAAAGATTATGTGGTGCCACTCTCGATGGCCTCATTAGGGAAAGGCCACCAGCAGGACAGAAAGTTTGGCTCTGGCTGTGCCCCGATTGTGCTACATAGGGCAGATGACTACCGGGCGCCCTGACGCTCACACTTAAGGCTACAACATTGGTAACTAATAAAAGCAAATCAACAAAATGCCATTGATAAAACCCAGGATATGCAGGCGCCATTGACAAAAGCTAACAACCAGCTGCTGCTCATGAAATTTCAAAAAAGACATTTTTTTTTTTTCAAAAAGACTTTCAGAAAGTGATCTCTGACCATAATTGCTCCCTACAAAAAACTACAACCAGAATTGACCAGATTGAAAACTCTTTGGTGGAACAGGCCCACAAAATGAATGAGCAGGAACTTTGACTTGACAAACTCAAATCGAGACAGACCTGGTTGGAGGAGAAAATGAAAGACTTGAAAAATAGGGCATGATGAAATAACATCCATATTAGAGGCCTCAACAAAGGTATCCCTGATGCTGCCCTGGAGGAGCATGCCCAAGACTTGTTCTGTCAGCTATTGCAGGTTCCCCTGGATTCAGACATGATTCTGGATCATGCACATAAAGCATATTCCTCCTTCCAGTAGGAAAAAAGGTAAAAGAGTCCATTACGGCGGCAACTAGGTCTCAACATAAGGTAGAGTTTAATGGAGATCAACTCTTGCTCTTCACAGATTTTTACCCAGCGACTTTGGTCCAAAGTTGTGAATTCAGAGAGATAATATCATATCTTCATCAAGAGAAAATACCCTACAACTGGGGTTACCCATTCCGATTACTTTTCACGAAAGACAATAAACAATACTCCACTAAAACCCTGCAAGAAGCCCGTAAAATTCTTCACCTTCTCCCAGAGAAGGTTACTCAGTATTGGGCACCTGTAACTTCCAACCGAGCTTCACTTAAAGAGTGGATGATCCAATGAACAAATAAATCTTGACGTCTACCTTATAGACTCCGCTAACGCTCTGAGAAGGACATTTATCCGCAGTATTCAGAGGACACTCAGCCCAGACATTTGGCAAACACTCAGTAACGCCAATACTGCTGTCTGGTTCACAGCTCTGTTGGGTTGATCTAACTTGTTAGACCTGGCACCATTGGCGTGGGTCTCCCTTCCATTTTTCGCTGTTGTCTCCTCTGTTTTTGCTGGTGTTAGATGCTCTGGGCGCTGTGCCACTGCCCTTCAGTGCCACAGCGCGAATGCTCCCTGTGTAAATATGACATGTGAATTGGTATATCCATGATTGGCTTATTTGGTTTACCTGTTGGTCCCTAGTAGCGTGGCCTGTGTGTGCCCAGGGCTGGTAAACCAAATGCTGCTGGTGGGCCTGCAGCGCTGGTTTGCACCACCCACAGAAGCAGCTTGTAAAGTGTGTCTCAGACCTGCCACTGCAGAGTCTGTGTGCAGTCCAGAACTGCCATCTTGGCTGTGAAGTGCACCCACTTCCCAGCCCCTGAACCTTCCCTTGGCATCATGTAAGTCACCCCTATGGTAGGGTGCATTGTATGTGTAAGGTAGGACATGCCTTGGTGTGTGTAGCATGTCCTGGTAGTGAATTACACCCAATTTCGTTTTCACTACTGTAAGGCTACCTGTTCCCCATAGGCCAGAATGGGCAGTTTGACTATTACATTCTATAGTCCTAACTGACCCCAGGAACATGGTAGAAAAACGAATTTAGTATGCCTGAGCTCAGAATAATAAAATACATCTTTTAGTGAAGTTTATTTTTATATTCTGTGTTTGAAAATACCACTTTTAGAAAGTAGGTATTTTCTTGCCTAAGCCCTCCAGTGTGCTCTGCTGTTATGTGTATTGACTGTCTGGTTTTGGAGGGACAGGGCAGGCTGAGTCAGACCTGGGTTGAATAGAGAGATCTGCATTTAGAGTATGGGGAGGGGTGGCTCCTTGACCTGAATAGGGCTGTGCCTGGAAAGGTGAATGCTGGCTCCACCTCCTACTGTGCGTCTGATGGCAGACCCCTCTTTCTGAAAGGAAGGATGCAGCCTGGTAAACAAAGTGCTCCAGGACTGAGCAGAACTGGTTCTGGCTGGGTTCAGTGACTTGTAGCTTCTGAGAACAAAGACTTTTGGGGTATAAATATCTGTGCTGAAACCCCTACAATTGGTATTGCTCCTGGACATCAAGACGAACCTCTGTCCGTGTAACTGAAGGAATCTGCAGGAGGTGACTATCCTTGTGCTTGTGTGCTGTTTCTTGGATTGGCCTGCAGTGGTTACCATTGGACTTGGAAGAAGAGGAAAAGGACTTTGAGAGAACTTTTATTAATCTTGCTAAAGCAATCACCCAAGGGCTAGGAGAGAGCTAGCCTCCTGTTGAAGTCTCAGGCACATCAGACTTCACCACCAGCCTCCTGATTCCTCCCAGCGAGGATTTCTATCTGCAGGTGAGGCTCCTGTGAGTCCCAGGGCCTCTAGTTCTACTACAGAGAAGAGAGTGCTGAAATCGTCGCTAACGCACGTTTGCGAGCCGCCACAGCCGAAAGCGCCCGGAAAATCATCGCGCTGCTGCCGCTGAGTGCTCGCAACTAAAGATCGACTCATCGCACGTTTGCGGGCCGCCAAGTGCTCGCTAACTCCAAAGATCATCGCATCGCACATTTGCGGGCTTCCAAGTGCTCGCTAACTCCAAGAGATCATCGCACCGAGATCATCGCTTCACGACATCGCTGCGCGGACGCCGGGCGTCTGCCATTTTCATCGCGTCGCATCAGGATCGTCGCTCCCTCGCGGAGCGCCATTTCTTCGCATCGCAACCTGATCGCACACGCAACAGGATCGTCGCATCGCCTCCTCCCTCGCGGCCAGGAGTCATCGCATCAACGGCCTAGCGTGCAGAAGTTTGTTGCATCGTCTCCACACGCATCAGCAGATCATCCTCCCTCGCGGCAAGGATTTATCGCATCGCCGGCCTCGCGTGCAGAAAATCATCGCTACAGCTTCTTTGCGACAATTTGTTGGTTTTGCTACGAAATCCAGGTACTTTGTAAGTAAAAGGGTCGCAGAGACCACTGCTTTGAACTGAACTCCTCTTGGCACACTTTGAACTATTTTTGCAGCATTTCAAGAGTAATCCTATTTTACAGTATTGTGGCTTTTTATTGTTATTGGTCTTGTGTTATGTCTATATATAAAGATACTTATTTTTGATAACTACTTGTGTGGTGTCCCTTTGTAGTGTTCCTCACTGTGTTACTGTGTATGGTCATAAATGCTTCACACACTGCCTCTGAGATAAGCCTAGCTGCTCGTGCTATGTTACCACAGGGTTGAGCAGGGGTTAACAAAGGGTGTGGCTCTCTTACCCTGACTTAGGAAGAAGGGTCCCTACTTGGACAGTGGCCAGCCATTGCCAACTAGAGACCCCCATTTCTAACATTGGTGGTCAGCGGTGAGGATCTGGACTTGCATTTATGATCGCATACAGTAATTATAGTGTACACTACTAGTGAGTGCAGACCATAACGCAACCAGATACGTTTTGAGTTTTTTCTGATTCTATTTTTGATTAATATTGCCAGTTATTGCCACAATGGGCAAGCCCGGATCCAATGCCTCAGAGGATCTCTCCTGGGAAGAAGAGAAATTAGAAACCTACAATGCCAAACAGCTCAAATATTTTTGCAAATGCTTCACAGTCCCTATCACAGGTCTCACTAAAAGGGAGGAGTATTACAAGGCGCTGAAGGCCTGGCTAGAAGCCAGGGATGCCCCTAAGAATATGGGAGAGCCTGTGGAGGGGGAAGAGAATGCAGGAGAGCAGCAGGGTGAGGTAGTAGATTTGGTGGGAGATAAAGCAATTTCCAGCCTGGGCACTAGTGTGTCCGCCAGGGGTCTGTCCCCAGAAGAGATGGAGGACAGGGAGAGAGATAGGCGGCATAATATGGAGATGGCTAAGCTTAAAATGGATGGTCACAGGGACCTAGAGAACAAGAAGTTAGAATTTGAGATTATGAAAATGAAACTTGAGCATGAGAGAATATTGAGGGAGTTGGAGATTAAAGCAAAGAGTGTAGAGATCTCCCCCTCTGGTGGCAGCATACCTGTAGTGCATACTGAGAATAGAGTGCATATACCCAAGGAGGTTATTAAGGATTTCCACAAAAGTGAAGATATTGGGCAATGGTTTGCCACTTATGAATTAGCCATGGTGTCCCACCGGGTCCCTGAGAAGGATTGGGGAGCGGGGCTGTGGGGACGCTTTGTGAGTGAGGGGAGGGATACCTTGTTGGACCTGCCCCAGAAAGTAGGATGGTTTATGCCCACATGAAGGAAGCGTTGATGACCCGCTATGGTTTGACCCCTGAGATGTATTGGCAGAGGTTTAGGACCTGCAAGAAGCTAGAGGGTACCACGTGGGTTGAATATGTGTCTTTTTTTGCAGAGCAATGGAACAGCTGGGTAAAAGGTAGCAAAGTAGAAACTTTTGAGCAACTTTATGATTTGATTGCATGGGAGCATTTATCTAGTAACTGTTTTCCTGAGCTATGCCAGCACCTGATTGATTGCAAGCTGACTAACCCTAGGAAGCTTGCTGAGGAGAGCGGACCGCTGGGTGAGCACCCGGGTTCGCAAGGGTCCAGTGGGAGACTTCGCCAAAGGAGGGCAGGGTCCCCAGCAGAGAAGTGGGGGGACAGGGGTAAACCGAGGGAGTTCCAAAGAGGGCCCCAAAGTAATTCCCAAGGGAACCAAGCAGTGGTGTCCCAGCCTCCCCAAGAGAAGAAGCCAGTGCCCCCGACAGGTAGGCCTGTTCAGAGGGGCCCCTTACTTGTTTTAAGTGTGGTCAAGTGGGCCACAGATACTTTGATCCCCAGTGTCCTCAGAGGGATACCAATGCACCACCCCGTGCACCACCCCGCCAGCTTGCTAGTGTAGCCCTGGGAGGGGAGGAGATGGGTGCCCAAGGTGGGTGGGATCCCGTAGAGTTGACCCTTGTCTCATTAGGAGACTTTGAGATGGTCCCTAAGCCTGCACTGCCTGATAACACTAAAAGTACAGGCAGTGGGTGACCATCAATGGCCATAAAGTGGAGGCTCTAAGAGACACAGGAGCCAGTGTAACTGCTGTCAGCTCCCGGTTGGTATCCAAAGAGCAGGTTGTCCCCCATGCATTCTACCCAGTAGTGTCCGCAGACAACTCAGAGTGCCAATGTGAGGTGGCTCAGGTTCCCCTTGAGTGGGGGGGGGGGTCTCAGGAACTCTTCAGGTAGCTGTGAGGCCCGCCATGCCTGTAGACTGTCTGTTGGGCAATGATTTAGAGAACTCCCCGTGGGCTACGGTGGAGAGGAAATCTCACTTAGAGATGTTGGGCCTGCCTGAGTGGGCGTGTGCTACCACTCGGTCCATGGCAGCCAAGGAGGGTGTTGAGAAGGACCTGGAGCCTGAGAGTATGGCCCAGATGCCTGCCTTAGAGAGAAGGGGCAGGGGGCGCGGGAAGCCGGCCCCCTTGGTTCCCACGGCCCAGGAGGGAGCAGACCCTGAGGGGGATGCCTTGGAGCCTAGCGGGGAGCAGATCACCGAACTGGGGGACCTGCCTGAGCTGACCCATTGGCAGCAGGAAGGGGGACCCACCAGGGAGGAATTTTGTGAGCAGCAAAGAGTTTGCCCCTCTCTTGAGGGTATGCGGCGACAGGCTTCAGCCCAGGCAGCAGGTGACATGACTGGTTCACATCTGATTTATTGGGAGAACAGTCTCCTGTATAGCGAGCCTAAGGCTGCTGAGCCGGGGTCAGCCCGTGTGCTGGTGGTACCCAAGTGCTTCAGAGCCTTCCTACTGGGGTTGGCTCATGACATTCCATTGGCAGGACATCTGGGGCAGACCAAGACCTTTGAGAGGCTGGTCACCCACTTTTATTGGCCCCAGATGCGCAAGAGCTCAGACACTTATTGCAGAACATGTGAGACTTGCCAGGCAAGTGGGAAGAGTGGTGGGAAGATCAAGGCCCCACTCCAGCCCTTTCCAGTTGTTAGTACCCCATTCGAGCGAGTGGGCATGCTTCTTGCCACAGATGCTGCGATGGAGGAGGAGAGTGAGCCTCTTCCTGACCTCCTGTGTGCAGGAGAGAAGGATGGGTCAGTGGAGGGTGTGGTCCTCTCCACCACACTGACCCCTGAGCAGCAGAGAGATTGTCACCAACTGTTGGGGCAATTTTCTGATTTGTTTTCCCTGGTGCCTGGTGTCACTGATTGGTGCGTCCATCAGGTGGACACCGGGGACAGTCCTCCTGTCAAGCACAAGGCTTACAGAGTGACTGACAGGGTCAGGGCTTGCATTAAGGAGGAGGTCTCCAAAATGTTTGCCCTAGGGGTGATTGAGTCCTCTAGCAGCCCCGTGGTTTTGGTACCAAAAGCTGCAACGCCTGGTGCCACACCTGAACTTAGGTTCTGTGTGGACTACCGAGGTCTCAATTCAGTCACGAAGACCGACGCGCACCCCATCCCCAGAGCTGATGAGCTCATAGATCGGCTAGGGGCTGCCCGGTACCTCAGCACGTTTGATCTGACGTCTGGGTACTGGCAGATCGCCTTAACTGATGGGGCAAAAGAGAGGTCAGCATTCACCACACCAGATGGGCACTACCAGTTCCGTGTGATGCCCTTTGGGTTGAAGAATGCCCCTGCCACCTTTCAGAGGTTGGTCAACCAGGTGTTGGTTGAGCTGGAGGATTTCAGTGCCGCCTACCTGGATGACATTGCAGTGTTCAGTTCCTCCTGGGAGGACCACTTGCGCCACCTCTGGGAAGTGTTGATGGCGCTGCGCAGAGCAGGCCTCACAGTCAAGGCCAGTAAGTGCCAGATTGGGCAGGGTTCTGTGGTGTATTTGGGACATCAGGTGGGGAGTGGCCAAGTGGCGCCCCTGCAGCCCAAGATTGAAACCATCCTGGCTTAGGAGCCCCAAGGACCCAGACCCAGGTGAGGGCCTTCTTAGGACTCACGGGTTACTACAGGAGGTTTGTCAAGGGGTATGGCAACATTGTTGCACCCTTGACTGAGCTGACTTCCAAAAAGCAGCCAAAGATTGTGAACTGGACTGACACCTGTCAGAAAGCTTTTGATGCCCTCAAGACTGCCATGTGTACAGCACCCGTACTCCAGGCGCCCGATTTTGCTAAGGAATTTATTGTCCAGACAGACGCTTCAGAGCATGGGGTGGGGGCCGTTCTGTCACAGATGAATGAGGAGGGACTAGACCAACCTGTAGCCTTCATCAGTAGGAGGTTACTTCCACGGGAACAGAGGTGGAGTGCAATTGAGCGTGAGGCATTTGCTGTGGTCTGGGCACTGAAGAAGCTGAGACCATACCTGTTTGGGACTCACTTCCGGGTTCAGACAGACCACAGGCCCCTCAGATGGTTGATGCAGATGAGGGGTGAGAATCCCAAGTTGTTGAGGTGGTCCATTTCCCTACAGGGTATGGACTTCACGGTGGAACACCGCCCTGGTACAGAACACGCCAATGCTGATGGTCTGTCCAGAGTTTTCCGCCTTAGTGATGAGAACTTCCAAGGGGATGGGTAGTTCTCCCCACATTCAGCTGGAGGGGACACGTGTTAGACCTGGCACCATTGGCGTGGGTCTCCCTTCCATTTTTCGCTGTTGTCTCCTCTGTTTTTGCTGGTGTTAGATGCTCTGGGCGCTGTGCCATTGCCCTTCAGTGCCACAGCGCGAATGCTCCCTGTGTAAATATGACATGTGAATTGGTATATCCATGATTGGCTTATTTGGTTTACCTGTTAGTCCCTAGTAGCGTGGCCTGTGTGTGCCCAGGGCTGGTAAACCAAATGCTACTGGTGGGCCTGCAGCGCTGGTTTGCGCCACCCACAGAAGCAGCTTGTAAAGTGTGTCTCAGACCTGCCACTGCAGAGTCTGTGTGCAGTCCAGAACTGCCATCTTGGCTGTGAAGTGCACCCACTTCCCAGCCCCTGAACCTTCCCTTGGCATCATGTAAGTCACCCCTATGGTAGGGTGCATTGTATGTGTAAGGTAGGACATGCCTTGGTGTGTGTAGCATGTCCTGGTAGTGATTTACACCAATTTCGTTTTCACTACTGTAAGGCTACCTGTTCCCCATAGGCCAGAATGGGCAGTTTGACTATTACATTCTATAGTCCTAACTGACCCCAGGAACATGGTAGAAAAACGAATTTAGTATGCCTGAGCTCAGAATAATAAAATACATCTTTTAGTGAAGTTTATTTTTATATTCTGTGTTTGAAAATACCACTTTTAGAAAGTAGGTATTTTCTTGCCTAAGCCCTCCAGTGTGCTCTGCTGTTATGTGTATTGGCTGTCTGGTTTTGGAGGGACAGGGCAGGCTGAGTCAGACCTGGGTTGAATAGAGAGATCTGCATTTAGAGTATGGGGAGGGGTGGCTCCTTGACCTGAATAGGGCTGTGCCTGGCAAGGTGAATGCTGGCTCCACCTCCTACTGTGCGTCTGATGGCAGACCCCTCTTTCTGAAAGGAAGGATGCAGCCTGGTAAACAAAGTGCTCCAGGACTGAGCAGAACTGGTTCTGGCTGGGTTCAGTGACTTGTAGCTTCTGAGAACAAAGACTTTTGGGGTATAAATATCTGTGCTGAAACCCCTACAATTGGTATTGCTCCTGGACATCAAGACGAACCTCTGTCCGTGTAACTGAAGGAATCTGCTGGAGGTGACTATCCTTGTGCTTGTGTGCTGTTTCTTGGATTGGCCTGCAGTGGTTACCATTGGACTTGGAAGAAGAGGGAAAAGGACTTTGAGAGAACTTTTATTAATCTTGCTAAAGCAATCACCCAAGGGCTAGGAGAGAGCTAGCCTCCTGTTGAAGTCTCAGGCACATCAGACTTCACCACCAGCCTCCTGATTCCTCCCAGCGAGGATTTCTATCTGCAGGTGAGGCTCCTGTGAGTTCCAGGGCCTCTAGTTCTACTACAGAGAAGAGAGTGCTGAAATCATCGCTAACGCACTTTTGCGAGCCGCCGCAGCCGAAAGCGCCCGGAAAATCATCGCGCTGCTGCCGCTGAGTGCTCGCAACTAAAGATCGACTCATTGCATGTTTGCGGGCCGCCAAGTGCTCGCTAATTCCAAAGATCATCGCATCGCACATTTGCGGGCTTCCAAGTGCTCGCTAACTCCAAGAGATCATCGCACCGAGATCATCGCTTCACGACATCGCAGCGCGGACGCCAGGCGTCCGCCATTTTCATCGCATCGCATCAGGATCGTCGCTCCCTCGCGGAGCGCCATTTCTTCGCATCGCAACCTGATCGCACACGCAACAGGATCGTCGCATCGCCTCCTCCCTCGCGGCCAGGAGTCATCGCATCAACGGCCTAGCGTGCAGAAGTTTGTCGCATCGTCTCCGCACGCATCAGCAGATCGGCGCATCATCCTCCCTCGCGGCAAGGATTTATCGCATCGCCGGCCTCGCGTGCAGAAAATCATCGCTACAGCTTCTTTGCGACAATTTGTTGGTTTTGCTACGAAATCCAGGTACTTTGTAAGTAAAAGGGTCGCAGAGACCACTGCTTTGAACTGAACTCCTCTTGGCACACTTTGAACTATTTTTGCAGCATTTCAAGAGTAATCCTATTTTACAGTATTGTGGCTTTTTATCGTTATTGATCTTGTGTTAAGTCTATATATAAAGATACTTATTTTTGATAACTACTTGTGTGGTGTCCCTTTGTAGTGTTCCTCACTGTGTTACTGTGTATGGTCATAAATGCTTCACACACTGCCTCTGAGATAAGCCTAGCTGCTCGTGCTACGTTACCACAGGGTTGAGCAGGGGTTATCAAAGGGTGTGGCTCTCTTACCCTGACTTAGGAAGAAGGGTCCCTACTTGGACAGTGGCCAGCCATTGCCAACTAGAGACCCCCATTTCTAATATAACTGGTCAAGGCTTTTGACATCGATAAGTGTTATTCTGTTTTATGGTTTGTCTTGAGGGGGAGGAAGAGGGTTATGTGAATCCTCGGAATGCTCTTGCAACTTATTACTGTGTTTGATATGCCTCTAACCAAAATTTCTTATTGACAACGACAAAATCCCAAGGGATCGTGAGCCTATAACAGGAAGCTGCACCACCATTTTACCCTTCCCTTATAATTCTCATAAATAATTTCCCTGTGACTGGATATTCCCCTTTACATATGTTTAAATAAGTCCCCATTTATTTGACATGGCGATGTCATGTTGTACCAGTTTGGGCTTGTTACTTCTGGTTATGGTTTCGTGTTGTTTATACATTCAAAAATTACACTGGGGACCACTGGGGACATTGCTCTCCTCACATCATCAGATATCCCAGACCAACCTCTCAGTGCGCTATACACCTGAATTTGTTGAAGACACTATAATGCACCTGGAATGGCGAGAAACAGAGTTAGACAAAGCCCCACACTACGTACCATCTCTGAGCATATTTAGAATGGCTTAATAATTAATGCATTATTATTTGCCACCCTAAATATACATGGGCTTAACTCACCCATGAAGTGTGGGACGCTTCTTTAGTGGGTCCGCCACAAAGAAGTAGATTTGTTGCTGCTTCAGGAAACACTCTTGGTGAAAGGCACTGTTAGGCTCCGCTCCTATTAGCTTCCCACGCAGTTTCACACCACGGCAACTCACAAAACTAAAGGAGTAGCGATATTACTGAGACAAAGCTTATCTTTTACTTTGCATAACAAATTAGTAGACAGGGAGTGCAGATTTTTGGGTCTCCATTGTACAACTGGGAACACATTACTCACACTAAGCTCGGTATATGTTCCAAGGACCACAAACACCAACTCTAGAACGTTTCTTTCTCCAGGGTTGCCATGTTCTGCAAGGGATGGCTGGTGATAGGATGAGACTAAAATGTTGAGAGAAATCCCTTATATGATAGCTCATCACTGGGAGACTCCAATACACAGAAATTGAAGATTTATCCCTTATTGACTTTTCGAGAGTCTAACACAAGGGAGAACAGGACTATACTCCAATGTCCACAGAACCTACTCTAGGTTGGACTATTTCCTACTCGATGACAGGTTGTCCCCCAGCTGCAAGACAAAGGTATTAATGCAAAAGTTCTATCTGACCACTTAGTGGTATTAATGCAACTGAATTTGGCACTCCCCTCGAGACCATAACATAACTAATGGATGGTCAATGAAATTGCCTTTCAAGACATGGCTCTGAGGGAGTCCATTTGCAAAAATATTGAAACTTATTTTATGGTTTAAATCTATTTTTATTGTTATTTCACACCTTCATAGCATTACATTGTACATGTCAGTATTCACAAGGAAATCGAGAGCAACATCAGAGGCATGACTTATTTCAAAACAATGAATAACATATAAACCTCCCCCCCCACTCCCCCAACCCACCCCGTTCCATTCATTTATCACTTAGCTATGTCCAGATTGGGCCTGTGTGATACCTTGTGTGCCATCATCCTGTCCGGTCTGTATTGTATCCATGAGTCACAATATCCGTAGATATCGGGGGCATGTCAGCTCTCGAAACTCTTGGGAGAGTAATGCCAAGAAGGGGGCCCAAGCAGTGCTAAACATATCTCCTCGACCGGTGAGTGTTCAAGTGAGTCTCTCCATCCCCTAGACTCCCCACAACCTGTGCAACCACCCCAAGTGAGTCGGTATATTGGCCGTCCCCCACGTTGAGAGGATGATCTGATGAGCCGCGCTCAACGCTATCACTATTTGCCGTCCTCTACGGGAAGATAGGGAAAGGTTAGCGAGTTGGGGAGGCCCAGCAGTGTATACAACGGGAACCTAGGCAGCTGTGTAGAAAGATGGGTGTCGATGTCGTTTAGGACAGAGTCCCAGAATGATGTTATTTTGGTGCATTCCCAAAGAATGTGGGTAAGAGTGCCCCTCTCCCCGCATTGCCGCCAACATACATTACTGCAGGCCGTGTTACCCCGATGGAGCTGCACTGGGGTGAGATATCAATAAGACGTCATTTTCATGGCTGTCTCTTTGCCAGCAATGTTCGCTGTCGTAGACCGAGCCCTGTGATAGATGTCTGCCCACTCCTTTTGTGACAGTTGGCGCCCCAATGCAGTTTCCCAACGGTGTTGGGCTGGGCTTTTGTCAGCTGGTTGCGCGGGACGCAGAAGGACATATAACTCTGACAGAAGGCGTTTATCAGAGTGTTAACTTACGAGCCACTTCTCATAGGGGGATAATGTCCTCTCCACTCCGTGTCTCATTGTAGGGTGTAGTAACCAGTGTCGAATCTGACAATATCTAAAGCGTTCGTCTTCCGGGATGGCGTAGTCCTTTTTAAGGACATCAAAGGGTATAGGGCCCTCCAGATCGAAGAAGTGCCCCGCTGCCTTACAGACTGCCCCCCTCCATGTGCAAAAGGACGGACCCATCCCTGGTGGAAGGCCGGATTGTCAACAACTGGTGTTAGAGGAGACGGATAAGTGGTAAGTTGCCCTCTGCTCGTACAGCCATCCCACACCTTCAAAAGGGAGCAAGTGACTGGGGAGATATATAGACTGGGCGCCCGACGCTTGCAATGTAGAAATGGGACTTTTCTCCCGTGAGGTCCCGGCAAGGGCCCTGTCCATGAAGAGCCAATGTTTCTCTGACTCTGTCCTGGACCATTCAACAAGATATCGCAGCTGTGCTGCTTGAAAATAACTGAGAAGGCAAGGCATCCCCAGTCAGCCCTCCGTCACAGGGAGCTGGGAGCGTTCCCTACTCATCCTGGGTCTTCTACCTGCCCAAACGAAGCGGTGAAAGGCCGGCTGCATAGTTGATATTATCCCTGTAGGGGGAGAGAGGGGCAGGGCCTGGAAGAGGAAGAGTATTCTTGGCAGAGTAGTCATTTTTAGGGCCGCGATGTGGCCTCACATCAAAAGTGGGTTGTGTCTCCATCGCTCTAGGTCAGCGCACACCCTCTCTGCCATTTCACGATAATTAACCTCATTTGTGCGTTCTAGGGTAGAGCAGAGTTGGATACCTAAGTAGAGAATAGGCCCTGCCGCCCAACTTACCACACATGTGCGTTGCAGGTTCTCTATTGCTTCCTGGGTGACAGAGATATTTAGCACTTGAGACTTATGGACATTCATGCGGAACCCAGAGGCCGCTCCGAATTCCCCCATCTCCCTCAAGAAGTGAGGTAGACTCTCTTGGGGGGTCGTCTAACATGACCATTATATCATCAGCATACAGGCTGATCCGGTGTTCCTCTCCCCCAAAAGGGATTCCCTTGATGTCAGGGTGATCCCTCACCCGCTGTGCAAAAGGTTCAATGTATAAAGCAAAAAGGAGGGGGGAGAGGGGGTAGCCCTGCCGAGTACCACGTCGGATGGAAAAGTTGTCGGAGCTGTGCCCATTTACTCTCACCGCCGCCATTGGGGACCTATATCCACTCAGAACCCATGCTTTAAAACTTTCTCCAAATCCAAAGTGCGCTAATGTTTCGCTCAGGAATGGCCAGTGCACTCGGTCAAATGCTTTCTCAGCATCGACCACGAGCAGCATGCTAGCCCCTTCCCTGCGGTGGGCCTTATCAATGGTCGTAATAGGCGCTTTGCGTTATCTGCACATTGTCTCTGAGGCACGAACCCCGCTTGGTCTGGGCCTATCAATCCCTGCATGAGAGGGTTTTAACCTAGCTGCCAGGATACCCGTGAATAATTTCACATCCGTGTTGAGGAGGGATATGGGACAGTAGTTAGCGCATGACCGCCTGTCTTTTCCGGCCTTAGGAATGACCACTATTGCCGCTTCCTGCATAGATGGTGGGAGGTGGGACGTGTTTTCGATATCATTGAAGAGGCGAGTGAGAATCGGGGCCAACTCTGGACAGAAGGATTTATAAAACCCCGAAGAGAAGCTGTCTGGCCCCGGGGCTTTCAGGAGCTTCTGTCTGGAAATAGCCGAGATGACCTCCTCAATGCGAAATGGGTCTTCCAAGGAAGCTGCTTGAGCTTCCGTTAAACGAGTGGTCCCTGCTTGGCTCAAGTATTGAGAGGGGGCATCGGGAGGAATAGCCTGGTCTGTGTATAAGGACGCATAGTATTCCCTAAACTGCGCTGCAATCTGGGCGTCTTCTTTTATCTCCTTTCCAACTCCCGATAGGAGCTCGTCCACATTAGCGGACTGTCTCTGGGCTTGGAGTTTGGTCGCCAAAAGCCTCCCACATTTATTCCCATTGACATAAAAGGAGTGCTTTAACCTGAGTAGTGAGTACCCAGCTCTATCTAGATCTAAGCTTGCCAATGGTTTCGGCGTGGTCTCCAGTTGGTGCCATATTCAGGGGTGATGCATATCCTCTAGTTCTCTAACCTTTCCTTGGAGTTCCTCCCTTTTAATTTTACGTTGACGATTTTCAGCCGCCGAGATTGCTATAATTTCCCCTCTAATGACTGCCTTTAAGGTGTCCCATAAGGTAGCTAGTGACATGTCAGGGTATCATTAAGCTGGATATAGTCTCGTATTGCATTCTGAATTTGCGCTACCGCCGCTGGTTTTTGTAAAGAGTTTCCCTGAGTCTCCATTGTTTCCTCCCCTCTCTCTGTGCAGGATTTTGTATCTCCAGTAATAAAGCTGAGTGATCTGAAAGGAATTTGGGTTCGATCTCCACTGATCGTGTGAGTTGTTGTATGTCGTGTGTTCCTAAGAAGTAATCCAGGTGGGCATAGGTCTTATGAGCATGCGAGAAAAATGTGGTCGTCTCGTGTTTGGGGATGTGAGGTCCTCCACATGTCTATCAGACCCACCTCTCTCAGCCAATCTCTCCCCTGCTCAGACAGTGCACCCGCCTGGTGCCAGAGCGGTCCAGTAAGTTATTAAAGACAACATTGAAGTCTCCACCAATTAAAACTAAACGGTCCTGAGATGTAAGTGTCTCCCCGATTGCCGTTCGAAGGAATTGCTCTTGCCCTTCGTTTGTGCATATAGAGAACCCAATGTAATGTTTCGTGTCCCCAATTGTATCTGGTACACCAGAAGGCGACCTTTGAGTTCAACAAGTTTGGGCCAATTGTACCCCGAAAACTTTGCGCAAAGAGTATTGCCACCCCTGCTGCCTTACGCCCCGTGGAGGAGAAGCACTGATGCGGAAATGCTCTACATTTGAGTAGGTGAGAGTCCCTCACAAGAAGCTGAGTCTCCTGCAGGAGGCAAATATCGCCCCGGAATTCTCAAGATAAGATGGCCTTTCTTTTAACTGGGTTGTTTAGTCCCTTTACATTAAAGGAAAGTACCTTTAGAAAATCACCTAAGGACATAATTTGGTTGTGCTAGGTTATTGTGCATATCCCCGCTACCTTGTTGGTCAGTGTAGTGGGCGACTATGTGGACGACTTCCCCACTGTGCAGGGACCGGTGTGGGTTGGCTGCAGCTGTTACTAAGACTATCACCCATCGCGTTAGTGTGAATTGGTACTGAACTAACAAACATTTGAATAAAAATAAAAGAAAAACCTTTCAAACAAGTCTCTGGGAGAGGTGGGTCTAGAGAGACGATTCCCACCACTCCTGGAGTAAGACAAAGGATGGGGTCCAAGGTGGCCAAGTCCCCTCCCTCCGTGACCTCTGTGGACTCTAGACGTGCGTCATCGTTCATTATGATTTAAGATCAGTCTCATCCGTGTGGCCCTGCGATGAGTCCCGAACCAGACTCTCCAGAACTGCTTTTCTTTCCAGGGCTATTGTGGCTGAGTCAGGCTTGGTGAGTCCTCTGCCCCGCAGTCTATACCTCCACCTCGCATGCCCGCCAGACCCAGATCTCGTACTCGACCTGTTCCCCTCAGGGCTTTTGGGAGGATCCATCCAGAGAAGAGTATAGGCTTCTTTAAGGGAACGAATTTGATGGGTTTTCCCTTTCCAGCCAAATATCAATCAGAAGGGATGTCCCCAAGCGTAGGAGGTATTGTGTTCTCTAAGGTAGGCAGTCACTGGACGGAACTCCTTCCTTTTCTGCAGAGTGATCACTGAGAGATCCTGATAAATCTGAAGTGGCTGCCCCCGAAATTGAACCTGGTTAATGTCTCTTGCCTTTCGGAGGATTCACTCCTTCAGGGGGAAGCTATGGACGCATGCTAGAATGTCAGGTGGGGGCAGATGAGCAGCTCAGCTCTGGGTGGCCCACGGTGGGCCCACCCGGTGGACTCTGTCTAGTCTAATATCCGAGGCCTTCGCATCTCCCAGAATCTGCGCAAAGAGTTCAGACATGTACTCCTCCACACTACCCGCCTCTGCAGCCGTTGGAACATTCCGGATACGAATGTTGTTGCGTCTCAATCGATTTTCAAGATCCTCTGCATGTGATTGCAGGTCTATCTGCTGTTCCGTAAGGTGTATGAGTTCTTGTCTGAGCCGCTCCAGCTCCTCATCCCTGGTGATTTCATGGTTCTCTAAAGCGTCTACTCTATCTCCCATTTCCGATAGCTCCTTCCTTACCCCTTGTAGGTCATGCGCCAGGTCAGAATTGATCAATTTTAGATCTTCTCACAGGGACGAGGATAGAGCGTCCATATAAGACCTTGTAACTGGTGCATTCCCTCCTTCGTCTTCGATCGGGAGTGATGGACCTCCGGTGGCTCCAGAGACATCCATCGTGGTCGGGACAGGCTGCTTAATGAGCATGTCTTTCACAGAACAATCTTTTTTAACCCTGGGGGTTGTCATTTCTGTTCCTGCCCATGCCGGTCAGTGGGCAGTACATACGTGCAGGCCCCTAGTGCTTATAGTGCAGAGGTTGGTAGGTCCAAGTGGCTCCTGTGTCAGCAGGAAGGTATGCAGCCCTGAGGAGGTAGGCGTCAGCTGGACCCTCTAAATAAGGGGGTGTCCTGCGTCCGGTGAGGTCTGGGTCATTCTGATTACCCAGGTTTCTAATGGGGAGGGAAAGAAGCCAGCTCAAGACAGGCTCCAGGGCGGCAGCAAGAGCAAAAAAAGAAATAGTATCAGCTGAGTAGCCCTCTAAGGATGACAGGTTAAAGCCTCAGTGGGGTCAAAGGGGCACACAAGCTCAAGCCGGGGGTCCATAAGGCCAGTATATCAGGGAAGCTGGGATGGGTTGTGCCGTGGCTCGCCGAGCTGGAGAGCAGCCGAGGAGTTATAGGAAGCAAGAGTCCAACAGGGCCACAGGCGCGAGGGCCAGGCTCCGGCCCAGGGGCGGGGGCGGGGAATGGGGACCAGATCCTGCTGCGCGATCCCACAGCCGATCGCCTCTCACCTCAGTTATGTAGTCGGAGTCCCACAGGGCCCGCCAGTCGTGGAGGCTCGACAAACCCAAGGCTGCTAGGTGATGTTGTCCCAGTGCATGTCCTGCACTCCCCCACTCCATCGATGTCACCCGGGGGCCAGGCGTAGTAGTTTTGTGCCTGCATGGGCAATGCGATCAAGGCAGCAGTAGGAGCCCCCAGACAGTTACAGTGTGTCCTGGAGGGGCCGGTGGGCAGGCCCCTCAACAACAGCCGGTGTCACCTCAGTAGGGCCCAGTCCAGGGACCCGCATCACGGGAGCAAATGTTGGTGGGGCCGCTGGCTTAGGCAAGGCCGCCGCCTACAGGCAGCAGCTCGGTGGGCCCTAGAGCAGCTCAGGGCCGTGTGCTTCTTGCCGGGCCGTTGCACCCGCTCATGTTCCTGGGGGCCCCAGCGGGACACCGAATAGATCCTCTGTCAGGGTCGGGAGACGGGCGCTCCCAAGCGGGGGGATCCGCCCCAGCAAACAATGGCGCCACAGGAAGCAGGGCCTCGGGCCGGCGCTCTCGGGAGGGCCATTGCGGGCGGCATCAGCAGAAGCTCAGGTCCATCTCCCCCCCAGCGGAGAGAGAGGAGGCAGTCGCAGGGATCTCTAAAGAGCGGGCGGATCCCCAGGAGCCTCTGGTGGACCGCGATCTGTTCCATGGCTTCGCGACGGACCTCAAAATGGTGGACGCCGCTCCGCGCAGACCCTTGCAGCAGCCAGAGAGTCGTTCCGCCAAAGCGAAGAGCAGTCTCTCCGTCTCCCACACTGCCCACAGGTACTCGGCGGTCAGGCAACCATCGGTGGGGGGGTCAACAGGCCCGAAACCCGAGAGTATGCTGATAAAGGCAGCGGAGGAGCAGAGACACGAAAAGACACGTCTCATTCCATTAGCGGCTTGGCCACGCCCCCCTGAAACTTATTTTAAAGAAAATGATAATGGTGATGTGGAGTGGAGTGGAGTGGAATACTATATTGGATGTCAGTAAGGCGGTCATTATAAGGGAGTTAATCTCCCAAACTGTTTGTTTTACCCGTTTATCTGCCCAAAGAAATGCTGGTGTAGAAAGTCGGATACAGGAACTAGACTTGAACTTAAACATAAACAAGGTGGTTCTCAGAGGGTATATCGTGATCTGCGGAAAGGAAGGAGAGAGCTGGAACCGTTTTTGATGAAAGACACTGCCAACAAATTGCTTTATACAAACCAATACTATGAGAAGGGCAATAAGACAGACAGGTTATTAGCCTTTAAATTACGTAAAATACAAACTAGAAACTTATTGCCTCTATCCAAGATGGGGAAGGACACTTGCATATGAAGGTACCAGTCATAAGGAGGGTGTTCCATAAATTATCTACCGCAATCTACACAGCTCAACATCTAGATGAAGTGACTCAGAACCATTATCTGGACTTTCTCTAATATGGAGGACCTCGATTTTTTGGTGGTGGAGAACCCTATTACCATTGGCGAGGTTAAGGTCTTGATTAAACGACTCAAAAACAATAAGTCATGGGGCCTGGATGGATTGTCTGTGTCCTTTGACAAGGCATGTATGAATATAATGGCTCAACAACTAACAACTCTTTTCAATTCTTTCCTCCAAACTGGAAAGCTCATGTAAACGATGACAGAGTTCACCATTGCCCTATTATTGAAATGAGGAAAGGACCCGACACTCTGCGGCTCTCATAGCCTGATGGCACTCTTAAATTTCGACACAAAGATTTTTACATTATTTTCACTGTCACGCATTTGAAATATCTGGCCACTACTAGTTTCATCGGAACAGTCAGGCTTTATCAAAAATAGGCACACAGTTGTTAACACTGTGTTGGCGTTTAACCTGATTAATGCCTCAGAAAAACAAAGAGCTCGAATGGCCCTTCTCTCGCTCGATGTGCAGGAGGCCTATGAAAGAATCGACTGGAGGCTCATAAGGAATGTCTAGATTCAGACAGGCATGGTGCTTAATCTCATCAAATATATTATGGCGAATTTTGTCAACCCCACAGCACAACTGAAAGTAAATGGCGAACACTATGACAGAATAGACTTGACTAGAGGGACAAGACAGGGGTGGCCCCTTTTTCCATTAATCTTCGCCCTCTCCATGGAACCCCTCCTGCAAAAAACTCTTGCTGAACCCATCATTAAATGCCTTCTCCTCACCCAAAAGAATATAAAACGGCATTGTTTGCCTATGATGTTCTCTGCTATATAACTGAACCAGGAACTCCAATCCCTGCCTTGGTCCAAGAACAGTTCGCACCGGCCTCTGGCTTTAAGATGTAGTACTCTAAATCCTCAGCTATAGGCATCTCTGATCCCCGGGGCAAATCCAAACGAGTGCTTCGGGTTTCATTGAGAAGAGCAGTGACTATGTTGCTTAGGCATTGTTTTGACAAAGAAAACAGAGCATACCTTTGCAGCTAAGAGTCCTCCTTTACTCAATGTTCTATATAAAGATTCATATAGATGGAGGAAGTTAGAAATATCATGGCTGGGTCGAGTAGCCAGCATCAAAATTAACTTCCTCCCCAGACTTTTATAGGTCATCCAGACACTCGCACTTAGCTGTTCTAAAAGTGTGCTTCAACAGATCCAGAATAAACGTCTTGCTTTTATAACCTAGAGTTCTAGGCTTCTTCTCTCTAGGAACCCAACGGATGGTGGTATGGGGCTCCCCAACATTGCCGGTTATGCATTAGACACTCAACTGCCACCAGCATTGGACTGGCACCAAACCAGTGGCGTAACGAAACTTGAGGGGGCCCCCCTGCAAAGCACATGGAGGGGGGCCCCCCCCTGGCGGCTCGGCCCACCACCTACCACCCAGAAATCTAGTATTTGCCCCTACAGGACAAAAATAAGCATCACCTAAAGCCGAATTTTTAGCCCTTATCTGTGCATACTTCGAACAGCAAATATAAATAGAAAACACTTTTAATTGTGTTTTAGGGCTGCCTGAATGATCCATGACTGATAATTAAAGGGAACAAAGACAGAAAAGTCACATTACAAATGAATACATACATTTTTATTTATAACCCTATTTAGGGTCAAGACGAGGTCTTTCAGTGTCTTTAAACAACACATGGCTGGCATTTTTCTTTTGGCAACCCTACTTTATATTCCTTTTCATGAAATGCCTTCTCACACTACAGCAGTAAATGTAAATTTCAAATGTACGGAATAGGCCCAGGGGTACTGCCTGGAACCAGAAAAACTAAGCCTCTGTAATCAGTTTACAAAGGTATGCAGTGGTGCATTACATAATGAGAAGTCGGTGCTGTGCATAAGCTAAATATTGCATCCTGTGCATTCTGTGCTCCTCAGCAAACAAGTTACCAACTAAAATCTTAACAGGGCCTACTTGGCCTCTCATCTTTCTGGGATCAAAACACTGACTCATTACTTATAGTAACTTTCAGTTAGTATGTAATCAGAGGACAAGTTTTCTATTGCACAACACGTCACCTTGTGGTCACTGCGTAGCCCTTTATTATACTCAAAATGTGCATTGTTAAATCTGTTGTTGATGTTGATATGAAAAGACGCATCTGCAGTCGTAAACACTACATACAATAACCGATTTTTAAGAGATGAAGGGGAATCACTAGAGAGAGAAAGAATGAGAACTTGGAGGAGAAAAGAAGAACCAGATGAGGGGATCTTGAAGAGTGGTTGTGAATGGACTGAAATGATGGGAGAGCCTAGAAGATGAAAAGGAGGAAAAGGGGTGAGAAGGTAACAACAATGACACAAGTGAGCAGTGCAGGTAGTGGGGAGAAAGAAGATGATGATGAGCGCCAGTAAGGATGGGGTATAATAGGAAGACCCAATGAGGAAAGAAAAGGAAAACAGTGTGGAGATGTATGTTATCTCATTTATAATGAAGAGCCTCTCTGGGGCCCGGGCGTGCGCACACTATTTAATTAATGAAGAGGCTTATATGCAATCCTATTTCCTTCCTTGCCCAAAGGGCCATGACACACTGGCTACACCACTTCTGTGAATGTATACACCAAAAAAACTTTATTGAAAAGATGGTGTGCGCACATTTTTCGCAAGGAAGTGAAGTGCTGGCGTCTCTTCCACGTGCCCAGGCTTGGATTCCTATCCATGACTCACATTAAGAGTTGGTGCTATACACAAATCAAAAGTAGTTGGCGGATAATTACCTACATATATGCTTTTTGGGGCTTGAGTTTCTGACAGCCGCGTTTTGACCTAACGAGGGAATTTATCCTTCCACGTGCCAGTTTCATGTGTGGAAACAGCAGTGTTCCATTAATTCTTTGGGGAACTCTGTGTGAGAATGAAGTGATGCAGTTTAAATGGAAACGTCACTTGATGAATTTCCAAGCCAGGGAAGGGCCTTTAATAGTGTTGGAAGCTTTTGTTTTTTAAAGGTGTGCCGGCCTATTAGCCATTCCTTAGTGAGTGCCTGGGATCCCTTAAGACTTTATGGAGTAGTTTTGCATAAACAGATGGAAACGCCCACAGCGCCTCCGCATTTCGTGTGATTCATACTTTATAATGCAAGTGGTGGAATGTAAACAAACTGGCTGTCCAGGGTGCGAATAAATGATAATAAAAGCAGACAGTTTCGGATTCATTTCAGAAGATTTATGGAAGGCCGGTTTTTCTTTCTACTGATAAACCATAGATTATCAATTCCCTGTCTTTGTTGTGCCCTTCTGATTGAAAATGTGCTCTTATCTAGCCCAACCTAAGTTGCGTTATTGAAATCATGTTTGCTCTTTAGGCTCTTATGTCCTCTGCCGTGTTAGTCCGATATCCAAATTTGCCATGATTTGCCTTTCATACTCATAAAAATGTGGGCCACTCGGGAGAAATGCAGATTTTTGCACTTTTTTCTTCAAAACAGTTTTAAAAAACGTTGTACACCGTTTAAAACAATATTTGTGCATTTGTTTTGAAAGGGCAAAATTGCTGCAACCTGGAGATTCTGATGAGGGAACACATAAAGCAAAGCCTTGTGATATCTGTGACACACTAGAGACTTGTCAGAAAGCCATAATTTCATTTTGAGGAATTCGGATGAAATAATAGCATTTTATGAAGTGTATAAAGGTGGCTAACAGGATACTTGTTCTTGTACCTCGATGTGCAATTGACTTGAAAGCCTAGGACAACAAGCATTTGCAGTGCAATAGGTCTCGCAGTTATGCAAGTTTGAGCTATTGGCATTATAAATGGCTATGCCTATTATTTTGGTTTATAAAACATAAATAAAAGATATTGTCATTGGCAATAGCTTAAACTCGCATAAATGTGAGACCTATTGCATTGCAAATGCTTGTATTATATGCGGGCGAATTTCCTTCAGGTGTATGACCGGCATGAGAGCATGGATGGAGAGTTGGTTAAGTATGTACTGCCCTATGGATATCGTGCGCACAATTAGTGGCTGAGAAATGCCAAATAATGTAACAATATTGTGTCCTTCCTTTATTGTGGTGATGTTTAGTGGCTGTGTTAAAGTAGCACCGCAAACTTCGTCATAATAGGGTAACGTTCATTTACTTCATTACTTATTGTTCTGCATTTAAATTAAAACCCCGGGAGCACAACAGCACACGGGAGCACGTTTGATTTTCCATTCCGGTTTTATCCCCCCACTTAGCTCGTGTAACTTAACTGCCTTCCTGGCCTCCTTTAGCAACCGCCCAGCGCTGCTGCTAAGTAGCTAAACATGGCGTGATTCATGCTCTCCGGCCCGCGTTTGAAAATAGTCTATGCTGGCTGCGTGCAATGCATGTTTCTGTTCTGCGTGCAATGCATGCATGTTTCTTCTGTGAACACATATCTGTTGGGTACTGGACTGGGAATGATCAATGATGATGTAATCGAGGGAGGCTAAGAAGCAAATGAACAGACAGGGAGTTGAGCATACGACACTATGTTTTACTGTTATTGCTGGCCTGGCCCCACCATGATGCCCTCCCTGACTCCAAATTATCCGATGACCGCCACCCACTGAGACTCAGACGGTCGTCCTGCCACCACCAATGACCCACTCCAGCCTACTAGGCTCAGACACAGAGTAGACTCACGAGACCGGAGGGCTGGGCTGGGCCTGGCCTGGCCTGCAGGCAGCTTCAGAGGTAGGCGCGAGGCGGGCCGGGCAAGCAGCAGAAGGCAGGGGCGGGGCTAGTAATAAATTAAAATTAATTCAAATTATGGCCGGTGACGGATTTCGGACAGTCCTGCGTAGGAGCGTGGCTGGGTCCTGGGATACCACACCTTAGTCTGTCTCACGCGCACTTTTAATTGCGCGCGCTCAATGCGCATGTCTTGAGAAATTCAATCAGGGCATTGGTCACCCTGCCCCACCCTGGAGAACGCGCAGACGCGTCGTGGAAACAACTGCGCGCCGCGCGTACCCACCCTGACCCACCATTTAATTTAAAAAGCCTCCATTCATTAATGAAGAGCGGGTGAGCCTCTGAGGCCCGTCCGAGCATGCGCACGCACCATTTAATTAATGATTGATCATTGATGATGAGCCTCTGATGCTCGGCAGGGGCCCAGGCGTGCAATGCATGCCTTGCGCATAATTTAATTTATTAAGAGGCCGGGGCCGGACGTGCCGTGCGCACTGCGCACCATTCAATTCACGGTAAAGACGTAAAGGGGCCCCTGGTGCGCGGGGGCCCCCCCACAACGCGGGGGCTGCGGGGGCCTGTGTTACGCCCCTGCACCAAACCCCTTCCTCACACTCAGCTCTGAAGTTGAGCGATATTATGGCTGGATTCCCATGCTTTATGACCTGTGGTTACCATGCACATACACACTGAAATAGGCTACACTGCTTTGCTCTACTAACATTCTGTTAGACTACTCAGAGACACTTTCTTGTAAACAAAGCATGACCACGTTCCCCTCTCCCATGACTCCAATCAACAAAAATCCAGTCTTCCCACCCAGGGTAACAGATCCGGCCTTCACATGTTGGAATGATGGGATTCCAATTCGCTTGGGTGATCTCTACGAGGAGGGGACAGTTTTGGATAGAGGCACTTGTTTGGGCAGTTTCATGTACAACCACATGATGAATACACGGTGGTACAGTTGCTGCACTGAGTAAGGGATAGGCAGGTGAAATTAAAAGCAAATACAAACTAAACCCCACAAGAGAATTTGGTTCACAGCAAGACTAGGAAAAAGGGGACATCTCTCCTGTACACAATAATAAACCACCTCCACACAAAACACCACCGTCATACATACCAGCCAGGAGTAGTGATTTGGAGCAGGAGATGTCGGAGCAGACCTGGTAGAAGTTGTGGGCTAGGGCATCAAAATCATCTATATGCGTTCAGCATAAGAAAAATGCATATAAAATCCTCACCTGATGGTACTTCACTCCAGCCTGCTGAAAGGCGATGGGAGGTGAATCAGAGCTGTGTTGGGAGGGTTGCTGGGAGAGGAGGGAAATGACAGGTAAGTGGTGGTGTTGCCCAAAGATCCGCACATACTGGGAGGAGGTGCTTCACATGGTAAAAGCAATGACGGGAACAAAACTTCCATTGAATCCTTCCATTCTATTGCTTGGGGCCTCTGGTGATGACTCAATCTACCCACTCATTACTCCAGTGGGCAAGCTCATTATTTGCTGCTGGGGGTTCAGCTGTCACTTGGCACTTCTCGTAAAAAGAGCTAGCTCCCTTTCTTCACGTTTGATGGATGAAGGTTTGGCCAGTTTATGTGAAAGAGAGGCTGTTAGACCTGGCACACTGGCGTGGGTCTCCATTCCATTTTTTGCCTTTGCTTCCTGTGTTTTGCTGTGTGTTGGACTCCATTTTTGCTGGTCTAGATGCTTTGGGCACTTTGCCACTGCTGTTCAGTGCCAAAGTGCAAGTTCTCCCTTTTGTAAATTGTTGTAATGGATTAGTGTTTCCATGATTTGGCTATTTGATTTACTTGTCAGACCCGAGTATAGTGCACTGTGTGCGCCCGGGGCCTGTATATCAAATGCTGCTATTGGGCTGCAGCACTGATTGTGCCACCCACAGAAGCAGCCTGTAAAATGTAACTCTGGCCTGCCATTGCAGAGCCTGTGTGCATTCTGGCACTGCCATGTCCACTTGGCAAGTTCACCCACTTGCCAGTCCCTAAACTTCCCTTTTCTACATATTAGTCACCCCTAAGGTAGGCCCAAGGTACCCCTGTGGGCAGGGTGCATTGTATGTGAAAGGTAGGACATGCCCTGATGTGTGTGGCATGTCCTGATAGTGAAATACTGCCAATTTCGTTTTTCACTATTGCAAGGCTATCTGTTCCCATAGGACAGAATGGGGAGTTTGTTTATAACATCTTATAAACATAACTGACCCTGGGAACAAGATTGAAAAGTAAAGTTTAGTATGCCTGAACTCAGAATGCAAAAGTGCATCTTTTAGTGAGAGTGATTTTTACATTCTGTGTTTGAAAATACCACTTTTAGAAAGTAGGTATTTTCTTGCCTAACCATCCAGTGTGCCTCTGCTAGGTTTGCGTGTTGCATGTCTGGCTTTTGGATGACAGGGGCTGGAGAGGGGCAGTGGCTCCAGAAGTCTGATGAGTCAGGGCTGGGCTGAATAGACCTGGGCTGCATTTAGAGTAGGGGGAGGAGATTTCCTTTCACTTGCATGGGCCTGGTCTGCCTTCAACAATGCTGTCTCCACCTCCTGCCAGGAAGCTGCACCAGTGAGGACAGAACTGGTTTTGGCTAGGTACAGATACTCTCTGCCTGCAGAGAACAAAGGATTTTTGTGTATAAAAAGAGGGGCCCAGACCCCAGACTTTGAAATCACTTCTGGGAAATCAAGAGGAACATTTGCCAAGGAGAAGAGCCAGATAAGCTGAGGAGGAATACTGCCCCTGTGCTGTTTGCTGTCTGGGGTTGGCCTGCAGTGGCTGCTTGCTGCCAAGGAAAGGAGAAAAAGGACTTTGCTGTTTGCTTTGTCACCTGCTTGAAGAAAAGATCTCCAAGAGCTTGAAACTGAGCTTGCCTCCTGTTCTGAAGTCTCAGGGACACAAAGACTTCATCCCTTCTGTCTCTCTGCATCTGGAACTGCCACAGAAGGAAATTGCAACACCGATGCCAGCGAGCGACGCCGTAACCTGCACCGAAGCCGTGGGCACCACTCGTGAAGAGCATGACGCACCGCCCCGACTTGCACCGCAGGCCCGACGCCTGCCAATGCCGTGCCGCATTGACTCCGAAGCCGTCAACGAGGCCCCTACCTGTACCGGAGCTGATGACACCGCCCGTGATGTCCACGACGCACCATCCCGACTCGCACCGCAGCCCCGACTTCACCGACACAGTGCTTCATCAACGCGGAGCCGATCCTCGACGTGGGTGACTCCCGAATCCATTGACATCGCACCGTCGTAAGGAACCGCTGCCTCACCGCCATCCGTGACGTCACCTCCCCAACACAGTAAGGAACAGAGGCAGCACCTCCCCTGGGGTCGTAAGGAACCGACGCCGCAGGCACCAACGAAGCATCACCTCCCCGACGCCGTGCACCGTCTTTGCTTTCATCGTTCCAAGGTACTGTTCTTTGTGGGACTGACGCCGCGCACCTCGCGGTTGACGCCATACTTTGGGGTTTTCATCTGTCACGACGTCGTCGTAAATCCAGGTGGAGTTATTTGTTGCTACAAGCTTGATTTAAGTGAATAACCTATTTTTAAGGATATTTTTGATACTGTATTGTGGATTTTTGTCGTTTGGTCTTGTTTTGGTTTAGATAAAGATTACTTATTTTTCTGAACTGGTGTGGTGTCCATTTGTAGGGTTGTCACTGTATTACTGTATGTGTTCACAAATGCTTTACACACTGCCTCTGAGATAAGCCTGTCTGCTCGTGCCAAGCTACCAAGGGGGTGAGCAGGGGTTATTTTAGAAGTGTATCCCCCTTACTCTGACTAGAAGCAAGGGTCCCTATTTGGACAAAGGTACCTACCTCTGCCAACTAGAGACCCCCATTTCTAACAGTGGCTTACTGTGCTGGTGAATTATTCTCTGATCAAGTTTGAAAAGTTCTGATTGCCAGTTAGGACCTACATGAAAATTACACAGTGTTATAGGATTGGTCTCATGGGTAGGCCATCTGTTCTCTAGTATTCTGTAGTGGAGGGATGTCCACAAGTCGGAGTTCTCATGGCCAGATACGTAGTACTCATCCCCTGACCCTTTCTGTCATAAGGCTATATGTTTGAGGTACAGGCCAACTAATGTGTTTCCTTTTTGTTTTTTTTCTAACCTATAATGCAACCATTTCCCCTTATGCAGTGTGGTGTGGTTAAGGAACATTATGTTACTAAGCACTACAACTGATTAAATCTTGGAATGTTGTATAGGTATTTGAACTATGTATAGTCGGATGTCTGCTGTAACTTATCTTATGGAAATAAATAAAAAAAGTTAATAAAAAAAAAGATTAAGCAATACAGAAGAATGGTGTAAAGTTAATAGTAACTAATGGGCATGGTCCAAATAATTCTGATGTTGCATTCTGGAAAATTATTAATGAAAACTTCAGTGTCTGTAGTTGGTTATTTTAACCAGATACGTGGTACTTTAATTGATAGGAATTCCTCTCATAGGTATATCCCAAATAAAATGCAAAGATGTTTTAAGAATGTTATATATCAGAAAGCATTTGTGGGCACCTAGAGGCTCTGTAATCCAGACAAGGGATTTTTTTTGCCACAAATCACAGAACACCATTCAGAATTAACTACTTTTATTTCTTTTTAAAAATCGTACAAAAATGTATTGTGATCATAGATTGTTTCTGTACTGATATTGAATCATACCCCTGTGTTTTCTGAGTTAGATATTCTTTGACCCAGAGTTGGAACCAATTGATTAAGATTTAATATAGATCTTTTGAATGGCTCCCAATTTTTGAAGTTCTTTTTCAGATGAATTCACGATTGTAAATGATCCATAAGACACATCTGTTCAAAGTAATCAGGATTCCTTTGATGCCTCTGTGAGAGATATTCTTATTAAATACTCAACAAAGAAAAATACACTTATTTGTTAGTAACTCTAAAGCTTTATTGAATCATATTATGAGTGTAGTAGATATGTTTTGCAACAAAAACACAGAACACTTTTAATGACCTAATCATAGCTACATTTGAATTTAATACATTTACAACAAAAAGGGATTCTGGAGTTCTTTATAGAAGGCAGGCCAAATTTCATAGTCATTAGAAAAGAGACAGAAACATTCGAGCTAATTCTATAAGCGTTTAAAAAATATAGCATTGTTATTTCATCCATGGTGGGTGAGGAATTCTAATTCTGAAATAATTTAGCCTTTTCTTAAATTTTATAAAAGGGCATAATCCCAGGAATCTACAGCAAATGATCAGATTAATAAATCTTTTTCTTCCATAGCTAGACAATTGTGTTCTAACATTGACTTAAGCTTTTCTGAAGAAGATAAAACTATAGATGAACTGAAGAGGGCTATTTATTTGCCATAACAAGGTAAGCACAAAGGCTTTTCAATTGCATTTTCCTTTTCTTTTCCAAATTTATCACACCCTAACTTTATAAAATATATTAGCATTTTATTTCTCATAGAAAGAAACTACAGGCTTATTTTCAGAATCTATGATTAGCCTAACTCTCAAATCAGGTCGGGAGGATTTCCTTTGCAAATATTACAGGCCTATTTCTCTTTTTAATACTATCTGTAAGATTTACACAACGATTCTTGCAATGAGGCCTGAGTTAACCACCCCTCAGCTTCTTAGGAATGAGCAGTCTGATTTTAAGAAGGGAAGACTACCATCTGGTAATGTTCGTATTTTTATATTTGTCATATTTAGGGCTTATTTTCAAATCACCTTTTGCTGCAATTACATTTGATATGAAAAAGTCATTTGATCATGAGGTTTGGAAAGGTGATTAAAGCATGGGTTTGGCATGGTTTCTATACCAAGTTCATTTACATAATATTGTTTTGGTGTATGGACCCTTAACTTGTACTGTACATAAATGGGATTCAAACTCCATCTTTTCATTTACAAGGATATACTTGAACCATTTCATGACTTCCAATTATATTCTCAGTTTAGGCATATCTGAAATCTTACGGCATAAGAGCTATTTCACAAATCATACGTGCAATGACTTTAATATTGATTGGAATTAATCTATAAACAATAAATAGTGAGAGCTTTTGTTTACTAACTCAGTTAAAGATAATGTCATTTTTTTTCAGCACACAAATCCAAAAGTTTGCAATGTAGCTGAAAAGTGGTGTACATTGTTTTTATTGTGCTTGAGAAGGTTAGATGTCATAAAAATTAGGTGAGTTTCTAATATTTTCTATTCTACCTCTGTCACCTATTAATATTCAAAAATCCTTAAAAAATATAGATTCCTTATTGTCAAAATGTTTGAAGAATGAAAAAACCTAGAATTTCTCCAGCTGCACTTAATTTACCAAAAGGAAATGGAGGTGTTTCATTTCCTGACTTTTGATATTATCATATGTCTTTTTCTTTGAACCAAGCTGGTTACTGGCTGTCAGATCCTGAAAAGAAGGCATTAGTATGAGTACATATAAAGAAAGCTTTAATTTCACTTTTATCTTTTAAAGAGTTCCTATCTATGTGCCAGATACCTGAATAGATGGAGATTTATACTTCAGTAGATGTTCTCTCTCTCTCTCTCTCTCTAGGAGATATCTTCTGTCACCACCACATTGCATGGGTCCGATCCCTTTCTTTCCCAAATTCCTCTTTGACTATTGCTGTTGGATTTGGTTGGATAGTACATTGTTGTGAAAGCTTGCTCCTCAGTGGTCCAGGTAAATCTGTGTTGGTTGCAATATTAACAGACTGTGGTTGGGTTGGATCACTCCTAAATTTTCATGCGGTGGAGACTGTGTTAATCGTCTGCAAATGTGAGGTTTCGGCTTCACTTACTTCATCTAGAGTTCTTGTCAACCCTGAGATATCTTTCTGAGGACTCCCAATTAGCTGACTCTGCACCATCACTCTCAATAGCAGGCCGGATGTCTTATCTGTCAATAGACTAACAAGCTCAAGGCCTCCAGTCCTTGCCCCCTAAGAGTCTGCTTCTTGACCCAGGGCTGTTTGGAATGAACTTGCTCTTTCTGTTCTTGATTCTGTTTCCTTGCTTCTGGCCACATGAAGACCAGGTGGGGTGCCTGGTACATGTGAAATCTACCTTAGACTGACATCGATGGCTAGCTGCTCACTAATCACAGAAGGTGTTGCTGCCACTGCTGTGGACAGAGGTTCACCCAGCCCACTCCGAAGGATCAGCTTTTCTGCAGAGCTTGTGAGATGCTTCATAGTCTTTGAGAAGGAGGTTTTGAATAGCTATATTAGCTGAAGTTTTTTTTGCTTTCAGGTGCCGTTTTATGATGGGTCTGCGCAGAGCCGAGTGCATGTTTTTTTGCATGTGAGGTGTCAAAAGTTCAAACATATAACACAGAATGTCTCCTAGTTAATGTACGAAATGTAAATACAGAACACGACAGAAACAATGAGCAGGGATTGATTGCCTCAGTTTTTACTTGTTTTGCCAAAAGGTAATATAGGAAGGTTTCCCAATACAAATAGTTAAAGTTTTTATGGATGCTATTAAACAATTAAAGAACAGCCATAGCAGTTAGTAATACCACTCAACCAAAACGAGCAGCAAGCATTCTTAACTCTGCTGAAATATCCATCAAATATCAGCTTTAAATCTAATTCTGAAATATAGTAATTTAGTCTGAAACATCAGCCTGCAAGTTTCAGAAGCTAGAAAAGTTGCACTTTGGATATGTAAGCTCAATTCCCCCTACCCAAAAAAGTATTTGGTCTTGAAAACCAAATAATTGATTTTTAGTGACTATGTTTGGCTCCCAAACAACAGCTTGTTATTTTCACCAAGTACTCACAAGTACTAGCCATTCTTCTTCTACAGGATATGTGCCCTGAGGAGCAAGAGTAGTCAGTGGAGGATGAGGCAAGGGGAAAGGGTTGAAGAAGCAGAACTCAGTGGAACTTGGAAGCAGCCATGGGTACCCGCACTGCTTCACTTTCAACTGCATCTTTCCTGGGCAGGCGAAAGCTCGGAATCGAGCGCGCCGCCATTATGGCAGTCGCACCGGTCCCCGAGGTCAGAAGAGATGGGGGGGGTCGCCGCGCTCCTTGATGACGCGGTCCCCCACCTTCTCTGATGCTCCAATCGCGTGTCGCGGGGTGGCAGTGAACCGGAAGCACTTAATGTGCTTCCGGTTCCAACGCAGCCGTAACGTCGAGGATGAACTGGTTTAGACCAGTCAATCCTGCATAGGGGGATAAAAGGCTGAGGGGAAGACAAGAGCAGTCTCTTGCCTTTCTTCTCCGCAGCCGACATCCTGGGAGTTCTACCGTCCACGGACCAGGGCCATGGGGGGCCCTTTCACAGAGTTTTTTCCCCACCCACCATCCCCTAAGGCAGGTAGTTCATAAGGGTGTGCAGTGTATTGCTTTTTTGCTAACTTTTGTTTTCAGCTGATGTGGAATGTACAATGTTTTGGTTGTGACCATCAAAGATGCAGTCGTCTAAAGATTATGTAAATGGATAATGATATGTATATGATAAATTTATAATGTGTCGTATTTTGAGGTGTTTCCCTGGTCAGGCGGTAAGGTCATGATTGGTAAGCATAGTTTCGGTCCTTAGTGGTCAGCAACATAGAGCTACAGGGGCAGTTACAGCCGGTCAATAGGCTGGAAGGGTGCGGGGGCCGGGGGAGTCACGCTTTCCAGTAGGCTGGTCGGCCACCCCCGCACGCGCATGCGCAGCAGGGCGCAATAACAGTTGCCGCGCCCCGTTTATGTTTTGTAAGGCTCAGGGCGTAGGGGGGGCCCAGGGGAAAATATCCGTCCGATAAGCTGGACCCCCTACGCAAGCTTACGTCAGCAGAATTGCTGTACATTTGCCAGGATATGGGGCTGCCAGTCTTTTGACCTTGCCGTAGGCTCTCACAGGGTTACGCAGGGAGGAATAAGTAGAAAAGTACATATGCATGTTTAGATCGTGATAGGAATGGCTATGTCTAGAGATATGTTAAGGTTAGCCAAATAACATCGGGTACCTATCAATGTATATGGACTCTCTACGTAATTGTAATGTAAATAATAAATGAAGGTGTTTTTTAATTTTGTAATAAATACGGCCGGGGGGTCACTCCCCCTAAATCCAAAAGGTGTATGGTTTGAAATGCTTGCCTTGGAGAAGGGACAGACCACGCGGTGGGAGGGGGGTCACAGGGTATTGGGTAACTGGTCAAGAGAAGGGGCTTAGGCAGTACCTGGCCATACTACACCCTCCGACATGGTCAGGCTTGAAGCACATTCATCTTAACAAGATCGGCTAATTTTTTTGTTGCCATCAGGTCACTTTACAACACACGCATCCAAGAACTGTGGGGTCTACTCAAAATGGCAAATGAGGTCGTAAATATACGTTTCTGACCAAAAATAATCCTTTTCCATCTGGTAGGAAAAGGGTAGGGGATTCCTAGTGAGTGTAAATGCGTTTGCTACAGATTTCTCTGCTGTAAGTGCATACAAATCTGCAGGAGTAAATCCCAATCAAGGGGTGGGAAGTGGGTGTTCCAAGGGGTGGGAAGTGGGTGTTCCAAGGTGTGGTTTGCCATGGAAGTTTGGGAGCATCCACAAACGTATGTTTGTAGCCATTTGCATGCTCCGCTCCAACTTCTTTCCACACTGAAAATGGTCGGATATTTAGTCACCGTCCCAGACGGAAAGGAAACAACCCACACTCTGATTTGGTGGGGGAGCAGGGGAAAGGGAATTCTGAGAAGGGGAAAATGTTTCCTTGTAGAGAAAAAGTTGTGCATTTACACAGGAGGTTTTATTTCCCCTGTGCAGAGTTCTGTGCTATGTAAAATGTTGTTGACGTGGAATATGGGGCCCTGTGGAAAATAGTTATGTCACATTCTCAGTAGACTGCCTGGAAACTTGCACCTGGCAAACCTTTCCAGGAATACTACTGGGGATGTTGGTGAATAGCGAATAAACATAAAAATACATTCAGGCAAAGATGTAAATATTCGCCCATCTTTTTACTTTTTTGGGGGGTTTATATGGCCCTTTATGTGTTCAGCCGAACAAAAGAAACACTGCTGTTTGTAGATATAATTCGGCACCAGAACTGATGCAGTGGAAAGAAAGAACTTGCTTATCCTGTACTTGTATTTCCCCCTTCATGTTTTAAAAAGTTAATGTCTTAATTTATTTAATAAATCATTATTCCCTTTCAGTTGAACATGTGATGTTTTATTTGCTTCTCGCCCCGTTCATAATAACTGTGCATGAAATGATTACTCTGACTTGCACACGTGAGCAATAAAAGGGGCAGATATTGGAGAAATAGAAACAAAGACACCATTACAGGGAAGGGGTTTGCGTAACAGTGAAACTCGCAGGGTTCTTAAATGAAACCCCCGGTTTAGAACTACACTCTCCCATTGTCTTTAAAAATGAGATTATCAATGAGATGGCAAAGCTAACACAATACGTTCAGGTCTTCTAAACAACTAATGAAATACATTATTACAAGTGTTTTTTCAATATAAAATTAGAAAAGGCCTAAGGCAAAAAAGAGCTTAGAACCTTGGCCCCATAGAGGTCATAGTACTGTGTTTTTCTACTGCTCCACTCCATTGCAAAGCAAAACATAAGCAGTTATCAATCATAGAATTCCTCAGTCCAACAGCACAGTTTAAAAAGCAAGCGATACACCAACAAATAAAGGGGTAATATCTGAAAAAACAGAAAAGCAGGCCTTACCTGAGTAAAGATTCTTCCAACTGGGCAAGGCTTAGCGCGGACCTCGCGCGCGCCGCCATTATTGCGGTCGCGCCGATCCCCAGGGCTCGGAGGAGGTGGGGGGGTCGCCTTGCGCACTGATGACGCGCCGCCCCACCTCCCCTGAGCGACCAATTGGCTGCCCGGGGGGGGCGCGAACCGGAAGCACAAAGTGCTTCCGGTTCAGCGTGATTCCAATACGTTGGGGCAGGCCGGTTTTGAATGGTCTGCCCTGCGCCCCCCCCTTAAAAGGGGGCGAGGGGAGCGGGAACAGTCTCTTGTTCTCTCGCTCCCCCAGACGGCGTACCCGGGCCATCAGAGGCCCGTAATTTGCTTTTCTCTTTTGTGTTGCAGGTTATGAGAGAAGCCGGGACGGTTCAGGGGAGAAGCTGTTCGGTAGAGTCCGAGCGGGGGAACTGCGGTTGTTCGCCGGAAAAGCGCCGTAGGAATTGCGGTCTTTCGCCGGAGCGGGAGTGCTCGGGACATCAGCTGTTGCTATTGGCCAGGTGAACGTGCGCACAGTCCAAAGGGGGTGTCCGCGCCGGTGTCCGCGCCTGGGGCGTGTCCGAGTATTTTTTTTAGCTGTAAACTGGTGGTGAAGTTACCGGGCGAACGCGCGCATAGTTTTAACGCGTCTGGGGCGCGCCTGATTATTTTCTGTTGTTTACTAGTTGCTATGTTTTCCAGGTTAACGCGCGCATTAATTTTAACGCGTCTGGAGCGGACCATCGGCTGGTGCTGGTTCTGTTGTTTATTGGTGCCTAGATTTTCCAGGTTAACGCGCGCACTGTTTTAACGCGTCTGGAGCGCGTCCAAGAATTTCTGTGTTAACTGGTTGCTAGGTCGCAGACGGGCTACGAGGGTGGTCTGACCAGCTGGGAGCTTTACGGGGACATCAGCTGGTGCCGGGTGAACGCGTGCACAGCCCTTATTTTACGCGTTTGAGGCAAATACAGCGCGATAAGGCGCCGCGCTACACCGTGGTCCGGTGCTGCTAGGTACTGGTAATTTTTCTTCTGTTTTTCCAGGCACTAACGGGCATCTCGAGAGTTACGAGCAGAACAGGTCTCGTCGCTGCAGGCGGATGCTCAATCTTGTCAAGGGCATCACGGCAGGACGGCCCACGGGGGGTTTCGTTGATGGCAGCACCGGCAGGCCTGCATTTTCACCGCTTCTGGGAGCCACGCAGGTTGAGTGTCTCACCTGACCCACTAGATTAGCTGGTGGGCATGGCTCTGGTTGCGTGGGTGCTGTGGTCGGCTGGTGGCTGCTACTACTGCCAGGTAAGGGTTTGGGCAGTGTCTCAGACCTGGGGGCAAGGGTGATCTGTAATATCCCCAGTAGTGCTAATCTACACGCAATGGCCCCTAAGGTGAAGCGTAATGAGAAACGTTCCCTCACAGATGTTATGCTGGAGGCCCTGATGCAACAAGTACAGGTTATGGGGCAGGCATTGACACGGTTGCAGGAGAAGGTGGATGGTCCTGATGGGGGGGACGGGAGGCCCAGGCGACCTATAGTACCTCCTAAGACTTTTTCTCCGCCTTTACCCAAAAGAAGTAGGCCCAGGTTTGGCGGGAAAGGGCAAAAGAATGCCGCAAGACCGGCACCTAGGGAGGAGATACCCCAGCCTACTGTCCCCACGCCAAGCCCGCAGGGCAATGTGGAGCCTTCAATGCCAACACCCACATTGCCGGCAGGAGACCAGCCACAGGCTCCATCGGTCCCTCCATTGGGGGGCACAGGGGGGGGGGGGCATGCCTGCCCAGCCAGACATAGTGGCCAATTTGGCGGCAGTACTCCCGTGGCTTGAGACAGTAGGAAATTGGTCCCCCGCAGCGGGGGCATCAGGCAGCGGGGGCGATGCTATGGAAAAGGCCAAACAAATAATGGCACAGCTGGGGAAAGCTATGCCAAATGTGGGGCCGGCAGTACCGGCGGGCGGTGCTACGCCCCTGGGTGCAGTGCCAGTAGGTGGTGGTGGAGGTACAGTACCAGTATGCGCACCAGGGGATCCAGAAGCTCCAAAGGCGGCTGACACAGCAGCACCAGCAGGTATAAATAAACCATTGCCACCATTAGGTTTGGGGGAACTGCGCTCATCTAGAGAACAGTTGGGGCGGCATTTGTCTCAGGAAACAAAGGAAAAGATCAGGAAGGGTGCATATGTTAGCATTTTTTCTCTGTTAATAGATGAGGCAGAGAGGGAGGAGGCGAAGAAAAACAAAGAGTGGACGCACCTTAGGGAGTGGGCGAACATAATCTTAAAATACATGGTGGAAGAAAATTTGGCTAATTGGGTGCAGGGCTTTACTATCTACATGGCAATCATGCTCAAGCGTTTTCCAGCGGTAGGGTCAGAGATGGCGTGTTACCAGAACAGGATCACTGCCGCTCATGCCGCACAGGGGGTGCAACGGGTGGAAGGAATACGATAAGGAATTTAGAAGGGCAAAGGCACAGGATCCATCTTTGGGATGGAGTCAGACGGACATGTTTATTCATCTGAAACACTTGGGTCAGGGGCCATCTGACAACCTCCGGGGGCAGGCGCAGGACAATGTTAGGTTCCAGCCCTTTTATGCAGGCCCCTCGGGGAATGCGGGGGGCACCTCAGGAAAGGCGAGGGGCACAGGAAAAAAGGGTGTGTGTTTTGATTTCAATAGACGAACCTGTAATAGAGCCGCAGGCACATGTAGGTTCAAGCACAACTGTGGTTTCTGTGGTAACACATCACACCCCGAATCTAAGTGCTTCAAAAAGTCCAGGGAAAAAGGAGTTAAAAAACAGGAATGAGAAAGCGCCCCTTGCGAAGGCTAGATCCCCCATAAATATCAGCGCCATGATCCCTTGGTTGAATATGTACAATTGCCCGGACGCCACAAGGACGATTAGGGAGGGTTTTTTAGAAGGCTTTAGGATCCCGGCGCCGGGTTACATGGGGGTGGCACACTGCAGGAACCAAATCTCAGTCAGGTGCAACGAGGGTGTAGCAGCAGCAAAAATTGAGAAGGAAGTGAGGCTGGGCAGAGTGGCAGGCCCATTTGACGATGTCCCAATGAAAGATTTTGTCTGCTCACCACTGGGGGTGGTTCCCAGAAGGTGCAGGGCGAGTTCCGCTTAATCCATAATCTTTCGGCACCCAGGGGAGTTCTTTGAGCGAGGCGATTTCAGATACATTGTGTAGTGTAAAATATGCATCCTTTGGTCAGGCAGTGGACATGCTTAGAAGTTTGGGTCAAGGGGCGTTGCTGGCGAAGTCTGACATTGAGTCAGCTTTCCGCTTACTGCCAGTGCACCCACTAGATTTTCACCTGCTGGGTTTCCAATTTCAGGGAAGTATTACGTGGACAAGTATGGGTTGTTCAGTCTCCTGTGCTTACTTTGAGAAGTTTAGCTCTTTCTTGGAGTGGGTTTTCAGGCGGGACACAGGCCACCAATGGGTATTACATTACCTCGATGATTTCCTCTTCTTGGGGGCGCCAGGATCGGGGGATTGCAGGGCAGCATTAGTGAGGTTCTGCGCTCTCATGCATGAGTTCGGCGTGCCATTGGCACCAGGTAAGACAGTGGGCCCTAGCACAAAGATCGAATTCCTAGGAATTGAGTTGGATTAAGTGCAGGGGGTGTCTAGGCTGCCGGCGGAGAAGGTGACTGATTTCGGGATAGCATTACAGCACTGCCTTACTAGGGAAAAGGTCACTCTGCATCAGTTGCAGCAAGTTGTGGGACAATTGAATTTTGCACTACGCATAATTCCAATGGCACGTCCTTTCTCCCGCACCATCGCACAGGCTATGTCAGGACTCAAGGAGAAGCACCATCACACCAGACTATCCAGCGAGGTCAAGCAGGATATGCTCATTTGGAAGGCATTTCTGCGCGATTTCAATGGTAGGGTGGTGTGGCCTAGCCCGCACAGGTCCAGTCCCGAGTTGGGGTTGATGACCGACGCGGCGGGTTGCGAGGGGTTCAGTGCTATTCTGGGGTCTGACTGGATAGCGCAGAGCTGGCCGGGCTGGTGGATAGACTCAAGGCTCACAAGTAACATAAGCTTCCTTGAGCTCTTCCCCATCCTGGTGGCACTGTCTGTTTGGCCCAAATATTTGAGAGATCAGTCTGTGATATTCTGGTCAGATAACATGGCGGTGGTGGAATGTATTAACAATCAAGCGGCAAAGTGCAAAATGATCCTGCAATTATTAAAAGAGATTGTATTACAGTGTATGAAATTGAATGTACTCTTTAGAGCCAAACACGTGCCGGGAGTATTAAATCATGCCGCGGATTCTCTCGTTTTAAGATGCAGGCATTCAGGTCCCACCTCCCAGAAGCAGCAGAGAACCCAACACCTTTCCCAGAACAGCTTTGGCAGCTTGGTGCCCCCAGTTATCGGACCTCGTGGCAGCTAGCCTAGCACCCAGGACCAGGAGAGCTTACGAAGGGGCGTTCTGGTCATTTTGTCAGTTCTTGGGGGATAGTTGGGAACAAAAGTGGCACGACCCAGGGTAGGTGGTCGCTTACCTGAGGTTCATGAGGGATGAGGAGCGCTCAGTAGCGGGGGCCAGGCGTCACATTACAGCCATCTCCTTTTTTGCTAAGACAAAGGGAAAAGGGGATCCAACAAGAAATTTCGTAGTGCGCCAGGCTTTGAAGGGGTGGCAGCGCTTGCAAGGGGTACAGCCTGATGAAAGAAGACCCATAGGGTTGCTAACACTAGCTAAACTGCTGGAAGCTCTGCCGCGGGTCTGTAACTCGGAAATGGAGGTTACTCTGTTCCAAGCAGCATTCTGCCTGGCATTTTATGGCGCTTTCAAGATAGGGGAGCTGGTGACAAAGAACAAAAGGGACTGGCAAGGAGGACTGCAAGTGGGACATGTGCAAATAAAGGGGGACTCTGTACTGATCTCCTTACCTAGGTCCAAGACTGATCAGGGAGGAAGGGGCGAGAGCATGGTGCTTCACAGGGCTGTAGGTGGTACATGTTGCCCCGTGGCCAGACTGGAGGCCTTCATGGCACAGCGGGCGTGGGTCACAGCAGGGCCGCTTCTAGTACATGTGGACGGTTCACCCCTCACTGTCTTCCAGTTCAAGAGGGTCATGGGTTTGGCCATGCGAAACGCTGGCTTGGATTCAGCTAGCTTTGGGACCCACTCCTTTCGGATTGGGGCTGCCACGGAGGCAGTGGCCAGGGGTTTTACTGAGGAGCAGGTTAAGAGGATTGGTAGGTGGTCCTCTAACTGTTACAAGCGCTATGTGCGGCTGCATATGCTTTAGCCAGTAGTGGGGAAATGCACTGACGGCTGGTTCTGTTTCTTGTTACTTGCAGTTTCTTCATCCTGTGACTCAGGGAAGAAGCTTGCATCGGTACACCATCACGACGGAAGGATGCCACCTTGTCACTCAGGGGGACGGCGGTCAACGGTTCACGAACGGGCAGCACAGGTTATGGCCCAAGTTCAATCTTGGGCCCAAGAACAACAGGAAATCTGGTTAATTGGTCATTCATATGTCAGTCGTTTAAAAACTTTCTTTTCAAGGGCCCATGAGGCCAGGGCGCGGCAGTTGGGGGCAAAAATAGTGTTTCATGGACAGGGTGGACTACGCGTTAGGCAATTCAGGGAGCTGGTGAACCGCGCTTTAAAAGAAAGTAAGGGACCACCTGCAATCTGGATACTGCATTTAGGGGGTAACGACTTGGTACACCTGGGGCGGAGGGTGCTCGTTGAGGAACTGCTCACTGAGGTGGGATGGTTGGCAAAGAAGTGCCCCGATGTCATGATAGTCTGGTCTCACATGATCCCAAGGTTCCAGTGGAGAGGGGGTGAGTCAGTGCGAGCGTTAAATCACGCGGTAAAGCGGATCAACATGAAGTTTGAGAAGTTGTTCAGGACCCCTAAACTGAAGTCAATAGGACATGGGTACATCCGGGGCGATCAGTTCTTTTTGCAGGATGGGGTCCACCTCTCGTCTAAAGGGAATCAAGCATTCATGGAGCACATCCTAGCATGGTTGGAGGGCGCAAGGCACAGGACATGACCTCCTAGTGAGCTGAGGGGGAGGCCAGATAGTCGGGCTACTATGCTGGCCTGTGGCGGTAAGGTCATGATTGGTAAGCATAGTCTTCGGTCCTTAGCGGCCAGCACCATGGAACTCCAGGGGCAGTGACATCCGGTCGGTAGGCTGAAGGGGTGCGGGGGCCAGAGGAGTCACTCTTTCCAGTAGGCTGGTCGGCCACCCTCGCACGCGCATGCGCATCAGGGCGCAAGTATGCAGAATTGCAGCCCCCGTCATGGAGTTAAGGCTCAGGGCGTAGGGGGGGCCCGGGGGAAAATATCCGTCCGATAAACTGTACCCCCTACGCAAGCTTACTCCGGTGGAGTCAGTCTTTGTAGTTTACCGGGATCTGGGGCTGCCAGTCATTGACCTTGCCGTAGACTCTAGCGGGGACACGCAGAAAGTAAAGTATATACATGTTTAGATTACGGTAGGAATGGTTATGTACTAGAAACATGTTAAGGTTAGCCAAGTGACATCGTGTATCTATCAATGTATCTGGACTTTCTGCGTAATTGTACATAATGTAAATAATAAGTAATGTTTTAATTATGTAATAAATACGGCCAGGGGGGGTTACTCCCCCTAATCGAAAAGAGTGTGGTTTGAAATGCTTGCCTTGGAGGAGGGAGGGAGTCCACATCCAAGGGCGGTCGTGGGTCTTAAAATAAAAGGGGACTTAGGCAGTACCAGGCCATATAAGAGCGGTTTTTAAAGAAAGGAGATCTAAAGTGATTGTAAATAGGACAGACTGAGGTAAAGTGCATAGTATCTTGAATAGGTGTAAAGTTACAAATAGAAGGACAGCGATCCACATTATGAGACCAAACTTTGGGGGTGCTCAATAGACGATGAACAATATTTAACTTGAACCGAGTTAATACGTGAAAATGAGAAATAGACATGTCGCATAAAAGATAGGCTTCTATATACAGAGTAGACCGCACAAGAGTATATGACCTGACGGAGACCTTTACTTAAGCAAGAAATTCCCACTCTCTTCAAGTAACTGACAGAGGAAAGCATCTTTTACCCAAATGAGATCTGCTTTAATAATGCTCTCAGGGTTGTTAAAAAGGGAGGGTCGCCCTAACTTGAATAAACATTCCTAACATAAGAAATACATGGTATACAGAAGGCATGAACCAAACCTAAACAGTCCTTAAGTAATTTCCTATTAAGTTCCAATTCCGGCTTAAGCTAGATGGTCAGCCATAAAATGAGTGGTCTCAGTCGAACGTTTCAGCCAAGAAGCCCTCGCCCAGCTCTTTGTGGATAATGAGGTTGGATTAACTACTGGGGAGTGCAAGTAACCTTCCAAAGAACATGTTCTCAACACTTTGTAAGGAGGCAATATTAGAATACCCTCAAATATCACTGCCATAAGACACTATGGGCACATATTTTGCTTTAAAGATCTCAAGCATAGTCCCCACCGGTTTATGGCCTAACCTTGCAGCAAATTCAAAAACTGCAGCAGTGCTTCTGGCGAAAGTGTGCCTCCTTTCCCCAACCAGTGGATACCAAGTACGAGGGGGACTCAAACATAATGCCAAGATATGGGAAAGTTTTGAATCTAGCAAATATGTGGTCCTTGCAGAGGTGAGTTCTGATTTTAGTGTTTCTAGGGCCTATCTTAATGTGTGTGATTTGATCGGGTTAATACTAAGATCAAGTGTATCCATGTAATTACTAAAAAGGTCCAGTAAAGTATGGAGACCTTGCACTGTCCTATAAACTAAAACAGTATCATCTGCATATAAAAGTGTGCGGACAGGGTGGCCGTCTAACATAGGGAGATCAGGGCTCCCAAATGCAAGGATCTGCTCAAGTTTGTTAACAAATAAAACAAATGAAAAGGGGCAAAAAGCAATGTTGTCTGATCCCTCCATTAAGTGCAAAGTGCTCAGTTCATTCTCTGTTCGGGCCGTACCTGACAGAGCCGCTCAGGTTAAGGTGCAGGTCACGTAGGAAAAAAACAATATTTTTATCAATCTCCATGTCAAGCATAATCGACCACAGCTTAACTGTTAACCCTGTTGAACCCTGATTAAGTTCATAAAGGCCAAGTGTACGGCTCCGGGTCTGGCCATGTGGTATTTGTTGATTAAGAGATACAGGTTTAGGCATTAATCCACAGTGCCCTTGCCTGGTCTGAAGCCATACTGGACATACGATAGCACTCCGTGGTCTTTGGCCCAAGTTGTTAATCTAGATAGGAGGCCTTTACCTATAACTTCAATCTCAGAGTTTATCAAGGAAATTGGGTGGTAACACGAGGATCATTCCTGGAACCCTTTTTGTATACAGGAACGATAATTGATTTAGACCATGTGCTGGGGAGATAATGCTTAAAAACTGTGTTAAAGTAAATAGTTAAAATTGCGACCCACAGATGAATATTGGACATAAATAGATCAATCGGTACCCCATTAAGACCCGGAGCCTTGTTACTAGGAAGAGTAACAAGCATTTACAATACAATCGGTCTCGCCTTTGGAGCCTTATAAGTGTTTAGCCATGCATTATATTATCACACATTACTGCAATGGACTGTGTGGCAGCGATTATAAGCGTGGCAGTAGATTTGGCAGTGAACGTGGTATTTGAACTCTTAGGAGTGGTCTAAAGATTAATACATTAAATTATTGATAAACTTTAATTACATTTATAATAAGTGGAGCCTACAAAGAGGTTTGTGTAACTTTGTGTACATTAACATGCATGCCCTGCAGTGTTTGAGGTGCACAGAGGAAGAGAAAGGCAGACTGTTAGAGCAGGGGGGCGATGTCTGGGGAACAGGTGTGTAATAGGAGAGAGGAGGCAGTGAAAGTTAGGAGGAGAAATACAAGAGAAAGAGAGTGGGGCAATTAAAGTGAGAGAAAAGACAGCATATGATTGGGAGAAGTGATGGTTCTTATTGTAGTGAGGGCAGCGCCCACTGCAAGGTCGTTTAGTGCAAGGAGCTCAGTGCGAGACAGTGCAGCTAGGGCAGTTCTCACTTTGATGTCATTGAAATCAGGACAGGTACCAGTGCATGGAAAGCTTCTAGTGCGATGCCAGTGCAGTATGCAGCGCCTAGTGCTATGCTAGTAGCAGCCTTAGGGTGATTCCATAGCAGCATGGAAGAATTCAAATGCATAGCCACTGCATAAAAGGCCAATTCTAGTGTGCTGGCACTTTGACTTTCACTCTGGCCTATCCCTGCAGTGTTGTGCTGGCAGTGTCCAGTGTCACAGCAGCACTTCAGCTACCAGTACCATCACTGCAGTGAAAGCAGCTCTAGTGTGATATCACTATGGAATGGCAGCTGTCAGTGAATGTGTAGTGCTGTTAGTGTCCATTATTAATGCAGTAAGAGCAGCTCGCAGTGTGCCATCGCTGCGGTAGACACAGCTGTGCGATCACAGTAGCATGCTGCTCCTAGCGGATGTCAGTGCTGTGCTGGTAGTGTTCACTGTTTATGTATTAATGGCAGCTCTCAGAGTGTTGGCAGTGTCCACTGTTGACCCCTGAGATAGCACGGAGAGCAGAAAGGTAGGAGACAGCAGGGCCACGTGATGTAGGTAAAAGCAGCTGCTGGCAGCAGCAGTTCCCCTGGCTGTCCTGCTCTATGAATGGATTTGCACTTGATCCCAGACTTGGAGCGCGAACTGGAGAGCTGCTGGTGGCCCGGCACCTCCTGCATTAGTAGTTGGAGCAGGAGATTACTGGCTGCGATATTTGGAAACGGGCGTGGAGCGACAGAAAGTGGCGGGATGGGAGAGAAAAGAGCCAGAGGAAAAAAATGTAATAAGGCCTATGGAAACGCAGTGAAATGAAAGGTGTAAGCCAAATCAAATCAAATCAAATAAACTTTATTCGATTTTTAGTAGAAAAAAAATCATAAAAGTTACACAATAAAAAATATACAATCTACTGTTTAAAAAGACTAATACCTTGCATATATACATCTTAAAATATCGCTAAAATCTTAAAATCACATCCTCAATTACTCGATGCCCCATGTGTTCTAGAAATCAATCTGTCTCATGCTAAGTTTCCCATGTAATACTTTTCCTTTTTTTCAAAATGGCCTTCAAGAGACCAGACATAGCTCCCACACAGTAAACATTATCCAATCTTTGTAAATAAAGGAAGGCAGGTCGACATTGTCTCCATCCCCCGCCCTTCAACATTGGCAAAATCCATCTAGATCTTTCTACTTTATAAAATTTACAAAATAAAATCACATGTATAGTCGTTTGGGGAGACATTTCGTCACAGGGGCACCTACAAAGCTTGCTGTTCCAATCATTTTGTATAGGGAAGCTAACTAAACGATGGAAGTTGTCGAATCTTAATCTAGTGAGGACAAACCTATCATAACTTCCTGAGCACCATTCCAAATAAGGTTGAATGGTGGGACATACAAGGGTTATCTGATGTTTAATAACTGTATTTTTATACATTTCTGAAGCTGCCCTTAGAGATTCCAGATGATCCTGACAAAGAACTTTGAACTCCTTCCTAGAAATTGTGGTCAGTGTAACAGGGTTTCTATAAAAATCAGGTTTTCCCATGTCTATTAAAAAGCTTCTAATGTACCTTAGCCATAAAATCTTGTTTGCGTGGGTTAAACTCATAGCATCACTTATAATCTCTCTATTTAACTGTGTGTGATGTGACGTCCATACTCTGTGCCATAACAACAATGGCTGCATCTTTATCAGGTCTGAAATGTATGGAATCCCCAATTCGCTATGGCAATTATAAACTGATGTACTCTGTGGGATTGCTAATATAAATCGTAAAAACTTATTTTCCTCTTTTTGTAATGTAGCCACGTCCTGATAGCCCCAGACACCAGCCCCGTACATCGATACACTCATACATTTTGCTTTGTAAATTTTAAGGAGGATACCCGGGGGTCTTTTACCCATTTTAATAGAAAAATTCATCAGTGCCCCAATTGACCTTTTAAAAGAAGAGTTCTACTTTTGACCGCTGGACTCCATGATCCAGCATGATCCAGTAATACACCCAAATAGGAAAATGTGTTGGTTGCATCTATCCTAGCTTTTCCCACAGGGAGACTTTTGCAACTTTTTCTCCCTTTCCCACATGTCATCACAAAGGTCTTCTTAATGTTAAGTTTTAGGCCCCGGCTATCCATAAATCCAATGTATGCATTAAGAGCACTCTGAAGACCCAACTGAGTTCTGGCCATAAGCACTGCGTCATCCGCGTAAAGAAGTGATACTATGGGCTTGCTGTTATAGTAAGGTGGATCTTTTGTCCTGGCCGTTAACTCATCTTCCAACGCGTTGGTATATAGTGAGAAGAGGAACGGGGCCAGGACGCACCCCTGCCTCACGCCCTTTTCTACCGGAAATGACGCAGTGCATTCAACCCCAATTCCATGTCTCACTTTTGCTGAGGCCCCCTTATATAATTGTCTCAAAAACTGAACTAAAATTGGGTCTACCTTTAATTCCTGCAAAATATCCCATAGTCTATCGTGGTTTACGCAATCAAAAGCGGACGTAAGGTCCACAAATGCTACGTACATTTTCCCTTCTTTAGCTTGGGTGTATTTCCCTGATATCATTATAAAATTCAATACCTGCTCAATGGTCCCCAGCCCCTGTCTAAAACCATACTGCACTTTACTTAAGATGTTATTGTCCTCCGCCCAAGTTTGTAGTCTGTTCAGGACTATTCTGCCTACTACCTTAACCAGGGAGTCCAAAAGGGATATCGGGCGGTAACAAGCAGGGTTATCGCGTTCTCCCTTTTTAAAAATTGGAATGATCACAGATTCAGACCACGTCTTGATGAAGCCCTTCTCGCAGCATGCATTCAAAACCTGTGTCAGCAAAGGGGACCATAGTGCTGGAGAGTGTTTAAATAAATCCATAGGCACTCCGTCTGGCCCAGGTGCCTTTCCACCTTTACTTTCATTAATAGCTGCCGTGACTTCATCTAGTGTTATGTTTATCCCAATGGTCACAAATCTATCCAGCCCATCTTGTAACTGTAGATCATAATCAGTTGTGCAATTATCTGCCCCCCTGGAACTATACACCCTCGAAAAAAATTTGATCCAAGACTCCTCGTCTATTGCAACTTCAATCCTGGGTCCCTCATTATTTAGAAAAAATGGAGCGTTTACTGCCCGCCAGAACATAGTACTGTCCCTTTTCTTTGAAGCCTCATAAAGCGAGTCCCATGCCTCTTCTTTTATTTCTTTTTCCTATTTTTCCTAGCCAGATTATAATTCTTTCTACATGCACTAATTTCCTCCTTATTTCTCACATCTTTGTGGAGGGCGCCCTTCAGCATGTTATATGCTTTCGTACACTTTGTGTCAAACCACCAATTAGTCCTTATTTGTGATGTCATCTTTTTTGCTCCTAGTGAGTTTTGGATCTCCAAAGTAATAGAGGAATAAGCCCTCAAAATATCACTATAGTCTGCACTCTCTTGTAAACATACCGCTAAATGTTCATTAGCATTAATTATAATTTGTTTCATCACTTCTTCAACTTTGATTTTTTTCCCCCATCGTAAAGAATAGCCATTTTGGCGCGCTAGGGTAATATTTTGTGACAGTGCCAGATAACTACAATTTGGTTGTTCAACTTTATGTGGAATAATTACACGGATGCTCAGAGGCAGATGATCGCTAAGGGTAATGGAGTGAGTATTAAATTTATCGAACCAGGTTGCGTATCTATTGGGAATGATTATAAAATCTATTAGCGAGGCAAAACCTCTGCCAATAAAGGTTGGAGTAAAATCGACGCATGGAGTGCTCAGATAGTTTGCAAAGCCCAAATCATGTCCTGCCATAAAATCATTAAATGTATCTCCCCTTACATTATGTATAAAATGTGGGATATACATATCAACTTCATCATGTAGCCCACACTGCCCTTTTTCCGAGTTACCACATATACCAGTATTAAAATCCCCATCACATATAAAAATCACATCAACTTCATCTGGTACCCTTAATTTGTACATTTCCTCGCTAAGCGAGTTTATAACTCTACCCAGTTCGTCCTGTTCGATGTTATTATAAAAATTCACTAAACATAATACTACCGGAGAGTTCAGATAGATGCCCAACAATTGGTAGTAACTCGTTGAGCTAAGCTTTTCTATTTTCCTAACCGTTATCAGGTTTGAAATATAAACACTCAGGCCTCCTTTGTGTCTTCCATGCATAGATCTAACAGCCGGTATATGGAACGTCTTATACCCATCTAAATTAATCTGTTTCAATAACCAGGTCTCCTGAAAACATAAGATGTCAAAACTATGTATAAAATCTAACCAAATAGAATTATTAATTTTTGATTGTAGACCGGCAATATTCCAGAAGAGTACCCGTATTCCATCAGAAACACAAACAGTTGGACTATCATGGGTTGTACTTCCCTTGGTGTGTTCATTTATCTCACCATCATTAATAGCATTTATAGAGCCTCCCACACTAGCTTCCACCTCTACTACCTTATTTGCCTCATCACTATAGTCCTTTATCCTACTAGGGACAGGATTGCACTCCCCCTTATCACGCTCTCGTATCGTCTCATTTATTTCTAGGGGTGCAGTTTGTTCAGCATAATTATACTCGTCCCCAATAACCTGAAGTCAATCATTCTCATCCAGAGATTGGAGTGGCAAAAATCTATTGGAAACCTCTATACTATGTGCCTGCTTTCTCCAGGACTGTGCATGGAGATGCCTGTCCCAATTTGATTTGTAGGGCCAGGTTGGTAGAAAAAGCTCAAGGGATATACCCTAATACCTACTTCCAAATTATCACTATTGTTACCCAGCCTATAGAAAATTTCCCGGACCAGTGTAGGACTTCCTAATGAAAGGACTATGCAATCCCCTTGCGTATTTTTTCCAATTGTTCCTACCCAAGCGACCCTTCTAACCATCTTAAATGCCGAAAACATATCCTGGACTAGACCCGTTCTTATTCCCAAGAAATGTATGGTCCTATTTCTCAATATGTCCCAGGTTTCCTTTTCTCCTTCAAGTAATTGGGGAACATTTATCAGAACCACTGAGTAAGGTTGCGCCGCAGGAGGCAAATTTAATATTTGCCTATTCTCCAATTGCTCTGGTAATGATATCTTCTCTTTCCCTGTATTTAAACCTAATTCCCTCTGTTGACTGTTATCCTGACATGTATCCATCCTATCAGTAATCCTAACTGGCTGTTCATTGTTATTATTATTTGTGTTCAGATAGCGTAAGTTAGGGATGTCACTCCTTCTCTCTGGATCTTTTATATTATCCTTGAGGTCCACTATAGGAGGCCTATCTCGATTTTTAACCAATAATGCCAAGTCCAGCTCTATTTTGGCTAATCTTAATTCTACAGCCTCAAACGATTGTTTAATAAAATTACTTAGATCAACTAATTCATTCCCTGTATTGGTTACAGCCACGTTAAAATTCCCTTTCCCCCTCCTTTTTTTAATTTTCCTATCCAAACCTTTATTTTTGGACTGTATCAAGTTACTATTCCCCTGTTTGTTCTCCTGTTTGTTCTCTGCTACCAGCATCTGCGGGTTCTGCCCAGTTGGAACATTCTGTATCAAAACCTTTGGGCTACTCGGCCCTTTTTTTAATTTCGGGATGCGGCATTTTTTAGATGATGGCGACCGCTCAGCATCCAGATCACTGATGATATTCTCTTCACCACTAGTCTGGATGCAACCGTTAGTAAGCTCCCTATTATGAATTCCCAAAGGCCCCTTCTCCCCCGCCTCTTCAAACTCCGTCTGTTGTAGGTTAATGGTTTTACTCGTAATATCCACTTCCTGAGAGTTCCCTTTTATGGACTCCTCAACCGTGGATATTTGTTTATCTAATGCTCCAACCGCCCCCTTAAGATATTTCAAAATAGTTTTATTCACATCTGCTGATTTACTGCCAGGTTGTACTAGGCTCACACTTTGAATTTTCCTCTTCCCCATTTTACTATCTCTTGAGGTTAAGCTAATGATATGTACTTCCCACTACACAGCACACCGTGTTTACTTATTATTTAAAACTGAACGATCGGGGGGGAAGGTCTTACAAATTCTAACAGTTAAGCATTCACTAAATAATACAGTCTTAATGAGCGCACATACAAAGCAATTCAAGCCAAGGGACCTGGCCCAGCCCAGCCTCCTCCGGACTCTGACGGGCTAAGACGGGCCCGTCTTGGCCCGGTCTTCGCCCGTGCCGAGCCCGCGCGCGTCCCGCGATGCGTTGCCGGCTCTGTGCCTTGTAGCGTCCTCCAGGGAGCGGGGCCAAAGTGCGCTAGTGCAGGTTAGGGGCCAGGGACAGCGAAAAAGCACCAGGAGCAGTTTGTTGCAGAGCGGATCCCGCCGTCGCGGTGCCGGCTCTGTGCCTTGTAGCGTCCTCCAGGGAGCGGGGCCAAAGTGCGCTAGTGCAGGTTAGGGGCCAGGGACAGCGAAAAAGCACCAGGAGCAGTTTGTTGCAGAGCGGATCCCGCCGTCGCGGTGCCGGCTCTGTGCCTTGTAGCGTCCTCCAGGGAGCGGGGCCAAAGTGCGCTAGTGCAGGTTAGGGGCCAGGGACAGCGAAAAAGCACCAGGAGCAGTTTGTTGCAGAGCGGATCCCGCCGTCGCGGTGCCGGCTCTGTGCCTTGTAGCGTCCTCCAGGGAGCGGGGCCAAAGTGCGCTAGTGCAGGTTAGGGGCCAGGGACAGCGAAAAAGCACCAGGAGCAGTTTGTTGCAGAGCGGATCCCGCCGTCGCGGTGCCGGCTCTGTGCCTTGTAGCGTCCTCCAGGGAGCGGGGCCAAAGTGCGCTAGTGCAGGTTAGGGGCCAGGGACAGCGAAAAAGCACCAGGAGCAGTTTGTTGCAGAGCGGATCCCTGCATTAGTAGTTGGAGCAGGAGATTACTGGCTGCGATATTTGGAAACGGGCGTGGAGCGACAGAAAGTGGCGGGATGGGAGAGAAAAGAGCCAGAGGAAAAAAATGTAATAAGGCCTATGGAAACGCAGTGAAATGAAAGGTGTAAGCCACCTAAGAAGAGCCTGGTTAATTATGTGACCACATCGAGGGGAGTAGGAAAGCCCGAATTTTTGCTGGTGCTCTGCTCTTTATTTTCGTATTATGTTTCACTCTGGACTTTATATCTATTCACAGCTGAATGTCCTTTTGGGCGTGTAATCAGTTGATTCATCCCCTGCAGCGCCGCATTCTGTTCTTTATGTAAGGGAGTCGGGGTTTCTTCACAAAATGGATGTAGTGGCACACAATTACGAACAATTTTACTGGTAAATAAGCTGTAAGGGGCGGTAGGTGTTGTTAGGGGAAGACACGGGAGAGTAACTTAACTGCAAGCAGCGCCGTGTGCCAGCGAGTTGCTGTAAAGCCTCGAATACATAAAACAGCTAGACTAAACTTCTAAACACTTTTAGTCTGCTAAAACAGGTTTTATTTTCAACACAAAAAAGGAATTTTTGTTCCAAACAGGAACGTAAAGCAGGTAAAAATCTGTCAAAGCTATATTTTGCATATTTACAATACCATCACACACGTAAGCGCTATATAAATGCAATTACAATTACAATACACGTACATGGACGCGCGGGAACACACACTTAGGGCGCCTGTTGATTTTAGACACTATAGCAACGCTGGAACTTTTGTTTTGCAGGAATGTGGGGTATGCGCCTGGGGGAAGGGGAAGGAACCACGAGAAGCGAACACTGCTCAGGTCAACGTGTTTTCTTAGCATGCTGGCTGTATTAAAACGAGAACCCAACCATCAATATCAAAACAGCATGCTTGGAGAAGGTAAAGCAAACCAGCAGCCGCATGGTTTCACTAGAAAACATATTTCTGTGAACTGAGAGGAAATGCAAGGTAAGATTAACTTAATTACATCTTAGAAAGGGGCTGGAATGATACGAGGTGAGGGAAGTTTCTTTAAGTTAAATGAACACTGCGCCAAACTTACAGGACAATGGGCACCGCCAGCTTCTTTAGGGCTACTCATCAGCCGTGCTTTAGACCGAGAGTACAAGAGTTAGCCACGACTACAAACAGGCTTATCTATGGAGTAAGTGGACTCGGAGCGCTAGTGCTTCTGTCTGCGTACGGCGAGGAAGGGCTGAGGTACACCTCTCCCTAAGTGGGCAGGACCATCACACAGCTGCCAAATGAGGGCTGAGGTTCATCTTTCCTCGAGTAGGCAGAGATAGGGTGCAAGTGCCCGAGCAAGGCAGAGTCCGAAAGATAGCCACAGAATAGGGACCGTATGTTTCAGGAGGGATAATAAATATTACAAAACACCCGTCTTTGACCGACTCACCTAAGGTGCACCTTCAACTAAAGACCAAGCCCGCTCCATAGTGAAAGCTACCACAGTCTGTTGCAGGAAGGATCGGAGAGAGTCACGTGCGGAGTCTACGGCCAATGAGCACTTGGGAACTCTATGTGGTGCACTAGCATTGGCGGAGACTGCATCAGACCCTCCCACTCACAGTCAGCTCTCAGAAATATGTTCGGCCGTGGGATTGTTTGTGATGCGGCAGGAACGTGCTATAATTAGCGATAAGACGATGTACGCTTCCCGTGGTAACAAAAAAAGCAAGCACTGAAACACAAGTGCGGTCCCGCGCCGCGAAAGTGAAACAGTACTCCGGGTTAAAGAAGTGGGAGGGGTGGGGGGAGTGCGATTCCCTTGCGGGAGCGAGCGGCGCCAGGAGCGATAATTGCTACCATATGGCGCCAGCTGCTCGCTCCCGCAAGTGAATCGCCAAACGTGCACGCGTTGCCATTGAAGGCAATGGAACGCGTGCACGTTTTTGGCTGAAAAGCCGAATCGATTGCAAAAGGTCTTTTTGCCTATGCAGCGCATGCGCGCTGCGTAGGCGAGACCTAAACATAGCATATCTTACTTCATCACAATCAAAGGAGAGAGAGAAGTTGGTCACAGAAGACAATGCTGGATGAAACTCAGTGGGTCTAGCAGTAGAACATAACTGGCTTCAAAGTGTTTAACCCACATATCAGCCAAGATATGGTGCAATAGTGGGCTTCCCAGGTCGGAAGTAAAATAGCGGGCCGCTTTTAACTCTTTGGGAGAGGTACTTCTTACCTGCCTGCTGAAGCCCAGAGGAAACCTGCCTTGGACATCAACAACAACAGCTGCATTCCTGCTCGGAGAGCACCATCAACAGCCTGGTTTGGGGAGAGCCGCTGCGGGTGCTCCCACCCCCGCTGGGGACTCAATGTGCCATAATCCCCTCTCTGCTGCACACCTGATCTGTATCATCAGTACTTTATAAGGCGTGCTGCAGTTCTGTAGTGTTGGGGCCGATTTTAACTCTGTGGGAGAGTTACTTCTTGCCTGCCTACTGAAGCCTTGAGGAAACCTGCCTGGGACACCAATCAGCTGCATCCCTGCTCAGAGAGCACCATCGACAGCTCGGTTTGGGGAGAGCCGCTGCGGGTGCTAGTGCCACAGCTGGGTACTCAATGTCCCATAGTCCTCTCTGTGCTGCACACCTTCTCTGTATCACCAGCGCTTCATAAGGTGCGCTGCAGTCCTGTAATGCGGGGGCTGCTTTTAACTCTTTGGGAGAGTTACTTCTTGCCTGCCTGCTGACGCCCAGAGGAAACCTGCCTGGGACATCAACACCAGTCAGCTGCATCCTTGCTCCTAGAGCACCGTTGGCATCCCGGTTTGGGAAGAGCCGATGCTGGTGTGACCGTCACCGTTGGGGACTCAATGTCATATAATCCCCTCTGTGCTGCACACCTGATATGTATCAGCAGCGCTTCATAAGACGTGCTGAAGTCCCGCAGCATGGGACGCAAGCGGGCTGTGCCCAGGCAAAGCTTGGGCGAAGGGCGGGCCTGTCTTTGCCCGTCATCGCCCAGAGGAGGCTGGGCCTTCCCTTGTACATCTGTGATCCGGTCAGACCTCCCATGTGGGCTTTTTACTTTAATTTGTAACATTTAGTCTATTGATCCCTGGTGATTTTGTTTTACCGCCAATTTAGATCAATGCACTTCAACTTGTGCCATGGGCAAGCGTAAGTTACAAGGCCCCAAAGACTCTGCTATCAGGCCTGCCAACTGCACTGATCTAGATTCTTTTTTGGTGAGGGCAGTGGGCGTAATGTCAGGGGAAATTGACCTAGCGGAGCAGAGACTTTCCTTGGAGGCGGAGGAGGGCCCGAGCTCCTTGACATGGTCTCAACCTGCTCAAGATACACTTACAGAGCCCCAAACCCAAACTTGTAGGGAGGCTACCCATAGTTCTCCAAATGTATCTCCAGTGAAACAGGATGGGAGAGTACCACCGGAATCTCTTGACACCAGCATCTGCCCACCGCTAGCTAAAAGTAAGCGCCAACCCAAGCGTTCTGCTGCTGTAAAACGTAAATCTTGCTCTCCTAAGAATCGGGATTCTCCAGTTAATTCTGAGTCTTCGGTAGCTTGTTATGCGGATTGGGGCTATGTGTTTAATAAACTCAAAGATAACATTATGTCTGGGACTGCTCCTCTCCCTGTGGCGCTTTTCTTTGCAAAATGCTGTTCACGGTGCCATAGTCGTGCAGTACGGAATAACGAGTCTATCTGAATGTGATTGCCTTCTGATGTATAATTCTGTGGACAACGGGTTATGTATGATGCTCTAAATTGATAAAGTTTGTATTTTGTCTATGCAGAATTTGTTAATAAAGGTTTTTGAGAAAAAAAAAAAAAAAAAAAAAAGATAACATTATGTAATGTGTTACACCTATAATGGAAAGTTTGTCTTCATTGGAGTCCGCTGTGTCTGGTTTGTCTAAGACCATTGGGTCCATCAATGTCCCTAGGAATCCTTCCTCTTGTGTTGGCCCCAGCTTCATGATATCTAAAAATGTAACTAAAAGTGTGCTCAGGCCTCACGGTTTAGCCCTCGATTGCCTGACCCCAAACTTGGCAATAGCTACTGAGACCCCTGTACAGCCTCACCATTCCCTGGAGGAGTATGCCTCAGTGGCCTTATCAGGAGCTGGAAGGACTCAAAGCAATATAAATGCTCCCACTGTGGTTGGTTCTATGAGAGTGGGGAGAGAGCACCAACCGGCAGTAGAACTGGATAACCTGAAACTGCCCCTGGCTGCTGCCCCTATGTTGCAATTTTGGCAGGGTTACCCACATCAGTTCACATGAAAGGGAATATACCTCTCATCTGAAAAATAAAGTTTGCCATTGGCTGCGTAATAACACAAATTTTAACACCACTGATTATAATGACATTCTATTTGTTGGAAGGGTTGGCTGGGTTGGTCCTATGGTTAATAATATTTTCTGGGGATTGTATAGTGATAAATTGCAGGTCACCTAATTTGGCCAAGCGATTGATATATAAGCTCTGCTCTGATGCCCTTAAAGAATGTAGGAATTCATATTCTTCTGCATGACTTTTATTACCGACAACTACAATTCAACTCTTCAACTCCAGAAAATTTGAGACATCTTGCTCTGCATCAGTTTGCTGTACCTACTGCTAGCAGATTTTTTCCACTAGCCGACCTAGATCAGAACGTTTGACTCCACCCTTTTGCCCCCCCCCCCATTTGAGTAGTCTTAGGGTTTGTACCCAGTTCCTCGTTCATCACTGGTAATGTAGAAGCCTAAAACAAAATCATAAACAAATAATACCAACTCTATATCAGCATTTAAGATTAATAGAATTTATTATAGGTCAACAAGATAAGGCAAATACGTGCAGCACGGAGACTGACAGCATAGCCACTGAGTGTCCGAAGAGGGGAATTTTCTGACAGCTTTTATTGATACAAACCACAGAAGGAGAGATCATCATTATGCATGTAATACAGATTAAGCATTGAATATTTGTCCAATCGGAGGAGGCCTAAGCTGCTTGATTCCTTTTATGGTCTGAGATATACTGCTGCTGCCCACGTGTCCCGAGTACATGACACTTTTGGGACTTTCCAGCCTAATGAAATGTACCAGCTCTTAGTACTTTTCCATAGAAATGATTGCAATATCTAGCACGTAACAATGTTACTTCTAAATATGGTATGCTGAAGCGCTTGTGGCTAAGTTAGCATCCTGTACTGTTCGAATGTGGTTCTTGAGCAAGCCTTGCATTGCAAGAGCATCTTTCTTTCTGTGCCATGGAAAAGTACAAGCATTTGTCTAATGATTTTGTGTCAACTTGGTGCAGGCCTGTAGATTAGACATTTGGTATCAACACACAAAGATGGTTTCCACAGAAATGCAAAAGGAGCTCCATCCAGAAATGATATTGGAAAGGCTCTTAGGATTCTCAGTTGGAATGTGGCAGGTATTAAGGTCAAGATTCAAGATCCGGAATGGTTTAACTTTGCTATCCAGTTTGATGTCCTTATGCTGCAGGAGACCTGGGCCTGGGAGCCAGTAGTATGGGATGGGTTTGAAAGCTATAATGTTGCAGCAACTCCTTCTACTGCTCATAGAGTGCGCAGAGGCCTTGCTATCTTGATCCGTATCTCTAAACAGTTGAAGGTTGTACCTATCCCCATTAGTGATAAGGGGTTTCAGATTTTATGGGTGGTTTCCTCCTGTGATTTTTACTTCTTTTTGGTAAGCTTTTATAATTCAGTTAGGGAATTTAGGTTGCCAGATCAAGACTTTATTCCAAGCGATAACAATTCTTGATGCTAGGTCGCTTGCTTTGTGTTAGACTTGGCATTTTTCGGCGTGTTTCCCCTGTCTTTTTGCTTTCAGACCTCCGGGTTTTGACTCTGTTTTTGCTGGTTTAGTGTCTCTGCGCACTTTCTCACTGCTGTTCAGTGTTAAAAGTGCAAGTGCTCCTGTTGTAAATTGTTGTTATGGATTGGTGATTCCATGATTGGTTATTTGATTTACTAGTCAGTCCCTAGTACAGTGCACTGTGTGCGCCCAGGTCCTATAAATAAAATGCTGCTAGTGGGCTTGCAGCACTGGTTGTGCCACCCACACAAGCAGCCCTTCAAATGTAACTCAAACCTGCCACTGCAGTGTCTGTGTGCAGTCTAGTACTGCCATGTCGACTTGGCAAGTGCACCCACTTGCCAGGCCCTAACCTTCCCTTAACTTACATGTTAGTCACCCCTAAGTAGGCCCAAGGTACCCTTGTGGGCAGGGTGCAGTGTATGTGAAAGGTAGGACATGCCCTGATGTGTGTGGCATATCCTGATAGTGAAATACTACCAATTTCGTTTTTCACTATTGAAAGGCTATCTGGCTCATAGGAAAGCATGGGAGTTAATTTATAACATCTTATAAATATAACTTCTGGAGAGGTGTGGCCAAGAGGGCGGCCAAGTAGGACGTGCCTGCTCGCCGCTCCGTGCCAATGCCTAGGCCCCCCCGACATAGCCACGGATAGCGGACCGTGAAGGGCTTTGAAACATCACCACCTTACTCTGACGGTGCTTGGGTGCCAGTCCACGGGGGCGCTCCATTTGGCCCCCACACGAGTGCAGCTGAAAAGCTCGAGCGGGGCTGTGCCTGATGTTGCTGCGGCCTGTGGTGGGCGGCCCGGCGGCTCTCCCTGGTGTCGGGGTTGCCCAGCCGGATCTCGGCTGAAGAGGAGGAGCTGGAGAAGCTCGGTAGGCTCAGTAAGCCCTGCAGTGCAGAGATGCTTCGGGGCGGCCGCTGAGCAGGTCGGAGGCCGCGCGACCTGGAGTGGGCGGACCCTGCCTTCTCCTGCGACGAGCGCCCAGGGAGGGGTGAAACGAGCTGCTCCTGTCCAGGCAGTCTGAAGCTTTGCCCTACCGAGTATTGCATCCCCGGCGAGCGAGACCACATGATCGCCTCCAGTTTCGGGGAAGGTGGGAGGCGACCCCCTCCCCCCCCCCGACCGTGGCCCAGGCCATATACTTGCATAAAGAGGCCTAAAGCAGGGCAAACTCTTGGGACCTGGGAGTTTCGCAGGGGCATGACCGAGTCCCAGAGGCGTGGACCAGGCTATCACCCGGCAGGAGTGTTAAGTCTCCAGCTCCACATCACATGGCTTCAGACACAGAGTAGAAAGGCCTGGGAACTGCGGAAGGCCTTGATCGGCTCAAACCGCTGCGCAGCCCCGGAAGAAGCGGCCCGGACTGTCCTCCAAGGAAGAAGGTCGGTGCTGCTGGGGGAGAAGGGAGGCAGAGGTGTTTGGCCGGAGGTGATAGCCTTTTGACTGCATTCAGCACTAGTTACTGCCGGGCCTTCAAGACTGAGTCCATAACCTAAGGCCTAGAAATCCAAGGCAGGCGCAGCGGAGGGAAGACTGCCCCCTCTCTCGCTCGCGGACCCCAGACCCGAGCTGCAGGGCGGAGCCCCCCCCCTTAAAAGTCAGCAACTGAGGCGTGCTTTGGGCAGGTTGAGCTAAGTGGCCTACACAGTCCAGGGGCCCTGAAGGGCCAGGGTTGCATCTACAGGAAAGAGGCCCTCACACGAAGGTCCCGGATGCGCAGGGCGACCACCCTGGGGTAATTGGTGTTTGCAAACCAGTGGCCCGAGGGTGGCAGGAGCCAGAGGCAAGGGTCTGGGTGACTAGAGCCCTCCAGGGCAAGCGAGACAGAGAACTCTACACCGAGGCTTGATAGACCCTGAGGAAGAGCTTGTCAAGGCTGTGCTTACATTTGCATAAGCAGAAGATACTTCCTAGCAATAAATGGCGTCCACTAAAAATAAGAAAGAACGCTCTGTCAAGGATCTCTTTATTAAGTCCGGCGCAGGGGGCTCGGAGGCAGTCCTTCCACTGTCCGTAGGCCCTTCAGATCCAGAGTTGGGGGACACGGAAGCCCCAGTTATGCATGCCTTCCTGGAAACTTTATTTGCCTCCCTGAAAGACGATCTCCACACCATGAAGAAAGAGCTAGCCCAGGAGATCGGAGAGGTTCAGAGGGACCTGGACTCAGTGGGCGAAAGGGTTGATACATTGGAGATGCAGGCCACAACACGGGACGAGGAGATCGATCAGCTCCAACAAGAGGTCCTCCACTTACAAGACCAGCAACTAGACCTCCAGGCGCAGGCGGAGGACCTCGAGAACCGCTCCAGACGCAACAATATACGAATTCGAGCGGTTCCGCAGGGGGTGGAGGGGTCAGACATTGAAGCCTACGTGGAGGAACTTTTTCGCTTTATTCTGGGAGCCCCGCCGGAACAAAAGATTAAACTGGACAGAACCCATAGAGTAGGCCCAAAGAGAGCGGCAACAGCTCCCCCACCGGGCATCCTCACGTGCGTCCATGACTTTCAGCTCAAGGAGCGGATCCTCCGAGAGGCCAGAGATAAACACCCTGTCGAGTTCGGGCCTCCAGGCCTCTCTGGTACCAGGATTTAACAGCCTCCACTATGCAAAAGAGGAGGGAGTTCAGACCAATCACTGCTCACTTGCGCTCTAAAGAGATCCCCTACTCTTGGGGTCATCCCTTCCGATTAATTTTTAAATGGGACGGTAAAATGCACCAAATCCACTCACTGCAGGAGGCCAAGAGGCTGCTGAGCCTGTCTGAGGATGACCCAAGCACTTCCACCCAGGAGGAAACCAAGAGGAGGCCCCAGGGGCCAGAGAGCTGGAGGAAGGTGGGCCGGAACCCGCCTCGCCTTCGGCCGGACCCAGAGACTATTGCCAAAGAGAGGCAGGCGGTCATTGCCTCCCTGGAAGTAGATTTTGCCAATGCGGACTGAACACTATCTGATCATATTAGCCGGGAAGGAACAGATGTAACGACGACCTGCACTATACAACTTCCCGGTTCCTCAAATACTGGGGCTTGGGCGGGGTGGAGAGGCGGTATGGGTCCTGCTACATCTCACGCCTATCCATTGTGGTTTCCACCCAGGACTATTATATTGTTTGTCAGTTCATGTTAAACTTTAGTTATAATGTTTTGGGGTTAACAGGTTTCCCTCTCCCCTCACACATACATTTTGAAGCTCGAAGAGGCTCTTTCGAGGTTAAGTCTCTGCCATACTGGGCCTGTACACCTACAAACGAGGTTGGCCCTTCAAGTATATATAGCAAACTAAAGATTTCGCTTACATGACTGCAGCCCTCAAGATTGTTACGCTTAATGTAAAAGGCCTTAATAGCCCAAATAAAAGGCAGGCTGTCTTGTCGTTCCTGAAAAATACGGACGCGCACATCTGTCTCCTCCAAGAGACACATCTACTGTCAAGGGACACCCATAGATTGCGAGCCAGGGCTTTCCCCCAACAATTCTTCTCATCCCATACCTTCAAAACAGCTGGGGTGGCCATTTTCAAGTTTCAAGGTAAAGTGGGCCCCAAAAGGGCCGAAATCAGAGGTAGGCTGCTGGCGTACACATTCACATTAGGCCTGCATATCTTCACCGTCGGTACAGTTTATGCCCCAAACGATGGACAAGAGAGGTTCCTCCACGAGGCGGTAATGGAGATATCCAAATCCCCTGATAGATCGCTGGTCATAGGGGGGATCCTAATTTAGCTTTTGATAATGACATGGACAGATCAAGCCAGAGACACGGACAGACTGGGGCCCTCACTAAGAAGGGGGAGCGACTTTTGACTGAGGCAGGACTGATGGACATATGGAGGTCTCACCACCCGACGGCTAGGGAATATACGTTCGATTCGCACCCCCACAAGACCTATGCTAGAATTGACTACATACTAACCACCAATACAATGACTCAGCAGGCACAACAGGTCAAGATATTCCCCTGTATCCTGTCGGATCACTCCGCAGTGAGTATGTCACTGGCCCTTTCGGGCCCTCGACTTACCCGTTGTTTCTGGCAGCTTAAAGAGATGATGCTCCAGCACCCCACAGTGGTCCAGCAGATCACTAAGGCTATAGTGGACTACCTGGAAGTGAATGACACGCCAGACATCCCCATTGCTACATTATGGGACGCCCTGAAGGCAGTAGTTAGGGAGAGTTTATAGCTATCACAGCGTATGACAACAAAATCCGGCGGGAAAAAAGGGAACAACTCACAAGCGAGGTGACAGAGTTGGAGTGTATACACCAGAGAACAGGGGCGCCCAGGATTTGGAAGCAGCTTAAGGCGCCGTGAACTCAATTGGCAGGCCTGGACATCGATAGGGCGGAGTATGCAGCGCTAAGGCTTAGACACTCTTTTTACACCGGGGGGGGATAGGAGTGGGAGACTCCTAGCCAACAGATTAAGGGCACAGCGACAGGCGTCAAACATACCCATGGTCGCAGACCACTCTGGGCAAGAGCAGACCACTGACCAAGACATTGCAGAAACATTTAGGCAATATTATGCTTCCCTATATGGTGCAGAAACTCCCTGATGAAGGCCCTGCCCAATACTTGCGTGACGTGAAGACCACCAAACTAGTGCCGACCCAAATTGAAGACCTCGAATCTCCGATCAGGCTTGAAGAGGTAATCTCTGTCATTTCTATGCAAAAGCTCCTTAAATCCCCAAGCCCGGATGGGTTTCCATCCATCTTTTACAAAACCTTTTGCGCCACATTGGCCCGCTATTGGTGAGGGTATACAATTCGATTGGGTCGTCTTCCCCCATCCCACCCACGATGCTGAAGGCGCTAGTTACTGTTATACCTAAGCCAGGGAAAAACAAGCGACACTACGCATCCTATCGCCTATCTCCCTCCTCAATGTGAACCTTAAAATATTTACTGGGATATTGGCGCAGAGACTCTCCCCTTGTCTTCCGGGGTTGATAGACCCAGATCAGTCGGGTTTTGTTCCGGGTCGCCAGTGCTCCGATAATACCAAGCGCCTACTACACATTATAGACAAATCCGAACGCTTTGAGGTCGAACGCATGATTCTCTCTATAGATGCCGAGAAGGGGTTTGATAGGGTGCACTGGCCCTATGTGCCATTTCGGCTTGCCATAGAGATTTATAAACTGGGTGCTAGGTGATTATACCAATTCTACTGCCTCCGTCCGGGTGAATGGCTTTACTTCACACCCTTCCCTATCCAACAAGGAACAAGACAGGGCTGCCCACTCTCACCACTCTTGTTCGCTCTTTACATGGAGCCCATGGCTCAAAGAGTGCGTGATGAGCCCTTAATATCGGGGGTGAAGTTCAGAGGGGAGGAACACAAAATTAGCCTATACACTGATGATGTAGTCCCCACCTTGGAAAAGCCTAGAGATTCCCTACCTGCCCTTATGACCGAACTAGAGCGCTTCACGCGAGTATCGGGATTTAAGGTCAATGTTCATAAATCACAAGCGTTCAACCTATCCCTCACCCCAGGCACGTTAGAGGCCCTTAAACACACGCATCACCTTCAGTGGGCTTGAGAAACCATCCCATATTTAGGCCTGCAACTTACAGCAAGCATACAACACACCACTTCACTGAACTACACAGCGCTTTTGCGACACATACGGGATTGCCTCCGTAGATGGAGACCACACTCGCTGTCTTGGCTTGGCCGTATCCCAGCGATAAAAATGACAATATTACCTAAGATAATATTTTTATTTCGGACCCTTCCGCTGGCCCCCCCTCAGGAGTGCTACATTCGCTGCAGCGGGATTTGGAGCGCTTTATTTGGCGAGACCGGCGCCCCAGATTACACAGAGAACTATGCTATAGGGCTCCAACCGCGGGGGGTTAGCAATCCCAAACTTGCAGGACTCCCACTGGGCGGTGCAGCTGAGACCTCTGGTAGAGTGGTCACGACCAGAATCTGAGAAACACTGGCTGTTCATGGACAGAACCTTAGCTAGACAGCCCTTATGGGGGGTCCCCTTCTCACAAAAGCAGCTAGGCCTTACAACCTATACTTATCAAAAGTCACGCACTTTACTCTATCAGCTTGGGACAGGGTTGCCATCTCTCGAGGGCTCACTACATTCCCGACACCAATTACACAGATAGCCCAAAATCCCGAGTTCACCCCAGGGCTCGATGCGAGAGCATTTGCACAATGGACAAAGGAGGGCTGCCGGTCCATGGGACACTTCTTTGATGTGGAGGAGCCACTGTCATTCACTGATTTCCGTACACAACAAAACCTTCCAGCGAATGAGCGCTTCCGATACCATTAGATCCGACATTAGGTTTTGCAGCCGGGGGTACGTGGGGGCGCAGAGAGGACCCTTTCACCATTTGAAAAGTGGTTAGTGATGAAACACACAGATTCACGTTTGACGACAGAACTCTATAGGCTCCTCGGAAGCAACCCAGGGACAGACAAATCCCCCGGACAGCTGAGATGGGAAGGGGAATTGGGCAGGACGCTCTCACAGAAAGACTGTACGGATGTCTATTATAGGACCCGCCATACGGCTCGTAGCGTTGTGAATATAGAAACCGCAACGAAAATAGCAACGTATTGGTATCTCACGCCCCGCGTCTCCACAGAGGCAACCCAACACGAAGCCCCCTATGCTGGAGAGGGTGTGGCTTGGTGGGTACCCTGATCCATCTGCTGTGGGAATTCCCTCAACTCTCGAACTACTGGAAGCAGGTATTAGATGATATTGATGCCCACTTTGACTCCCAGATACCTCGCTTCCCTGCTTACACCCTTTTGGGTCTCCCTAATCTTCTTACCTTTCCGCTCAGAACACGGAGGGGTAGGCAGATAGCACTAGCGCTGGGGGCTGCTCTACAAAATATTCTATCCCATTGGGGGACGACCACCTCGCCCACCTATCTGGGGTGGCTCCATAGACTGTGGCGCATTCTTGGGATGGAGAGAATTTCTCTCTCACTTTCCAATCCAGGGGTCTCATTCCAGGATCTCTGAAAACCTTTTCTGGTGCTGCTAACCTCAGAGTTTAAAGAACTTACCTGCCCGAGATATCCGAGGCTGCTGCACCTAGCCGATCCACCACAAACTGCACCACGGGATGATACGAAACACTAACGGGCATAGGCTACATAGAGACAGAAATCCCAGGCCAGAGGGAAAGCTGGAGGGCACCTATTGTAAAAGCCTTATGCCTCAAAGAGAAGGGAGGGGAGGGGTTAGGTGGGGGACTTTGTTTCATGTTTTACTTTCTTTATCTACGCAAGCCCGTGTGACGGGGCACATAGCAATATCGACAGAGTGAATTGCAACTTTGTAAATTTAAACATAAATATAAGTTCCCATTGGGACCAGATAGGAAAATAAAGTTTAGTATGCCTGAATTCAGAATCTAAAGATGTATCTTTTAGTAAATGTGATTTTTACATCCTGTGTTTGAAAATACCACTTTTAGAAAGTAGGTATTTTCTTGCTTGGCCATCCTGTGTGCCTCTGCTAGGATGTGTATTGACTGTCTCGCTTTAGAGTGACAGGGGCTGGGGATGTGCAGTGGCTCCAGAGAGTCTGGATGAGTCTGGGCTGGGCTGAATAGACCTGGGCTGCATTTAGAGTAGTGGGAGGAGATTTCCTTGCACCTGAATGGGCCTGGTCTGCCTTCCACAATGCTGTCTCCACCTCCTGCCAGGAAGCTGGAGCAGAGAGGACAGAACTGGTTTGGACTAAGCACAGACACTCTCTGCCTTAGAAGACAAAGGAATTTGGGGTATAAATATTGGGGCCCAGACCCCAGAACTTTAGAACTCTTTTGGAACCAAGAAGAATGCCAAGAAGAAGAGCTGGAGAAGCTGTGAGGAGAGACTACCACTTTGCTGTGTGCTTTGCTGTGTTGGCCTGCAGTGGCTGCTTCTTTCTTGAGCAGTGAAATGACTGGACTGAACTTTCTGCAACTTCCTTTTTGTGAGTTTCTCCAAGTGCTTGAGGTAGAGCTTGCTCCCTGTTCAAGAAGTCTCAGGAATAGCAAACACTTCAGGTTCATCTGTTACCAGCACAGGGGACTGTGTGTTTTGTGCTGCAACAGAAGAAAAGCAACCTGATGCCGTCAATGACGCCGCTGCCGACTCCGTGTCCTGAAGGCACCGCAGTGGGCACTGCCGCACTTTGCACCGCAACCCTGGTCTCACCGACAACACCACCTGATGCCGCCACTGAGCCGCTGCTTGCACCGCGACCTGTGGGCCCCGCACTGCCTCCCTTCACACCATCGCTCTGGTATCCCTGACAACGACACTCCACGCCGACATCAATGCCGCTACTTCAACCGTGGGTCGAGGGCACCGCTCATAAGTTACACGACGCACCGTCCTCATCCCGCACCGCAACCTTGGCCCACCGACACCACTGACTCCAGTTCGTCACCCGACGACAGTGCTTCAGCAACGAAGATGCTGCTGCTTTGCTTGCATCATGACCTGCCAGCACCCCAACAAGCACCGCATCACTTCGCACCGAAGCCCAGGTCTCACCAACGCCGCTGGACGACCGTCACTGAGCCGCTGCCTGCACCGCGGCCTGAGGGCACTGCAAGCCGCACCGCTGCACTTTGCACCGCAGCCCCGATGTCTGCCGACGCCGGCGCTCCCGACTTAAACGACGAGGAGTTTGATCTGCAACGCATGTGACTTCAAGTGCCGACGACTCCTGCACCAACCTCCGGAACCGATGCCGGCTCTTCGGGGCTCATCAAGAGGTCGCCGATGCCCTACATTTCTAAAGGTACTGTTTTGCAGGTCTTCCCGACACTGTAGCTGGCCCGTGACTCCGCAGTCAGCCAGAACTGTTTGGATTTGTTGTTCGCGATGCCGTGATGGCCCCAGACTGCGCTATCGACTTCAAGGAACTGTATTTCAAGTCTATTTTGATTATTGAAGACTTCTAAGAACTGTATGGTGGATTTTTATCGTTTCTGGTCTTGTTTTAGATATATAAAAAATATTGGATATTTTTCTCAACTGGTGTGGTGTCCTTTTGTAGTGCTTTCACTGTATTACTGTTGGTTATGTGCAAATGCTTTACACACTGCCTCTAAGATAAGCCTGACTGCTCGTGCCAAGCTACCAAGGGGGTGAGCAGGGGTTATTTTTGGAGTGTAACTCCCTTATCCTAACTAGAAGGAAGAGTCCCTACTTGAACAAAGGTGCAAACCCTTGCCAACAAGAGACCCCCATTTCTAACACTTATCTTAAGGTTTTTAATGTAATGTTGGCCGGAGATTTTAATGCTAAGCTGGGTGCAAACCAAATTGATAGTAATCCTTTTACTGTTGAAGATTCCCCCCGTATATCTACTTTCGATCAAAGGGGGCGCAGGTTATTTAAAGCTCTTGGGCACACAGGCCTTTGCACTGTGATGACTAGGGGAGTTTGTCCATCTGAGGACCTACCTACATTTGTTGGATGGGATAAAGGGACAACTATCGATTATGTGTTTATATCCAGAACCCTTGTGAACCCTATGAGTCCAGGGGTCATGCATCATACCGGTTTTAGTGATCATAACCCCATTGAAATAAGGATAACAGCACTACCAGGCACTAGTCCGGACACTGTGCCCGGTTTGACTGGATTAATGGTCAAGTACAAGGGGCTAAGGGTGCAGTGGCGTAATCTTTAAACTACCTCTCTATTTGAGACAGTAGTCAGAATACATTTAAATCTCATCAGGGAACCTCTGTTATCCCCTGTAGCGACCTTGGAGGCTTACGCCCAGCTGAATGTTTCAATTATTGGCATTATGAGGGAATTGTCAGGATTGAGGAGCAATGGTACAAACTTGGCTGGTTTGACAAAGTCTGTAGGTTGGCTAATTAGCAACTCCATGAGGCTCTTAATATTAGGCTGCAAAATTTGCAGTTATTGCTGAGGCGAGGAAGGTTTATAAACTAGCAATTAAGAAGCAGAAACCTGAACTTAAAGAGGCCTCTTGGGAATGGTTGCTGTCTACATGTTACTCCCAGGATTCTAGTGGATTTTGGGCTATTGTCAACAGTAGACAGCCTACCTTGGCTGCCCCAGATGACATAGGATCCTCCATTAGACCCGAGCACTGGGTGTCCCATTTCAAAAGGGTTTATGCCCTTGGTCCTGATGCCTCCCCGGCAGTGAATGAGAAAAGTCATTTGTACCCACTGGAGATCGGGTTTGACCTTGAAGAGATATACGCGGCATTCCAGACCAGTCCGCCCAATAAAGCTCCTGGTCTGGACGGGATACCTCTATAAGGCTGAGACCCATTTTTGGGCTCCCGTTCTAACTAATGTACTTAATGCTGCTGTGCAGGTAGGAGTTCCCTAGACTTGGACATCAGCAGTAATAGTACCTGTCTTTAAAAAAGGGAATAGACAAGATCCTACATGCTACAGACCTATCTCTTGCTAAACTCAGTAGTGAACGTGGTGGGTTGTATTATACTGCAGCGCGTGGAAACTTGGACCCAATCTCATAACATTCTCTGCCCAGTTCAGTATGGGTTCAGGGAAGGTAAAGGCACTATGGAACAGTGCCTGAACCTAAACCTAAACCTTTTGATCGGAAAATATGTAATAGCAAAGCAAAGGGCCATCTATCTTGCATTCATTGACCTGAGCAGTGCCTTTGATCGGGTGAATAGGTCAAAACTATGGAATAACTTGATGGCGTTAGGGCTACCTATTCAATTGGCCAACTTCTTAAGGGCTCTGCACTCGGTTGTGAATGCGTCAGTGAGATATGGCATGAGTGGGGAATGTTCAGAACGTTTCTGCCTCCCACAAGGGGTCAGGCAGGGATGTGTGCTGGCACCAATATTCTTCTTATTGTATATTAATGGTTTGAATATTTTCTTGGCCGCACATGGAAAAGATCTGCTCAAGGTAAAGACAGTTCTTGTGCCCTTCCTATTCTACGCAGATGATGCCGTGTTGATGGCCCGAACAGCCAATGGGCTCAAAATACTTGTTGAACTTTTTTTCAACTTCATGGATGTGGAGCTGGATGTGAATAGTAGCAAAATACATTTTATGGGGTGTGAGAGGAAATCGTCCAAAACCAGACCAATCGTCATAAAGAGAATAAGGGTTACTAGGGTGCCTGATTTCCCCTATTTGGGGGTTGCATTCGACGAGCAGAACAATTGGCTCACATGTATATCTAAGAAGTGCTTCTGCTTTTCCATAGCTTGTAGTGCCCTTTTTAGAATCTCAAAGACAATCAGCAATAGACCTATCTTACCTCTAGTGCAGCCATTTGGGGATATAGGAATTGTAAGGTAATTCAGCAAAAGAGGGATCGTTTTTGTCAGTGACTGTTGGGCTTGGCCCCTTATAGCTCATTGTTATTTATTCACGAGGAGCTGGGTCTTGACTATGTGGAGGACTGTGCGAAGTTGGCCCCAGTGTTACTGTGGATCTCAGTGTGGTGTGGCGAACACACAGGATTCATCAGGGATGTGATTGAGGACTGCCTTGGTTGTGCGCATGGTCTCAAAATACCATGGCTGAGTTACATCAAATCTGTTGCCCGGTCCTTAGGCTGCCCGACTTGTTTCACAAACCATATCTACTTAGCAAGGGGGATAGGAGAGCAGTTAAGGAGCGTTTTTTTAATCACCTAAAGAAAGCTAGGGAATTTGAGGTCCTCCAGAGGCCAACCACTAGATGGCTCTTATTTGTGCAAACAGTTGTAGGCCCTGAGTCCTACCTCCTTGCTGTATGTCATGCATGGGAAAGACCTCACTTGAAGAAATTCCGGTTGAGGACTATACGCTCACTTATCTGCTTTCTACCTGGTCAGTTCGACCCTAGAAGGATTGAGGTATGCCCTTGTGACGGCTGCTCTCAACAGACACTGGAACATCTGGTCGTGTTTGGTAAATTTTATGAGTTTTTACAACATAAGCATTTGATATCATTTTTAAAGTCTAGAGGCTGCCATCAGTTTTGGCCAGCTTTTTTATATTTACAGTTACTATCTGATCATGCAGTAATGATGTCTGTCTCCTTTTTCTTGAAGTGTGCACTACATTGGAAAAAGATTATTAATTCATAATATTTTATTGTAAACTTGCGGGTTGCACCCTGGGGTGCAACATGCATGAGTGTTTTAGAATTATTTAGTACTGTAATAATGTTAATATGATGATTTTCATATTGTAAATTTATGTATCGTGATTTTATAGGTTTTTAACTCTTCTCTTTTATGATTATGTCGTATAATCGAATAAAGATTTATTCATTCAATTAGTGGACAATTCACAATCTCCCAAAGGTTTGCACTTGATCTAGGGGCACAGGCAGAGATAAGATCCTGCCAAGCCTCTTGTTACAAGGCACGCTTCCTGTTCTGTAAGGTGGTTTTGTACAAGGTTCTAAGAGAAGTGACTTTACATCTATCCCAAGGCTTTTCCTTGAGAGCTGTTGAAAGATCGCATGGGCCCTGGTACAAGATCATTGCTTAATTTGAGCCTGTGGTTTCAAGTGCTCGGCACCAACACTTAATTGTCAACATCGGGGCTTGAGACAGTCTGCCACACAGTGGCGCTGTCTGACTAATTTAGAGAGGTCCAACAACAATTAATTATTAATTCAATATACATTAAAAATGACTATTACCTGCCGCCCAAGCCATTCTTATAGCTTTGGGGGCCTGAAATAGTCTGAATTGTCACACGAGTAGGCATGTGATGGTTAGTAGATGATTTGTTACTATCATCGGCAGCATGGCAGGAGCAATGTGTGGTGCAAGCCTCCTGATGAGAGCCCTGGCACTTATGTTTTTTACAAATTAAGCACTGGGTCAAACCATTTAACTTGAGTAGTTGCACGCGGTCAAAAGGAAGTAAGAAGGACCACCACATATCTACTTATAAGCTCATACAAGTTAAGAAGGATCATGTCTGAACATTGGAGATCAAGGCATGAGGTAATGTTATCAGAACAGTGGCCGAACAAGTTGTGGTGGAAAGAGTTGGGATCAATCGCCCTTCCATCTAAGTCTACGTCCCTGGTTATGTGTGGTCAACTGCCCCTGGGTTAAATTCTTGGCTAGGTCCAAATTTTTCCTCCACTTACGGTGGCTACTGGAGGGTTATGATCACTTCTTGTGTCCCATAGTACGTTATAATTAATCAACAACGGCACCCAGACAGTAGAGACAAAGATACAATCTATGTGCCCGATTCACAAAGGTAAACTTTACGACTTTCAGTATTTACCATTGGCTTTTACGAGTAGTAAATGCCCTTTGTGAATACCAAAGGTCATAAAGTTAGACTTTCGTCTAACTTTACCTTTGTGAATCGGGCCCTATGATGGTGGAAACACCTCTCCTAGTAAACATGGGGGGAAAAAGAAAACTCACCGGAATTAGTCTCCCCCTCACCCAAAGCATACAAGTTATAGTCACTCACCAGGGCATAAAACAGCTCACCCTGAGCAGTGTGTACAAAATGAATGAGGGAGAATCTAAAATCCCATCAGTAGACCTACAGTCACTGTAAAGATGCAAGTTAAAACCACCCATTAAAATCACAGGACTAAAAACACTGACAGAATGAGAACATCTATCAAACAGAAATCTAAGTATACTGACATGATCTGCAGTAGAATGGGAACTATTAGCATTGGAAAAATTAATGACAAGCAGCCTGCATGAACTGGAAAAAGACAACCACAGAGCTAACAAATTAGGGGAGCCTGTGTCTAGTTGTTCTATTTTACATTTAAGAGCAAGAGAAACTAACGCCAAAGGACCATCCTTGGACCTCCCTGACTGAGAAATCTGTGGGGGTACAACGAAACTGCTGTAACCATCAAGGAAAAAGCTATGGCTAGTTTCCTGTGTATCCTATAGACAGATGATTTCAAAGCTCCTTAAGAAAGTCAACCAGGAAGGATCATCCCTAATACCCGCAATGCCAAGTGTGTGGGGAGCATTATTGATATGGGTCTTGGTCTCTGTTGGGATCTTTCCTGAGACCCAGAAGTTACAGTCGATGGTGAGAGTCAATCAATAGCGTCCAAGGTGCTCAAAGGTTCAAAAGAGTTTGAGGTGGGTACATTGAACAAGTCAATTTGAGGTAGAGCTGGGCAAATGGAGGAAGTATCAGTGCAACAAAGGGCATCAGATGTGCAATGACCTCTGGTGTGTGAGTGAAGATTTTTGTGAAAAGAATCCATAGATACTGGGGTTATGCCTTTGTCAGCGCTACACTGCAGGATTAATGCCCTGATAATGTTCCTTGCGAACATCGCTTTATTAAAATTAATGACTATGCAGTCTCTAGCCAAGATTTTAGGACACTTGCCTCACCAAGAAACATGTCTGACCATGTTGATGTTATTAAAGAGTACAGAGTGGCGCACACTGACTGTGAAGCCAGTGAACTGACTTATTTTTGAGTTGGTATTAGTCTACAGTACAGCCGGCCTTCAATTTTGGGCATTTGTCAAAACTACAACAAACTGTGCAGCTGCTGGAGGTAGATCTAAGCGCATTGGAGTCACAGTAGGACATATATACTCTATTGCCTGAATTGTGCACCAAGTTGGGCAGAGTACTCCCCAGACTAGTTTGTAAAAAATCATCAGATGATCACACACAGGAGAAGTCAGATGGGCTCACATTAGGGAAATCAGGCACAGAAGCACTGGCCTTAACAATTGGGGCCACACTCTGCTCTGTCAAAACAGGTTCTTTGGAGGGCGGTTTAGGAGCTGATGTGGAGAATAGATCAAGGGTACTTGTAGCAACAGACACTGCTGGAGTTGTGTGCGACAGGTTACTGACAGAGGAGGTGAATGAGGCTTCTGAGACGCCACTGAGACGTCTTTCGACACTGGACAGTCTGTCATGTCATTCTTTAAAAGATTGTGTGATAAGTTGTTTGATGTTCTTTAGTAACTTGCCTAACTGAGAGTTGTATAAGAGACAGGAATCACTATCAGCCCCAGTTTTGTGTGATGGAGCCTTGCCCTGTGCTGTGCCCTATACACTACTATTTCATCTTGGTAGGGCACAGGGGTCTGAAATGGTAATATCACATTGCTGGTGGACAATTGCATTGGTAGTGAGCTAGTACAAGATGAAGGGGCACTAGATGTTACAAGAGTAAAATCTGTTAATAAGTTAGCAAGGTTCTTTAATTGAGGCTCAGTAGAAGTAACAAAGGTACCCACAGCTTGGGGGTTGGTAGCAGCCCAAGTTCCTCCTCCACCAAGTTAATCTCCTCAGTATTGGCTCCCACCGCAAAATTTAAAAAGGTTAAAATATTTGGCCCATTGCAGGCAATTTTATGGGAGATGCGATTAGGTAAAGAGCTCTGCTTACCCATAGTGAAGTGAAAATCGTCCAGAACGCCGCAGCCAGACCTATCCTCGACATCCCACGACATGACCACATCGCCAAACACCTCCACGACCTCCACTGGCTCCCTGTCTAAAGAAGAAGAACCTTCAAACTGCTCACACACGCCTACAAAGCCCTCCAAAACACCGGACCCCAATACCTCAACAAACGAATCTCCTTCCACGCCCCCAAGAGAAACCTCTGCTCTGCCGACCTTGCAAAAGCCATGGTCCCCCGCATCCACAGGGCCAGAGCAGGTGGCAGATCCTTTTCCTACCTTGTGGCCAAGACCTGGAACGAACTCTCCCACCGCATCTGACGAAGCCCGACAGTGCACCAATTCAGAAAGGACCTCAAGACCTGGCTCCTCGAATGACCTACGGAGCTGCCTGCAACCCCACCACCCCCCAGCGCCTTGAGACCGTCACAGGTGAGCAGCGTGCTTTAAAACCCCTTGATTGATTGATTGCAGCCACGAGATGTGGCCCTGTTTCAATTGGGCGCGGACAAGCCCGCTCTTGGCCGGGGCTCATACCCGTGCACGGCCCGCACATGACCAATGAGGCAGGACAGCTGCAGCGTTTAAGAGCACGTCCTCCGGGCCCCCACCCTCTCCGGGGGCAAGGATGCTGGTAGATGGAGTACAGCCAGGCAGCAAATGGTCTGTGTTGTCCCTGCGCTGGAGAACTGCTGCAGTGCTTAACAGTGCATTCTCCAGGCCCCCAACCTCTCCACAGGCAAGGAATGCTGGTAGATGGGGCCCAGACGGACAACAAAGGGTCTGTGATGTCCCTGTACAGCAGGAAAGCTGCAGCGCATAAGAGTGTATTCTCTGGGCCCCTGCCCTCCCCACAGGCAAGGTATGCTGGTAGATTGGGTCCAGCTGGGCAGCAAAGAGTCTGTGATGTCCCCGCACCGCGGTACAGCTGCAGCGCTTATACTCCACGGATCAATGTGCCTAACTTTTGCACTGTTTAAAGGGGGGGCTGCATATGGGAAGGAACTGGATGTGTCATTTCAAAAGGCATAGTGATACCTTTTTTCAAATTGCCTTATAACCCCAGCCCAGTAGATCCGTCTTGATCCTTAGGCAAGCACAGGTATGTACCCACTTACCAGCTTGAGTGGAAGAAACAGGCTGTGACCATACGTCTCGCTCAATTTCCTGGAGATAATACAAATTAGGCAACTATCAGATCCTGCCAGCGACTGGCAGTAATACATTTATATTTTAGTATGTTACTGCAACATTTTTCCCCAAAAGATACGCACACACACAAAATTTGAACTATTATTATTAAAGGCTTTATTAAAAATATGAAATCCCCGTTTTGATGCAGAGTATATGCAAAAGAGTAATTGAGATATAAACATTGTTATTGTGAACAAGCACAGATCTTAAAAATAATGAAAGGCGACAACAAAATACGTGACAATCCTTGATGTAATCTCTTTCTTCCTAATTCTAGCTAATGTATACATTAGCATAAACATTGTGCCAAAAAACAGCTTCCTACTCATTTCTCTTATTTTTTCAGTCTGCTGGCTGGCTGACTTTGGTAAGGTTAGTCTTCATCTCTGTTATGTTACTGTACCTGAGAGAGCAGGAAAATAGGCAAGAAACTGTGATCGTAGCACAGACTCTTTGTTGTAGCTGATCCCCAGGGAATGTCTGACCTCCTTCCTCCCCAAGAAACACTTGAACGTTTTATATAATATTTTTCAAACTTATTTTGAGAAACATTAACCCTGTGATGTAAAATGATAATAGAAACGTGAATTCCCTTCCATATAAGGTCAAAGCATCTATGCTTTTCTTTAAATGTCACTCCTCGTGATTATGTAACATGTGAACTAGAAATACACTATCAAAATGTAATAGGGCATTACTATACTGTAAATGCATATATATGAAAAAGCAAACATCATTTGTACATTTTAAAATACATGTGAAGCTTTAAGCAACAATAAGCCATGAGGGGGCCAAGCGGCAGAAATAAGGCAAAGCATAGAGCATTAGGAGGGCTTACAAAAGGGAATGTGTGGTAAAAATAACCATATGACCACTGGGCAGTTACCTAAGCAAATAAGGGGAAGAATGGCCATGTTACATAAACTTTGTATAGTTGTTCAGTCAATGGCATTAGAACCAGAAGTCTAGGTTTGAATTCGAGCATTCACTCCAATTATAAATAAGTTAAAGCTTATAATGGGGAAAATATGAGAATGTGGGGCTTATGCAATCTGTCTTGGATCCCAGGCATAAGTACTGGTGTCTAGCACCGGCAGAATTCAAGCAACTGTGGTTTGCATTCAAAGAGAAAAAAGTGCATTGCTATTGGGCCTTTTTGCCAGAATATCAGCAGCTGTATCGTGAACAATGGCCGTCTTTGCAAAATTAGTTTGTGCGCTTCCTTTTGAACAAGCGAAGGCACAATTCTGTGATGTATGCGTCTGATCACCAACACTATTGTGAGTAATACCAATTACATTTTTCATCTGTTAGTCCACACACTACGAAATTGTTCTGAGAATATTGGATAAAAGAGCAAGATACATGTTTATCACATCCTCCTTTTGGAACAACTAAATAAAATATGCACTAACTAATGAAAGATGCAATATGAGCATTGGCACTCATCATAACAGATGCCGTCTCACTAAATGATGATTTAGCACATACATCACTGAAACAGGACTACAACTGTGCAAAAGGAGGTGTGCAAACCAATATTTTGTATGGGTGAGAAAGAAAGAGATAATACAATCTTCAATATCAGTTTGTTAAAGATTCATCTTGTTCTTGGTGCATGAAAGTGTGCTACACAATGAACTTACTCATTATATTGTATGGTTATCTTGATCCACAAGGACTTGACAATTCTACTTTGAACAGTACACTCCTGAATAACTTATTAATAGAATTGCCTTTGGCCTTATTGTGGGCAACTAAAGAAGCATCCTCTGGCATGCGCACACTACGGCATACACTCATTACACACCTTCAATCAATTTTATTGTGTGACTTCCATGGGAAATTTCTGTGGAGGTTCTGGTAAACTGACGAACCTGACAACGTCCATTTTTAAAATTATATTATATTTGCTTGCAGGTAGACTTCACTGTGTGTGAATCAAATAACAGCTGGGGATCCTTGCACTGTGGGCATGGAGAGGCTTCTCTAGAAAGCTAGATCATCTCATAGGTTTAAATCCTTTTTAGGTCTCGCCTACGCAGCGCGCATGCGCTGCATAGGAAACGACCTTTAGCTATCGATTCACTTTTGAGGCCAAAAACGTGCACGCGTTGCATTGCTTTGAATGGCAACGCGTGCACGTTTGGCGATTCCCTTGCGGGGGCGAGCTTTGAAACCATCTGTTTATAATTAACTTTCAAACAGATGGTGCCCCTGGCTCGCTCCCGCAAGGGAAACAATGTGTGTGCTCTCGGCCGCACTTACTGTTAGCAGCGCAGCACTCGGGCTTTAGCTGCAAACATAGCAAGCTAAAGCGCGGGTGCCGCGATTGCTTTAAAAAGTAAAGAAATTGAAAAAAAGATGTTTTTCTATTTCTTTACTTCTTAAGCAATCGCGGCACCCGCGCTTTAGCTTGCGATGTTTACAGCTAAAGCCCAAGTGCCACAAAGGCTTGTTTTTTCTTTTTTTACCACAGTTTGATCTCCAGTGGATGCTGATCCATTGCGACCCCCTGCGGCCCCAGAGAGAGACCTGCGTTGAACTCTCCGCCAGGAGAGCTGTAAGGACACTTTCGTGGAAATTAGTCGGGGCGGGGGCATGTGGGAAACGTAGGGCGGGCGGGGCGTATATTATAATCACTTACCGACGTTTAACTCTATCATTGCACGTGTCCCTGAGACGTATCCTGTTACTGTACCTTCTCTGGGGTGTGATGTATTAGTGAGGTGTGTGATGTGGAAATGCCTCTGGTGGTCAGTCCTTGCATGCAGGATCGCAGGTTCAAGCAGAGGTGTCGCATTTCAGCAAAGGAAGGGTTAAAGATGTGCTGGTGCCAGTTAAAGCCGTCCTCCTGGCCTCCCCCTATCCCTCAGTCCTGCCCTGGGCCATTAATAAACATAAGGTCCACGGGAGGCCGGCAGCAGGGCTTACCTTCCTGCTGCACACAGAAAACTCACTTGTGGGCTTTGGCTGCTGGGCTCAGAAGGGACCAGCTCTGCGTCTTGGTGTGAGCATGGCCGGCTGTGCCAGGGTCAGGGGGCTGCTACTGCTCTGGGTGTTTCTGCAAGTCGCCTGCCTCTGCCTGGCACAAGTAAGTCTGACAGCACCTCTCTGCCTCTTCTCTTTTCCAGATCAGCCAGACTGGGGTGGCGGTAAGTTTTAACCCCATACTTGGAGCATCGTTGTCGTGCAGGCAGACCGAGCATTAAGGCCATGGGGGAGAAGAAGAGTGCGTTGTTCTGTAGCGCTGCCCCACTGCCGAATGATGGGACTTAAATTTCAAAGGAAGAGAAAAGGCGCTGTAAACCATGGTTCCGTGCAGTGGCACCAGCAGCAGCCGGTTTGCCCGTGTATTACAGCCTCTGCGTGATGTCAGCAATTGCTTTCGATTGGAATTTCGTATTTATTGTGGAGTTATAGAGCGCTGTGAATATACTTTCGGTTACTTCAGGGAGCTGGGGACCTCTACAGTAAGACACACAGGCCAAGGGCCCCAGAATGAGGGTTGGCCTAACAGCTAGGGCGTTGGACATTGAAACTGGGGGAACCGGGTTCGAGTCTCGGTATGGACGCTCTACATCCCGAAATCACTTTATCTCCCCGTGCCTTATGAAAAGAATGTGTCCTTTGTAACGCAACTGGTGCTCATGTAAAGCGCTTTGATATCTTCGGGTGGAGTTCACACTATATAAAACCCCACCAAAAAGTAGTGATTATGGCTAATGCCTGGACAGTGATGCCGCCGCTTTTACCTGCTGAAAGCAGCCTGACTGTCCCTGATTGCACTAGGCCCTCCCCCTGTCCACTCTCTGTCCTGTCACAGCAATATAGGCCTCTAAAGCTGGTTGGGGCTCAGCTAGTGCTACAAAAAGCATAAACAAAACAGTAGTCTTACTAAAGGTGGTTTTCTGTGTCAGTACCTTAAGGAATCTCCTAGTTACTTTTAAACTTGTGTTTTGGCTGCAGAGTACTGCCCGTCCGCCCTCGGCCACACTGCAAGGAGCCGGTAAGCTTTATCCTTTTAATCACTGGAGGGAAGCAGAACAGCGACAAACACAACATGGCACTATTTTAAGTTCGTCTCATGTTTTTTTTCCTGCAGGTGACTCGAAGTGAACCGTCAGACCCAGGTAGGACCAAGCAACAGGTTTAATTTGTTTGCAAACCTTGAAGCCGCGCATTAAGCATTATTGCCGTGCTCACTCACAGTATGAACAACAGTTAATGCCTGCTGTTAAGGGCCTTAACCCAAGGCGAAGGCGCATAGTGAGGTAAAAGCGAAACTAACAACTGTTAAGGCCTGACTGCCCTTGGGCAATTAGTGTACAAGCGCCCACCTGACTAAGCATAATGGGTCAAAGGGCAATTAACAGCTTTTCAGCAAGTAGGCAATTAGCCAATTAGCACACGTCCTCTATTGCCACCCACCACAGACAGACAGACTTGCCCCCTTTCTCTGACTGCTGCATGTCCATGCCTCACCCTCGCACTGAGTTAAAATGCAGATAAACAACAGGGGTGTATGCCAGCCTGCTAAGTATGTGTTTGTCTCAGTCAGTTTCACCCTTACGTGCCAAGGTGGCATTCAGAACAGGTGTCAATAACAGCAAGTAAGCATAGCACAAGCTTCACAGTGACTTACACATTAGCAGTGGGATTGGTTACATCACAGTCCTTCCAAAGCATCGATAGTGTTTGCTCCTAACAGCTATCCCTAATTTGCTGGACAGCTGCAATATTTATGATGAAATATGAATTTTAGAAGGCTGGGACTAGTAAACGTGTTTGCACGCTTTTACTAATTTTAAATCCTTGCAGAAACTCCACAAGTAATGCCTGGATTATTTACCAGTAGTGTTCATTGCAACGCCCCCTACTCATTCCCCATCTAAACCCTTAGAAATGAGAATTGGACGCTACAAGGGACAGAAGACTAACAGGCAAAACTTAAAAACAAACAATAAGACCAGACCCAAGGCCCACCCCCTAAGCTATCCATAAAACCCCTTGGGGCAGTCGTAGCTGGCAGCACTAGATAGTGGTGGGGCGGGCAAACGGGTGGTGGGTGACTGCACACATTTAAGAAATAAATAGGCACTTACCTGACAAACGTTCTCCTCGCTCCAGTCCAGTTTCTTCTTCTCGCTCTGCCTCCAGCACGAGATCCTCAGCAACTCCCCTAACCAATCCTGGTGTTGCTCTCAAGGTATTAACCAGCATGAGAGCAGCACCAGGATTGGAGGGAGAAGCCTTTCTCGGTGCTCCCAAGGGCGCTGGAGGCCTGGGCTAAGACAGTTGGGTTAGAGGTGTCAAAGTGCGCATGTCTGGCTGGCCATCGCAAGACGGCTGCCCAACGGAACAAGCGCACTTTGAACTGCCCAGGCAGCCCACACTCCTCCCTGTTATTGTGACCCAGCAGGCCCGCCCCGTCCTGACTCTCGGTTCGGGACGGGTGGATGGAAAATAAAATGGTAATAAATTAACTTTATTACCGTTTTATTTTTCATCTGTGGGACTTTTTGTGGGCATTTTGGTTAGTGGGGCGACACTCCTCTGATCAAACAGAGGATCCGCCACTGCCTTGGAGGTCTACCTCACTTCCTGAAAAAGCCCCAGAGGTACTACACTTAGGGCACTGTGATATTCAATAACAAGCATTGGCATAGCCAATAGGTCTCGCCTTTGGGACCTTATAAGTGTTTAGCCATGCAACAGTTGATGTTGTTGCACCAAGGATATTGTGCTGGATAACTAAACACTTATAACGTCCCAAAGGCGAGGCCTATTGGCTATGCCAATGCTTGTTCTATTCAGTAATTGTGAGGCAGCACCAACTGGCCCCCGACACATACCTGTCCCTCTGGACATCAGTACCCGATATGGCATCCAACAGCAGGAAGTGACCCGGATGCACAATCCCGACAGTACGCAACTCGAGGAGGTAACCCCGCCCACATGTCATGTGTTCACACAGGAGGAGAGGCAGTGGTGTGACGCGGCGGAAGGAGGAGGAGCTGACCCCGGAAGAATCGGCAAGCGGACAGAGAAAAGGGACTGGGCAGAGCAGGAAGGAAAGGCGAGTCGAGGAGACGGAGAGAAGGCGAGTGGAGCGGACCGTGTGGAAGATCCAGGAGGAGGAACCCGAGAAGAAGACGGAGCCGAAACCGAAGGAGAAGACGAGCGGTGGAGCAAGGAGTGGTGGTGTCCACCGGAGGATGCCGGAGAGTGGCCGCAACTCAGGAGAGTTGCGGCAGAGCCGGTGAGTGCCCACGGGAGGGGCGAACAGCGGGAAGGGACCCAGGGTGACGGGAGGGCACCAAGGTCAGCGAGAAGGGAACAAGCGCACTAAAACGGGCACTGTGCACAAAACGCTGGTCAACTCCATTACACACCAACACTGAGACCCTGTGCCACCACACCCTGTGATCCCATAACAGGGCCCCTGAAAATCCCTCCTGCTTGTTAAAGCGAAGTGCTGAGTCAGGAAGCAGGATCCCACTAAGAGGCGGATCAGATAAACCTGAGAAGAAGCATTCCAGGATTGTCTGTCTTTATTCCAGTTTCTTTCTTTAGGGTTATATTATTTTTTTCTTTATTGTGGAAAACCCCACTTTTCCTTTAGTTCTGTTTTGCGACACCGGACGGGTGAGGTGAAGGGTGCACGACTCTCCAACCCCTAAAAGAGGGCAGTGACTGACCGCTCCTTTCTTTCTCCATTTCTGAGCCTCCGGGAAAGACCACTGGGCAAAGAGAGAAGAAGACGAGACGGAGGACGCAAGCCCTTGCACACCGGAGGAGGAAGGCCCGACGGACGGAGAAGGATTTATACCACCTATGCCAGAGAACTTGAATATCCCTAATAAAACCCTCACCATTAAGAAATACATACAGCCTCCGCATCTGTTTATCCGGCCTGCGCTCCCACAGTAATTGAAACATGAGAATAATACTAGTTGCACTAAACAAACACAAGACTTAGGCACCAACCAATTATATAGGTCACTCTCAGAAGAAGCACTAATTTACCTAATTTACGATTAGAAGTAATCCTTCTTAGGAGCTTGGCTTGACACCAGTGAAGATGGCCGCCTGCTAGCGCGGCTCCGCAACATTTTGAGGAGAGGTGTTCGCCTCCCGATGGACTGTTCTACACTCACCTCACGCTTGACAGCCCTGCAGCTATGGGAACTCCTCCTGCCCTCAGTGCTTTCTTTATTTCGGTATGGTAAGCAGTTTTCAACTGCATATTCTTCCTAGTTTGTGGCAGACGCGTTACCTCACTGGAATTGCACCTGCCATTTTGTTTTTTCATTTCTCTGTGCAGCTGCACCAACAGTCATTTTCCATGGTCGTTTGGGCCACCGCCTTTTCTTTTTTGCAATTTTTCCATGCATATTAACTGAAGCATCTGCAAAAGCAATGGAGGCAGGATTTGTGTTGCTTCAGTGCTGTAGCATCCCCATAATTACTGCTTTAATACTTACTTGAAGGAATTTACATCACCACAGCCTTCTAATTCAGTGCCTATTAGAGAACCAACACGTTTTTCACCTTCATCACCAATGAATGAGGCCACTTGTCAGCAGCTGCCTTTGTTCATTCAATTATCTGATCTATATTTGTCTAATGTACTATTTCTGGGACAGCAGTTTGTTCTTTCCTTGATAGTGCATCTGACCTGTGCGGTCCTGTCAGAAGCTTTTCAGAGAGAGGTGGGTGCTCTGATGAACTGTTCACTGCATCATTGCTCTTCACAACATTGCCTCCCATCATGGGCGGTTCCTCCCTGTGAGCATTTAGGTGTCCCCCCCTGATTATTTTGCCCGAGGGACTAGGCAGCCGTGAAGAAAAATGTGTTAGAGTTGGTACTTTACTTACAATTAATCTCAGCCCGCTGCAGTCAGCTGTCCCAGCCGCGGGCCGGTTACATCACATGATGTTAGCAGGCTTAGGGGGGTGGGCTGGGGTTAGGACTAAGTAGCAGAACAGTCAGTCACACCAACTGCTCAATGCGCATGTCGGGTTCCTTTCCCTGGCCAGCCCGACATGCGCAATGTTCATCAGTCTCACCTGTACAATTAAGGAGCAGGCCCCCAGTCTCCTAATGAGCGGCGAGTTGTCCTGCCCAGGCCAATCCAGGCGCTGCTTAGCAGCGCCTGGATTGGCTGCTTTAGCGTCTTTAGACAGAGAATGCAGAGCCTGGGACTGGGCAAGTCCAAGGGCCTGGGGAGCATATTCACCAAACACTGTATGGCTTTATTGTGAAGCCGTGCAGTGATTGGCCGTAGCTGCTCTAGCACAGCCTCTCTCTCCCCCTCCCCTCTTCCTGAATGAACGCCATTACAGTGGAGAGAGGGAGAGAGTCGAGAGGAGAGCAGATCTCCGTGACCTGGTGGCCCAGGCCCTTCAGCCTGAGGCAGGCCTCCCTTGTGGACACAACTTCAATTAAGTTGGCAATGGATGTGAATGTCGGATGTCCCCTGGATGTCCTGAGAGCCTACCTTTGAAATCTTATCATGGCTGAGAGCAGCAGAGTCAGACGCAGACAGGAGGATTCAGAGTGAGTACTCTTGTTGCTTGTGTTGGCCTGGCCAACACACTTGGCCTTCTAGGCCGCCTAGTTGTATCGTGCGACGTGTGCAGTAATGGCCGTAATGGCCAGAGCAGAGCTACCGAATTTGGAGGGGTTGTTGAGTCATCAACGCAGAGACTTGAACTTGGTTCACCTAGGGGGAGCCAGGTTCGAGTATTGGCGTCGTCGACTCAACATCCTGGGATTCTGGGCAAATCACTTAATCTCCCCTTGCCTACCAAAAAAGCTTGTGGGATGGATTTCCTCCTTGTGTACTGTAACTTGCGCGCGCTCATGTAAAGCTGCGCTCTAATACCTTCGGGTCGCATTCCCGCTATATAAACCCTCACGCTCTTTGAAGTGCAGAGTGACTGCACTTCAAAGAGTGTGAGTGTTTATATAGCGGGAACGCAGAGTGCAGACAGAAATGTTTGTGGAGCTAGGCCCTGCTGGCACTTACCTCCGAGAAGCGTTGGCAGCAGCGTGTATGCTTCTCAGAGGTGCACCATGATGCCACGATAACTGAAGACCACCGGTTTAGAGAGACTGCTGCATGAGGGTGGAGAAAAAATATTACATTCCTCCCTTTAATACAGAACACAATGCTGACATTATTAATCCTATTTTTTATTCTTATCATTACTCGTATTTAAACGATGAGAACACGTACAGCAGCACCATATTACTCCGCCCCTCCCCTAAAATAGAACACAGTGAAGCAAGACAACATAATAATCTAAATTTCATGCCTCATCTTTGATCTCGTTTTCCAGGTATTTGTTACTGTGTGCTTCACAGAAGTTAAATAGGTCATAATTGTTCTGATGGATATGAGCTTGTGGATCACACAATGACACTATCGCCATGCCCCTCCGTTTAAAATAAACAGCCCTATTAGCATGTTCTCTGCATTCTAGCAGAGCTCAGCCATTAATAAACCTTCCGAATGAAATGTAAAGTTTGCCCTTGATTTTGTCCCTTCATCAATTGACAGGCTCGTTCTAAAACTCCAAATTTAGGGGCTGACATGTTCTGGTCTGGAAGGACTAAAAGTACCCTTATGTGAACTGAAACACATCACTATGTCATCATGTGCGCCTTCCACCGTCTTATAGTGCTTCAGCATCCTTCTAGCTCCTTTAGCCGCGCGGAAAAAGCTGCACATCAGAGGCCTGCTTCAAGCATGCTGGCAGTGCAGTAAGGTGCAGTGATGTTTGCTGAAACATATTCCGTTTGATTCCTCTGAAAAAACGAGGAGACCTGACAGTTTTATCAATTACATTTTCCCTCAAGAATAATCAAACCTGAAGTTTTCCATGGGCAAGCTCAACTGGCCACTTTTTTCAAAGGTCAGCCATCAACAGGAGACACTCTAATATCAGGCAGGCATAAGTACTGGCGGACCTTGGAAGTCGGATCTATCATCTCATTCCATGTACAGATTGGAGAATATTTGGAAAGGACTTTGTAAAATCTCTGCGTGCGAGCTGACATTAAAAGGTCGCTGTGACTGAGGTCAAGTGCTGTAGATCGGGTCCAGCCCACGGATCCACCAAGACGTAACCACTTTTAGAAGCTGCATCCATTTGGTACACCTTTCAAAATACATTGAACGTAAGTGTACCCTGTCCCATTTGTTCCTAATCACTTGGAGAGAGAACTGGCGATGCTCTTCTGAAATGTATTGTTATAATAAAACATCATGGGTTTCCCGGCACATTTCCATATGTAACATAAACAAATACACAAGTGCACACCTGCATGTAAATTCTGAAATAGACCCGTCCACTAATAAATGTGCTTTAATGCATGTGGACACACATGCACACATGAAAGCGTTAGAACTACCCAGCCTTTTCCTGCTCCTCATACATTTGATTAAAATATGACTCCACACTCACACAAAGGAGTGCACACCTGCATGTAAATACATAAATAGACACCCACCCACTAATAAACATGCTTGAATGCACGCGAAAACACAAACATGATCTTTACAGTGTTAGAACCACCTAGCCATTTTCCTGCCTCTCACACATGCGATATGAATAAGCCTTCTGAGGTATTGTTGGTGGTGCAGCTGGTCTATAATGTGGGTCTGATGTAGTGCAGTCAGACAAGACGGCCATGGATAGGGTCTCTCGTCACCCATGTTGAAATGTGGTTCCTCTGCTGGCTTCCAAGAATTTCTTGAATGAAGGTCTTACTATTGCTTCCCGGTGACACAGGACCTACGCTACACAACTTTGTAATTTTGACCACAGTCTGCAAATGACTATTTTATAACACGTTAGAAGGAGTCATTGAGAAGTTTGCAGCTATTAAAGACAGACATGCTGATTTTGTCTACTAAAAGTGAACAATATGTTAATCCTAACATTTCTTGAACGCTGCTAGTTTGTGACCTGCTCAGTCGTTCGATAAATAAGAAAATCCGTGAGGTGCTCAGCATTGTTATCTCAAAGTATGTTATGAGACTCTCTGGTTATACTGAATAGGCCGCTAACTACCTATGTTATTATATAACATCTCTTTATTAATGTAATAACTGCACTTTCACAATTGCTTTATCAACCTTCTTGCTTTCTCAAATTGCTTGAAATAGCATTATTTGCCCACTCTTTTTTCAAAATTTTCTCGGGGGAGAACCCCCCCAAACCCCGCTTAGCTTGCTCGGGCTCGCTACGCTCGCTCGCCGCGGTGCAATCCGCCACAAACTTTACGCCGCACCACTTTCAAAAGTCACCAGCCGCTACTGCCAGTGGTAAAATGCTAACATCTGCAATATATATCCAATCTCTGCACATCTATAATGTATATAAATAGAACATTAAGCATAACTAACACAACTGCAAACTGACAAGCATAGACTAAATGTAATAAAAGCATTTAATAAATGTATATTGCAGTGTTTCTAATTATGCTCCACTTAATTTCATGTAACTAACCAGCTCCCCTAAAATAATAGTTGTTCTCAATTATGTTCTATCATAACTTTAAAGCATAAATGAATCAATGATTCTGTTCATGTACACTATTGTAAAGTCTGATCAGTATATTTTCCTGTTGCAGGCTTCTGATGGAGCAGGAAAAATGAAAACATTTTAACCTCCTAATAATTTACGTAAATTAATTAATAAACATGTTCGTTTAAGTAAATAACCAACAATGTATGTTACATGTGAAGGGTTAAAGGTAACACGCTATTTTATGTGCAAATAATTCTACTTATAATTGTTGACGTGACTAACATAATCTAATATTTGCGTACTAATAAAATAATAAACGCATGATTTGTGCTTTGAAAATAAAATGTGTGGTGGCAAAATAAAGCGATGGTAGGTAAGGGACGGCTTTATATGTTGCTTTTTGCTAGGTAATACCTAATTGGGGTACGTAGAAAGACGGGAGGGAAACGAAAGGGTTTATATTCTTTATTTTAACAATATTTTATTTATCTTTGAAAATAGTGCGCTTAGGCCTGTTGAGCAGCGATATAAAATGGCCGCCATGAGCTAGAAGTACGCATGTGCAAGAAGCCGTGTGGAAAAAGGAGAAAGGCTGTGAAAAAGAATGACCACGTGTTCGTGCTGAGAGCCTAGGATGGAAGTATGGTCAAGGCTATTGTGACCTTACTGAGCAAATGTGTGCCAAGATGATCAGCAAGAAGCGTGAGAAGTCAAAATGAATAAATGGACAAACGGAACTATTGAACCTAAAAAGTATCAGAAAATGATACAAATTGGACTGATCGAAACTGATGAGTAATGTCATGAACTGTGGGAAACGATGCAAGCATGGACATTCCACAAAGAACTGGTTAAGACAAGGAAGTTTGATAAAAATGTATATGGACTTGAATGAACCAATGAGAGAGAATCACGCCATAAAGAGGCAACATTTTATTTAGTAAGCAAGAATTAGGGTATAAGAAGACCTACTCCGGGAGGGGTTGGTTGGTATTAGTAGTATTATTTTCGTGATGATGATGAGCGAGCGTACTGTTAGGAGAAGAGAGAGCTGAGATTGCTGATAGATGAGTTGCGGGTGCTGAGCTGCTGCTACGGATGATCGAAGCTGCTGCTGCTATTTTCCTTAGGTATAGATGCTGCTTTTTAAGAACCTTTTTATTCATGATAGATTTTTCATTTAGAGCTATTAGATTTTTCCAAGACAGATAGATAGATCTTTTTGAAGTTCTTGCTGTGACAAACTTTATCTTCCATCCAATAGGTATGCATTGTAATTTCAATTTATTCTTATAATAATGATAAATGTAATAATCTGAGTGATAAACTTAAACTTATGCATTGTTTCTAAAACTTTATATAAACTTTATTATCTTTAAACAAATGACTCAGTGATTCTTTAGCTCAATAATTAAGGTAAAATGTTAAAGAGTTTATTGTGATTGAGCTGGTCTTAATCACCATCAACTGATTCCTACTAGTTGGTCCATCGACCAATGAGCGGAATACCTTAAAAGCAATGAGAAACATTATGTCGTGTTAAAAAGAGGTATCCCGTCTCCTTCCAGCGAATCGTTTTACTGTTTTTTCTCCTAGGTTAAGGACGGAGGTAATCCAGGGAATAAATGAGTAAGTGAATGTATATGCGGTGTCAATGGGCCCCACCGTCATATGGATATAGTCTGTGTATTGGAGAGATAGTTGTACCTGGATGACCGAGTTATATAGGAGGAGTATTTTTATTGTTAGCGCTGGATCAGATTTCTTGGTAGCAGAGTTATGGTTACTATAGATTAGTTTGGTGATTATTGACTATTGATTATTGATTATTGATTTTCATGTCTAACACTTTATGTTGAGTCGTGTTATGTTATATGTAAGTTTTCACGCTTCCGGGAAGTAGGAAGTGGAACACGTGTGGCAAGAGAAGTCACATGGAATAGTGCATTGTGTGAGTTCATATTGGTAATAACACAGGTTGTGTTATGATAGGGACATTTTCCGCATAAAAGGTGTGTAAGTGAAATAGTGATCGGTTTTCTTGTGAAACTCTGGCCTTAATTCTCAGGAGCAGTATAGTCTCCACAGGTGTTTTATCCCCAGAGAAACGGGTTTACCGCTTGCTTGAAAGAAGGGTAAGGTAGAGGGAAGTGCTACTTTATAGGCGAAACAGAAAAATTCTGTGGTAGGATAGAGGTAAGCGCTGCCTACTGGAAAATACAGAATTCTTGTGTAAATGGACAAAACTATCTCTTTTGTTTAGTGAATCAGACAATGGAAATGTGTTTTAAATGTTGTAACTAACAAAGAATTGTTGAAAAAGAAATTGCCGATACATTTTGTAAAGGAGGGGTCAAGAGCAGAACTGACGTAGACAAAAGCCGCGCTAGGATTGGACAGTGCGCTAGTCATACAGAGACAGGAGCAGAGCTGACGTAGACAAAAGCCGCGCTGGGATTGGACAGTGCGCTGTAGACAGAAACTGCTGTGATTGGAGTGTTGGTGTGAGTCGCGCTAGTATTGGTCGAATAGACTAGTGACGTGGAAGTTTATGATTGGAGTGTTGGTGTGAGTCGCGCTAGTATTGGTTGGAATAACGCATAGAGAACAGTGTTGAATTGTGGATTGTTTGAGGAGAGAAAGCGATTGTGAATCATGTCGTATTATGAATATGGTAGAGAGAAAACGTCGTGGATGTCGAAAGTTAAGAACTTCTTTAAGAAAGACAAAAAGGTAGTGACTAGAGAGGGACAAGTAATTCCTCCGCCGAAATCACCAGCTTCGCACATGATGCTGAAATATGGATATCATACATGCATATGGTTAGAAAATTGGACAAAATATACCAAGAATGATGGAGCATTGGCTTTCCCTGAGAATGGTTCATTTAATGTAGCTGTACTACGGAATTTGAGAGAGAAGATGGCAATGTTAGAACCTAGACCTAGACCGACACAGTTTGAAGCTTTAACTGAATGGGAAGATGAGATGTATGAACGAGAGAGATTCAGAGGATTAAAGAATCATGAGTTTGTGCCTGGAAGGTTATGGGGAGTAAATCATGAGGACAGAATAAAGCGTTGGAGATGTGCTAATATGACAGGAGGTTTGTTTCCAGCTTTTACAGTAGAGGAAGAAGCAAAGAGAAAGTGTACAGAGAAAAAGAAACATGTAGTTATAGAAAAGTATGGGTATGGTGGTAGTGAAACGGACGATGAATTGCTGGAAGATATTTTAAACAGAAACCCGCCTCCATACCAACAGACTTCTGCGGTGGTGACACCTAATGCACCACTAATGGAAACTGGGAGGAATAAAATTCCCGAACGAAGAGATGAGATAAATAGGTCACAAGATCAATTAAAAACTTCACAGAATGAAGAGATAGAAAGTGACAATGCAACTGAATTAGCAAAAACCACAAGAGAATTGACTGAGAAAATAAGAGAATTGACAAAGAATATGGAAGCTGTAAATGTACCAGTAACGATAGGTCCAGTAATGCCAATTTTTGAGAATCAGAAAATTGATGAACGTTCTTTAGTGATTCCCATGAATTCACCTTTGCAAAGAAAAAGAGAAGGGATGGAACTGAACAATGAAGGTGCACACCATTTGGTTAGTACCTATATACCAAGCCCACCTACTAATTTGACGATAAATGAGAATGAGTTCAGGAGAATACCTATGGTAACGGAGTCTGCATCAGGGACACCAGAAAGAAGTAACAATTGGATAGAATTAAATAGTACGCCTGTAGGTCCGAATCAAGATGAGTTAAATGAATGGATGAAAACGCTAAAAACGAAAGAAACAGAAGTAAAACCATTAGATGTAATTAGGTTAAAAATAGACATGGAAGAATTGATTTTAGGAACGATTGGTACAGAAAAATTAAAAAATTATCAGGATGATGAGATTATGTTTTTGTGCAAAAGTCTTACATGGAGAGCTAGAAATTTACATGACAAATTAGAAGAGACAGCAAGTGAACTGGGAGTAGAATTTGCAAAAGTGAGAACGTTGCAGAAACCATATAGAGTAGATTTTTGTGAGAAAGATATAGAGAATCTGAACACATCAGGAAGATTGACCCAAATAAAAGAATTAATTGTTTTACTGAGAAAATGGGGTGATGTGGATAGATGGAGAAGTAGATGGATAAAAAAGAATGAGAAAGTAACAGATAAAGCATCTTTGGCTTTTGCAGTAACAGATAAGGAACCAGTTGTAAGGGAGTACCCGATGAGAGAAACTCCAGGAGGTAGTTATGTGCATGTTCCATGGACTAGACAGGATATACTGTCATTTACAAATGATTTCCCCAAGTTGAGAGAGAAGCCAGTAGAATGGTACAGACAAGTGGAGAGATTTGTTAAAGTTTCAAAGGTGTTGTGGATAGACTTGGATGGATTGTTTGATATAGTAGTGCCAGCTGATTTGTGGACAGAATGTAAGATTACTATTGATTGGCCAACTGTAGAATATCCAAGAGATGCTAAAACAGGAGCGCCAGGACCAGAAGTGATGAGAAAGTACGATCAAGTAATTACCTTTTTGAAGAATAAGATTCCACCTAAAGAAACGGATTGGGTAAAAATAGACAGAACCACGCAGGAAAGTAAAGAATCAGTGCATGCTTACTATGAAAGACTGTTGTTGGTTTTCAAACAGTATAGTGGTTATGAGACACTAAATGAAAAGGATATGAGTCATTTTGTATATAGATTTGTTTATGGGTTGAAACCAGAGATAAGTGAGATGATTAAACAGCATATGATTTGTTGGCAGAATAGCACAGTCGATGAGGTTTTGAGATATGCTAAGTATTGCAGTGATGATATTGAGAGTAGACAGTGTAAATTGAAAGAAAAAGCCATGTGGGCACAGGTGAAAGTTGCAGAGAAACAAGAAGCTCAATTGAGTAATACAGGTAATGAAGCAGGACAGGCTAGATTGCGACCAAATATAGGTAAAGGAAAAGGACAAATGAGCATAGAGGAGGCAAAGAAAAAGTGGCCATGCCACAACTGCGGAAAGCTAGGGCATTGGAGAAACGAGTGTAAATTTCCTCCAAAACTTAATGTGGAAAATCAATCATTAAATTCACAGGTGCAGAGTGAGGTAGTTACTCAACAGAGTCAGGTGCCACAACCACCACTTCCCAAGAGTGTTAACCAACAGAAATTCAGTGCAGAAACAGGATTCTACGGAGGAGAGCAGGTAACACAGTTGCCGCGTGCAGCTGCCATTTCTCAATATTGGTTACAACAGGATGAGGATGAAACGGATGAAAGCTTCTGACGGTGCCTAGGAGAGGGGAAGAGTGCGTGCTTGGCGCAACTCTAGAGGTAGATCAGTCTGGTCCATTTGTGGATGGAGAAGTGAATGGTGCAAATGTAACATTCCTTGTGGACACTGGAGCTACCCGTTCTACTGTTAGGTCAGTGGAAATTCCAAACCTTCCTCTCTCAGGTGAACATATCCAAGTAGTTGGAGTATCAAATCAGCAAATTAAGACGCCTCTTACTAAATTAGTGGAGGTAAAGATTGGTCCATTTAGTGAAATGCACCGATTTGTGGTATGCGATTGTAGTCCTGTGAACCTATTAGGACGCGATCTATTGTGCAAAATGAATTGCACTATCTATTGTACTCCAGATGGAATTGCATTTCAGACCCCAGATGAAGATGTATTGTATAAAATGACACTGGTGAATTTAGAACCAGAAGTAAATGATTTGTTTCCTGTATTTGATGCAGAGAAAATCCCAATTGAACTGAAAAAGACAGTGAAGGAAGAAGTGTGGGACTTTACAGGAGAAGATATAGGATTAATGAAAGAAGTAGATCCCGTTAAAATCTCCGTAAAAGAGGGAACGAGTTACCCAAATACGCCCCAGTATAAATTGACACCAGAAATAATTGAAGGAATAACGCCAGTAATAAATAAAATGGTTGAACAAGGGATTCTAAAAGAAATCATGAGCAGTCCATGTAATTCGCCAATAATGGGACTGAAAAAGCCAAACGGAACATATAGAATTGTACAGGATTTGAGGAAGGTAAACAAAATTGTAGTGCCTTGTTGCCCAATAGTACCGAACCCTGCTGTGATTCTATACCAGATTCCACGTGAAGCAGAATGGTACACAGTAATTGATTTATGTCATGCATTTTTCTCTATTCCATTGCATCCAGATAGCCAGCCATTATTTGCGTTTAGGTTTGGAGAGCGTATTTTGGCATGGTGCCGAATTCCTCAAGGGTACACAGAAAGCCCTTCAATCTTTAATCAGATTCTAAAGAAATCCTTGGAAGACTTAAAAATGCCAGAAAAGTCAGTGATGGTTCAGTATATTGATGACCTACTGGTGGCATCAAAAACGAAGGAAGCATGTGTCAATGATACAATTGCTTTGCTGAATCATTTAGCCAAAAGAGGACATAAAGTGTCCCCATCAAAATTGCAGTTTTGTCAACAAGAAGTCCAATATTTAGGGCATAAAATTGAGAAAGGAGTGCGAAAGGTAACGACTGAAAGAATAAAGATGATTCAAGGAATGAGAGCTCCAATGACGCAAAGAGAGGTAAGAATGTTTCTGGGAATGGTTGGATATTGTCGACAATGGATAAGCGGTTTTTCGTTGATCGCCAAACCGTTGCAAAAACTGACAAAGAAGGATGTTAAAGATCCTTTTGAAATGAATGATGAGGAAATGAAAGCATTCAGAGAGCTGAAAAAGAAATTGTGTGAAGCTCCAGCATTGGGAATGCCTGACTATGAGAAGGACTTTGAGTTGTATTGCAGTGAAAGAGATGGATGTGCATTTTCAGTCTTGTTACAGAGACATGGAACCATGAAAAGACCCATTGCATATTTTTCAGCTGTTTTAGACCCTGTAGCAAAAGCGTTGCCTGGATGTTTGAAAGCAGTTGCTGCTACTTGTGTGAGTCTGGAACAGAGTGAAGGCATAGTGATGGGATATCCACTGAGAGTATATGTTCCCCATTCTGTGGAAATTCTTTTGACAAGAACGAAAACACAATACATGACACATAGTCGGCTGACTAGGTATGAAAAAGTAATTTTGAGTGCAGATAATGTGACCATTGACAGATGTATGAATGTGAATCCTTCGACATCATTGCCAGAGGAAGAGAGTGTGATTGAAATGGATGAAGTAGATCACGTTTGTCTGATTGTGCTTGAATATTGTATAAAACCGAGATCAGACATACGAGATGAGCCCTTAAAGGAATCAGATTATATTCTGTTCGTGGATGGCTCATGTTTGAGAACGAATGATGGAGTTCTAAGTGCAGCATATGCAGTTTGCACAGTAGCAACTGTATGGAAGCATCTTGTCTGAAAGGGATACGGTCTGCCCAAGTAGCAGAACTGATAGCTCTGATTCAAGCCTGCAAGTTGGGAAGAATTGTACGGGTTACGATTGTGACAGATAGCCATTACGGTTTTGGAGTGGTGCATGATTTTGGTCAGATTTGGTCACAAAGAGGTTTCTTGACGTTTGCAGGAACGCCAATTAGAAATGGAGATTTTGTGAAAAAGTAGCTTGAGGCGATACAGCTGCCTAAACAGATTGCTGTTGTAAAGTGTAATGCACATAAAAATGGGGCAGACTACATAACTGTCGGCAATAAGTATGCTGACGAGATTGCACAGTACTGTGCAAAGAATGTGGTTTCTTTGAACAGGAACCGAGAAAGAGAGCATATTTCTTGTCCTTTGCTTTTTACTAACCCTGTTGAGACATGGGATGAGGTGAGACAGTTACAGGAAGCAGCAGATGATGAGGAAAAAGATACATGGATAAAAGCAGGATGTAGAAAACATGAGGAAAATGATGTTTGGGTTTACAGAGATGAAAGACCAGTTATGCCGGATAGCATGATTTCTGACATGGCACGGATGTACCATGGACAAGCCCATATTGGGAGAGATTCAATGATCAGACTTTTTAGACAAACATGGTATAATCCAAAATTTAGAGCCATAGCTGAGAGTCTTTGTCAAAGATGTCTTATTTGTCAACAGTTAAATCCAGGAAGGAAGACAGTAGTGAGTCTAGGAACAATAGGACGAGAAGGAGGTCCGTTCACTAGAATGCAAATGGATTTTATAGAAATGCCCCCGAGCAACAGACTAAGGTATGTCCTCGTAGTCGTCTGTTTGTTTTCCCGTTGGGTGGAAGCATACCCGACCAGAAGGAATGATGGAATCACGGTAGCAAAACTTATGCAGCGAGACTTCATTCCGAGGTATGGTTTTCCAGTCACGATTGAAACAGATAGAGGAACACATTTCCAAAACGAATTAATTAAACTGATTTGTGAAGCACTTAGTATTAAACAGAAACTGCATTGTGCATACAGACCAGAGGCTTCTGGAATAGTAGAGCAAGTGAATGGAACAATTAAGAACAGGTTAGGAAAAATGTGTCAAGCCACAGGACTCAAATGGCCAGATGCCTTGCCATTAGTTTTAATGACAATCAGAAGTATTCCGGAAAGGAAAACTGGACTCAGTCCCCATGAGATAATTATGGGACGAGCAATGAGACAAGCACATGTACCTGTCAACAAACTACTGACTATAACTGATGATCTGGTGCTGGATTATTGCAAAGGATTGGCTGATGTGGTGCGTTCTGTGTTTCATCAGGTTGGACTGGATGCTACTACTCTTGAAAGAAAACCAGCTCACGACTTGAATCCAGGAGATTGGGTCCGCATAAAAGTCCACAGGAGAAGAAACTGTTTGGTTCCTTGTTGGGACGAACCACGACAGGTGATCCTGGTGACAACCACTGCAGTCAAATGTGCAGGAGTGAAACATTGGGTGCATGCCAGTCACACCATCAGAGTTCCAGAACCTGAAGATCGACATGTGAGTCGACATCTGGAAGTGTTGGATAACAGTTCAGCATCAGAAACGGAAGAAGAACCGAATAGGGTGCCAGAATCTGAAGATCGACCTGTAAGTCGACATCTGGAAGACCCAACTACAAGTGCAACGACAGAAGAAGTGGAGGAAATAGTGGAAGTTCCAGAACCTGAAGATCGACATGTGAGTCGACATCTGGAAATATCAGATACCAGTTCAGAATCTGATACAGATCATTCGGATTGTGAGGAAATTCTGAAAAGAAATTGGAAATTTGAAAGCATAAGAGAAGAAACTGAGCACGAAGATAGTAACAGTGAGCAACCAAGTACAAGTTGTGGTAAAAATCCTTCGGAGATAATATTAATAGATGAAGAAGGGAGAGTTTCAAACAGAAAGTTAGAAAAATCGGAAGATCCCTGAGGAGCAATAGGGACAGATAGCCATACAAAAGAACAGGGAAATTTAAAAGCAGATAGAGAGATTGACACAAATTCGGAAGAACCTCGAGGAAGGACAGAAGTAGGTGAACGAAGGAAAATAAGAAAAGAACCACAAGTAGAGGAAGGAAATGAAATTATAAGATTCAAAATAAGAGACAATAAAGAGAAAAATGAAACAGAGTCTGAAGAAAGTGGAGAAGAAAGAAACCAAAAACTAGAGACAAGAAAAAGAACTTGGAAAACAGAAAGAGAGGAAAAAGGAAGTGAGGCAAAAAGGTCAAGAAAAGGAGACAATTGGCCCAACGAAGTAAGAAAATTAAGATACAGGATCATAAGGTTAGATGGAAAAAGTGCTGAACAAGTGAATGAAATAACAAGTCAGAAAGAGCAAGAAAAACAAGGTGGAAAACATTTGCAGAAAACGAAAAAGAGTAAAAAAGGTAAATCCGAAGTATAGATCACCTGAATGGTTGTATCTTGCTTTAACTGATATCAAAGAAGAAAAGAACACTCACGAGAACCCAGAACAAGGAAACCTAATGGGTGAAGGTGAAGTGCAACAAACTTGAAGAAATTTAAACAAATTTCTACCGGACTTGACAAAATACTGGATTTGACAAAGAAAGAATTCTGAAAAGAATTAAAAGAAAGTACCAAGCAAAAACAAAAACATTGGAGTGCAGAGTGGCTAATAAGTCATTTCTGAGGTGTAGTGACACAATTTTCTTGAAAATAAAATAAATAAGGTTATAAAACAAAATGGAGGATACTAGAGATAGAAAAAGGAGATGTGAGTTTTTAAGTAGATGGTGTAAGATGTGCTTCTTTTGTACAGGATTATTAATGACAGTATGGGTGGTTTTAGCAATCACTATTCCAATTAGTTTAGCTGTAGTAGAAACTTCTAATAACACAGAGAAAGAAAAAGGAGCTAACACTCAAGAACCAGTTATATTAAAAAGTAGTGCAGAGTTACATAAAGATAAATCAATAACAGATTTTTCTAAGAATGTTTTTACTAAATTATTATATGAGTATGTAGAAACAATGGATGTAAGAGATTGCTATGTTTGTATGCAATTGCCTGCGTCTGTAGCAGAGGGTGTGACTTATCATCACCTTCCTTTGACGTATGGAATAACATGTAGTGTTTAGCAAGTTTATTTTATAAAACAGGTAGATTAGAATATTATTACACTGACATAGATAAGATTTTTGCGAAAGTTTCTGTAGTTCCCGAGCTAAACAAAATAAAAGAGGGAAAAACATTTGGTGAATATTTTATAGAAGATAAGATTTTAACATTAGATAATATAGTTAAAAACAACCTTACCTGTGAGTTAAAGAAGGAAGAAAAAGTATTTTTAGAGATGGTTGAAGAAAGAAGAGTGAAATTTCAAAGAAAAGTGATAGAAGAGACAAAAACACCTCTTTGGACGTTTGAGGAAGACAATCATGACAAGAAAAAGACAAATGCAGCTATGACTCTGGATTGGCCCCAACAGGGAAGGTTGTGCATTAGAAGAAATAAAACAAGATATGACAATTATTTTGTGGGTTCCAGTATTTGCCATGACAATTATCAAATTTTAGGCGGATGGGGATTCAAAGGGGGAAAAGATCCAATATTTCCAGGGATCTATTATGTTTGCGGTAATAGGGCTTATTACAGGTTGCCGGACCATTGGTATGGGTCTTGTTATTTAGGCCTGGTCTTTCCAAAGATTTTTCATATGGATAGAAAAGAGAAAGGAACACACAAAATGATAAATACCTTTACACGTAGAAAAAGGGAAAGTTTTTCAGAAATAGTAGGTGATATTTTTGGTGCATTGATACCAGCAGTGGGAATATCTTTGAATGCATTTAAAATTCGGAAATTATCCACAGTGGTAAATCGTTTATCTACAGATACTGCTGGAGGGTTCTTGATGGTAAATACTGAGATGGTTGCCATGAGAGCTATGGTGATGCAAAATCGACTTGCCCTTGACATTCTTTTGGCAAAAGAGGGTGGAGTCTGTGTAATGCTGAAAGTCCAACATTTTTGCACTTACATTCCAGATAAAAGTGAAAATATACAAAAGTATATAACGAATATTACAAGTTTGCACAAAGAACTTGTTCCACTGGAGGTTGAAACTGCTTTTGGAAAACTTGGTAAAGGGTTTTCTTCAGTAATAAATTGGTTAACAAGAATGAGTGGATTAATAATAGGGAAAGTTATAATAATAGCAACCATGATAATCATAATAATTTTAGTGCTGAAGCTTGTAATTACATGTATAAAGAAAAGAAGAAGACAGAATAAAATAGAAAAAGAAAACATGATAAACAAGGAAAGAGAGAGAGAAATGGGTGAAATAGAGCTAGAAGAGATAAAAGAGAACATGTACAAGAAGACCAAGAGACAAGTTGAAAGGGATACAGTTGTGTAAACTAACAAAAGCAAACTGATAAAAGAAATATGCTGTCTGAGAGAATTGTATAACTTGGGTTTTGTGGTGATATTAAAAATCACCAAAGGGGGGAGTTGATGGAGCAGGATAAATGACATTTTTTTAACCTCCTAATAATTTACGTAAATTAATTAATAAACATGTTTGTTTAAGTAAATAACCAACAATGTATGTTACATGTGAAGGGTTAAAGGTAACACGCTATTTTATGTGCAAATAAATCTACTTATAATTGTTGACGTGACTAACATAATCTAATATTTGCGTACTAATAAAATAATAAACGCATGATTTGTGCTTTGAAAATAAAATGTGTGGTGGCAAAATAAAGCGATGGTAAGTAAGGGACGGCTTTATATGTTGCTTTTTGCTAGGTAATACCTAATTGGGGTACGTAGAAAGACGGGAGGGAAACGAAAGGGTTTATATTCTTTATTTTAACAATATTTTATTTATCTTTGAAAATAGTGCGCTTAGGCCTGTTGAGCAGCGATATAAAATGGCCGCCATGAGCTAGAAGTACGCATGTGCAAGAAGCCGTGTGGAAAAAGGAGAAAGGCTGTGAAAAAGAATGACCACGTGTTCGTGCTGAGAGCCTAGGATGGAAGTATGGTCAAGGCTATTGTGACCTTACTGAGCAAATGTGTGCCAGCCAAGATGATCAGCAAGAAGCGTGAGAAGTCAAAATGAATAAATGGACAAACGGAACTATTGAACCTAAAAAGTATCAGAAAATGATACAAATTGGACTGATCGAAACTGATGAGTAATGTCATGAACTGTGGGAAACGATGCAAGCATGGACATTCCACAAAGAACTGGTTAAGACAAGGAAGTTTGATAAAAATGTATATGGACTTGAATGAACCAATGAGAGAGAATCACGCCATAAAGAGGCAACATTTTATTTAGTAAGCAAGAATTAGGGTATAAGAAGACCTACTCCGGGAGGGGTTGGTTGGTATTAGTAGTATTATTTTCTTGATGATGATGAGCGAGCGTACTGTTAGGAGAAGAGAGAGCTGAGATTGCTGATAGATGAGTTGCGGGTGCTGAGCTGCTGCTACGGATGATCGAAGCTGCTGCTGCTATTTTCCTTAGGTATAGATGCTGCTTTTTAAGAACCTTTTTATTCATGATAGATTTTTCATTTAGAGCTATTAGATTTTTCCACGACAGATAGATAGATCTTTTTGAAGTTCTTGCTGTGACAAACTTTATCTTCCATCCAATAGGTATGCATTGTAATTTCAATTTATTCTTATAATAATGATAAATGTAATAATCTGAGTGATAAACTTAAAACTTATGCATTGTTTCTAAAACTTTATATAAACTTTATTATCTTTAAACAAATGACTCAGTGATTCTTTAGCTCAATAATTAAGGTAAAATGTTAAAGAGTTTATTGTGATTGAGCTGGTCTTAAACACCATCAACTGATTCCTACTAGTTGGTCCATCGACCAATGAGCGGAATACCTTAAAAGCAATGAGAAACATTATGTCGTGTTAAAAAGAGGTATCCCGTCTCCTTCCAGCGAATCGTTTTACTGTTTTTTCTCCTAGGTTAAGGACGGAGGTAATCCAGGGAATAAATGAGTAAGTGAATGTATATGCGGTGTCAATGGGCCCCACCGTCATATGGATATAGTCTGTGTATTGGAGAGATAGTTGTACCTGGATGACCGAGTTATATAGGAGGAGTATTTTTATTGTTAGCGAAGGATCACTTAACATAAACCAACTTGAAGTTCCCTATTCTCTGAAATAAAAGTAGGGTTTGCATGTCATTTTACATTCATTTACACTCTTGAAATCAATGACTTCTACGTTTAGTTAAATAAACTGCACTGGCAAAGTTTCCGTCTAGCATTGACCTTCGGATATGACCCATTGCTTCAAAAGTCTTTCAGGCACTTCCAGAGATAATGAAATAAACATTCAGCTTTGTTCTAGAGTCATAAAATGATCTAGCACAGTGCATTTCAGCAATAAGCAATGTAACAATTTCCTTTTTGCAGCTTCAAGAAAGATAACTTATATGAGATTAAATTTCATCAGTGTTTGACCATGGAATTTAAGGGCTACAGAACTGTAGCTTCTGGACCTTTACTCAGCTTGTTATGACAACTCACATCAATCATGGCAGCTTTTGCTCTCGATTGCTTCTGCTTTTCTCTGCATCACTTTCTCTCCCCATCTCTTTCGGACTGATCCTCTCCAGCCCACAGGGGTTCCTACACCTACCAGGGGAAAAAAATGAAAAGTAATATCACGTGCACTCCTCTTAGCTGCCAGGCGAAGGCTGAATGAGTTCCACCTGCTAATACACTAGATTGAATGGATTAAATCATGCACTCCAGAAGACAAATGCTGATCATGCATTTCAAATACAAAATACTTAGCAATTACTGAATTGCTTACAATAATATAAATATATCCATTGGCACATATGAAAAAATAATATTTACCCTATTGTTTTAAAATTTACGCCATTGCTGTACTACCTTAGTAAGACACACTACACATTCTGAAATACATTTGTTATTTAAATAATTAACTTTCTCCTTACTTTCTCATGTGTCGCATTGTTGTTGCCACAACAGTACAAAAGAGGTGACTATTGAAAAAGCCTTTGGTTTAGACCTGAATTTTCATCATGAAAATGTGACAATACAAACCCAGTGGAGGCCCCATCTTGATAAAATGCTCCTGAGCCATAAATGTGTGGTCGGGGCACTGAGTAAAGAACATCGCTCGTCCCAGAGCAGGCCAGTTGCCCCGGCCCTCACGGTTTATGATGCAAAGGCAGTTAGCGCGGCTCTCTACGGAGCCGAGCTATGGGGATTTGAAAATGTTGGCGAGATCTGAAGATCGGAGCATAAGTTCCTGAGAGATCTGGTTATGCTCCCTCGAAATGCTCCGGTAATTCCCATGATGTACGACATGGGCAGACGTTCATTCAGTGATATTGCCAAACTACGCCCCCTACTCTTTTGGGCTCGCCTTCGGCGAATTGCGGAGCTTACGAACTATGCTAAGGCATTCGCAGAAGTGATGAGCTTAGATGCTAGTCATAAGGTTAAGTGGATATCCGACCTTAAGAAGCTAATGACTAATCTTGGTCTTAAAGATGCCTGGGATAGCCAAAACCCCCCGAGTAAGGCTGAGTTAAAACGCATTTATTGGGACTGGATTGATACTCGGGACCTTAGAAATCCAAATACGGGAAGGCTAACAGCAGAATTCTTTCAGCATAAGCAATGTAGAAGCCTCGAACCATATTTGGATACAATCCTGATACCAAGAGATAGGGCGCTATATATACAATTCAGATTTGGGTCACTTCCGGTCCACGATCTGACCGCTAAATGGCGCCCTCCAAACCAGACAACTGCCCTTGTTGCAGGACTCCAAAGGAAAGCATCGCCCATCTTATGTTTGCCTGTCCGGCGCACGAGAAGGCAAGGTTTAGATGGCTTATACCAATCTGCAAACAACTAGGCACTCGAGATCATTGCATTGCTTTACGCATTTTAAAATCTGATGTAAGCACCCTTTTTGTTTGCGGAGTTGCCAAGTTTTTGAGTTGCGCCTGGACAGCCAGACAGAAAGCTTTAAAGAGGAGCGATCTAATGTTACTCTAAAAACCCCTATGGAGGATAAGGAAAATTAAAAATGAATGATTATTTCTGTTCATAAGACTTGCATTGTCATTTATAGAAAGTATACAGGGTTTTACTCTTTTAATCAAAATTTTTTCCTTGTTTTAAAACTCTTGTTTTTACTATTATAACCAATAATGTTACTATGATGAAATGAGTTTCTTTTACTATGCTATTATCGATCAAATATTATGTACTTCTCACGTTCTTCTTAACAAAATGTTTTTATCTTGTTTAAAAAAAATTATATTTTTAATATGGCGTGTTAAAGCTTTTATGATATTTGTTATCGAAATAAAGCGACTTGACTTGACAATACAAACAGGCCAAGTTGTACGCATATTGATCACAAAGAGTGGATAACTGACAAACTAGCGAACTTGTTTTCACGATATCCAGGGCTATTGGCCATGGGGGCACTAAATTCATACTTTTAATATGGAAGATATATTTACATTTCCAAGCCTTATTGCCCAAACCTTTGTTACAATTGTGATGTTGTATTTTAGGATTGATATTGATCTACAGCTGTTGCACTGCCCTCCATCTTTTCCTTCTCTATAGAGCACTACGATATGCACATTTTAATAGGCTGAAGGAGTAAAGCAGTACTGATATATTAAACTGATGGGAAAGGCCATTTCTATGGCAGTAATGGAGCCGTCCCTCTATGAATGTATTTGGAAAATGTATTTAGAAAAAACATCACGCCCCAGGTCTCACTGATTGGTGACAATTTGTATCACTTTAATGTATTTTTCAAGAATCTACTTCTGTTTTTGCCTTAGTTTGTAAATTTCTGGTGAGATTAAAAAGGTGTTTGTGTTTCTGTAGCCACTGTGTTACTCCACCAGTACAGGAAATACCACAAATCTCTTCCTTTGTGCCAGTTTTCCTAATTAGTCATTTTGTTATATTTTGTGCCACACTTATGTCCACTTTACTTATGCATAGTTCTGACAAGTGTTTCGTGTCCCGCGCTAAAAGATACGCGGACACGAGCTGGGATTATGCACGTCTTTCTTTATTCACTATCATCCCCGACTGGCGCTCCCTCGCGCTGCCCCTCCCTTCCGCTTCCTGCCATGCCTGATCCGGAAGTTACAGACGGAATCAGGCATGGCGACTCAACACCTCCCCCCTTTTTGATTTGTCAACTGTCCCAGTTCGTTTCTCTTCTTTAGAGTTCGTCAATGAGTCGAACTGGTCTCCGGATAGTCCTCTGCGGCCGGCGAGAAGGACGCCTCTCTCTGACTTTATTTGTCGCGGTTGCGCAAGGATGTTCTTCTGAAGCATCCGTTCCTGGGCTCGATGCGTCCCTGTCCCAACCTGTTTCGTTTTCTCGACTGTAGGCCGCTGGGTTGCACTTCTTGAAGTGCAACATGTTTCTGGTGGTCCTCTTGGTTGCGGAGGCAGCTGTGATCATAGTCCCTCTTTTCTTTAGCACTTGGAGCGGGTGAGCATAATACCGGCTGTCAGCTTTGGTTTTCCGTTCTTGCCTCACTAGTACCCAGTCTCCTTCTCGGATGTCAGACACCTTGGCGTGTCGACGATCATCAGCATATTCCTTCATTTTTGCTTTCTTGTTCTTGTTTATGTTCACTAGTGTCTCGTGGTCCGAGGTCGGGAGTCTGGACTGTGTGACTGTATCCGAAGTCGGTATCCTGGTGCGCGGGGTTCTCCCCAGCATCAGGGTGGCGGGACACCTGTTGGTGGTGCTGTGTGGTGTGGTCCTGTATGCTTGCAACACTTCATTGAGTGCTGGTTGGATATCACGTTGAGACAGTTCAGCTTGTTGTATCGTTTTTTCCAGAGTGGCCATGAAGCGTTCAACCATCCCATTGGCTTTGGGCCACAAGGGAGTGATTTTCCGGTGTTTGAAATTCAGGTGATTTGCGAACTCTGTGAATTCATGTCCATTGAAGGGTGGTCCGTGGTCTGTCTTCACCACCTTGGGTATTCCCCATGCTGCAAACACTTCATCAAGGATGGGTATGACAGTGGATGCTTTTGTGGCTGAGAGTTGATGTGCAATGGGGAATCAGGAATATTCGTCCATAATGACAATGACATATTTTCTGGACTTCAGCGGGCCGAAGAAGTCGACAGCTACTTGTTGCCACACGCTGTCTGGGAGGTCCGACATCTGCAATGGGGTGGGTGGTTCTTCTCGCCCTACTAGTTGGCATTGTGGGCAGTCTTGAAGTGTGGCTTCCACCATCTGGTCAAGGGACGGGAACCAGACCCTCTCTCGCAGTGCTTTCTTCGTGGCCACTACGCCTCTGTGGCCTTCGTGCGCTAAATTAATGGTCCCTTGTCTTAGTTGGTGAGGGATGACAATCCTTCTGTCTCTCAATAGCAACCCGTCTGCACTGATCATGAGATCATCCTTGACGTGTCTGAAAGATGAGAGTTCTTGCATATTGGTGGCGATATTAATTTGCGGGTCCTCCAGGTGTCTCCAGGAGTCGGTGCGGATGCGTTGCATGACGTCTTGAAGTGTGGCATCTTTGGCAGTGGCCTCTATAATGGCTTCCAGTGGGACAGTAGGTGGGCGTGCTTGGTCAATGACAAAGTGAAGGTATTCTTCGGCTAGCGAGTCACGTGTCTGTGTCAGCACTTGGGGATGACGTGATATGTAGTCCGCCGGATTCTCCGCCTTCCCCGGTTTGTGAATGATGGTGTATGTGTAGTCTTGCAGGCGGATCCCCCACCTCTCAATCCTTGGAGGCATCTTCGCTCGTGGGTTGCCAAAGATGGTGATTAGGGCCTGATGGTCGGTGATGAGTGTGAAGTGTTTCCCATATACGAATAGATGGAAGTGCTCGCATGGCCACACAACTGCCAGACTTCCCTTCTCAGGTTGTGAGTACGCTTTCTCCGTGTCGGTGAGGCTGCGGCTGGCGTAGGCCACGATGTGACGCTGGTCTCGCTTGTCATCATACTGAGCTAGAATGGCGCCAAGTCCGACAGGGCTGGCGTCGACGGTAATCTCAGTCTTTCTTCTAGGGTTGAAATATGCCAGATGAGCGGCAGAGCTCACAGCCCTTTTGATCTTGTTAAAAGCACGCTCACATGCATTTGACCAGTGGAACGTTTGCCCTTGTCTTGTAAGTTCTCGCAGCGGGTAGCTGATGGTCGCATAGTCCTTGATGTATCGGGCGCAATAGCTGGCCATACCCAGGAAGGACCGAATGTCGCTGACATCGTGAGGTTGCGGAGTGTCAGCCAGTGCTGAGACTTTTTTAGGATCAGGTCTCATGCCGTCTTCAGAGAAGATGTGACCGTAGAATTTGAGGGTTGACTTATGGAATTCACACTTGTCTTGGTTGAGTGTGAGGTTGGCGTTGAGAAGGGCATGACACACGCGGTCTAGGGCTTTTTCGTTGTCTTTGCGTGTTGCGCCAAAGACGAGGATGTCGTCACTGTAACTGAATGAGTTCAGGATGTGGTGGATCACTCGCCGAACTGCCTCTTGAAAGATCTCTGCCGCTGAGGAGATACCAAAATTGAGGTGCTTGTATCTGAAAAGTCCCTGATGTGTGGTAAACGTGGTGATGTACCTGGATTTCTCATGGAGTTCGAGCTGGTGGTATCCTTTATTGATATCTAATTTTGAGAAAACTGTCGCTCCGTTCAGACGAGTGATCATGTCGCTGATGTGAGGTCCTGGGTGCCTCTCTCGTTCGATGGCTGTGTTTGGGGCTCGCATGTCCACGCACAGGCGCACTTTGTTCTTGTGTCCTCGTTTCGGCACGACCACTACTGGTGACACCCATGGAGTAGGTCCAGTTGACCTTTCTATGATGTCCGCTCTCAACAGGTCTTGGAGCTCGTCGTCAACTGCTTGTTGGAGATGGAATGGTACTTTCCTTTGATGCTGAGCCACAGGCGTTACTTGTTCGTTTATGTGTAATTTGACTTTGACATTGGCTAGTTTTCCTAGGCCTGAGAATAGTTTCGGGAACTTGTTTATTATGTCAGGTGAGTCGTCAACTTTGAATAGAATCTCCACCAGCTTCAGCCGTTCTGCTGTAGGTAGGCTGAGGAGGCAGTCAGCCGCTTCAGGACCTTCTATTACGTGAACGTGAGCCTGAATTGTTCTGTCTTTGTAGGTCAACGTTGTGGAAATCGTCCTAAGCATGGCAGTGGGTCTTTGGACATCCATGTGTAGATGTGCACTGCGGCTGGTTCTAGCTTCGGCTTCGGGCACATCCTCTCATATTCCGTCGTGCAGATGTAATTGAGCGATGCTCCCGTGTCTAGAACAAATTTGGCGGAGTGATTTCCCCACTGAATGTGTAATCGGGGGTTTTTCTTTAGACGGTCTGGGTCTGCCACCATGCACACATATTCGTCACCGTCTTGCGATATGGGAGTGAGGGCAGACGATTCTCTTGACGTTGATCGTTGGGATCGATATGACGTTCGTGACTGAGTGCTGGACCTGGATGAGCTCGTTGAGCGGTCTCTCCTTCCTTGCACCACCCTCACGTGGTGGCGTGGTCCAGTACTTCGCTTGGCCGGTCCCACTTCTTTTCGACGAGTTTGGCACATTGCTTCGAAGTGATTTTCTCTTCCGCATCGGTGACATTGCTGTCCCATGGCCGGGCAGGTGCCTGTGTGGGGGTAGTCCAGGCCACAGCGATAACATTGTGGTGGTTGTTTCTGGGTGTTGCCACTTCTGGTCCAGCCACGGGACGAGCTCCTGGACTTCACGGGTCTCCGATGATCCGGCCGACGTCTCGCTTCTGTCTGAGATTGGATTCGGAAAGCTTGTTCTCGTTTCTCTGTTTTGCCGGCTTCCATTTTTTTTGCGTGCTCCTCCGCTTGATCATTTATTTGTGTGAGTTCCTCGATGTCGTCAAGCGAGTAATGTTTCTTTAATAGTCGGCGTCGTAGTGACTCTGACTGGCACCCTTCAATGATGCGTAGACGAAGCGCATCTCATGTGTTGAAATGATCAAATTCGCAGTATCATGCCAGGCGTTTTAGTCGAGAGATGAAGTCGCCCATGGACTCATCCCATTCTTGGGACGCGAGGTTGAATGTGTAGCGTTCGTAATCCAAGTTGCGCTTGTGAAGGAACTTTCTGTCTAAGGCTTCTCTCACGTCTGCATACGACGCGGCATTTGCTGGAGGCAATTCTTTAATAATCTGTCCGATGTCTTTGCCCACCAAGTTCCTCAATGCTATGAGTTGATGGTCGGGTCATTGACTTGTGAGCCCTTCATGAAATCTTCAAAGTCTTCTATCCAGCTCTTCCACTTCAGACCCATGCTGTTCCCAGACGTCAGTATCAGGGGTTCGGGGGGGACGCAGGAACGATACCCCCATTAAGATGGGTCCCTGCGGCATGGCTTGGGCTGGACCTGGCAGCGCGTTTTGTGTGAAGTCAGGCTGAGTGGTCATGGTGGCGAGCTGTTGTCTTCACTGCCTTCTCTGATGCTCACAGCGGCGTCTAGGAGGCTTCGAAATGTATTTTTGGTGGGCCCAGGGGTATTTCTTTTTTTTTTTGCCTGACTTTAAGATGGCCGCCGGGCTGGTGGCAGTGTTCTCCTATAAGGGGTGCCTGACCTCAAAATGGCTGCCGAATGCGACCTCTTATGCCTATTTGTTAGTGGGGAATCGATGTCCTTACCCCAGTTTGTGCACTGTTCATATAGTTGGGGCTCCGGAGGTTTGTTCCGCTGGGCGCTCTTGTCACTGGCCAGAATGTGGGCCGAATTGCTGTGCACGCTCGCTCTGACGAGGTGCTTTCTTTTAAGGGCTGCAAATACCTCACGAGTGGTGCTTCTTTCATGCGAGTAATCCTGAGGGTGTCTTCTCATCCCACCCTCGTCGCCAGGTTTTCGTGTCCCGCGCTAAAAGATACGCGGACACGAGCTGGGATTATGCACGTCTTTCTTTATTCACTATCATCCCCGACTGGCGCTCCCTCGCGCTGCCCTTCCCTTCCACTTCCTGCCATGCCTGATCCGGAAGTTACAGACGGAATCAGGCATGGCGACACGACAAAGTGCATATTTTGCTTTCTTTGTAAATTGCATTTAAATTTCCCACTTCTTTTAAGAACCACCATTAGTTGAGGGAGGTAATAATAAACTTTAACTTAATCTCCAAAGCCTTGTACTATTAAATTTCTTCTCATTCATACTTGGTGTATTATAGTGTACACATGGCTAGGCGTTTAAGGCTTTTCTAGAGGGTTTTAACACTGTTCTCTTTGACTTTTTTTTAGGCAGTCTGGTCCTATCCGGTTCATCTGGCAGAAATACGGTAGCTGGAGCATGATTTAAGATTGAAATATTTCCACTTATTCACTAAATGAGGTCTTTGATGTTGGGTTGTTGTTGCTCAGGAAAAAAATATCCTAGATCATGTTTTGTGTACCTGATCATCAATGTCTAACCTTTAGATGGTGGATTTACCAGCAACATGATGTCACCTAGACATTTCTCTTTCATGAATTTAACCAGTGCTGATATGTCCCTGTGTTTTTTAATAATAGATAAGCAACTTGCTCTAATTGACTGTATTCTATCCTCTATGACCTTCTGTGGCTCCCCCTTCAAGCTAGGATTTGTTTCAAACTCTTAGCCCTCCCTTACAACGCACTACATGACAACAGCCCACATTATTTAGGCAAACTCCAGACCATCTCAGGTGTATCTACAGACTTAAGAAGCAAGGACTGGCTGTTCCTCAAGACCCCAAAATTGAATACATATCTAGCCAGAAAGCAGTACTTCAATAGACCAGCGATTACGGCATAGAACTCCCTTACTAGTTATCTTAGAAAGGCTACACCTTTCCTCGCATTAGGCGACAACTCAAAACACATCTATTTAGACGATTCCTTTCCCAATGCTTGTCTAAAAATGCAAACCATGTGAGTACTTCTTACTGCCATAAGTGACCCTTTGCTATTTGGTTTTTGCTTATACAATGAAGTTAACATTCACCGTCTCCTTTCGTTGCTCTAACCTATGATCCTTTTTCCTTTCCCCTTTTTCGATGTATTGCTTCTCTTGGTTTTTGTGTTCCATTTAAAGTTCCATCTTACTGATTTTAGTCCAGGCTGAGCTATATAAATTTCTGATTTAAATAAAATCAAATAAAAGTGCAATATTAATGTTCTCTCCCACAATAACATGTTTACCTCCACACAGTATAATTTCTTGAGTGAGTGCCAAGAGAACCTTTCATCTCCTAGGTGCAGGTGAATTGAGTTATTGATGAGTTCCATAACAAGAGCTCTAAAATAGGCTATTTACTGTCCCCATCTACAGCTCATCTTAGCATTCCGGTACTTGTGCACTAATATGCTGACCGGTACAGATTTTGCTGAGAAACAACTTTGAATCTTAATGCCTACTAAGAGTCTGATTTATAGTTTGGGGGATAGGGTACTCCACCATACGCCTGGTGGAGAACCCTTCTACCAAACTGATGGTCCATCTGGCTCCATTTATAGTCACGTGGGATGCCATGTTTTCTCCAGAGGTACCCCCACAGGATGAGCCTGTGGAAACTTTACAGTTATAAGTCAATGGACTTGGAGCCATTGATGTAAGTACCTCAGACCATCCGCCATATTTAGAGTATACAGTCTGATGTAAAAAAACAATTCTCTTCGGGACTGCCAGAGAAAACTCCCCAAGAGAGATGGTTATTTCTTTTTCTCATAAACAAACTCCAGCAAAAATGTTTGCTGAGCGGCAGCTCATCAAACTTCGAATACCTTCAGAGAAGCCACTATGGCAGCTTCTAATCGGAAAGCATAGTGATCTCCTCCAGACGGGTGGAGATCTCTAAATTAGGTGGTTATAGTCTGAATGGGCAGTGTGGGTAATTACCTCTGCTCCCCTGGCAAAGGCATGAAGAATATGTAAACAAGCATTTGCAATGCAATCGGTCTCGCCTTTGGGACCTTATATGTATTTAGCTATGCAGCACATTAGCCTGGGTGCTGAAACATCTACTGTTCTTTAACTTGGAGGGAAAGTAAACACCAAACTGCGTGACATGCCAGGTATGGGAACACATGGAGAGAAATATTGCCTTTCAGCGGGAAATGGTATAGTCCAAAGCTCTGTTTTTAATATAAAATCAGGGCCTTTGGTGGTCATATCACTGAAAATACAAGATTTGAAAAAAATATAATTGTCTACGGGTGCTTGTGGAAGACAATTTCTATGGCTGGAATCTAGAGAATGCTAAAGTGATTCTGGTATTTTACTGACCTCTGCTGGTCGTTTTCTATCAAGAAAGTTAAACAGAGGCAGTTGCCAGAAAAATTAAAAAAAGAAAGTCCCTCAGCAGGAAGCAATTCTTGTATTTTGCTGACCTCTGCGGGTCGTTTTCTATGAAGACAGTTAAATAGAGGCAGTTGAACAGAAAAAAAAGTCCCTAAGCGGAAGCAGACAAGTCCTAGGGCTGATCTCCAGAGCCCACAAAGTACATACACATATAAGTATATACTAAAGTATATATACTAAAGTATATACTAAAGTATATACAAGAGGTCTCGAATGCTCGACCTAAAAAGTACTTCTGTAGAACTACGTCCCCTACACGTAATTGCTTTTATGAATCAACGCCAGAATCTTCAGATATTTGGAGCTGGGTATGAAGCAAACTGGAGGACACACTGAAGACCAATGCAAAATTTTATGGCTTTGAAAAAACACTGCAAACATATTTATTTATGCTGTTTTTATATCCAAGACCCTTACGATTGGTAACGTTATTACCAATTTTAAGCTGGCTGAATATTATGAACTAAGCGAAAATTAGATTATTCGGATGGGAAATTGGATTCATCTTATTTTCATATGGCGTGTTCAGTGCTCAGATTCCCCCATTTAGGTATTATGTGCTTTATACATGTGTAAATACAAATATTGCTGGCAAGATCTCTGCTGATCTGTATTAAGGGTTCTTGCAAGCCTTTTCCTTGGTTTGAACTTTCCTTTCTGATGCCTGTGTCAAAACAGCACTGGATTCAAAGAACCCTGAGCACTCTCGCACACAAACACAATTATACTAAGATGATTAAAATAGAAGTTTGCCAGCCGCAATTCAATCACGATTAAATTCATACTTGCTGTTCATAATATCTTTTGCCGGTGAAATCAAAAGTGGCTCGTAGGCAAATACAAAAAAACGACTTAGTCTCAAAAGCTGAAATATCATCTTGCTTTTCCTCAACTAATAAACATACACTTATTGTGAAACCAATAAAAGACCATCCACTTAGTTAATTTTGCTTTTTTTCCAAATAAAATCTAAACAAATTGCAATGTGATGTTTAAATAAAAGAGAGCCAGAGACAACACAAACCCCCAGCAATGCAGCAAACTTAAGAAAACATTAACCAAAATAAAGCCCGTAGCTCTTGTTCAACACTCCTCATATCTCATGCAAGAATAGAAGGGTGGCCGTTAACTAGCGTAACTCTATGTAGCGTAATTACCTTAAATTTCAGCCTGTTTATGTGGAATTATCTGCATTTAGAGCCATTTTCTTAAAGCAAAAATGCGCCCTTGAGTCCAACTTATATGTGAGGATCCAATTTGCTCTGAGAAATAGCGCTAAATGCAACAGGGCATGAATCGCAGGATGAGCAGCTTCTCGCTCTCGCTAAATGTGCTCTTGGGTAGGATTTTCCACCAACTTACTCCTAGCATTCAGCACTAGTTTCTTAGCGCAAAATGCACCCTTGCATCCAAAACAGATGTGCTAAATGCAAAACAACAGTAAAAGTAGTGCAAGCCGCCACTCACATCGCTAAATTTGTTGTTTATGTGCTAAAACAACCCCCCCAATTTCTCTTAATCACGCGAGGAGGCATAATTACATAATTATCGGTAATTCAACATCAAAGAGTAAGGAGGAATTACTGAAATTACTCTGATTATTCAGGCGTAATCAAAATTACTTCCCGTCCTACAGGAATGCAGGGATGGATTCAAGCAGTTAGGTAGAAGTGAGTCAAGGAAGAATTGGCTGAGGTGGAAAGGAAAGAAACATATGCTGGCATAATAATGCAATTACTTCATGCCTTCCATTGAAACAGCTGGTTCACGTGGTGCTAAGTTTAGGAGGAACTGCTTTGAGCCAGCGGGGTAGGGCTGGAGCACTGCCTTTACCGTAAATACAGTTGAAGTCTATTTTCATGTTTTCGAACTGAAGTGCATATATGCCCACTTCACTGCATCGCGATCAGCATGCCTGTGCCTCGGAGTGCTTGGAAGGAAGGGAAGCATTAACAGCATCTGTATTACTGGCCCAGAAATGTCCGGATCTATGAGGCTCAAAAGACCATGCAGTCAAGCGTGGATGCTATTTTTGCAGATCAGTAAATGTTCAAGCACTAAATGTCCTTGGAAGCACAAACATCTTTTGCTACTTTAACCTCTAAGCTGCCTGATGACTACAAGGTATTTTGAATTGTTAGAAGGGGGGATTGGCTATAGACGTTTAGGTGAAGAGTCATGGTAACTGCGGTTTTCGCTATGGCAAAGGCATAAGTCTTGAATACTCTGGGGTCGATCCACTAAAGCATTTATGAGCACGGGAAGAAAGACTAAAAGAGAACTCGCATGCCTTTGTGAATCGGACCCAAATGTCCAACTCCCCATTAGTAACAGTGCAGAGAGCGCACAGTCCTTTCTATTTGTACTAATGGGAAATGAATATCTCGGGAATAGTCCAGTTTTAGATGTTTTAGGGCCAGTCTGCCAAAACATGTAAGAATTTGTAAAAGAGTACTTAAGCAAATACTACTTTACCCCCTCCCTAATGCCTTTTTCAATAGGCTTCATAGTGTTTACCTGGAGGGCCAAGCACTTCTCTCTCTGCAACTGACTGCTGTTTCAAAATCATAGAGAAAGGAATTATGTGTGTTCCATATTCATATTCACATAGGTTCATTTATGCACTGTTAGAAGGTTTGATAATGTACCTCGTTTGAGAATTTTTAAATTATTATCCAATCTAGTTCACAGGAGATTGCTAAACGCTGATGATTGCCATTGACCATTCTAACAGTTTTACCCGCATATTGAATTAGTTTGCATGCGAGTTAGCTGCTTTGTAGTCATCATTGATAAGAATGTGTAACAATGCAAAAAGATTTAAGTGGAAAGAGCTCTTTTGTTCTAGTGAAATAGTCAATGCAAACCGTGTTGTCCTTCAGCTGACCGGATCATTAAAACCATATAACTGAACAATTAGAAATAGCAACTTTAAAATACTGGATTACTAGCACTATGAAAAAACAAGTTCACCCAACTCAATGAAACTCAAATATTAATCTTAGAAAAATGAAAGTCTGAGTAAGCCCCACTACGATTCAAAAGTCTGATCTTTTTGGCTGCAGACAGAGTTGTAGCAGATATAGTAATGCACTGTACTGTCTACCCAGAATGGAAAGAGAGTTGTTAAAAAGGAGCATATACATTGCTGGTAATGTAGGTGCTCCACTGGGGTGATGACTAGACTTTAGTTTGTGGTTTATTTACCAACAAATTGTTGGCACTGCTGCATTTTACTAATACGCCCATTTGGCACTGCAATCATGTGGGGTTCTGCTCTACGATTGTGAACTCATTCATGTACAATGGAGACCCAGTATTAAGGTTTTGAACCTTAGGAAAGAAACCATGAGCCATATTTGGGTACTTTTAAAAATCATATAAAAATAATGAAATGGGATGGAGCAAGTACACAGCCTTGCTTTTCCATTTAACTCATTTATCTTTATTCGGTTTGAAAATCAAACCATAAAAGATCATAACAATCCATTAATAATTAACCACATCATCAAGAGAGCATCGCGTCAAGTGAATCATACAATGAAGCACATAATGATGGTGCCATAACCAGCATTAAACAGAGACCCCCAAAGCTGTGTACACCCTCCATATTACCTAAACCCCACTGCTCTCGTCTGATATAGACTCCTCGCTCTCACTCTCAGAACCACCTGCATCAGACTCACTTCCCATATCACCTATGAAGCATACACTCAGTGCCCCCCAAGCCTCCAGGTCCGCCTGCAATTTGTCACCAGTTCTCACCCATCTGAGATGCACCTCTTTGGCCAGAGACCACCCTAGACATCCCGGACCCACTGAACCTCACCAGATGCTCCCACTGCCATCCAGGTAATGGTATCCTGCTTCTGAGCCAGTACCAAAGCCAACTGTAGAAAATGGTTAGACATCTTGCATTTCTTACATCTAGCAATATTGTCCAACAAACAATGTTGCGGCATCAGCTCATACCGCAAAGCCATGGTCCTGTGCAATCTGTCCACTGCGACTGACCAGAACGACCCCACTGCCGCGCAGTCCCATGCCAGGGGCATAAAGTCCACCACTCCGAACTTACAAAGGAGGCAGGATGGAGACCGACCCAGATAATACCTGTGCAGTTTCACGGGGGTCACATAAGTACGATGTAGAATATTAAAGTGTATAAGGCAAAAGCGAGCGTTACTAGACTCATTTCAGCAGTGAGCAACTCCTAGCTCACTCCACATTCAAAAGGAGAGCACCCAAATCCACCTCCCAAGTGTGCCGCACCCTCAGCTGCCCACGTATGCTATCCGCTTGAAGCTCTTTGTATATCTGGGAGACTAGATAGCATACTGAGCCCATAATCAACAGTGCTCCCAACACAACAGAATCTGGCGGTGCAGCCAGAAAGGAAAACCAAATCCGTTTCACTCTCTCCACCACACCTGCATACTGTAAAACTTCCCGGCTCCCAGGCCACACTGCTGCGGCGCCTCCTCAAAGGAAATGAAGGTCTCATTGTGATATAAGTCCACCCCTTAGCTCACCGCCTACTTCATGCCATGCCTGAAACGTTATGGCCCATCCCATCTGGTGAAATGGGGTGAGCACCCATAGCAGGATCTACCTGTGGAACAGGGCCCTCTTAATCACTACTGTAACCACCCTCTGCCAGATTGCTGCGGTCTGCCGCACAATGCAGGGCACCCCCCTCAGTACACCTGAGCCCGCCATCAGTATCTTTGAGAGCTTGCCATCCTCAACCAGTCTTGCGAAAAGATTATTTTCCCAATTGTTCCCCTATTCCAACCAGTGGGCTGCATGCTGGAGATGGGATGCATAGTAATAATGTTCCAGATTAGGGGCTCGAAATCCCCCTTCTAGAAAAGTCGTTCTAGATACCCTACTCTGCTTCCCCACGCACAAGAGAAACGTAAGAAGTGTGTTCAACTCCTAGAAAATCCCTGCCCGAAGCAGACACAGCGAGTTTTGAATGGTGTACAGGCAACGCTGCAGCAACACCATTTTAGCCACAGCTATTCTGCCCATGAGCAACAACGTAAGAGTATTCCATAATATCACGAACCCTGTAGGGAAGTCAAAATCCTCTCCACATTATGCCACAGCTGCTCTGCTTCCCTATGCGCCAACATCAGTCCTAAATAACAAAACCGGCAAACTTTCCATCGCAACCCCAGGCCCAGAAGGCGCTCCACAGGTACCCACAACAAAGACTCCAACGGGAACAACAATGGCTTTGTCATATTGAGCGTAAAGCCAGACACCTCACCAAAGTCCTCCCAATGAGGCCGAGCGCGGGGTAGGTTCCCGGCACCCGTTTTCTAGGAAAACTCATGACGTTGACTTCTGTAATGATCGTTGCTCTGCTTAATAATTGATGAGGCATGACTTGAACCCAAACTGGGTTGGTCCTATGATTTGAATAATTAAGGTACCTCATTGACAGGTCAACTGAGTGATTGGTTCATTTTCCATAACCAACCACCCGTGTAGATAGTGCATCACTATAGGTCCTGAAGAATTGCCGAGTGATCTTTACACATAAGGCGCGAAACATGTTGACCATGACTACGCACACATAGACACCTCTGACCACTACAATCAGTGGTGACTTCCTTATTTGGTTTTAATTGAGACGAGTGGGCTCGCAGATTAAAATTCATTTTGTAGCACCACCTCGCCTTATTTTATTTCTCCTCACATCACCTCACATCTACACCACTAGGCCCCTCACACGCACTTCACCTATACATCTTGGCAAAAAGATCTCCGACAAATAGCCCCTCATAGGCTGCCCGTCAGGCATTGCAGCGCCAGCCTGACGAGGAGCAAGCCCTATGATGAAGCATGACACCCAAATGGGTATGTGAGGGCCCCACTTACCAAATTGGGAGACACCCACACTCCACTCCTGAGTAGGGGTGTTGACCAACCTAGCCTCCTTCTCACTCCTCCCCGCCCTACAGGAACTGCATACTCCTTCGTTGCTATGTTGTGTTTATTGGGGCCTGTATGCTGGACCTACATGTGCCCCTTCTCCCTCATTTGTATTTAATACCTCACCAAAGTCCTCAAGGAGCTGCAGCAGGATCGACAAAGAACCCCTCGGGGCCCAAAGATAGAACAACGCATCATCAGCGTAAAGGGACACCACATGTGTACTTTATCCCAGCTCAATCCCCCAGCCGTGGATGACCTGCCAGATCTGAATGGCCAAGGACTCTATTGCTAGGGCAAACAATAAAGGCAACCAGGGCAGCCCTGCTTAGTCCCTCACTCGATGCCACACTGATCTGAACACTGCTTCCCAACCCTGACCCACGCACCTGGGCAGTGTACAACAGGCGTATTCAGGCCAGAATCGCGGACCAAACCCCATAGCCTCCATGACCCCCAAGAGGTACACCCAGACCACAGTGTTGAACGCTTTTTCGATATCTATGGAGGCCTGTGCCATCTCTTCATGAGCACCCTCCACCCCGTGCAGAATGTGCATCAGACGGCGCAAGTTCAATGCTGCACCCCAACCCGGCAGGAAGCCACACTGATCACGGTGGACCAAACTACACATTGCAGGACATAAATGATTGGCAAACAATTTACACAGGCTCTTAAATTTCAGAGTTAATCATCGTCAGTGGGCGATATGCTGCCAGGTAAACCTTCTCCCCCCGGTTTGGGTATCATGCAAATGAGCCCTTCTCTCATACTAAATAGAAGCTGTCCCAGTTCTTCCGCCTCCAAAAACACCTCAAGCAGTTTCAGTGTGAGCACAGCTGGAAATGCTCAATAAAATTTAGCATGGAACCCATTCCCCCGGGAGTATTAGCCCTTGGGAGCATCCAAAGCGCCGCCCGCAGTTCCCCCAGTGTGATGCTAGCCTCCAGCTCCTCAGCCATAACCTCTCCCACCCTAGGGACCTCCAGTGGCACCAAGTAGGCCCACACCCTATCCGGCTCACTGCAGGTGCCACCACAGTACACCCTCTCCAGGAGTTGCTGAAACACCACCACTACCACCTCATTAGTGGCCGCAAGTGCGTCCACCTCATCCCTCAGATGGAGAACAAGTGGGACACTAGTCTCCTTATGCAACAGCTAGGCCAGAAACCTAATAGACTTGTCCCCCTCCCGATGCAAGCACTACCTATATTGAGTGCGGGTAAATGCGTCCAGCCCCTCCCATTTCCCTACAATGTTCCTACACAGCTAGAACTCTTCTGGTTGGGTATCCTGGTCCAGAGCCGCACACCCCTGCAACAACTCCAGCTCCCTCTTCTACTGGAGTTGCCTACATACCTGACGGTCAGACCCAGATATTGGCCTCTCACAACCGTCTTCATGGCCTCCCGTTCGATTTGGTGAGACCCAGCAGTGCCGCAGTTACCCTCCAAGTAGCCCATCAAAGCTTTCAAGATAGTTTCCCTGCGATCTGGCAGAGGGTGGTTACAGTAGGGATTAAGCGGGCCCAATTCCACAGGGAGCTCCCACTATAGGTGCTCGCCCTGTTTTACCAGGTGGAAGGGGCCATGACATCAGTCAGGATGTCTGCCGGGAGTCTCCACAGCCTGGCCTGCTCTTCTGACCCCCCCCAGAGCCAGCTCACAGCACACAGGTGAGTGATCTGACAAAAATCGCACCAAATGAGTCAATCCTCGCAACTCGCCAGGATGCACATCTGCCAATAAGAGCTTATCCCGTCTGCTGTAGGTATTGTGTGCAGATGAGTAGCAGACAAAGCCCCTATCATGCGGCCATCGAGCCCTCCAGCCATCCCAAAGCCGTAGATTATCCATCACCTCTCACAACACCTCTGAAGTACGAGGCTTCATGTCGAGTCTATGGGGTAGTCTGTACGCTCCCCCATCCAGGACACAATTATAATCCCCCAACCACAATATCAGACCCTCCGAGCCCAACACCATTGCTTCCTGAAGCTTTTAAAACAATTGGGGATCGTCCACATTGGGTGCATACAGATTAAGCAGGGAAATATGCCTCCCATCCTGCTTTCCCTGCGAGACCACATATCTCCCCACCTAAACAGTTGTGCAGTATCACTTAAACCTGAAGTCCATGTCCGGTAGGACACTGATGTGTGTAGACTGAGTGTCTGAGACCAGGACCTCCATTGTGGGTAATTATTGGCCCAGCTTAGTCAACTGTGAATCCCCCGACCCAGCCACCTGCACTGTATCATCTTCCTGGATCGCCACCCTCTGCACATACGTACCAGGAGCCTGTGATCTGTCCCTCATGCTCCAACTGTGTCTTTGGGCAGTCCCCAGTGTCCACGCTCTGAGGAGGTATCTTGTCCCACACTTCCAACCAGTCCCAAACCTCCTCACAGTACTCAAAGAAGTGTGCCTTCCCATTGGCTAAGAACTTGAGCTTGGAAGGATATAGCAGCTTCTGCTTTACCTTCAAAAATGACGATTTGCACTGCTCCTGTACCTTCCTGGTGTAGTCAGGGAAGATGGAGATCAAATGTTTTTCAAACTTTGGGACTGCCTGTTCCCTGGCAGCCCTGAGGATGCATTCCCTGTAGCTGTAGTTCAGAATCTTTGCTATGAAGGCCTAAGTCGGGCCCCGGTGGCGGTGGAGGCACCAGCGCGCGGTGCGCTGGTTCAATGACCAAGATGTTTGAGAGTCCCAGTAGTTTCAAGCACAGCCGGACCCACTGTTCCAGAAAGCCTTCCGCCAATGTCCCGTCTACCCTCTCCCAAAGCCCAGAATACATATGTTGCTGCGGCAGGATTGGCCCTCTGAATCCTCCGTCCTAGCCTCCAGATCCCCCGACACTGTGGTCATTCTGGCCATTTGCTGCTTAAGAACCTCCACCTCCCCACAGAGCGTCTCAATATTACCCTCTGCCTTGGTCACTTTCTCTGCTACTTTATGTAGGTTTGCTCTGAGCAAATTGACATCAATGGACTCTGTCTCAATCTTATGTTCCAGAGCAGTGCGTGACCCATGTATGACCGCTAGCAGATCGTCCCGAGAGGGCCCTCCCTCATGTGCCTGCGAGGTGGCCATGGACCCTGCCCCCTCCTGGCAAGTCACCTGCTGTGAGTTCTGCCATGGGGTTTTGTATTGGGAAATGGTGTTGGCGGCCGCCACCTCAGGGGCCTGACTTTCCCCATTGTGTGTCCAACAGGGGTCTTCTCTGCTGCGCCCCTGTTCCAGCAGCCTCTCAGCCACCCACTGCAGCTCCTCATGGTCGCTCCGCTGCAGCCACCACTGGACCAGGTATGCCACAGGTGCCCCCAATCAAAACAGGGATTTGCCTCCACTCGGGCCACCCCCTCCGTGCAGCTCCCACCGCTCCAGTAGGATCTCAGCCGATTATGGAGGTCCAGGACACTCCGCGATCCCTTCAGGCCCACTGCAGGAGGCTCTCATGTGGCCCTGGTGTCTCACCCGTCCCGGGCTCCAGCAGGCTTCCCCCGAGGCCTAGCGCACTTGTGGCCCGCTCCAGCCCTTCCGGTAACGGCCTCCCCTGCTCTAGCAAGCTGGGTCAGAAGAGCCCTCTGGCCACACTCCACTCACCATAGGGGGCAACCGCTACCCCCTGCCGGACCTCCTCACCTCATCCGGAGCACTGCACTTTTCGCGGCTTCGAGATTTCCTGTTTGCCGGGCAGGCCTCAATAGTGCAGCCCATCACTCCTTCAGCCCATCTGCAGGGCTCGTGGGCAGTCTCAATCCCCCGGGGCCCAGTGCACTCTGACATAGTGCGGCCCACTTGCTGCCTGGCCACCCTCGCTTTAGCTGATCGGGCCACCGGGGATCCGCTGGCCCTGCACTCCTCATTAGGGTCACTCGCTGCCCCCGGCAGGACCTCCTCAGCAAGTGGCTGCACCCTCCAGGGCCCCAAGGCCCACCAGGGTATCTGAGGCCGCTGTTGCCCATCAATGATGCCGCAGCTGACCCCACGATGCAGGTCCGAACCATGCCCCACAGGCTTCCCACACCGGGGCTGCCTCTCCCATCGCTGCTGCTCCCACTGATCAAGGGGCTCACCCAGGATCATGCGCAGGCCTCTTTGTCTCAAGGTGGGTCCCCTAAACCCTCCAGTTCAGCCCGGGCGTACCGTGTAGGAAAGTGCCCCTTTTTGCATGGTTACCCCCCACATTTTGCCTGACACATGATGCACTTTGACTTGGTGTGCATGGTTACCCCCCACTTTTTGCCTGACACATGATGCACTTTGTCTTGGTGTGCCCTGGGTCCCTGCAAATCAGATTCCCAGGGCCTGTGTTATTTCCCAAAGCTGTACCTTTGTACCCACAATTGGCACATCTCTGGCCACAGGTAAGCCCCTTGTAAAAGGTACCATGGGTACCAAGAGCATTGTGACCAGGGAAGTCTTCTAAGGGCTGTAGCACCTATTGTGCCACCCTTAGAGGCCATGTATCTTAACACCCACACCCTGTCATTGCAGGCTGCGTGTTTTGGTGCAGAGAAAAGTGAAGAGTAGACATGGCACACATCCCTATGTGCCATGCCTGCAACCCACTGCCTGGGGCCTAGGTAAGTGACCCCTCTAGCAGGGTGAACTAGCCCCCAGGTGAGGGTACAGTGGCATGAGCCCTGTCCCCCTACAGTAGCCAAGTCCATTCTTAGACTGTAAGTGTAGTAAAGCAGTAAAGAGCATATCGTCTGGGATTTGGTCATTACGAACTCCACAGCTCCATAATGGCTTTACTGAAACCTGGGAAGTTTGGTAGCAAACTTCTCAGCACATTAAACCCACACTGATGCCAGTGTGGGGTTTAATGTAAAATGCACACAGAGGGCACCTTAGAGATGCCCCCTGAAAAACGACCAGCCCTGGTGTGGTTCCTGAATGGCTGCCTGACATTTGCCACCACCAGACAGGTTTCTGGACCCCTGGGTAGAGAGCCTCCTCTCTCTGGGTCCAGAAACAAAGCCCATCCTGGGCAAAGTTGTCATGCTTCCTCCCCCAGGATGGTTTGGGCCCAAGCGAAGGGAAGCTTCAAAGGCCTGCCACCTTTGCAAGCAGTCCCTGACTTTTGCTGCCCCCAGCAACTGTGTCCCACTGGTTTTGACCCCCACTTTGGGCAGGAGAATCGGCAGGAAAAATAAGCTAGGAGGAAAGGTGTGCCCACCTTTGCCAACCCTACCCCTCAGGTGAGGGAGTAGAGGTGAAGCACACATCTCAGTCCCCTCCATCTTGGAGATGAGGGAACCAAACCAGTTAGGAAGAGGCTCATGCCCCCCTCCCACTGGAGGGTGGCATAATAGGGGTTGTACTCACCCCAAGGAAGGGACCCATTGGCCCAACCTACACACCCCTTTTAACGCCCCTAAATTTAGTATTTAGGGGCAACCTTGAACCTTGCCTCCTCAGATTCGAGGAAGAAAGAAGAAAGACAGAAGAGCTGGGCTGACCCAGGAAGAAGAGGACACCTACTGCCTTGGCCCCAGTCCTACTGTCCTGTCCCGACTTCAACCAACCTACAGAGAGAACCACTGCAAGTCCCGCAGCCAGTGACCCCCAGAGCCCAGAGGACCTGCCCTGCACTTATCAAACAGACTGTCTCCTGTGAGCACTGGATTTGCTCAAGCCAAGACAAACCCACAGAATCCGGATCCAGATGGCTCCTCGATTCTGCACAACTCTGCACCCAATTCTGACGGCCCGAGTTCGAGTGGCCCAACACCACAAGGAGGTCTCCCCAGCGATCCTGACCTGGGATCTGGTGAGCCCCCACCTCTCTCAAGATTCAAGACAATGCCTGCAGCCTCAACCTGAAGGGTCCCCCCGACCGCGACAGGAGCTGGTAAGAAGAACCAGATGCCAAAAGACACCCATGCACTCGACTCCCCACGGCCTTGGGTGGCCCAACCGACAGTGTCCAAGCACCCCCCAAGATCCCAACTTACCTCTCCAGCTGGTGGTCGCCTCCAGGAAGTCTCCCTGCCCGAGCCACCAGCGTCTTTGCCGAACCGAAGATCTCCATTGACATCCACAGGGTCACTGATGTCGCCTTGGCACTCTCCACCTGGCCACCCCTGTGCTGCTGGCGATGAAGCTCCTGTGCTGATTGTTGGCCCCTGCAGTGCTGATCTTAACCCCAGGAGCTTTGCTCCCACAGCCAAGTGGCATGTTCATGAGCAGTCCCTGACTGAAGACCCCCTTGCCCCATTGGCTAACATTGGGCCTCTGCACTCTGCACCCGGCCACCCCAGTGGCGCTGGTGGTGAAATTTGAGTACCTACCCAGACCTTGAGGATCCTTGGTCCTAACCCCCATAACTCCCACTCATGAGTCGAGTACTTACCTGTGAAACCGATTACCGTTTTTCTGCCATAGGATCCAATGTTATGCGTTTTTGTTCCTAAAATGTTCTAAGTGTTGAACTGATGTTTTGTTTGGAGAAAACGTATCTACACTGAAAACCTTGAAAAGTCTTACCATGTATTGCGAGATCCCCGGCATGGTATCTAGGCATACCACCCCGAGTAGTCGATGTCATCTAAAAGTAATCCACAAGTATTCCAAAAGTAATTACTGTGTAATTTAAACTGCTTTTTGAACCAATTCCAACCTGTAACGATTGCCAATTCAACCACAACTGCATTTCCTTGTAAAGTATTGCATTTGAGAGTATATTTTACTTATCTGTGTCAAGTCCTGCTTGGTTCTAAAAATAAAACATAAGTATACCTTTTTTATACTTATCTAATTGGTCTGGATTCAGTCTCTGAGTGTGTGCCATCAGTCTTGATTGAGTGAATACAATAAATGCTTAACACACACTCTGGATATGCCTAACTGCTGGCCCACATTACCACAAAGAGAGCTGTTAGTACTTACCTAATTTAGCCTCTGTTATACCTCTGGGGACTCTGTGCACACTATATCCTACTTTGGTATAGTATATACAGAGCCAGCTTCCTACAGCCTGTCACTTCTCCAGCCTGCATGCAGGGCTCGGGCACAGCCTCAGTCCCCCATGGCCAGGCGCACGCTGACTGCACGCTGCCAGCCTGCCCCGCTCCAGCCGGCCGGGACACTGAGGATCCGCCTGCCCTGCTCCTCTCCCTGTGGGCAACTGCTGCCCCCGGCCGGACCTCCTCACAACGCGGCTGCATCTTCTAGCCTTGTGACCCACCAGTGCATTCTGGGCCACTGCCGCCAGTTAGTTGTTCTGCGGCCAGCAACATGGCACAGGCCCGGACTACGCCCACAGGCCTCGCTGCCGCTCCTGCAGCTCAAAGGGCTTTCCCAGGATCTTGTGCTGTACAGCAGTTACTTGCCAGGCTGTTTTTGCCCCTTGAGGGCTACTGCAACTGTAGGATGAAGCGGGATTACAGGCGGGCCAACAGGAGTTGCAGGATTTCATGTCCTGTTGGCCGTCTTGCCCGGTCATTCCCCTGGGCACGATGCCAATAAGTGCACTTAACATAACGGAGTGGCCCAACCAAATAGAATAGGAAGGAATTAGGTGGAATACAAATTTCATGTAGGCAAAAAGACAAAAAATGCATGACAAACAAATTTACCTCTGTATTCTGTATACCAAAAACCTCTAGCTAGGGTCCACTATGATGGATCACTGACAGAATATGGGAAACAAAAATATCGTGTGGACAGAATATTGTGTCAAAAATATTGAGGAATAAAATATCGTGAAGGTAAGTGCAAACAGGTAAGTATAGATTTACTTTTCTTAACTCCACATCTACGTACCTTGAAGATATATATGTGGAGTTATATATAGTGAAACTTTGCTTACCTATAGAAACTTACCTTCACAATATTTTTAGCCTCGATATTCTTGACACAATATATTGTCCACAATATTTTCGTTTCCGATATTCTGTCTAAGCACCGCTATGATAATATGAAATACAGGTATAAGTCCTGAGTTTGAGTATTTATATTTTTGGGCGAACAAAAGTTGTTATCTAAGGGAAAAATTGATGCATATAATTTAAATCTTTCCTAATGTGAATAACTTTCCAGATAAAACTGGCAATTCTGAAACACATATTTTAGTCCTCCAGAGAACATAAGTATAAAAAAGCTTCTTTGTAATTCCTAATGCTTTTTGCTAGAAATGATAGTTTTAGATAAAATGTCCTAATATCAGTAAAGAGACTGCAGAAGATCATAATGTGCATTGTGCCTTGGGATGATCTGTTGTCACATGGGCATTTTTCTGCCTAGCCTGGCCATTGCATCATCTCTGGGAAAGCCACCAATACATGTGGTGTACCCAGATGTAGACGTGTCAGAACATAATGATGTTGAATTTTGGATGTCATTAAAAGATGCCTTTGTAAACCCTTATTTTGAAAGTGATTGTGGCGAATCTACCTTACAATTGAGAAATTAGAGCTTCAATTCTCTATTACTAAAAAAGTTATGCTGTCTGATTCCTCTAACAATGATGGAGCATTGAACGGGGCCATCTCACTGATAATAGCCACGGGATTCTCATCATATTGTCCAATCCCTTATGATTGCTTTTTTAAACTTGGTCTTCTCTTTGCTCTATATTGAGCGGACACCGGGCCCTGAAGGGGACTACTGTTCCCGGCACCACTCGCGGCCCGTGAGCTGCGGACGCCATTTCCTGCACGCCCTGAGGCGTTTAATTGCCGCCAGAGCCTCCCGCACCGCGGGAGAAGGAAGCTGACACCGAGCCCTGAAGGGGACTACTGTTCCCGGCACCACTTGCGGCCCGTGAGCCGCCGATGCCATTTCCTGCACGCCCGGAGGCATATAATTGCTGCCAGAGCCTCCCGCAGCGCAGTGTCCGACCGAGGCCAGGCCACCCCCTTGCTTCTCCAAATCCTGGTACTATTAAGACATATTTTTGGCAGCCCAGGAAATTATTATAGGCAACAGCAAAGGGAAGGGCTACATGTGATCAACGTGAAATAGCAGAGAAGGAAAACTCCGTTTAAGTAAGCCCAAATTGCTACCCCCGGAATACATGTTATTGCACTAGCATTAAGATGGACTTGGACTGGACCTGAATTTTACGATCTGAATTTTTAATCATTTTTTACCATTTTTATATAAAACAGCTTAAATAACGGCATATACAGTGTAAAAACCCGTAAGGGTTAATATATTTAATGTGATTTTAATACTGTACTGTACTGTATTTACATTGATCTGGATTTACTTCATTGATTTTTACTAGTATTTACTTAGTACCTAGCACCTTGCACTTTGTAATTAGCACCTTGTATCCTTGCACTTTGCACTTTAAAGTCAAATTCCATATACCTTGTACTTGGTATTTTGTATCTCCATCCCTCTTAACTTTATTCCGAATAATTTACCTGGTTATTACTCTATCCTAAGATATACTAGGGCCAGATTATATAGGGGTGAAAATGGTTAAGCGTAAGATGCAAAAACCTGGTACCACCACCCCATGCACCCCACGCACTACCATTGACTCTTTTTTAGTAATCAATCAATCAATCAATCAGGGGATTATAAGCGCGTTACTCACCCGTGAGGGTCTCAAGGCGCTGGGGGAGGGGGGTCCGCAGGTCCTTGTAGCCGAAGAGCCAGGTCTTGAGGGTCTTCCTGAAGGTGTTCAGGGAGGGAGCGTGTCTGATGTCTGCCGGTAGCTCGTTCCAGGTCTTGGCTGCCATGTGAGAGAAGGATCTTCCGCCTGCTCTGGCTCTGTGGATGCGCGGGGTTTCGGCCAGTGCGAGGTTGGAAGACCGGAGGTTTCTTTTGGGTACGTGGAAGTTGATTCTGTCGTTGAGGTATTTGGGTCCATTGTTGTGTAGGCGTGAGTGAGGATTTTGAAGGTGACTCTTTTCTCCACGGGGAGCCAGTGGAGCTTTCGCAGGTGTTGGCTGATGTGTTCGTGCCGGGGGATGCCGAGGACGAGTCTGGCGGAGGTGTTCTGTATAGTCTGGAGTATGCAGAGTAGGGATTTGTTGATGCCGGCGTAGAGGGCGTTTCCATAGTCTAGTCTGCTGGTGATGAGTGCGTGGGTTACTGTCTTCCTTGACTCAGGGGGGATCCATTTGAAGGTCTTGCGGAGTATGCGGAGGGTGTTGAAGCAGCTGGATGTGACGGCGTTGACTTGTCGGTTCATGGTGAGTGATGAGTCGAGTATGATGCCGAGGTTCTTGGCGTGGTCTGAGGGGGTAGGCGGGCTTCCGAGGGCGGTTGGCCACCAGGTGCTGTCCCATGCTGACGGGGTGGTTCCAAGGACGAGGACTTCTGTCTTCTCGGCGTTCAGTTTAAGGCAGCTGTTGGTCATCCAGACTGCTACATCTTGCATTCCTTTGTGGAAATTGAGTTTGGCTGTGGTGGAGTCTCGGGTGAGAGAGAGGATGAGTTGGGTGTCGTTGGCGTAGGATATGATGTTGAGGCCGTGTTGTCGGACGATGGCTGCGAGGGGGGCCATATAGATGTTGAAAAGGGTCGGGCTCAGTGATGACCCCTGTGGGACTCTGCAGGTGATTTCCGTAGGGTCGGAGAGGAAGGGTGGTAGTCTGATTCTCTGGCTTCTTCCGGTGAGGAACGATCAGATCCAATCCAGGGCTGTTCCTCGTATGCCGGCATCGTGCAGTCTGGCGACTAGTGTGCGGTGAGAGACGGTGTCGAAGGCTGCTGACAGGTCGAGTAGGATGAGGGCTGCGGAGTGGCCTTGGTCCAGGAGGGTGCGGATGTCATCTGTGGCAGCAAGTAGGGCGGTCTCGGTGCTGTGGTTGCTTCGGAATCCGGATTGGGATGGGTCGAGGATGGTGTTCTCTTTGATGAATCGTGTTAGTTCTCTGTTGACCGTTTTCTCTGCCACTTTGGCTGCGAAGGGGAGGAGCGACATGGGTCAGTAGTTCTTGAGGTCGGTGGGGTCAGCAGTGGGATTCTTGAGTAGGGGCCTGAATTCTGCGCGCTTCCAGTCGTCTGAAAAGGTGCCTGTTTTGAAGGTGGTGTTGATGGTCCGTTGTAGTTCGGGTGCGATGGCTGCTGCGGCTCTGTGGTAGATGTGAGGAGGGCAGGGGTCGGTGGGGGCCCCCGAGTGGATGCCTTTCATGGTCGAGGCGGTGTCTTCGGTCAGTAAGAGCGGTTAGTGCAATTACGGAGAAAATAGACAGAACAGAACGCTGTCTATCTTTGGGCCCAGGCATGGTGGCAGAAGGGTTAATAGGTGAGGCCAGTGGATTAGTGCGGGAAGGTGGTGCACAGTCCCAGTCAAGGGAAACAACAACCCATACTGAGCAACAAGGCATCTTTAGGATAACTGAATTCATAATATAACCTGACCTAGAATCCCATACCCCGACTGACCCCCCCATGCATGCATTCACCTGAAGGATCACCCTCGCCGAAAAGGAAGAGAGGAAGCAAGAAGAACCAAGTAAAGACGGGGAGTAATAAAACTAGTAATAGGGTGAGAAAAGGACCTACACAGAATCCAATCGATGAAACCTATGTAAGTCAAAATGAACAAAGTAATGTAGTTATCTCACAAACTACACAAATTGTAGAGTGTTTAGTAACTAAGGTTGAAGAGTTATTAAAACCACTTTGTGATAAACTTGATAATTTGGCGAGCGAAGTGTTTAGGATTAGCGGCTTGTTAGTGAATACAAACGCCGGAAATGAGGCAAGGAGGGATGCTGAAATGAGAGGCCCAATTGAACGCCAGCCCCAGGCAACAATTACCCAAGATAAGGCAAAAAGCAAGGAGTCAGATAGAGCTCTACTTGAGGGATCTAATAATGTAGCAACTGTAGGGAGCAAGAATGGAAGCAGATCGCTAGTAAATTCTATCCCCCCCAGACAACAAGCCTCGCTAAATCATTCCCACAAAACTAGAAGGGCTGGGCTTGAGGCGGGCCAAACGATTGTGAAGCACATTAAACCAAGAGCTAACGTGGTAAAAGAGGGAAAAGAAGATGTATTGATACACCTGCCACCTGAATGCTGCCCGTATGTTGCAGTCCTGGCTAATGTGCCCCACTTACAGCATCGCCGCAACAGACGACATCCGCACCCTACTGGACAAAGGAGAAACAGTAGCCCTCATCCTCCTCGACCTATCAGCGGCGTTCGACACAGTCTCCCACCGCACCCTAATACGCAGACTCTACGACGCAGGAATCCAGGACAAGGCCCTCGACTGGATCTGCTCCTTCCTCTCTGGCAGGACGCAGCGGGTCAGACTCCCCCCTTTCCTCTCGGACCCCACACATACCACCTGCGGGGTCCCCCAGGGCTCCTCCCTCAGCCCAACGCTCTTCAACGTCTACATGGCTCCACTTGCCCCCATCGTCAGAACCTACGGACTCAACATCGTGTCATACGCAGACGACACCCAGCTCATTCTTTCCCTATCCAACGAGCCCAACACCGCCAGACACAACTTTCGAGAAGGCATGGAAGCCGTCGCCAAATGGATGAAAAACAGCTGCCTACAACTAAACACCAACAAAACAGAAGTACTCATCATGGGCCCAAATCCCGACGCCTGGAGCGACACCTGGTGGCCCCCCGCCCTCGGAAACCCACCAACGCCCACAGACCACGCACGCAACCTGGGAATCATCCTGGACTCCGAGCTCAAAATGGACCGCCAGATCAACTCTGTCTCGTCTTCCTGCTTCCACACCCTCCGCCTCCTTCGTAAGACCTTCAAATGGATCCCCCTCGAACACCGAAAGACCGTCACTCACACCCTGGTCACCAGCAGACTCGACTACGGCAACGCACTCTATGCCGGAATAAACAAAAACCTCACCCGCAAGCTACAGAACATCCAGAACGCCGCCGCAAGACTGGTTCTCAACCTGCCAAAACACTGCCACATCTCCCAGCACCTGCGCACACTCCACTGGCTCCCCGTCGAGGCGAGAATCACCTTTAAGATGCTTTCCCACGCACACAAGGCCCTCCACGGCACTTGACCAGCATACCTGAACAGCCGACTCAAATTCCACGGACCTCAAAGGACCCTACGATCAGCCCAGCTGTCCTACGCCGTGGTCCCCTGCACCAGAAAGACCAGATCGGGAGGCCGCTCCTTCTCCTTCCTCGCGGCCAAAGCATGGAACGCCCTTCCGCTCCACCGCAGACAGACAACCTCGCTCCCCATCTTCGCAAGAAACCTCAAAACCTGGCTCTTCAACAGACCCCTTCCTTGATGGAATGGAACCTGCACCCCCCCCCCCCCCACCCCTAGCGCCTTGAGACCCTTACGGGTGAGTAGTCGCGCTTTAACAAACCCCTGATGGATTGATGGCCTAAGTGAAACGCATGATACATTAAAAAATAAAGTGGTACACTGGCTAGCCAAGAATTGTGGTTATCCGGGGGCAGAAGCAAGCCAGATACTTTTAACGAGAAGAGTAAGTTGGAGCGGTCCCTTACACAAGAGCCTACGAGGAGACTGTAGAATTATTAATTTCAGAACCCCGGGTTGGGCTAGATTTACTCTGGACATAGTGCCCCGAGCATTACAATTTGATCAGTATATGTCGTTACAACCGCTTGGTTACTTTTATACACATCTAAGTACGATACAATTTAGGGAAGTTGATCAAAGCCATTCTTGTAAACAACTCATCCCCAATATGCAGTCACAGTGTCAAATAGATTTTAAACCTTGAGTACTTTACAAGACATCGATTGACAAAGGGTTTCCTGTCCCCCTAGCATTGAGCCCCTCTTTACAGGAAATTATATAGTTGATTATGGTGTAGAGGGACCAGCTGCTGATAATTTATTAGAAAATAAATCAATCGCCGTCACTGACACTGTGAACACGTATGTAGAGACCGCGCATATGAATATAGATAAAGCAAGTAAATGTCAGTCCCTTAATGTTAATCCAGGACAGATATTAGAAAATGGATATACAATTGTAAACTGGAATATCGCCGGATTAGCAAAGAAACAGGACTCACTTGGTTGGGTAGAATTTATTAACGAACATGATGTAATCTGTATGCAGGAAACATGGTGTATAGACCCTATTTATAAAGAAGGGTTTACCTCATACTGGTTACAGGCAGTACCCTCCCCTGCAGGAAGATCGAAAGGGGGGCTCTTGACTCTTGTTTCTAATAAGCTACCGGCTATTGTTAAAAGAGCTATTACGGAGTACATTTTCAGATTATATGGCTGTCTTGTAAAGACGGTAGGGACGTGGTTCTAGTTAATTACTATAACAATGTGTTTGATCAAACTCGCAGTAATATGGTAATTGAGTTAGACAAAGGGCTTTATAACTTGTTAAGTATGTCCAGGACTAATACCACAATCATATGGGTTGGGGATTTCAATACGCAAACATGTTCATTATCTATGACTAAAGTCTGTGGGTATAGAAATGACGAGGGCGATGATTGTGTACACTTCCCACATAATGACTATGGCGATGCTTTAAATACTATGATGGCCAAATACGATCTGGAATTGTTACAATGTGCCCGCGATACCTGTGGGGGCTTAATTCTGACTTTTATAGGTAGAAATGCGGCATCCGTTATTGATCATGTGTTAATTTCTACAAGCTTAAATTTTATGTGTTCCATCCCAAGAATCGCCCAGTTAGCGCTCAGTGACCACAATTGTATTAATATGTCTACCCTTGCTTGGGGCCCAAAAGTTGTATCACAACAAAGTACTATCATTAATATTGCCCCTATAAGACCAAATGGGACACAAATTAAATGGGAGGGGGTGGACTAGGCAAAGGTAATACATGAAATGGTTACTAAGTGTGGTGCAGAGTTTTCCTATTGTCTTAACCAAGATGTTAGTGTCCCCCTGCTGTTGGCAAATTTTAGTAAAATTAACCAAGTTATTGAAGGGATTCTGACTACCCCACCCAGAAAAAAAAAAAACAAGGTAGGGGCTGGTTTGATTATGCATGTTCCCAGGCTTTAAAACTATTGAAACAGGCTTTACATAACAAACCAAGAAATAATGAATTAATCAAAAACTTATGCTTTAAATATAAATCTGCGCTTAAAAAAAGGAGAAGGGAGTTACAGGAGTCAGCGTGGGACAAGTTACAAATGGCAGCAGACACAGCTAACAACAAGTTATTCTGGGAAACTGTTAATGCACCGTTCTTAAAGTGCGAGTCAATTCCTGAGTTATTATCAAATGTTAATTGCGAACCATGGGTGATACATTTTTCAAGTATTTTTAATCCGATTGAATATGAAGGATCTAGGTCCGAAAGTCCCACACATAGTAGATGGCTGGTTGTACCTCTAAATATTACAGTAGAGGAGGTTCAGATGGGATTGACCGGGAGTAAGGGAGGGAAAGCACCGGGCCCGGATGGGGTACCAGAGGATGTTTATAAAGCAACTGTAGATTTATGGGGCCCCATCCTTACCAGAGTTTTTAATGCAGCAGTGACAGCTTCCATACCACCGACATGGGGCCAATCGGTTATAAATCCTACTTTTAAAAAAGGAAATAAATCAGAAGCTGGAAATTATCGCCCTATTTCTCTACTTGACTCATCAGTAAAGGTGATGAGTAAAGTATTATTGGTAAGATTAGAAGAGTGGGCTAATGAGAATCAGATACTCTCTTCAGTTCAATACGGCTTTAGGAAAGGGCTTGGCACAATAGAGCAATGTATTAATTTAGAACTTTTAATAGGAAAATACACGTGTGCCAAGCAGGGGAGTTTATAGCTATGTTTCGCAGATCTTAGTAGTGCATTTGATCTTGTTAATCATACTATCCCTTGGCCTATTCTGCTTGACCTTGGAGCTCCCAAATCTATAATTGTTTTCCTGGCAAGGCTGTATGAAACACTTTCATGTGAAGTTCGATATGGGCAGTGTGGTGAGTGCACACCACATTTTGCTGTTAAACGAGGCATCCGCCAGGGCTGCGTTTTAGCACCATTGCTATTTTCATTATTTATAAATGAGGTTGACAAAGCCCTTCAATTAGTGCAGGCGGATGCACCTCAAATTGCTGGTACTCCTGTACCAGTTCTGCTTTACGCAGATGATGCCGTGCTACTCTCTAGAATGGTCTCCAACGATTAATGGATACATTTGGGATTTTTATTGCCAGTAGGAAATTACTAATTAATAAAGGAAAAACTTTTGCTATGGTATGTGGCCCTAAGCCCAAGAAATGCAAGTCTTTTTACATCGATAGTACCCCAGTGGAAACGGTCAATGGCTTTTGTTACCTAGGAATAACATACTCAGGCAATGGGAACTGGACGCAGGATTTAACTAACGTCCGCTCAAAAATGATTAAGAGTACACATGGGATCTTTCGATTTACATCTAAGTTAGGAGACCGCCGTATAAAAGATATGGTAGATATATATATAAGGCTAGATGTGTCGCCATTGCTTTATATGGTGCAGGGGTCTGGGGCCATACCGGTAGCAAGATTTTACAACAAGAAGAAACCCTTTTTTTAAAACGCCTTTTAAGCTTACCTACCTCAGCTTCTATTGAAATAACTCATCAAGAAGTAGGTTTAAATTACTTATCTGATCGGATTGCCATGCGGCCACTATTGTTATGGAGATCAATCTGGGCCAAAAATGAAGCCAAATTTACCCAAACTGTCATCAAGGATTGTCTCCTTCTGGATAAAAGCCTATGTATCCCCTGGTTAAAATATATCTTTGATCTCTATAGTGAATTATTCAAGCTTTCGATTCATGATGATACAGGTCAGGTGATAAATCTATCTAAACAGGAGATAAGGGATACATTTCTGGCCCACAATAGAGAGCTTCGCATGAGGGAAGTTGGGAAGCAAACTACCTTTAGATTTTATCAAACAATTGATAACAAAAAGGATTCCAAGATTATTTGTCTACAGTCACGAGGTCTTCACACCGCTTTGTTATGATTAGACTTCATCTAGGAATAGTACACCACCTAGTTTCCTTCCCTTTTATAAGAATGCATCCAACCACCCCGTGCCCTTGTGACGAACTGTCAAAACAGACCACTATGCACTTTATGCTCTTTTGTAATTTTTACTTGTATTTTAGGCGTTTTTACTTGAAACCACTTTTTAAAAAACATAATGTGAGAACAACCCATGCTGCTATGAAATTACTTGCTACTCTTGATGATCCAAGGATAAGTTTTTATGTCGCGTCATATATACAAAAAGCAATTGATGTAAGACAAGGAATTGTGCTGGTCAACTGAACAATCTGGTATCTATATGATTGATTTATGTATTTTGGACATTGTCTTTCGGAATTGTTTTTAAAAAGATTTTTTGTATGTTTTTATGGATGTTGCACACACCGAATAAAGCTTGTTTGAACTTGACTTAAGTGCCACAACTGAAAGGGTTTCACCGCTAGTAAATCTTCCAGGTGTTGCATCCCAAGTTCCCTATGTACGATATAAGCTGATTTGGATTGTGACTTAACCCAATTTTGAATTATTATTGTTCTAGTGCATGAGTGTTTTCCAAATTGCATGACACCTTATTTCCCGTGTCCCTCTAGTGTGAAATTTGCTAACAGCCCCATGGTTACACCATAATGTTTCTTTTTGTCCCATAAGGTAAATTTGCCCACCCTGATGAATGCGGATGAATGTCTATCATTCAACTTCACACGAAGAATCAGTACATCTCCATATCTGACAAAAACCGGCTTCTTCCAACAGAATAATCCTTTTCTTTACAAGCTGGCCTCAAGGCTCCTTGATACAAATGTGGAAAAAATGTTAGCAATAAAATCTGACACTGATTTTAACCTCAAGAATGCTGAGCCAGAAGAGTTATCCCTCTAATAAAAGAGGTATATTACTGCACATTTCTAGAAGTTGTCCTTTATCAGTTACTGATGTAAAAAGTAGTTTCAGATATGGAAACCACCATACTAGGTTCAAGACGGGTATCCCGCCCAGGTCAGGCTTTATACCTTTATTATTGTTTTTATGTTAGGTTCTGTAACCAACTGCAAAAGTTCTTTATCAATAGGAGTTTCCCTTAGCCACTCTTCCACTGATCCCGTATGCAGGGCAGAAAGTGAGGCTACTCAATTCTCCTCAACACTACTCTCAGCTAAAGTGTGGCATGTGACCCCAGGGATCAAACTTCCATTGGTTGCTAAAGCTTCTCATGTCTTCTGATTCAACTACCTGGTCCATTTGACTCTGATATTCATTGTTATAAAACAATATCTTATCTGCCAATCAATTTTCCATATTTCCCTTTCATTTGCTCATTTTAGATCATAATACCCACTCCTATAGAACATAGAAATTGGCTGAGAATATGTGAGAAATTGGGTTGTTGGTTGAGGGGGGATTCTCAAGCAACAGCCACAATCCTGGTCAGGGTCAACCACAAAAAAATAAAGTCAGTAAATTAACCTGTGCTTAACCCTCGGGTGGCTTGGCACAAAAGCAGCCAGGCTTAAATTAGTGTAAAGTATTTATGCAGCACACAAAAAAGTAAAAAAATGAAAACACAGCCCAGGAAAACTCCCAAGCCTATTAGACAAATAGAGCAAAATGTAAGAAATTATTTGACACCAAAACAACAAAAATCCAATCAGTAGAAGCGGAGATATGCAATTTTAAAGGTTTTGTAGAAATCAAGCACTAAGAAACAAAAAGCCCCAACCCTGGTTCTCTGGTCGCTGTAGACCGGGTCCAAGTCACAAGTTCAGGCCAAACATAATGGAATGCGGGCTGGATCCAGGACTGAATTCGGTCTGCTGAAAAGTACCTTAGGGTTTGGGCATCAAGATGCAAAGTCCTTGTGTCGAGCTACATAGGCTTGCACTGAAGAACTGTCCAATAGGAGCTGTGATGCAAGGCCTGGCTTTGAGATGCGTCACACAGCAACTGAGTCAATGACCATCAAGGAACAGCTGGGAGGCGAGGTCCTTCGTCTTCGTTGAGGTAGCCAGTGTGGTTTGTAGAGACTTGCACTGCGGTGCATTGGTGCAGGGGACGAGATGCCTCGCTCTGAGCCGGTGTCAGCATTGGGATGTGTCGGTGTCCGTCAAAGAAGCCACTGAGTTTTGTGAAAACTTGTGCTGAGATGCGTCGGTGCCAAAGACGAGCTGCTTCGTGCTGGGCCGGAGTCGGTGGCAGCTGCGTCAAGATGCGTGGAGATGTGCCAACATCAATGAAGCCTGTTATGTCCCTGTGGTTTGAACAGGGTGACAGCCGACTGACCCATGGAGATTTCTTGGAGTTCTGGGTCCACACAGGCAGGATGTTTAAGCATGGCAGCTCACAGCATAAGAGCAGACCTGTTGCAGCAACAGCAGGGCTTGGACAGCAAAGCAGTTCTTGGTCATCAGAGCAGAGTTTGGGCAGGAGGGTAGACTTCACAGCTGGGCAGTCCTTATTCCTATTTAAATATCAACGGGAGAGAGAGGATTAGAGAACTAGTCCTTATGCCCAAAGTTAATATATCATCAAAAAGGACTAGGCTAAAGGTATGTAGAGATGCAACATTGTATGATCTTTGTAAAAATAATTTTTTTTTTCTTTTTCTGAAAGCCCTCACCCACCAACCTAGTTGGTGGCATGCTTCATCATCGGGCCCACCTGGTGACACAGAGTGTGTCCCTGGTGTGCTTCAACGCCTGGTTTACCGCGGAGCAGGTATCTTGACTGAGTGTGCAGTGCAGTGATGTGAAAGTGAATTTAAAAACTGTACAGTGGTCCCATTACCCGCAGGGTTTGTTTTAATGTTTGGGCCTCTGGCAGTCATAAAAACAAGGCAATGGATGTGCGTGGAGTAATAATTAGGAACTCCTGCATCCAAGAACGGTCTACATGTTTCAGCCAGGCCTTAGATGTATACTGGCTTTCCTCAGGACCTAAAAATATGTGAGTTGTGAGATCTAAAACTTGGTTTGTATATTAGACCAAATATGTGTGTCACGCTCTAAGGTGCACTATATGTAAGAGGGGGACCCTCTTAAGGCATTCCTATACGACAGGCACATAAAACGAAACATACAAACAAACATACAAATGTACTGCGAGATTAGGCAGGGTTGCATTTTTTTCACGAGCAGGAATATACTGGTGACCGTCAATAACGCGGCAAAAAAAGGCGGCGGTGAAATGCCGAACTGACGGCAATGTGTTGCAAATACCGGTATATGCGCTAAAGTGAAAGGGGTATACATACGGATCAAATAAACTTGCATAAAAAGAGGCTTTTCTTACATTTGCAATTAGCAGAAGTGCCCCATGAGAATCCGGCTGGGGTTCTAGCAGATAAGGAAAACCTAGGGAGAGAAAACGAAGGACGGCGGAATGGCCGTGGTAAAGCTCAAGGAAAATGCTTACAGTTGAAAATAGTAGGAGAGCTGCTCTCCTACTATTTTACGCATATACCGGTATTTGCAACACATTGCCGTCAGTTCGGCATTTCACCGCCGCCTTTTTTTGCCGCGTTATTGACGGTCACCAGTATATTCCTGCTCGTGAAAAAAAGCAACCCTGCCTAATCTCGCAGTACATTTGTATGTTTGTTTGTATGTTTCGTTTTATGTGCCTGTCGTATAGGAATGCCTTAAGAGGGAATCCCCCTCTTACATATGGTGCACCTTAGAGCGTGCCACACATATTTGGTCTAATATACAAACCAAGTTTTAGATCTCACAACTCACATATTTTTAGGTCCTGAGGAAAGCCAGTATACATCTAACGCCTGGCTGAAACATGTAGACCGTTCTTGGATGCAGGAGTTCCTAATTATTACTCCACGCACATCCATTGCCTTGTTTTTATGACTGCCAGAGGCCCAAACATTAAAACAAACCCTGCGGGTAATGGGACCACTGTACAGTTTTTAAATTCACTTTCACATCACTGCACTGCACACTCAGTCAAGATACCTGCTCCGTGATAAACCAGGCGTTGAAGCACACCAGGGACACACTCGGTGTCACCAGGTGGGCCCGATGATGAAGCATGCCACCAACTAGGTTGGTGGGTGAGAGCTTTCAAAAAAGAAAAAAAAATTCTTTTTACAAATATCATACAATGTTGCATCTCTACATACCTTTAGCCCAGTCCTTATTCCTGGCAGAGTCCACAGGTGCCGAAGTGATCTGAAGAGTTGGGTCTGAGGGTCCACTATTTATACCTGGTGCCTACTGTGAATTGGGGAAAGCTTCCAGAGTCCTCCCCCTACAGAGGTGTCTGAAATTTCCTGCCTCCCTGCCCTGGCCCCAGCTTGTCTGGGCTCACCAAAGACTACTGTGAAACCCTTTGTGAGTGTGCTGAGGCAAAGTCTTTGTGATGTGCAAGTATGGTAGGTGACATCTCCGCCCCCATCAAGTCAGAGATAGCCCATCCTGGCAACACCTAGTCACCATTTGCCTTACTGTCTGGGATTAATACACAAGACTGCCAGCTACGTCTAGTTGTGTGACCCAGGATACAGGCACCAAGTGGCTAGGACGAGAAATTGCAAATTGTCTAAAAGTGGCATTTTCAGAATTGTGACTTAAAGCTCAACTTTACCATTAACATGTATTTTAAATAGCAATTCTTTACAGACCAAACTTGAATTCCTACCTGCTCCCAATTGAAAGTTATCACTTATTAAATGTGATAAGGTAACCCAATGTTATCCTATGGGAGAGGCAGGCCTTGCAGTAGAGAAAAAACAAACGTAAGCGTTTTCCACTATCAGGACATGTAAAAGCTAAAAGTACGTCCCAGTTTTTAAATACACTGCATACAGTCCGATGGCCTGTTTAGGTCCTAGACTCTGGGTGACTTATGTGTATTAAAAAGGAAGGCTTAGGCCTGGCAAAAGGTTAATTTTGCCAGATCGAAATGGCACTATACAACTGCACACACTGGCTGCAATGGCAGGCCTGAGATATGTTTAAAGGGCTACTATGGAGGGTAGCAGAATGAGCGTTGCAGGCCCACTAGTAGCATTTAATTTGCAGGCCCTGGGTACATGTAGTACCACTTTACTAGGAACTTTCAAGTAAATTAAACATGCTGATTGGGTGTAAGCCAATTTCCCCATGTTTTAGAGCAATATCACTTTAGCACTAGTTAGCAGCGGTAAAGTGTGCAGAGTCCCAAGGCCAACAAAAAACGAATTCAGCAAAATCAGGAGGAGTAAGGTAAAATATTTGGGGGAAGACCACCCTAAGGTTGACACGTCTAATAGCATTGCTTCCTCGGCAAGTCTTAATTATGTATTCTAAATCAAACTTACCTCAATTTTAATTTGCTTTACCTCTTTTACTAGGCCCCTTAACTAAGTAGCAAATGTTATGTATTTATCAATATTATTCATGATTTGCATACCACGCACAGTGCAATTAAATTGTTGCTTCAAGGCCTATTGCACAATCACAGATCTTTTCCCTAAGATATTACACCTTACTAAATAATTTAGTTATTCATTTAATTGTGAATTTTATAGCGCATATTTGACCCTAAGGTATCAGAGTTCTTTACAGAGTAGGCATAACAATAATAACATATAGCTATGCACCTGCTATGCGCTTTAAGTAAAGTAATGGTAAAAATAAGCACAACAATAATAGCGTGAGGTACAAAAAAAGGGTACATGAACATAAATGGGTAATGGTAAGAATACAAACATTGTACATTGGAGAATGGAGCAAAATAGCAGCACATGCCTGGGTTACATACAAAGCTGATAAAAATACACAGCAACAATTATATGAAGGCAGAGTCAGAAAGACAGTAGGATACAAGAGAACATAAAGTCCTGAGGTAGATATGAACAGGAGTCAGCAGGGAAGGGAGAGTAGATGCAAGGATTAGCCCGAGGTAGAGAAGGAACATGGCATCTTAGCACTAGTGTTCAGGCAACTTGGTGTATATACAAAGTGTGCACGATATCAGTAACACGAGGTACAAAGAGAGAAAATAAAAGTATATAGTACACTAGGGATAGTGGGATATATAAGCATAATAGCAGCGGTACCTGAGTTACATGAAAAGGGTGAATAGCCATACAAATCGACAGTAAAAGAAAGAGGAGTATGATCAGCAGTGTACATAAAAGTACTGAGGCAGTAGAATGCAAGGTGAGGGAACTAGAGGCAGTTATCCCTGAGGTAGTGATGCAAAGAATACCGAGGGGGGAGTAGTGAAACATAGGTCTAGGACTTTGGCAGGTTAAGGAGTGACAGAAAGCAGCTGACAAAAGGAGGGCAGGGTCAAACAGGAAGTGGGGGCATGGCGAAGTCTTCAGTGAGAGAGGAATTTGTTGGATAGGAATGTTTTTTACTTCTTTTTGAAGAGGGATGTGAATGGGTTACATCTAACCTTGGTGGGGAGAGAGAGTTCCAGATAGTAGAGGCCATTACAGAACATGAATGGTAAAATAATATTGATTTACGGTTCATTCTGATCATAAAATTACCTGGTTGCTTTTGAATGCGGGCTTATCTCCCCCTCCATAGCTTGCCCACACTTGATGCCAGCATTGTTCTTTCTACTCCAATCCTCTGATATTTTGGAGGAACAAGTTTGAAACCTGTGAGAGACTTCAAGAGAATCCATAGGTCATTTCCTTTCAAAGGAGGCTCTCAAATTGTGAGGAGAGTTTTAATGCTTTCCTGTATCATTGGATGTTACTTAAAAAGTAATCCACATAGACAGGACAGTTAGGATGCCAAATAAAGGTTCCATTACCCTTTGCTTTGTGTATGGGCCTATATATACCACAATACTCCGTTCACCTTCATTCGGGCACAAGGAACCATGTACAAGGTCCAGACTAGATTCCTGAACCGGGTGTCAAAGTTAATTCTATTCAGAACTTGGAATAGGAATTCCTCCTGGATCAAATCAAAGGCCTCTTCTTAGTCCCGAAGGACTAAGGTCAGTCGACTCTCAATTGCCTGGCATCTTGCCAGTGCTATGTGTAGGCATCTAATGCAGTGTTTGGTGATCCATCCGTACATAAAGTCATTCTGTCATCATGCACCAATGATCGAATAACCTCCATTAGCCTGTTGGCTAAGACTTTGACAAGAATCTTGGTTACAATATTTAGGAGCGAAATAGGTGTGTAGAGCGAGAAGTTTGAGTCATATGCATATGTTGATATCACTATAATAGTTGCGTCACACAAATCACTGGGTAGTCCCTCCCACGGGCAGCCCCTTTAAACATATTTAAAAGATGATGGGCCATAACCGAGGAAAATCATTTGAAACATTCCACTGGGAACCAATTTAGTTCCGGCGCTTAACTCGAGTGTAGCTCCCTGGTGGCATCCAATTCCTTTTTCTTAGACTGCTTTGTCCAACTCCTGATTAGCGGAGGACAGCAGCCACCCACTTTGAGGACCATACTCAGGGGGTGCTCTCATTTAACCTCACGAGTGGGGCAATGCACCCATATTTCTCCGTAGTATAAGGCAAATGCTTCCACATTGTGTCTGGCCCCTGTTGCCAGTCTACCCACTGAGTCGCACACTGCCGGGATGACCCCTGGGTCTGTTCCCTAGCTGCCAGACAGTATAGCAGTTTACCTGCCATGTCATGGGAATCTTATAACTTCACAGAAGGCCACCCAAGAGGCCTTTTTGCTGCTTCCAAGGAAATGTTATGTCATTGAACTCTTCCCAATTCCGTTTCCCCCATGGGGTTGGTCTGAGTTACTTATGTGCCTAGACGTAGGCTACAGCTCTCCCACTTATTACAACTAAATATGCTCCCCAGAGACAGAGAGCAGAGTCCACCAAAGTGGTGTTTAGGGTGAAACATTATTCTCCGTCACTCAAGGCTGCAGTTATGTCTTCATTTACCAGACACAAGATGATCCATCACCACATCACTTAGGGGCATTACCTCCTGCCATGGAGCCAAAGAAGGACTGGTGAGTGGTCTGAAATCCCCTCTGGCAAGAGCTCTACTACCCCTACATCCTGAGTGCCTGCTGTGGGGAGGAAGTAATAATGTGTTAATTAGCCGTGTGCACCTGGCAAGAATGAAAATGCCTTCTCCTCACATGCCACAAACACCTGGAGTCCTCCAATCCAAGAGACTATGCCCAGTCAGCAGGTCTGGATGATCTCCACGCAGAGGGATCCTCTGGGCCCCACTCATCTTTGTGAAGATCCATGATGACATTAAAGTGCCCTCCAATTATGAGCTTTCCTTCCACTGACTGACAGAAGTGTAGAGAGCTCATTCAGTATGTCCTCAAGCATAGGTGGGGGAACATAGGCAGTAGTGACCAAAATTGTCTATGCACTTTGCCACTGAGTACGACATGCCAACCCAGCTTAACAACCACAACCCGGTTGTTCATCAGAGGGAAGCATTTGGGGTGGAAATAGCCACCCTCTCTGGAGTCCAATGTGAAGCCTGCATGGTTGTTGGACCTGGCCCTTTTTGCAGGGTTATTCCCAAACCTTCCTCCTCCTATTTTTCTGGCCCTCTTTTTCTTGGCTTTAGGACTCTGGGCACTTTACCACCGCTAATCAGTGCTAAAGTGCATGTGCTCTCTCCTCTAAACATGGTATGATTGGTTTACATCTGTTTGGCATATTCGATTTACATGCAAGTCCCTTGTACAATGGTATACCATATACCCAGGGCCCAGGGCCTGTAAATTAAATGCTACTAGTGGGCCTGCAGCACTGCTTGTGCCACCCACTGACGTAGCCTTTCCAACCTGTCTCAGGCCTGACACAGCAGAGTCTGTGTGCACAGTTTACTGCCACTTTGACTTGGCATATACAACTGCTTGCCAAGCCTTAAACTCCCCTTTTATTACACATGGGTCACCCCTAAGGTAGGCCCTGGGTAGCCCTGTGGCAGGGTGCTATGGAAGTAAAAGGTAGGACATGTGCCTTTATTTGTGGCATGTCCTGGTAGTGAGAGACAGCCTATTTTGCTTCTCACTGCTGTAAGGCCTACTCCTATCATTGGCTAACATTGGGAATTCCCTTATATACTCTTAAGTGGTAATTCCTGATCTGAAAGGAGTGGTGTAGCCAAGTTTAGTATGTTAAGAATGGAAGTGATAAACCCTGCTTACTGTTGTAGTTTGGATTTTACATTACTATTTTAGAAAGTGACAACAAACCACAGGGGGTTTGGCCCTAGTCAGTAAGGCTGGACCACTAATCAATGTACACAACAACACTGACTTCTGTTCACCAATGCTACTTTAGTCCGTGGTCCCACAACCGAGTTGATGTGATCACAATTTATTTTCACACTTTTTTCCTTTCTCAATTTTCTACAAATTTCAACACTTTTCATTCTGTTTATCAAATTCTCATAATCATAAAATCATGCACAGCATATACATAACACAACTACAGCAAAAGTAGGAACACTATAAACACGTGGACATATCTATTTATCTCACAGAAACACTTCAATTTGTACAAAAACCCTTACTCACTCAAAATGATCCAAAGTCAGTTCTTATTACTTTTAAAGCACAACCTAACCTGGCAGTGTAGCCCTTCAAGACTTATCTCTGACTTCCGGCCTGCAAAACCAATGAAAGCCATACATGTGACTAGGTATTCTCATTACAGAAAACAGGTTTCGACAACTCTGTTTAGACTAAGCCATTACTCACTCTAAATGGCCTGCAGTCCACGTGAATTATTTAAAAGCCATCAAACGGTGGTGCCTCTATTTGGTACTGTTCTCCAACTTCCAAACTAAAAAGGACGGGAGAAAAAAATTTAACGATGTTTCTTATAGAACGACAAATCAGCAGTATTACAACACTTCCAATTGATGTGCCGCTTACGAGCTCGCACAGATTCATCAATGTAATGCTTTGTCTTCCTGGCATAGTTCTTACACTTCGGAATCTTCCCCGCAATTCGTGTTTAAACACTTACATCGTTTCACGGAATTTTCTTCACTCCAGGTTGCTGCTACCGACTGGCCTTGAGTTAAGCGATTCTAATTGCTGGAACTTCCTATTCTGTGTTTGAAAATTGTTGAGAGTACGTCCTTTTCCAATCCTGACTGGTGGTGCCACTGGGGGCGTTGCCTTTTTTGACATTTGGTGAATATTATTCCGTTTTGGAGCATTATGGGAATAGTAGTCCCGAATTGTAGTTTGATACAAAAACGTAGATGTTTACTTTTATTCATAAAAGAGAGAGTAGTCCTCTCCGGTTTTGAAGCTCTGACATTTCATTCCAGCCATCACTTACCGTGTTGAAGCATAGAATCAAATGGGCTTCCAACTTTATCAGCTGGCTCTCGAGGTCTCCTCCTCATGGGTTTTGAAGAGTTACTCCTAGAACAGTCCAGCGTAAATCATTTTCTTCATGTTGTTGTTTTTCAGTCCAGTGATTTACTAGCGGTGCTGCACACACTTTTCGCCGTATTCTGGATTTATGTTGTGTAATCCTTTGGTGAACTTCTTGATTTTCTTCCCAATGTATAGTTTCTCACAGGGGCACATGACCCCATAGACCACATGTTTGGTTTTACAATTGGAAAATGTTTTATGTTTCCATATTACATTTCTGTATGTGAACTCCGATCCTTCCACAGTCTGATTGCAACAAATACACATTTGTGGTGACCTTCAACCGCTGTCAAGTTTCAAAGCTGTTGCAGATCACTTTTCACTGACGGTGGCTGTATGTATGCATGGACCACCTGATTCCATATGCTTTGTTCTTCCTTTAGATCAAACAACGGTCTAGCAAATGATTTATCCACCTTTGCTATTAAATGCCAGTTTTTTGTGATAATCCGTTTGAGCGGATTCATTTTCGGACAATACTTTGATACACAGACAATATGCTCAGACTTCATTTTGTCCTTTTTTGCCATAAGAGATTCTCGTGGAGTCCACCTGGCTCTCTTCATCGATTGTTTCAACATTTTTCTGGGGTATCAACGTTCCTTGAGTTTTTCTACCAAAATGTTGGCATGAAAAAAAATAATCATTTTTTTCTGAGCAATTACCCCTAATTCTTAAAAACTGGTCAAAAGGCAAATTGCCATGAAGACTTAGTGGGTGATTACTTGAATAATGCAATGCTTTATTCTGGTCCGTTGGTTTTGAATACAAAGAGGTCTTCAAATACCCATTATCTTTCACGACCTCCACATCTCTTAGTGGGGTTGCTGTTTAAACAGAACTTTATGTCAGAAGATCTGTGATTTAACCAACATAAAAACTGGTTCAATAACGCCTCTTGTCCTGTCCAAACACAGAATATATGCTCAATGAACCTTACCCATTTTGAAATATGCTGCTGAAAAGGATTGCTTTGGTATATGAAACGTTCCTCAAACTTCGCCATGAACAACATGGCCAACTGTGGAGCAAAGGGACAACTCATGGCAGTCCCTTTTACTTGTATAAAGAAATCATTTCCAAACTTGAAGTCGGTTTTTTTTCAGTGCAAATGGGGCTAGTTCTATAATAAATCCCGTAGTACCTTGGTGCGGTCTCATCTTGCATCCAAAAATGTTTCTATAGCCTCAAGTCTATCTTCTTGAGGAATCTGAGTGTAAAGAGAAACAACATCTAGGGTCACTAATCTTTGGGTTTTGGAACAAAATTCAAAATTTTCTATCTTGTTTATGAAGTCCGTAGTGTCTTTCAGGTACGATGGGACCTGTTGCAAAAAGGCTTCAAAAACACATCAACGTATTTTGCAATAGGTTCCAAAACGGAATCACATCCCGAAACTATGGGACGTCCCGGAGGAACATTTCTCTGTGCTTATGACTCTTTGTGCTTTGCAGCCTGACTCCAATCCATGTCTGACCTGGGTGACAGCTACACTTGGTGCATACTTTCCAGACAGCCACAACACGGGAAGTGCTGGGTGTGGCATGGATTACATCTGCATTCATCTACATACTGATAGTCTTTCTGGGCTGGGAGAGGGTGTTCACACTTTATATTTGTATAGGCTGTGTCTTGCCCTCGCACAAAGGGCTGATTTACCCCCTACTGATGTCTGGAGCCAAGGCTAGGTTGGAAGGGACTGTTGCCCACTTCTAAAGGTTCCCTTTGAAGTTTCTCTTTGTCAAAGACATTTTTGAGTTCAAGTACAGGGGCTCTGACCCCATGAATTTAGACACTGCGTGAGGATTTAACCAGACGCTGCTTGCTCTGCAGGCTGTACATTGCCAGAGGACTGCTGTGCTGCCAAGAGAAACTGCCATTTGGACTGCTGCTTTGTTGTGCTAGTCTGCTGCCTACTGTTTGCTGGGCTGCAGGAGGAACTACCGCTTTTCATCTTGTACTATGCGTTGGTCTGCTGCCTGCCTACCTGCTCTTTGTGCCCCGAGTGCTCTCTAGGGGTTTGTGGTCTTGCCCCCCCCTTCGGAGACCTGGCTGAATCCCGCTTCAGCTCCCGACATCGCCATTGCCATCCTGGACGGATACAAGATCACCCGCAGGGACCGCACCAACGGAGTCGGAGGAGGCATCGCCATCGTCCACAGGAACACCCTCAGAGTCTCAACCAACACCGACGACACCCTCAGCACCGCCGAACACATGCACTTCCAGATCCACACCGATCCCAACACCACCCTCAGAGGAACCCTCATCTACAGACCCCCGGACCCCGACCACAGTTCAGCGATTCCATCGCTGACTTCGTCAGCACACACGCCATCGCCTCCACGGACTACATCCTCCTCGGGGACCTGAACTTCCACCTCGAGAACAACAAGGACACCAACTCCACCACCCTGATCGACAACCTCGCCACCCTCGGACTCAGACAGCTCGTGACTACACCCACCCACGCCGCCGGCCACACGCTCGACTCCATCTTTTCCGCAAGCCCACACGTCTCCTTCAACCACACCTCCGAACCCCACTGGACTGACCACCCCTGCATCCACTTCACCTACAGGAAGCCCACCACGCACCACCGCACCGAACAAATGCCTCGCCGCTGCTGGAGCAGAGTCACGGAAGACCAGCTAACCACAACCCTCACCCTGAGCCCACCCGCCGAACCCTCTGACCCCGACACCGCCGCCCGCAACCTCAGACAGTGGATCGACGACTGCGCCAACACCCTCGCCCCGCTCAAGAATCCGCCCAACAGCCACACCAGCAAGAAAGCCACCTGGTTCACCGAAGACCTCCAGGCCTCCAAACGAACATGCCGAAAACTGGAGAAGATCTGGCTCCACGAACGGACAGCGGACAGCTACGCCGCCCACAAGAGCGCCACCCGCAGTCACCATCACCTCATCAGATCCGCCAAAAGGGCCTCACTCAAAGACCGCCTAGACAACAACGCACACAACAGCAAAGAGCTCTTCAACATCGTGAAGGAACTCTCCAACCCCAGCTCCAACACCAACGACATCCAGCCGTCGCGAGACCTGTGCGACTCACTGGCCACCTTCTTCCACCGCAAAATCGCCGACATCCACGACAGCTTCAACACCACGACCGCCCCGGCAACCACCGAGACCACTGCCCCCACAACCACCAACCGCCTGCTCTCCTGGACCAACATCAACGCACGAGGACACCAGCGAGATCATGAACACCATCCACTCCGGTTCACCGCTAGACCCGTGCCCTCACCACATCTTCAACAAAGCCAGTACAGCCATCGCGCCCCATCTCCGGAAAATAATCAACATCTCCTTCGAGACAGCAACCTTCCCGGAAAGCTGGAAGCACGCCGAGATCACCGCCTTACTCAAACCCAAGGCAGACCCCAAGGACCTCAAGAACTTCTGACCCATCTCTCTGCTCCCGTTCCCCGCGAAGGTCACCGAGAAAATCGTCAACAAACAACTGACCCGCTACCTCGAGGAGAACAACATCCTGGACCCTTCCCAGTCCGGCTTCCACAGCAACCACAGCACCGAAACCGCCCTCATCGCCGCCACCGATGACATCAGGACCCTGCTAGACAACGGAGAAACAGCAGCCCTCATCCTCCTGGACCTATCAGCCGCCTTCGACACGGTCTGCCACCACACACTACGAACACGCCTTCACGACGCCGGGATCCAAGAGAAGGCCCTGGACTGGACCACATCCTTCCTTTCCGGCAGAACACAAAGCGTCCGCCTCGCCCCTTCCGATCCAAGGCCACCAAGATCATCTGCGGCGTACCCCAAGGCTCCTCCCTCAGCCCAACGCTGTTCAACATCTACATGGCACCCCTCGCCCACGTCGCCCGACAGCACAACCTCAACATCATCTCCTACGCCGACGATACCCAGCTGATCCTCTCCCTCACCAAAGACCCTCACACCGCCAAAGCCCACCTCCACGAAGGAATGAAGGCCGTCGCCGAATGGATGAGGACCAGCCGCCTGAAGCTGAACTCGGACAAGACGGAGGTCCTCATCCTTGGTTCCAACCCTTCAGCCTGGGACGACTCCTGGTGGCCAACATCACTGGGAACAGCCCCGCCACCCACCGACCACGTACGCAACCTAGGGGTCATCCTCGACCCCACCCTCTCCATGACTAAGCAGGTCAACGCCGTTTCCTCATCCTGCTTCAACATCCTCCGAATGCTCCGCAGGATCTTCAAGTGGATCCCCACCGAAACAAGAAAACCGTCACCCAGGCCCTCGTCACCAGCAGGCTGGACTACGGAAACGCCCTCTACGCAGGAACGACGGCTAAGCTCCTGAGACGGCTGCAACGCATCCAGAACGCCTCTGCACGTCTTATCCTCGACATCCCCCGACGCAGCCACATCACACCCCACCTGAGAGACCTGCACTGGCTCCCTGTCAACAAGAGGATAACCTTCAAGCTCCTCACCCACGCACACAAAGCACTCCACAACTCCGGACCAGCCTACCTCAACAGACGACTCAGCTTCTACACCCCCACCCGCCAGCTCCGCTCGACCAGCCTCGCCCTCGCCACAGTCCCCCGCATCCGGAAAACGACCGGCGGCGGCAGAGCCTTCTCCCACCTCGCCGCCAAGACCTGGAACACCCTCCCCACCAACCTCCAACAGACCCAAGACCTACTGGCCTTCAGAAGACTCCTCAAGACCTGGCTCTTCGATCAGTAGCAGCACCACCCCCCTCTTCCCCCAGCGCCTTGAGACCCTCGCGGGTATGTAGTGCGCTTTATAAGTGACATGATTGATTGATTGATTGATTCGTCTGGAATCCCAGAAACTTAAAGGATTCCCTGATTGACAAAACTAGAGTGTGGCGAGAGCTTAATTTTTCACTTATTTTTGACAAAAAATGCATGTGGGGAGCACTGTCTGGCCCCCCTGATTTCTCTGTGAGAAATCAGTGCGGTTCTGCGGCTCTTGGGCATCCAAATCAGTGTGTGTGTGCGCCAAGTGCCGTAATTACTAAGCAGAGCTCACGGCCACCACAAGGGAAGCCCTCCCCACAGCCACACCTACGTTACCTGAGCAACCAGGATTCCTGCCCACGAAGCAGCTATGGGGGTGGTGGGAGATCCGCATTGTCCTACATGAAAAGGAGAGGGGGGTCCCCAGTGTCGTGAGGACCACCCCGTGCACAGAAAAGTACTGTGCATCCGTGTTGGGAGCCCGGACCCACCAGCATGTATGCCTCCCCTGGCAGTGTGCGATCGGGCCTGGAGAGGCTCCGCGCTGCAACTTCCATGTCCAGTGGGGCTTTTCACCAGTTGCTGCTCTTTTTGATCGGATGACCGACCGCGCTTAAGCCCACCTCCAGTTGGGAAACCTGCCCAAGGTACTGTGGCTGAGATTGGAGACCTTGGGGGGCCCCTGGGATCGCTGGGACCTGCACGGCGACTCCTGCCTGTTGCTTGATGGCACTTGTGTGGTTCTGGCATTTCAGAGAAAATACCTCAGAGGAGGACCCCGAGAGTGGCGAGAAACCACCTCGCTTATGGGAGCCCCTGATTATTGTAATAACCCTAAGAGGAGCGCAAGAGCTCTCCTGACGTTGCAATTATTTGCTCAACTTGTAGCCTGCCTATTTTAAAACAGTATACAGGAGAATGTTATCGCTTTTACCTTGTTGGCTACAGGTTAGCAAGTAATATCTGTTTATGCACATATTCCAGTTAGGCCCGTAGTGATTACCGTAACCCTGCTAGTAGGAATGCAGATGTTACTGGGTCCATGATTGCCTACTGTGACTTATGTGCCTGTCTGCTGCATTTTATGCCCTGATGTTATAATGCATGTCGTTTTAGATTCTTGCATTGTCAGGATGGTGAATACTATCTCAGGATTTGCATAGTATGCACAATATTTATGATTCATGTCGTTTTGATCTTGTGTTATGTATAATATACCATACATATTTTTATATAATACTGTGTGGAGTCTCTTTTGTGGTGTATTTATTGTGTTTCTGTGTGTGTTGCACAAAAGCTTTACACATTGCCTCTAATGAGAAGCCTGACTGCTCTGCGCCAAGCTACCAGAGAGTGATAACAGCTTATCCTTGGTGTGCAACTTACTTGCCCTAACTAGGGGGGTGGGTTTTGCCTGGATTAGGTGTATACCCTAGCCAACCAGAAACCCCATTTCTAACAATGGTACATTATTATAGCCATGTCTGTCTAAGAATGTACAGTAATTTCCCAGTAAACGTGTTTCCTTCAGCATCAAGACATGAGGGGCATGCAGTTTAACAAAGTGCATAACCTCACCCCTCTTGATACAGTTATTTAACCTGTTCAAATTCCAAAATAGGAATCTGAGCCATGACTTAGTTAACCTACACCCCCCCCCCATGTTATAAGTAGTGCCAGCTCTGCCTCTCCAATGAATATGTGTGGACAAATAGCATGCATTTCAAACTTGAACAAACAAACTCTTTCCACAACCTCCCCCCAACCCACACTTCGCCCCCGAAATACCTGTTCATCCATCATAAACTGGGAACTAAAGAACAAAGGAAACAAAACTTTCTTAAATTATATCATTGAAACTATTTTGAAACTAGGCAGCAAATACAAATGATACATCCCCATTAATACAGTGTATAATTGAAGGCACAAGCATAAAGTTTGTGTAGTGTACAGAAGGAGCCAGTTAAACGTTTACCAAATCTTGTCCATGTTGTTGCTTGATGCATCTCCCTCGGACACAGGACACTGCGGCATTGGGCTATCGGAGATCCCCTTCTCAGAGTGCTGTCTCCACCTGTTCCTCCAGCTGTGACGTGGTAGCAGTCTTCAAGTCCCTGGGACCACCCTCCCCTCCAGTGAATCCTATAGGAGGAGATTGTATTTTCCCAAAGACTGGCCACTCCTCCGCCCAGTTCCAGGCACTCTCTGGTGTATCAAACAAATGAGTATCTCTGTATAGGACCTTGAGGCATGCAAGGAAGAACAGCATTGCACGCATTTTCTGTTTCACCTTGAGAAGGTAACGGCACTGCTGCTGGACCTTGAGGGTGTAGAATGAAAAGACCATGGGGCATATTAGCAAGACCCACGTTAAAATTATCGCCGTTTTAGCGGCAGGAAACTTCCGCTAAAACGGCGATAATGGGCTTGCTAATATGCGTTATGGAATTCCAATAGAAGCCCAGGTTATATGTCCTGCACATCTAACCTGGGCTTCTATTGGAATTCTATAACGCATATTAGCAAGCCCATTATCGCCGTTTTAGCGGCAGTTTCCTGCCGCTAAAACGGCGATAATTTTAACGTGGGTCTTGCTAATATGCCCCCATGACTTTTGATGAGCCACATACCAGTACCCAACTTACGGGCTGCTCACAAAATTGTATCCCTGCCTGCAAAATTGGGGATCTGTGATATCACAGGTCATGGCAGGGCCCCTAGGGGAGGGCAAGGAGCCACGGACCTATGGGCTCATTTAACTATAAAGCATAGCGATAATTCGTCCATCGGGATCTATGTTTTCAGCCACATTGTAATAAAATGCATGGGAAATGACCCCTCTGACACCTCTGTAATGCCTACAATTTGCATATTGTTACGCCAAGAGCACCCTTCAGTGTCTTCTGCTTGGGTTTCCAACTGATAAACTACTTTCTGTCAGGGATCTAGCAAGTTCAGGACAAACTGTCAGGGAGACTAGTTGACTTCAGGACTAGGCAGCACAATGGGGATTCCTGCTCTATGCAGAGACAAAGGCTTTCTAAAGAAGGGGTTTAATATAAATACGAGAATACATGCAAGCTGGGAGGGAAATAGAACAGAAGCAGGTTGGAACAGGAAGTCTGCAGGATAAACTATCAATATATCACAAGTAGAAACAGAAAGGCAAACGCAGGGAAATAATAGACAAACTATCATAAATGATAGTTTATCTGCTCCTTGGAAGTGATCTTTCTGTGAAGTGAGAAAGAAAGCAAGGAGCAGAATAATCTTATAGAGTTCAGGGAGACACCAAGCAGCTCCTATGGAGAAGGAGTGGTGGTGGTTCTCTGTGCCAAAGGCACAAGCCTTGGAATCAATGCAAATCAGGATAGGTTGTGTGATGGAAAAATGCATGCCTCAACAATGTATGCCTTAACCACGCGGTCTAAACCCCAACAGCGTCTTTACCACGCATGCCTTTACCACGCATGCCTTTACCACGCAATTTAGTGGTAAAGACATGTTTGGTAAATGGGCATGTGTGGTAAAGATCACAATCCTGCCCCTCTGCCCTAAACCCTAAAAACACCCTAAACCTAAAATCCCTACCTCTCCCCTACCCCAGCCCAACTGCCCCTCGACCTGAAAACTGCCCCTATCCTGAGCCCTACAAATCAACCCCCTTAAAACTACTCCGATCTCAGGCCCCTCCCTGAGCCCTAAAACAAGCACCCACCCCCTATAACCTAACCCCACCTACCCTCATCCCAGCCCAACTGCCACCTTAGTCTTAAAACTGCCCCTTTCATGTCCCCTGCCCTGAGCCCTAAAACTCCAGACCCCCCAACCCTGAAAACTACCCCGACCCCCCATCCCCAAAACTACCCCAACCCAAATAATCTACCCCCCACCTCCGTCCCCTGGCCTGAGCACTAAAACTCCTGACCCCCCGTCATCCCTGTAAACTACCCTGACCCCCTCCCAGCCCTGAAAACTACCCCACAACCCCAACAAACTACCCCCACCACCTTAAAACCCAACTTACCTCTCTGCCTCGTCCCGATCTTTCTTCTTCCTGCTCTTCCACCCGGCAGCAGCAGCAACTAGACCGCGCATATGCCTTAAATACGCATATGCATGGTTAAGGCATATTTTATGGTTTAGACTTGCGCAGCACCATCTGCATGGTTTAGCCCCGCGTAGTTCATGCTGCGTGGTTAAGGCTGTTTCCCGCCAGGATATGATATAAAAACCCAAGAACCCAAAGGAGAGCAGTGGAAGGAACACAGAAACAGGAACTGGGCTCTGGGAAAATCTGGATTGGAATAAGGATCAGAAAAAGGACTGGAATACTCAAAAACTGGATATACGAGAAATCTGTACACTAACTAGGACAGGAATATGCATATGCAATAAGAACAGGAATACAAGACAAGGAATCTGCATATACTAGACAGGTCTGGATGTGTGCAGTCAGGATCAGGAACAGGACTGGAATACACAAGAACTGAATGTACTGGAAATCTGCACACAAAATTAGACAAGACAGGCCATTTGCAGTCAGAACAGAAACACAGGAATGCCAGACAAGGAATCTGCATATACAAAACTGGACTGGATGTGTACAGTCAGGACTAGGGTCAAGGCAAACAGGAAAACAAAGAGGCAGGACAAACAAGAGAAAGGCAACAGAGACCAAATAACTAATCAGAACAGGAATGTGGAGTTAAAAACAAGGAAAACTGAAGTCAAAGGCAAGACCGGATAATAGCTGCAAGATTCAAAAGAGAGCAAGGAGACACAGCAGCAAGGTCAGTTGCAAGTCACTGCACTCTGCGCTCACCGTGCTAAAATAGCTGGAGGGTCAGGGGAGTAGCACAGGTACAGGGAGAGAGCAAGGTGCAAGCAATCAACCAGGTGCTAGGAATCAGGGAACTGCCAATGAAGAGAAGGCAGAACTGGGACTTGGAAAGGGGAAGACTAGGGAAACTAGCAGACACAGGACAGGACACAGGAAAGCCAGGAACAGAGTTTGGGTTGGAGCCAAGGAAGTGAAAAGTCCAGAATGCAGATATAAAGAGGCCAGAAAGATCATGGGACCCAGGAATCAAGGTAGAGAACAGAATACCACCACCAGGGCGTGAACGTGCAGGGTTTGTAGTCAGAAAGTACTAAAGGGATCATGATGCATCAGGACAGTGTGAGAGGGGAGCCTGGACTGGATTACAAGTGTATCTGGCAAGGCAAGATGTAGCAGTGCATAACATCATATTCAAGGATAAAGGCAGGACTCCAGAGGGCCTTCGTGAGCACCACCTAGTGGCAGGATGGTAAAATCCTGAGACTTTCTGCATGCTTACAATTTTGATCTGGATCATTGGGATATAGTTCCCAGCCTCTGAGATTCACCCCTCTGACTTAGTTACCCTTTCAGCAGTGTTTCTTAAATCTTATCTGAGCTGCAAGAGGTCCAAGCTTAGTTCCCCAATCCCCTATCTTCCCCTTTACGATAGTCTTTACTCCTGGTTTGCCTGTAAGGCAAAGGTCATTGGGTCTTTAGGCAGGACCTAGGATGAAGGGCCGCCCTGCGGCAGGTCTTGTTTTTCTCGAGTGGGTGTGGGCGTGGTGATCTTATCTATCTTTCCCTGTGCAGGTTGTGAAGTTTCTTTGTCTTTACCCATGTGGGCGTGGTAGGGTTCACGAGTGATCAAACAAGACGGGGGCCACCAGCAATTAACTCCAACCACCGGTCCGGAACGGCCGATCATGACCACCTCAATCACAACTGGAGCTCAAGGGCAGCCCCCCAAACTTCAGCCAGACTCTATGGCAACACAACACCCTGCAGCTCGGCCGCAATATTTCCAAGGGGAAAAGCTTTGACAGGGTACTTACATGTCACATAATCCACTGGCCCCAGTACTCTCTCCATTAGCAGGCAGGGCCCAACACACAGTAAACACATTCTTTGGGCCTGAAAAGCTCCCTCAATGAATGGATCTTTCTGCTGTCTTAGAATTGGGGGCATGCACCATCAGGACACCCCAAAGAGGAGAACAGCCCACCACATTCAAGCAGTGCAGCTGCAGGACTGCCGAGTTCACAATTCGGCCTTTGCCCTCATGTAGATCACCCACCTTCTCTCATGCAAGAATGACCAGCCTAATACCAAGACTTCTGCCCTACTGTGCAGGACACACACAACATGAGGGGCTCTTGGTCCAGCCAGCTCATCAGCCACACCGTGGGCCAACAGGCCACTCTGCAGGTGCGATGTGGTGCTCTGCAGATTCTGCACAGAACACTAATTTCTAGCTCTGTGGGCTGCGCTTGTTGTTACCAGGCCAATCCTGACCTGTCTCTCACTGAGCTGCCCCTCACTGGCCACAGGGATCCCGCATCAGCAAAGTCAACCTAATGGCCGCCCACGTCTCTCCAGTTGGTTAGGCCATGAGTTGACTAGGCCCCAATGCAGTCGCTGCCTGCGCACCTCCACTGGTGTGTTCAGCCTATTTTTAGTGACAGAGGGAGAAGAAGGCACCTGGTGTCTCCTTCATCCTGAACATGGTTAGGCAAGATATTATCACCTCGGACTTGGCCACTCCCCGTACCTTTCCTCTTGACAATAAGCATTCACTTCCCCACAATACCATATGTTAGTCAAAATGAATATTTAAAGAAAGTTTGTACAAGTTGAGAATTCTTCTTGTTCCTCTCTGAGAATAGTAAGTGCAATTAGGGTTCCCAACTCTTGGAACGATGATTCCAGTAAATATGTGCAAATACCAAAAGTCTGAATCCTTGCTCTGAAGTACTTTCCAGAATAGGTCTTTATTTTGAATGTTGTTCCTGCTATTGAGATAAAACTTTTGGTTGGTTTTATGGTCTCTCACAAGATGGATTGAGGTAGGCAACGAGCTCCACAGAATGGAGGCACAATAGGAAAAGGAGCAAACTCCCAGTCTAGCACAGCAAGTTCTAGGTGTAGTGAGACGAGTCAAAAAGAGAATAACACCTCTAGGAGTATAAAGGCTGAATTTATCCTGAAGACAAATTGGGATTTGGCAATAATTGGAGGGTGAACAGATAGGGAGCTTTACATTTTTTTTGTTTCCACTCTGGACATCAGTGTAAATGGCCACACATGGAAAGATTTCAAGTCAGGCTGCCTGAGGCCTAGAAGGAGGCAGGCTGCGATACTTTGGACTACTTGAAGTCTATTGACCACATTTTTCAATAGATATAAAAACATGGCAGTACCTTATTCGACTGTTGACAAAACTATAGCTGGATTAATCAGGTGGCGATCTTCTGGGTGTTGCATAGGAAGAATCTTGTGCAGACCCTACAGCAATAAAAAGTAAGTAGAAGACACTTTGTTAAAGCTGAGTTCAAACAAAAGGGTGTCGTTGACGGTGATCTCTAGGATGCACATCTTGCTGGCAAGGAAAGGTCCTTAGCCTGATTCAATGAGCAAACAGGCTGTGGTCCAAATTCATAAATGAGCTAGCAAACCCCTCCGTTTTGTCTGACTTTTTAAATAAGGAATTCATGGCCTCCAGGGCAAAACTGCTAAGAGACGAGATTAAAAGTGATCTGCTTCAGTGTATCGATCTGCAGATATCTGAAAACCATAATACTGACTCCCAAACTCTGATGACAGCAAAGTAATGAGTCAGTCTACCCTTATCTTGATGGCAATTTGTTAGTTAATATTATGGTCACAATATATCTGTAGGTCAATATTTTGAGTGCGATATTGCTATATAGAACCACAGTAAGCTGATCGAATTGGACGGACTAAATATGAGCCACTAAAGCGGCTACAAAATGGCATTATATACATTCCCACACGTTCCGTAAAGTGTTTCCCTTCTCAGTTGATAAATTATTTTTCTGCCAGAGGGGTTACATAGATTTATATCCACTGGCCCAGGTGAAACATCCATCTCGCCTAAGAAGACCGGATGCCCTTAGTTGATGATCATCAAAAACCAATATTTGAAAATATGCCATACTTTCAAGATAATACCCATGGATAAAAAGCAAAGCTTTTCTGTTTAAAGTTTGCAAATTGTTATTATTGTACTTCAAAGAATTGTATTTTCATAGATATTAGAGGTATCAGGTGGATGTCGTAGATGTGCTCTTGACAGGGCTGTTATTTAAGGTTGAGCAGTGTTGTCTAATCCACACAACTAGGCCAATGTTTCAAAATAGTTGGAATGGTTAATTAACTTGGCCAGCAATGAATACAAATGCTAACCTATCCAGAATGTTTTTTTGAAAATCTTTTTATTAACCAAGCTCATCATTCAGTTCAAATTCTGAGATCTCATGGCGAGCACAATTGCAGTTCAGCATATGTATCACATCGTAAAACGGTCAAATCACAACTCCTGAATGGTTTAGTGACAACCTAACAATGCAGTGTTTAGGGTTGGGCGTGGGTTCCCCATTGTCTTTTCTATCCCAGTATAGGGCCCTAGCACCTGCACCCAGGGAAATCAAGTCTCCAACAATGCACCCCTATACTCCCGCCAAGGGCCCATATCTTCTCCCACTTTTTGGGGCACCCTCTGCTTTGATAAACCACAGCTTCTGCCCTCTGGCACCAGTCTAGGTCATTCTCCTATTTCGCCACCCTATCCAGAAAGTTAAGGATAAGGGATGGAGTCACAGCATGGTACTTTTTTACGTGTACTAAATAAAATGGCTGATGACCTAAGATAAGTAAAAAATAAAGAAAAGGTGGCTGTAGGACTTTATGATTGTCCAGTGAGACCTGCACTCTTTGCACACAGTTGCTCCTCTTTCACTTGTTCGTTCATGTGCAGCACACCTCCTTTCTGAAAGGACCTTAAATCTTATTTCTCTGAGTCGGCGGATTGTTCTGGATCTCTCTGCTCTCAATCAATCAATCAGGGGGTTTAAAGCGCGCTACTCACCCGTGAGGGTCTTAAGGCGCTGGGGGGGGGGGGGGGCTGCAGCTCCGGTTCAGCCGAAGAGCCAGGTCTTGAGGCTCTTCCTGAAGGTGTGCAGAGTAGGGGAGCATCTGATGTTGACTGGGAGTTCGTTCCAGGCTTTGGCTGAGATTTAGGAGAAGGTTCTTCCTCCCACTCTGGTTCTGCGGATGCGGAGGGTTTCTGCCAGGGCGAGGTCGGCGGAGCGGAGGTTCCTTTTGGGTACGTGGAAGGAAACTCTTTCGTTGAGGTATTTGGGTCTGATGTTGTGGAGGGATTTGTAGGCGTGGGTAAGTATCTTGAAGGTTACTCTCTTCTTGATGGGGCGACAATGGAGGTCTCGCAGGTGTTGGGTGATGTGCTCATGCCATGGTATGCCGAGGACGAGTCTGGCCGCGGTGTTCTGGATGGTCTGGAGTTTGCGTAGCAGGGATTTGTTGATTCCAGCATAGAGGGCGTTTCCGTAGTCCAGTCTGCTTGTTATGAGTGCGTGGGTGACAGTCTTTCTGGCTTCGGGGAGGATCCACGTGAAGGTCTTGCGGAGGATGCAGAGGGTGTTGAAGCAGTTTGAGGTGAGGGCGTTGATCTGTCGGGTCATGGTGAGGGAGGAGTCGAGTATGATGCCGAGGTTCAAGATGTGGTCCATGGGGGTGGGGGGTTGCCGAGGGCGGAGGGCCACCAGGAGTTGTCCCACGCAGAGGGGGAGGATCCGAGGACTAGGATTCCTGTCTTCTCCGAGTTGAGTTTCAGACAGCTGCTGCTCATCCAGGCTGCAACATCTTTCATTCCTTCTTGGAAGCTGATTCTGGTGGTTTCAGGGTCCTTCGTGAGAGAGAGGATGAGCTGGGTGTCATCAGCGTAGGATACAATGCTGAGTCCATACAGTTGGACAATGGCGGCGAGGGGGGCCATGTAGATGTTGAAGAGCGTGGGACTGAGCGATGATCCTTGTGGTACTCCGCAGTTGATCTCTGTGGGTTCAGAGAGGAAAGGCGGGAGTCTGATCCTTTGGGTTCTGCTGGTGAGGAAGGAGCAGAGCCAGTCGAGGGTGATTCCCTGTATTCTGGCATCGTTCCAGCGTCGTGGAGTCTGGCTATGAGGGTGCGGTAGTAGACGGTGTCGAAGGCTGCGGAGAGTTCGAGTAGGATGAGGGCTGCGGTGTGGCCTTGGTCGAGGAGCGTGCGGATGTCGTCTGTGGCGGCGAGGAGGGCGGTCTCGGTGCTGTGGTTGCTGCGGAATCCGGATTGGGAGGGGTCTAGGATGGAGTTCTCTTCGATGAAGTTTGTCAGCTGGGCGTTGACGATCTTCTCAGTGACTCTGGCTGCTCTGGTTCTTCACCCGTCACACTGTCTCATTCAGCTCAGCGCTTAGATGCCTTCTGGGTTTACGCGTTTTAGAAATACTACAATTACAATTTAGGAGGTCTATGAAGCTCTCCTAATGGCTCTAGATGAATATGGTTGAACATCGTGTGACCTGTATGGCAGTAAGATGGGGCACTTATATTTTCCAAAATATAAACATGTTATGCAAGAGTCTATCGCTGCTTGTCTAATTAGTTCAGTTGTTCTTTCTGAATCTTCCTAGATTTGTTTTGTAGATCATTGCATATTTATTTATTCCTCCATAACAACTTCTTTAAGGTTGTCTCTTTAAGGTTGTCTCATGCTGTGAGAATAGTTTCCACTGGGTTTTTATATGAACCAGTATTCTTTAATGTCTTCAATTAACCTGTCAGCAAATAATTCATTCTTCTACTAAATGTAATCTCTATCTCCGTTATAATATTGTTTGAGATTGGGATAAGTGTTCGACCTCCCAAAAACAAGAACATATTTTATTTTATGATACAAGTCATATGACATATTGTTAACAATACATCTTCATGAGTAAAATGCAGTAATACTACACCAGAAAGTAAGGTTAATTTGCTCCCTAAGTCTCTAATCGCTATTCATTTTGTAATGCTTATCGCTGCTTCCAAATAAAGTTTAACTGTGCAGATAAATGTTCATTAAAAAGAACAAGGTGGCATATATATATTTCGAGGACGGGATTTTGATATTTTGAGCAATTAGCGATCAAGTCAATGAAACTAAGTAAGTTGCAAGGCTTTTGTGGAGAATCTATTAATTAAATCTAGTTTAATCTAGTTAATTTATTGAATCTAGAATTTATTTATTGTTTCTAAATTTGATACTTTGTGTGTACTACCTTTGCTTGAAATACACATTCATTAATTGCAATAATACCTAATTCAATGAAAGATGTAGTGATTACTCACGTTCCCAGTTCTGGCAAAGACAAACCTCTTTGATTAAACCATATATTAATCTCTATTTTTATTATTTAGGGAAACCTGACACTGCTATTCTCTTTCTTTTGTAAGGCATTATAGTAATTTCTTAACACGTGAAGTATTGGTCTATTCAGATGATGTTATTTTCATGATCAGAACATTGGAATATTAAGAGCTCCAGTGAAGACAATGGAGTGGCTCAGGGCCAGTAATGATTAGTATAGGCCTTCTTCTCCAACATTCTAACGTATTGCTTTCTGTTTCTTCATTTTTAATTTAGAACATCCTACCCTCAATGGGTAGAATGTTCTAAGAGCGTCATAGCCCTTCTGCCTCAGGCAAAACTGCTTGTTAAAGGCCCTCACCATTTTTGCAGGCCCTCATCTGCTGCTCGGGCCTACAGCTCGGGTCAGGGCTTTTAACATCTGATATAGCCCTCAGCAGTGGGCCATAATTCTAAATTAATAAACCATTCCAGAATATGGACTGCATTTTGTCAGTTCCTGATTACTGCAAGAAATACTAAGGGCATAAAGAAAGCTATAGGAGCTGGATGTACTAAGCATGTTTACGATCGCAAATGTTCAGATTTGATGTTTGTGACCATAACAATGGTATTTTCAAATCTACCAGTCCCATGAGGAGTTGGAAAGGTTTTTCTAACTTCTAAAATGGGACTGCGAATGGATGGCGAATCGGTATATGGTAGGACAGTGTAATTGGCTTCATTTACAAATACCAAATTGATATGCTATGTGTCAATGTTTTGTGACAGAAATCTGGTCGCAAAACATTGAACAGTTACCAAGACCTCAAAGGAGGTGGTAACCCATTGGCAAAAGGAAAGGGCCCCCTTTGGGACCCCTTTCCTTTGTGAATTAATAAAAAAGTTTGTTGAAGAGTAGGCAGGGGATCAGGTAAACAATGCCAACAGTTAATCAAGCTTTCAAAAAAGAAAACGTTTCATCTTAAACACAGCCCTGTTTCCTTTGAGACAAATGGGGTGAATTAAAAAAATGTTTGATTGATGTAAAGGAAATCACAGGCATTCTTTTATGCAGACCCAGCAAGGAACCATTGCTCAGATGGTCTCCAACTACAGTGAGTCACAATTCACTTGCCTCATTTATATTTACGAGATATGTTGGTTTGCAACCCACTACAATTTGGATTTTTAAGAACCAACCTATTAGTACATAGGTCTGTTCTTAAAAATCTTTACTGCTCGCAATTCCCGACCAGTATTTTGTGACCAGATATTTGTACATCTAGGCCTTAGTACTGTCGCATTTTTTATTCAATTAGTTGTAAAACAGTGCATCACAGTAGATACCGTCTATCTTATCCAACTAGCTTAAAGGCTGAGGTGCCTGGAAAACACAAAGTATCTCCTATCTTTGGTGAACTGAAGAATAATAAATACATATTTCTAGGCATTGCTAGGCATTACTGTCAAGAGGAAAGTAGGTCAGTGATATAAGTACATTTGTAGTGTGGGGATAATGGACAGTAGATCTTCATGCAACTTTTGCTGCCTGTGAATCTTTAGTTACTTTTAACATTCATCTGTTTTAACATATTTCACATAGACCATCAAGTTTGCTAAGTTAAATTTGATATCAGAAGTACTGACTTTAATTTTTGCAGCATGTTATTGTTCATGGTTTTGGTCTGAGAACATGTATGAGAAAATGATTGCAGGAAGACTGTCTAGTATTGATGGCTTGGTGGGACCATTTATAAAAGTAATATTGCTGTGTCATATTGCCATAAATGAGCAAACAATAGTCAAAAGAGCAATAGCATTGCACTCAGGGTGTCAGCAGTCTACTCAACAGTGAGTACTGATTGACACCAAGCTGACATCATCGGCAGTGATGATCCCAATTTGAGTGCTGTATAAAAATAACAAAATTGTATAAGGTGTGGTACAGGTGCCCAAGTCATACTTTGAAGAGGCAGTCACCGGCTCTCCGCCCACTCATCTGCATGCATTTCCCACAGTGATCATGCCCCCTTCTTGAACTCTTAGCTATGCTTGCTTCCATAGACCTCAATCCAGTTTTGCACTTCTGGCTATGGGCAGTAGGAGGCCTGCCCACACTATGGATGTTGTCTGAATATCCTCTGTGCAATTCCAATTGCTGTCTGTGTAGAATGAGATCCACATGTCACCTGGTTAGCTCCTTCAATGTGTGGAACTATTACCTAAGGCTGTAACCTGGGTGAGGTTTAGTTTGAGGGAAAGCTTCACTTCAACAATCTTATCAAGAGAGAAAGCAGACAGCAACAGCTTCTGATTTCAGATGACCACCTGACATCAGTATGACAATTCAGAACACTAGACCACAATGATTGAATTCACTGCGGTGGAGACCCCATTGGCCAAGGAAGTCCACATGCCATTCTTGCTGAATGTCAAATTAAGTAATGTATGGGATATTGCAACCTTTAATTGTTGACTCACTCTCTGCCTCTACACATCAAGGGATCTGTTCAGAAGGGAAGCTATGTTCTTTGCAGATCAGTTGTAGGCGTGAAGGGTTACCTTGTGTTGCCAATCAAGAAGCCTGAAATGTTCTCGTGGAGGACAGGACCTCAATGGGACTTCTGGGACGTCTGCACCTTCTTCAGCTGGGAAGTAAAGAGAACACTTTTTCACAGATCAGGTATGTGCTGCTTTGCATGCTATCTTGCAAACCCAGCCTGCCAATCATTGCAACTTTAAGAAGTTTCTGATTGCTTTTTGTACTAAACAGGACTCAGTGAGAGCTCCCTAGCCATCTACCCATTCTGATTTTGGCCCAGCAATGTTTGTAGGCTTTCTACCTTCTTAGAATGTTGTGCTGCATTTCGTTTGTACTTTGATTCCTGTCTGCAGCTTTGTCTTTCCAACTTGCAGATGCCAGCATGCCCATTCTTTCATATGAGTCCCTCTATCTAATGCTGTCACCTCTCTCCAGGTTGGGGCCCAGGCAATTTCATCATCACCAGACACCACTGTGCAGCCATTCCTATAAAACCTTACCTCAGTGGGAACCTCAAAGCCTTCCACTCTGGTCAGCTCCCTGGCGATCATCTTCTTCACCAAGACTCATAATTCCACATCAACAGTAATAGGTATTTGGGGAGAAGTGCACTCTTGGTGGGACTGAGTAATCTGGGCTACCTTTAGTATATGTACATGTGTATACATTTGGTGTGTGCTTTCTTATTCAAAAATTTCTCCCTTTGAGTACAGGAAATGATTATCTATTGGTTTGTATCCCTTGCTTAATATTGTTCCTATAATTCGAGTGCCATCCACAATGCATACTCCACCCTTTTTCCCTATAGATGTTCTGGGCTACAAAGTAAGCCACTCTCACCCCACAGTCAAACAACACCAGGATACATAGCTGTGTACATTGCCTTGAGCCTCATCACCCCTACTCATACCTATTCCCGGACTCATATAATCTTCTATGTTTCTGAGTCAGTACACTCCATGAGTTTAGTGAGCAGGAACTCTTGTAGGCATACCTGACTGCCTTCACTGCCCCAAACTCTCCGACCAATTATTGTAGTTATCAGGTGTTCTGATTACTGGAACCAATGCTGCTCTAGGTAACTTGTGTGTTGCATTAGTAGTCTACTTTCTCAAGAAAGTCAATTACTTCAGTATAAAGGTCAAAACATTGTGTTTGTAAATTAGAACTTAAACCATTAGCAATCTAAATTAAGCAGCATAGGAAGTTGTGCACAGTTACTAGAGACAAGCACACAAGCCCTCCCCTTGGGGATTCTGTGAATATGTAACAGGCAGGTCTAGACAATGCAGCTGAAGGGGGAGCTATGACCTAAGAAGAACTTATGAAGGTTTATGCCCAGTTGTGGAAGAAAGTTGTTTGCATCTATGGTGCCAAGCAGAACGGTGAATACCAACTTGATCCCTAGCCATTGAATCCTTTAGGAGTGGAGATAGACAAGGGTGTTTTGCAGGATAGCAGAGGTTGGCTTTGAGATGTGGTGGAGGTCGTGCTTATCAGGCCTTTACCATCACAAGCATCAGATTAGCCAGGCCGCTGGAGAAGTTCCAAACACATGGTATTGTAAGGGGGGCTAAGGGTGGATTAAAGAATTATAATTATATTAAATCTGACAGCTGCACACTACCAGAAATGCTGCATTTTGAATGGCTCCTAGGCAGCCAATATCTACCTGTAACATTTGTAGGAAAGACCCAAAAAATAAAATTCCAGCTTGCATGATAAATTAAAATGACAATCTGCCTTGGACTTTTAAAAATGACACACAGACATTTGGTGCAAAAAAATGAAAGCACAAGGCTTCAAAGGCATTTAATCAGACACTTTCTCCTGTAATAAATCATGCTCTTTAAAAATGTTAAAACGTGTAAATATAATTCATAGTTAATGTGATGAGATTTTAACTACAGAATGTGTTTTCTTAACCTACTATAATTATTTAACATGTAATTTTTTGCACAAGAGCAGTGACAGCTAAATAGAATTAATGCTTTGCAGCTTGCTCAGAAGAAGCTTCATTTGACCTTGTAAAAAGTAGAAATGCGCTGTTAAATAGAGACGCTCAGAATGACCTCAGAGCTTTCCTGATATTGTGTTAGTTGCTAGTAGAATGTTATTTTAAACAAGCATTTGCAATGCAAATAGGTCTCGCATTTACGTGAGTTTAAGCTATTGGCATTGTAAATGACCATGCCTTTTATTTATGTTTTAAAAACGAAAACAAAAATAAAAGGCATTGTCATTTGCAATGTCAATAGCTCAAACTCGGGTAAGTGCGAGACCTATTGCATTGCAAATGCTTGTTGTAGCATGCCAGCTTGCCAGGGTGGCCTGATCCTATAAATGGCCGTATAGCTGACAGTCTTATGACTGCATCGCACTTACCGGGGAATAGTCCCAGTAGATGGATGGGTGGGACGGAGAAGCAATGACCAAAAAGAAAGGTGCAAGATTCAACTGGGAAGTTTTGTTTGAAAGGCGAACCTCAACCCTTACGTCACAGCTGTTAACAGCCCCCCGAACCTCAGCAGACCATTCACAATTACTCACATTGTAGCCAACGGCGCACTGCTTGTTCAGATTACGGCTAGAGCAACCGACTTTGAAGCTGGGTGTGAGAAAGTGCCCTCTTTCTGCATGGTATGCCCCCTCTTTTTGCTGAATTGCTGATGTTCTTTGACTGAGTGTTCCCTGGGCTCCTGCTAATCAGGTGCCCAGGGCCTATGTTCCTTCCCTAAAACTGCATTGAAGCCTAAACCCAATTGGCATCTCTGGCCACATGTCAGCCCCTGGTAAATGGTACCACAGGTACCCAGGGCACTGTGACCAGAGAAGGCCTCTAAGGGCTGCAGCACTTATTGTGCCACCCTTAGAGGCCCTGTACCCTGACACTCACACACTGCCTTTGCAGGCTGCATGTCTTGGTGCAGAACAAAGTGAAGAGTCGACATGGCACACATCCCTATGTGCCATGCCCACAAACCACTGCCCTAGCATACATCAGTCACCCCTCTAGCTGGGTGCCCTATGCCAGTGGTGAGGGTACAGGTGCATGAGCCCTGTACCCCTACAGTGCCCAAGTCCATTCCTGGGCAGTGTAAGTGCAGTGCTGCCACTAAGGTATATGGTGCTGGGAGTTTGTCATTACGAACTCCACAGCACCATGATGGCTACACTGAAGACTGGGAAGTTTGGTATCAAACTTCTCAGCACATTAAACCCACACTGATGCCAGTGTGGGATTTAATGTAAAATGCACCACAGAGGGCATCTTAGAGATGCCCCCTGAAACTTGACCAACTTCTAGTGACCTGACTGAGTGGCTGATTAGGCTGCCACCACCAGACATGTTTCTGGACCCCTAGGTCGAGAGCCTGCTGCTCTCGGGGGCCTGAAACAATGCACATCCTGGGATGAGGTGCCAAGCCTCCTCCCCCAGGATGGGCAGGGTTCACGAAGGAGAAGCTTCAAAGGCATGCCGCCTTTGTGAGCCTCTCCAGACCATTTGCTGCTTTCAGCAACTGGTCCCCACTGGTTCTACCCCCCACTTTGGGCGGGAGAACCGGCGGGAAAAACAAGTGAGGAAGGGAGGTGTGCCCACCTCTGCCAACTCCACCCCTCAGGTGGGGGAGGCGAGGTGAAGCACAACCTCGAGTCCCCGCCATCTTGAGGATGGGGGGACCCAGCCAACCAGGGACAGGCTCCTGCCCCCCTCCCACTGGAGAGTGGCAGAATAGGGGGTGTACCCACCCCAGGGAAGGGACCCATTGGTCCCTGCCCTTTACCTACCTGTAACGCCCCTAAATCTACTATTTAGGGGGCACCCTGAACCTTACTTCCTCAGATCCAGCAACAACAAGAAAAGAAGATAAGAAGAAGGACCGAAGAGCCGTGCAGAGCTAACAAGAGGACGACGCCCACTGACTTGGCCCCAGCCCTACAGGCCTGTCTCCCCTCGAACCTGCTCCTGCGAAATCCCGGTGTGTCCTGCAGCCAGCAACCTCAAAAACCCCGGAGGACCTGCCTGCCTTCACTTCAAAGACTGAATCTCTCGTGAACACCGGACTTGTTCAAACTGCAGCTTCTGGCTCCGGCCGGACACCGCGAATCCAGCCCACTCTGCATCCGCCGAACCCGGCCCGAGCTCGAGTGGAAAAACACCACGAGGAGGTCACCCCGGCGATCCTGACCCGAGATCCGGCGACTCCTGACCTGCCTCAAGCCTCCAATCTTCGCCTGCAGCCTCAATCCAGAGGATCCCCTCTACCGCGACCAGAGCGGGTAAGACTTTCCGACGTCCCAAGGCACCCCTGCGCACGACGCCCCACAGCCTTGTGTGCCCAAAACAGCGGTGCCTAACCAACCCAAGACATCCCAACTTACCCCTCGAAGTGGTGGTCACACCCAGAAGATCCCCGTCCCCGAGCCTCCAGTGTTTCTTCTAACCGGAGGCGCTCCATTGAAAACAACAGGGCACCCGACCTCAAAACAGCACCCTGCACCCTGCTGCCCTAGTGCCGCTGAGGGTGCACTTTTGGTGCTAATTTGGTTCCCAATTTGCCCTGACCTAAACCCTAGGAGCTTTGCTCCCACAACCCAGTGGCCTGCCTGCCAGCAGCCACCAACCGGAGACCCCCTATCCTCCATAGGATAACATTGGGCCTCAACACTCTGCACCCGGCCGCCCTAGTGCCGCTGAGGGTGAAACAAAAGTGCATCACTGACCCTGGGGGACCCCTGAGTCTAACCCCAGAACCTTAACTCCCACAGTCGTTTACTTACCTGCAAATCGATAACCTGTTTTTCCTCCATAGGATAACATTGACCATTTTTCTTCCAAAAAACGACTAAGTGTGGAGTTTTGAAAACTAAAGATATTCTTTAAAAATCGTACAAATAACCAAAACGTGTTTTCTCACCTGTTTGCAGGAAATGTCCCAGTGCTGAATCCAGGCACCCAGCACCGAGGTAGAAAAAGTAACGTAAAAGTAACTTACATGCAATTTACTGACAAAGCCTATTCATTTCAAAGTACTGCTCCAAAAAGTTTCTAAGTGTGGAGTTTTTAAATCTGAAAATATTTTTTAAAAATCGCACGAATAACAAAAACGCATTTACTCACCTGTTTTCAGGAAATGTCCCAGTGCTGAATTCAGGCATCCAGCACTGAGTTAGAAAAAGTAACGTAAAAGTAACTTACCTGCAATTTACTGACAAAGCCTATTCATTTCAAAGTACTGCTCCAAAAGTTTCTAAGTGTGGAGTTTTTAAATCTGAAAATATTCTTTAAAAATCGCACGAATAACAAAAACGCATTTACTCACCTGTTTTCAGGAAATGTCCCAGTGCTGAATCAAGGCATCCAGCACTGAGTTAGAAAAAGTAACGTAAAAGTAACTTACCTGCAATTTACTGAAAAAGCCTATTCATTCCAATGTACTGTATTTGCTAAGTGTTGCATACTACTGCTCCCCTGTAAATCAAACAAAGTACAATTTCCATTGCATTTTCAAACTGTTCGACATTCAGTAACTTATTACTGTAAAGTATTTTAATGCTTACCTGTGCCAGGCTTGCTTGGTTCTAAAATAAAACAACAATATATTTTTATACAAAAACAATTGGCCTAGAGTTCAGTTCTTGAGTGTGTGAATTCATTTGCTGACTGAGTGTGTACATCAAATGCTTAACACTGTCCTCTGATACTGCCTTACTGCTCGACCAAGCTACCACAAGTAGAGAGTAAGGTTCTATCTAACTTTAACCTCTGCCTACCTTTGGAGTCACCTGGACCCTATACACACTATACCTCATTTTGGTGTAGTATATATAGAGCCAGTTTCTTACATTGGTGGATCAGCGTTGGGATATACAACTTGCATTTGTTGGACTACTTGGTTACCACCTGATCACACGACAGAACTCCTAAATTGCCTTTAGAATTCTGATTTTTTCAAATTGGCATTTTTACCAAACTACTAAAAGTCTTGTTAGGGCCTTGCTTAAGTCCCTTTAGAATTTTAGAAAATAAAAAGTCACTGTAGTCAAGGGTAGAGGGGTTAGAACTTTTTTTTGTTAGAATGTCTCAAAAACTGAACTCAGCTACTAGTGAAGATAATAATGACATACAGGACATGGTTGAGGAGCTTGACCTCACCCCTTACCTTCACTTGTCTTTCAAGGAAGTAAGGTCCTTATGTAAACTTAAAAATATACCAATGGGCCCTCACCCAACCAAACAAAAGCTCTAGGAGCTGTTGGCTGAGTATTCAAAGGCTCACCCCTCTGAAAATGGTGATGACCAGCCAGAGGGAGAAGGAGGTGAGGAGGATGGAGATAGGTACCCACCTCCACCACTTCCTAGGGAAGGAAGGGACCCTGTACCCTTATTCCAAGAGTTAACCTCTGGGGACCTAGAGACCACACAGGTGGCTCAGGTTCTGGTGGGGACATTGAGGACAGCCTCAATGAGGAGGACAGCCTTTTAGCAAGGCTGACCAAAAGACTGGATCTGGAGACCAGACTCCTGGCTCTAGAGAGAGAGAGAGAGAAAGGAGATGGGTTTAGCATCCATCAATGGTGGCAGCAATCTTAATAAGGATAAAGAGCAATCTTATGATCCTAAAATCCCCAAAGGGATTGTCCCTAAATTTGAGGAGGGTGATGACATCACTAAATGGTTCACAGCCTTTGAGAGGGCTTGTGACGTGAGAAAGGTGAAGAAACCTCTCTGGGGGGCACTCCTGTGGGAACTGTTCTCTGGTAACTGCAGAGACAGGCTCCTGACCCTTTCTGGGCCAGATGCTGGGTCCTATGACCTCATGAAGAGAACTCTGATTGAGGGATTTGGACTCACCACTGAGGAGTACAGAATTAGATTCGGGGGGCTCACAAAACCCAAAACCAGTCCTGGATTGATTTTGTAGACTACTCAGTAAAGACACTGGATGGTTGGTTAACTGGACACAATGTGCATGACTTTACTGGACTTTACAATTTGTTTATGAAGGAACATATTTTTAGTAATTGCACGAATGAAAAGTTACATCAGCATTTGGTAGACCTAGGTCTAATTTCTCCCCAAGAATTGGGAAAGAAGGCAGACCACTGGGTCAAGACTAGGGTGACTAAGACAACCACTGGGGGTGACCAAAAGAAAGGGGTTACAAAACCTCCCCAGGGGAAAGGTGGTGAGAATCCCCAAGATAAAAAGTCTGAGTCTTCTAAAGGGCCCCAAAAACCTGCACAGGGGGGTGGGTCCCAAAATACTCCCTATACTCCACAGCCCTATAGGGGGAAGAACTTTGATCCTGCAAAGGCCTGGTGTAACAACTGGAAGAAGTTGGGACACTTAACTGGAGACAAGGCTTGCCCTAGCAAGAAGGCCCCTAGTCCTACAGCTACAGCTACTCCTGGTGTAGCCAGTCTCCAGATGGGATCAGCAGTGTGCTCAGAGCAAATCAGGTTGCACACTGAAGCAGTTCTAGTTTCAGAGGGGGAAGTTGAGTTTGCCACTGTAGCTGTGTGGCCACCCAACTTAAAGAAGTACTTCCAGTACCCTTGGATCAATGGAACTAGGATAGGGGCTCTGAGGGATACAGGTGTCAGTGTCACTATGGTGAGAGACACACTGGTTTCCCCTGAGCAATATTTGATTGGGCGTACTTACCCAGTCACCAATGCTGACAGTGTTAGCACTAACCATGCAATGGCTATGGTGACATTAGACTGGGGGGGGGGGGGGGGTTACTGGCCTGAAACAGGTAGTGGTCTCTCCAAAGCTACCAGCTGCATGTCTGCTTGGCAATGACCTGGAAACCTCAGCCTGGCCTGAGGTTGAACTAAAAACCCATGCAGCAATGCTGGATATCCCTGAATTGGTGTGTGTAAAAACAAGAGCACAGAGCAAAAGGCAGGGTGAAAAAGTGTTGGAGCCTGAAAGTATGGCCCAACCTACCAAGAGAAAAGGCAAGAAGACTGGGGAACCAGCTTCTGTTCAGCAAAAGGATCAGGACCCCTCTCCTCAGGGAGAGGACTTGGACACCCCAGAGGCAACTGAGCCTATGGAGCTCGACCCTTACCAGGTTGAACTCTTGGGCCCAGGGGGACCCTCTAGGGAAGAACTGTGCCAGGGGCAGCAAGACTGTCCCACTCTTGAAAGCCTGAGGCAGCAAGCTGTTTCAGAAGCAAAGGGAGTTGTCAGTGGTACCCAGAGAGTCTATTGGGAAGAGGGATTACTGTACACTGAGGCAAGAGACCTCAATCCTGGAGCCACCAGGAGAGTGGTAGTGCCACAGAGGTACAGGGAGTTCCTCCTAACTTTAGCTCATGACATCCCCCTAGCTGGGCATCTGGGCCAAACCAAGACTTGGGAAAGGCTAGTTAGCCACTTTTACTGGCCCCAGATGCACCAAAAGGTGAAGGAGTTTGTCAGCTCCTGTGTTACCTGTCAAGCCAGTGGCAAGACAGGTGGCCACCCAAAGGCCCCCCTGATACCACTGCCTGTGGTGGGGGTTCCCTTTGAAAGGGTAGGTGTGGACATAGTGGGTCCACTTGAACCTCCCACAGCCTCAGGGAACAAATTCATACTAGTGGTAGTGAATCATGCCACTAGGTATCCTGAAGCAATTCCACTTAGGACTACTACAGCTCCTGCAGTAGCCAAGGCCCTCATTGGTGTCTTCACCAGGGTAGGGTTTCCTAAGGAGGTGGTTTCAGACAGAGGTTCTAACTTTATGTCTGCTTACCTGAAACACATGTGGAAAGAGTGTGGAGTACAGTACAAGTTTACTACACCCTATCACCCACAAACCAATGGCCTTGTTGAGAGATTTAACAAGACATTGAAAGGCATGATTATGGGGCTCCCTGAGAAACTCAAAAGGAGATGGGATGTCCTCTTACCATGTCTGCTTTTCGCTTACAGAGAAGTGCCACAGAAGGGAGTAGGTTTTCCCCCTTTGAACTTCTGTTTGGCCATCCTGTGAGGGGACCACTCTGTCTTGTAAAAGAGGGTTGGGAGAAGCCTCTCCAAGAACCCAAACAAGATATTGTGGACTATGTGCTTGGCCTAAGGTCCAGAATGGCTGAGTACATGGAGAAGGCATCCAAGAATCTTGAGGCCAGCCAGGAGCTTCAGAAGCACTGGTATGACCAAAAAGCTGCACTAGTTGAATTTCAGCCTGGGCAACAGGTGTGGGTTTTGGAGCCAGTGGCACCAAGGGCACTCCAGGACAGATGGAGTGGCCCTTACCCTATCCTAGAGAAAAAGAGTGAGGTCACCTACTTAGTTGACCTGGGCACAAGCAGGACACCCAAAAGGGTTATCCATGTGACCCGCCTAAAGCTCTACAATGACAGGGCTGACATCACCATGCTGATGGTGACTGATGTGGAGCAAGAAGCAGAGAGTGAACCTCTCCCTGACCTCCTCTCATACAGCCCATAAGATGGGTCAGTAGATGGAGTTGTCTTTTCAGACACCCTCTCTGCCCAACAGCAGACTGACTGCAAGCAAGTGTTGCAACAGTATGCTAAGCTCTTTTCCTTGTCCCCTGGTCTGACAAACTGGTGTACCCATGATGTGGACACTGGTGACAGTGCACCTGTCAAAAACAAGATCTATCGACAGTCAGACCAAGTCAAGGAAAGCATCAGAGCTGACGTCAGCAAGATGCTGGAGTTGGGGTTATTGAACCCTCTGAGAGCCCCTGGGCTAGCCCAGTGGTTCTGGTCCCCAAACCTCACCCACAGGATGGAAAGAGAGAAATGAGGTTTTATGTGGATTAAAGAGGGCTCAGCTCTGTCACCAAGACAGATGCTCACCCTATCCCAAGAGCAGATGAGTTGATAGATAAATTGGGTGCAGCCAAATTCTTAAGTACCTTTGACTTAAGTGCAGGGTACTGGCAGATTGGCATGGCACCAGGAGCAAAAGAGAAAACAGCATTCTCCACACCTGATGGGCACTATCAGTTCACTGTTATGCCCTTTGGTTTAAAGAATGCCCCTGCCACCTTCCAGAGGTTGGTGAATCAAGTCCTTGCTGGGTTGGAGTCCTTTAGTGCAGCTTATCTTGATGATATTGCTGTCTTTAGCTCCACCTGGCAGGATCACCTGGTCCACCTTGGGAAGGTTTTAAAAGCCCTGCAAACTGCAGGTATAACTATCAAGGCATCCAAATGCCAGATATGGCAGGGTACTGTGCTGTACTTGGGCCACCTTGTTGGTGGAGGCCATGTACAGCCCTTACAGCCCAAGATCCAGGCCATCCTGGACTGGGCAGCTCCAACAACCCAGACCCAAGTCAGGGCATTCCTTGGCTTGACTGGGTACTACAGGAGGTTTGTGAAGGGATATGGGTCCATTGTGACTCCCCTCACAGAACTCACCTCCAAGAAAATGCCCAAGAAGGTTAACTGGACAGTTAGTTGCCAAAAGGCTTTTGACACCCTGAAAGAAGCAATGTGCTCAGCACCAATTCTGAAGGCTCCAGATTATGCCAAGCAGTTCATAGTGCAGACTGATGCCTCTGAGCTAGGGATAGGAGCGGTCCTATCCCAGACCAATGATGAAGGCCAAGACCAACCTGTTGCTTTTATAAGCAGAAGGCTTCTCCCCAGGGAGCAGCGTTGGAGTGCCATTGAGAGGGAGGCCTTTGCTGTGGTTTGGTCCCTGAAGAAGTTGAGACCATACTTGTTTGGTACTCACTTCCTAGTTCAAACTGATCACAGACCTCTCAGATGGCTAATGCAAATGAAAGGGGAAAATCCTAAACTGTTGAGGTGGTCCATCTCCCTACAGGGAATGGACTTTGAAGTGGAACACAGACCTGGGACTGCCCATGCCAATGCAGATGGACTTTCCAGGTTCTTCCACTTAGACAATGAAGACTCTCTAGGGAAAGGTTAGTCTCATCATCTTTCGTTTGGAGCGGGGGGGTTGTGTGAGAAAGTGCCCTCTTTCTGCATGGTATGCCCCCACTTTTTGCTGAATTGCTGATGTTCTTTGACTGAGTGTGCCCTGGGCTCCTGCTAATCAGGTGCCCAGGGCCTATGTTCCTTCCCTAAAACTGCATTGAAGCCTAAACCCAATTGGCATCTCTGGCCACATGTCAGCCCCTGGTAAATGGTACCACAGGTACCCAGGGCACTGTGACCAGAGAAGGCCTCTAAGGGCTGCAGCACTTATTGTGCCACCCTTAGAGGCCCTGTACCCTGACACTCACACACTGCCTTTGCAGGCTGCGTGTCTTGGTGCAGAACAAAGTGAAGAGTCGACATGGCACACATCCCTGTGTGCCATGCCCACAAACCACTGCCCTGGCATACATCAGTCACCCCTTTAGCTGGTTGCCCTATGCCAGTAGTGAGGGTACAGGTGCATGAGGCCTGTACCCCTACAGTGCCCAAGTCCATTCCTGGGCACTGTAAGTGCAGTGCTGCCATTAAGAGTATATGGTGCTGGGAGTTTGTCATTACGAACTTCATAGCACCATGATGGCTACACTGAAGACTGGGAAGTTTGGTATCAAACGTCTCAGCACATGAAACCCACACTGATGCCAGTGCGGGATTTAATGTAAAATGCACCACAGAGGGCATCTTAGAGATGCCCCCTGAAACTCGACCAATTTCTAGTGACCTGACTGAGTGGCTGCTTAGGCTGCCACCACCAGACATGTTTCTGGACCCCTGGGTCGAGAGCCTGCTGCTCTTGGGGTCCTGAAACAATGCACATCCTGGGATGAGGTGCCAAGCCTCCTCCCCCAGGATGGGCAGGGTTCACGAAGGAGAAGCTTCAAAGGCATGCCGCCTTTGTGAGCCTCTCCAGACCATTTGTTGCTTTCAGCAACTGGTCCCCACTGGTTCTACCCCCCACTTTGGGCGGGAGAACCGGCGGGAAAAACAAGTGAGGAAGGGAGGTGTGCCCACCTCTGCCAATTCCACCCCTCAGGTGGGGGAGGCGAGGTGAAGCACAACCTCGAGTCCCCGCCATCTTGAGGATGGGGGGACCAAGCCAACCAGGGACAGGCTCCTGCCCCCTCCCACTGGAGAGTGGCAGAATAGGGGTGTACCCACCCCAGGGAAGGGACCCATTGGTCCCTGCCCTTTACCTACCTGTAACGCCCCTAAATCTACTATTTAGGGGGCACCCTGAACCTTACTTCCTCAGATCCAGCAACAACAAGAAAAGAAGATAAGAAGAAGGACCGAAGAGCCGTGCAGAGCTAACAAGAGGACGACGCCCACTGACTTGGCCCCAGCCCTACAGGCCTGTCTCCCCTCGAACCTGCTCCTGCGAAATCCCGGTGTGTCCTGCAGCCAGCAACCTCAAAAACCCCGGAGGACCTGCCTGCCTTCACTTCAAAGACTGAATCTCCCGTGAACACCGGATTTGTTCAAACTGCAGCTTCTGGCTCCGGCCGGACACCGCGAATCCAGCCCACTCTGCATCCGCCGAACCCGGCCCGAGCTCAAATGGAAAAACACCACGAGGAGGTCACCCCGGCAATCCTGACCCGAGATCCGGCGACTCCTGACCTGCCTCAAGCCTCCAATCGACGCCTGCAGCCTCAATCCAGAGGATCCCCTCTACCGCGACCAGAGAGGGTAAGACTTTCCGACGTTCCAAGGCACCCCTGCACCCGACACCCCACGGCCTTGTGTGCCCAAACCAGCGGTGCGTAACCAACCCAAGACATCCCAACTTACCCCTCGAAGTAGTGGTCGCACCCAGAAGATCCTCTTCCCCGAGCCTGCAGTGTTACTTCTAACCGGAGGTGCTCCATTGAAAACAACAGGGCACCCGACCTCAAAACAGCACCCTGCACCCTGCCGCCCTAGTGCCGCTGAGGGTGCACATTTGGTGCTAATTTGGTTTCCAATTTGCCCTGACCTAAACCCTAGGAGCTTTGCTCCCACAACCCAGTGGCCTGCCTGCCAGCAGCCACCAACCGGAGACCCCCTATCCTCCATAGGATAACATTGGGCCTCAACACTCTGCACCCGGCCGCCCTAGTGCCGCTGAGGGTGAAACAAAAGTGCATCACTGACCCTGGGGGACCCCTGAGTCTAACCCCAGAACCTTAACTCCCACAGTCGTTTACTTACCTGCAAACCGATAACCTGTTTTTCTTCCATAGGATAACATTGACCATTTTTCTTCCAAAAAACGACTGTGTAGAGTTTTGAAACTAAAGATATTCTTTAAAAATCGTACAAATAACCAAAATATGTTTTCTCACCTGTTTGCAGGAAATGTCCCAGTGCTGAATCCAGGCATCCAGCACTGAGTTAGAAAAAGTAACGTAAAAGTAACTTACCTGCAATTTACTGACAAAGCCTGTTCATTTCAATGTACTGCTCCAAAACGTTTCTAAGTGTGGAGTTTTGAAATCTGAAAATATTTTTTAAAAATCGCACGAATAACAAAAACGCATTTACTCACCTGTTTTCAGGAAATGTCCCAGTGCTGAATCCAGGCATCCAGCACTCAGTTAGAAAAAGTAACGTAAAAGTAACTTACCTGCAATTTACTGAAAAAGCCTATTCATTCCAATGTACTGTATTTGCTAAGTGTTGCATACTACTGCTCCCCTGTAAATCAAACAAAGTACAATTTCCATTGCATTTTCAAACTGTTCGACATTCAGTAACTTGTTACTGTAAAGTATTTTTGTGCTTACCTGTGCCAGGCTTGCTTGGTTGTAAAATAAAACAACAATATATTTTTATACAAAAACAATTGGCCTAGAGTTCAGTTCTTGAGTGTGTGAATTCATTTGCTGACTGAGTGTGTACATCAAATGCTTAACACTGTCCTCTGATACTGCCTTACTGCTCGACCAAGCTACCACAAGTAGAGAGTAAGGTTCTATCTAACTTTAACCTCTGCCTACCTTTGGAGTCACCTGGACCCTATACACACTATACCTCATTTTGGTGTAGTATATATAGAGCCAGTTTCTTACACTGGGTACCAGGTTCGAGTCTGGCGGTAGGCTCCGGGCAAATCACTTAATCTCCCCGTGCCTCAAAAAAGGCGTGTGTCCGTCTGTAAGGCAATCAGTGCTCCTGTAAAGCACTTTGATTCCTGCGGGTCTATTTCGCGCTAAACAAAACTGCCCAAAAAAATAATAAATAAAAAGATGCTAACAGTGATTCCACAACTCCCAGAATGCAACACTGCTGGTGGCTATTAACCAGACAAACCTGTCAGCAAACTGGGACATGTCAAAGCATATATATGACTCTCACCCCCAAAGCTGCTCTTATCAACTGCGAGACATCCATCTACATATCATTTTGGGGAGAGGAGTTGGCCTAACGGCTAGGGCGGTCGACCTCGAATCTGGGGAAGTGGGTTCGAGTCTCGGCAATGACGCTGAACATCCTGTGATTCTGGGCAAATCACTTAATCTCTCGTGCCTAACAAAAAATGAATGTGTCCTCATGTAACGCAACTGGTGCTATGTAAAGCGCTCTGATACCTGATACCTTCGGGTCAAGTTCGCGCTATAAAAAAAATCTACCTTGTGTGTTTTTCTGGTTAAATTCTAGTATTTTTTGATGTAATATCTGCTGTTCGAATTCAAGAGTACTCAGAAAACTTGACTGTCCTAAAATACGGGATGGAGTGCTAGAACCAGGAAGCCAAGAAATTACCCGGATTAAACGAGCTTCCCGTGACTGACATGGGAGAGACATTTCTGTATACTGCCTGCTGCATACGTCCTTATGTACAGGATGGTGTCTGGCCCCATGTGATGAGCAGTGTCTCAAGTTTACTAAACTCCTGGGGGAGTGTCACATCCCGACCGTGCTTTTTCTATGCATTCTAGGAGTCGTAGTCCTATTATAAAATCAGCAATACAAGTACCAGAATGCAAAGAGGAAACTTGGACTGGATGGGCATGACTTGAAAAACGTGAACCTCGTACATGTGCTTAATTTTTTATGGCGCTTGTGTACCTTCAGGCTGCCTCTTCATACATTAAGTAAAACAAACAAAAAATAAAACGGCACATCGTATGTTTTTTTTACCAGCAGGTAGAATTTTATTTTGAGGAGTGTGATAGGCTCCACTCATCTCAGAGTTCAGGCTCACCTGATCCTGGCCCACCCTGAAGCCACACGCCTTTGTCTGTAGACTTGAAGTGACAGCAGGACACACAGAGTTCATTATGTTACACATGTGCCAGCAAGTTAGCAAAAGTCCAGTCCCCTGTTGTTATATATCTAGGCTCTTAAGGGTGCTATGCTCAACTCAACCAGTGCCCAATATTTTATGGGCGTTTCCCCTAGCTTTGGGGGGGCAGGGAACCCTCTTTCCTCCTCATTGACTCCTTTCCACATTTTCCTTCCTCTCCCAGTCAGGATACGGAGGTTACTTCTTACCGCCTGTAGTATTCCTGAATTATCAGCATGGCATGGAGATACCTTTAGATCACCCCAATGGGGGCAGAGGGTGGGTTGGAGCATGGCATGGAGATACCTTTAGAGAACACCAATGGCGACAGGGGTGGGCTGTTCACAGCACTGTATTTCGTTGTGTAGGGGGGGTTGCAGCATGGCATGGAGATACCTTTAGAGGGCACCAATGGGGCCAGGGGTGGGTTGGGCCATGGCATGGAGATACCTTTAGAGAACCACAATGGGGGCAGAGGGTGGGTTGTCCACAGCACTGTATTTCGTGGAGTAGGACGCACGTTCTAACGGTGACTGGTGTGTAACACAAGCATTGCACGGGAAGGAGTCCCATCAGTGCGGTGTGTTCTTCTGCCCTTATTGCAGGACGGGCAGTGCAGGCCCCTCGCCCCGTTACCTGCTGAGGGCCTTCATGATGTTCCGCCTCAGCACCTCCTCCTTGTAGTTGAGCAGCTTTAGCTTGTCCAGCAGATCCTCCATTAGTACAAACATGTGGTAGGCGGCCCCGGGCCGCGCTCTTCCTCCTCCACCCATCGGCCCTCGTCCCCCATGGTGCCTGCTGCCCCGGCAGGGCTCCGTTACCACCCACACCAGCCCCAAGCAACGGAGGCGGGTCACATGACTGCAAGCTGAGCCCTGCGCATGCGTTCACTCTCAGCGTTAGCCCTTTCCAGGTTTCCACCGTTTCTTCCAATCAGTAGCACCCCCGGCGTGAAGTGAGGGAGGGGTGCAGGCTCTGATTGGCCCAAGTTAATCCCTCTGACTGCCACTGGCTAAAGCTCGAGCAGGCAGCAGGCAGCAGCCTGAGAATCGCACTGTGATTGGTTGGAATGGTAGAAGCTGTAATAGCTGTCCCTCAGCTGCAAATAAATCAGTGAGCCTGGCGCCTGTTAAAACAAGGACTGGCAGAGCCAATAGGTTTTGGCTTGCAAAAACTATTAGCTTACTCTATTATCTAGGTTGGTGGGCGTCACTCAGGAGAGAGGCGGGTAGAAAAGACGAGTGCCAGAGACTGAGAGGGGAGAAAGACAAGCATTTACAATGCAATAGGACTCGCATTTACGCAAGACCTATTGCATTGCAAACGAGAGTGCGGACAGGCACGAACGGGGAGGAGGGGACGGCGGGCGAGCGAGAAGGCACGAACGGGGGGTGGGGGAGAGGGGCGGGCGAGAAGGCATCGGATTGCGGGAGGGGGGGCACGGGAAGAAAGTAGTCTGTGGAGTAAAGTGGCCAGTAGCCTTGGAAGGACACAAATGACGACATAGTCGTCATAAGGAGGGACTAACAAGCCTACAACCAATCAGAAGGCAGCATTTAAGACACAAGCCAATGAAAATGATGGGCGGAGAGTGGGCGGAGCTTCCACGAAGCTTCCATGCTATACTGAATACTGCATGCCTCGCAAAGCGAGCAGCGAATGCGAGCTGCAACGCTAGGCGAGACCTAAAAGAGCTCTATTCATGAACTGACTCATTTATTTACTGTAGAAATATAGGCACATTTCAAAATGCATTGTCACAATATGTTCTAATGTTTCCTGTTTAAATAATAACTTTCTCTTCCAGCTAATGTAATGTGTTTAGTTAGAATAACACATTTCCTTATCAGAAGGTTAGGAAATTTGAGCATATTAAATAAGGTTAAAAATGTGCCGTGAGAATAAAGTGATGGCCAGCGCCTGATGAATGACGTGTGGACGGGAGGAAAAGGAAAGATGTGCCTATTGGAGAATGCTGGATTTCCATTGGAGACGAAGAAACATGCCATACTTTCTGCAACATTTTTAGATTTATAAACGTGTTCCTAAATTAGGAGTTTCAGAACCAGAGGGGAGAAGACTGCCTTAGATGAGAACAGATCTAGACAGAGGGGCAGAGTGGCGAGAGCGAACAAACAGATGCGGAGGAGGAGAGGGCAGACTTTGATTCAGAGCAGACAGAACAGAAGGAGCTGGAGAGATTCGTGTACAGGAGAGCAGATGACAGGAAGGATTTAGTACATAGGAGAGGGAGAAGCAGTTCAGTTGAGCCACAGGCTGTGTTCCATTTGACTTTTATTAAAACCCAAGCGTTATGCTTTGACCAATTGGCTTTACCAAGGCTTATTTGCTCTATGCTTTATTTTCTCTGTATTGGGAAACTCTGCAATTATTAATTATTGATTTATTAGCTTCATGCTAATCTCACTCTTGCCTTTATTTTTGAACTCTTCATGAGTTCAGACTGACATAATTTGTGCCCCAAACTCTTAGAATAGGGATTTGTTCCTTAATGTTACATGCTGTTTGTTTATTATAATATAATCTACACTAATTATATTTTTCTATTATCAATTCTGACCCCTAATTGATATTTGACTAATGAATAAAGACTCAGAGAAACATCTATCTTTAATTCTAAAATAAAACCCTTTAAACTATTCACAACCTCTCATCATTGACTCAGTATAAAGTACTTTATAGTTGATGATGCATAAACTGTGTGTTCTATTTTAGTTATTGCTCCTTCAGAAAATGGCAGCAAATGTCCATTGGCCTGGAGGGAAGCTATTAGGATTTCCAAAGGACAAAATATGTAAGCTGGGGTGTTTAGTCTTAAATGCTCATTTGGTCAAATCCTCTTAGACCTTTCCTGCAGATTCATAACAAGTAACTGAAACAAGGCTCATTACAGTTTCAACCCACATATCAGTATGTCTTCTTCCCATAACAGTTGCCATTGAACATTACAGATATCTAATAAAGAATCAGAATGTTCAACTTGCTCATAGAATGTGCCTGTGAATGTGGGAGACATGCAGCTAGAGAAAACAGCTTTAGAATCATTCACTTTCCTGTGCAGAAGACCGAATATGCACATGAAAAATGTTTCTTATCCTAGCTGCTACAAGTTCCTGGAATAAACAAGTCCTGAGAAATCTCATTTACATTTTATTAGAAAGTAGATTTCTTTTAGTCTGTCTAAATTGTGTAGCCCATGACAGTTTTGACCGTGCTTTCAAATAGGGGCCTCAATTTTGTGTCTGATTTACACAATACTTATTTTCAAATATGTTTTATTTATTAAACCTTGAATGCAGTTGTTTAAAAAATATATAAAGCAATATGTTTATAGATAGTTAATATATAGTTTTAAATGTGTCATATCATTTACTTATATTTACCTCCCAATAAAAAATGTATTGATGCTAGTGCACATTCATGCAGCCAGATGCAACTACTGGTAAGAGGAAGTGGGAAAAACTAAAAGAAATAAATGTCCACACAGCAACTGATTTGGATGGTCTCACTACCAATTGTAGTGCAAATCTATTCATTTTAATACCTTCCTGCACCTCTAAAAATTAACACCTAGACATCTAAACAGAAGATTAAAAAATATTTGATGTCTACCAAAGTCTAACTGATTTAAAATTGAGGAGCTATTCAGCGACAGACAGGATGGGTAGACAAGTAAACAGTGTGAAGAAGGGCTCTCTGTCATTAACTACTTGTGGCCTCTTTGTAGAAGAAAAAACCTTTCTAGGGGTTCACTGATGCACCTGGTCCTTAAACCAACAAAGAAGAGATTGGCACGGAAGCTGGAATATCAAAATAACAACTTTATTAACCTCACATGAGGGAAACTGTGTCAATACAGTACCCGCAGGCCACTGTATGAGACAGTCTAAGGAATACAAAGATCCTGGGCCTTTTATGCCCAGTTTACCACTGAGTTAGCATGTAGGCTCAAAAAGAGGCGATACAAGTGTGCACATGAATAGCTAGTTACATATAAGGATACATAAGAATTGCTTATTCAACAGAGTGGGAGGGCTTATAATATAGCTAATATCTGAAAGAGACACGTTAGTGACAGATTCCTTACCTTAGAATATCCCCAGGCGTCAGGCTGGATCCGGAAAGTTTTTGCGTAGCAGTACCCTTGCGCGTCGGTAGGCGGCGTCGTGCGGCTCCGCGTCCGTCGTCGGCGTCGTGATCGCCAGGATGACGTCGCGGGCAGTACTTAGACGCCGCCCCTGCGCGCTGACGTCAGTTCTTCTTTTTCCGCGCCAGTAAGCGCAGATCCGGGAAGAGCAGTGCCCTAGTCAATTTTTTACTAACTTTTTTGTGAATTTTTTCACTGTTTCTTTTTCGAGTCTTCACGACTCCTAGGTGTCGTAGGGATGCCCGGCTTCAACCCATGCGGCGCCTGTGGTCGCATGATGTCGATCACGGACCCGCATCTCGAGTGTCTCTTCTGTCTTGGCCGAGACCACGACACGAAGTCGTGCCCTGACTGCCGGAAACTTCATCCGAAGGCTTTGCGAGAGCGGTCTCGAAAGCTACTCGAGGTCCGGCAGTCGGCTCCACGCCGCACCAAGCCCCGGTCCCGGGAGAGGTCGAGGGGCCGGTCGCAGAGTCCCCGCCGGTCGTCGGAGTCCAAGTCTTCGCGCTCTTCGGGTAAGTCGAAGCACAAAAAGTCTAAGAAGCATCATCGCTCTAAGACTTCGCCTCGCCGGTCTCGCGACTCGGCTGAGGCCCCAGTCGGCACCGTCCCGCGGCCCCGGACATGCCTGTAGAGCCGCCCCCGCATTACCCGTCCTTTCCAGGTTCGGGGGTGACTCCGGCCGAAATACAGGAATTCCTGTCGGCCATGGCCCGCCTCTTCGGGCCTTCAGGTCCCTCCGGTGCGCCTTCGGGCCCCGCGGGCCCTGAAGGGGTTGCCCCGGCGCCGCCGTCTACTCCGGTCCCGGCGTCGCCTGTCCCACCAGCCTTCATCCCAGCCTCGGCTCCGGCCCCGGCCTCGATCCCGGCTCTGGTGGTACCGCAACCCCCATCGACGCCGGTTGACCTAACCACGCCTCCGCCGATGTCCCCGGTGCCGTTCCTGACGCCGTCCGGGGCTCCGGACGGTGTCGGTCCCCGGCTCCGGACATGGAGCCGGACCGACGTCGCTCGACGCCGGCTCCGGCGCCGATGAGACTTTGGGTCCCAAATGTCCCTCCTCCTCCATATTTTGAACAAGAGGAGGACCAGGAGAGCTGGGAGGGGTCTGAGGACCCTCTCACACAACAGTGTGAGTATGATCCGGACTGGGCTGAGGAACTTGGGGATGCCAGTGGTCTAGACACCTCCCTGACACTGGCATGCTGTCTCCTCCCGTGGCTACGGAGGAGGGAGCTAATTTTGCAACGGTGTTGCGTAGAGCAGCTGGAGCCTTACATCTCCAATTGCCTACTGTGGCCGTCAGGACTAACCTCCTGACAGAAGTGCTTCAGCCGGCGGCTTCCTCCTCGGAGACTGTGCTGCCGTTTAATGATGCACTCACTGACGTTCTTTGGGTGCCTGGTCCAAACCCACCACAGGGGCTCCTGTGGATAGGAACGTGGCCCGACGCCATCGCCCTGCTCCGGGCGACCCCTTGTTTCTCTCCCAACATCCCACCCCCGAGAGCTTGGTTGTCCAAGCCTCTGCCTCCCAAACCGCCTTCCTACCGCCCCTCCGGATAGGGAATCCAAACACCTGGACCAATTTGGGAAGAAGGCTTTTCTTCCTCCAGTGCTGGCTTGCGGTCCGTCAACACCGCTTGCCTTTTGGGCCGATATACCCACTCCCTGTGGGATTCGGTGGCGGCTGTTTTGCCGCAGTGTTCTGAGGAGGTCCAGACACTGCTTACCCGCGCCATTGCGGAAGGGCGAGATGCGGCTAAATACACCATACATTGTGGCCTTGATACCGCCGACTCGCTGGGCAGATCGCTTGCGACAACGGTGGCGCTACGTCGCCACGCCTGGCTGAGAACAACTGGTTTCTCGAGTGATGTCCAGAATACACTCATGGACATGCCCTTTGATGGAGTCGGTCTTTTTGGTTCAAAGGCAGACGATGCGCTGGAGCGTTTTAAGGACTCACGGGCTACTGCCAAGTCCCTGGGCCTTTCTGTTGTACGCCCTCCGCTCACCTGCTTTTCGCCCCTTTCGTGGGCACGGAAGGGGCGCCCAGTCACGTCAGCTGCCCAGCCACCGGCCCGCGCAGCAAGCGTCTTCGCGTGGCCGAGGACGTGGATACCGCCGTGGCGGTTCGGGCAACCAGCGTGCGGGTCAGGCCACCACCTCCAACCCGTCCGCGGCCTCCAAGCCCTCCTAGTCCCTCCTTTCCGGTGCACAGCACGCCAGAAGGGGGCAGGGTCCACCATCACCTTCACCACTGGCGTCCCATCACCTCAGACAGGTGGGTCTTGGACATTGTCCGAAGGGGCTACTCCCTCCCCTTCGAGACCACGCCCCCAGGCATGCCACCTCAATTCCACCGCATGTCAGGGGATCACTTGGTACTTCTGCAGAAGGAAGTCACGGCCCTCTTGGCCAAGAGGGCCATCGAGCATGTTCTGACCCCAGAAGTAGGACGTGGTTGCTACTCCCACTACTTCCTGGTGCCCAAAAGGACAAGGAGGACATGCGTCCTATCTTGGACCTCCGGAACGTCAATCGCTTCCTCCGGAAGGAGAAGTTCAAGATGCTCACCCTAGCTCAGGTCTTGACTGCCCTCGACCCTGGAGACTGGTTGGTAGCGTTGGACTTGCAGGACGCTTATTTTCACATCCCCGTCCTGCCGGCCCACCGGCGTTACCTGCGGTTCACGGTAGGCCTCGAGCATTTTCAGTTCACCGTGCTCCCCTTTGGCCTTACAAGTGCCCCTCGGGTGTTCACGAAAGTGATGGCGGTGGTCGCAGCTCATCTGCGCCAGGTAGGGGTTCCAGTCTTCCCCTACCTCGACGACTGGCTGCTGAAGGCGGGCTCGTCCCAGGCAGTCGTCTCCCACCTCCAGACTACGGCCGAACTCCTGCACTCACTGGGGTTCTCCATCAATGTGCCGAAGTCGCATCTGATTCCTTCTCCACAGCTCCTTTTCATCGGAGCAGTTCTGGACACGACGCAGTTTCGGGCCTATCCTCCCGAACGGCGAGTCTGGGATATTCAGGCTATGATTCCCATCTTTCAGCCTTTATCCTGGGTTTCGGTACGGATGACCCTGAGGCTGCTGGGCCTCATGGCCTCCTGCATCCTGCTGGTCAATCATGCCAGATGGCATATGCGGGCTCTGCAGTGGGACCTGAAGTTCCAGTGGGCGCAGCAACAGGGCAACCTGTCCGATCACGTCCAGATCTCGGAGGGGACTGCAAAACAGTTGCAGTGGTGGCTCTCGAACCGGCAATGGGTCATGGGCAGATCCCTCTCCCTTCCCCAGCCAGAGCACACAGTTGTGACGGACGCGTCCCTTCTGGGATGGGGCGGTCACATGGGAGAGGCGGAGATCAGAGGCCTCTGGTCTCCCGGCGGAGTCCCGGCTCCATATCAACCTTCTGGAGCTCCGGGCGATCCGACTTGCACTCAAGGCATTCCTTCCCTCTGTCAAAGGGAAGGTAGTGCAGGTGTTCACAGACAACACCACCGCCATGTGGTATTGCAACAAACAAGGCAGGGTGGGGTCGTGGACCCTTTGTCAGGAGGCTCTGCGCCTCTGGACATGGCTGGAACATCAGGGCATGTTCCTGATGGTTCAACACTTGGCAGGTTCCCTGAACGCCAGGGCGGACGAACTCAGCCGCAGGTGCATGATGGATCACGAATGGCGTCTTCACTCGGAAGTGGCGCAAGGACTCTTTCTACAGTGGGGAGATCCTTGGTTAGATCTATTCGCCACCGAAGAGAACGCACAATGTCATCAGTTCTGCGCGTTGGAATTTCCAAGGCGGCACTCGCTCGGCGACGCTTTTCGTCGCGAGTGGAGTTGGGGTCTGTTGTACGCCTTTCCGCCTATACCACTTCTACCCAGAGTGTTGAAGAAGATTCGGCACGACCGGGCCCAAGTCATTCTTGTGGCTCCGGACTGGGCTTGAAGAGTTTGGTATCCCGAGCTACTCAGTATGAGCGTAGATCCCCCGATCCGTCTGCCTCTTCGGGAGGATCTTCTGTCGCAGCAGCAGGGGACGGTCCTCCACCCGAACCTGTCCAGCCTCCACCTGCTTCCGTGGAGATTGAGCGGCGGCAGTTGATTCCTTTCGACTTGCCTCCCGAAGTTTGTGATGTGATTCTGTCAGCCAGGCGTCCCTCCACTAAGGTGGTATACGCCTGCAGGTGGAACAAGTTTGTGGCATGGTGCACAGCAAAGGCTGTGAATCCCCTTTCTGCCCCTCTTTCTGAGGTTCTTCTGTTCCTTCTTTCCTTGGCCCAACAGGGTTCTGCCCTGGGTACCATCAAGGGCTATCTTTGTGCCATCTCAGCCTTCCTCCGGCTTCCTGATCAGCCCTCCCTTTTCAAGTCCCCTGTTGTTAACAGGTTTCTAAAAGGCATTACACACCTCTTCCCTCCTGTTCCGTTTGTAATGCCTCAGTGGGACTTGAACTTGGTTCTTACCTTTCTTATGTGCGCTCCCTTTGAGCCTCTACATAACTGTCCTCTTCGTCTTCTCACTCTGAAGACAGCCTTTCTGGTGGCCATCACCTCCGCTCGGCGGGTGAGTGAGCTCCAGGCTCTTTCATGCAAACCTCCCTTTCTGTCTGTCCATCCAGACAAGGTTGTTCTTAGGGACGTGTCCGTCCTTCTTGCCAAAGGTGGTTACTGCCTTCCACATTGGGCAGACCATCACTTTGCCCACCTTCTTTCCGCCTCCGCATCCTTCCAGAGAGGAAGAGATGCTCCACCGTCTGGACCCAAAACGTGCGCTTTCTTTTTATATCAACCGCACACAACACTTCCGGGTGGATGACCAGCTCTTTGTTGGCTACGTGGGCGCCAAAAAGGTTGGGCGGTGCACAAGAGAACCATCTCCCGCTGGGTAACCTTGTGTATCAAAGCCTGCTATTCTTTGGCTAGAAGGAGCCTCCTGTTGGGCTGCGTGCCCATTCCACCAGGGCAACGGCTGCTACCACGGCTTTAGGCCGCGGTGTTCCGCTGCAGGATATCTGTCAGGCAGCTACGTGGGCCTCGCTGCACACATTTACAAAGCATTACTGCCTTGACAGTCAGGTCCGGAGGGACGGCTTCTTTGGCCGTTCTGTCCTCCGGGACTTCCTTGTCTGATCTTTGTTCGCAGACCCACCACCGGGGTTGGTATTGCTGGGGTAACTATTCTAAGGTAAGGAATCTGTCACTAACGTGTCTCTTTCAGATGCACAAGTTACTAACTTGTGTAACGATATATCTGTAAGAGACAGTAGTTAGTGACAGATTCCTTACCGCCCCACCCATCCTCCCCGTTCTGCGAACTGATTTCTAGGGTTAAGGACATCCCTTTCAGGGCCCTAGTATTTTTCAGACACCTATGTCAGCTTCTTGCATGGCTCTGCGTTCCTGGCGCGGAAAGTCGTGTACAGAACTGGACGTCAGCGCGCAGGGGCGGCGTCTAAGTACTGCCCGCGACGTCATCCCGGCGATCATGACGCCGACGACGGACGCGGAGCCGCACGACGCCGCCTACCGACGCGCAAGGGTACTGGTACGCAAAAACTTTCCGGATCCAGCCTGACGCCTGGGGATATTCTAAGGTAAGGAATCTGTCACTAACTACTGTCTCTTACAGATATATCGTTACACAAGTTAGTAACTTGTGCATTAGTTAAAATAGCCTGACAGTTACTCTAAGAGCAGGTGCATTCTACCAGCGAGACCTTTCTGAGCATGTGCAGTGCTCTGGCTCAGTACTGAAGGAGTTAACTATAGTTCCTGACTCAAGTGAAATACAAGAGCAGGCAACAGTGAAGAGGGAGAAAGCACATGGCGAGCACATGGCTAACTAAAATGGCTGCCAGAAACAAAATGGCTTCAGCTGATGCTAACAGCCATTTCAGCTAGTTTTCCACAGATGGCCGTTTTAGCATTTGCTGAAGACATCCGCTATTATCTAGAAGCATGAAAGTTATCCTGCACATTTATCCTCATAAATCCATTCATATCCTGATCTATTACTAGGTGGGCATTTACATTTTTAACATTGCTTAACTGATGAGATACAAATAGAAATACATGGGGAACAGAGCATTGGGTCATAATGAATACACAGATAGCAGGAGAAAATAATGGCTATTATTATAAACAGAACTATCAATTTTTCCAACCCCAAGCAAAAAGTAAATCCCAAAACCATCCAGTCCAATTCTATGTTTCAGGGCTCCTATCTATTTCAGTGACCATCTATTTCAGCTTCAGAATAGCCAACAGCACATATCTAATATAATATCTTAAATAAATTTTTTTTTTTTTTAATAGACCTTTCCAGTGTTCTTTTCATGAGGGCTAGAGTACCAATTGATATGCTCAGGAGGAGGGCAGAGTAATATTTGTCGACTGTTCAAAAAACGTTTCTCTTGCAGAATAAACATTGCTAATGCAAATATTAAAGCAAATACAAGGATCATTACAAAAACAATTTTCGCTCCAGGGGACCAGGAAGACCAAACGGGGCCATAGGAATTAGGATGAGGAGCCGCAAAGGGCTGCTCCTCCTCAAAAATGGGACGAACAAAGGGATACATTGCTAAAAGTACTTAAAAGAATAGAAGCCGCTGTACAACCAGCCAGAGGGAGTCTTCTCCCTGTGTCCGTCTGAGCCTCACAGGCAGGCTCCTATCAAAGTTCTTTTCCAACGGTGGAGCTGCACAACTTGCAACTCAAGAAAACAATCACGGCCCAGTTTTAAGGGAAAAAGTTTCTTCTTTCAGGATAGGGCAAGCAATCACCCTCCGGGGCAAATGCCCTCAACGATCCTGTCCAGTGTCTCAGGCAGTGCACCAGTATTCTTCACTTTAATCTAACAGGCACCAAAGGCACAGCACCTGTACCCTGAACTCAAGTCCTTCCCTAACTCCTGTGTTGCTCCGCTGGCGCACTGCTCTTTTGTCGGGGCCAAAGATTGTACCCAGTATGCCCAGGCACCTCCTGATCAACAAACAAAGGTGCAGACTTGCATTCACTTGGGGACCAGGATTCAAAGGCCTGAAGCAACCCTTGTTTCAAAGGGGGTCACCTCAAGCAAAAGCCTCCTTGCCGTCCTTGTCGGTCTGTGACTCTCTCAGCTGGGCATCAAAAACTGGATCCACGACTTCTCCATTCTGATTTGTGACCCTGTCTTTCGCCCAAGACAGTGGCAGGGATACACACTTCACGTCCCAGTGCTTCCGGCCTTCTACCTTCACTGAGGTCCTAGTTGCCAGCAATGCCTGTGCTGGTTCCCTTCACCTTGGCTTCAAGCTGGACTGGCGCTAACTCCCCAGGCTGAATGTGATGTCTGGGCCCCTCTGGCAATGGTTGTAGGGCAGCAGATATCTATTGATGGACAGAACAAAAAATCTTTAGACAAGGCATACAGATAATCTATCAAGCAGAGAGGATAGTCCATTTCCAAATACCTTCTCCTTTTTAGCTTGGGGCGCCCCATACATTAGCGAGGCACCCAAGAACCACTTCATCTATCTGAGAGTAAAAAAAAAAACAACCCTGGACCTATTAGTGAGTATAAAAGGAACTTTTTTGGTGAACTGACAAGAGTAAAACGTTACTCTATGTGAAGCAGCCAAGGAAGTCTATGTTTATTTACTAAATTCTGAGGGAAAAAGAAAAACAATACGGACATACTCTAAATCCTTACATTTGTGTATTCCTATATTATTCACCTGAAGAACCTCAAGAAATGGAATTTGTGCTTCCTGTCTTAACAAGCTTGTGTTTCATAAGTCATAACCTTTCACTACCTGTACAGGATTGCAGACACTTCTAAAATGATTTTTCTTACATAAAAACACCTACATTTTATGCTTAGGACCATGCTCTCATGTTATAGGCGCGGCGGGAAAATCTAAAACTGCTAATTTAACAGGGATCCTGTCAGCTCAATTACAGACTAATAAGAGACTAATAATGCCTTTGCAAATCTGTATGTAGCATAAAAAATAACTAACAATAATGGTGTTATCACCTGAGAATTTTAAAACAAAAACTACCCACATATAGTTCCCCTTTAAAGATCAAATAATCGAACATCCATCTAGACTACTCATCCTTTCATAATTTCATCAGACAGGATGGGCGTATTTTTTATTCATTTTATTAATCTTAACAATTTTAAAACAGTATTAATGAATAGTCAATTAAACATCTCATGGCCGTTCCTAGACAACTTAGACAGGCTCAAGAGAGAGTGAGAAAAGAGAGAGAGAGAGAGCATATAAATCAAGAAAAATGACAATGTATTACTTAATTGTAGTTACTCTTAATTTGCCCAGGAGCTAATCTCTCTAATCTCTTCCCCTCATTCGACAGCAGGTAGCCTGAAACAGGTGACCTTCTGTCAACACTATCTACCCCTATGTTTGGCAGCTGGGCACAAACAAACTTATAGGAGGTAAATAGCACATTAGAGCTAGCTAGAAAACATTAATAACCAACTACCAATTCCTTTAGCAATTGTACTAGTGTAACATGAGGGCGCATGAATGCAAACTGAATTTCATAGCCTTTTAATCTGGCCCTAGCTCCAGGAAGGCTTAATCAAGGCCATAACTTTAGTGAAACAACTAAGTAAATTCTTCTATTTCTTAAATGTGGTTAAATTACTAATGGCGATATTCCTAATATTATTAACAAGAATTGAGAATTCATTTTCACCCTAATTTCCCTAGGCACATTATAGCCTCAGACATCATTAGAGCAAAATTTACATTTACCTGTAGTGTTTTACCCTACAATGTCTGTAACATTACAAGCTTTCATAGTGTAATGTAGAAATCACATACTGTCACAGTGGCTCCCTGCATGGAAATTGTTACATGCAGTAAGGCTGGTCAGTTCTAAATACAGAACTTGGCCTTTGACCCTTAACCTGCTGTCCCCTGTCAGTAAGGCTATTCCATGCGGTCTTTCCAATTCAAAGGAACTCTGGAGAAGCACAGCTGAAAAGCAGTCCTGTTCCGTGCTTGTGAACTAATAATTTTAAAGGTAAGATGCACTGTTTGCTGTCTTATTTTATACTAATTTTCATTCGTGTGCAGTGTGTGATGTGCTTTCTAGCAGTTTAGAGGTCAGCTGCGTGTTCTGCAGTCGCATGTGTGCACCGCTGAAACCTGAGATCAGTTTGAAAACAGCCCTGGGTGCCAGGACTGCTTTTAAAAAGTAAATTGTGCCCAAAATCGACTTTGGTGGTAGGGGCACTTAAAAATGAATAACCTACAATGTTTTAGCATATTAGGGACCCCAGGGTCTCCCTAGATATCCCAGAGGTGGGAGGTCAGAAATGCATAAGGTACACCCTTATAAAATAAGTTTTTATATGCCTGGGTAAAGTGAAATTTCACATTTCACTCCCCACATTGTGGTAAAAGTGCTGCTCAAATTCAACTTTGATGCTAGGAGCTTATATATTTGTCACAGTAGGATTATTTAGATATTATAAAGATCCAAAGAAAAACGATTTTAGTGCAATTATTGTTAATATTTTTTGCACTTTTTTTTTTTTTTTTTCTTCATAATGATCACTAACTCTTTTAATGTTTCCACATATGAAAAGCAACAAGAAAGAAAATCCCTGCTTTTAATCCTTTCTATTTTATCCAAAATAATGAAGCTGTATTTGTAACTTTTAAAATCAGTAGTTTTGTGGCCGAGCATAGCCATGTGTTGTTTACTCAGCTGTGTTCTTACGACCAGCAAGCCTCAACTTCCACGCCTTTTTCAGGAGAAAAACCCTTTGGTGTATTCTAATGTCCTGAAAAAGTTTGATCTCCGTCTGTTTTGACAGACAGCTTCCTTCGGTACAGACAGCTTTGAACAGCTGTTTTAAAAGCTCTTTTTCTAGTGCTGGAAATTTGAGGACGGTGAAGTCTATTTAAAACATAGGCATTCCAAGCCGGCACAATTCTATCGTTTTGTAATGTAAAAAAGAGGCGCTTTTATTTCAGCAGCAGCAACAAATTTACTCAGATGATGTGAATGCCTTTTAATATTAATACCTTAAGGATAATGCTGCAACATTTTATATTCAGTCTTAGTTTGAAAGCACACAAAATCGTTTTTTTTTTCCTTTCTATGAGGCCTATTTTTTTCCTATTGAGTGTTTATTGTAATTTCTCTTGTGGCAATATTCACACATCTATACTTTGTTACTGTTTTACTTCTAATGGTAGCGTGCAGCTATTTAGCATATGTTACATAATTCATTCCTTCAATTCTAAAATGTAATTCTTTCAATGACATTTGCATAACAGAATGACGACAAAAAAACCCAAATTGAGCTAATTCCAGACATTTTCAAGAAGGGGACCCACACACTCAGAGCACACAACACTGCTTGCTAAGGCAAGCCATTCTCACACAAAAAACATAGTCACTAGTTACTGAAAACAAGTACTTTCAAGCATCACCACCGGTGTCAATCCACAACCACATGGACACTCAAAAAAAACAATTAACCCACAAATTAACACTTAGGACAAAAGCAAGAGACAGCTCACAGACTGTACTTAAACCAAACCATTTGTAAATACCAATTGTAAGTCATATTTACAAACGAAAGGACTCTAAAAAAAAAAAAAGTACAGAGATTACTCCAAGACAAATAGACAGCCAAAAGACTGCCATGTTCATAAAGACAGGCTCGCGCCTCAAAACCTTTTCCAATAATACACCAAATTACCAGTTGGGCTGGCAGATCAGGATCCTTCTTTATATATTTATTCCATACTGTACTATACATTATGGAAGAAATACCATTTTTAATATACCTAAACCCATTTAGGTATCCCCTCTTAGGGAGTCAGCTGAGTACTTCCTAAATCCATATTGGTACCTCCAAGACAGCAACACTTTCTACGAAGTGTGCTAGGAGCAGGCATGCAAAAAATATTATAGCATATATAATATTATACTCCAAGTGACACTTAACACAATTTGTGCCGTTCAAGTTTTCAAAGTTAGAGAAAAATCTCCTCATTACCTGCCTTCATTTGCTGCAGCAAACAAACAAACAAACAAGAATCTTGGCCAAGCTAATCCAAACAAAAGTGTTGCTACAGCAACCTTACCAAACCAAAGTCTCCAACTCCACCTTCCAAGTTCTGAGTGACCTAACAGTCATTTTAAAATACTCACACCAAAGAAGATCTCAGTCGGGAGCGGCCCACACCTGGAGGGTCAGATCGGGGAAACGGGAAAATACGTTGGTCTGCAAAGACAAAGGGTCTTCCTCATGCAGGGTACCTCCTCAGTAGATTCCTGTCTCCCGTCAAGACCACTCCCTTGGATAGCCGCTTCTCCGATGAGGTCCACGTCGGGCGCCAATTTGTAGAAGAAAAAACCTTTCTAGGGGTTCACTGATGCACTTTCTAGGGATTCACTGATGCACCTGGTCCTTAAACCAACAAAGAAGAGATTGGCACGGAAGCTGGAATATCAAAATAACAACTTTATTAACCTCACATGAGGGAAACTGTGTCAATACAGTACCCGCAGGCCATTGTATGAGACAGTCTAAGGAATACAAAGATCCTGGGCCTTTTATGCTCAGTTTACCGCTGAGTTAGCATTTAGACTCAAAAAGAGGCGGTACAAGTGTGCACATGAATAGCTAGTTACATATAAGGATACATAAGAATTGCTTACTCAACAGATTGGGAGGGCTTATAATATAGCTAATATTAGTTAAAATAGCCTGACAGTTACTCTAAGAGCAGGTGCATTCTACCAGCTAGACCTTTCTGAGCATGTGCAGTGCTTCTGGCTTAGTATTGAAGGAGTTAACTATAGTTCCTGACTCAAGTGAAATACAAGAGCAGGCAACAGTGAAGAGGGAGAAAGCACATGGCGAGCACATGGCTAACTAAAATGGCTGCCAGAAACAAAATGGCTTCAGCTGATGCTAACAGCCATTTCAGCTAGTTTTCCACATCTTAAAAAATATACTATACCATTGGAGCAGAGCAATGTAGGCTCCACCCTTATACGTCACAGAAATGCAATTATATACTTGCATTTGACATTATATTCACTGTGTGCCTTAACGACATTAATGTGTGTGAAACATTTAAATGCATTAATGAAATGTATTTACTGTTGAGACTAGAAATGTATACATGTGTGCACTAATATTCGGGTGAAACATGTAAGCATGTATTCTTTATTCATGTTTTTACACTTACATTTCAAGTTATATTCGCATATGTAAACATGTACTCTTTTACTCACATTTTACATTTATTCTTCAAATTTGCACATGTGGATGTATAACTATGTATTCAAAGTGCACAATAAATGCTCAGTTAAATTAGCCTTACTACAGTCCTCAATTCAAATGCATTTTGTTTTGCCAGCATATTCTCTTTTTCTTTGCAGGTTTATTTTCATGATTTTTGCTAGTTAGAGAAAGGCTTATTGTTTGTATTAAATTGCTGATATCGATGCCTGGAGGGAAAAACTTGGCAGTGACCATGGAGAATTAATGGTCGAAAGAGGCCGTCCATTCATCATGTACCAGCACGGAGAAATGTTCAAGGTTGAGAACTGCAGTCCCAGTTGGATGCAATGGGAAACCGAAGGGATTTGCAGATGCACACACATAATGATCTGATTGGTCCCAGGTTGTGTGAAAGGATATAAGGATATTTCTGAGTTCTCCTGTTACTTTTAAATTGGTGTTCTCGCAGTTGGAAGAGAGAAAGATTCCCTTTAGACTTTGAGAGGTACAGACCTCTCTGCTTGCCCTATTCTTGCAAGTGTGAAGCCACATGCTAAACACCAATTTCCTTTTTCCAAGACTTCTACTGAAGTCTGATCATGCTGGCACCTTCTATGTTCCGGGATGAGAGACCCTTGATAGATGACCCTATATTTAACTTATATTCTTTATGGAACATCTGTTTACTTTACTCTTTCTTGATTGTTGTGGCTATCACATTTCTGTATGTCATCCTATTGCGGCTCAATTTACTGAGATATTTCAGCTTATCTGCTGTATTGCTGTACTTATTGAATTCATTATTGGTTTGCATATATACTGGATTGATTGGTAATCAAAATAAAACTTGTTAACTATGTTTGGCGATTCCTGGTCCTTATTGTGGGGTCACATTGTCTTCACAAGCTAGAAATGTATTATTGATGTCTTCTCCCTTTTAATGCTTCACATCAACCAACAAAGGTCCATACGACCAATGGGGAAAAATCTTTAACTACTTGACAAAAAGATTATGTTGTAAGGCACAGCGCTCTTTCAGATGGTTGCTTTGTCAAATGGTTGGTTACTAAAAGAAATAAGACCGGGAAATCTCGGTCCCCCTTCTTCACTTGATCAACATGTGAGTGTGCTGATAGGCACCGTGTGAACGCCGTCGTGATACCAATGATGGGTCTTATCTGCACCCCATTTCCATCATACATGTGAATAACACCCATTACGGATAATTGGTTATGGTATTGTCTCAACTACGAAACTACTAATCCTCTGGAAATTTAACTATTAAGGACCTTTTCTTTTGATTGATTGATGTCATATGAATATGAATATTCTGGTCACTTGGAATTAGCCCTGACGAAGTTCCCGCGGCACGGGGAACGAAACGTGTTGGCTGTGTGCCGGTTTTATCTATACAACATTGAATAAAAAGAAGAAGTATTTTGGATTATCTACGTGTTCGTTGTTTTACTTCAGTTGAAGTGCACCTTCCTTTTTTGTTGAACTAAATCAAAGGGTGTTAGAGTATCCCCTGTAGCAATTCTAGACTTGCATAAACCCAGCTCCAGCTCTTAAAAGCCCAAGTCTCGATTTGGAGGATCAGGCCAGTTCAAGCGGTTTGAAAGAGAGTTGTAAAAGCAAAGGAGTGAGTATTAATATGGTCACGCATTGTCATTGTGTACGTCAAGCTTGCAGTATTTTGCAAAGATTGTGCGGTGCGAAGCAATGATGTTTTAGTTGTTGTATAGATGTGAAGGCGCTAAATGCTGAGCAGTTGAAGTTTTTATCAGGCTTGACGTAGCCTGAGTTCCCGGGATAGATTTGTAAGTGTGAATACACTGTGCTGCAATTTGTCTGCTAAATTTTGGTGCTAGTCGTGAAGTATCATCGGCTACCAAATTTAGATAGGGACATGCCCTTTGTGTGAGAGTTAGGTGTGGTTAGTGTAGTGGATCCTGTTTGCGCAAAGGAAATGCTGATCCGGGTGATTCCCTGCTGGTCGAGGTTTCACTCGGGTGTGTGTCTGAGTAGGTTTGGAAGTGTTGCTCTGGACCATTTCTTATGTGATTGAATACTTTGATTTCTTTAGTGGAGAAGACAAAAGTTATTTGTTGAAATCTCCGAGCATTTTGTTTTTTCTTTGTTTAGTGCTGAGAAAGGGTGTGCTTGTTAAAATTGTAAAGGAGGGTGAACCTCTACTAGGAGTGAGAAGTATGTCATAGTGTGCCACACTGAGATTGGATGGTTGGCTTTAGTGCCGCATTGCTATTGGTTGACCAGGCCAGCAGAGTGCTGAGCTGAAATTGGTAGTTAATGCCGAACGATAACTGTGGTTAAAGAAAATATTTCCTGGTTTGAAATGAATATTCTATTTGCGATCGCTGATATTGTTGAAAAAGTTAATGTTTCCGGTCTATCAGAGATTTGATTTGGACAGATGTGAGAGTCCCCGTTTGAGAAGGAGAAGAGGCGCTGCCAGAAACCACGGCATGACCATAAATGTGGGGCTCCAAACGTGCATTTGGCTGAGTCAATGTGATAAGATCACTGAAAAAGAAGGTGCTTTGATGGTTCCCTACAATGGCACATTTAATTTGAGAATTATTGAAAATCTGAGAAGGGTGTTGTATGAGATAAAGCCGCCTCCTAAACCTGCATAGTATGAGGCACTTAATGCATGGGAGTGAGCAGCTTGTGTCAAAGAAAAGGAGAAGTATCAGGGTAGAGCCAGAAAGGCAGTACATAGCTGTGCTGAAGCTAGGTGGGATGCAGAGCAACAGAAATACAGAGCTGACATAATTGAGAGAGCCAGGTTATACCCTGCATTGACGAGTGAGGAACCTCAGAGAGAGAAAAAGAAAAAGGAGGATAAAGTAGAGAGTGCAGAGGGATTAGGCGAAGATAGTGATAGTGATTATAGTGGTGACTTTCTGGATGTGTTATTGTCAACCTGTCCACCTCCTTATAATGTAACCCAACCTGAAGGAATTAGTGATGTTGTTACCGGTGGAAACTCTGAGGTAGCCACCGCCCCAGTGAATACGAGTCAGAACCTTATTGGAGAGAGTTTAGGGATTCGTGCCCCTGTTAACTCTATTGTTTCTAATGCCCCAGATGAAATTCTGTTCCAGTTACAATTGGTTCTGCAGTTCTCTCGTATAAACGTGAGTCAGCAGTAACCACAACACATGCTTTGATGGTTCCTACTGGAGTAAATGTGTCAACTACTGTTCCTGTTGCTCCCGGATGGGGGGCATGGAAAGAACTCCTTTGGTCCTGAATACGGTGACTCACCATATGTTGCTCCTGTACTATGAGCAATAAATCAGACAAGACTCACCCCATAAAAGAACCAGCTCAGAGGTCACAAAATTCTCACATGTCCATTTGGAATTCACCTCGGTGTATTACAAGCAGTAGTCCCCGGGAAGGGATAATGCCCAATACTTCTGGAGTCCAAAATGGTATTAATTCACAAGAGTTAGATGATTTGATTAGGTTTTTCAAAGGGTCCCCAAGAGAATGTGACGATTCAGGAATGAGCAGAGAACTCTAGTCTCCAGGAAGGGAGAATGCAGTGGATGTAGTCAAATAAAAATTTGAATTGGATGAGAGGATCTCAGGAAATCTTGATTTTTCGAGATTAGATACATATCAAGAGAATGAACTTATATACATGTGCAAAGATGTCACTAAGCATAGCATGAAGGACAAGCTCATGATAAGCTGTCTGAATTAGCCCAATTGTATGATGTAGATTTAAGTAGGACCAAATCCTTACAGAAAAGTTACAGCGTATGTTTTGATGAAAATGACATAACCAGAATGAGGACGTAAGGAAGGAAAATGCAAATTAGAGAATTAATTTGTAGCATCCGGAAATGGAGTGAATTAGACAAGTGGGAAGGTGGATGTGCCAAAAAGAAAGATCAGAAAATAGAGAAGGGGGAGCCACCTCTGTCTTTGATAGATGGAGAAGGTGCTTCAAATTTCCCATTGAGAGAAATGCCTGGGGAAGGTTACATTCATGTACCATGGAGTAGGAGTGATCTTGCGTCATTTACAATTGATTTCCCCAAATGAGACATAAGCCAGTGGAGTGATATACCCAGGTTGATCAATATGTGAACATTTCACAGGTATTGTGGATAGATTTGAACACCCTTTTTGACATAAAAGCACACATCCAATTAATGGACTTCTATTTGCAACTATTTTAAAAGGAATATATCTTTCATGCTTGGAGTCTTGATCTGTATTAGACCAGAAAGGACTGCTCATTGTCGAATCTTGAGATAAGCCTTGAGAAAGTCCAGGAGGACGAAACGCGCGTCGGCTGCCTTTGTTCTGTCTACAATGGAATAAACTCAATTGATCTGATACGTCTACAACTATGAATTACTTCTTGGAAAGTTGCAAATAGAAGTCCATTAATTGGATGTGTGCTTTTATGTTTCATGACTGTTTGAGGATATTAGTAACAGTGATTTGGTGTGCTTCGGTGCATTTGTCTTGTATTGTGGTCTAGACTGCGGATGCAGATCTTGCAGATCTTTACCCAAGGTGGGTGGGTAATACGGCGCCACGAGAGCACCCTTGTACTTTGATATGCTACAAATTGAATGTTCAAAATACAATATATACTGACTCATAGATGTGCAGATCTGAGAGCATATCCACCGAATGTATACATGTACCCTTTTTGACATTGTGGTACCAAGTGATTTCTGGGCAGATTGTAAAGTGGCTATACTGTGGCCAGAGGAGGAACCAAAGAGAAATCTGACATCTCATGCTGTGTCACCTTTGGTGATGAAAAAGTATGAACAAGTGATTACCTTTTTGAATGGAAAGATTCTGATGAGGGACATTGATTGGGTTAAGACTGACAGAACAACGCAGGTGCCTAAAGAGACTGTGCATGTTTTTATGAGAGATTGTTACAAGTGTTTGTTAGAAATGGGATCTCTGGTTGGCTAAGGCTTGCGCCAAAGCCAGGCAGAGACCACCACTCTAGTCAGGGCGAGGGAGTTACACGCCGAAGATAACCCCTGCTCACCCCCTTGGTAGCTTGGCACGAGCAGTCAGGCTTATCCCGGAGGCAATGTGTAAAGCGTTTGCGCAACACGCACATAGCAACAACATACCAGGCACACCACAAAAGGAACTCCACACAAGGTTATATCAAAAATAGCCTTTGTATTCTCATAACACATTAGAATAGTAATCACATAATATACATTGTGCCACCTGGCACTAGGTAATAGCTACAAGGGATTATGTACACCTGACAGGGCCAACTGGACCACTGTCAGGACCATCACAAAGTGAACTTAGTAAATGTAGGACATATCACAAACGTAGAACACAGCCAGTAATCACTGGCAAACACTGTACTCAGCATCCTCCTGTAACATAAACCATATTATGCACAGTATCACATTTAGGCGTGAAATACATTCTCCGCCAACCTCACCAGCATAAACACATTATGCAATCATCTCATAAGTCTAAACGCATTAGACAATAACCTCACCAGCATAAACCACAGTATGCAAACAACCTCATACATAAACCACAGTTAGAGGCATAAAACAGGGTGCGTAAATCATATTACATGAATCACATTTCCTAGCACCACATAAATCACATTAGGGCCTGGTGCCCTATCAAACCCACAGTCCCCCTGGCCAACTGGCCTTCTCAAAGGGGCTCAAATGCCCTATGTCCAAAGTGTCAGAGCGGCTGCCAACGCAGCAGAATCCATTTTGCGCCATTGCGCTGGGGCAGAGGAGTGTCTCTCACTCCTATCTCACACAATGCCCCCAAAGGAATGATGGCCTAAACGTTGCAGCTGCCCACTACTTGCTGGGAAGCTGTGAAGAATTGTAGGCCTGGGCACTCACTGTGCCCTTGGAACAAATAGGTGCCAACCGTTGCAGCTGCCCGCGCTGGTGCGGCGCAGCTGTGGAAAGGCAAATAGGCCCTGGCACCACTGTGCCCTCGGGGCCTCACTGGGCTCTCCAAATACATGTCCCCATCATTTCAGTTGCCCACTGCCACACGGGGCAACTGTGAAAAAGGCCACATGGGGGGAAAGCACGCGCCCCTCTGGGCCCTTTAACAATAATTATTCCCCTCGTTGGAGCTTCACGGGCTCTCAAACCTAACATGCCCATCGTTGCAGCTGCCCACTGCCAGGCGGGGCAGCTGGGAAATGAGCACGGCACTCACGGTGCCCTAAGCACTACCTCAGGGGGGCGGGCACCGGCAATGTGCCCCGATACACCCCCCAACCAGTATACAACTGAGCCCCACTCACCGGGCTCTCTGCGGGGGACTCTGTCTCCTCTCTTCGCTTCCCCAGGCCAGCCCCGCTCACCGGGACTATCTGAGAACTCTGGCTGGCTCTTAGGCTGCATGCGGGGCTCTCCTCATCACACGGGAGCCCCGCCAAACAGCTGCAGCAACTCTCCGCACTTCACCCGGGCCCCCTCCTGGGACCCGGGACTTCGTTGTGGAGCCCACGAGGCTCCGGACTTCCGGCTCCTTCGGGCGAGGCCCCGCCCACGTCCCAGGCAAGGTTGCCTGACTTCCTGCCCTGCGATCGGGGCCGCGGCGGTGATTTCCTTCACTCGGTGAAGTGCGGGGTGGGCACCCACTCTTCCTAAAATCACCAATGCGGGGTGGGCACCCGCCATTTCAGACATAAAGCGGGGTGGGCTCCCGCTCTGCATAAAAAGAATGCGGGGTGGGCTCCCGCTCGGCAGGCAACATGGGGGAATCCCTATGATGGGGATTCCCTCTCAAAGAGCTGCAGCGCCGTGCTGCGCAGCCCACGCTCTCGGGGAATAATTAAAATATAGCGCTCACGAGGCACTAGCTGCAGCAAATGAATCTTCCAGGTCCAGTAAATTAAAATAAAAGCGCTCACAGGGCGCTAAAAATGCAGCAAAGGTCCTGAAGACACAAAGAAAAGCAGGAGGGTTCCAAAAAGTCCTCGAGATGAAGGGGCAATGCAGGACCCAGGGAGGCAAGCCCTCCTGGCAGCCCCCCCTGGGCCCCAGCCGCAGCACGCCCCGGCAGTATTCAGGAACAAAAACTGAACAACTTCATGGGGTCACAGCCCCTATACTTATACCACTTCCCTCCTTTGTCTGCAGCGCAGGGCTTGGGGAACCAGATGCAACTGGTTCAGGGGGGATTTGGAGCACTTTGTTTTCCAAGCTCCTCTTCCCCTTTGTCAGGTGGGGGGCTAGGTGATCAGACACACCACGGGGCGGAGCCAGCATTCACTAGGGCAGGCACCATCCTATTCAGGGACCAGGGACTTCTCCTCCCACCTACTCCAAATGTAGATGTCCCATTCAGCCTAGCGCTGACTCACCCTGCCCCTCCTGGAGCCACACACACCTCACCAGCCCCTGTCACTCAAAAGCCAGACATGCAATTCACATCAGGCAGACAGACACATAGCACACAGAAATGCCAACTTCTAAAAGTGGCATTTCTAGAATAGTTATAATAAATCTGCGCATACTATTGCGTAGCATTTATTATTACTATTCCAACCATACTAAACTTGACCACGCTGCACCTCTCATATCAGGACTTACCACTGACACACACTGATCAGGGAATCCCCAATGCATTCCTATGGGAGGGCAGGCCAAGCTCACCAATGTAACACAGAGAGCTCACGCACTTTACACTGGACCACAGTGCTAAAGTGCCCAGAGGCCTAAAACCACCAACACCATGTCACAGAAAAGGCAAAATGTTTAGAGGTGAACCTGCCAAAAAGGGCCAAGTCCAACAGTGTTTATACAGCACAGTGGGATGTAAAATCTCGAAACCAGGGACAGGGGACATTTTGTGTCCTGGTTTGTGACAGGATTGAGATCTGAGGTTAGCATGATGATTCAACAGCATTTCATTTGTTGGCAGAATAAGTCCCTTGATGAGATCTTGAGGTATGCAAAATATTGTAGTGATAAATTGCAAATGAAACAGAAGCGGTTGATGGAGAAGTTGATGTTTGCACAAATGAAAGCAGCACAGAAAGGATGTCAGTCAACCATATGTAGGTGGTATGTTGGTGCTATGCAAGGTGTGTATCGACAGGGAGTTCCTGGAATGCAAGGTGGAAATAGTTTCCAGCAACAGGGTAGAGGACGTGGTGTTTTGATTGACACGAGTACTGGAATTAATGTTGTCACATTAAAGAAATCGTACTCATGTCCTTATTGTAACAAGTCAGGGCATTGAAAGCGGGAATTACGTCTTAATCCCAACAGAGCAATTAACAAGAATCAGGTTAAAAATTCAGGGTTTGGGAAGACAAGTTTAACAACCGGTACAGACACAAAATGTGCTGAGACAAAGGATGCAAGCTCAAGTTCCAGTGATGCAAGTTCCTCAAGCCCTGATTCCTCAGCAAAATGTAAATAGTCCTATATTTAATTTTAACCAGGTCCCAACTTTTAATTCATAATCCTTCCAGAACCAAAACCCGTTTCAGCAATTTCCTGTGTTTGACACACTTGAGGGTTATGGTTCAGATCTGTTGCAATGACGGTGCCTGAGGGGGGAGGAAGATTGCGTGCTTGGCGCAGTCTTAGAGGTAGACCAGAGTGGTCATTTTGTGGACAGTGAAGTGAATGGCCACTCGTATAATTATTGATCGACACTGGTGCTACCTGTTCCACTGTTAGAACAGGGGAAATTCCAAACCTACCCCTCTGAGGAAAAAGAATCCAGGTTTGTAGGAGTCGCAAATAAATAAATGACAAATACTGTAACACGAGAAGTCCCTGTTAAAATAGGGTATTTTAAAGACAGCCACCAGTTCTGGTGTGTGATTCTAGTCCTGTAAATCTTTTGGGATACGATTTGCTGTGTAAGCTAAATTGCACGATTTACTGCAGACCAAAAGGTGTGGAGTTTCAGACTCATGATGAAGATGTTGATTTCAAACTAGCGTGTCAAGGGACAAACATTGGACTGTACCCTTTGATGACAACTGATGATTTGCCACCAGATCTCAGAGATACAGTGACGCCTGAAGTCTGGGACTTCTCAGGAAAGGACATAGCTCTCATAAAAGGAGTTGAGCCTGTCCGCATAAATGTTAATGTGTGTTCAACAAAGAGGAGCAATAGAGGGAAAAGGAAGCATGGAGGGCGCCTCCACTTACAATCAACAACCAAAAGAAAGCCCTTGTACGCATTACACATCTAGTATAGAACACTGGGATTCCCTATTTCTCAAATTTCAGACAGGGAAAAGGTCCTAGTACATATTGATGAACCCCCCATTTGGTGTGTTAACTTAAAACCAGATCCAGTGCCCTACAGTGGATACACCAAATTAGAAAAATGTGAAAATATAGGAAGTGCCTCACGTAAGCAGCCACCAACAAGTGGTTGGCAGGTTCTCACCAACTTCCTCACTCTTTCATCATTTGCAACTCTTCCTATATAGGGAATGGAACCAACACCCAGGCAAGTGTGAAAAAAGAAAGAATGTTGTACGTGTATGTGATCTAAAAACATCTGTTGTGCCTACTGCACATCAGAACCATTCCCTGCGGGCCCCATGAAGGGAGGAGAAACTTCTTCCTCACTACAATTTAAAAATGAGTTGCGAAAGCACAGTGCATTCATCTATAATTTGTTGTGTCCACACTCATGGTTAAATAAGTCATACCATGTTTAGACCATTTCTAGGAGAACGTCCGACATGTTTCATTGCCAAAGTGTTTTCTGGCAATTTCTTAAGGGCTCAGGGACCCCATTCCACCATTAAGTGCGCTGGACCTGTAGATAAGAAGAAATATAGGGGGACAGCAATATGTTAAATAAAAACATCGTCTTCAGGCTCAGACATTCACGGGAAATACCACATTAAAATTGTACAGATGTTAAACTATGTGATGGGGGCAGCAGAAATCCCTCTAATCTTTAAATAACTTGTTCCTATGTCTCAAAGCTCTTGAAAGGAAACTTACAAACCTCAAAACAGATAATAGGGGAAGATAACATTTGTAAAAACAACATCGCGGGCCTTACTTGTATGAATTGATTGTTTCTAAAGAAAGGGATGATAAATTTACGCCTCAGGATGTGATAAAAATCGCAGAAAAATATAAAATGCATAGTGTCCTGCTCTGAAAAATTATCGCAAGTAAAGGGTTTCAAAGTTCCTGGCTTTGAGAAACCCTTGGGGACTGCTAAAAACCAGTGTATTAAACTAAATCTAAATCTGGTCAACAAAAAACGATGATGTGCATTGTTAAGGAACAACAAATAAGGTTCCCCAGACAAACTGGTATTCAACAGTTTATGTTGTCGCACTGTGGGTTTAACCAGTTCGTTATCATCTCTTTCAATAAGCCGGCTAGCCAAAAACATCTTCTTAATGGCCTGCATGTCACTACTGCGAAGTAATCTGGGGTTAATATACAGATCCAAACAACCTAGTCTCGTCAGTTGCTCCTTAACGAACCGTATGCACGGAATTTGCAGAGCCACCTCAAGGGCACTGCAATCCTTTAATATATATTGATTCAGGGTGGGAGTGGGACTTGACCAGATTCTCAGCCAACGCATTATGGGAACCATGGCTATGTGGTCAGATATATAGCCTACTCCAAGTTCTGCGTGAATCAAAGAGGGTGGGGAGCTTGTTGGAACAGCGGGAAGTCTGCGCAAAAATGTATTCTCTACCAATTGCAATTCTGTGACATCTTTATACCCCCACACGTCACACCCATAACTAGCCATTGAAATAAATGTTTCTTTAAAAACCTTTAGGAGGGTAGAAACGGGGTTAGCCCCTAATCTCTTAGCAAAGTCCATGGTGGCACCAACAGCCCTTGCCAATGTATTCTTTTTTAGGGCTCTTTGGACAACCCAAGAACCTTTATCATCAAACAACACCCCAAATATGGGAATATAGAAAATTTAGTGAGTACTGCCCCCTTGTAATAAAACTTGCACACAGTGGCCTTCCTTCTACCTACAATCCTAGTATGAGATTCAATCAAATTCGTGGACAAATCCAAAGAATCCATAAAATCAGTTAAAGCATTTAAAAGATTTTGAATGCCCACAGCAGTTCGAGTGAGCAGTACCGCATCGTCAGCATAAAATAATGCAGGTATTGATTTAGTGCCCGCCCTAGGGACATCTGTGCAAGCTGCTGTCAATACATCCCCTAACTTGTTAATATACAGGGTAAACAACAGCGGGGCCAGAATACACCCCTGTCTGACCCCTCGTTTGAACTCCCAAGAAGCGGACAAACTACAGTTTGCATTGTACCTGGCCGAAGCTGTGAGATTAAGATGAAAAGTGTGAAGGAATGCTGCCATATCTGTATCCAAGCCCAGTTCTAAGAGGGTTAACCAAAACTTGGATTTATTAACACGGTCAAGCGCCGAGTTTAGATCCATAAAAGCCATATAAAGGCAACCCCTCTTGACTATAGTATATTTCCCCAAGATTAAATGTAAACTAATACACTGATCCACGGTCCCTCTCCCCTGTCTAAAACCATACTGAAGCTCTGAAATAACGTTATGATTATCTAGCCAGGAGGTTAAACGCTCAAGGATAACCTTCCCCAAGATTTTTGCGGCAGAATCGAGAAGGGAAATGGGGTGATAACAAGCTGGATCATCCCTCGCCCCTTTCTTAAAAATTGGTAGTATATTAGCTTTGGACCAGGATGTGGGGAGCTCACACGCACATGCCGCATTAAAAATATGTGTCGAAATCTTGGCCAATAACAGAGGGTCAGCTTTATGAAGTTCGGGGGAACCCCGTCCGGGCCCGGCACCTTCCGTCCAGCTTTAAGCACCTCTTCGTCATTAAAAGTCAGAGGTGAGGTTTCAAGCTCGGGTTCCCATGTGCTGTCAGACTCCCCCATGTCCTCCCTGCCATAGGTCCCTTTGAAGTGTTGGATCCATTTCTCTGAAGTAATAATGCAGTCTAATTTGTAGAACCAGAAAAAAAAACTATTAACTATTTCCCAAAATTTAGAACAATTAGCTAAAACACTAGCCTGGTATAAATTGTGCCAAGCTTGCTCCCTAATAAACCTTTACCTGCTCAGTTGCGAGTATAAAATCTTTCCTGCATGCTTTAATTTCACCCTCGTCCCTTGGTTGATGCTTAAGTGCAGCCATTATGTACTTATGGGTCTTCGAACAATTCCTGTCAAACCATCTTTCCCTCTTATATTCATTGGCCTTGCCTTGAGAGGTCAGGTTATTGTCAATCCGACTAGTTAATTTATTAAAAAACATCTAAAACTTGCATGTCCTCCATGCCACTGTCAAGACATAGTGCAATATCACCCGCGCTTGCTGAGTACAGTTCTCTAGAAAAACCCCAGGGATCACTCTGTTCCACTTCAACCTTCGGGCTTGATCCCTAGGACTAATATCGCTGTTCTGGATGCTCCCACCCTCCTTCCCATTTATATCTAAATTCCATGCCAATTCCAGCGTTACGAGATTGTGATCACTGAAATTGTGCAGGAGGCTCTCACTGTGCTAACTGCAGGAACCAGAGGGACCGTTAACATAATAAAATCAATAATAGAGATCAACCCCTACTAGAATAGGAAGGGACAAAGTCACTCACCCCCTGATGATCTAAACAATGCAGATTATTAGCCGCAAGGAGCTCCACCAATCGAAGACCTTGTTCTGTATGATCAAAATGGGTGGCTGTAAAAATTACATCCAGTGGGCCTTTCTCCTGAGTACAGTCCCTTTGACATAAATGAACATTAAAATCACCCTAAATTATAACCTGATAGTAAAAGGTCCTAGTTTTCCCATAATGTTCTAAAAAACGTTCTAAGGCAACAATATGTTCACTGTCGGATCTTCTACAAAAAGAGTTATAAAAGTTTACTATTAGCAAAGAAGGCTTATTTTTTAACCCCAACTCAACTGCCAATAGATTCGGTGAATCATTTTCTACTACACTGATGGTGCATGGAAGTTTAAGAGAGATCATGTCAAGAAGGCCTCCCTTGGCACGTCCTGCTGGAGAGGCAATCTTAAAAAAGGAAGAAAAACCATCCATACAAAAAGATGTCCCATGTTTCCTGCTGGGCAATAATATGCAAGCCCCCTATAGTTTCTAACCAATGTGTGTCATCTATTCTGGCCCTCAGACCCGCAATATACTATGTCATAACCCTCATGAAGTTGAGATAGAAGGAATGGGGACTTGTAGTGCTAGAGGCACTCTTGTGGTCTGACACCCTGTGATGACCTTTGACTACCATTATTTTAATTGACTTTGGTGTGTTATTTTATCCTAGCCTGAATGTACGACGTCCTGCACATGCCTTGTTTGTCTTAAAGGTTTTAATCTTGCAGTCTTTCAGTGGGAGCTGTCACGGAGTAGGACAGCCTTGCCAAGAACAGAACATGTGGGATGTGCATTTGAAAGCATGAAAGAGAGAGTGAGGTGTGGAATGTACTTTTTGGTCTGGAAGTGCAGTATTATGAGCAGTGGTGAACAAATGTGCACTGTGTTGTACATTGAGAGATGAAGTACGTGATGCTATAAACAGTGGTGCACAAATGTGCATTGTGTTGTACATTGATAAGTATTATGAAGTTCTTACTATTGGCTTTGACATGGCCTCATGTCATCCTGAATTCTGACTCTGCCTGGCTTGAGGCTTTATCTGCGTGCATAGCCACGCTTGCAAGTTGTTTGGGTTAATCACGTTCAAGGATGTTTTTGTGAGAGATTGTTTAATGTACCCTGGAAGGATTTCGTGAGCTTCGTCAAGATAAAGGCTGGAACATGCGAGATTGTAGAGGGAACGTGGGAACTCCTTCCTGCCATGGAATGCTTGCTTGGAAGCTTGCCAGTCCTGGTAAGATTCATTTGGCTCAGGGGGGAAGATTCTCGAACCTTCTAGTGTGTTTTGAGATTATAAAGCTGAGGGTTGTTGACTTAGAAACCGGGATTTTGGAATCCGAATGGGGATGGACGTGTCTACTTTGGTACAGCGGAACCCTGGTTGCTGAGGCTCTTATCCCCGGCTGTTAATCCCCCGGTCTGGAGTGGGCTAAGATGCAGTGTTTGCACCAGGTGAAGTGTTGAGTTTTGAATATTGCCATTGTGATGTGTGGCCAGTGGCTTTGATCATTTGAGGTGTTTTCTTTGTGATGTGTGAGTGAGTCGAGGTGCACATCCAAAGTAATCATTTGATGTATTTAGTGTACATAAATATCTTTCTGATCTCTTGCAGGACGTCCCATAATATTTGCTTGAGTCTTATCTCATATTATTTGCTGCTTGTTTATTCATGGTATTATTCATGCATTTAACTGTTGCATTTACCAAGTGTGTTATTATTGCTTGCATATAAACATATATATCTCTATGTGTATTTGAATGTTCTACATTTGGCATCTGGGAAAGCCTTTCTGTTAGAGAGCACTGTGTAAAATAAAACCCCAAGCCTTATTCTAAAAAGAGAGTCTTTGCATTTTGTAAAATAAAACCCTTTTCTAAAGGTGTTTATTTTGTGTTATGTCTCCTGCTTCGCCGTGTGTTTTGAGCCACTGTGTGGGAGATTCTGTATTATCTGAAAGGCGAAGCAAGACATTTGGCGTCACTCGAGGATTCGAAAAAGTGAAATTTTAAAAGGGGAAGATGCTCTCTAAAATGCCTATGTTTTCAGTTGCAGAGTCCCAGATGCCAACTGAGTTATTTGAGAGGGAGATTGCTTCCTTTAAAGAGGAAAACAACTTGGTATTTCAGACAGAAAAGGTGGTGTCATTTTGAATGCATTGTTTAGCATGTATCAAAAATTTGAACATTTGGAAAAAGAATGTAGTGAGCTGAAAAGAGAGTTAGCTGACGCTCAGTTTGAAAACAACTCTTATAAATCAGACATGTCAGTGAATGACAAACCTTGTTTTATTTGTAAAGATAAAAAGAAATGCAGCAATGTGCTTTTGAATCTGCACAACAGACTGTGCAATGTGTTTTAAACGTGTGGTCAATTCAGAAAGGAGACAGTGTATCTTGTGTGCCAGTTCAGGGGCAGTGTGCTACTTTGAGTATGTTTAAAAAACTAGTAAAGAAGAGTCTGCTTTCAGACTTGTGGACTGAAACATTTTCAAATGCTGGAGAATATTTTGCTTCCACTGTGACAGATACAGGGCAGACACTGCTGATTTTGACTTGTGTTCTGATAGATACAGGACAGACACTTTTGATTTTGAGTGGTGTTCTGACAGACACTCAATTATCTGTGTGTTGTTGCGCTGTAACAGAAAAAGGACAGATACAGATATTTTTGTGCTTTTGCACGCTGACAGACACTGGGCAGCTGACAATAAGACATAACGTGATTTCGACTTTTGAATTTTCTTAAATGCAATGGCAAGAAGCAATTGTTATCAAATGTTACATACAGACATACAGACAGAAACTGCAGTTTTGCATGAGCAGTTGGTGCAGGTCCCAATAGAAAGTCCAGGGGTGGTGCTTGAGGTGCCTGAGACACAGGATTCCCCAGTGAAGTGGCAGATTTTACTGCAAAGCGCAGATACTGTGTATGCTCATGGACCGATACATTCATTAGACAGAACCTTTAATTCCCTTACAGATGAAAAGGCTAAAATCTTGGAGACAGAGGTGGTGACACACGATTCTGATTTGGTGTGCATGACTAAATGCGAGCACCTAGGAGAGAAAGACCATACTGTTGTATTCCTCTTAGGGTATCCATAAACGGGCTTTCCAGTATCATGTCCTTATATAGGCACAATTCGCCCTGCCCTTATATAGGCATAAAATCCCAGCCCTTATTTAGGCATTAAACCGTGCACTCCAAATACAGGCATGATCTCTGACATCCGTCCACCCTAACGTCACAACAAGTTCATGAAGAACAGACGCTTAGGCTGCGGGAGTTTCCCTAGTCCAGGACTATTGATTTCTTCAAGGACTCATATATTATGCATGAACCATTATTCCTTAGGGGGTTCATTCATGACGTCTTTCGCTGTCCAACTCACGTCAATACTAACATTCTTAGGTGGTCTCAGGTATAAATATACCTTCCCTAGCCCCTGTAAACCAGAGGAGACCTCGACTTCAGAGGAGCCCGTTTCCCGGCCTGACGCACTGAGAAGACGCTGCCATTCCCTGCACGCAGAGAGCCCAGCTTCCAGCTTCCAGTGATCTGACTTCCCTTGCGGGGTGTTGGAGTTCGAGTCTGGCAAAGAGATTCCTACCTCTCTCATTCTTCAGGTATGGAGCTGACTAGAACCTAGAGGGACTCTTGGCATACTAGGCATACTAGGCTTAACATACTCTTAGTATACCATAGTAAGGAATACTTCACCTACTTCTTCCCTCTTCCTACACCTAGGTCAGGTTAGGTACATTGGGGTAGAATTAGCTTAGCAACGCATCGTATGAGTACTCGCATTTTTAGTCTGTGTTATTTATGTAAATGCATATGTACTAAAAGATAATGCTATCGCAGTATTATTTATTTCTACTGCTCACCCTGTACATTATTTATCTTGCATACTGTCTTGTGATCGTAACAGCACATTTTACTTACACCAGAAACAAGACTGTTCAATAAATCCTTTATTGAAACGCCCGTCTATTTCTTTCTGTGTAACTTGGAGAAAACTAAGCATGCACGACTGAGCTGAGTGAAATAGTTATCTATTGTTTCCACGACTCTGGGACACGTTCTGATTCTAAAGGGAAACACAGTGGTCATGTGTTGCGGCTGCCAGAAACTACTCCCTTCTTGTTGTCAAGGAGTTTCTAGTGGCCTCTGAGCTAGCTGGCACAAGTAATTAAGTTTAATATACTCGATAGGGACATACTGACCTTAGTCCTATGTCAAACCTATAGGATATATTATTCCAATGCGCAGAGCCTATTAGGGAAATAGGAGCTACACTACATGGCGCCCAACGGTTTGGTAAGGCAGTAATTCAACGTTAGATACTGAGTAACTCAGCCGTGCTTTTTCTCTCAAGACCCCTACCCATATACTCCAAAAGACGTCTGGAGTGGGCAGGGTTAAGTATCCACCACGGCTACATAGGGCAGTACCCTATATAGTAGCTGTTTGGTTTGCTCAACGTTGAAGGATACAGTGTTCCACAATATTGTGCACCTTATCTTTGTTTCCTTGAAACTTGTTCTACATTTTTCAAACAACAAAATGCCTGGCTCCGACAATGAAACCGGAGACGGTGTAGCTGTGGCTGATCCAGCCCAAGCAGCAGTTTTTAACTTTACCGGTTTAAATGAAACCGAGGAGGGTGTTATAGACATCCCTCAAAACTTAAGAAGAGCCATCACTCTAAAACTTATAAAACATGGCCTACCACCAAGAGGCGGTAGAGCAGTTTTCGTGATAGAGGCACATGAATCCTTTCAGACAGAGGTATTCTATTCATGGGTAATATTTCCTGAATCCAATCCAGTAACACACATGTTTCACTTCTACAAAGAAGATGAACCACCAGAGGAATACAGTCCTTTCGAGGATATAGAAATTCCATTAACATACCAAGAGCATCAGCTCTGGTTTAAAGGCGCCCTAAAACATCACAAAAACATTACCAGGCTCGGTCCACTAGGTAGACCAGGAGCAACATGGCCGATTTTAGCCGGCTACACACCTCATCCTGACACTTGATAGAGATGTCAGATGAGGAGTTACGTACTCAACTCACAGAGTTAATAAAAATTTACAGACAATTGGTCCAATATGTCATGCGGACTTTTACAGTCCGACCACCATTGACATATCCAAATCCAACTCCCCAACAGGGGAATACACTAAAAATTACACCACAGACTCTCAACTCAGTCATGGGTAAAATGCCCACAAAACGTGAGCAAATTCCGTTTTGGATAGCTCAAAAATTACTCAAATCGAAGCAGTATTTCCAAATACTAGCCCGCATGAGAAACACAGAATCCTAACAATCAGTTTACCGATGGGGATCACACCACAACTGGAAGACTGCACCACTTGGGGCTCAGTCTTTGCTGCCATCTATACTAAAACACATGGTATTCCATCAATTGCGGTAATACCTGATGTCCTAAAACAAATTCAAAACGAATACGGGGCAGAGCCTGCTCTAAATTTAGGTATGAAGTTACTGAAAAATTTCGAGCAGGTCTCAACAATAATATTATCTAATATTAAAGGGGAGGCAGCAGCAGTTGCGATCCGCCAGAAATTGAGGGAATTCGATGTTACAGAACATCAAACTGAGCTACCCAGAATAATAGAACAATCTTATGCAGAATTAGGCAGAGATAGTTTGGGTGGAAGACCAGTGAAGCCGAAACTATCTGAAAGTCCTGAGAAGGACTCAATAAAACAAACTCCTACATCTTCTAAAAAGAAGTGGGAGTCTACTAAACAAAACTCAAACGAGAAACGTTCTCAATCCCGAGGTAGGTCTCCTCAAAAGGAGCCCTCTGAAAGGAGGTATAACCTCAGGAATAGGGATAATTTGAGAAAACCTGATAGGTATCAAGATACTGATACACGTTCCTCTCGTCCCTTTCAGATCTCATCACAGACTTCGGAAAGAAGTGGACGATCAGAACATAAAGAAGAACGCGTGAAATCGACAGACGACAAACACGCTTCAAAAACTAAAGTAAAACCTCAATTCTCCAAAAAGAAGGTAGCAGGTCTGAAGATCAGACATGCCGAGAATACTGAGAACACAACTCAAGAACGGAGAATGGGCTCAGACCATGCTGGACAGTGCAGCAGAAGTCACAATAGTTCGCCAGACCGTGAAGGAACTTCTGGAGATAGTGGACTTGAATGAGTACATCACAGTAGAGACTGTAGACACCAGGGTTAGTACTCCACAAAGGTTATATGAAATAACACTCCGGATGGAGGGAGACAAACCTAGACAGGTGAAAGCACTTTTTGGGAAAGACTATCAAGGGGCTATGACATACTTCTAGCAGAAAAAGACTGGCCACCACAATTTGTCAGGGAGTGCCCACATGGCGAGGACATTATTATGCCTGCCTTCTCCAACCATATTCCAATTCACCTAAAATATACATATGCCAGGAAATGGGCAGTGGCCCAGGCCCCAGCATTATATAAAAATCATGTAGGATGGGATGAGGATTCACCTCACCATAAAATACATCTGAAACATGAACCAACTGCACAAAGGCAGTACCCAATAAAGCAAGAAGCTAAAAAACAGGTCAGGGAGATCTTAGATCAACTTGAATACCAAGGGGTGATTGAAACATGCACCTCCTCAATGAACAATCCTTTGTTTCCTGTCTCCAAACCAGACAATACATATCGTCTAGTTTTGGATTACAGACACCTAAACACTTGTTCTAAAACTTTTGCAGTGCAAAATGCACATAGCACAGCATTAATGAATAACATTGTGCGTAAAAAATATAAAACAACATTAGATATCTCAAATGGTTTCTTTTGTCAAAACATAGCACCTGAAAGCAGGTACTTAACAGCATTCTCCATAATGGGGACCCAGCGTCACTTTTGTCGACTCCCACAAGGGTTCAAAAACAGCCCAGGTTTATTCTCAGCGAGGGTAACGGAGTTACTACAAATTTATGACAATGAGGCATTGTCCTATGTCGATGACATATATCTGACAGATGATGACCTGAACAAACACTTGAACAGGGTGAGCACCATTATACTGGGTTTCGCCTCTGAGGGCTACAAGTTCAACTTTAAAAAGTCCAGAATTGCCCATCTCAATGTCCTATTTCTAGGATATGAGCTTTCAAGTGAAGGCAAGAGCTTGGCAGCTAACTTTTTAGAAAAGTGTGCGCTGCTCCAACCTCCAAAAACGCTAAAAACTTACAATCCATCCTGGGTTTCTTAAATTTTGGAAGAACATACATTCTAAACTACGCAGAAAGGGTTAAACCTCTCTACGCATTAATCAAACCTGATTTTTCAATCAAAAACTGGACACAGGAACACACAGAAATCTTGCTTTCACTCCAGGCTAACATGTTAGCAACAAATCACTTACAAACACGTGTAAGTCAACGAAATTTGGTGATCCGAATAATTTCGGGTCAATGTGGATTCACCTACTTAACCTTCAATGAGGGTGAGAAAATACCAATCGCATACAAATCCCATTTGTACACACAAGCGGAAATGCGCTTCAGTTCAACTGAAAAAATTCTGACAGCAGTTCAAACCGCTGTAGCAAAAGAAAGAGCCTTAGCCCAAGGGAAACGCATTATTGTCGTAACCCCAGTACCGGCTTTAGAAGCGGTCACAAAAGCGAGCATTCCAAATGCTAAAGCATTACATCCTAGATGGATACAATGGGTTAATTCTCTTGCTGCAACAGATGTTGAATATGTTTTTGATCCCGATTTAAAAACACAAGCACTCCTACAATATGAACAAGAATGTCCTCTGCCTACTGAAATTCTGCCTCTCGATCAGTACGAATTTATAATTTACACTGACGGATCCGCACAACCCGCGATAGGAGGTAAGCAAGCTTACAGTGCAGCGTGTGCAATCGTTAAAGGTCGCATGCGAGATGGCATCTTCAGACCTATGGTCACAAAAACACAATCTCTAGGGGATTGTACAGCTCAGCGAGCTGAACTACAAGCATTCAAACTGGCACTTGAAAGTACAGATCGAGAATTCCCCACACTAATAGTGTGCGATTCCTTTTACTGTGTTCAGTCGTATAATGAATATATACAAAACTGGCTTGAAAATGGTTTCAAAGATGCGAAAGGTGGCACAATAAAGCACAAATTGCTTTGGGAACAAGTAGTTCAGTTGAAAAACGAACTACCAAAGGCTCACGTGATCCACACACTGAGTCATCAACGTGATGGCGTTCACGTTGCAGGGAATTCATTGGCTGACGAAGCCGCAAAGGGGGCTGTGCAAACGGCTTCCGTAGCTGCGATCACTCGTTCAAAAACAAAAATAGACGGTGAGATAATGTTGGCTGTCAATGCTTCAAGCAAAGGCAGCAGTGCAGCGTTACCAAAAAGTTTCCACTCAAGTACTCTTATGTAATTGATGCGAACAACGTTCCTTTTGCTCGAATCCCTGGAGTGGGGGATAGGGTAATTCCAAACATGGAACGTAGAGCAGCCTTGATTTATGAAACGCATTTGGGGGAGGGTCTGTCACATCAAGGGATCTCTAAAACAATTTTGACGTTAAAAGAGATGTACTGGTGGCCTGGAATGAATACAGAAATTCACATATTCATCAACAACTGCTTAGACTGTAAATTACAGCGAGAGAGCCACCAGACACCATGCTGCGAATGCGGCAGCCCAGTACAGACACCATTGTTAGACAGCATTAGACTATCTACGCGCCTGCGTCCTACTGGACAAAGGCATTCCCACAAATAATGAATCTAGGTTCCTATGGTTATGGCCTCAGCGCTCGGCTGACGCTCGAACTGTTATAAAAGATTTGCGAGTCTTTATCGGCACATACGCAATAGGCACGCTACATTCTGACCAGGGTCCTGCGTTTAGCTCTAGGGCTTACAAAGAAGCCATGGCCGGTCTGGGCGTTGCATTGCGGTACTCCTCTCCATTCCATCCTGAGGGAAATTCGGTTGTGGAAAGGAAAAACCGGGACATAAAGCAGTCTATAACAGCTAGGGTATTAGGTTCGGGTGATGGGTGGGTCAAACACCTCAATGGCGTACAGCGCGCAATGAACAATCTGCCAAGAAGTTCTCTAGGGGGGGTCACTCCATATGAGATCCTATTTGGGACAAGAATGTGGGTACCAGACCTTGAACACGTAGGCACAGTGGTGGAAAATAAACCATTTGATATCAAAGATCGTTTGGCTGTTTTACAGGACTTAAACAAATTAAGAACGAAACAAAGCAACGTATTCCTACAGTCAACCACCACTGGGGATCAACCGGCTGTCCCAGCAAGGCCTGTCTGGATTCCAAAAGTTGGGGATCTAGTCAGAGAAAAAATTGCGGTCAAGAAGGAATTTGGACCTTCTTACAGACAACCAGTACCTGTCCTAGCAGTTCAAGGAACAAGAACAGTACTTCTGCCGCCCCTTGCTGGAAGAAAGGAGAAAAGATTTGTGTCCATCGACCTCATCAAACCACAGTATGTGGCCAATACTAAATAGTAGGCCTCGTGGACTCCGACCTAGTAGCAGACGCACTCCTCTCGCTACTATCCAAGAGGTTCAGACTGAAAGACTGATAACGATCGAGAATTCAGCTGTAACAGACGGAGGACTATGCAACAACGCTATGGAACTCATCCCTCTTGAACACCAAGTAACAGTTCGTCCAAATACACCTGTCTACACCAACGTGGCAAGTGATGAACTGGTTCCAGTGATTTCTACAAATCCTGATGCAATTCCAACAATTGACAGAACTGCTTCTGGCTATTTCATTAACTTTGATACGTTCTCAGAAGATCCGAGTGAACCTGAAACGACGCCAGTGTCATTGAAATTCAAGCAGCAAGTACAAGACTTTCTTCATTTTGTGAAAAAGACTTATTTGGTTTCTCCATGGATTGAACTCTGGATTACATCTGGACTTTTTGTTTTCCTGCTCTGGCTAGCTTTGGTTACAACTGTAAGCGTGCTTATAAGTGGCAGATACATCCATGTGAACACTGAAGGAAAGGACGTAAACGTACTTTTGAAACCTCATAAATCTTCCCATCGTGAAGCAAGAGACTTATCATCAGTGAACATCACAGCTGTTCCTATACATGATGGTATAGTGTGGGACAAAACAGATTATGATATCTTCGGCCCGAATGAACAATTGAACATTCCACATTTGTTTAAAATTTCACTAAGTGATCTAATTACGTCCAGTACCTATTCTGATGATTGGGACTTTGAGACTGTGACTGACATTATGTTTGACCTAGAAAAATCTGCTGCATTTTCTAAACATGAATATTTAGAGGGTTCATCAGACTATGAACAAATGTATTGTTATAATCACTATGGTCATCATTATTTGCATAAATCTGCATATCCAAGAAATGTGTTTATGTTTAACCAATGGGAACATTGTCCTACACCACCTAAAGGTAGTTCAAAAACATTTGCTAATAAGTTTCCATATTTTTCAGGATACAATACATCTGAACCAGAAATGTTTTACTATAAAAATGTAAACAAGACAGGACTGAAAATTATGTTAACAAATACAAAACAGATTTATTCTGCATTTTTTAATGCCCAACTGTCTAGACAGGGTTTCGACTTTTGGAAAGACACAATTGACACAAAAACTGTGTGGGGTACTAAAGATTGGCAAGTGCAGGGGATAGAAGCTTTATTTAGAGCCTGCATCATCCCAGAACAAATAATGTTTTTGAATGAAACTATCCAACAAACATCTTGTCTTGGATTAGCCAAGATAAAAGAGATGAACACACCTTCTGTACCAACACCTGCCAGTGAAAATAATACAAAGGCAGTGGTGACAGTTGACAATATACTACAACTCAACAGATCTAATCCTACTTGGAAAAAATGGTTGATCTGGCCCACAGACACGAATAACTGTCAGGAAAGATTCCTGAATAAAACTCAGGGCTTTACTATTCATAGGCCAGACCCAAGATACGTCCAAAGACAACATCCGGGGGTAGTAACAACATACAGTGTAGGGAAATTATGCCTCGATTGGCTGCATAAGTCTACACTACAGGATGTGAAACAACACTTAACCTTACTTAAAAAGGACGCAGACCTTAGGGAATTCTTGCTTGGACCAAGAAAACCGCGTCAAAAACGTTTCATATATGCCGGCATTTATGCTGCTTATAATGAAGCTTGGAAGGTATCACAGATAGAGGCCGCAGAACGAATACGTGAACTTGATCGTATTAATTTAGAGAAAACACTCTCTGTGGTCGACAATGGGTTAACAACTTTGTCCTCCAGAATATATTCATTGGATGGCATTGTATCCTCTGCTATCGACATTCTAGAACAAGATTTGGCGATGTTACAACAAGGCCAATCTCAATTACGTTCTATTATGTTATTAAGCTGGACGCTGCAATCTTTGCGAGCGGGCTATGTGCCTTGGCGTTTCATCAACACAACAGCTCTGTTTGCAGAATACAATCTCACTGATAAATAGATCGAACTGGCACAAAGAGGAGCAAAGCATACAGTGCTGAGCATTGAAAAATTGGAGAAGTTACCATTCACTGTGGCAGAAAAACCAGCTACAGAATGGCTTATTCATGGAAAAATAACATTACCTGTGAGTACTTTTCAGTTTCAGTATTGCCTCAGACAAATGCAAGCAGGCAAATATGAAAGGTTGGGTAAGGAATACATTAAGACATCGTGGGATTTACCGTATACATATAGATGTTGGAGTGGGGATCGTGAAGTGTTTTTGAGCGGTTCAAACTGTAAACTTGCACTGAGTGGTTCACTTATATGTCAAGACATTTCCTTGCACGGGGCTTGTAATGGTTCAGTGGAAAATTTGTCTTGCCATCAGCAGGGTACTCCAGCTGCTGTGATTAATCCAACGTTTGGACAACTTTCTAATGGGAGTTACCTCATGTTGAATGATCAGAGCTGCTGCGGAATGCTGCCAGGCATCCCATATCTAGTAACGGTCAACTCCAGGGTCACTTGCTGTATGCAAGTATTGTTTCCCCCAATAGACACAGTCAGGGAGTCGCCTCTATGGCCTTCGCTGAACGTCTCTTTTATAAGATTTGATACTCTAAGCAGAATGAAAGCCATGCTTTTACAGCAAACAGTGCCTTTGACCTCAGCCAAAGAAACCTATGATCTACAAGTAGCAAGGACTTCGGCTGAGATACAGACTTTAATACGTACAAACTGCCCTATACATTTCGTGGAAATGATATCACGTATCTTTAACATGTCTGATACAACCGGAATTGTACATGTATTTAAGAGCATCTGCTCAGGTCTGTTAGCACCTTTCCAGGCAATACTCTGAATCATCCCGAACTTTGCACATTCGGTGTTTGGTGGCATACCATTAATTCTAGCACTTGTTGCCGGAATTCTATTTCTCTTCCTGCTATTGCGCAATGGCCAGCCTATTCGCAGACATCACTCCGAGCGAACTGGAGAAAGCTCTCCTTGAACGAAAGTGCCGTGAGCAAATAGTAAAGCTTTTGGGCATGACTCGTCTACGGGACCTTAATACAACTTGGTTCCTGTCGTTCAGACCAATCTGGCAAGATTGCATCTTACCTGTTCTACGATGCCTGCTATGTGGTGAAGAATGCGTGTTGGACACCTGTCTAACATTTCCATCAGCAACGCCAACGGATGTCGATACTCTGCTGGACCCGATAACGGCCCATGCTCTGTGTTGTCCCCAGAGGCTTCCTATCCTGCTGTCAGCATTCATTGAGAACTCACAGACGCTTCCGGCTGCTGCTGAGGTACGAGAAAGAACTCCAGGCACACAGGTAACAACGGACGCGAACATTGCTGAGGCAACCTATGCTGGAAGCAATGCTTCCCATCTCTGTGCAATTAATCTACTACACGAGGTGTTCCAACTGACACCAACAACAGTGGATGATGTTTTGTCTATTGAAATAGATGATCTCATGTTTACACCAGACCCGTGAACTAACTCTGATTCGGCATACAGTGTTCCAGAGCTGCAGTGACAAATGTGGCCTTCATTTTTAAACAACTTGGAACTCTACCAAAATTGAACTTGTCCCCATTTTTTTTTGAACGAAAATGGCACATCGATCTGCTTAAAGTAGAACTAGCCTTATAATACAGACTTCAAGGTACTTCCACGGACACTTAGTCATCTTGTGTGTCTAAAACAGTTCATGAATTTTCATGACATGAAATGACTTTGATTTTTGAGAAACTTATCGATTATTTTTTGTCACATGTAAATATTACTGCTTATTTCATTCCAATTGCATTTATTTTCGAAATTTATGCCTTGAATGAAAAGCAATGCTTCAAATGTACAGTACCTTTTGCATTCTAATAGGTTTTTTAAATACATTTTTTAAATGGTTTTATGAAAATTTTTAGAAATATGCGGTACTCCATTTTAATGTTTAGCATTTTAAATGTTTAGCATTTTAGTATTATCGTACACACGAAAGAGAAGTGGGTGTTGTATTCCTCTTAGGGTATCCATAAACGGGCTTTCCAGTATCATGTCCTTATATAGGCACAATTCGCCCTGCCCTTATATAGGCATAAAATCCCAGCCCTTATTTAGGCATTAAACCGTGCACTCCAAATACATGCATGGTCTCTGACATCCGTCCACCCTAACGTCACAACGAGTTCATGAAGAACAGACCCTTAGGCTGCGGGAGTTTCCCTAGTCCAGGACTATTGATTTCTTCAAGGACTCATATATTATGCATGAACCATTATTCCTTAGGGGGTTCATTCATGACGTCTTTCGCTGTCCAACTCACGTCAATACTAACATTCTTAGGTGGTCTCAGGTATAAATATACCTTCCCTAGCCCCTGTAAACCAGAGGAGACCTCGACTTCAGAGGAGCCCGTTTCCCAGCCTGACGCACTGAGAAGACGCTGCCATTCCCTGCAAGCAGAGAGCCCAGCTTCCAGTGATCTGACTTCCCTTGCGGGGTGTTGGAGTTCGAGTCTGGCAAAGAGATTCCTACCTCTCTCATTCTTCAGGTATGGAGCTGACTAGAACCTAGAGGGACTCTTGGCATACTAGGCATACTAGGCTTAACATACTCTTAGTATACCATAGTAAGGAATACTTCACCTACTTCTTCCCTCTTCCTACACCTAGGTCAGGTTAGGTACATTGGGGTAGAATTAGCTTAGCAACGCATCGTATGAGTACTCGCATTTTTAGTCTGTGTTATTTATGTAAATGCATATGTACTGAAAGATAATGCTATCGCAGTATTATTTATTTCTACTGCTCACCCTGTACATTATTTATCTTGCATACTGTCTTGTGATCGTAACAGCACATTTTACTTACACCAGAAACAAGACTGTTCAATAAATCCTTTATTGAAACGCCCGTCTATTTCTTTCTGTGTAACTTGGAGAAAACTAAGCATGCACGACTGAGCTGAGTGAAATAGTTATCTATTGTTTCCACGACTCTGGGACACGTTCTGATTCTTAAGGGAAACACAGTGGTCATGTTTTGCGGCTGCCAGAAACTACTCCCTTCTTGTTGTCAAGGAGTTTCTAGTGGCCTCTGAGCTAGCTGGCACAAGTAATTAAGTTTAATATACTCGATAGGGACATACTGACCTTAGTCCTATGTCAAACCTATAGGATATATTATTCCAATGCGCAGAGCCTATTTGGGAAATAGGAGCTACACTACATGGCGCCCAACGGTTTGGTAAGGCAGTAATTCAACGTTAGATACTGAGTAACTCAGCCGTGCTTTTTCTCTCAAGACCCCTACCCATATACTCCAAAAGACGTCTGGAGTGGGCAGGGTTAAGTATCCACCACGGCTACATAGGGCAGTACCCTATATAGTAGCTGTTTGGTTTGCTCAACGTTGAAGGATACAGTGTTCCACAATATTGTGCACCTAATCTTTGTTTCCTTGAAACTTGTTCTACATTTTTCAAACAACAAAATGCCTGGCTCCGACAATGAAACCGGAGACGGTGTAACTGTGGCTGATCCAGCCCAAGCAGCAGTTTTTAACTCACCCCCTGATGATCTAAACAATGCAGATTATTAGCCGCAAGGAGCTCCACCAATCGAAGACCTTGTTCTGTATGATCAAAATGGGTGGCTGTAAAAATTACATTCAGTGGGCCTTTCTCCTGAGTACAGTCCCTTTGACATAAATGAACATTAAAATCACCCAAAATTATAACCTGATAGTAAAAGGTCCTAGTTTCCCCATAATGTTCTAAAAAACGTTCTAAGGCAACAATATGTTCACTGTCGGATCTTCTACAAAAAGAGTTATAAAAGTTTACTATTAGCAAAGAAGGCTTATTTTTTAACCCCAACTCAACTGCCAATAGATTCGGTGAATCATTTTCTACTACACTGATGGTGCATAGAAGTTTAAGAGAGATCATGTCAAGAAGGCCTCCCTTGGCACGTCCTGCTGGAGAGGCAATCTTAAAAAAGGAAGAAAAACCATCCATACAAAAAGATGTCCCATGTTTCCTGCTGGGCAATAATATGCAAGCCCCCTATAGTTTCTAACCAATGTGTGTCATCTATTCTGGCCCTCAGACCCGCAATATACTATGTCATAACCCTCATGAAGTTGAGATAGAAGGAATGGGGACTTGTAGTGCTAGAGGCACTCTTGTGGTCTGACACCCTGTGATGACCTTTGACTACCATTATTTTAATTGACTTTGGTGTGTTATTTTATCCTAGCCTGAATGTACGACGTCCTGCACATGCCTTGTTTGTCTTAAAGGTTTTAATCTTGCAGTCTTTCAGTGGGAGCTGTCACGGAGTAGGACAGCCTTGCCAAGAACAGAACGTGTGGGATGTGCATTTGAAAGCATGAAAGAGAGAGTGAGGTGTGGAATGTACTTTCTGGTCTGGAAGTGCAGTATTATGAGCAGTGGTGAACAAATGTGCACTGTGTTGTACATTGAGAGATGAAGTACGTGATGCTATAAGCAGTGGTGCACAAATGTGCATTGTGTTGTACATTGATAAGTATTATGAAGTTCTTACTATTGGCTTTGACATGGCCTCATGTCATCCTGAATTCTGACTCTGCCTGGCTTGAGCTTTATCTGCGTGCATAGCCACGCTTGCAAGTTGTTTGGGTTAATCACGTTCAAGGATGTTTTTGTGAGAGATTGTTTAATGTACCCTGGAAGGATTTCGTGAGCTTCGTCAAGATAAAGGCTGGAACATGCGAGATTGTAGAGGGAACGTGGGAACTCCTTCCTGCCATGGAATGCTTGCTTGGAAGCTGGCCAGTCCTGGTAAGATTCATTTGGCTCATGGGGGAAGATTCTCGAACCTTCTAGTGTGTTTTGAGATTATAAAGCTGAGGGTTGTTGACTTAGAAACCGGGATTTTGGAATCCGAATGGGGACGGACGTGTCCACTTCGGTACAGCGGAACCCTGGTTGCTGAGGCTCTTATCCCCGGCTGTTAATCCCCCGGTCTGGAGTGGGCTAAGATGCAGTATTTGCACCAGGTGAAGTGTTGAGTTTTGATTATTGCCATTGTGATGTGTGGCCAGTGGCTTTGATCATTTGAGGTGTTGAGTTTTGAATATTGCCATTGTGATGTGTGGCCAGTGGCTTTGATCATTTGAAGTGTTTTCTTTGTGATGTGTGAGTGAGTCGAGGTGCACATCCAATGTAATCATTTGATGTATTTAGTGTACATAAATATCTTTCTGATCTCTTGCAGGACGTCCCATAATATTTGCTTGAGTCTTATCTCATATTATTTGCTGCTTGTTTATTCATGGTATTATTCATGCATTTAACTGTTGCATTTACCAAGTGTGTTATTATTGCTTGCATATAAACATATATATCTCTGTGTATTTGAATGTTCTGCATTTGGCATCTGGGAAAGCCTTTCTGTTAGAGAGCACTGTGTAAAATAAAACCCCAAGCCTTATTCTAAAAAGAGAGTTTTTGCATTTTGTAAAATAAAACCCTTTTCTAAAGGTGTTTATTTTGTGTTATGTCTCCTGCTTCGCCGTGTGTTTTGAGTCACTGTGTGGGAGATTCTGTATTATCTGAAAGGCGAAGCAAGACATTTGGCGTCACTCGAGGATTCGAAAAAGTGCAATTTTAAAAGAGGAAGATGCTCTCTAAAATGCCTATGTTTTCAGTTGCAGAGTCCCAGATGCCAACTGAGTTATTTGAGAGGGAGATTGCTTCCTTTAAAGAGGGAAAACAACTTGGTATTTCAGACAGAAAAGGTGGTGTCATTTTGAATGCATTGTTTAGCATGTATCAAAAATTTGAACATTTGGAAAAAGAATGTAGTGAGCTGAAAAGATAGTTAGCTGACGCTCAGTTTGAAAACAACTCTTTGAAAAAAGAGTCAAACATGTATAAAGCTCCGAAGCCGTTTGTTTTGCCAGGCTGTTCAGATAGCCAGGGTGATTCATTCGTGAAAAATGTGGAGGTTTTAATTCATTCTTTTGAGGACGCTCCTCAGCCAGAAATGAATTTGAACCGAGAAAATGTAAACGTGCCGGAAGATAAACAAACCAGCCTGTTAGAATTAGTGATCGTTGGTTGCAGTTATAAATCAGACATGTCAGTGAATGACAAACCTTGTTTTATTTGTAGAGATGCATTTTTGAAAAAAGAAATGCAGCAATGTGCTTTTGAATCTGCACAACAGACTGTGCAATGTGTTTTAAACGTGTGGTCAATTCAGAAAGGAGACAGTGTATCTTGTGTGCCAGTTCAGGGGCAGTGTGCTACTTTGAGTATGTTTAAAAAACTAGTAAAGAAGAGTCTGCTTTTAGACTGAAACATTTTCAAATGCTGGAGAATATTTTGCTTCCACTGTGACAGATACAGGGCAGACACTGCTGATTTTGACTTGTGTTCTGATAGATACAGGACAGACACTTTTGATTTTGAGTGGTGTTCTGACAGACACTCAATTATCTGTGTGTTGTTGCGCTGTAACAGAAAAAGGACAGATACAGATATTTTTGTGCTTTTGCACGCTGACAGACACTGGGCAGCTGACAATAAGACATAACGTGATTTCGACTTTTGAATTTTCTTAAATGCAATGGCAAGAAGCAATTGTTATCAAATGTTACATACAGACAGAAACTGCAGTTTTGCATGAGCAGTTGGTGCAGGTTCCAATAGAAAGTCCAGGGGTGGTGCTTGAGGTGCCTGAGACACAGGATTCCCCAGTGAAGTGGCATATTTTACTGCAAAGTGCAGATACTGTGTATGCTCATGGACCGATACATTCATTAGACAGAACCTTTAATTCCCTTACAGATGAAAAGGCTAAAATCTTGGAGACAGAGGTGGTGACACACAATTCTGATTTGGTGTGCATGACTAAATGCGAGCACCTAGGAGAGAAAGACCATACAAACAGGTGGGCAGAGAATGAAGGGATGCATATCCCCCTAGACTTACTTAGAACTGTGATTCCTATGTGTCAATATGCAGAGCGCAGACCAGTCCCACAGAAGGTGAGGGGCGAGTTGAAGAAAGGAAAATTACCAGAGCAGACAGAGCAGATGGATTGCCTTGGGCTCATGCCAAGAAATGATAAAGGGAGCACGTGTTCAGCAGTAAGTGGAAAAATAGTCAGGAAGGAGACTGCCCCAGCCCTTCTTACTGTGCAGGGAAAAGGAGAGTTTCACTCCAATACCAAGAATTCAGAGGCCATAGTGTGGGTAGAATTCTCAGATAATTCCCCAGAGCCAGCAGAGAACCGTGCAGACAAGAATGATAATATTGTGCCTTCAGACGCAAAACAGAGAAAGGAAAACGTGAGCTTTTTGAAAAATATTTTTTTTGCAAGAAGAGTGATGCTTGTTTCTTTTCCAGATCATACTGCGACATGTTGGTGTACCTGATGTCCCTGTCCTGCGAATGGGTGCCCGTGTCTGAGTGTGCCCCGTGAGGGTGTGGGACCCCTCCTCCCCCAACCCTGGAGTGATCACCGGACGATGCAAGCTGACATCCTTTGGCTGAACAAACCAGACGAACTAACCAAGCGACTGATCATGGACTGATATCATAAACATGAAGTAAAATGTTCACAGTTATCATTTTAAATGCAAGAAGGCTGTGTGTCTTTCACACAAAAGGACATTATTTGTTCTGCGAATACTTGTCAATTTGAAGAAAAAAAATATATTGTGCAATTGAAATTGAAGAAGATGTTTTTAGTTTAAAGCCTTTATTTTTAAGCATACAATATATAAGTTTGGCTGCTTCAATTGTAGAAGTTCCAGAATTAGCCATTTGTGACATTAGGAGCATTACTGAGTTCATATGCTTGATTCTATTTGTGCATTCATTTTGTGTATCCATCAAACATTTATTCTTGCTGAATATCCAGATATGCATTAGCTATTTTTACATACTTTGAAATGATTATTACATGCTTTTATGATTTCACTGTTTTAATGTGTGTTTCAATTATATTTGTGCTTTTAGTTCAGCACATGAGTTTATAATGTTACTGTTTTAACATGTGCTTCAATCATAGTTGTGCTTTCAGTTAAGAAATTCAGTGTTTTGATATATGTATGTTATGATAGTCAAAGGTCATGGGGTGGAATGTAGTGCTAGAGGCACTCTTGTGGTCTGACACCCTGTGATGACCTTTGACTACCATTATTTTAATGGACTTTGATGTGTTATTTTATCCTAGCCTGAATGTACAACGTCCTGCACATGCCTTGTTTCTCTTAAAGGTTTTAATCTTGCAGTCTTTCAGTGGGAGCTGTCACGGAGTAGGACAGCCTTGCCAAGAACAGAACGTGTGGGATGTGCATTTGAAAGCATGAAAGAGAGAGTGAGGAGTGGAATGTACTTTTTGGTCTCGAAGTGCAGTATTTTGAGCAGTGGTGCACAAATGTGCACTGTGTTGTACATTGAGAGATGAAGTACGTGATGCTATAAGCAGTGGTGCACAAATGTGCATTGTGTTGTACATTGATAAGTATTATGCAGTTCTTACTATTGGCTTTGACATGGCCTCATGTCATCCTGAATTCTGACTCTGCCTGGCTTGAGCTTTATCTGCGTGCATAGCCACGCTTGCAAGTTGTTTGGGTTCATCACGTTCAAGGATTGTTTTTGTGAGAGATTGTTTAATGTACCCTGGAAGGCTTTCGTGAGCTTCGTCAAGATAAAGGCTGGAACATGCGAGATTGTAGAGGGAACGTGGGAACTCCTTCCTGCCATGGAATGCTTGCTTGGAAGCTGGCCAGTCCTGGAAAGATTCCTTTGGCTCAGGGGGAAGATTCTCGAACCTTCTAGTGTGTTTTGAGATTATAAAGCTGAGGGTTGTTGACTTAGAAACCAGGATTTTGGAATCCGAATGGGGACGGACGCGTCTACTTCGGTACAGTGGAACCCTGGTTGCTGAGGCTCTTATCCCCGGCTGTCAATCCCCCGGTGTTAGACTTGGCATCTTTTGGCGTGTTTCCCCTGACTTTTTGCTTTCTGACCTCCCGGTTTTGACTCTGTTTTTGCTGGTGTAATGATTCTGCGCACTTTCCTCACTGCTGTCCAGTGGGAAAGTGCAAGTGCTCCTGTATGAAATGTGTTATGGATTGGTGTTTCCATGATTGGCCTATGTGGTTTATGTATCAGTCCCTTGTAAAGTGCACTGCGAGTGCCAGGGCCTATAGACCAAATGCTGTTGGTGGGCTGCAGCACTGGATTGTGCCACCCACGCAAACAGCCCGGAAAGTGTAACTCGGGCCTGCCATCGCAGAGCCTGTGCGCAGCCTGGGGCTGCCATGTCGACTTGGCAAGTGCACACACTTGCAAGTCCCTAAACCTTCCCTTTTCTACATGTTAGTCACCCCTAAGGTAGGCCCAAGGTACCCCTGTGGGCAGGGTGCGTTGTATCACGAAAGGTAGGACATGCCCTGGTGTGTGTGGCATGTCCTGATAGTGAATTACAGCCTAGTTCGTTTTTCACTATTGCAAGGCTACCTGTTCCCCTAGGCCAGAACGGGCAGTTTTGATTATTACAGCTTATAATCCTAACTGACCCCGGGAACATGGTAGAAATTCGAGTTTAGTATGCCTGGACTCAGAATGATAAAATGCAGCTTTTAGTGAAGTTGGTTTTAACATTCTGTGTTTGAAAATACCACTTTTAGAAAGTGGGTATTTTCTTGTCTAACCATCCAAGCCTGCCTCTGCGAGGTTGTGTATTCCTTGTCTGGAGTGTGAGTGACAGGGGCTGGGGGATGCCGGGAGACAGGGTGAGTCAGCGCAAGGCTGAATAGCAAGATCTACATGTAGATGGGTGGGAGGGGTCGCACCTGGGCCCTGAATAGGACAGTGCCTTCCCTCCACAATGCTGGCTCCACCTCCTGTGGTGCGTCTGATGTCCCTGGCCTACTCACTGAAAGAAGGGACGGAGACTTGTCAACAAAGTGCTCCAGAACTGGTTTGGACTAGGCAAAGGCCTCTCAGCCTTCAGAGAACAAAGGAATTTGGGATATAAATATTGGGGCCCTGACCCCATGAATTTAGATCTCGCTGGAATCAAGGAACCTGCCAAGACGAAGAGCTGGAAGAGCTGCCAGGAGGAGTACTGCCCCTTTGCTGTGTTGTTGCTTTGTTGGGTTGGCCTGCAGCTGCTGCTTCTGCCTTGGGCAGTGAAAGGACTGGACTGAACTTTCTACAAACTTGTGCTGAGTATCTCCAAGGGCCTGGAACCGAGCTGGCCTCCTGTTAAGAAGTCTCAGGGACTGCAAAGACTTCACAAGCCTCTGGGTACCGCTTCTGGAACGCTGTTTCAGTGGCCACAGAGGAAGGGAACCGCAACCGACTCCGTCAACCGAATCCATCCCTGGCCGGTGACCTGTTTGCACCGCAGACCGCATCGCCCCGCTTCGCATCGCAACCCTGGTCTCACCGTGGGCGACGTCCGACGCCACCAACATCGAGCCGCTGCTTGCACCGTGACCTGTGGGCACCGCAGTTCGCATCGCATCGCTTCACTGAACCAGCCGGACCCGACCGACGCGGTCGCTGCAACTGGCTCAAGAGTCGTGACCGCACCGCATTTGGGGCACCGCTCGCACGTCTGCGACGCACCGCTCCGACTCGCACCGCTGTCCGACGCCAGCTCCCGCACTCCGGCTTGGTCGCCTGCAGCGCAACCTGTCAGCACCGCATCGAGCATCGTCTCACCCTGCATCGCACGCCTTGGACTCACCGACTCCGTCTGCACGACGCTCATCAAGCCGCTGCCTGCACCGCATCGAGGGACACCGCACCTTGCATCGCTCCGTCTTGCACCGCAACCGCGACGAACGCCGACCGGCTCGTACACTCCGTACCAGCCACAACGAGAAAGGTACTGTAACTGAGTCTGTTCATGACTCTGCTGGCCCGTATCGACGCGGTCGGCTGGAACTGTTAGACTCTGTGGTTTTCAGCATCGCGGTAGGCTCGGACGGAGCTACCGACTCGTACTGAACTTTGTTTTTGGACTATTCCTGCAAAGAAGAAGTTACCTTATCAAGCATTCATTTTTAAAGTATAGTATTGTGGATTTTTGTCGTAATTGGTCTTGTCTTGAGTATATAAAATATTGGTTATTTTTCTAAACTGGTGTGGTGTCCGTTTGTAGTGCTTACACTGTATTACTGTTGGTTATGTGCAAATGCTTTACACACTGCCTCTGAATTAAGCCTGACTGCTCGTGCCAAGCTACCACGAGGGTGAGCAGGGGTTACTTCACGAGTGTAACACCCTTACCCTGACTAGGAAGAAGGGTCCCTACTTGGACAAAGGTGCAAGCCCTTGCCAACTAGAGATCCCATTTCTAACACCCGGTCAGGAGTGGGCTAAGATGCAGTGTTTGCACCAGGTGAAGTGTTGAGTTTTGATTATTGCCATTGTGATGTGTGGCCAGTGGCTTTGATCATTTGAGGTGTTTTCTTTGTGATGTGTGAGTGAGTTGAGGTGCACATCCAAAGTAATCATTTGATGTATTTAGTGTACATAAATATCTTTCTGATCTCTTGCAGGACGTCCCATAATATTTGCTTGAGTCTTATCTCATATTATTTGCTGCGTGTTTATTCATGGTATTATTCATGCATTTAACTGTTGCATTTACCAAGTGTGTTATTATTGCTTGCATATAAACATATATATCTCTATGTGTATTTGAATGTTCTGCATTTGGCATCTGGGAAAGCCTTTCTGTTAGAGAGCATTGTGTAAAATAAAACCCCAAGCCTTATTCTAAAAAGAGAGTCTTTACAATTTGTAAAATAAAACCCTTTTCTAAAGGTGTTTGTTTTGTGTTATGTCTCCTGCTTTGCCGTGTGTTTTGAGCCACTGTGTGGGAGATTCTGTATTATCTGAAGGGCGAAGCAAGACAGGACTACAGAATTGGGCGTAGTGGGTACAGATTCCACATATTCTGTAACCCGGAGACCTGACTACCCATCCAGTTGGGGTGTCTGTCAATCGTTGTCATCTAGCCCCATCAAAGGTATAAAAACCTATTGTCAAGTGGGATGCTAGTCCTTACTGTCTCACCATGGGGCGCCTCAAAGGGTCTAAAGGCGGGCTGACCACTGTTATTTGAAAGAGAGGAATGGTCAGGGTAAATATATTGAAGTGGAACTATCTTAATCTTTCTTTTCGCGCCCTGGAGATAAGAACTCTGCATCAGGGCTTTTGTGTGTCCGGGATGCCTTACGTTAACCACAACGCAGTCTCACTTGAGATTTTTCTTCACCTTAGAGCCCACCCAACCCACTCTTCTTGTCATTAAAATGTGGGGGAACAAACACTGCCCTTCCACTATGGAATTATCGCACCAGTGTTTAACCTTATGCATAAGATCTACCGTGGACTTGCGTGTCTCTTGCTTTAGTGGTGGGACTCCCATCAAGATAACACCAAGGGTGCTGACTCTGATGGTAAATGCAGGAGGATGGTGTCACTTCCGTATACCGTGGGGGGCCTACTTAGTGTAGGTGTTGTAACACTACCCCTGATGAACTGGGGTGGACCTCCACGGAGATCTACTGGCCTCGGTGCCACTGTGACAGGCATGGCAGAATCTGACCTTAACGCACAAACACCCCCATGAGAGATTGTCCTGGCACCCTGGAAACCCCCACGGGACGGATCCAACCTCGGATGAGAGCCCAGCCGGACAAGTACTACCCGTGGCCATAGTCATTGCCTTACTGTTGGATGCAACAGTATCAAAGGGCGTCAACATACTAAGCTTGGCCTCTAACCCATCAAGCCTAGGAAGTAACTCGTCCGTTATATGTCCCAAGTCAAAATTTGCACATGTGGCTGGGGGGGACTGCCCTCTTATACAATTGAGATGCTCTCTTCCCCCCAGCCCTCTTCTTTTTACCCGGGGGTTCAACGGGTGTAGTGACTTCATCCGATAATATTTCTCTGGCCTTGGTGTACGTATTTGTGGTAGGTAGCGTAGTTGCTGGTTCAGGTCCACCTGTGTCCACGATGTCAAGGCTTTGACTTAGTCCCTGGATGCTACTCTCTGTCTCCAGAGAAAGCCTTCTTCCTGTCAGAGCTATCTCTTTTGAGGCTGAGGGGTTTACTGTGGTCGATATGTGCCAAGCCCTTTTCTGTGTGCATGGGGACAGCAAGTAAATTTTCACCTTTCGGTTCCAGAACTGTTTTTTGGCATAGTGCAGAGCCCCACAGGGGTATACAGAAAGTCCCTCGATCTTTAATCAGATCCGTCAAAAGAAACTTGAGTCCCTAATAATGCCATGCAATTCTGTCCTGGTGCAGTATATAGATGTCCTTCTATTAGCATCAGATACTCATGAAGCTTGTAAATAAGACATCATTGCATTGTTGAACCACTTGACTGAGAATGGACATATAGTGTCCCAGAGTAAGTTGCAGTATTGTCAGAGAAAAGTTCTGTATCTCGACCGTCACAGTGAGAAGGCTGCAAGGAAGGTGTTGCAAGCGAGAATCTCGGTGATTCTGAAAATGAATCCGCTAGACCCCCAGAGAGAAGTTAGGATGTTTTCGGGAATGGGGGGCTACTGGCCCTAGTGGCCAAGCCTTTACAGAGGCTGACACACAAGATGTGTCGGATCCAGTACAATGGAATAATGATTGCTTGATTGCCTCCCTAGAGTTGAGAGAAAGTCTCTGTTATGCCCTGGCACTGGGAATGCATGATTATAACAAAGCTTTTGCGCTTTCTTGCAGTGAGAGGGAGGACTGCGCTCTCTCAATGATTACACAAATGCATGAAAATACACGAAGACCTGTGGCTATTTTTCTCTTATTCTTGATCCTGTAGCCACAGGATTGCCCGAATGCCTTAAAGCTGTAGCAGCAGTAGGTGTCATCAATGCAAAAGTATTGTCATGGATCATCGCCTTATTGTGTTCATACCCCACTCCATAGAGATTCTGTTGATGCGTACACGCACTCAACACATGACTAACAGTCGATTGACCAAGTATGTACAGATTATTCTTGCTGCTGAGAATATTTTCCTCAGAAAGTGTGCTACTTTGAATCATACTACACTGTTACATTTACCTGAAATTGAAAGTCATGATGGAGAAGTTGAGAATGACTGTCTCGATGTCACTGAACTGTGCACCAAGCCAAGATCAGACATACAAGATTAGCCACTGAAAGAGTCTAATCTCATGCTGTTTGTTGATGGGTCCTGCCTGAGAGACGATGGAGGAACTCTAATAGCTGCCTACAGTCACAGGGGTAGGAAAACCCCTTCAGCTCAAGAGGTCCCTGGGCCATGATATTGCTGGCGATTGTCGGATTAAATGTAAGAACCGGTTTGCACCACTGTTAAATCTCAATGAGTTGGGCTGACTTCCTCTGGCACCTGTATCCGAGATCAGCCCCTGGGCAGTCTGTTCAGGCAAGGATAGGCAAACCCTTTGACACTGCAAGTAGTACTGCTCCTCTTGTTGCCCAGTCAAATGTAGTATCTACTACCTAACCTAAAGGGATGTCCTGAAGTTTCATACATACAGGTATCTTCAGCATATATTAATTCCCCTATTGAGGCTCCATATAAGCAGGTTCTTCCAACACACACCAATATCCCCACCACTGTATCAATATGAGGGGAAGTCCTGGATAAGGGGTGTGAAGCAGGGATGGTAAGCCCACGGGGCTCTTTTTCACCTGTTAGCTGGAATGTGGCTGGGTTAAAAGATAAGGTCTTAAATCAACATTGTTTGTCTTTCATTCATAAATTCGATTTTGTTGTTATGCTTGAGACCTGGGCCGTATCCCCTATTTCATGTAAGGGATTAGCATGCTTTTCGAGTCCTGCCTTGGCTTCCTCTCAGGGGAGGGCGAGTGGTGGTCTTTCAGTATGGATCAAATTAAATCTTAAACTAGAAGTATCCGCTGAACCTTCAGACAGCCATGCTTATCAAGCCCTGTTGATTAAGAATAGTTTCAGCTAATATTCGGTGCTGGGCATCCCGGAACGGGCGGAACTGGGGACGGCCGAGCAGTTCCTTGAGCGCTGGATACGTACCTAGCTGTGCCCCAAGGGTTTTTCGGATGTGTTTATGATTGAGAGAGCGCATAGGGCTCTCGTCCCTCCCCCGCCTCGGGGGGCGCAGCTGCGAGCTATCATAGCTAAAATCCTCAACTATTGGGATAGAGACTGTATCCTGCGGGCGGCAAAGGAACAACAGAACCTTCAGTATGAAAACAATAAAGTGACTATGTACCCGGATTACACTAAGCAAGTTCAGGAACTCCGGAAATCCTTCCTGGGTGTGAAGCGTAAGCTGCGAGACCTGAACATGCAATATATGCTCCTGTACCCTGCCAAACTGATGGTGATTTCGGGGGGTAAGGCGCAATTCTTTGACTCCCCGGAAGACGTCTGGGAGTGGTTGGAGATCCGTGGTGATGGATTGCCGCCTGAAGATGCAAGAGGTCAGAAGCGACGATGGGGGACACGGCCGGAAGGGGGTTGGCGACGGCAGCAGAATCGAATGGACTCGCAAAACGCCCCGGAGGTGTCGCAGCGGAGGGTAACGGTGGGAGATGATGGAACGCTGCAGTCTGATTCCCTTGAGGAGAGTGCTACGGAGGTCGACTTGCTGGGAGCTGCTTCCGCTGAACCGGATACGCAGGATCAGACTCTGCCTCTAACAATAGACGTTGTGCCCGATATCTTGTTGGAGGATCTTCCTGGGGGTGTCAGTGAAAGTGATTAATCATTGACTGTTGGACTATAACACTGCTTGCTGATTCAGGACTACTACGCAGGAGTTGGTGATGCTGTATGGTGGTGTTTGTTGCACTGGGGCTTAGGGGAGAGTATAGCGCTATTTGGGGAGGGGATGTTGGCTGGATTAAGTATATATGCAGCGGGTGTATTTCAGAATGGCAGCGGAATCATTGATCTGTGGTGGGCGGGCAGACGGGGGATGCAATGTTTTCTTGTTGCCCCTGCTGGGCTTAGTGGGATGCTGTGCACATCCTGGCACGAGCGGTAGGTGGGCAAAATCGTCTGTGATGGTAGTTGGGCATTGTCCGTGGGTGGGGGGGGAGGGGGGGTTTTGGTTTAGTTGTTATTGTGTGAATCTTGGTGGTGTTGCGCCCAAGAGCGAGTCATTGCAGAAGAGTGCAGAGTCCTGGCGCATCGCCAGACGGAAAGTGCGAATGTATGATCATGGCAGATAGTAAAGTTCCTTAGCTGGAATGTTAGGGGTTTAGGCACCTGCACTAAACGACACAGGGTCCTTTCATTCATTAAGCGGCATAGCATAATGATTGCATGCTTGCAGGAGACACATCTGGATGATGCTGGGGCGGGGCGCCTAGCCAAAAAGTGGAGGGGGCAGGTGTTCCTCTCATCGTATTCTACCTATGCCAGGGGGGTGTTGATTTGGGTGGCACCTGGGGCCCCGTTTACTCTACAGTATGCCGAAGCAGACATAGAGGGTCGTTATGTGATACTGCGGGGCAAGCTAGATGCAAAGATATCAGTATATTAAACACCTATGCCCCTAATATTGATGCGATACAAAAGGGGATGATGGACGGAACGTTTGAGCCAATCAAACACTCACCCCCAGTCAACTGATCTGGGTTTAATCCATCATCATTCTTTAGCTCACTCCACCACCCCAGTTCAGACATGGCCATATGCAAATCAGTCTGACCCTGTGCCTCATGGGAACAGTCCAGCCCGAACTGCCAAGCCTTGTCTTCCCTGGACCGGAAACAAGCATCCTAGGACCGGTTTCTGGCATTTCAGCCGTCATCAGCCAGGCTTGCTTGAATCCAGTGGCAAAGTGAGCAAGGGACCCACGTCTGGGCATACCCCCGCCAACTTAGGGCGACCAAAGCGATACAAAGGGGATGATGGACGGAACGTTTGAGCCAATCAAACACTCACCCCCAGTCAACTGATCTGGGTTTAATCCATCATCATTCTTTAGCTCACTCCACCACCCCAGTTCAGACATGGCCATATGCAAATCAGTCTGACCCTGTGCCTCATGGGAACAGTCCAGCCCGAACTGCCAAGCCATGTCTTCCCTGGACCGGAAACAAGCATCCTAGGACCGGTTTCTGGCATTTTAGCCGTCATCAGCCAGGCTTGCTTGAATCCAGTGGCAAAGTGAGCAAGGGACCCACGTCTGGGCATACCCCCGCCAACTTAGGGCGACCAAAGCGATACAAAAGGGGATGATGGACGGAACGTTTGAGCCAATCAAACACTCACCCCCAGTCAACTGATCTGGGTTTAATCCATCATCATTCTTTAGCTCACTCCACCACCCCAGTTCAGACATGGCCATATGCAAATCAGGTCTGACCCTGTGCCTCATGGGAACAGTCCAGCCCGAACTGCCAAGCCATGTCTTCCCTGGACCGGAAACAAGCATCCTAGGACCGGTTTCTGGCATTTCAGCCGTCATCAGCCAGGCTTGCTTGAATCCAGTGGCAAAGTGAGCAAGGGACCCACGTCTGGGCATACCCCCGCCAACTTAGGGCGACCAAAGCGATACAAAAGGGGATGATGGACGGAACGTTTGAGCCAATCAAACACTCACCCCCAGTCAACTGATCTGGGTTTAATCCATCATCATTCTTTAGCTCACTCCACCACCCCAGTTCAGACATGGCCATATGCAAATCAGTCTGACCCTGTGCCTCATGGGAACAGTCCAGCCCGAACTGCCAAGCCATGTCTTCCCTGGACCGGAAACAAGCATCCTAGGACCGGTTTCTGGCATTTCAGCCGTCATCAGCCAGGCTTGCTTGAATCCAGTGGCAAAGTGAGCAAGGGACCCACGTCTGAGCATACCCTGCCAAATTTCTTTGCGGCCTTACAGGATTTGATTACTGTAGACTTGGACACTCCCCTACTATGGTTGGGAGACTTTAATTGTGTGGTGGATCCGGAATTGGATAGATGCCCCCCCCGAAGGGGCACCAAGCCGCGTATGACTAAGCAGTTGCAAAAATGAATGAGAGACCTAGGCATCCGGGATGTTTGGAGGGAGCACCACCCGACCCATAAAATTTCACCTGTTTTACGCCCACTCATAACATGCACAGTCGTCTAGATAGGGTACTAGCGACAGAGCAGCCAGCGCTTATGGCAGCAGAGATTATACAGCTGGCGCGCTTTTTGTCTGATCATGCGCCGGTGTGTTGCGCGGTGCGGTGGGCGGCGGGGGAGCAGGGCTCCCGTAGATAGCGTCTCCCTGCTGATATTCTGGAGGATCCGGTTAGGAAGGAGGCAATTTCGAGCGCGTTAAAGGGGTATATGTCCCTTAATTGGGGCACTGCAAGCAATAGAGCCCACGAGTGGGATGCAATGAAGGCCGTGGTTAGAGGGGCGGCAATGGGGGTGACATATGGCGTTCGGAGGTAATTACAATCTGAGCTGCAGGATAGGGAGAAAATGTTAGCTGAGCTTCAGTCAGGGCCGCAGGGGCAAGGGGACTCCTAGGACCGGGAGCGTGCATTACGGGAACAGGTTGCAGATACTTGGGATAGGCTGGATAAGTATACCCTTACGAAATATCGCCAGCGGCTACATGCAGAGGGAGATAAATCTGGTCGGTTATTGGCTTGGATATTGCAAAGGGAGCAGTCCCCCCGTTAGTTACCAGTCTTCGAGCACAGTTGGGCGAGCTGGTTTATTCTCGGGCAGCTATGCTGGAGGTGTTCCGGCAACACCTGCAGACAGTGTACAGGGCAGACCCCCTGGTAGATGTGGACCATTATATCCCCTTTTTAGAGGGTCTACAGTTGAGGCAGGTATCTGACGAGGTTAAGACGGAACTGGATGTGGAGATCACTGAGGAGGAGCTCAGGGATGCGATTGCCGACATTGCCAAGGCTCCGGGAGGGGACGGGTTGCCCATTGAGTATTATCAAGCGTATTCAGCAATACTGGCCCGGCCGTTGTTGCAAACTTTTAATGAGTCCTTTGAGAGTGGAATATTGCCTCCTACAATGCGTGAGGGCGAAATTTGTCTGATTCCAAAGCTGGGCGGCGATTACCAGGACCCGGCGGCATACCGACCCCTGACGATGATTAATTCGGATGTAAAAATTTCATGTAAAGTGCTGGCCAAGCGGTTGGGTCCACATATGCCCCATTTAGTCCACGAGGACCAGTGCGGTTTTATCCCGGGCCGTAGTACGTCAATGAACATAAGGAGGCTGGCGCATGTATTGCATGAGATGCAGGAGGCCCCTGAGGAGATGGCGTTGGTGTCCATCGACCTTGAAAAGGCGTTCGACACGGTGGATTGGGGGTACCTGCTCGAAACCCTTGGGAAGTTGGGTCTTGGACCGCGCTTTCGTAGATGGGTTAAAATACTATATACAAACCCAGCGGTATGTGTGCAAATGGGTCAAACCAGATCGGTGCAGTGGTTGTTGGGGCGGGGCACGCGGCAGGGATGCCCACTGTCGCCACTGCTGTTTGCTCTGGCCATTGAGCCTATGGCAATATGGGCAAGACAGGAACTGGGCCGCTGGGGCATACCAATTGGGCAAGGTACGCATTTTATCTCACTCTATGCGGATGATGCGCTGTTTTATGTTACGTCTCCGCGTGAAGCCATACCGCGCTTGCTGAGGCTGATGGACAGGTTTGCAACTTATTCAGGACTGCGCATAACTAGGCGTAAATCCCTGGCGTTCCCCCTAGCAGGACTGCGAGATAGTGAGGCGGAGGACTTGCCTAGTCTGGGATTGAGATGAGAGACGGATCACTTTAGATATCTAGGGGTGCAGGCGGCTCATGGGGACGCTAAGCTGCTCCAGCTGAATATGAACAGGGTGGTGGAGTCGCTGAGGCAATCCGTGGAGTTCTGGAATACGCTGCCGCTGTCCTTAATGGGTAGAATGGCGGTGGCAAAGATGGGGATGCTGCCGAGATGTCTATATGCTTTGCAGAATGCATTGTGCCCGATTCCTGCGAAAGTGTTTCGACAACTGAATTCTCTTCTGGTGACCCTGCTTTGGGCAGGGAAGCGTTGTAGGGTTGCGCTGCAGGTGCTCCAGAAACGGTATGAGGAGGGTGGTCTAGGAGTACCCAGATTTGATCTTTATTACTATGCGGCACACCTTCAGTATGCGGTGCAGTGGTTAGATGAGGGTGATCACTGGGAAAAGCGTTTATTAGCCGGACGAGTGCAGCCAGAGGATCTCCCCACGATTTTGATGGAGGGTGCTGGGGTGAGCGCGGAGTTGCCATATGTTGTTAGACAAACGGCCTATATATGGCAGAAAGTTGTGGAACGAGTGCTGGGGCGGGCTCCCTTCCACCCGGAATTGTGCGTTTGGCAGTTGGTCCCTGTGCGTAGGATGGTGGAAAACATGTCTTTCCAGGCATGGATCGAGGGTGGCTGCATGGTATTGGCTGAAATGATACCTACCTTACATTTGAGCAGGCGTGTGAAGGGTTCGGTTTGGGACAGGGGCAATATCTACAATATGCTGGTCTGATGGAAGTGGCTAAGGTGACATGGCCCACATATCCGGGTATGCCCCGGACCACTGAGACCTTGGACATTTTGTTAACATGTGGAGGGGGGCGTAGTTTGGTGTCTTTGTTGTACAAGGCTATGAGGGTGGACTCGGGGTCTTTGGCGCTTAGGGCGTGGTTGCTTGGAACGAGGATTTGCAGGCGCCGTAACTGGAGAGGGAGTGGGTCAGAGTATGTACGCTAATACGCAAGGTGTCTTGCAATGCCCGGCTGAAGTTGCTGCACTATAACTTCTTGCATGGGGTGTATATGACCCCGGCAAGGCTCCATCGTATCGATGCCTCCTGTTCGCATGAATGTCCTAGATGTCATGGAGCCCATACTGGGTTCATGCATTTGGCGCGGGAATGCCCAGAAGTACATCAGTACTGGCTTGAGGTAGTAGCACGGCTCCATGGAAGGGCGGGAATTGCGTTGGAGGCTAAGCCTGAGCAGTGCCTCCCAGGGCTGGTACCGCATTGCAAGAAGAGGAAAATGGCCAACAAGCTATTGCAGTTAGTGCTGGTATTGGCTGGGTTGCCATTTGCTGGATGGGTGAGTGGGCTCCCTCATTTGTAAATTGGATGAGAGACGTGGGGGAGTGGTCCTTGGCGGAGGAACTTCACATGAAAGCCTGCCGCAGGGAAGAAAGGTTGGATGAGGACATAGCAACTTGGAGAGAACTATGTAGAGAATTGCTGAATTCAACAGGGACAGATAGTGAACAGACTGCCGAGACTGATGGTAACGATAGTATGTAAACACTGGGGCCTGTGTCTCCCTAACTGTATATGATGCTGTGTCTGCTGCTAAGCCGTGAGAAGTGTAAAGTATATCCAGCTGTGCTATGTGTTCGGGACTCTAATGTGTGTAACGTAAACAAGTCGATAGATATTGTCTCGAAGGATTCTGTATATGACCGCTCAGTTTGAGGTGAAAATTTACAAATAGTTAAAACAAAAAAAATAGTTTCAGCTCCTTTTGTTTTCATCTGGTCAATTTTTATAATAATTATTTTTCAAAATCTTATTGTCATCTCTTTGAGGGTCTCTTTAGTTTTATCTCAGGCCTGGAAACACCGAGGGCTGGCAAAAAGCTTCCTCCTTGTCTCTTATTATGTGGGGACTTTAACGCTAAGCTTGGCAAAGATCCTATAGAATTAGAGTGTTTAATCTCTATTGCTGATAGTGCTCCATGGGTTGTTAGGGGGTTGGAGCTGAGGAATTCCATTATCTTCCTGGATTTGGTTGAGGCTATCAACTTTTTTCAGGGTACAGAGCCAAGAAAACCAACCTTTAGAGGTGTAGGAAGGCCCTCTGTCATAGATTATATATTTGCTTCAAAGCATCTCCTGCAGTGGTGTTCTAATGGTGCAGTACTAGAAATTCAGTGGGGAGATCATAATGCTCTTATGATCGAAGGTACCTTACTGCTGCATAGCAACAGTGCACCATTAGCTGACGATGGAATTAAACAACACCGTAGAGATGGGCTTAGATTAATTTGGCATCTGAATGATCCCAACGCCACTTTGGGTATGCTTCTTAAAAATAATTTGGTGGTGTTCTTGGGATGTTTAGGCGAGGACTCGGGGGTCAGCTTTAATGGCATGGTATCAACTTCTGTGTGACTATATCTAGAATCACTTATTGAAACCAGCTGTCCCTGCCCCAGAGTCCCCAAGCTAATTTGATGCCCATTGCTCTGCAGCTAATCGCCGTTTGAGGAGGGCAGTATCAAGGACCCCTAGGGATACCGGGGAGATTAGGGAGGCTAGGCTAGCCTACAAATGCGCCCTCATTGAATGTAAATGCTCCTTGTATATCAGTGATTGGGAAACACTTGAACTTGCAGTTGCCCAGAACAGCAGTAAGGTTTTCTGGGACACTATTGGCAAGATGCGACAGCGGGATGCACCCTCCAACCCATTCCTGATCTGTAATATTTTGGGGGAAGATTGGGTAAAGCATTTTAGTTCCGTGTACCACCTAACTGAAGATAAGTTGTGCACTACTAGACTTCGCTAATTTCTAGTGCAAGCCTCTCCTCTCCAGGTTACCCTTCAGGATATGGTGGATGCAATTAGGCTTAGCTTCAGTGGGAAAGCTCCAAGGCCCAACGGGATCCCTTTAGACCTTTACAAATGTAAATTGAAATTGTGGGGACCCCTACTCACCAGCATATTTAACAATGCTCTGTGCAACCTGATTACTGAGTCCTAGAGGCTTTCATTCATAGTACCAATCTTTATCAAATGAAAAATGAATTTCTAAAGCGTGTTAAACCTGAGGGTATCTAAGCACTATGCCCAAAAAACAGAGCTCCAAAGCACAGAAAATCCAGAGAGCCTATGATGAGAAAAGCCATGTTTTTAACCATTTCTTGTATGAGGCAAAGGAGTGAAGTCTAGCGATGTAGGCGGGCAGGGAATTCCATAACTTGACAGCAGCCCTGAAGATGGACCGACCGCCCCAACTGACTTTTCGGAACCTGGGCATGAAGACTTTACTAGCTGAAGAGGATCTGAGTGACCTGCCTGGAGTGTACCAGCTGAAGAGGGAGGGGAGATGTTTGGAAACTATGGGGCAGATTTACAAGCCCCTTGCGACACTTTTACGCCGCCGTTGCGTCACTTTTGTGACGCAGCGGCAGCGTAAACAATGCGCCACTATGCAACGTATTTACAACGTGACGCATCTAGTGAGATGCGTCACGTTGTAAAGCCCTGCGCCACATGAAACCTGCGTCAGGTTTCATGTGGGCGTTCCGTCGCAGGGTGGGCGTTCCGTCGCAGGAAAACCTCGTAAAAGTGACGCAGTGAAATCTACAAGATTTCACTGCGTCACCTATACGACGCTGCTGCGTCAAACAAGAGTGACGCACCACGTTAGGTATGGGTGGCCCCTGTGCCTTGCTGGAGCCGCGTCGCGCTTGTGACACGACTCCAGCAATGCGCCGCCCTTACGCCACAGGATGCAACACGCATCGGCCTGTCCTTGCGCCACGGTGCGCCGCATTGTAAATGCGACGCATCCGTGGTGGCGCAAGGAGGGAATTGCGTGTCACATCTATTCTGGCGCATCCCTGCTGATTTGCAGAGATGCGCCAGAACTTGTAAATCTGCCCCTATGTGCTTTGTCACAGGAAGCCAATGCAGCGCTCTAATGCCATCTCTGACAGACACTCGTTTGGGAGTGTTAAGAATAAGGTGCACAGCCGCATTTTGCACCACTTGTAGTTTGTTAAGTGAGGAGGCATTCATATTCAGATAGATTCTTGCAGTAATCGAGTCTGGAGGAGACATAAGCAATGGCCACCGAATCGTGCAAGTCAACTGGAATAAAGGGAAAGAAATCCTATGTGTCCTGATTATGTGAAAGCGGGTACTCGTGATACGATTGACCTGTGAGTAAACGTTCAGGGAAGTGTCGAAGATTACTCCAATATTTTTGGTGACTTTAACAGGCATAGGTAAAGGGCCACATTCCTCAGGGCACCAACATCAGGACCAGATGGATTCTTGTGCACCAAGCACCAGCACCTTTTTACTATCTATATCAATGATCTTAGCAACCATTTGTCAACTGCCACTAGGGACGTGCCCAAAATTGCCAACTCCGCTGTCCTGGCATTATTATAAGCTGACGACCTGGTGCTAATGGCCAGGGCACCAAGTGTGTGGTAACACGTGTCAGCTCTGGAAGGGAGTAGAATGTGACAGCCTCACATTCTATTGGAACTGTCGGTAATGGAGATTCTGGATGGAATTGTCCAACGAGTTTTAACAGGGCCTTAGACTGGAGAAGGTGGCTGGGATGACTTCTCTATACCCTGCAACTTAATAAATCCTTTGGAACCACTTTATGTTTCCGTGATTCTTATCGGGGGATTTTACGTTTCAACACTGGTGACAAGCGATTTTATGGTGAAGGACTTACAGAACTTTAAGATCATCAGAAGTACAGAATGAGGAAGTAATCTCAACACGTCAGGACCACGACCATGTGTCCTGGTGAATATTTACAAGCCATGTGGTGAGTGGTGGACACGTACTTTCAACTACTTTGGGTGAGCGCAATCCAGTTTACTTTACTGCGTTGGATGGCAGTTGTCGTGAACCCCAGCATTTTTTAAATTCAAGAGTCTCCATCAATGTGAGCAAAGCATGTGGAACTTTACCTACATGGCCTCAGTGCCAAGGAACCCAAGTGTGAGCAAAGCATTCATGGCGTGAGGCTCCTGGAGTGTCTCTTCAGTTCAGAGGTGATTCTACGCAAGAAAGCTGTGCGTAAGCTACACGTGTGCAGCAGAATCAAGCTCAACTACTTTTAGAAATCTTACTTAAATGTGCATTGGAGTGGCCATTTTGAATTGTTGGGTGCTTCATCATTGTTATGGGTGATTTCTACGTTGTTCTTCACGGCTATTGGCATGCCTACGGGAAGTGTTGATACCTATTATTTCCATCTGTTTAATAAAGATCAGCAAGGCGATAGGCACGCCTCTCACTGTGCCTTCTCTGAACTTGGTGCAGTTGATCACATTGCGCTGCACAATGGTAAGCATGCCACAGCAAGTCACTGCGATTGGTACGACTACTAGAAGTGTTGAAGCCTACTATTTTCATTTGTTTTGCAGAGTTCAGCACGGTGATAGGCATGTCTTTGACTGTGCCTTCTCTGTACTTGGTACAGTTTATCATGTTGCTCTGCATGACGGTAGGCATGTGGCAGCCACTACTAATAGCAATACGAGTTACTCTTTGGGGGCATTGAAGCAGGTGTACAATTTAGGTATTATTTGTATATCTTTTAATCGTGCCTTCCATATATATTTTTGGTCAGTTTAAATATCAAATGGATCCTATTTTGTAGTAGCTGGGGTGAACAGGTGTGACCAAGTGCTGCAAAGTATTTTACCAGGCAGAATATAACAGCACCACCATTCTTTCTGTTGACACCGGGTGAACCTAATATTAAATGGAGCAAATGGAAGAAGGTCTTCGAATGGTATTCAAAAGTTTGTGGCACATCAATGAGTTGCGAAAGGATAACCGCTTTACTGTTACATTGTTTTAGTTCGGAAGGGTAGGAAGTATTTGATCCTCTTCCTGCCATTTCACAAAGTGATGTGAAGGAGTTGAGTGAATATGATATCTGTGTAAAATATTGTGACAATCATTACTTGCCAAAGGTCAGTACTATACTTGAGTGATATCATTTTGTCAGGAGGTCACAGAGTGGGGGTGAGTCTGTGGAGAATTACTTTACCAATTTAAGAAAACTTGCGTCATCATGTAAGTTTATAGGTGCAGTGGAAGAACTAATAAGGGATCAGTTCATGTTGGGGTGCAATATAGAGAAGGTTAGAGATGAGTTTTTGCAAAAAGATGAACCTACTTTAGATGAAGTTCTCAATGTAGCCAAGAAAATTAAACATTCGATGAAGTGTGTGGATGTTATTAAGAAAGAATTGCCACAAGATGTTAGTTTTGTGAAGAAGAAAACAGACCTTCAGTGAGATGACAAAGAAAATGACAAATGAAAGTAATAGGGGCAGTAAAGGTGTTTTAGGTGTGGGAGTAAGAGTCATTTAGCTTTTCACAAAGAATGTCCTGCAATGAAAGTTAGGTGCAGGGGTTGTGGAAAAAGGCGTCACTTCCAAAGCGAGTGCAGGAACAAAAGAGAAAAGAACAGGACGAAGACTAAAGAGGTTGATTTTGAAGAAGATGACTCAGATTATGATTGTGGGCAAATAGTGGTGCAAGTTAGGGAAGGTAATAAAAAATGCCCTGTTGACGAGATTTTAGTTGAAGGGGATTAAACAATTGTATTGTTTGATTCTGGAGCCAAAATAACACTGGTGTCAAAGATGTTTTTTGATAAGAATCTAGCCGGAGCGGTGAAGCAAATGAAACCAGATATTAAACCATATGCGCTTGGTGGAGAACTGATCAAGTTGAAAGGCTATTTTGTAGGTATGATCGAGTATGGGGGAAAGTATGTCGAATGGCAAGATATACGTTTCCTCAAAAGGGGATAACATACTGAGTTGGTTTCACCAAAAGGATCTTGGGGTTATGTTGGATCCCAATAGTGAACCGCCCATCATAATTAAAGATTCTATTCAGGTAGTGGGACCTCAAGAGGATGGTGTGAAGAATGAGAAAGTGGCTGTAGATTTGGTGGAAGAATTCCCCGCTGTCTTCAGATCAGAATTGGGTTGGTTGATATACCCATAAGATTAAATTAAGGGATGGGGTGCAACCGGTGTGTAGCGATGTGCGGAATGTGTTATTTGATGTAAGAACAGACATGCGAACAGCGTTGGAGACATTGGTTAAGGATGATGTGATTGAAGAAGTTGAGGGGATCGAATGGTTGGCTCCGGTTGTGGTGGCAAGGAAGAGTAATGGAGAGGTGAGATTATGCGTGGACATGAGGGAGTTGAATAAAGTGGTTGTAGTGGATAATTGTTCCCATTCCCTACATAGCGTACATGTTAAAGTCATAAAGTGGCGATAAAGTATTCTCCTCGATAGACCTAAAATCAGCGTATCACCAGATTGAGCTGGACAAGATGTCCAAGGATTTGACTGCTTTTGTGATGCCCTTTGGCACATTTTGGCACAAGAGGATGCCTTTTGGGTTGGTGTCGGCAGCTTCTGTGTTCTAGAGAGCAATGGAACCTGTGTTGAAATGGTTGGGTGGCATTAAAGTGTATCAAGCTAATGTACTCATTTGTTGTGCAGATATGGTTGAACATGACGAGAGGGTGACAGCGGTTATGAAGAGGTTACAGACAGTGACATTTAACAATAAAGGGGGAAAGTGTAAGTTCAGGCAAACACACATAGAATACTTATCAAATACTGTCAAAGGTTTAAAACCCCAAATGAGCCTTGTTGGGGCAAATGCCGGTTTGGTCACACCTCAAAACAAGGAGGAGTTACTCAGATTTTTGGGGATGTCCGAATACTATTGTAAATTTATTCCCAACTTTGCCATGAAGAGTGTAAAGATGAGAGGGTTGTTAAAGAAGGTTGCAGATTTTGTTTGGGATGGTGAATGTGAAGAGGAGTTCAAATTAATAAAGTGGGATCAAGCTGCTTCTCCAAATCTTCGTAGTTTTGATCCTAACATGAAGTCTACCTTAATTACCGATGCTAGTGTTAAGGGCTTGGGAGCTGTGTTGTTACAAGGGGAAGGGAGCAACACCAAAACAATAATGTTTGTTTCACAAAGTTTGAAGGGTCCCAAGTCAAGGTACTCAGTCATATAAAGGGAAGCCCTGGCAATTTACTGGGCTGTGAGAAAAATCAAGACCTTTTTGTGGGAATGTGAGTTCAAAGTGAAGACTGATCATAAGCCTTTGAGAGACATTTTTCATAGAACAGGCATTGATGTGGTGTCAGGAAGAATTACCAAGTGGGTGGTTGCGTTACAAGAGTATAATTTTGTGGTGGAAACATACCAGGAGTTAGGAATTTTGTGGCTGATACTTTGTCTCGTTTGGTGGACAATGTTGAAGGAATGGAAAGTGGAGATGGAGAGTTTGAAGATGAAGAGGATGTTGTTTGTGTTAGACAGCTGTGTTAGACAGCTGTGTTAGACAGCTGTCTTAGACAGCTGGGTGGAGAGCAGGCACAGGCCCCCTGTGCCTGCTGGAGCATAGAGGCAGCCTGCTCTCATGCTGCTCATCTTCAGTGTGAGAGCAGAGTCAGGATTTGGAGAGGGTTGGCTGAGGCTCCAGGAGGATTCAAGCTGATTGCACAAGGAGGCAAGGGTAAGTACTTGTTACTTGTAAAAATGTCTTAGTGCCTATTTGTACCCACCACTGCCAGGGTCTTCGTGCCCGCAAAGGACTAGTTAAGCCACTAGCACAAAGCACGCATTCTTGTCTGCATCGCTCCTTCAGTTCAGTGTGGATTTGTTGGGCTGAAAACACATCTCCTTGCATGAGGTCAGGCTAAAGAGCCCTCACACTAGCCCGTGCTTTTTTTTGGCAGGTTTGACTTCTGTGTCGTATCTGGTGTTGCTTTTGTCACTGGCCACCTCTTCACACCCACAAAAAATCAGACTGGGTTTTACTCTTATCCTTGCCACACTGACTCTGTTTGTCTACCTCCAGCCCCACCTAAGAAATATCCCCCAATCACAGATGACCATATTTATACTGATATCTGCCATTGGTATGGCATTGTAGTGCTTATTCCCTGTCTTTATTGAGGACTGGTAGTAGGATGTGCTCTGAGTGTTGGAAACAAAGCTTCCTTGACTGGCAGGTTTTTGTAGCTCCTCATAAGGTTTGCTGTCAGAAACAAGGTGGTGCAATTACTAAAAAATAATAGAATACTCTTTATGAATCTAGGAAGGATGAAATCAAAATTACAGGATTCAAACTCATGGCCAGATGTCAGCTGGGCCCTCTAACAATTTTACTATGTTAACCGTGCCCCCTAAGTACTCTGTGTTCATTCTTTTGACCCCAGTCAGAGATCATTTCAGGAGTGCTAGAGCACGTTTTAAAGTGCTTTCTTCTTTTTGCTGTTTGAAGTATGCACTGTGGAAAAATACCAGCTTTCCGTGATTTTCCCAGTGTTGCTATTGGCCTGGACTTTACAATAATGATCATGCTGGTAGAAAACCAGCCGGTGGTAACCCCACAGGTAGGTGATGTAATTTTTCCAGCCACCATTATCTTAAAAAAAGGCTAGGCTCCTCCAGTGTGGGAAGGGAAGGGAGGCGGCAAGAGGACAGAACATGTCTGTTCTACCCCCCAACTGACACTTCCCAGGGGGTTGTCATCAGTGCGGCCTCCCTATTTCCTGCAGCCTTGTTCCTCTGCTTGCCTTCCACAACAAACTCCCTCCCCAAAACACTGCAGGAGGAGTACTCACACTGGAATCTGCTGGCTTGGGTGGGTGCAGGGATGCTTTAGTGCTGCTGCAACCTGGGGTTGGATGGTGATGGGGAGTGTTGCGACGGTATGAGTGCAGAGTGAGGGATGTGCCTGTGTGTGACTGTAGAGTCAGTTGCACGCATGTATAAGTGCAGGGTGAGCGGTGTGCAAGGCGAGTAATGACAGTTCATTAGGGGAGTGGTAAGACTGTATGAGTGAATGGTGTGCCTGTGTGAACACAGAGTTCTGTGACTTTGTGAATGCACTGGATGAGTGGTCTGCCTGTGTGACTGCAGGGGGAACAGTATGCTTGTGTGAGTGTAGGGTGAGTGAAGCAGTGTGCGCCTGTGATTGCAGGGTAAGTGGAGCAATGTCTGTGTGAGTTCAGGGTGAGTGATGTATCTGCATGAGTATAGGGAGAATGGTGAGTCTTTGCTAGTCTATATGCACCTTTTTTTCAATAAATTGTAGCAAATATTCTTAAAAGATATGCTGAAAATGCATAATTTGCACTCATTTATTCTCTAATTTACCCTTCCACAATTTCCTCCCGTTCTTTGATTCAAGCGTGCTCTCAATTTATATTATACTCATTTCTGCTCACCAACTGCCACTGCATTACTCCAACCGTATTTATTATGTTACGCTATCAGTATCAGATTTACCCTTCTTTTTAACTCTGGAGCTCACCCGCTGGGAGAGGTCACTCCTTTTCAGATTTAGGTCAGGCACTGGGTGGTGTTTAAAGTGCTTTCCAGAGGGGGAAATGGCATGGGATAGTAACTTACCTCCTTGTCCTTGTGATGGGATTGCAGAACAATGCCTATTGCACTCTATGTTCTTCTGTAAATTTTATCACAAATTTTCCCAACTTTGTCTTAAACACCACATGAAATCTTTGGCTTTCAAAAAGTGTAGTGAGGCTCTTATTTATCTCCAGATGTTAGCTGACTACCATACCTGCTTTCGTGTTTGCTGCTTTCTTAAAATGTCTGTACGCAGCAGGAAAACTATTATTATTATTGTTATTTATTAAGCGCTGCAAATCACCCTGAAAGGGTCTCTAGATAAGGCTGCATATCTTCAGGTTTGGGCTATAGACTAAGGTGTTCTGAGTTATGGACTATTAGCATGGCTAAAACATCCATGTTTTTAGAGCTTTTTTAAACTGTCTGTGGTTGGTGTTAATACAAAGCTGTATTGGGAGCTGGTTCCAGTATTGAGGGGCTAGGTATGAGAATGATCTGCATCCATTTCTGGCGATTCAGATGCGGTGGGGGTGTAACAGACATTTCCCGCAGGACCTAAGACTCCTGGTGGGGGCATACCAATTGAGTTTTTTCTGTATATACTGAGGTCCATTCCCATAAAGAGATTTGTGGACCAAACAAAGAAGATAAAACTGTGATCCCTTTTTTATGGGCAAACAGTGAAGGCTTCTTAGAAAGGGTTCTGAAGGCGATAGGGGTGGAAGGTGACAAACTAAACAGTATTTTGGACCACCTGAAGTTTTGGCAAACAAACCTTTGTTCATAGAATACATTAGTGCATTCACATAGTCCAGACGACTGATTATAAGGGCCTGAACTAGGGATTTTCTTGATTGATGTGGTAACCACGTAAATACTTTTCTTAAAAGGAGCCTAATACCAAAACATGTGCCCATGATGTAGTTTGCATGTTTCTTCATGGACAGATTCTCATCCACCATGATTCCCAGGTTTTTCACCACTAACTTAGGAGTTGGAGCTATGCCTAAGCATGGCTGGAGGGGTGATGAACCTATTGGCAGCTATTTACTATGTCAATCACACCCTATTAACAGATCATAGTCAATTGTATCATGATATGTTTTATCAATGTTTTTTATACTGGTGCTTAAATAAGCTTCTCTTTTTTAATTGTGCTAGGAAATGTGAGTGGGGTGTGGCTGAAGAATGCCGCCTCAGGGCAGTATGTATGGACGAAAATGCTGAGAGCGACCTGATGGATTGGGGACAAATGTTAACGGAAGTCACAGTAGCAGCAACCCAGGGTAACGAGGACACTACAAACACGCAGCCGCCTACACACGATGTACAGGTACCCAGCACGGAGATTAACACTGGCCCTCTTGCACGCACATCAAATTAAAATAGTTAGGTCATCTGACCTGACTACATACATAATAATTGAAGAGTGATGCTGATAGCTGCCGGCGAGGGGGGGACGGGGGAGGAGTAGGGAGGGGGAACTTCTAAGTTTTTTTTTTCTTTCTCTGTGATCCTTGGAATTTGATTACGATTAAGGAAAACGGAAATGGCGTTGCAAGTATATTGTGATCGGATATGTCTTAAAGAGCACAGCACATCATTGTATAGTACCAAAATGTAAGGTGATAAAGGTATATGATGTAATGTAAAACAACGCTGTCAATAAAAAACAGTTAAAAAAAATTGTGCTAGGAAATGATATGTTTTCATGTATAAGTGAAGATTTGTATTTTGCATTTTGTTTTTATTGAGCAGGACAAACGATATTATGAATTGACGGAGGAGCAAGTTTGGGTTTTTGCCCTCGTATACCGATAAAGACAATGTTCTGTTGTATAATAATTGTATCTGTTTTTATATATATTGGTGATTGAGCTTAATATCTTCTTGTATTATGAATTTGCTGTGCTGTTTGTACGGTGCACTTTTATGATCTCTATGTAAGATCAAATAAAGAAATTTTGATTGACTATGTGACAATTGGCGTCCGATATGCTGATGAGGTTGTGCTATTTTGTCCTCGTGTGGTCCAAACATTTATGGGTAAATATGTAAATAAGTCTGAAGATGAGACCGATTACAACCTTTTGTTGACAACAGCTGATACTTGGGAAGAAGTGGAAAAGTTGAGGAGGAAGTGCAGAGGCAGCATAGCAGATTTATCAGAGCAGGTTGTGTCAAAAGAAAGGTTGACATTTGGGTTCAGCAGATGGAAGACCTATATTGTCAATAGCTTGCTGTCCCCAATGGCTAGGCATTTTCATGGTCCTGCACATGCTGGGAGGGATGCAACGGTCAGAGATTGCTCCAACAGATATGGTTTAACCCCGATTCAGATTAATGACTGAAGGATTGTCTCACAGATGTGTTGTGTGCCAGCAGATGAATGTAGGAAAAAGAACCACAATTACAGTAAGTCACATAGGACGAGCAGGAGGGCCATTCACAGGATGCTGCTGGAATTCATTGAGATGCTTGTGTGCAACGGGCTGAGATATCCCCAGGTGACTCTGTGTATCTTCTTGCGTTCGGTTGAATCATAACCAGCCAGGAGAAATGATAGCCTCACAGTAGCTAAGTTGTTGTTGAAGGAACTGATACCCAAGTTCGGTTTCCTGACTTTGATGGAGTCAGAGTGTTGGACTTGGCCCTTTTTGCAGGGTCATCTCTGAACTTTTTGCCTTCCTCCTGATATTTTTTCTGACCTGGTGTTGGTGGTTTTAGAACTCTGGGCACTTTATCACTGCTGTCCAGTGTAAAGTGCATGTGCTCTCTATAGTAAAACATGTTAAGATTGGTCTACACCAGTTTAGCTAATTTAATGTACCTGTCAGTCCCTTGTAAAGCGGTTTCTCAGATACCCAGGGCCAGTAAATTAAATGCTACTGGTGGGCTTGCAGCGCTGATTGCGCCACCCACCAAAGTAGCCTTTCAAACCTGTCTCAGGCCTCTGCCATTGCAGCCTGCGCGCACAGTTTACTGCCGCTGTGATGTGGCACAAAAAATGGGTGCCACGTCTGTGACTCCCCTTTTACTACATATCAGTCACTCCTAAGGTAGGCCCTACCTAGCCCTATGGGCAGGGTGTATTGTAGGTAAAAGGTAGGACATGTGCCTTCACTGTGTGGCATGTCCTGGTAGTGACAAACAGCCATTTTGGTTTCTCACTACTGTGAGGCTGCCCTCTCATAGGAATACATTGGAGATTCCCTGATAAATGTTTCAGTGGTAATTCCTGATCTGAGAGGAGTAGAGTGGTCAAGTTGGGATGTTTGGAATAGTGGTAATAAATGCTGCGCAATGGTGTTCGCAGATTTATTATCATTATTTTAGAAATGCCACTTTTAAAAGTGGGAATTTCTGTGTGCTATGTGTCTTTGTGCCTGCCTGATGTGTATTGCATGTCTGGCTCTGAAGTGACAGGGGCTGGTTGAGTCAGCACTAGGCTGAATAGGCCAATCTGCATTTGGAGTGGTGGGAGGTGTAGCACCTGGGACTGAATGGGACTGTGCCTGCTTTCCACAACGCTGGCTCCGCCCCCCTGTGGTGTGTCTGGGGCCAGAGCCTACACTGACAAAGGGGGTGGTGGTGCACCTTTAGAGAAAGGTGTGAGTGCCCCCAGAACTGGTTTGGACTGGGCGCAGAGCCCTAGGCCAGGGGGAGAACAAAGACATTTGGGGTATAAGTATTGGGGCTGTGACCCCATGAAGGTGTATCTGTTTTGGAGCTGTGTTACTGAAGGACCGCTGGGCGCCAGGAAGAAGCGCCACAAAGGTCTACCCCTCTGCTGGAGGGCCTGTGAGCTGGCCTGCCTGGGCACAGCTCTGCCTTGTGGGACTTTGGGGGACTGAGCGTGCTGGGAGCCCTTAATGTCCCTGGCAAGCCATCAGCGCACTAGAGTGCCCTGCTGTCCCCTTTAAGCAAAGGGTGAAGAGCGCTGCCGGTCTCTGCACTGTGGACTGACTGGGTGCTGCTGGGGGCCGCTGGTAGCGTGGGGGTGCGCTGTGCCCATCTCACTTCCAGTTGCGGGCCATGCGGAGGACCGTGGGGAGCCCCTGGGTGGTTCCCTTGCGCTCACGGGCAGTGCAGTAGTCTGCGGGCCGGAAGCCAGGCAGGAGCAAAGCCTGACTGTGGGCGGGGCCGCCGCCCTTCTGAGGAAAGGAGCGACGGAGACTTTGCATTGCTGAAAGGGCATGGTGAGCGCTTTTCCTTCTGTGACCCGGGCCCGAGGAGAGTGGGGCTGCGGGAGCAACGTAAACTTCGGAGACTTCGCTCCGAGAATTGGCGAGGCAGGAAGCCAGGCACTAGACGCCTGACTGTGGGCGGGGCTCCCCTAAGGAGATAGAGAGCCCCGCGTGGTTCCTGCGGTGGTGGTGAGCCGGGCCGGTAGTGAGCGTGAGCTGGAGCCCCGCGGGCCCCAATTTCTCAACTTCCCTCATTTCCCCGCCTGGTAGAGGGGGAGGCGGGTCTGCAACAAGTCAACCGGCCCTGAGTGGAGACGGAGCCTCCGGCCAGAAACAGGAAGCCAGGCGGCGTTTGCCTGACTGTGGGCGGGGCTCCCAGTAAGGAGGAGGAGAGCCCCGCGTGTCTGCCGGCGTTGCTGGAGGCAGAGAGGAAGTCCCGCCGCACAGAGGGGGCTGCCGGAGGTTAGAGGAGAGCCTCCGGAGCCAAGGGGAACGGAGAAGGGAGCTTCACTTACGTCCAGGCCGTGAAGAGAGCGCTGCTCGGCCCCACCTCAGGTGAGAGGCCGTGTGAGAGATGGGGGTAGTGTGGCTCCATTCCCCCGCAGTAGCAGCTGCCCCGAGTGGTAGTGGGCAGCTGCCTTGACTAATTCAACGCACCGGACCAGATGCGAGGGACCCTGCGAGGTCGCCCCGCCGGAGCGGACAGTGTGGGTCCATCCCGCCCTCAGGGGCAGGTACGTGCAGCATTTGTTGGTGGCAGTCTCCCCACTTGCCAGTGGGACTGCTGGGGCCAATACGCCCGAGACCAGGTGTTGGGGGCATTCTTTTGGGGTACAGATCCGCGGTCCTTAGTGGACACCCACGAGGGAAGTGCCCATCGCCTAGAGGAGGCTGTAGGCCTTCCGGAGACAGGGGGCCAGTTTGCGAGCCTTGGTGGAGGAAAGGCCCTCCACAGACTTGCCACACAGTCCAAGTAGAAAGCGCAGGAGTGCTGGGACTGCCCTTTTGGGGCCAGTGGGCTCTCAGGGACATGGGGGCATATTGTGCATAATGATCATGCCTAAGAGGGGCATGATGTGTGGTGACGTAGCCCTGCATTTCTGCTGATTATTTTTTTGCATCATATGCCAGGAACTGCCGTGATGTCTATGCATTTGGTGTTTATACTGCGGTGGTAATGTGTTCCTACTAAGTGATTACCACGCACTGCTGATTAGGTACAGGCCTAAGAAGGGCCTAATGAGATTATTATGTTTTGCATAATATGTTGTCCTAGGTGATGCCAGGATGCTAATACCTAATGTGATTGATGCATAATATGTTTATGCTATGTGCACCTTTTCCAGTGATTACTGGTTGTTTCCTCCAAATCTGAGATGTGATGGTTATGCCTAAAATGTTCTGCATATGCTAAGTGCTGTGTTGCCAGTAGTTACTGGTTGTTTTATTTTCACTACTAAGTGAGATCGAATGGTTCTGACAGTGGCCCGATTGGCCCTGTCATGTATATAATCCCCTGTAAAATAATACCTAGTGCCAGGTGGCACAGTGTATATATGTGATGTGTTCTAATGTGCTTAATGGATAATACAAAGGCAATTTTTATATAACCTTGTGTGGAGTTTCTTTTGTGGTGTGCCTAGTGTGTCCCTGCTGTGTGAGTGTGTTGCTCAAACGCTTTACACATTGCCTCTGGCGATAAGCCTGACTGCTCGTGCTAAGCTACCGAGGTTGTGAGCAGGGGTTATCTTCACCGTGTAACTCCCTTGCCCTGACTAGAGTGGTGGTTTCTGCCTGGCTTAGGCGCAAGCCCTAGCCAAACAGAAATCCCATTTCTAACACAGACCAAGGGACCCATTTCAATAATGAGGTCCTGAAAATGTTGTGCGCAGCATTACAAGTGGAGCACAAATTGAACTGCAGTTATAGGCCTGAGGTTTCAGGCATAGTCAAACAGGTGACTGGAACGTTGAAATCCAGGTTGGCCTAAGTGTGTGCACCAACATCTCTGAAGTGGCCTAATGCTTTGCCCTTTGTGTTAACAAGTCTTTGCAGGATTCCTGATTGGAGGACAGGACTGTCCCCACATGAAATCATTATGAGCAGTGCTTGCAAATGCACTTGTTAACATTATAGATGGCATGATTATTGATTACTGCAAGGGACTAGCTGATGTGGTGCATTCTGTGTCTCACCAGGTTGGAGCTGCTACCGCCCCACTGCATCAGGAGTAGTGCCATGACATCAGTCCCGTTGACTAGATCTTTGTGAAGAAACACGTTCGGAAAACGTGTCAGGAACCTTGATGGTGTGGACCTTTCCAAGTCATCCTAGTAACGAAAACTTTTGCCAAGTGTGGAGATCTCTCCAACTGGACCCATGCTACACATACTCACAGAGTGGAGTGTCCCCTTGATGATGTAACAGTACCTCTCTCTAAAGTGCAGACTAAAACTGAAAGACAGTGGGAAGAGCTTGAACAATTTACTGAAAATCAGAGCGAACCCGAAACAGCACATCCTCGGCCTGAGGAGGGTCTTGATGAGTTGAATTTGAGGTTGAGACAGGACAGTCTTGACCTGTGGCACTAACAGGGCCAGAATCAGACCCTGACGAAGGGCCTAGTGCCGGGCAAGCCAAGTGGGAGCTAGAGACAGTTGGCCGAGAAGGCAGGGGAGAGAGAGAGAGACTAAGCCTGCCTGCAGAACGTATGCCCCACACTATCCCAGAGGACACTGAGGATTCTGGTATGTGTGACAGTGAAGACAAACAATCTGCACTCAGGAGATAAAAAAGAGCTAGGGTACCCTGACGGAGGTACAGATCCGCTGAATGGGCATACTTTGCAGCAAGAGGGAAATTTGGGATTTTGAGAATAACAGCGCAATTCCAGTGGAACCTCCATGAATTTAAGCTTGTGGCTGAATTGTGCTTTGAACTTGCTTTGCATTGAATAGACTGAATCAGTTTGTCACTGGCATGATCTCTAACCTGAACTTTGATCTCTGCTTTTATTAGAGACAATTAAATTAACTTTGTTAAAAACAATTAAGAAGATTCCCTTGGCCCGAAGCTACAGAAGGAGTGTAAGGATGTAATTTAGAGGAAGACGGAGTAGGGTTAGGGAAGACTCATGAAGACTTTGTAAATAAACTCATCATATGGTTCATGGACTTTGTTTTGCCATTTGCATAAGTAGAAACATACAGAAGAAATCCGCTTGCTGCTTATTCCTTTACAAGGGTCTAATTTTAGTGAAGTCATGGAAACTAATAATCATAATAGATGTATGCTTATATTAGCAGGTGTAGTGATAGGTGTAATTGTAGGACCAATTGTTTTGCTATTAGGATTATATTCACCTATACTTCCCAATTCAGTTGAGATTAGATCTAGGACTACCCCTAGAACCTTGATTCCTATTGACAGTAGTATGCATACATTTGATTTTAAGACATCACATGTAGATTCATAGAGAGGAGATTTTTCCACAAACACTTATTTCAATTTGCTTTATGAATACTTTCACACTATAGATGCAAAGGACTGCTACGTCTTTATGCAGTTACCTGCATCAGCTGCAGAAGGGATTATCTATCATCATATTCCTCTTACATATGTTATTACATGTAGCCTTTTAATTAGTCTTTTATATGAAAAGGGTGATTTCTAGTATAATTTTTCAAATTATGATGTAGTGCTTTCTGAAGTTCCCATGTTTAAGCATTTGGATCATCACCCCAATGCCAAAGAGATGGATACAGCTGACTTTTTCTTTTAACCCATACTAACATTAGATACTGCTTATGCTCATAGGCACATTTTGACTTGCTCCTTAATTGATGCTGAAAAGAAATGTTAGATTCCGTAGAAGATGGAAGAGGGGCAATGGATGCTAGATTGAAAACAGGGAAAGATCAACAGTATAGAAATAAGTGGGCTAAAGAAGAATTAGAACATCAAGGGTCAGGAATTATGCCTGCAATAACTTTAGATTTGAAACACAAACGACAATTATGTGTGCTTAGAGTTAAATCTGTAGTTCACTCTAAATTTATGGGAAAGAATGATTGTGATCACATTTTTGAATATGGAAGAAATTGGCCATTATTCATGAAGGGTCAGAATCCTGTCACTTCTGGAGTTTGTAAGGATCACAAATATTTTACTTTGCCCCAAGGTTGGTATGGTACATGTTACTTATCAATAGTCTTCCCGAAGATTTATCATATAGAAAATTTAGATGATCCTGAATGGGTACCAGTCAGAAGAAAAAGAAGCAATAATGGGGCTGAAATAGTTGGAGATATATTTGGTGCATTGATTCATTCTGCAGGAGTAGTTTTGAATGATTTCAAAATTAGAAAGTTGTCCACTATAGTTGATAAGTTAGCTACTAGTACTTCAGATTTATTGTTAGCTATGGGAACTGAAATTATAGCTATAAAGTCTATGGTGGTGCAGAACCACCTTGCATTAGATTTCCTTCTCGCAAATGACGGTGGAATCAGGGAGATTTAAAGGAGTTGGAATCTACAGGTGCTTGGGAAGCAATTGGAAATGGATTTGCTGTAGTAGGCAAATGGTGTGGAAACCTTGGGAGTGGAATATTTGGTTCCATTGTGAGACCCCTTGTGATAATTGCCCTTTGTGCAATCTGTCTGTTTGTAATCTTTAAAGGGTACGAGTGTATGAAACTAAAATGCAGGGTACAGGAAGGAAGGGGAAAAAGAAGAAAGAGAAAAGATGTGGAACTAGTGGAGGATCAGTGCAGATTTTATAATGAAATGAAATATCTGGAAAACTCTAAACGAAAATCTTTGAAAACCTCAGTGTTTTGACTTAGTCTCATGTGATAAGATTTATATGGTGATTGTGATGGCTAACATTGCCATCAGATAGGGGATTTGAGCAGAGTAATTTAGGCTCCACCCTTAAATGTCACAGAAATGCAATTATATATTGGCATTTGACATTGTATTCACTGTGTGCCTCAACTACATTAACGTGTGTAACATTTAAACGTATTAATGAAATGCATTCACTGTAGAGACTAGAGATTTATATATGTGTGCACTAATGTTCATTTTAATATGTAAACATACTCTTTTACTCATGTTTTACATTTATTCTTCAAGTTACACATGTACATGTATAACCATGTATTCAAAGTTCATATTAAATACTTACTGAAGGTTAGCCTGACTACAGGCCTCAGTTAAAATGTATTTTGTTTTGCCAGCATGTTTTCTTTTTCTTGCAGGTTTATTGTTTTTTTAGTTAGAGAAAGGCTTATTGTCTGTATTAGCCTGCTGATAGTGAGGCCTGGAGGTAAAACTTGGCAGTGAATGTGGAGAAACAATGGTCGAAAGAGGCCTTCTGTTCATAATGTACCAGGATGGCAAGATGTTCAAGGTTGAGAACTGCAGTCCCAGTTCGATGTGTTGGGAAACTGAAGCGATGTTTCAGATGCACTTAAGTAATAATTTGATTGGACCTTGGTGGTGTGAAGGAGATAAGGACATTTTTGACTTTTCTGCTACTTTTTAATTGGTGCTCACAACAGTTTGAGACATGAGAGATTCCCTTTAGACTTCAAGGGGTACAGGCCTCTCTGCTTGCCCTATTCTTGTAAGTGTGAAGCTTTATGCTAAACACTTATTTCCTAGACTTCTACTGAAATCTGATCATGTTGACACCTTCTATGCTCCCGAATTGGAGACCCTTGATAGATGATCTTATATTTGACTTATGTTTAGAAGAGAGAGAAGGGACGTTTCTTGGGGGGGGAATATTTACTTGACTAAATGATTATGTTGTAAGGCCCAGCGCACTTTTAAAATCAATCTTGGGTATTGCATTTTAATAGTGAGTCTTTAGAATATGTTTCTCTGTTTGAGCTCAATGTGTTCTTTCCTCATGGTCTTGTGGTTGGTTCATTTTCTATTTTTACAAGTATATTGGTTAGAAAGGGTATATTGGCTTTGCTTCAAGTAACTTGTTTGCCTTTATTCTGATCAACATCCTATATGTATGTTTTGCTATTCTCTTTGGAAAGGATGGTGTGGAAGCATATAAAACTTTTATATTGCAATAAAAAATCGCTTGTTTAATTGTGTGTACTTGCAAATGTTGGTTTCACCATTTCCTAGTGCTATGCTACTAAACAATAACCATTTTATTGATTTCAGAATAATCTAGCGTTTTGTTGCTTTGTTGGGATTTTAACCCACACCATAATGTTCACACATGCATTCAACCGCAAGCATGTTAACTTACTAAGCCGAATGGAGAAAGAGCACAGAGGAGGCTGCAGTTAACTAAGGGAGCAAGAGGGCATTTGTCAAAACCGAAGGAGCTCGTTCTGCCCATCTCAGCTGACTGATGGCAGGACAGGGCAGATGCTCTGAAACAAACATAGAGTGAGTGTAAGCCCAAGGAAGGCTCTCTCTGAGTCAGAGGAGGCAGTGGTAGCAGTGCCATGCTTTAGGTCCTCTCCAAGTCCCCAAATTAGCTGTGAAAAATCTGGGTGTCTGGCTACACAAAACCTAACGCTAGACTGTCAGTTAAGAGCTGTGTCCACATGCTGCTATTTTCTCTTAAGATGTCTAAAGAAAATATTAAGGGCCCGTCCCACTTCCACCCAAAGAACCATAGCCCGGGCATTTATAACATTGCTCCTGCAATATTTTTTATATGAGCATTATGCAGGCATCATTAAAGAGACTTCAAGCAATCTAACATGCGCCAGCTTTCATTTTGGCCACATCCCTAAGTACCAATCTGTATTATTTCACCTACAGGATCTACACTGACTGCCCATGGGCAAGTGTATACAATTCAAAACCCTCTGGTTCACATATCAGCACTTTGCCAAAGCTGTGCTGTGCCATTGAGGTGTTTTATTCAGCCAAACTATCCGCCCAGGTCCTTTAGTCAATCTAACTTGAAGCTAGCTCAAGCCCCCAGGATTAATTGAGCGAGACTGGGAGGATGCTCTTTCAAATTTCTGGCACCCAAACTTTGGGACACCTTACCACTGCATCTACGCCAAAGCCCAAGCAAAGACATTATCCAGAAGCAGCTTAAGACCTGGTCCTTCTAACTGTGCAGGCCCTGCTTATTGATTTCTGCAGTAGCCAAACTCTTGTTGGTGGTGGAGCCATGCGCTTTATAATTCCTAATAACAAACATTACAGGGGAGATTAGTGGAGGGCACAAGCAAGTTCAGAATGAATGATGCTCCGGGCTGGCTCGCTTCTGTTGCTCTTTAAATTTATTCCTATAGCAGCAAGAAGAACCAGTGCAAGGCAACAAGACCACCAAGCCTGATGCAAGGGGGAGCCTGGAGCCAGGCAGGCCGAAAAAGTTTGAGGTCTGCCTCTTCCAGACTGCCTCAAATGAGGCAGAAGCTTGTCTGCCAAGCATCCTTGTACCTGCTGTTCCCACAGTCCTCTCCTCAGACCTTGCCTAGTCCAGCTTGCCTCTAGTGCCAATTCTACAAGCAACAAAGAGGTAGGAATTTTCTAGGTCAAAAACATAGTAAAACACTCCCTAACTAATAATGGCAAACAAGAGTAGCTTTTACAGCCCAGGTCATTTGCTTGCATGCTGAGATTTGTTGTCATGTTTAACCTACTATAAAACCAGGACTACAAATCCCAGAAGGCAAAGAAAATTGCTTGACTGGAAGAGCTACTCATGTATGGAACTAAGAAATTTAAGATCACTGGTCTATTCTGAGGGATTTGAACAGATGATGGACTGCACTTGTAACTGGGATTGCAACGTGGCCAGTATTTTATCAGCATAGCTGGTATTTTTTATGTAAAAGCCAATCAGTGCATTAAATGGAAGTGACAGTAAATAACAAGCATTGTGGGACCTACCCATTTGTCTTGAGAACAAATTTGAATTAGGCTTAAAAATATTTCATGAAGGCTATGTTTGCATTATTAGGGAGTTGGAGCTTTGGACTGCATTTGTTCTATTACTGGTCGGCATTGGGCTCGTTTTGGGATTATAGTTGAACAGCTTTTGGCTTGTGAAGGGTTTTAAAATCTGGCAACACAACTGGTGGAATCAAAAGATAGACTGCTGAGGCTGTTGAATGTACATGTTTTACTCAAAATGTCAGATATTTATCTCTCATGGATGAGGAAGCTATTTGTGACTTTATACAAAAATGCCTTGATTTTAGATTCTAGCGCTTCTTCCATAATGTCCATGAAAACATATGAGAGAAAAACGTTTTCTCTCAAATATGGTTCATCAATCCCAACAGAGAATCCGCATTTTTCACAGCTTAAAATCACTCTATTACTCACTACAATTCCTAAAAAATGATATGATACCACCAACAAATGATTTATATTGAGAGTAAAGTCCGCTAGCACCCCTTTTATGTTTCCTCAAAGCCAGACATTAGATACAATACATTTCAATGGGACAAAAATGGCTGAGCCTTGTCACCAAAACAATCCAACAGGTATGTGTCTTGTATCCTTCCACCTAAATAATTCCATGGAAAGCACACTGTCTAACAAACAATTTGTGAATTTCACCTTAAATCTAAGGCTCTGATTTACAATAGCAATATTATCCAAGAGGGAGGGCAGTCTCAGGTAATTATTGACTGAGGTGGAATAGGACTCAAGGCCTTCCATCAGCCTTCCTGGACATTATTGCTTAAATATCCTGCCAAGACTTGCCTAAAGTTCATCTATCGAAGAACATTGGAATGCTGGGAGCTCCATTGATATTGATATTGTGTCATTTGGCCAATAATGGTACAGGCTGATAAATCTCTTCTGCACAACATTCAAATGTTGTCATTCTATTTCTCTTTGTATGAATAAGAACATTCTACACTCTGTGGTTAGATTGTTCTAATACGGTCATAGCCTTTCTGCCTTGGAATATACTGGTCGTTGAAGGCCTTCTTTCTTATTATTGACCCTAGCCTGTAGCTTGGGCCTATAGCCCAGTTAGACGGTTGTTAACAACTAGCATAGTCCTCAGCAAAGGACTATAAATCTATATCAGAACACTGGAATGTTGAAAGGTCCATAGAAGACAATGGAGTAGCAGTGGGCTATAAACAATGGTATGAGCCCATTGCTGTCAACTTTTCAATGTTGAAATCTACACCATCTGACTCTCTCTCACCCACCTCGCAAGGGTGTGTGGCTTGCACAGGGGGATAGAGACAGAGGCTGTGGAAGAGAAAAACGGTGAACCTTTCCTTCTAGCCCCTACTCTTTTAGATCCTAATGTCACTGGAGGCGCGGAAGGAGGGAGGTGTGAATTTTCCTCAAGTCTGGTGTCCCTTCGACTATGCCAATAGTTACTGCTATGAGCCTGCACATAGGAGTATCTGTTACGCATGCACAGTAGGAGATTTGAAGTAAAGGTTCAGAAGCTTCGGAACTAGGGAGAGTGGGGGTTGAAACTCCTGTAACTCTCAGGAGGCTTTTGCTTTGAATTAACCTCTATATAAAAAAGTGTAGGGCATATAACATCTTTGCTGTTGGTATTGTCGTTCTCTCTTTTGTCAACAACACACCGAGATGCTTTCCTGTCACTGTCTCAGTAAAAGGTGTTTAAGTCTGCATGATGCAAAAGAAATCCATTTATTTTTGTTTTTTACATGACTCCAGTAATAAGAAGACAACCCTTATTCAAAATAACAGAAGTAATAACAATAAGAGGCAAGCACTTGAAAAAGCAAAACCCACATTAATTCTTTTACTCTTTGCATGGACTCAACCACAGCAACACTCACCAATCATAGAGGTTGCTTTGGTGCTGTTGTGGTTTTCTTACCTTGCTTTGTGAAATCTTTATTTTTTGTCTCAAAGATCAATGATCATTTTATAAAAATAACTTAACTAGGAGACACTATTTACAAATGCACGCTAAAACTCAGTAGTAGGAAAAGTAGTAGGAAATGCTGGCATAATTTTATTTATGTAAGATTTGGTGTTTTGTGATATATATACATTTGATATGATGTGGAGGGTTCTAAAGTTGTATATAAATGTCTATACAGTGTTTATAAAATGAAACTAGCCATTCACATTCATACTCTAGATTCCTGTGCTCAGTTGGATTTAGTACCAGAATACCATGGAAAAATATACCAAAACGAAGGCCTTAAAATTTTCAGGGTAAGTATAGTTTTAACATGCTTAATTACACATGTATGTACCTCAACAAGACCATGTTTCCATAGGAAAAGCATTTTTTTGTTTGCTAATAAGTTCGGCACCATTCAACGAATCTTTAAAAAAAAGTTCATTCACCTCAGCTCCTTACTGGAAAGTTTTGTGGTGATCCTTTAAGGCGGGTCCTAGGAAAAGGGGGCTTCCCAAAACGCATTTTCCCATGCAAGTTTCAATAGGAAAATTGTACTGCGATATTGCAAAAATGGCAGAACAGAATTAGACAAATTTGGCAGAAAGCTAGATCATAGTTCAGGAAGTGTGCTTTATGTGATGCGGTGTACATCTGTTCAGTAGTTTAGGAGAAATGAAGGTTCAAAATATTTATATTTTTCATACCACAGAGGATCCGAGGAGCTGACAGATCTAGAGATAAGATATTATTTGGCTGCCACCACATCAACAAAGATGTGGCAGCAGCCATTTTAGGACACGGGCACTCAGTCCCCTGTCCTGAAAAAAAGTTTTAAAAAATCATATAACGGGCAGGGTAGGGATATCCTCCCCCTATAGGCGTGGTGGGTCCACAAACCTAATTAACATAGATCAGTGGATGATTTGCAGATCTGTGCTAGCTGGGGAGCCGCCAGTGGCAGCGGAGGCTTTAGGGCTCCCCCCGTGCCCCAAACTTTTGTAAATTGTTGTGGGTGCCCCAGGTGGGCCCAGGGGTACCCAATGTGAAAAAATAAATTGACGACTCCTGGTATGGGTGCGGAGTGGGGAGCCGGCAGGGGACACAAGGGCCTTTGGGCTCCCCCCTCAGATCCCAACATATGCCATGTTGTGGGTGATATGGGTGGGCACCATAGCACCCATAAAAGAAGCAACAAAAAAATTAATAAATGAACAGTAGGAGATGTTACTGATAGAGCGAAATGTTCTTGTGAATTGTAGGGGTGCATCATAATCATTGATAGGCCGCATCCACATGTATTCAGACATATATTCGTATATTCAGTTTCATATTCATGTATGTTTTAGTAAAGAATGAATAGTTCGCTGAGACAAAGTGAACCCAGTAGCATAATGGTGTTAGGATAATGATGTAATGTAATGCTTTTTGAATTGTGTGAACATAATGCATAATGTAATTGCAGTAGTAAACGTGCACCATATTAAAGTTGTACATGTAATTCATTGTTTGCATAAAGAATCGTAATGAATATGCTTATAGGGAAAAGTAAGATGTGTGTTTAAAAGTTATATGTAAGGGCCTGACTACATATATGCTTAAGGAAGGCCTGGTATATTCTTATGTTAGCTTATAATGTAGGCCGAAAAGGGTTTCTCTTAGAAAGGCTCTCTGGGCACAAACGGTAGATTTAATTAGCACAGTAGAAGGTTTCTGTTGAACGTATCTTTTGTTGCAGGTGCAAGGACACATGTCTCGTTAGTAAAGACTAACTCTTTGTTTTCAAAAGTTAGAGAGATGGGAGGCATGGTACGGGGAGTGCAATGGAATTTAGGGATGATACTTTCAGAGGAGAAGGCGCCTGGGACTCAAGGTCTACGAAACCGTCCAGGATGAAGTCACCGTTTCAGTGGAAAAGCACAAGAAAGGAGACCTGGCCAAGGAGGCGGGACAAAGGCGTGTACAATTGTATTGGGGTTTTGTATTAGGGATAGTGCCCTGAGGGAGGAGGCCAGAGAAGAGGTAGGGGAGACCTGAGAGAAGGACAGAGCTGAGCTTAGGTACTAAGTGATTGCACTTCTTAGGAAGTCTTCACAGCTGACACCTTTTATTCTTTCTTGCCTGGAAAAATCGTTATGCAGGGATGTCACTTAGCATTAGTGTAGGGACAGCAATTGATTTTAGGCTTGGTTAGTCCAATGAAGAGCAACTTGGAAATTGGAGCAATTATAGTCTGGTTGATCCTTCTAGAACTTTCTATTCTCTTTATCCTGAGTCGGATGAGATTCTTGCGTAGATTGTTGTTTGTATTGGTGCCCATCTATTTCTTTAACCTCGTGTTGAGGTGCTTGCACGTTCAGTTATTTTTGGCGATAATAAATTCTCAGACTTGAATTCGGAGTCAGTGGTCCTTTCAGACAAAAATGAATGCTGATATCTAACCTGATGAGATTCTCTCCTTTACACTATTCAACAGGTAAAAAGATCTTGGCGGCCAGAAGGTTCTTATAGATAATTAGATAAGAATCGGCGTTATCAGTTGGTAGCAGAGTAGGATGGTTACCTTTGATGGTAAGGGGAGATCTAGAGCAAGATAAGAGACTAAGTTGCCCCATAGAGCCCGAGTGACGCAGATCCAGAGGACCGCGGGAGACGGATGTCGGAGGTCGTGGAAAACTGACGGAGAGTGACGGTGCTGCGGAAGTAGCAGTTCGTAGTAGAGTGAGTATGAAAAGAGTGATGTTTGGTAGATTGCGGTGTTTTATTGTTGTGTGATGTCTAGCGGAGTTGGAACGAGAGTTGTGCGATTGAGAAACGGACCGTGAGCGCGCGCGGGACCGGGAGATTTATTGTGGTGTAGAATACACCCAGAGTTGAGAACGTTGACCAGAGTTGTGGGGGTCACGAGACGTCATTGACAGACCCACAGAAGATAGGGACACATGTGTGAGTGTGTGAATAACCAACGCAGGTCGTAGGTTATTGTGTGCAGAACATCGAATGATTGAATCCTATCGAGTGTACTAAAGGCGATTGTCCGGTCGTTTCGCGGACAGACGATTGCCAGATTGAGGTCAACAAGCTCAAGAGGCTGATCGGTCATTGGTAAGACTGACGGTCAGAGAGGTAATTGTTCGGTAGGACGGACATTATTTCAGAGTATAATTGGGACGGATGCGAGTGAGAACAAGTGAATTAGAAAGGAGGGGAACTGCTGCGAGCGGAGGAAAAGTGACGTCAGACAAGTGCCGCGCTGCGATAGGCCGGTTGGTGTGAACCGCGCTGGGATTGGTGGATTGGAATCAGGAAGTAAAAGTGGACATTTTGAGTGCAAATACAAAGTTGATTCAACATGAAATGTTTTAAAGCTTTAAGGGAACTTTGTAGAGGTGATAGACATGTGGTTGTTCGGGAGGGAGAGGAAGCTCCTCCCGAGGATACACCAGCACATTATATGGCAAAGAATGTAGGATTGCATACCATAATTTGGCTTGAGAATTGGCATAAAATGACAGAAGCAGAAGGAGAATTGTCGTTCCCTCGATATGGTACTTTCAGGTTAGAGGTGCTGTACCAGCTCAAGAGTGTAATGGCTTCATTACGACCACTACCCAGACCAACACAGTTTGAGGCACTACATGCGTGGATAAGGGCAGCGTATGATAGGAAGAAGGACAGATGTCAAGAAAGGGTGAAGAAATCGGTCAGGGCATTTCAAGATGCAAAATGGGATGCCTTGGAGAAAAGGTGGAGAGCAGACACGATCGAAGGAGATAAGTTATACCCACTGCTGATACAAAATGGAAAGATTACAAGAATCGATGAGGACGACAGTGATCTAGATGACAGTTTGTTGGATAGGATGTTGGCAGAGAGGCCACCACCATTTAACCCAGATTCAGAAGAGGGAAAGACGACCCCAGCAGTAGCAATAGTTGATGAGAGCCAGAACCAGACTAGCATGAGAGTAGTGGGAAGAATTTCCACAGGAACGGAGGGGGCTACGGCGTCTATGATAACACAGCCTCCTGTGGGGAACACAAGATTACCGGACTCCTTGACAGTACCGGTTACTATTGGCCCTATAGTACCGGTATATGACCCAGACCGAGTGAGAGAAGGGAGTTCCGTGCCGATGAGAAGGGAAGAAGGAAACAGTGAGAGTGGGAATGGGTTTGGAGTAAGGGTGGTTCATTTCCCAAGACCAATGGAGTCAAGTACGCCGTTACCGGCTACAGCAGACTCTTCCTTCAGGAGAGAAGAGGAGAGACCGGAAAGACCGAGGTCTTTACGGGAATCTAAGTCAGCTTTGAGGGAGTGGACACCAACAGTAACGAACCAAGAGGATAGGATGCAAAGAGATAGGGCACAAAATGTCTCGGAAGACAGACCAGGTTCCAGGAATATGGAAGGGAATAGGTCACAAGGACAGAATAGTGACTGCGATGAGCGGGACGGCTCAGGTTGTCGAGACGTACTGAGGAGTGCAGTACAGGCAAGGTTGCTAGACGTAGTGAGGCTGAAAGCAGAGGTAGACGAAATGATCAGTGGGGGTCTGCCTTTGGAAAGGATAGAAATTTATGGATCAGATGAGCTGCTGTTTGTAGCAAAAGATGTGACTCGAAAAGCTAGAATGGCACATGATAGATTGAAGGAATTGGCCAAAAGATATGAGGTGGACCTGAACAAAACTAAAGCGTTGCAGGGACCACATAGATTGCATTACAGTGATCAGGAGTTGGAGGAGAAAAGAATCACAGGATTAAAGACGCACACCAGAGACCTGATCATAGGAATGAGAATATGGATTTTGTTGGACAAATGGGAAGAAAGGTGGTCCAAAAAGAAACCAGTAAAGAGAGTAGAAGGGGAAACGCCGCCGCCAGGAGAGGGGGCGACGGGTGTAGGAAATTTTCCTTTACGGGAAGTACAGAATGGAGGGTACGTGCATGTGCCGTGGAATAGAGGTGATTTGGCTGCATTTACAAATGATTTTCCTCGGCTGAGGGAAAAACCGGTGGAGTGGTACAAGCAGGTTGAGCGGTTTGTGAAGATTTCAAAAGTATTGTGGATTGATTTGAACACTTTGTTTGACATAGTGGTACCAGGAGATTTGTGGACAGCATGTAAAGTCGCTATTGAATGGCCGACTTCGGAACCGAAAAGAGAGGCGGTTACAAATGGTCCATCACCTGATGTCATGAAAAAGTATGAGCAGGTGATTACATGGTTGAAGTCGAAGATTTCACCTCAGGATATAGATTGGGTTAAGATAGATCGGACTGTACAGGAACCCAAGGAAACTGTGCATGAATATTATGAACGACTTCTGCAAGTTTTTAAACAGTATAGTGGGTTGGATGTTTTGGACCCTAAGGATATGGGACAGTTTGTCTCAAAGTTTGTAACGGGTCTGAGAGGGGAAATCAGCCTCATGATACAGCACCATTTGATCTGCTGGCAGAACAAGCCACTAGATGAAATTTTGCGGTACGCGAGATACTGTAGTGATGAGGTGGATTCGAAACACCGAAAGCTAAAAGACAAACTAATGCTTGTCCAGATGCAGACAGCACAGAGTCAGCCTAGTGGAGGGACCTTGGGGAGAAAGCAAGGAAATTTCCAGGGAAACCAGAATAATCAGGTACAGGGAAAGGGAAAACCAGTAGACCCCAAGACAGGAGTGGACGTGGCTACACTAAAGAAGACCACTGCGTGTCATCTTTGTCGCCAGGTCGGACATTGGAAACGCGAGTGTCCTTTGAACCCAGCTAATCAGGTACAGGAAGAGGAAGAGGGGGCTCAGGCACCCGCGCAAGAGGTGGTTAACACAATAACGAGACCTAGAACGATGAAAGGGGGGTTTACAATTCTCATGCTCAGATTCCCCAAGCTCCAAGGTTTTCACAAGGAACACGAACGTACCAACAGATGCCCCTGTTCGAACGCTATGCTGAGGATAGCTTAGACCCTTTATCCTGACGGTGCCTGAGGGGGAGGAAGACTGCACACTTGGAGCGGTCTTGGAGGTAGACCAGAGAGGACCTTTTGTAGAGGCAGAGATTGAGGGCAATCCTGCAACACTTTTGGTTGATACTGGAGCTACCCGGTCTACTGTAAGATCTGCAGTGGTCCCTAACCTACCCCTCTCGGGACAATCGATCCAGGTTGTTGGAGTAGCGAACAAGAAGATGAGCAGCCCATTGACAGAACCGATCTTAGTAAAGATAGGTACTTTCCAAACTAGACATCAGTTTGTAGTATGTGACACGAGTCCAGTTTGTCTTTTGGGAAGAGATCTGTTGTGCAAGTTGAACTGCACGATTTATTGTACACCACGAGGAGTGGAGGTCCAGACGATAGATGACGATGCGGACTTTAAAATTACCAATCAGCTTCTGTGTATAGATCTGTACCCAATGGTGACTGTGGAAGAACTTCCACATGATCTGAGAGACGCAGTGTCGCCTGTGGTGTGGGATTTCGCAGGCGATGAAATAGGTTTAATCAGAGGGGTTGAACCAGTGCGGATTGAGGTGAAACAGAATGTTGATTTCCCAAGAACACCTCAATACAACCTGTCGACAGAAACGATTGCAGGAATAAAACCTGTGATCGAGACTTTCATTGAGAAGGGTATTCTAAAAGAGATCAGAGGTAGTCCCTGTAATTCGCCCATAATGGGACTACAGAAACCGAGCGGGAAATACAGGATCGTGCAAGACCTGCGAAAGGTCAACATGATAGTTGTCCCTTGTTGTCCAGTGGTACCGAATCCTTCAGTAATACTGTTCCAGATCCCATGTGAAGCCGAGTGGTTTACGGTTATCGATTTGTGTCAAGCTTTCTTTTCGATACCACTCCACGAGGAAAGCCAATTTCTTTTTGCGTTCAGGCTAGAAAATCGCGTGTTAACATGGTGTCGTATCCCTCAAGGGTATACGGAAAGTCCATCGATCTTTAACCAGATCCTGAAGAAGAACCTTGAGAGTCTTGTGTTGCCGCAGAACTCAGTTCTCGTGCAGTACATAGATGACTTGCTCATTGCCTCAGAAACAGAAGATGCTTGCAGAATTGACACAGTAGCCTTGTTGAACCACTTAGCAGAGAATGGACATAAGGTGTCCCCGAACAAGCTGCAGTACTGTTTGAATGAGGTACAGTACTTGGGACACAGATTAGAAAAAGGCAAGAGGAAGGTGTCACCAGATCGAATTGAGGCAATAATGAGCATGGCGGTACCCACTACACAGAGGGAAGTTAGGATGTTTCTGGGAATGGTTGGCTATTGTCGACAGTGGATTCCTAGTTTCTCCTTGAGAGCAAAGCCTCTGCAGAGGCTTACACACAAGGATGTGAGTGATCCGGTACCATGGGACGAGGAGTGCTTGATGTCATTCCTGAAGCTGAGAGATGATTTGTGCAGGGCTCCCGCACTGGGAATGCCTGATTACAACAAGGCCTTTTCATTGTTTTGTTACGAGAGAGGAGGATGTGCATTAGCAGTGTTAGCTCAGAACCATGGAGGTGTCCGTAGACCAGTTGCTTATTTTTCAGCTACTTTAGATCCAGTAGCTTCTGCGTTGCCCGGATGTCTAAGATCCGTTGCTGCAACAGGTGTCAGCATTGAAAGATGTGAAAGCATTGTAATGGGACATCCATTGACTGTACATGTGCCACATTCGGTCGAGTTATTGATGACCAGGACCAAGACCCAGCACCTAACGAACAATAGGTTAACGAGGTACGAGCAAGTCATACTTGCCGCAGAGAATGTGACTCTGAAAAGGTGCTCCATCTTGAACCCTGCGACATTGATGCCTATACCGAACACAGATGATGAAGATTGTGAGGACCATGATTGTCTCGATGTGACCGAACTTTGCACCAAACCGAGACCTGACATTGTCGATGAGCCATTGGATGACCCAGATGAAATTTTCTTTGTCGATGGTTCATGCTTAAGAGACAGTGTGGGGCAATTGAGAGCAGCGTTTGCTGTATGTACTATTTCAGGAGTGGTCGACGCCGCTTGCCTAGAAGGAGTACGCTCCGCGCAGGTAGCTGAGATCATTGCCTTGACCCGTGCCTGTTTGGCCGCTGATCGAATTCGAATCACGATTTACACAGACAGCCAATACGGCTTTGGCGTGGTGCATGACTTCGGGCAGTTATGGTCTCAGAGGGGATTTTTGACATCATCTGGCTCACCCATTCGTAATGGAGAATATGTAAGACAATTGTTAGAAGCATTACAGCATCCGAAAGAAATTGCTGTTGTAAAGTGTTCAGCCCATGGGAAGGGGGAGGACTTTGTATCCTTGGGTAATAACTACGCAGATGAGGTAGCCCGCTTCTGCGCAGAACAAGGATGCATGTACACAGGCAGGGAGATAGAAGAGAGCCAAGAGGGAACCGATCTCAGCATAATGTTGACCATGGCAGACACTTGGGAAGAGCTTAAGCGATTGCAGGATGAAGTTTCTAACCAGGAGAGAGAGGGATGGATCAAAGCTGGGTGTGAGAAAGGAGACGTGGATGTTTGGGTATCAAACGATGGGAGAGCTGTGTTGCCGGAGGAATTGCTGAGTCCGATGGCAAGACTGATACATGGACAGGCACACCTGGGTAGAGACGCAATGATGAGAGTGTTCAGACAGACGTGGTATAACCCACGGTTCCGAGCAATGGCTGAGACAGTATGTCAGAGGTGTGTTACTTGTCAACAGATGAATGCTGGAAAGAAAACTATAGTTACACTGAGTCATATTGGAAGGTCAGGAGGGCCCTTCAATAGACTACAGCTGGATTTCGTGGAGATGCCTAGGTGCAATGGCTTGAGGTACATTCTAGTGATAGTATGTATATTCTCACGGTGGGTGGAGGCTTACCCCACACGCAGGTGTGACACTCTGACAGTGGCTAAATTACTGTTGAGGGAGCTCATCCCTAGATTCGGGATCCCGACCTCTTTGGAATCAGATAGAGGTGGGCACTTCCATAGCGAAATCATGAAGTTACTTTGTGCAGCATTGAACATTGACCAGAGACTCCACTGTAGCTACAGACCAGAGGCTTCTGGGATGGTGGAACAAGTTAATGGAACTTTGAAGGCCCGGATGGCAAAAATGTGTTCTTCAACATCCCTGAAATGGCCCGACGCCTTGCCACTGGTGCTCATGAGCATGCGAAGTGTCCCAGACAGAAAGACCGGGTTGTCCCCCATGAAATATTAATGGGGAGGGCAATGAGACTGCCAGCAGTACCAGCTACAGCCTTGATAAGCATCACTGATGATTTGATTCTCGATTACTGTAAAGGACTCTCTGATGTGGTCCGTTCTGTATCCCAGCAGGTGCAAGCAGCTGTGGTTCCAGCCTCGAGTGATCTGTGCCACGACTTGTGTCCCGGTGACTGGGTGCTCGTCCGGAAGCACGTGAGGAAGAGTTGTTTGGATGCCCGTTGGCGTGGCCCGTATCAGGTGATTCTGATCACGAACACAGCAGTAAAGTGTGGAGGATTGCCGAACTGGGTGCATGCTTCCCATACCCGCAGAGTTCCAGCACCCTTGGAAGAAACAGCTCCTCTCGTAAAAGAAAACCCAGCGGATGTGGCGGGGCAAGCTGTAAGGGTCGCTGACACAGCTGGTGGTGCACTAGAGCAAACAGAAGGGGGTTTCCACAGTTCGAACCCTGACTCAGGCACCGAAGAAAGAGAAGGTGCAGTGGGCGGAGAAGAGTCAAATGCAGCAGAAAGAGGAAGTAGTGCACTGGGTATAGAAGGAGAAGGCAGACGAACGAACAGAAGTGCTGAAAGTTGGCCATGAAAGACAGAGGCGACTGAACCTGAGGTTAGCACCTGAGAGAGACCTTGCTCCAGTGTCCGAAGTATCTGAAACTGAAGCAAGCGACGAAGACCAAGCACAAGACAGTCGGCGAAGGTCCAAGAGAACAAGAGTGCCTTGTCGCAGATACTCTACCCCTGAGTGGACTTACACTGTGTTTGATGCAGGGGATGGTGAATACAGGGAGACTGAGGTCAGTGGAAGTGTTCAGTCGGAGCCCGAAACTGGTGGTGAAAGTGGTGCTGCGGATGCCAGGGTTCGAGATAGACGGAACACTGACACTCACGATTCCGAATCCCCCACTTCTGAGTGAAGTCCGAAACTTGCTTTTGCATCGGGTCGAATTCCCGCCTTTCGGAGCTGAGCCGTTTTCACACGAAGTGCTGGTTTTGCGTCTTGAACTTTTGTATCACGTTCTGGTCGTGCTTAATGAGGATCTCATTATGGATCAGTAATGAACTGTAAATAAAAGTCTAAAAGAAGAAGATAACCTAGGTCCGAGTGGAAGAAGAATAAACTTAGGGACTTTCCACAAGAAGAGGAACAAAAACTAGGGAAGTCTTTTTCTGGACTGTGTAAATAAGTTGTGATCGGAAAGGGAAAGCCCGGAGATTTCATGGTTGCTCGAGCTGGTTAAGCAAGTCATAAATAAAGGACAGAGACTTTTCTGAGTTCTTTGCGATAACCAAGACTTTTTGAGAACTTTCGAAATCATGGAACCGGGAAATCCCAATCGTAGAGCAAAATGGATTATAGGCATTCTTATAAGTAGTGTGATAATTTCTATAATCATAGTAGTTGTAGTCTCATATACTGGTTCGCATGAGCCGGAAGTAGAGGCAGTGACAGGGACACCCACACCTATCACACCTAGTCAGAAGGGGGTAGACAGGGCAGCTGATAGAGCTATGATATTAGAAGAAAGTCGTAGATTACATGTAGATTTGTCTAAGGGTGATTTTAAGCTTAATGCGTATGCTAAGTTGTTGTATGAGTATGTTGACGTGATGGATGCGAAAGATTGTTATGTGTGTATGCAGTTGCCTACTTCGGTGGATGAGGGTATTAGATATCATCATCTTCCACTGACTTATGGTATTTCTTGTAGTCTTTTGCTTAGTTTGTTTTATGAGAGAGAACAGTTCGAGTATTTCTTTTCCAATTTCGACGCAGTGCTTCCTGAAGTCCCAGCTTACAAGCATTTGAATAAGTATGACTATTATAAGACCGAGGACAGACTGAGGAAGTACTTCATACCGAGTTTGGAATTGGATACAGCATTCGCACACAGACACAATCTGACTTGCTTGATGTCGGATGTAGAGAGAAAGTTTGTAGATCAGGTTGAAGATAGGTATAGAAAGCTGACTGAATCCCGAGATTTAGGGCATCACAGGACAGATTGGACGGAGGAAGAACGGTTGCATAAGACCAGGGAAGCTATGGTCCTATAGCGTTAGATAAGGAGCAGAGGGGTAAGTTGTGTATAAGGCGTTATCAGACTTACTACGAAAAGGTTCCAGTGGGACAGAGTACTTGTGATCACGTTTTCACCATGGCAGATGAGGCAAAAGATTTTCTCCAAGGTCCTGTACAAGTGATACCTACGGTGTATTACGTATGTGGAAAGAATGCTTATGTGAGGTTGCCTGCAAATTGGTATGGAACATGTTATTTATCAATAATATTTCCAAAGATTTACCATACAGAAGACTTAAATCTTCTGGAGGGTGGAGAGCATTCAAGAACGAAAAGAGCTGCAAGTGCAGGAATCGTTGTGGGGGATATCTTTGGAGCCATGATACCTAGTCTAGGAGTAGTCTTGAATGATGTGAAGATCCGGAGGTTAGCGACTGTGGTGGATGAATTTTCGATGAACACAGCAAAGTCGTTGGTGTTGGTGGAAGGAGAGATGTTGTTGATAAGGGGTATGGTTTTGCAGAATCGCCTTGCTTTGGATGTCCTATTGGCAAAAGAGGGCGGAGTCTGTAAAATGCTGAAGGTTCAAGAGTGCTGCACTTATATACCAGACCGTAGCAAGGATCTGGAGAAATATATAAGTAACATCACTATGATCCACACAAAGATAGCGGATTTGACCGAAGAAGGGGCCTGGGAAAAGGTCGGAAAGGGTTTTGGTCAAGTGGGAGGTTGGTTTGCGAACCTAGGAAAGGGATTCCTTGGGTACTTCCTGAGACCACTCCTTATTTTGGTGGTTTGTGTGGCTGGCTTGTGGATTATTATCAAGGCCTACAAGTGGTATCGAACAGGCAGAGTCAAGAGAGCTTTGAGGGAAAATGACATGAGATTGGCAAGACTGCAGGACAATCAGTATAAAAGGCTCAAGAGCATGGAGAACTTCAGATCAGGGAAGATGGGAACAAGTTCTGTTTAGGTCGGTTCCTTCTCCGAGGGAGTAGAATGAGATATGATGACAGGAGTCATCAAAGGGGGAACTGATAGAGCGAAATGTTCTTGTGAATTGTAGGGGTGCATCATAATCATTGATAGGCCGCATCCACATGTATTCAGACATATATTCGTATATTCAGTTTCATATTCATGTATGTTTTAGTAAAGAATGAATAGTTCGCTGAGACAAAGTGAACCCAGTAGCATAATGGTGTTAGGATAATGATGTAATGTAATGCTTTTTGAATTGTGTGAACATAATGCATAGAGGAATTAGTTCGTGTATGTAATGTAATTGCAGTAGTAAACGTGCACCATATTAAAGTTGTACATGTAATTCATTGTTTGCATAAAGAATCGTAATGAATATGCTTATAGGGAAAAGTAAGATGTGTGTTTAAAAGTTATATGTAAGGGCCTGACTACATATATGCTTAAGGAAGGCCTGGTATATTCTTATGTTAGCTTATAATGTAGGCCGAAAAGGGTTTCTCTTAGAAAGGCTCTCTGGGCACAAACGGTAGATTTAATTAGCACAGTAGAAGGTTTCTGTTGAACGTATCTTTTGTTGCAGGTGCAAGGACACATGTCTCGTTAGTAAAGACTAACTCTTTGTTTTCAAAAGTTAGAGAGATGGGAGGCATGGTACGGGGAGTGCAATGGAATTTAGGGATGATACTTTCAGAGGAGAAGGCGCCTGGGACTCAAGGTCAACGAAACCGTCCAGGATGAAGTCACCGTTTCAGTGGAAAAGCACAAGAAAGGAGACCTGGCCAAGGAGGCGGGACAAAGGCGTGTACAATTGTATTGGGGTTTTGTATTAGGGATAGTGCCCTGAGGGAGGAGGCCAGAGAAGAGGTAGGGGAGACCTGAGAGAAGGACAGAGCTGAGCTTAGGTACTAAGTGATTGCACTTCTTAGGAAGTCTTCACAGCTGACACCTTTTATTCTTTCTTGCCTGGAAAAATCGTTATGCAGGGATGTCACTTAGCATTAGTGTAGGGACAGCAATTGATTTTAGGCTTGGTTAGTCCAATGAAGAGCAACTTGGAAATTGGAGCAATTATAGTCTGGTTGATCCTTCTAGAACTTTCTATTCTCTTTATCCTGAGTCGGATGAGATTCTTGCGTAGATTGTTGTTTGTATTGGTGCCCATCTATTTCTTTAACCTCGTGTTGAGGTGCTTGCACGTTCAGTTATTTTTGGCGATAATAAATTCTCAGACTTGAATTCGGAGTCAGTGGTCCTTTCAGACAAAAATGAATGCTGATATCTAACCTGATGAGATTCTCTCCTTTACACTATTCAACAGGTAAAAAGATCTTGGCGGCCAGAAGGTTCTTATAGATAATTAGATAAGAATCGGCGTTATCATTACTATTCATTGCTCCATGCAAGGAGCACCCCATAATGCACCATAAAGTATATTATTTTCCCGGTGGTACCCCTAAAAAGGGCAGGGGTACCACTAACCACTTTTTAATCTTATGAGGGGCTGCAGGGAGTGCCAGCAGCCCCCCAACAACCTTAAAAATGCATAGTATGTCTCCTAGGTCGTTGAATCCATGACTCCAGGAGAGTTTACAATATTTTTTTAAAGCACTCCAAATTGGAGCTGTATGCTTCTCAGCTGGATTGCAGGGACCTCTTGTGGTGGGTTCTACAGTTACATTTTGTGACCTGAAAAAAAAGACTCAAAGACATGTTTTTTTTTTTAGTAAGTCATTATTGAAAATATTTTATGACAATTACTTTTATTAAACATTGCAATGTGTGAATATATATAAAAGACATTTTAATTATAGTTATTGGTGACTGTTTGACAAAGACAATAGGTCTGCTTTATATATTTTGATGTGCTGACACCTCTTTGATAAAGCCAATAGGCCCGCTTTGTATTATTTGCTGTTCTGACCCTTTGACAAAGCCAGTAGGTCTGCCTTACCTAAAATGAAACCATTTATACAGTTACATCACATAATCAGTTGAGCCCACCCATGGGGGGTGGCCCATATCCACGCCATGCATGGCTTAAGGCCGTATGCTGCAGAGGGTAGGGCACCCATGGCCATGGGGGAGAGGGGGTTGGTGCAGGGCCTGGCACCCAACCACTCACCGCCAAAAGCTGTGCGGAGTGGTGGTTGGGCACCAGTGGAAGAGTTGGGTGCAGGGCCTGACCACAAGCAAAGCCTTTGGCCCTGCCCCACACCACACATGGTGATGGACATCTTAATTTACATTAAAAAAGCCATTTACATTAAAAAAGCCATAGAACTTCACTGAAAAAAACAAAGGTTATAGTGACATTATAGTTAGGAATTGTAATATCTTACTTTATGTTTTTTTTTAAAACCTAAGAAAATCACTGAAAGAAGGTTAAAGGGAAATAATAGTTAGGAGAAAATGTCAATTAAAACAGTATAATCAAACAAAACCACTGAAACTCACCAGTTATAGTTATCTAAAGTAACTATAACTCGTGCCCTAAAGGAACTATAACTCGTGCCCTCTTAATTCCCTGCTAATTACCTCACATATCACATCACTCATGACAAGTTCCATGACATCATTGATAACATCACTACAACATCTTAAATGGCATAATTGATGACAACACTGTTCATGGAGAGGGCGCACATTATAGTTTTTATAGAGCATGAGTGGCCCAATAACTTGTGTTATTTGAGCAAATGTACTAATACACACACATTTATTACTATAGTGCAAAGGTCAAATTTCAGTGTAATACCATGGTAGAGCAAACTACATTTGAGAAACAGAGCATTTATTTCCTCACCGATTGCTTTTTACAATTACTTTACACATAGAGACAACCTTACTAATGGTCACAAGGTCTCTCCATTGTGATTTTGCCTTACTGTACAAATTTAACCCCTTGCATCCTGGTTTTTGTTATATATCCTTTTTTTAATAAACATCTGCTGTATGGTTTATGCCATGGCAAAGTGACATGGCATAAACCATACAGCAGATGTGCAGAATGTAATATGTAATTATTGCCATTGCTGAGGTGGAGAAGGGCATCATGACACACTTGAGGCTTCGCCTGTTGAGACTAAAGGGCCCCTTCCACCCACAACAATGGTAATAAATATCATATTACACTCTTCACACACACACAAACACATTCATATATATATGTGTATACGCACTTTGAGAAAGACTGGTGGAAGCCGAACCGCGTCAGTGTTTGTATTTATATTACCTACTGGCGGTCACCAGTAAGTAGTTATCGTTATGTCTGCTTTTCCATAGACAGAGCGTGCACCCCCACCATACCGTTTTCTTATCAATAATTTAATTGCAAATGTTGCAGAGATATTATCAATGATGTCATAGTGTCATGAGTGATGTAATATGTGGGGTAATTAGCAATGCATGTTGAGGACAAAAGTTATAGTTACCTTAGGGCACGAGTTATAGTTACTTGAGATAACTATAACTGGTGAATTTCTGTGTCTTTTTTAATTAAAAGGCTGTCACTGAAAATTTCATCTCACTATAATGTTCCTTTAGCCTTTGTTTTCTTCAGTGAATTTTTAGTTTTTTTAAACGTAAAGTAATATTTTATTACAATATGTAAAGCCAAACCCACGCCGCGCACGGCCTGCCCTCCACCATAGGCAGCCAACCCCATGCCACCCATGGCCTTCGACCGTGCGCCTCATCCAATCCCCCTTAAGTGCCCAAACCCCCCCTCAGGTGCACAACCCCCCAGATACGTGGACTCATGCGACACCCACAGTGACATCTCTGGCGATTCGCTCGAGATCCACTGATCAGGAGTGCATCCCTAGAGTTGTCACGTTAGGTGTCGCATGGATCTGTGGATTAACGAAATCTCAAAACGAAAGGTTTTTTAAAAATAATTTGAACCCATGGTTGGTCCGTCTGCGACCCCCCCCCCCCACAAGGTCAAGGGGTCAGAGTGCTGCTACCCTGCCCCCTTATATGTTATTTGTTTTTATTTTTTAGGACTCAGGGACCGAGTCTCCGAGTCCTAAAATAGCAGAAGCAAATCTGTTGTGGATCCACCATGGATCCTCCACGGCGTGAAATATACCACGTTATTGAGCCATAATTGTTCAAAAACTACTGCACAGATTTACACCAAATCATAAAAAGCACTCTTTCCGGACCAAGTGCCAAATTTGGTGTAGATCCATTCAGCCGTTTGGGCTGTAGCGGTGTCTCTAGTTCATATGGAAATATGAATGGGGAAATTCATTTTGTGACCCTCCCTCTCCCTTTTTTATCGTCATCGAAACACTTTATTAGGTTTTTCAACCATAAAAGTACAAACAAGTACACAAAATACATAAAGCATGAGATAAATAATTAAGAATAAAAGCAGGTTTAACTCCATCTCTAGTTTCCCATGTCATAGATAATAAAAAATAAATCTTGTGGACAATACATGTGTAGCTAAATGATGTATGATCAGCAGAAAAAAGAAAGATTACTAATAAACAAATCTCACTGCATGGCTTTAGACCTAACACATTATGCCCAAAAAAGATATTTCGATACTGCACAAACCACCACCTTGGATGTTTCTTTACATAAAATTTGCAGAGCGGCCACAACATGTCTACATCCAAGTTGCTTGCAAAGTGGAATTATCCGGGCTTTCCTGGGACACACATGCCCGGGACGAAAGAAGAAAAAGTGTGCTAAAGTTTCTTCAGACTAGCAGCATGTCGGGCATGCTGTGCTTGTGCAGGTTTATGGGTCCCAATGGGCAAGCAATATGGATAGAGGCAGTGTGCGGTAAGGAAGTTTAAAAAATAGCTGCCTAGGTGCTGGAAGGGTAATGTAATCTAAAAGAGGCTCAAAGGAGGAGTGGGGTTTAAAATCCAGAAATTTGTCTGGAAGAGATCCTTCACAAACCTTCCTCATTTCAATATCCTGCATGTAGCCCCAAAAAGCATCTTTCAGAGTGGCTTTGGACAAATATTTCACAAAAGGGGCCCCTCTCCCTTTTTCTTATCCCATGCTTGATGGATCACCTCGAAACCATCCATGCCAATACTACGGTCAAACTAGCACATTTTTGAAAAGTTTTGTGAACATTCTTCAAACAGTGCTAAAATTATAAGCAACATAAAATGGCATTTCCTATGAAAACACGATCCTAAGCCATTGGGTAATATATATATATGTGTGTGTGCATGTATGTATATACGTGTATGCACATATATATATGTATGTGTATATATATATATATATATATGTATACTCCACTGTCCGACACCAAATCCTTTGTGGAAAATTGAAGCGCACTCATAAAAGTATTCTGTTTTGAATTTATTTGCCAACAAACAACGCATTGATCAGATGTGTTTCGACTATGTTAGTCCACCCGGCGACATCACAGCATTTAAATAAACATAAAATGAATTGGTCATTCGATAATAGACATACAAACAGTTAGCTCATACAATTATTCACTGTGTTTTCCGTGGTGGCCATTTTGTAACGTGGTAGATAGCATCTCTATCTTTGAACACATTAACCACATGTGGTGGAAGGATGGTAGAAAATATTGACCATGAGATTTAGAACATATGATTCAACATGAGTTCTATGCTAATTGAGGTATAATAGTGATTGTATTTCTTTAACATAAGGATGAAATATCAGTAGACATTGCCCATTCAGGGCATAATAATTCCTGATGACATCGTAACATCTTGGAAACTGCACAATGAAAACACACAATTGGTTTCTCATTCAGATATCTAGTTTGCAGCCAAGGCCTAATTAGGCAGTAACAATATGATGTCATTTGAAAAAAATACCTAAGAACAGGTCACTAAGGACTCAATGCCTATCCAGGGCATGATTGTTGATTCAGGTGATTAATTTTGATAACCATAGGTGGTAGCAGTGGCTTTGTCATTTGTACAAATTTATAGAACATTGAATTCATAATTGTTGTGACAAAGTCCAGTTACAGGCTATCTACCATGTTACAAAATAGCCACCACCAAAAACACTGTGATTAATGGTATGAGCTATTGATCAAATGACCACTGAATTGCACATTTTTATTTCAATGTGATGATGACACCAGGTGCAATAACATTGAGATAGGTGACACAGCCGAAACACGTCTGTTCAGTGCATTTTTTGTTGGCAAATAAATTCATAACAGAATACTTTTGTAAGTGTGCTTCAATTTTCCAACCTTTTACATGCTGGAAGCATTACTGGTCTGACCAAGGCTAAAACACATGGGAAGGAACTCATTTCATATTCACAAGTTATTCTTGAAGAATAGTGTAAGCTGGCTCAACTAATCATGTGCCAGCTTTAGGAAAGTGAAAATGCTGTTACTGTTTGTTAAACATTTGTCAAACGGTGAGATGTTGTAAGTGGTGGAACAGGAAAGGCATCACATGCTCTTCTACTGCATTAAGGGCTGTAGGAACAATCCACTTGTTCCCAACACACAGAGGATTATGAATACCCACAGGAATACTCGGTCAATCACCATGGCCACGTACTTCCAGTCATCCTCCACCTGTCAAAGAGAGGGAACACATTTTTACTGACATAAAAGGTACAATGTAACACTACATTATTTGCCTGTGAGCTTTTCTCTTAGATTTTGCACCAAATGGCACCCCTGCCACCAAGGCATTTATGGTCAGAGTAAGACATGTGTAAAGTTACTAATGGACAAGGCTCAATGTACTTGAACTATGCAGATAATGGTGATTTCTCAGCTTGGGACAGAGTGCCCAGAAACATGTCAGGCAAGTCCAAGACATTGTGTCCAGCTTAAAAGAGGTAGAGGAACATTTGATTATTCCTGTCTGGAAGGGCCTGATTTACTTTCATCTTCTAAAGCCAAAAAAATCAGATTAGGGGTTATATATTCACAAAGTGCAGATTCAGTAGAATCTGTGGGAATTACCTTGGTCCTTACTCTATGGCTTGGAATCAATCTGCTGAGTGTTTCTGTCACCCTTTGGCTATCAGTTATGCTGATCCAGTCCTTTGTTAACCCTATTAGCAAACCACATGTCAGTCAACACTGCAACACATGATGAATCCATGTTTCGAATGGAACATAATCCACTCTTTTGTTTAAACCTCTGAAGGTACTAAGCTGGTTTCTATCCAAACTGTCTAATCAGACCTTCCTTCATTTGTTTGTAGTTCTTCTTCTCATCTACAAGCATTCTGTAAATGACTGCTGTACATCCCGTTGGCAAGCGGGTCATTAGACAGTAGCTGTCTTAGACACATCATTCAAAGCCTGCATGCTTCAAGTGGTCTCAAAGCTCACAACCCATTCCAAAATAGTCTGGCCTTCCACATACATGTGCATAAGCTCCTTTGGAACCTTTACAGGTAGTCCTGCAGAGTTGAAGGAGGAATTATCTTTCTAAGATGTAGCTGTCTCTGCCGCTATCCCGATGTTCTCTTCCTTTAAGGCTATCCTCTGTCTTCACTTCTGTTTCCTTTTCTTTCTCTTGCATTTCTCTTGCATTTCCTTTTTCCTTTCTCTCTCTTCTCTCTCCCATTTTCTTTCCTCATGGGCGCCTTCCTCCTGTCCTGCCTCCTTTCCTCTTGTTCCTGGTGAGCTAATCTCACTCTCTTCCTCTCAAACTCTCTGGTCTTCTCGCCATCTTAAGCCTTAACCTTCTGAAGCACCAACTGCAAGTTTATGGTACCAGTCAGACTTAACCCACCTCAGGGAATGACTCCTGGAGTCAGTGACAGTTGTACCCTTGAAATCCAAGTTGGAGAAAGGCTGGTGGAAACATTGTAAACCTTTTGTTTCCCAACTGGACATCAATCCCAGTTGACCTTAGAGATTGCCCATGTACTAACTTCCACAAACAAACCATGTTACAGTTCCTGTTTTTCTGTCTATTCTAAATGTATACAAAAAAAATTCTCACACCCTTTTGAAGGCTCAGGAACTTATGGCTCTGTATTCAAGCTTACCACTTTTTACTAGCACTACCAGATGATGAAACATGTGGTTATATGACTTTATTTCTTCAAGCTGCAGTTCATTCTAGGAGGTTGATGTTTTTAGATTAATATATTCCTGCCCCAGCTGATTGATGAATTGGTATTAGACTCTGTTTCTGCTTGTGTTTTTGTTTAGTTTAGCCTGTCTTTATTGAGACTATTGTTTATTTTTACTCCAAAACTCATGATTTTATGTATCTTCTTTGTGTGCTTTTAAAATTCAGTACTTTTATGATGTGGTATATATTTTATGGCTATTGTTGCACATCTTGTATGCATTTATGGCTGTCTGTAGCCGAATAAAGAGAATTCTGATTCATTGGAAAGCAAATGGAGAGTGTCTGGCGAAAACCTGTGCTATGAAGCTGAGGCAGCCTGATACTATCAACACAACTTCCCTGGGTTCCTACTATGGTAACCTACTCAGTGGCATCATACTTTCCTCCTAACCACCCAGTTTCTCTAACTGGTCCTTGTTTATGGGAGTCCTCCACCCTCACTCCAACCACAGTTCTCTGATTAAAGAATAAGGTGTCTAGGTCTACTCCCAACAACCTTGTATCTGTGATCTCAGTGTTCAGCTAATGCTATGTTTAAGATGAACTTATTGCTTCATTCAAAACAGTTGGAACTGGATTCTGCAGATACGCCACCACTTGCCGTCAACTGTCAGTTCCCACATGGGGGCTGCAGAGTAGACAGGAGCTACTGGGCCACAACTGCGGTGGTTGTGTGTGTTTACCTCTAGTGCCCTGGGGTCTGTCCTAATATGGCTCTGCAACCTGGGCCAGTTACCTCCTATCCACACTTAACACTTTGGCAGCGAGGTCAAGCAGTCATGACAGCTCCGGTCAACAGACACTCTTGTACGAATACAAAACAAGCATCATAATACATTTCATGGGGCAACTGGAGGATGTACTTACCTCTTTTGTTTCATTTTGGACCTTCATATTTTCTGCAATGTACAGCACATTATCGATTACTTGAATAAATTCCGGCGAGTGCTCTGCAACGGAGGAGCTTGGCAATGCGCTGCAGCACTGAGGGCTTCGCCGTCTTCTCTGACTAGATCCTTGTTCTACAGGTGTGTTGCAGAGGTAACATTGTGGTTGCTCTTTAAAAACAGCCACTTCTCTACACTCTGGATACCTTTGTCTCCCGAAAAAACTTTTTTCAAACTTGAAAACCTTTGCTTGTCTGATGGTCTCCGCATCATGAGGAATTTTGGTAGGAGCTTCAGAAAAACAGCTTTTACCCATTTAGGCATATTATGTGTTTTTGGAGTCCGGTAGTGAATGTTGATTGCAAATACAGTAACAACGATTGACAGAGTCACAAATATCATTGTAAATAACAGATATTCTCCGACAAGTGGAATAACTAGTGAAGTGGAAGGTATTGTTTCTGTTATCACAAGCAAAAAGACAGTCAAAGAGAGCAGAACAGAAATGCAAAGAGTCACCTTTTCTCCACAGTCGGATGGAAGATAAAAGACTAAAACAGTAAGGAATGAAATAAAGAGACACGGAATAATAAGATTAATGGTGTAAAACATGGGAAGCCTTCGGATATAAAACGAATATGTTATATCTGTGTATATTTCTTCACAGCAATTATATTTGATGTCATGCTTGTAGCCAGAAGCATCCACTACTTCCCATTCATTATTTTCCCAAAAATCCTTCATATCTACTTTTGAACTTATGATTGCCAGTTCAATTTTGGCTTTATCGTAGGACCAGGAACCAAACTTCAGTGAACAGTTTTGATGATCAAAGGGGAAAAATGTAATGTCCATTGGACAGGAGCTTCGGAAAATAGCTGGTGGTGTCCAGGTTATCATCCCATCATACTTAAGGAGAGCCTTTGTCTTTCCTTCAACTTGGAAGCGACCAACAGCACTGAAATCAGAGAATGGAAACAAACAGTATTAGAACTCGAAAACATAACAGCAAGAAGAAACACATAGACATAACAATTAAGTATATGAAACAAAAAAAAAAAACGACATGATGAAAATTATAATTTATAATGACAACTCAAAGCACAACCTTATAAGTACCTACTTGTTATACAACACAATATCTGGTCTCCAAATTTTTTCTGCAGGCACACGGAAAAATTCTATTCCATCATATTCGGGGGGATTCCATTTTAATTTGTAGTCCTTCCAAATCTAAGTATCAAGAAAACAGTGTCATCACAGTCCTGTATTTTGTTGGTAAAATATACATTTGTAACCGTTTTGGATCTGAAGAGTTCCATATATATCCCACTACTTTTAGAATTTGGTAATGTTATATATCTAAAACAAATAGATTTGATGAAACTTAATAACTGTCAGACCAGGGGATTGACTTAATAAGGTGTATCTTTGGAATTCCGGGATTATGAGAAATGTATATTAAAATTTTATACATGCAAAGGCAGTCTGATTTTTAATGGTGATGAAGTGTGTCTCTTAATATTAAACGCACTCTTGCAGGCAGCAAAATCTAAAAGCGCATACAAACATAATACACTATATAATCTTCTTGACCACAAAAATACAGCCAATTTCATATGCCAACAATAAAATGAAATAGTAACAATGAAAAGGATTGTTTAAAAGCATCATTTTAAATCAACTTTTGGGACAGGATAATACTTTTTAATCAACTGGTTAAAGAAATTATTTCAAATTCTCAAGGTGTCTCCAAAGTTGTCATATTAAAACATGCACCATGCTATGCTCAAACCCTTTTTCAAAAATAAAAATATTAACAGCAATACAAACAGAAAGTAGTACCGAATGATTAATAAATCAATGTTAAGAGTAGAATATATTAAAGCACAGTATGGAAAAAATAAAACAAAGTAAATAAAATATAAAGGTAAAACTGAACAAATAAATGTGAAGAGACATAAGTAGTACAGTACTGGAGAAATTATAATATCAATGCTAACCATTTTCAAATAACATTCAGTGTTAAGTAGGTACATAAATGTTATGTGAATTCTAGAACATGCAAAGAATTGAAACTTATTAAGTTTACAAAGAGAAATGCTGCCATCTTTTCTAGCAAAAGTGACCAAAGCCCACCAGGTGTTCCAAGGCAATATGTTTGCATCTTTACAATTAGAGATAATAGACTTAATAGCAGATGGCATAGGAAAATTAAAACATTTTAAATGCTATAGGTAATGAGCATGTTAAAGGACATTACTAAATATTCAGTTTACATGAAAGGTTATCTGAGGTACTTAGGCCCTGATTATGAGTTCGGGGGTCTAACTGCCGGACCACCACTGAGGTGGTCGGGAGAACGCTGCCATCCTGACCGAAGTATTAGGACACTACAGCTGGGCTGGTAGTATGTCGGCGGCAGTGGCATGGGAGCAGCATGCTTCGGCTCATAAAGAGAGCGCCACTTGCACGTTGGCACACTGTTGCGATGCACCATGTCGTGCATGGCACACAGTGCACACACAACAGTGCTGGCATAGTGCTGGCATAGGGGGGCACAACATGTGCCACCAGCCACAATTCCCAATGGGCTAAAATGCCTTGGGGCCCTGTTTGGGGCCCCTTCCCTGCCTTTCCGCTGACCTTGTCATGGTGGTGTCTCAGCCATGAAAAGGTCGGCGGAAAGGCAGGTTGTAATCCCCATGTGAGTGCTGATGCTGGCACCGCCTCCTTAGACCGCCGCTTTACCCGCTGCCTCTGCTGCCGGATCCCATATCCTGGCGGTGGTGGCAGTCTTGTGGTGGTCCAATCACACTGCTCGTAACCGGGCAGTCAGCCCGCAGAGAAAGCAGCAGTCGGACCGCTAATGACGGATTGGGACCACTGTACTAGTAATCAGGGCCTTAGTTTTTTAGTAATGATCATCCAGATATCATCCAAATTAAAAAAATATAACGTTGCAAACAAGAAATGGTTTAGGGAACTTACATTTGTTTTACAATGCCAACATAGTGGGATGTCTAATAATTTTGCTTTGAACAATTTATATAGAAAGCAAACGCTGTTATGTAAATTAAATAAATTAGACTAATAGAGAAAGACAATGACCTGGACAGAAATATTACAGGACAATATTTGTGTAGAGTTTTTTGTATTTTTTTAGATGGCACTGTTTAGAGTTCAGCATTGCAAAAATATTTTATATTATTTAAATTGGATACAATTGTAAATGATATTTGCATGTACACCTTGGGTGCAATATGACCCAATAAATGATACACATTCAAACACTAGCTACTGATAGAGCATTTGGAAAATCACTAAGAATTGTCTCATATAAAATGTATTAATGAGAGTATTCTATTGGATGTAGTTTAAATACAAATGAAATAAATACTGCACTCAGATTAGGACCAAGGATAGAAGGATTGTAATACCGGCTTGAAATAAGAAAATTGTGGAAGGCTCTGCTTTCTCAGTACAAACTACCACCATCTGGAACTCATTGCCTACCAAGATATCAAGCATTTACGAGCATTTAAAGTTCAGAAAAAGAGGTGAAAACATGGTTATTCCCTTGACAATTACGTTGATCATTGACCCTGGGATGGATCAAACAATGATACTCTCTCCCATCAGTATACGTACATTTCAGAAGGATGAAAAAAATCCAACACACCACAATAATAGGACAGAGACAGGCTCCCTACCCAAACTGACTGACCTCAACCTACGGCTAGAATATGAAAAAACACCATGCCAAACATAGTATATTTATCTCAACTCAAAATTAGAGGTATCGTTACCACTAAGAAGTTGAAGACCTACATCTTGCCTAATGAAATGGAGGACTCTAACCACAGCCCCACACATCACAGACACAGTAAACAAAGTCCATCCTGCCTCTAACCACAAGATGGAAGACAGTAACTGTACTCTCTGACAGCCCCCGGCCTCAACCTGATATAATCAGTATCACCATAGGATATAATAGGTAATTCACTGCCTGATCTCTTATTCATGAAGAAGACAGGCACATAATGTATGAAAATTCCTGTGGAGCCCTGTTGACATGTGGAGGGCACAGGTACAGGTTATACCAACCCACTTACCCAATGACTCAATACTAACCAGACAAGCCAAGATGAAGGAGATCTTCCACAAATTACTGGTTACCGGAGAACTCTAGCATAGTCCACCCTGCTGGTCCCAAATAGTCAACTGAGCCTACTCTGAGCACCAACAATAATTAAAAAATAACCTATAGTTGGCAAAAGGATGATTATAACACAGTGAAACTTGTCACATCTCCAAACTTGACTTTCAACAAGGCAACCACATAAAGAGTTACTGCAGCAAGTCTATCCAGGCAGGTCTCAGACCTCCTCAGTTTTTCTCTATACCTGTTACCTTCCACTGAACCAGAAGATCTTAGAGTGTACAACTTCTTACCACAGATGGCATAGAAAATCGGATTGAGGACATAAAAGAAAAGAAAAACTTCCTTCATTAATTATTATCTGAATTGCTTCAAAATGTCATCCTCTTCATTGAACTTTGCCTAACCTTCCTTTCTCACCCATCTCCTCCTCCCATCACCTCCCACTCTACCCTCACCTCCTCTACCTGGACCACGTCTCATCTCCACCACCTTGCTTCTACCTTTTTTCCTATACTCCCTCTAACCCCCTTTCTTCCTTGCCTCTGTCCCCCCAAGCTTCTACCATGCCCCTTCCTGCTTCTCCTCTCCATCGTCTCTCGTTCTCTCCTCGCCCCAACTTCTCTACTTAACCTATCCTTTCTCCCATATTTTACCTTCCCCTTGCCTTTTTTATCCATGGCCTCCTGTACATGTCTCCTGCCTTCCCCTTACTACTACTCCCCTTTACCTTACCTTAAACTTCTCTTCTCCTCTTCCATCCCATCTTTTCTCCTCCCCATCCAAAACCTTAATTGTTCTTCCCTGTTCACCTGTCATTGTCAGTTTTTGTGTCTAACATGTGTTCTAACATTACTTGAGACTTGCTATCAATGGCTTTGTTCATCTTGAAAGCAAGCTGGAACCCCTAGGAAGAGTAGTGCTTTAGAAAAATGTGAAATAAATAAAATAAATAAACAGAAATTAGAATTGCCAACTCAATAATGGGGCCAGCAGAGATAATCAGAGGTACCAGCATATCACAAGCTAAAGAAATGTGTGTCTATCTTTCACATGTTCCCATTCATCACACAGCATGTGTGCCCCATTGCATGATAACTGCACCTTGGTTGTCATCATCCATGACAGGTTCAGAGCAAAGATATCACACTACCAATCAGACACCCACAAATTGTAGCATGCTACCTGTGTGGATAAATGGTTCAGCACCCCACAAAGGGGTAGCAAGTGCTCTAAAATTGCCATAATGCATATATTGTGTAAGTAAACAAATACCAGCAACTAACCAGGATTTCCAATACTTAAAGTTGTTATTAAGTTTAACAAAGGGATTATGCTATAAAGATATTTTAATTAATATATAAAGTGTAACTTTGGTGGCTTTCATTACCAGGGCCAAACATAAAGAATTAATCAAATACTGTATGACTGTAATTCATTTAGGAGACATAGAGGAATCTATTTTTTTTCAACCTTGAAAACCATTGTCTGGTAAAAAGGTAGTATGATATTTATAAACATCTGGAATGCATATACCACCATTGAGTGTGTTAGCTTTGACTTTGTTATAACTAATGCTCAGTGTTTTAATATTCCATATTCAATCAATTAAATGCTTTATTTCGATTACAAGAATCATAAAAGCAACAAACAATATACACAGACAAACATTAAAAAATATACAGTGTGTCACATGAATATTAAAACATGATTGGGCGAAATTATCAGAATGGCTAAAAAAGTACTAGTAAAACGAATAAAGCCTAGAAATTGATTGAAAAGTTTAAGAAGTTAAGAACAGTGATATAAAAACCTCATAGCAGGGTAAAGGAATGGGCTTTGGGCGCGCAGCCAAACATTAAAACAATCTTAAGGGATAAAACAATTATACAAGCATATATGGACAAATGTACAAAGTCAATCACAAGTAAAGAAGTATGTCTCAGTGTGAGGTACTCTGCAAGACACGAGCATTTAATCAGTGGTACTAAATAAGTAAGCTCTACAAATTGTTACAGTACTTAGATGGTAAAGAGTAAGCTGACATGGGTATTTATCCCTCAGCAAGCGTACTAGTACCCTTCAGTGCTTTGTTTCTGACAATCCAAGCACGACTCAGAAACTTCGCCACCCCACACGAAAAAGCACGCTTGTGTCAGTTTTAAGAATACGCAGGGCAGTCCTATGATCGCGTGTACCCATGCTTTTGCAGACAGGTTTTATCCAGTTGGACCTGGCAACAGAATAAGCCGGACAAGCAAAGAGAAGATGGGACATGCTTTCCAACGGAGCTCTTCAGCAAGGGCAGGCCTTGCTTTGTTGTTTATAGGAGTGCCATTTGCAGGTGGTTGCATGGATTGGAAGTATGCCCAGCCTGAATTGCATGTATAACTGTCTGTCACGTGGAATCTGGATAATATCCAGATAAGGCTCTAAGCCTCTACACTGTTTGTGGCGAAAGAACTCTTCTGTCAAACTCCCCAAATCTGCGTTGCTCGGCTCTTTGGTATCAACCCTGTTCCAATAGGTATGCTTAAGCTCTGCCTTGTTGGGTGGTACTTGGGTATCCCATGCTTCCGTGAGGCCCAGCTTGGACAGCAACCTTCTAACATTGGATATCCACTTGACCCTGTGCCCCGTATCTAAGTTAGTCACCTCTATTAGGGCCGCGGCATAGTTAGCAAGCTCTGGGGTACACATCACTCGTGCCCAAAAGAGAAGAGGGCGCAGTTTTGCAATGTCCCTGAGCGGCCGTCTGCTCATATCAAACATCAATGGAGTTAATGGGGTGTTGCTGGGAAGCATCACCAAGTCCCTCAGAAACGTATTTTCGGACCTGCCAATATCCTCAATGTTTTCGATGCCCCACAGCTCCGCCCCGTACAACGCAGCGGCAACTGCTTTCGCTTCGTAGATTGTAAGTACTGGAGCTACTGGCCTACTATAGGAGGCCCGCTGTTCTTTGCTAAGGGCACCAACAGCACGTTTGTGGTTCAGTAACATCTTAGCTAGATGCGGCTTCCAATGCATTTTATCTGAAAGGCGGATGCCTAAATAGTCAAACACATTTACCCTCTCTAGTCGGGTATTATTTAAAATTAAGTCATTTTTAAAGGTCTTATGGGGGTTAAAAACCATGAATTTTGTTTTATCTGTGTTAATAACCAGGCCCCGAGAGTCACAGAATAATTGGTATCGATTGAGAAGTTTTTGCAACCCTGATGGGGTTTTCGACACCAGGAGGGTGTCGTCAGCAAACAAGAATGTTGGAACTTTCTCACCCGCCAGGGTTAGTGCGTCTGCCGGGGTCTCCTGAAGAAATTTCACCACCCCATTGATGTACAAGGAAAACAGGGTGGGTGCCAAGACACAGCCCTGGCGGACTCCTCTGCTAACCAGGATCTTATCCGTAACCTCCCCTTGAGGGCCCCACCTGACTTGGGCGAAGTTTCCTTCGGGCAGTCGAATTAAAAAGTTAAGAAGAGGGGGGGGAGTGCCTAGGTCCCTCAGCGTTTGCCACAGTCTTAGTCTAGGTATGAGATCAAAAGCTGTTCTCAAGTCGATAAAAGCAAGGTAAAGACTTCCCTTGCCGATAACAACGACCTTCCAGTATATGAGTAGTAACCTGAAGACTTGGTCAATCGTGCCTGTGTTACTTCTAAACCCAGCCTGGTATTTGGAAAAAATGTCCTCCTCTTCGGCCCATGTTTGTATTCGCTGGAGGAGGACCCTACCTACCAACTTTTGCATAGCATCAGTTAGGCTTATTGGCCTGTAATTTGATGGATCTTCCCTGTCCCCTTTTTTAAATATCGGGACCACCAGCGCTCCTTTCCAAGAGTCGGGAATTGGGGATCCATTGGCTATGCTATTAATCAGAAGTTGGATATAACTCGACCAGTTCTTGGGATCAGCCAGAAAGAGGTCACCAGGAAGACAGTCTGGTCCAGGGGCTTTGCCCGGCACTATCTTAGTTATTGCCATTTCAATTTCGGTCAAAGAAAAAGGATTGCTCGTATTCTCCACCGGAGGAATGTCTGTGGAGTCGCTTAACTCCTCCAGACATTCATCATCAGGAGCGGAATACAGTTTCCTGAAGTGATCGTGCCATTCGTGGCTTGTAATGTGGTTAGGCAGGGAGACAGAGTCTCTGCTAATGCCCTTACTTACAAGGGACCAGAACTGGTTTTTATTTTTCTCCAGACTGGCGTCTTTCAGATTCTTCCAGTATGATTCGTCCCACTTTATTCTGGCCTCATGGAGAGCTGCCCTGTATTTCTTTCTCGCTAGTTTAATAGATTCGGAGTTCTTAGACCTAATTGCTGCTGCCAATACTTGTCTATTTAATCTACATTTTTTGGTGTACCACAGATGGTGTCTTTGCCGGAGTGCCTTAGTATTAGTATGATTATTGGTGGCTAAGAAAAGAGTGCTCAACTAATCTATGGTACGGGAGTGGGCTAGAGAGGCTCCTACATAGGGTTCGGCAGCCAAAAGGGTTGCCTGCAGAGCTTGGATACCAGATGTGACAACTTCCTTAATACGAGATAGTTTTATTTCGTGGGAGCTAACCTTATGCCATATCAGGTATCTTTTGCAGTTTGAAGGAACGATATCTATGGCATGAGCTGTGGCCCTCAAAGTTTGATGCAAGGACGGGGTGCCCCAAAGCAATTCTAGTGTCAGACAGAGAGGATTATGGTCACTGTCTGTTGTGGTGCCCACGTACATATCTGGCATTAGGGCCCACAATTTTACGTCCACTAAGATATAATCTATCCGCGAGGGGCAACCTACTCTTTTAAAAGTGTTTGCACCATGTGTGTCTGAATGAGTTCTGCCGTTGGCAGCTCTGAGACCGTGTTCAATGGTTAGTGCATTGAGTTGAATTGCAAGCGGGGTCCACTTGCTGATAGGGGGAATATTAAGAGGGGGGATCGCCCATTTTGCATCACCGTCCTCCAGCTCCAACATGTCCTCTGAGCTCAAAGGCTCAAAGGTACAGTTCAAATCTCCTGCTACTATAATTCTGGCGTCAGACTTGCAACTGGATAGGGAATGATCTAGAAGTGTAACAATGGGTGATTGTTGTCCTCCCTTGGTTCCTCTGATATAAACATTAAATAACTCCAGTGTGCCTCCTCCCGTGGGCCCTTTGATGGTTAGTCTCAAGATGTCCGGACTTGTTGTTGGTTGAACGGTGATTTGGCAGCCTAATGAAATGCTCACCCAAATAATCAACCCTCCTGACGGACGCCCTCTCCCCTTTGTGGTTGCCGGAATACAGTAGCAAGCGTAACCCGATTTGTGGAGTGGGACCAGACTCCACGTCTCCTGGAATAAGCATATGTCAAAGCCTTCTACCAGATTATTCCAGTGTGGCAGCAATAACTTGTTTAATAGGCCTGCCACGTTCCATGATTGGATTTTTAGCTGTTGTGGGCGTGAGGCCGAATCCCCCTCATGAGTGCAAATCGGGATTAAGGTGCAGGATGGGTCTAAAGGGTCTGGTGCTGTTAATGAATCGAGGAGCGTGTAGGGGACAGTCTCATGCAGGCCCTGTGGGAAATAATTCAACGCCACCCCCATTTCCTCCAGTGAACCTTTACTGGGAAGGGGAACAGAAGGTTCACACAGATTCTGGTTTTGGCTGGCCACCACCATTTCTTGCCATATATAACTGCTAGGCTTATCGAACAGTCAATCTACTGTTTCAAGCGTCGAACCCCCATCAGGTTGAAATTGCGACCCATCCCTTAGAAATACTTGAGCTCGCCTAAACTGTATAGCCGAGGTAGCAGGGGAGCAGGTTCTAAATTCTAAAGCTAACAGGTTCTCTGCCAAATCAGCATTGGAGAAGGCGAGCTCAATATAGTCATAAGGTTGGTCAGGGATAGTGCGTCTGCGTGCCCGAGTGATATCTTCGCGAATCACTGAGCAGCAGCCTCTAGTGTAGCGTAACCAATGTATGACCTTATTGGTCAAAGAGTCTGCACTTTCCGTGTCGCTATGAGGGCAAAGTTTGGGTACATTTATCATATAGATATTAGGGCCTTGCAGTGGCGGTAGTGAGTATACATGTCTCCGTTGTTGGAGTTGTGGTGAGACCTTCGCGGGCCTAACAGTGTCTCTTGCTCGGCAAGGGCCGCCTGAGACAACATGATCTTTAGTAGGGACAGATGGTGATGTGAGTGAATTGTTTATTAACTTGGGCTCAGGAGTATTCGTGCTTGCGAGTGTAGAGCCAGACAACATGTGATTTGCAGAGTTTTTTAGGAGTGTAGGTGCACTTTGCCCCAAATCTGCGCCTACAGTACTTGGTGGACCAGCCAAAGTGAGAGATTGTCGAGATTGTACAAGTGCCTGATCCTGGTGTACAGGTTGTACCAAAGGAAGTAGTGTTTTCACCAGGTGTGTGAGCTCTTTAATCAAACTTTTCAAAGATTTAATCTCAGCCCTAAGGGAATCAATAGGCCCAGGTGTATCAGGAGGTGATTGCTCCGCATTGCTACCTCCTTGCAGAATGCTCAGTGGTGTGGCTTGCTCGCATATTGCGTCAGAAGAGGTTGCAAGCAAGGCAAATCTGTTTGAGCATGGGATATTATGCTTCGTTAGGCTGACTTGCTTGCAAGCTAGTTCATCAGAGTCAAGAACTACCTTCTCTTGTGCCCCGACCAGGTCACGATCCTTGTTGACACTCGAGTTGGTAGTTCTTTTACTAGCATATCTGTGAAACATGGGAGCAACGGTAAGTGGGTGAGCAGGGGATTTTGGATCAAGGGGAGCTTGGCTACTGTTGCTATGCTGGCCCACGGGATCTGACACCAGTATGGTTTCGCACTCGTTGATTAATGTATCTATTCTGTCGAGGACACAATTACTGGCGGCATGTTTACGAGGTTTCTTAGCCTTTTTCCCCTTGCCTGGGCCACGACTCCCAGTCCCCCCCACCTCTCCACTCTCCATAGTTTTCCGTTTTCCCATACCTTTTACAAAGACAAGCTTTACCTTTTTTTTAGTGTCCACAGTAAAAGTAGTGCGATTTGCCCAAAACTTACAAGTCAGCAAATCGATCCGGGTAACAATTGTGAACGGCTAATCGTGGCAATGAATCTTACACATCTAAAAGTCCAATAGTGCAGTCTAAAAACAAGTAGGCCAGAGTCCGAGTCTACCAATTGGTTATTAGGGACTGCGCTTGTAAAACCACAATAAATTGAGAAAAAAGTACCTTCAGTTCAGGGCTCGGGAGCTCTTGTTTGATGGATAAAAAGGGGGGTGGCCCTGCCCTGCCTCTTCCTGGCGATGACGGGCAAGGACGGGCCCGCCCTTGGCCCGCGCGCGTCCCGCGATGCGGGAGACCGGCGCCCCTCTTAACGCGCCTCCTGGTGCGCGTGATGACGTCGTTGGCAGGCGTCAGCACTGGCCTGCTGGGAAATGTAGTGCCGTTGCCCTCACGGCGTGGAAACAATGAGGCAAGCCGTTGCCCTCACGGCTGGAACTGAGGGAGAGATTGGTGAGCAGGAGCCGTTCCCCTCATGGCGGTCTGGTGGCCGAAATGCGCGTCCCGCGATGCGGGAGACCGGCGCCCCTCTTAACGCGCCTCCTGGCGCGCGTGATGACGTCGTTGGCAGGCGTCAGCACTGGCCTGCTGGGAAATGTAGTGCCGTTGCCCTCATGGCGTGGAAACAATGAGGCAAGCCGTTGCCCTCACGGCTGGAACTGAGGGAGAGATTGGTGAGCAGGAGCCGTTCCCCTCACGGCGGTCTGGTGGCCGAAATGCCTCTGACACAACAGCCCTCGTCTGAAAAGCACCAGGCATTCTTCAAGGACCGAGCTCCCTTCCCCCAGCCAGGATTTGTGCTCTGGATGTTCCTGCTGCAATCAGCCCCCTTGTTCCATATAATTTAAGAGAGTATTTTCAATAGTTTTGTTTTATAAACCATTATTGGAAATTCCATCTGTGAAGAAGACTTCCAAGATATTTAATTTTGGTTGACGTTATATAATACCAGTATTAGTTTGTACCAGTACAATAAAAATTTAAAGAAAATAATTCTGTTTTATTATTATTCAAAGTATAACTGGAAACTACAGTAGTACTACTTATTATTTGAACAAGAACTGGAATATTAGTGTCAGGATCACTAATAAACAGTAAAATGTAATCTGCAAAATCTTTAAGTGTTATATTGCTTCTACGTATTCCTTTATTCTTATCTGAATTTGGCACAGTAGAGGTATGATGGCTAACAGTTAAAGAAAAAAAGGGAATATAGGCATACTTGCCTGGTTCCCCTAAATAAATCAAATGAGCTTAAGGTATTACCATTAAAAATGTTTTAGCATATAGTTTACATAAAAAGCGTGAATCCTTTTAGAAAATTCACAGCACAATTGAACACATTTATTACCTTAAATAAATTTGCCAATAAACTTTGAGAAATACATTTTCATCATCAAAGACTAACAGCCCAGACGGGAAAGCTAGGGATTTATCATAGGATAGAACATGACAGATAAGTCTAGTATTGTGTGCAGATTGTGTACATTTTTATAAAACCAGTTTGGTAAGGTAAACAATTTTATTCAATTTTACTGAGAGTCTATATGGTAAAACCTTGGCATATATTTTATAAGTCTTAGTTTACTAGTAAGATTGGCTTATAATTAGAAACAGCAGTGAGGTATTTGTCTGGTTTAGGTAGAACTTTTATTAGAGCCAACCAAAAGAATTAGAAATTAACAAATGTTTACCAAACAGTAAATTAACTCTAGTTGATGTGGGGATAATTGTGTAGAATTTATTTCATTTAGTGCTGATGGGTTGCCATCTGGACCAGCATATTTTCCTGAACTTAGAATTTTTAATAGCAGCATAAATGTACTCTAAGCCTATGAAAGAGTCTAATAAATCTCTGACTATTTGGGAAATGACCAGCAGATGACACAAAAAAGTGATCAATACCATTAGACCTGACATCTGCCTATCTTTTAATTTACAATAAACATCCAGGAATTCCTCAATGATGTCTTTAGTGGATAGAATTAGTTTTCTATCTGCTTTATGAATGCTTTATATATTTTTCTAATATGTAAATAATTCATTTTTAGCTTTATTATTAGATAATTTAGCTTTATCATTAGATATTTGTACATGAATTTACTTAGTAAGAATAAGTTGTATTCTTAGCAGAGTATTTGCAACTTCGATTTTAAATCATTGGGCCCGATTCACAAAGGTAAAGTTAGACGGAAGTCTAACTTTACGACTTTCAGTATTCACAAAGGGCATTTACTACTCATAAATGTCGTTTGTGAACACCTAAAGTCGAACTTTATGACTTTCAGTATTCACAAATGGCATTTACGAGTAGTAAATGCCCTTTGTGAATACTGCAAGTCGTAAAGTTAGACCTTCGATCTAACTTTACCTTTGTGAATCGGGCCCATTGTTATTAGACAAAAGAGTAATCATTCATGCATGGCAATTTATCTTCTTCCAATTCGATCATTCTAACATTAAACAGTTTGTTGTCATTAGCCATAAAAGCTATTGCTGTTTGTCTAATATTTTTTAAACAAATATGTCAATGTATTATATTTGAAGTTGCATTTTCAGAATTAACATTAAAATATTGTGGAATAGCATTTAGCATCTTAGGTTCATTATCATAGTTTGGAACAACATCAACATTCATGCTATATATAAGCGGGACAAAGGGAGATTATCTAGTTTTATATGATAAGTCAAAGTTTTTCCAGAAATAAGAATGTGTTCAGTTTTGGGGTTAGAAATTAAATGAATGAGAAAAGGGTTGAAGATTTGGAAACAATTTTTTTTTTAAATTCTTTTTACGTTGGAAAATGAAGTCGCCAAAGTCTGACACGCTTTGTATTATGTATTGAGAAAATATAAAATAGATGTATCCTGTTCATTTGTAACATAAACAAACCTTCCATCTCTGTCATAGTGTTACAATGGGGAAATATGCATAGAGCCAAGAAGCAGCATAGGCTGGCAAGTCCTTTACTGAAGGCACAACACAGTAACCTCGGCCCACAACTGCAGTACAGAGATTGCCACCTTTCTAACTGCAGCCTTCTTCAAACCCCAGTCACATTCAAAAATTCTGAAAGTGACATAGGAATGTTCTATAATGTGGAGGCATCATGTAACATTTCAGTCATCATCAGTAAATTAAAACATGTGGGGTTGGAGTTGCTTTGCAAAAAGAATGACCATGCCATGTGTTTTTGAGTAGCATGAGAAGACACCACCAATCCATCCTTTATCCATAATAGAGAGAAGCCTGACATGTATATGAGTTTCTTGAATTATACTAATGCCAGCTGCATATTTAACTAAGTAATGCTTTTATAATGACTAAGGTAACTTTAAAATCATAACTTCTATTCATTAATGAAAATGGAATCTATGAAGAGGGATTCCTAATAGCATGATGGCCAGCAGTTAAGACCCAGCAAGGGTAATGAGTAGCTCAGATAGAAGGGACAAACAGGACTTACAACATAAATACATATTAAACAAAGAAATACATAGAAATTATTTGTGAGGTACGAATAGAGAAGAACCAACATTGCAGCTCCCTGCCATTATCCCTCCCAAAGAAGGGATGAGGCATCATGCAGCAATAAAGAAGGCTAGTCTCAAATAATTCAATTATAGATCATCAGCATCTTGAAAGACCATGGACAAATGATTGTGATGATGCAACTCCAAAGGTGAAATAAAGGCTTTAGAGATGAGATGTCTCCTTCCAAATTATTTTAAAGACAGATAAATCAAAAAGACCCTGGGCATGATTCCCAAAGGTATACTTACACTTGTATGTAAGTTTGTTCTTTTTGGAATTCACAAACTACAAGTTAATACTAAATTTACGACTGTAGAAACCTGTCCTATCCTTTTATATGTGGAATTCTTTACCATGACTGCAGAGTCTCCATAGTCATGAAATTACTATTCGTTGTTTGTGAAAACAAAAACATATGTAAACCCTTCTCACAAGTATAACTTTGCCTTTGGAAATCAGGCTCCATATTTGTAGCTATTTTCTTTGAGTCTAACTCTGAGAGCTGCAAATTCTCTGACACACCAACCATGTTTGGCAAAATATTGATGAATATGGATTTTGCTACCACCCACTGTCAAGAATGGTATCTCTCTGGTACTGTCCTTATAATGCCCAGGTGATGGTGAAATAGCGCTTTGTGTATAACTTATCTAGGTATGGACTGATTTGGTTCAAGGTGTGAAGGAACACAATGTGCTTTATCAGTTTCAGATTTCTCCAGGAGTTTAAGTTGAGCAGTTTGGTAACATATACCTCAAATAGGCACTACAATCTTGGCCCTCTATATTTTATAGCAGATTACAAATAGGTTAAATGTATTCCCTGTCTGATTTTATAAATCCAATAAAAATGTTTTGATGGCATGAACCTTGTCCTCAATGAAAGTAATGCAGTCTTTCGTGGTTTTACTGTCTCTAATTTAATAGCATTTTACATTAACTGCGCACACTCTCACCAGCATACCTTCCTCAAATTTGATGTCCTTTTTGATCACCTTCTCATTGTGTCACCTTTTGTAAACTGAATGATAACATCCCACCTTATCATATAATTTCTCACTCTGTCCCATCTTTTGACCATACCCCGCGATCCACGCAGGGACAGCCACTGTACAGGGTACATTACCTTCAGCAAACAAAAAGGCATCTCCCCAGTCACAGAATGGGACGTTGTCCTGTAGTTCCATAACATTTCTTTCACTTGCCTTCTCCAACAGATATTGTTTGACACCGCCAATTGAGTGCTTTCCACCAACACATGATTGTAGCGCTCAATCAAACCTTTTGTATCATCCCCTTGGATGATATACAGGTGTACTGCACTGCTTGATTCCCCATTTCTCAAGGAAACTCACAAACTCATCTGACATGAATTGCAGATCGTTGTCCATCTGAATTTCCACAGGGCATCCCTCTCTGTGGAAAATATCTTCACAAACCGCATTTATATTCACCGCCAAGCACTATAGCAAATCTCTCGTCACTCCTAAAAAGGCAAATGGACCAAAAATGTCCATGGCTACTTTTGCCCATGTCCGACTGGGCAATTCTACGGGATTAACCGTTGTTTCCTGTAGTATGTGCAATATGTTGCTGCACAAACATGAAACACAACTTCTAACATACCTTTCAATTTGCCTGTCCATCCCTGGCCACAAGAAATCCATCCTGACCTTCCTCTTCATTGCAGACATTCCACCATGCCCCTAATGCATCAAATACAATAACCTGCCACATAACCTTTCCAGCACCACCAATTTATCTCCTCTTCTCACAATCCCATTTGCTTCAGACAGCTCTTCCCAGACATTCTTGTACAAAATTAATTCCTTATCTAATTTCCAACCAAAGAGTTTAGGTGATATATTCTTCACCTTTGCCAGCACAGGATAGGCAGCTATAGCGTCCTTCCATTCAGTTTCCTCAATGGGCTGACATACCTCAGATATTTCTGCAACTGTCAACTCATCTTTTTCTTTAATACTCTGATCATCCAGCAACAATATAGACATGCAGTCTGCATTTATATTTCTTACACCTGGTACATATTTCTCTGAGAAAACATATTCTTGCAAACAATGTACCCACATCGCAATGCGTGGTCTAGCTTTTGCCGCACCTGCAGTGGAGAACAGATCAAGTAAAGGCTTATGATCTGTTCGAAACTCAAATTGCATACCCCAGACAAAAATACAGAAGTGATGCACTACCCACCAGCAGGCCAGGGCCTACTTCTCTACAACTGAATATGTTTTTTCAGCACCCCTTAGAGTCCGTGATGCGAACGCTACTACTCTTTCCTTCCCTTTAGGTTCTCGTATCAAAACTGCTACAAACCCCTAACCACTGGCATCAGTGATAACTATTGGTCTGTCCACAGGATCGAATGGTTTGAGCACCACAGACATTACAATTGCCCTTTTCACAGCATCAAAAGCTTTCTGACATTCATCCGTCCATAAATACTCAACACCCTTTTTCATCAATTCACATAAAATCTGTACTCTCTCTGCAAAATGATGTACAAATTTGGCATAATATTCTGCCAAACCCAGAAAAGACCTGAGTTGATGCTTATTTCGTGGAGACGGGGTTCTTTCTATGGCCTCTACCAAATTGTGTTTGGGTTTAACCCCATCATATGTTAAAGTATGGCCCAGGTATTCTACTTCTGTTTTATCAAACTTTCATTTTTCCAAACAAATGGTACCACCAGCTTTCTCCAATCTGCTCAACACATTCTTAAGCACCTCATCATGCTTCATAATATCCTTACCTCATATCAAGACATCTTTCTGAAACACCAAGACAATGGCCATGTTCCCCACAATACTCTGCATGACCCTCTGGTACACTGCGGATGCAGATGATGGAGCAGGGTTTCGCGAAAATGAAACCTGCTCGGATCATGTATCCCCATAATTCGTACTAACAGTAAGTAGACGTAGTAAGTCTAACGTGCACCCACATAAACACAGGGGAATTGCTTTGTACATGCTTTGAAACTAACCAGTAATCACATTGTATTGTAATAATTGTTGTGTTTTTGAAGAAACGAAGAAATTGCATGAGTAGGCCGCAAGTGCTTCAGTATTTGCATGTCGCATATTGCTTTAAAGTAATGATTAATGCCGCTTGTTCGCATTTTGCTAATGCTGGGTAACATTAACGGGAAATAGTGGATGGTGGGAGGTAAACAGTGATGGTTAAATTACCACATAATTAATAAATGTTCATTTCTATCCACTTTAGTGTGCTGCGTGAAGACTCCATTTTATTTTAACTTGGCAATGGTGGGAGGAGGGATTGCTAGGAGCGAGTTTGTTCTGCCATGAGGACAGAAGGCTGTGCTGTGTGATGAAGATGACATAAAGGAGTGAAGGCCAGTGCGTGTACCACCTGACAACTACTGTACATGAGCGTGGGACCAGAGGTGTCCTCAGCAAAAGAACTGTATTTTACTAATAAAGAAATATACATTTGTAACTAATGTGTGAACATGTGAATAAAGTTGAGATTCAGACCCTGGGAACTATTGCACACAAAGAAGTGAAGAAAATGTAAAGTCATGGTGGTGTGACAGTACCACCTCCCCTGCTCACCAATCACAGTGCGAGTTAGAGTGTAAAAGCAACATTTTGAGGGATGAACATGTCAATTCACACTATATATTTGGGAACTTTAGGGGCGGGGTTTAGAGAGTAGAAGGGAATGCTGCTAGGAGAGAGAAGAGGGAGATACGCCGCTGTCGTCGGTTTTCCTGAGAGGCCTAGCTGTCCCATCTTGTCTTGTACCTGTCCAGATTCTCTGCGTTTTTCTGATTTTCCTGATTAACCTTTGGGAATCTTGGTCATCTCTTGGGACCAGGGGTGGTCTTCCTATTACCCTTCAGACCATTAGGTTGGTATGTAGCTTAGGAGTCCTTTAAAATTTCTTAGCATTAATGTATCTGTTTTTGAACCTTTTGTCTCTCCACCTATCCACTCCATCAACTATGAATGGCTATGTATATTTCTAGATGAATCTATTGTCTCTTCATCTATCATTCCGTTAGGTATTATATTTGTTTGGCTTAATCAATTTTTGCTGAACCCTTATGTCTCTTACACTATCCACTCCTTCATTGCATATTGTCATTGAATATTGAGTCTGTAATCAATGTATTAGAATTCCTTTCATGAGATTTGGTGTTTATGTAATTGTGACCTAAAGAATTATGAGCATTTTACTTTGAATATGAGATAAAATTCATATATTAACCTTACCAAGAGTCTGAAGTTTATTAAATCAATGTTTAGTAAAACTAGTCTTTTATCATTGCCATCAACTATTCAACTAATTGATCCATCGATCAAATAGAGGAAAAGTTGATAAATAAGTTAGATAGTTAAGGAATGATTTAACTGACACGAACAAACTTTCGAAACAAATTGACCCCCGGCGCAATCAGGGATTTCTGGGTTGCATGTGTATGGGCCATTGAAGTGATTCGTGAAGTATGGATCCCTGATTAATGGGTAGTATTGGCGCCGGATCAGTTTCTTGGTAGCAGAGGACGGTTCAATTATTGATTAGTTTGGTGATGATTATTGATTATATGTTTTAATACGAAGGGTTAGTGTCATGTTTTATGTTGTCTAGCACTCATGGTACGAAGATACCTGAGGAAATCCCGGGAAGGAATCTGCTGGAAATAGGCAGAAGAGTGTGGTAAAGAAATCCCACTGCAGAAGTACTTTGTCTGTTGAAATAATGCCTAAAAGTTATGGAGGGCTGTAGGTGTTATATTTAGGGAATTTCGTATGAACAGAGAGTTTGAATAGCGAAGGGTTTACTTCCGAAATTCTAGTCGAATTTCCAGGAACTTAGCAAGACTCCTTTTCACACCAAAAAGTCCTCTTGTGAAATCTTGGTTTTATCCCTAGAAAAGTAATAGGTCCACCTGAAGCTTGTTTGAAGAGTAAAATAGCGCTGGTCGTTATTAGGACTCTGAGTGAGAAAAATCTTTGGAAAAGTGAAAAACTATCTCTTTATTTAGTGGAACGGACAAAGTAGCATTGTTTTGTGTTGTTACTAACAGAAATTTTGATTAAGAAATCTCATAAAAACATTGCCGTAAATTTTTGTGAAGGGAGGGTCAGTAGCAGGAGTGATACTGACGTCACAAAAGGCCGCGCTGGCATTGGACAAGGCAGCCGGCGTGTAGTGAGCTCTTTTTGTAAAGGGAGGGTCAGTAGCAGGAGCAATACGGACGTCAAGAAAAGGCCGCACTGACATTGGTCAGGCTGCGGGCGTGTACAGTACGGTGATTTGTTGGTTGGTGAGAGTCGCGCTGGTATTGGCTGTGACTAATGCCTACATAGCGATATTCAGATTGGTTGGTTGGTGTGAGTCACGCTGGTATAGGACAAAAGGGTAACCAATAGAGTGAGTGGAATTACGGAAAGGTTGTTTGTGTAATAAGATCTATTAGCAGAAGAGGCTAGGAAGAATGAAGTTTATACAGTAAATAAGGAATTTTTTCAAAAAAGATAAACCCATTACGGCTAGAGAGGGAATTCCAATTCCGCCTCCAAAGACACCTGCTTCTTTTATGATGCTAGAACTAGGATATCACATGTGTATATGGTTAGAAAACTGGATCGAATATACGAAAGATGATGGTGTTTTGGTTTTCCCACACTATGGTACCTTTAATGTGAGAATTCTGCAGAATCTGAGAAACAAAATGAATTCTTTAGTCCCAAACCCTAGATTGACTCAATACGAAGCATTGGAAGAATGGGAGGTAGAAGCATTTGAGAGAGAAAAGTACAGACTTGGTAATAGAGGTTATAAGAGTATGATGTTTGCATATCCCTCTGAGAGCAGAGATACCAAATTGAAAAGATGGAGAAGAGCAGTAGTGACTGAAGGATTATACCCAGTTTTGACAGTGGATGAGCAGACAGGAAGCAAGTGCAAAGAGAAAAGAAAGCATTTAGAGACCTCAAGTATAAGAGGTGATGTGAATGATTCAGACGATGATGAATTGATAGAAGTCATTATGAATAAAAAGCCTCTCCCATATGAAGAAAATTCAGGGGTACCAACCTCAAGTGCCCCTCCAATGGGAACACCATTGACTCCATAAATGACAAATATAGCGAAAGTGATAAAAGAGAATGAAACCAAGATGTTGAACAAGGCCAGATCAGAACAGGTGCAGAGATTGAATCAGTTGAGTTTAAATGCGGAAGCATTGACAGTTCCGGTAACTATTGGACCAGTACTTCCATTGTTTGGAAATAAACAAAATGTATCTGAAGTGCATGCATTAACAGTACCTGGAAGTAGCATCAGAAATAGTGTGATTGGGGGTAGACAGGCTAGTACGAATAATACATTGTTAGATCTCCCGATCAATGAACTGATAAGTGAAACCCCTCAGAGAAATGTTCAGTTCGAGCCGAGAAGACTAGAACCAAATGATACTCCATTAGCAGGGAGTTCAACAGGGCCCTCACCAGAGGAGCTGAACAATTGGATAAAAGAAATGACAAAACCAAAACCACAATCACAGAGTATAAATGTGAGTCAATTGAAAGTTGATATGGAAGAAATGATTATTGGAACGATAAACCCAGACAGATTAGGGACCTATAATGAAGACGAGTTGTTGTTTTTGTGTAAAAGTATCACCTGGAGAGCAAAGAATTTACACGAGAAAATATCAGAAGCTGCTAGTGAGTATGGGGTAGACATAGAGAGGTCGAAAGTTTTGCACAAATCGTATAGATTGGCTTTTACCGACAAAGACTTAGAAAGTCTTAATGCTTCAGGAAAAAGAACAGATAAAAGAAATAATGAATATTTTGAAGAAATGGGGAGACGTGGATCGATGGAAAGTTAGGTGGTCGAAAAAGAAGGAAGAAGCAGCTAGTAAAGGAACTACCATGTTTCCCATGAAATAAACAGAACAGGTTGAAAAAGCATATCCGATGAGAGAAGTGCCAGGTGGTGGATATGTACATGTTCCTTGGTCAAGACAGGATATATTGTCTTTTACGAATGATTTTGCTAGACTGAGAGAAAAACCTGTCGAATGGTACAAACAGGTAGATAGGTTCGTGAAGGTATCAAAAGTTCTGCTGAAAGATCTAGATGGTCTGTTTGATATTGTTGTTCCAGCTGATTTATGGACAGAGTGTAAGATTACTGTTGATTGGCCTAAAGAGGACTACCCCAGAGATCCAAAAACAGGTGCACCATCAGAAGAAGTAATGAGAAAGTATAACCAGGTAATTACTTTCTTAAAGGGAAAAATTTCACCAAAGGAAACAGATTGGGTTAAAATTGACAGGACCACCCAGGAACCGAAGGAGTCAGTTCATGCCTATTATGAACGATTGCTTCAGGTATTCAAACAGTATAGTGGTTTTGAAAATATTGGTGACAAGGACATGGGACATTTTGTGTATCGTTTTGTATTTGGATTGAGGCCTGAGATTAGCAGTATGATACAGCAGCATTTTATATGCTGGCAGAGCAAAACAGTGGACGAAATACTTCGTTATGCCAAATACTTTAGTGATGAAATTGACAGTAAGCATAAGAAGTTAAAGGAGAAAATGATGTGGGCACAAGTAAAGGTAGCAGAGCAACAAGAAAACAGTAATAATCAAGTAAATGGACAGAATCAGAATGGGCAGAATTACAGTGGAGGTAAAGGAAGAGGTAGGATGAATAAAGAAGAAGCTATGAAGAAATGTCCTTGTCATGCGTGCGGAAAGTTTGGAAATTGGAGGAATGAGTGTAGATCAAACAAAAGGAATAATGAGGGAAATCAAAATTTAATTCCACAGATGCAGAATGAGTTGGGTGTAAATCAGCAGCAACAGCAGCAGATAGTTACGCAACAGTTACAGGTGCCGCAAGCTCCCCTACAAAGTAATGTGAATGCTCAGATGCAAATGTACAATGTGAACACCGGATATCAAGGAGGAGACCCGCTTGGTAAGAATCAAGGTGTGAGTCAGCAGTATTGGATGCAGTGTAATGGAATTGATTCAGACTCTTCTCAATGACGGTGCCTGAGGGGGGAGGAAGAGTGTGTACTTGGCGCATCCTTGGAGGTAGATCAGTCAGGTCCATTTGTTGATGGAAAGGTGGAAGGTAATGATATTATATTCTTAGTGGACACTGGTGCTACCCGTTCTACTGTGAGAGCAGCAGAAATTCCAAACCTACCCCTCTCGGGAGAAACTATCCAAGTTGTAGGTGTTTTGAATAAACATATTAGAACACCAGTCACAAATCCAATTGCAATTCATATTGGAAACTTCAAAGACATGCATCGGTTTGTAGTATGTGACTCAAGCCCGGTAAATCTCTTGGGAAGAGATTTGCTGTGCAAAATGAATTGCACCATCTATTGTACCCCAGATGGAATTGCATTTCAAACCCCCAGACGAAGATGTGGAGTTTAAAATGATGTTAGCAAAACAGGGAACAGAAGTGGATGAGTTGTTTTCACTTCTCACTGAAGACAATCTGCCTGATGAATTAAAAGGTACAGTGAACTCAGGTGTGTGGGATTTTACAGGACAAGAAATTGGTCTAATGGACAAGGTAGATCCAATAGAGATAACAGTGAAAAAAGGAGCTGTGTATCCAAACACTCCACAATATAAAATGAGTCTAGACGTGATTGCAGGAATTGCACCAGTAATTCCCCAAATGATTGAACAAGGAATCTTGAAGGAAATAATGAGCAGTCCTTATAATTCACCTATCATAGGTATCAAAAAGCCCAATGGAAAGTACAGGATAGTGCAGGATTTGCACAAAATAAATAAAATTGTAGTGCCTTGCTGTCCAGTAGGGCCAAATCCAGCAATAATGTTTTACCAAATTCCTTGTGATGCAGAATGGTACACAGTGATTGATTTGTGCCAAGCATTTTTCTCGATTCCTTTGCATCCGGATAGCCAGTATTTGTTCGCTTTCAGGTTTGGAGACCGTGTTTTGGCATGGTGCTGAGTCCCTCAAGGGTACACTGAAAGCCCCTCAATCTTTAATCAGATCTTGAAAAAATGCCTAGAGACTTTAATCTTGCCAGGAAACTCGGTTTTGGTTCAATACATTGATGACCTACTGGTGACATCAAAGACACGAGAGGCATGTGTAACAGATACCATTGCCCTATTGAACCATTTAGTGAGTGGAAGACACAAGGTGTCCCCAGCAAAATTGCAATTTTGCAAACAAGAAGTACAATACCTTGGACATAAAATTGAAAAGGGAGTTAGAAAAGTAACTCCAGAAAGAATCCGCGTAATAAAACAGATGAAACCACCCAAAACTCAGAAAGAAGTACAAATGTTTTTGGGAATGGTTGGATATTGTCGCCAGTGGATATGTGGTTTTTCACTGATTGCTAAACCTTTGCAGAAATTGACCCGAAAGGATGTAAAGGATCCGATAGTTTTTGGATGAGGAGGGTATGAATGCTTTCATACAATTGAGGAACAGTCTCTGTAGAGCACCTGCACTGGGAATGCCAGATTATACTAAAGAATTTGCATTGTACTGCTGTGAGAGAGATGGGTGTGCACTCTCAGTCCTAACACAGAAACATGGAATGGCCCGAAGTCCAGTAGCATATTTTTCTGCTACTCTGGATACGGTGGCAACAGGGTTACCTAGTTGTTTGAAAGCAGTGGCAGCAACATGCATGAGTCTGAAACAGAGTGAATCGATTGTAATGGGCTACCCAGTTAAGGTGTACAAGCCACATTCTGTTGAGATTCTTTTGACACGAACCAGAACTCAGTACCTCACTTCTAGTCATCTGACTAAATATGAGAGAGTGATTCTAGGTGCTGAAAATGTGACTGTGATCATGTGTACTACAGTAAATCCAGCAACTCTGTTGCCAAATTCTCGTTGTGAGGAAGTACAGGAGGAAGCAGACCATAATTGTCTGGATGTGACTGAGCCTAGGCCCGACATTGAGGAAGATCCTCTGGAGGATTCTGATTGCGAGTTGTTTGTGAATGGGTCATGCTTGAGGAATGGAAGAGGAGAATTAAGCACTGCCTATGCTGTTTGCACCTTAGAAGGAGTCATTGAAGCATCCTGTCTGAAAGGAGTAAAATCCGCCCAAATAGCTGAGCTGACAGCTCTGATTAGAGCTTGTAAAAAAGCTAAAGGTCTGAAAGTAACCATTTACACAGATAGTCGGTATGGATATGGTATTGTGCATGATTTTGGCCAGCTATGGATGGAGAGGGGATTCATGACTTCTTCAGGTTCACCTATACGAAATGGAAAAATAGTGAAGGAATTATTGGAAGCATTTGTCAGGTAACCCACAAGTCTTACCTTCTGCTTGTGAAGTATTCCCGCAGAGACGAAATGAGCAACCGTCACCGTTCCCACCTTACCCTAGCAGAGAAGTGAACACTAACCAGGATGGTAATGGCATCGGGGAAGGAAGCTAGAGATGACGGGGATGGCGTTTCAGGAGCTCGAGTAATGGACCTCACTTAATCCGGGAACCGTTCAAGGGAGCACCATCTGGGTTGGGAAGAGAAGGGAACACAAGGTTACCATAGGCCTAGACAAACCCACCCCTCCTCACATACATACACACATACGGAACCAGCAATCACCTTGCTCATTGAAACACCATAGAACTAGGATGTCATCAGTAGAAACAGAAATTAGGTGCAGCGCTCCAGCGCGGGTACGTAAAGGTCAAATGAAAGCGCTCCTGCGCAACAGAACATTTGCAAATCCAAAAAAAAACGCTCCTGCGCGGTGCAATACAAACTCAAAGCAAAGCGCTCCTGCGCGGTGCAATACAAACTCCAAACAAGCGCTCCTGCGCGGTGCAAAGGTTCAGTAGAACGCCCAACAACAACACCGGGCGCGCTTGGCAGCGGGAACAGGAGCAAGGTCAGGACAAATAGGGACCGAGGTAGCGCTCCTGCGCGTACTTGGTTTTACTTTACTACGACGTTTTTCGGCAGTCTCGGGCATCCGACATCGGCTACGACTTAAATCCGAAGCGCCGAGCCGGGAGGGAACTGAGGCATTTATGCGGTTTCCCCCGGATGCGCTGGACTTCGTGGCGGTGGTTTCCGGTAGCGGAAGCTAGACCGCTAACCGCAGGTGTAGGCGGAAGTGAGGTGTTCTGGCATCCGTAGTGTGTATTGGGAGCACGCACACCGCAGCCACTCGGGGAGCACCCAACCCTCACCAGGACCATGACAGCATTACAACTGCCCAAAAGAATTGCAGTAGTTAAATGTGCTGCCCATCAATCAGGAAGTGATCTGGTGACAACAGGCAATAGATATGCGGACCAAATTGCACGATTCTGTGCCCAGAATACAATTGCTTTGAATAGATCAACTGAGAGACAAAATACCAAATGCCATCTTATGTCAGTAACTGCCACTATGTTTGAGACTTGGGATGAAGTGAGGCAAATGCAGGATGAGGCAAGTGATAAGGAAAAGGAAATATGGAGACTTACAGGCTGTAGAAAAAGAGCACAAGATGACCTATGGGTATATAATGATGAAAGACCAGTTCTACCAGACTCTTTGCTTTCCCATATGGCCAGTATGTACCATGGACATGCGCATATTGGAAGAGATGCCAGGATCAGACTCTTCAGGCAGACATGGTATAATTCGAAGTTCAGAGTCATTGCAGAGAGCCTATGCCAAAAGTGCATTGTTTGTCAGCAATAGAATCCAGGGAGAAAGACAGTTGTAAGTTGGGGAACAATTGGGAGAGCAGGAGGCCCATTTACCCGACTTCAGCTAGATTTTATCGAGCTTCCCCCTTGCAATTGACTAAAATATGTTTTGGTCATTGTTTGTTTATTCTCACGTTGGGTGGAAGCCTACCCCACGAGGAGAAATGATAGTCTCACTGTGGCCAAACTGCTTTTGAGAGAATTAATACCAAGATTTGGAATTCCAGTCACTTTGGAGACAGATAGAGGAACCCATTTTAATAATGAGGTAATAAAACTGATTTGTGAAGCATTTAAAATAGAACAGAAGCTGCATTGTGCCTATTGACCGGAAGCATCCGGAGTAGTCGAGCAAATTAACGGCACTATAAAATCCAGGTTAGGGAAAGTATGTGCATCCACATCACTGAAATGGCCTGACGCTTTACCCCTTGTGCTGATGAATCTAAGAAGTATTCCTGACAAAAAGACTGGATTGAGTCCCCATGAGATCCTAATGGGAAGAGCCATGAGACAGGCATATGTACCAGTGAACAAATTGATAAATATTTCTGATGATCTGGTGCTTGACTATTGCAGAGGATTGGCTGAACTGGTACGTTCTGTGTCTCACCAGGTTGGAGAAGACGCCACAGGAATACATCAGAATCAAGCTCATGATCTGAGTCCTGGTGAATGGGTCTACATCAAGAAACATATGAGAAAAACATGTTTAGACCCTAGGTGGAACGGACCTCATCAAATCATCCTGGTGACAACCAAGGCAGTGAAGTGTGCTGGCTTGCCAAACTGGATTCACGCGAGCCATACCAAAAGAACCCTAGATCCACCTGAAAGACCGAGAGGGCCACTACGGAAGAACCAGAATCAAAGGTCAGTGGCTGAAGTGTGTGGAGCTGATGAATCTAGAGTGACAGATTCTAATGAACCAACGGATGGTGAACAGCCAAGCACAGGTCGAGCAGGGTAGTCAGAAAATTCTGTGGTTCAAAAGACTGTCGTAGAACCAGAAGAAAGTGTGTTCACGGATGATTCAGAAGAAAACGAATCTCCTGTTGAACCTGAAACAGGTGAAAATATAACAGAACAAAAGGAAAGTGAACTTACAGCCGAACCTGAATCAGGGGAAAATATACCTGAGCCCGAAGAAAGTGAACTTTCATCCGAATCTGAAACAGGTGAAAATATACTTGAGCCGGAAGAAAGTGAATTTACAGTCGAAAGGGAAGTTATAGATGCAACAAAAGAACAAGAAGAAACAAAAGAACAAGAGGAAACCCAGTCAGAGGACATGGCAAGCAAAAGAACTTATGAACCAGATGAAGAAGGTGCAAACGTAGTCCAAGCGAAGAAACCAAGAAAAACTGATAATTGGCCAAAAGGAGTAAAAAGACTAAAATACACACTTGTAAAAAGAAGACTAAGAAGAAGACCTGAACAAAGTAATGAGATCTCCAGTCAATCAGATCAAGAAAGGTCAGGAAAAGGACTAGTACGAAAAATACGAAGGGTAAGAATTCCAAGCAGAAAATATAGCACACCTGAATGGACTTACGTAATTTTGGAAGAAATCGAAGACTTAAATCCAAGTGAAGAAAAAGATGAAACTGATACAGAGCAAGGTGATGAAAGAGAACTAAGGCCTCCTCAAAAGAACTGTAATAAAATAAGGTACAACATTGGTGATTCAAATGAATTAAACTTACAAAAGCAAAACAAAGAAGAAAAATAGAAAAAGGGTGTAAAGAAGAAGCCTTGAAGTGTAGGATTACACTACTATTGTTCAGTTATATTTTTTTTATTAGCCAAAATTATAGAGACATAATTAGATTTTTTCATTTTTGTTTATTATATAGAAAGAAAAATGGCAGAAGCAGAAGTGACTGAACTTCCAAAACCTAGTCTAAAACGTCGATGTATTAAAGCTTGCTTATGTAGTGTCTTAGTACTCACACTTATGTGGATGTTATTAACTATTCTTGTACCTATTCTAATGGTGACAAACCAAAGAAATAAAACTAATGATGTAACATCTGGAAGGATGAATGATGTCACTAATCAAACCCCAGACACTAAAATAGAACCTATTGATGGAAGCATACTCCATCAGGATAAATCAGTTAATGATTTCTCATTAAATCTTTTCACTAAGTTATTGTATGAGTATGTGGAAAGAATGAATGTGAGTGATTGTTATGTGTGCATGCAGTTACCTTCGTCTGTCTCTGAAGGGGTGACTTATCACCACCTTCCATTAACATATGGTGTGTCTTGTAGTATACTTACCAGTTTATTCTATGCAACAGGGAAACTCGAGTATCACTATTCTAATATAGACTTAGTATTTTCAGAAATTCCTGTCATTAAAGAGCTGAATAAAGTGTTGAGTGCTAGGAATGCACAATATATGGGAGAATTCTTCCATATTACTAAAACTCTAGACATAGAATATGCTTGCAAGAACAACTTGACTTGTAGTTTAAAGATTGAAGAAAAAGTGTTTCTAGAGATGGTAGAAATCAGAAGAGAAAGTTTTCAAAAGAAAGCCGATGAACAAATGTCCCGAATACCTCCATGGGATTTTAGAGAAGGAAATTATACAAGGGGTGAGGGCTATGCTGCAATGTCAATGGACTGGTCACAGAAGGGAAGGATTTGTCTGTTTAGAACTAAAACTAACTATAATAACTACTTTATAGGTTCTTGTGAATGTGAGCATACCTTCCAAATAACTGGAGGTTGGAGATTGAAAGGTGGGACAGATCCTGTTTTTCCTGGGCTCTACTATGTGTGTGGCAAGAAAGCATATTATAGGTTGCCTGCACACTGGTATGGAAGTTGCTATTTTGCTATCGTCTTTCCTAAGGTCTACCATATGGACCGAAGTAAACACAAACTGAATGAAGTCGAGCAAGGACTAACCCGTGACAAAAGAGCAAGTTTTTCAGAAATAGTAGGTGATATTTTTGGTGCACTAATACCCTCAGTTGGAGTCGTTCTGAATTCACACAAAATTCGAAAATTGTCCACAGTGGTTGACCGGTTATCTACAGATTCTGCTGGTGGGTTCTTGATGATTGACACAGAAATGGTTGCAATTAGATCAATGGTTTTACAGCATAGACTTGCCCCTGATATATTATTGGCAAAAGAGGGTTGAGTCTGTGGAATCTTAAGAGTCCAACATTGTTGCACATATATTCCTGATAAGAGTAAAAAAATAGAAGGATATATAAAGAATATTACAAATTTACGTACAGATTTGACCCAACTGGAGGTTGACGGTGTATGGGAGAAACTTGGTAAGGGTTTCTCCTCTGTGAGTAAATGGATTTCTACCTTTGGAAGTAGTTTATTAGGCAAAATAATAGTTCCAATTGTCTCTGTAGCAATAGTAGCCTTGATAATAATAACAACATACAAATGTTGTAAGTGCAAATGTAGAAAAAGAGAAGTGACAGAATCAAGGAAGGAATGAAGAACAAGAAAAAGAAAGAGAGAAGAGATAGAGTTAGAAGGAATGAATGAAGAATATTATGATTTAATAGAAAGATTTATGTGAGAGTGTCATAAAAGAGGAAAGAATACAGAGTTTTAAAAATTTGAAATGAAAGATGGCACTCGGTATGGTAGGTATTTTATGATGGCTTTCAAAAGACATCAGAGGGGGAAATTGATGGAGCAGGGTTTCACGAAAATGAAACCTGCTCGGATCATGTATCCCCATAATTCGTACTAACAGTAAGTAGACGTAGTAAGTCTAACGTGCACCCACATAAACACAGGGGAATTGCTTTGTGCATGCTTTGAAACAAACCCGTAATCACATTGTATTGTAATAATTGTTGTGTTTTTGAAGAAACAAAGAAATTGCATGAGTAGGCCGCAAGTGCTTCAGTATTTGCATGTCCCATATTGCTTTAAAGTAATGATTAATGCCGCTTGTTCGCATTTTGCTAATGCTAACGTGCGCGTACGTGAAGGTGAGCTGCAGGTCCAATGATCCCTGACAGATTTCAGATTAATTCAAAGAGGGGGTGGAGGTACGACCATCCGTGCGCGTACGTGGAGGTGAGCTGCAGGTCCAATGATCCCTGACAGATTTCAGATTAATCTTGAAACAACCGTCCGACTCCGATTCTGCTGACAGAATGAGCTCGCGGTTACACATCCCGTTAATAAACGTGGATGGAAGCGTGCACGTAGAGTGCAGCAGCTGGATGACTTCACGTTGAGTAACGTGAGACACGGAGCAGCGTGCCGGCGGCAAATACGAACAAGATAAAGGTCTCGAGACTGGTACGATTTAAGTAACATGTGGAGTTCTAAAAAGTAGAAGTACAAACAGTAGATTGTTTAATATTTACAAGAAACCTCGAGTTTAAAATGCACATAAATGACGTTGTTTCAATCCACACTGTTCATTTGTGTTCCCAGTATGATTATTCAGGTTATTGCGCTGTAATTTTGACATTGCATAAACATTTATATGTATTCCTAACATGTGGTTCCTTGCAAACACCAACAATCTCCTGTAGTAACTGCTACTCTTGAGTATGTCATTTAACGCTGTAATTTCGACATCTGAGTGTTGCAGTAACATTTATGTGCATTTTAAACTCGAGGTTTTTTGTAAATATTAACAATGTACTGTTTGTACTTCTACGGTTTAGTTTGTCACCGTTGAGGATACTCTAATTGACATGGTTGCAGCCTTTTAACATTTCAACATCGTATACATTTTTGATATTTTTGTATTTCTCCACACAGGTTACTAGTTTCTTTTTAGAACTCCACATGTTACTTAAATTGTACCAGTCTCGAGACCTTTATCTTGTTCGTATTTGTCGCCGGCACGCTGCTCTGTGTCTCACGTTACTCAACGTGAAGTCATCCAGCTGCTGCACTCTACGTGCATGCTTCCATCCACGTTTATTAACAGGATGTGTAACCGCGAGCTCATTTTGTCAGCAGAATCGGAGCCGGACGGTTTTTTCAAGATTAATCTGAAATCTGTCAGGGATCATTGGACCTGCAGCTCACCTCCACGTACGCGCACGGATGGCCGTACCTCCACCCCCTCTTTGAATTAATCTGAAATCTGTCAGGGATCATTGGACCTGCAGCTCACCTTCACGTACGCGCACGGATGGCCGTACCTCCACCCCCTTTTTGAGAGCTCTGTTGAGCCCAATTTTCACACGACTGCCCAGCCCATAGAAACACACTGGATGCTTAATTAGGTGCCTTTCACTTTCTCAGTCCTGATGAAGACCCCACTCTAAGGCTGGATTCACCTAGTTAACTTTATAGGGGTCGAAACGTTGACTACAATCAGATCACAAGCCAGGACAACTGTAATTCATTGACAGTGTTTATGTACTGCTATGTGACACATTTGGAACAATTGATGTTTGTTAAGGCCGGATCAGTATCACCATGTGAATGTGATGGATATATGTTACACTACATTTTCCTTGTCCACTACCCTCACGGTTCCACTTCGACCACAATCACTCCTTATTTCCCATTTCCCAACCCTGAGCACCTATTTTTGTAATATTTGAATTATCTAATGATGAATGAGCAACTGTGTTGCCACAACTGAATTTCATAACTTCATTGGAAATAAACTGCATTCCTTGCAAGTTTGAATTTAAAATTGGTATTGTGGATGCGACTTATTGTTTGTTTTTAAGTAATTGTTGTTGCTACCTGACCATTTCTTTGCTGTACCGAACTACTGTACATGAGCGTGGGACCGGAGGTGTCCTCAGCAAAAGAACTGTATTTTACTAATAAAGAAATATACATTTGTAACTAATGTGTGAACATGTGAATAAAGTTGAGATTCAGACCCTAGGAACTATTGTACACAAAGAAGTGATGAAGAAAATGTAAAGTCATGGTGGTGTGACAGTACCACCTCCCCTGCCCACCAATCACAGTGCGAGTTAGAGCGTAAAAGCAACATTTTGAGGGATGAACATGTCAATTCACACTATATATTTGGGAACTTTAGGGGCGGGGTTTAGAGAGTAGAAGGGAATGCTGCTAGGAGAGAGAAGAGGGAGATACGCCGCTGTCCGTCGGTTTTCCTGAGAGGCCTAGCTGTCCCATCTTGTCTTGTACCTGTCCAGATTCTCTGCGTTTTTCTGATTTTCCTGATTAACCTTTGGGAATCTTGGTCATCCCTTGGGACCAGGGGTGGTCTTCCTATTACCCTTCAGACCGTTAGGTTCGTATGTAGCTTAGGAGTCATTTAAAATTTCTTAGCATTAATGTATCTGTTTTTGAACCATTTGTCTCTCCATCTATCCACTCCATCAACAATGAATGGCTATGTATATTTCTAGATGAATCTATTGTCTCTTCATCTATCATTCCGTTAGGTATTATATTTGTTTGGCTTAATCAATTTTTGCTGAACCCTTATGTCTCTTACACTATCCACTCCTTCATTGCATATTGTCATATTGAGTCTCTAATCAATGTATTGGAATTCCTTTCATGAGATTTGGTGTTTATGTAATTGTGACCTAAAGCATTATGAGCATTTTACTTTGAATTTGAGATAAAATTCATATATTAACCTTACCAAGAGTCTGAAGTTTATTAAATCAATGTTTAGTAAAACTAGTCTTTTATCATTGCCATCAACTATTCAACTAATTGATCCATCGATCAAATAAAGGAAAAGTTGATAAATAAGTTAGATAGTTAAGGAATGATTTAACTGACACGAACGAACTTTCGAAACAAATTAACCCCCGACGCAATCAGGGATTTCTGGGTTGAATGTGTATGGGCCATTGAAGTGATTTGTGAAGTATGGATCCCTGATTAATGGGTAGTATTGGCGCCGGATCACAGACAACAGACCGAAAGGCATACAGATAAATTTGAATGCCCCTCCGACGTGATGAAAGATGTTAAATGTCTAGATTCCCCATGCATTTGTACCTGGTGGTAGGTATTTGATAAATCCTGAGTAGTAAAGTACCTACTCCCTGCCACACTCGCCAACATTTCATTTAGACGGGGTAGGGGGTAACGATCTACCCATATGCATTCGTTCAGTTCTCTCAAGTCCACACACATGCGGCTACTATCATTGGGGTTCAGAGCATTTTGCGAGAGTATGTAGGATGTATTATTCTGGGAGTATACAAAAATCTGTAAATGTGGTAAGAGACATGGAAATCAGGTCTCAAAGTGAAGATTCTGATTATAGTGATCAAGGAGAAATAGAGGTACTAATGGTGAAAGAAGCAGATAGTAAACCGTGTACGGTCTCAGCGATAAATGGGGAAAGTTATCATCCACCAAAATGTAGTATTAAGGTGAATGGAGTGGAAGTGCAGGCGTGGACAGATTTGTGCCTACCTTTCACAACTATTGATAAGTCTAACTGGGAAAAGGTGAATGTTTCTGAATTGCACCCTAAAGATGTTGAACCAGAAGGATATTCTAGTGACAAGTTACCTATTCTTGGTTATTTGGTTACCAGTTTAGAGTTTCAAGACAGGCATGCAAGTGGCAAGGTGTATGTGGTCATTCACCTTTTCCCAGGTAGACTTATCAATAATTGTGAAAAGGGAGCACAAATCTGTCCAAGCCTGCACTTCCACTCCATTCACCTTAATACTACCAATTATATATATATATATATATTCACTGAAAAAACCATAGGTTTCAGAGACGTTATAGTTAGAAATTAGCATTTAAAAAACCTTAGAAATTCACTGAAAAAACCATAGGTTTCAGAAACGTTATAGTTAGTTGGACATTTCACTCATACAAAACCATAGAAATTCCCCGTTATAGTTAGTTCAGCTAACTATAACTCGCGCCCCGCAATGCACTGCTGATGACGTCACATATTACATCATTCATGACATGGTCAGTGACATCACTGATGACATCACTGATGACATCTCAAATGACATCACTGATGACATCATCCAGTGACTGTGTGTTTCTATAAAGTTTAAATATGTTTTATATATATATATATATATATATTCACTGAAAAAACCATAGGTTTTAGGGACAGTTATAGTTAGTTGGACATTGCACTCATACAAAACCCGTGAAATTCCCCGTTATAGTTAGTTCAGCTAACTATAACTACGGCACCCATAATGCACTGCTGATGACGTCACATATTACATCACTCATGACATGGTCAGTGACATCACTGATGACATCACTGATGACATCTCAAATGACATCACTGATGACATCATGCAGTGACTGTGTGTTTCTATAAAGTTTAAATATGTTTAATATATATGCCAAGGTGTATTGAATAATGAGTGGGTGTATAAGTGTCTGGATGGATGATTTAGTAGGTGCGTGACTGACTCTATAAGTGAGTGATTAAAGGTATCTTACTAAATGCATGGGTTAGTGACTAAACTGTGTGAATGTCTTTATCCGTCTGTCTGTTGGTGTGTAAGTGGCTGCATGGGTTTGTAAATAGCTACATGAGTGTCTATGAGTTATTGATTGGTTGTCTGAGTTTCTGTATGGGTGCCTGAGTGTTTGTGTGGATGGGGTGTGTGTGACTGCACATAGATGTATCAGTGGGTGATTCACTGGGTGCATGGTTTCAAGAGTGCATCTGTGATGGACTGTATGGGTGGGTGAGTGTGTATGGGTGTGTTAGTGAGTGAATGTATATCTCAGTGGTACATGTGTGAGTAACTACATATGTGAAAGGCAGTATATATGTGTGTTGGAGTATATAAATGGGTATAAGTGAGAGTGTGTGATTGTGAGAGTGGCTGTATGGATGAGTGTGTACTTGTATTAGTGATTGTATAAGAGCGTAAGAATGTGCTAGTATTTGTATGAGTAAGTGAGCTGGTGTGTGTATAACTGTATAGGTGAGTAAATGGCAGTGTGATTAATTATTTGCATGACTGACTAGGTGTGTGAGTACCTCTATGGATGAGTGGCGGTGTGTGAGTGTCTATGTAGGTGTATGAGTGCATATGATAGTCCTGTACTGAGTGACCGTAAGTATGAGTGACTGTACAGGTGAGTGAGTGGATGTGTGTGTAGCCCTAAGAATCAGTGAGTGGGTATGTAGTTATTGGTGTTGGAGTGTCTATGGTTTTGAGAATGGCAGTCTGTAATTTAGAGTGGGTGTATCAAAAGTTATATTAGGGTGTGAGAAGATGCATGAAATTATCACATGGATGATGTCATCAGTGATGTCATCAATTGTAGGACCCCCTGAGCAGGCCTAGGGGGTCAGGGTGTTTCTACCCTGCCCCCTTTTTGCGTATTGCGCACTTTTTTTACTGCTTTCTTGTTCCTCGGTTCTACCGAGGAACAAGATGGCTGCCAACACTTCCTGATTTGGAGTGTTGACAGCCAATTAGCATGCAGCTCGAGGTCGGGAGGGTGCGCGGATCCACCGCGGCCATAAATATCAAAACTTTTAGTTTGGATTTTCTCAGCAACTACTGAACGGATTTACACCATTTTTAAAAAGGGTGCTTTCTTAACCAAGCACTACCTTTTTGCCAAATTTGGTGTTATTCCGTTCAGCAGTTTTGCTGTAGCCTTGCATAAAGTTTCCTATGGGAAATCGATTTTTCACTCTTATTTTTGAATTTCTCCGCAACTACTGAACGGATTTACACCATTTAAAAAAAGGTCGCTTTCTGAACCAAGCGCTACCTTTTTGCAAAATTTGGTGCAATTCCGTTCAGCAGTTCGGGCTGTAGCCGTGGCTAAAATTTCCTATGGGAATTAACATGGAGAAAACGCATTTTGGGACCCCCCTTTTTTCTCGGCCCCCGCTTGATGAATCACCCCGAATCTTTCAGGATAGGAGCGGACAGGAGCGCCCCACTAGTTTTGAAAATTTCGCGATGATTCGTCAAACGACGCCAAACTTATTGGGAATAGAATGTTGCGGATTTCCTATGGATAAAGGTCCTAACTATAACTATCTACTGGCGACCGCCAGTAGATAATATATATATATAAGTCAAAGAAATTTTTGGAGCAGGAATTTAAAACCACGAAGCACCGCCGTGTTTTGGGAAGCACCCGCCCTACGAGTGATCCGCAAGAGGGGTGCGCAGGAGCTGGATATATATATATATATATATATATATATATATATATGTATTCACTGAAAAAAACCATAGGTTTTAGGGACAGTTATAGTTAGTTGGACATTGCACTCGTACAAAACCCGTGAAATTCCCCTGTTATAGTTAGTTCAGCTAACTATAACTCGCGCCCCGCAATGCACTGCTGATGACGTCACATATTACATCACTCATGACATGGTCAGTGACATCACTGATGACATCACTGATGACATCTCAAATGACATCACTGATGACATCACTGATGACATCATCCAGTGACTGTGTGTTTCTGTAAAGTTTAAATATGTTTAATATATATAGGGAAAGGCGTATTGAAGAATGAGTGGGTGTATAAGTGTCTGAATGGATGATTTAGTACGTGAGTGACTGACTCTACAAGTGAGTGATTAAACGTATCTTACTGAATGCATGGGTTAGTGACTAAACTGTGTGAAAGTCTGTATCCGTCTGTTTGTTGGTGTGTAAGTGGATGCATGGATTTGCGAATAGCTACATGAGTGTCTATATGGGTTATTGATTGGTTCTCTGAGTATCTGTATGGCTGCCTGAGTGTTTGTGTGGGTCGGGTGTGTGTGACTCTATACATAGATGTGTGAGTGGGTGATTCACTGGGTGCATGATTTCAAGAGTGCATCTGTGATGGACTGCTTGGGTGGGTGAGTGTGTGTATGGGTGTGTTAGTGAGTGAATGTATATCTCAGTGGTACATGTGCGAGTAACTACATATGTAAAAGGCAGTATATATGTGTGTTAGAGTATTTAAATGGCTATAAGTGAGAGTGTGTTATTGTGAGAGTGGCTGTATGGATGCGTGTGTGCTTGTATCAGTTATTGTATAAGAGCGTAAGAATGTGCTAGTATTTGTATGAGTAAGTGAGCTGGTGTGTGTGTAACTGTATAGGTGAGTAAATGGGTGTGTGATTAATTTTTTGCATGACTGACTAGGTGTGTGAGTACCTCTATGGATGAGTGGCGGTGTGTGAGTATTTATATAGGTGTATGAGTGCATATGATAGTCCTGTACTGAGTGACTGTAAGTATGAGTGACTGTACAGGTGAGTGAGTGGATGTCTGTGTAGACCTAAGAATCAGTGAGTGGGTATGTAGTTTTTGGTGTTGGAGTGTCTATGGTTTTGAGAATGGCAGTCTGTAATTTAGAGTGGGTGTATCAAAAGTTATATTAGGGTGTGAGAAGATGCATGAAATTATCACATGGATGATGTCATCAGTGATGTCATTGAGATGTCATCAGTGATGTCATCAGTGATGTCACTGACCATGTCATGAGTGATGTAATATGTGACGTCATCAGCAGTGCATTGCGGGCGCGAGTTATAGTTAGCTGAACTAACTATAACAGGGGAATTTCACGGGTTTTGTACGAGTGCAATGTCCAACTAACTATAACTGTCCCTAAAACCTATGGTTTTTTTCAGTGAATTTCAAAGGTTTTTTAAATGGTAATTTCTAACTATAACGTGCCTGAAACCTATGGTTTTTTTCAGTGAATTTCAAAGGTTTTTAAATGCTAATTTCTAACTATGCCAACAGAGGTAGGACGTGAAGAAAGAAGAAAAAACGCACAGAAAGAAGCAAAAGATGTGCAGAAAGAACCAACAGAGGAGCAGAAAGAGGCCTTGTTGCAAAATCATCCTGTGCCCACAACTTTTTCAGACGGGTACTGGTGGTAACTGACTCTGACTAACCAGAGCCAGTGCGCGTTTGCACAGTGGTGAAGGGAGGGGGCCTGAGGTGACATGTGTGCAAACGCGCCCCGTGGCGCGTTTTAAGTTGCGGGATTAAGTCCCCTTGAATCCTGAGGGTCCCTGGGGCCCAACTATCCCCCAGGTACCTACAGTTAGGACCACAGAGCTGAGTTGCAGAGAGGCGTTCCGAGGCCACGCACCTTTTTCAGCTCTCTGCAACGCAACTCTGTTGTGCTTACTGAAGGTACCTGGTGGGCTAGTTGGCCCCCAGGATTCAAAGGGAATTAACTCCCCAACTTAAAACGCACCACAGGGCGTGTTTGCGCACATGTCACCTGAGGCCCCGCCCCTCCTTTCACCACTGTGCAAACGCGCCCCGTGGCGCGTTTTAAGTTGGGGGATTAGGTCACCTTGAATCCTGAGAGTCCCTGGGGCCCAACTAGCCCACCAGGTACTTCCAGTAAGCACCACAGGCCTGTGTTGCAACGCCTGTAACAAATTGTGCAGTTGTGTTTAGGTAGTGAAGAGGGTCGTGCTGGGGGTAGTGTTTTAGGGTTTAGGGTAGTGCAGTGGTGTTTGTGTAGTGTAGGGGGTCATGCTGGGGGTAGATTTAGGGTTTAGGGTAGTGCAGTGGTGTTTGGGTAGTGTAGGGAGTCGTGCTGGGGGAGTGTTTTAGGGTTTAGGGTAGTACAGTGGTGTTTGGGTAGTGTAGGGGGTCGTGCTGGGGTTAGTGTTTTAGGGTTTTAGGGTTTAGGGTAGTGCAGTGGTGTTTGGGTAGTGTAGGGGATACTGCTGGGGGTAGTGTTTTAGGGTTTAGGGTAGTGCAATGGTGTTTGGGTAGTGTAGGGGTACTGCTGGGGGTAGTGTTTTAGGGTTTAGGGTAGTGCAGTGGTGTTTGGGTAGCATAGGGGTACTGCTGGGGGTAGTGTTTTATGGTTTAGGCTAGTGCAGTGGTGTTTGGGTAGTGTAGGGGTTCGTGCTGGGGGTAGTTTTTAGGGTTTAGGGTAGTGCAGTGGTGTTTGTGTAGTGTAGGAGGTCGTGTTTTAGGGTTTAGGGTAGTGCAGTGGTCTTTGGGTAGTGTAGGGGTTGTGTGGGGGTAGTGTTTTAGGGATTAGGGTAGTGCATTGGTATTTGGGTAGTGTAGGGGGTCATGCAGGGGTAGTGTTTTAGGGTTTAGGGCAGTGCAGTGGTGTTTAGGTAGTGTAGGGGGTCGTGCTGGGGGAGTGTTTTAGGGTTTAGGGTAGTGCAGTGGTGTTCGGGTAGTGTAGGGGGTCGTGCTGGGGGTAGTGTTCTAGGGTTTAGGGCAGTGCAGTGGTGTTCGGGCAGTTTATGGGGTCGTGCTGGGGGTGGTGTTTTAGGGTTTAGGGCAGTGCAGTGGTGTTCGGGCAGTGTAGAGGGTCGTGCTGGGGGTGGTGTTTCAGGGTTTAGGGCAGTGCAGTGGTGTTTGGGCAGTGTAGGGGGTCATGCAGGGGGTGGTGTTTCAGGGTTTAGGGCAGTGCAGTGGTGTTCGGGCAGTGTAGGGGGTCATGCAGGGGTGGTGTTTCAGGGTTTAGGGCAGTGGTGTTCGGGCAGTGTAGGGTGTCATGCTGGGGGTGGTGTTTCAGGGTTTGGGGCAGTGCAGTGGTGTTCGCGCAGTAAAGGGGGTCATGCTGGGGGTGGTGTTTCAGGGTTTAGGGCAGTGCAGTGGTGTTCGGGCAGTGTAGGGGGCGGTGCAGGGGTGGTGTTTCAGGGTTTAGGGCAGTGCAGTGGTGTTTGGGCAGTGTAGGGGGTGGTGCAGGGGGTGGTGTTTCAGGGTTTAGGGCAGTGCAGTGGTGTTTGGGCAGTGTAGGGGGTCGTGCAGGGGTGGTGTTTCAGGGTTTAGGGCAGTGCAGTGGTGTTCGGGCAGTGTAGGGGGCGGTGCAGGGGTGGTGTTTCAGGGTTTAGGGCAGTACAGTGGTGTTCGGGCATTGTAGGGGGTGGTGCTGGGGCTGGTGTTTCAGGGTTTAGGGCAGTGCAGTGGTGTTCGGGCAGTGTAGGGGGTCGTGCTGGGGCTGGTGTTTCAGGGTTTAGGGCAGTGCAGTGGTGTTCGGGCAGTGTAGGGGGTCGTGCTGGGGCTGGTGTTTCAGGGTTTAGGGCAGTGCAGTGGTGTTCGGGCAGTGTAGGGGGTCTTGCTGGGGCTGGTGTTTCAGAGTCTAGGGCAATGCAGTGGTGTTCGGGCAGTGTAGGGGGTCTTGCTGGGGCTGGTGTTTCAGGGTTTAGGGCAGTGCAGTCGTGTTCGGGCAGTGTAGGGGGTCGTGCTGGGGGTGGTGTTTCAGGGTTTAGGGCAGTGTAGTGGTGTTCGGGCAGTGTAGGGGGTCGTGCTGGGGCTAGTGTTTCAGGGTTTAGGGCAGAGCAATGGTGCTCAGGCAGTGTAGGGGGTTGTGCTGGGGGTGATGTTTCAGGGTTTAGGGCAGTGCAGTGGTGTTAGGGCAGTGTAGGGGGTCGTGCTGGGGGTGGTGTTTCAGGGTTTAGGGCAGTGCAGTGGTGTTCCGGCAGTGTAGGGGTCGTGCAGGGGGTGGTGTTTCAGGGTTTAGTGCAGTGGTGTTTCGGGCAGTGTAGGGGGTCATGCTGGGGTGGTGTTTCAGGGTTTAGGGCAGTGCAGTGGTGTTCGGGCAGTGTAGGGTGTCGTGCTGAGGGGTGGTGTTTCAGGGTTTAGGGCAGTGCAGTAGTGTTTGGGCAGTGTAGGGGGTCGTGCAGGGGTGGTGTTTCAGGGTTTAGGGCAGTGCAGTGGTGTTCGGCCAGTGTAGGTAGTCTTGCTGGGGGTGGTGTTTCAGGGTTTAGGGCAGTGCAGTGGTGTTCGGGCAGTGTAAGGTGGTCATGCTGGGGGTGGTGTTTCAGGGTTTAGGGCAGTGCAGTGGTGTTCCGGCAGTGTAGGGGGTCGTGCAGGGGGTGGTGTTTCAGGGTTTAGGGCAGTGCAGTAGTGTTTGGGCAGTGTAGGGGGTCGTGCAGGGGGTGGTGTTTCAGGGTTTGGGCAGTGCAGTGGTGTTCGGGCAGTGTAGGGGGTCATGCTGGGGTGGTGTTTCAGGGTTTAGGGCAGTGCAGTGGTGTTCGGGCAGTGTAGGGTGTCGTGCTGAGGGTGGTGTTTCAGGGTTTAGGGCAGTGCAGTAGTGTTTGGGCAGTGTAGGGGGTCGTGCAGGGGGTGGTGTTTCAGGGTTTAGGGCAGTGCAGTGGTGTTCGGCCAGTGTAGGTAGTCTTGCTGGGGGTGGTGTTTCAGGGTTTAGGGCAGTGCAGTAGTGTTCGGGCAGTGTAGGCGGTCGTGCTGGGGCTGGTGTTTCAGGGTTTAGGGCAGTGCAGTGGTGTTCGGGCAGTGTACGGGGTCTGTGCTGGGGCTGGTGTTTCAGGGTTTAGGGCGGTGCAGTGGTGTTCATGCAGTGTAGGGGGTCGTGCTGGGGGTGGTGTTTCAGGGTTTAGGGCAGTGCAGTAGTGTTCGGGCAGTGTAGGGGGTCGTGCAGGGGGTAGTGTTTCAGGGTTAAGGGCAGTGCAGTGGTGTTCTGGCAGTGTAGGGGGTCATGCTGGGGGTGGGGTTTCAGGGTTTAGGGCAGTACAGTGGTGTTTGGGCAGTGTAGGGGTCGTGCAGGGGTGGTGTTTCAGGGTTTAGGGCAGTGCAGTGGTGTTCGGGCAGTGTAGGGGGTCGTGCTGGGGCTGGTGTTTCAGGGTTTAGGGCAGTGCAGTGGTGTTCGGGCAGTGTAGGGGGTCTTTCTGGGGGTGGTGTTTCAGGGTTTAGGGCAGTGGTGTTCGGGCAGTGTAGGGGTCTTGCTGGGGGTGATGTTTCAGGGTTTAGGGCAGTGCAGTGGTGTTCGAGCAGTGTAGGGGGTCTTGCTGGGGGTAGTGTTTCAGGGTTTAGGGCAGTGCAGTGGTGTTCGTGGCAGTATAGGGGGTCTTGCTGGGGGTAGTGTTTCAGGGTTTAGGGCAGTGCAGTGGTGTTCGGGCAGTATAGGGGGTCGTGCTGGGGATGGTGTTTCTGGGTTTAGGGCAGTGCAGTAGTGTTCGAGCAGTATAGGGGGTCGTGCTGGGGATGGTGTTTCAGGGTTTAGGGCAGTGCAGTGGTGTTCGGGCAGTGTACGGTGTTGTGCTGGGGCTGGTGTTTCAGGGTTCAGGGCGGTGCAGTGGTGTTCAGGCAGTGTAGGGGGTCGTGCTGAGGCTGGTGTTTCACGGTTTAGGGCAGTGCAGTGGTGTTCGGGCAGTGTAGGGGGTCGTGCTGGGGCTGGTGTTTCAGGGTTTAGGGCAGTGCAGTGGTGTTCGGGCAGTGTAGGCGGTCGTGCTGGGGCTGGTGTTTCAGGGTTTAGGGCAGTGCAGTGGTGTTCGGGCAGTGTAGGGGGTCGTGCTGGGGCTGGTGTTTCAGGGTTTAGGGCAGTGCATTGGTGCACGGGCAGTGTAGGGGGTCGTGCTGGGGGTGATGTTTCAGGGTTTAGGGTAGTGCAGTGGTGTTCGGGCAGTGTAGGGGGCCGTGCAGGGGCTGGTGTTTCAAGGTTTAGGGCAGTGCAGTGGTGTTCGGGCAGTGTAGGGGGTCGTGCTGGGGCTGGTGTTTCAGGGTTTTGGGCAGAGCAGTGGTGTTCGGGCAGTGTAGGGGTCATGCTGGGGGTAGTGTTTCAGGGTTTAGGGCAGTGCAGTGGTGTTCGGGCAGTGTAGGGGGTCGTGCTGGGGGTGGTGTTTCAGGGTTTAGGTCAGTGGTGTTCGGGCAGTGTAGGGGGTCTTGCTGGGGTGATGTTTCAGGGTTTAGGGCAGTGCAGTGGTATTCGGGCAGTGTAGGGGGTCTTGCTGGGGGTGATGTTTCAGGGTTTAGGGCAGTGCAGTGGTATTCGGGCAGTGTAGGGGGTCTTGCTGGGGGTAGTGTTTCAGGGTTTAGGGCAGTGCAGTGGTGTTTGGGCAGTGTAGGGGTCATGCTGGGGGTGGTGTTTCAGGGTTTAGGGCAGTGCAGTGGTGTTCGGGCAGTGTAGGGGGTCGTGAAGGGGTGGTGTTTCAGGGTTTAGGGCAGTGCAGTGGTGTTCGGGCAGTGTAGGGGGTCGTGCTAGGGGTGGTGTTTCAGGGTTTAGGGCAGTGCAGTGGTGTTCGGGCAGTGTAGGGGGTCATGCAGGGGCTGGTGTTTCAGGGTTTAGGGCAGTGCAGTGGTGTTCGGGCAGTGTAGGGGGTCGTGCTGGGGGTAGTGTTTTAGGGTTTAGGGTAGTGCAGTGGTGCTTGTGTAGTGTAGGGGTCGTGCTGGGGGTAGTGTTTTAGGGTTTAGGGTAGTGCAGTGGTGTTTGTGTAGTGTAGGGGGTCATGTTTTAGGGTAGTGCAGTGGTGTTTGGGTAGTGTAGGGGGTCGTGCTGGGGGTAGTGTTTTAGGGTTTAGGGTAGTGCAGTGGTGTTTGTGTAGTGTAGGGGTCGTGCTGGGGGTAGTGTTTTAGGGTTTAGGGTAGTGCAGTGGTGCTTGTGTAGTGTAGGGGGTCGTGCTGGGGGTAGTGTTTTAGGGTTTAGGGTAGTGCAGTGGTGTTTGGGTAGTGTAGGGGGTCGTGCTGGGGGTAGTGTTTTAGGATTTAGGTTAGTGCAGTGGTGTTTGGGTAGTGTAGGGGGTCGTGCTGGGGTAGTGTTTTAGGGTTTAAGGTAGTGCAGTGGTGTTTTTGTAGTGTAGGGGGTCATGTTTTAAGATGCAATGCTCCAATACCTGACCAGTCTGCACTACATAAAACTGCAAAAAACTAAAAATAAAAAGTGTTTTGCACACTTTTGTCATTGGGCTATATGTGGGCTACATCTGGGTAATATTTGTGCTACATTTGGGCTCTTTTTTCACTGGTGGCCATCTTGGAAGACTTCTTTGTTATGAAGTTTCCTAATTTCTTCATTTACTGCAGTCTCCTCAGTAGGAAATGCTTTCAGTTTTTTACTTTGATTCCATCAAGAAGGCATTCAGATGTGTCTCACATCTGCCATAAATTCAGAATGTTAGCACTCTAGTTGCTCATTAGATCACTGGAGTAAAGCTACTGCTCACCAGGGAGTTAACTGGTAGTCTGCTGCTGGTATTGAAAGTGATTGTTTCAGTCTGCATGTCAGAATTTTCTAATGAAATAGAAGAGGATTTGAGATCTCACTTAAAACATGCCCTAATTTTTCTTTCTGCAGCACTAACCATAATTTCTATTTTCAAAAAGAACCCTCATTTTGTTCCTTTTTAAATTAAATTGTTTAAGTGTTACCGGTTTATTCCAATCAAGATGGCTTCAGGTGTGCCATACTTTTGTCATAAGTAAGGCTGTTAGCGCTCTAGTTGTTCTTTAGAACACTCTGGGAAGCTGCAGTAGAACACAAAGGCATCAACTGGCAGGCTGCTCCTGTTGAAATATAACAGGAAGATATTTGAGATCACACTTGAAATATGTCCTAATTTTTCTTTCTACAGCACTAACCATAATTTCTATGACAAAATGAACCCCATCATTTTGTTCCTTTTAAATTAAATGTTTTAAGTGTTACCAGTTTATTCCAATCAAGATGGCTTCAGGTGTGCCATACTTTTGTCATAAGTAAGGCTGTTAGCACTCTAGTTGTTCTTTAGAACACTCTGGGAAGCTGCAGTAGAACACAAAGGCATCAACTGGCAGGCTGCTCCTGTTGAAATATAACAGGAAGATATTTGAGATCACACTTGAAACATGTCCTAATTTTTCTTTCTACAGCACTAACCATAATTTCTATGACAAAATGAACCCCATCATTTTGTTTCTTTTTAAATTAAATTGTTTAAGTGTTACCAGTTTATTCCAATCAAGATGGCTTCAGGTGTGCCATACTTTTGTCATAAGTAAGGCTGTTAGCACTCTAGTTGTTCTTTAGAACACTCTGGGAAGCTGCAGTAGAACACAAAGGAATCAACTGACAGTCTCTGCCCTTGTTGGATGTACATGTTTTACTGAGAATGTCAGACTTCATTCTCACATGAGTGAGAAAGATAATGTGAATTTACAGAAAATATGCTCTCATTCTAGCTTCTGGAGCACCTTCCAAACCTACATGGGACAAGCATGAGAAAATAGTGTTCTCTCAAACATGATTCATGATATCCCAGCAGAAGGTTTTTCACATGGTAAAATCACCTTAGAATACACCACAATTCCTAAAATTAGTATGGTACCATCAACAAATAAATTCTAATGTAACTAAAGCCTGTTATCACCCTTTATAGTTCTCCTTTTGGTGACCCTCAAAATCTTCTATTCACTACAATGCATTTCAATGAGGTACTATCATTTATATTGGTCCCAAGATGGCTGCCAGCAATTCCAGGATGAAGTGCTGACAGCCAATCAGATCTCACGATGACATGTGTGGTTAGGCTCCGCCCAGATATATATGTGACTTTACTTTTGATTTTCTCAGGAACTACTGAACGGATTTACACCATTTAAGCAAAAGGCACGACACTGAACCAAGGGCTACCTCTTTGCCAAATTTGGTGTAATTCCGTTCAGCAGTTCGGGCTGTAGCTGCGACTAAAGGTTCCTATGGGAAAATGAATGGGGAAAACGCGTTTTGGGACCCCCTTTTTCTCGGCCCCCGCTTGACGTATCACCCCGAGACTTTCAGGATAGGAGCGGACCGGAGCGCCCCAACAAGTTGGAAACTTTCGCGAAGATTCATCAACCGGCGCCAACGTTATTTCAAATAGAATGTCGCGGATTTCCTATGGATAATAGGTTTTAACTATAACTATCTACTGGCGACCGCCAGTAGATAATATATATATGCTAAGGTATATTGAAGAATGAGTGGGTGTATAAGTGTCTGAATGGATGATTTAGTAGGTGCGTGACTGACTGTATAAGTGAGTGATTAAACATGTGTTACTGAATGCATGGGTTAGTGACTAAACTGTGTGAATGTCTGTATCAGTCTATCAGTTGGTGTGTAAGCGGCTGCATGGGTTGGTGAGTAGCCACATGAGTGTCTATATTGGTTATTGATTGGTTGTCTGAGTATCTGTATGGGTGCCTGAGTGTTGTTGTGGGTGGGTGGGGGGGGTGACTCTTTGCATAGATGTGTGAGTGGGTGATTCACTTGGTGTATGGGTTCAAGAGTGCATCTGTGAAGGGCTGTATGGGTGGGTGAGTGTGTGTATGGGTGTGTTGGTGAGTGAATGGATGTCTCAGCGGTATATGTGCGAGTAACTACATATGTGAAAGGCAGTATATGTGAGTGTTGGAGTATATAAATGACTATATGTGAGAGTGAGTGATTGTAAAAGTGACTGTATGGATGAGTGTGTGCTTGTATCAGTGATTGTATAAAAGAGTAAGTATGTGTTAGTATCTGTCATGAATAAGTGAGGTGGTGTGTTTATAACTGTATAGGTGAGTAAATGGGAGTGTGATTGATTCTTTGCATGACTGACTAGGAGTGTGAGTAACTCAATGGGTGAGTGGTGGTGTGTGAGTGTCTGTATAGGTGTATGAGTGCATATGATAGTGCTGTATTGATGAGTGACTGCATGTATGAGTAACTGTATGGATGAATGAGTGGACATGTGTGTAGACCTAGGAATCAGTGAGTGGGTATGTAGTAACTGGTATTGGTGTGACTATGGTTTCGAAAATGGTAGTCTGCATTTTAGAGTGAGTGTATCAAAGGTTATATTAGAGTTTGAGGAGGTGTATCAGATTATTACGTGGATGATGTCATCAGTGATGTCATTTGAGATGTCATCAGTGATGTCACTGGCCATGTCATGAATGATGTAATATGTGACGTCATCAGCAGTGCATTGCGGGGGCTCGAGTTATAGTTAGCTGAACTAACTAGAACGGGGGAATTTCTATGGTTTTGTACGAGTGAAATGTCCAACTAACTATAACGTTTCTGAAACCTATGGTTTTTTCAGTGAATTTCTAAGGTTTTTTAAATGCTAATTTCTAACTATAACGTCTCTGAAACCTATGGTTTTTTCAGTGAATTTCAAAGGTTTTTTAAATGCAAATTTTTAAGTATAATGATCCTTATACGTATGTTTTTTACTGATTTTTTGAGCTTTTTAATTGTTAATTTGTAAATTTAATATTTATTAAACAATATTATATCCTTTTCTGAAAATTGCATTTTTTTTTTAAATGGAAACTGTATTATTCTGTTTTCTTTCTTTTATATTTTTATTTTAATATAATTATGTAATGTCATTTGTCTTTTAATATATCGTTTTTTTTTCCCCCAAAATTTTGGAGTCGCGCACCCCTCGTGTTCACACCAGGGGGCTGCGCTGGTAGTCGCGCACCCCTCGCATTCACACCAGGGGGCCGCGCTGAGCGCCGCGCTAGGGTCGCGACTCCAAATTTTTCGATAAAAAAACCCGGCTCCTACCAGTAATTTATATTCGCCCCGGGACCCCATCCCCCGGGGCCTAGCCACTCGTTGGGGACCGTGGGGGAGCCCCAATGCCCCCACGGTCCCGCCGGCTTCCCGCGTCCTGCGGAAGCCGGCACTGCTTTTCCACATGGGGAGCTGCTAACATGCAGCTCCCCGTGTGGAAAAGCAATCTGCTTGGATTTTGGAAGAGAGAGCACGTTTCCTGCTCTCTCTTCCAAAATCCAAACCAGAGTTTGCTATGGTAGGGCAAGAGACGTGCTCCCGCCCTACCATAGCAAACAGCAGTGTCCCGGGGGTGGGCACCCGGGACACTGCAGGAGCCAGCCCTGGGGGTGGCGGTCCCCAGGGCCATCAAAGGCTCCAGGAGGGGGGCTGTACAGCCCCCCTCCCAACTTTTCCAAAGCCCCGGGGAGGTGATGGTCCCCGGGGCTCCAAAATGGACCCCCGCATTTAAACAGTTAGTGCCCCGGGAAGGTGGTGGCGTGTGGGGGGGCTCGAGCCCCCCCACACAGGATTTTTTTTAATTTAAAAAACAAAGCCCCGGGGAGTTGGCGGTCCCTGGCTTTACATTTACCAAATCCCCCCGGGACCTGGCCCACCCGGGGGCTTAAAATTAATGAAGCGAGGAAGCCCTCGTCGTTTGTTTTAATTTTTCGTCCGGATCCGCGCACCCAGCGCTCATTCTGCTGTTTTAAAAAAAAAAATGCTTTTTTTGGCCCTGGGGGTCCTTGTGGGACCCCCTGAGCAGGCCTAGGGGGTCAGGGTGTTTCTACCCTGCCCCCTTTTCTTTTTTTTCACCTTTGTTTCCCCTGTTTTCTTGTGCCTCGGTTCTACCGAGGCACAAGATGGCTGCCAACACTTCCTGGTTTGGAGTGTTGACAGCCAATTAGAATAAAGCTCATGGTCGGGAGGGTGCGCGGATCCACTGCGCCTCTATATATCGAAACATTTATTTTTTGATTTTCTCTGCAACTACTGAACGGATTTACACCATTTAAAAAAAAGGTCTCTTTCTGAACCAAGGGCTACCTTTTTGCCAAATTTGGTGTAATTACGTTCAGCAGTTTCAGCTGTAACCGTGTCTAAAGTTTCCTATGGGAAATTGATTTTCCGACCTCTATTTTTTTAATTTCTCAGGAAGTACTGAACGGATTTACTCCATTTAAAAAAAAGGTCTCTTTCTGAAACAAGGGCTACTGTTTTGCCAAATTTGGTGTAATTTCGTTTAGCAGTTCGAGCTGTAGCCGTGTCTAAAGTTTCCTATGGGAATTAACATGGAGAAAACACGTTTTGGGACCCCCCTTTTTTCTCGGCCCCCGCTTGCCGAATCACCCCGAAACTTTCAAGACAGGAGCTGACCGGAGCGGGCCATGAGTTTTGAAAATTTCGCGAAGATTCGTCAATCGGCGCCAAAGATATTGAGAAAACAAAAAACGAGTTTCCTATGGAAACTAGGTCCTAACTATAACTACCTACTGGCGACCGCCAGTAGGTATATATATATATATATATATATATATATATATATATATATATATATATATATATATATATATATATATATATATATATATATATATATATATATATATATTATCTACTGGCGGTCGCCAGTAGATAGTTATAGTTACAACCTATTATCCATAGGAAAACCGCGACATTCTATTTGAAATAACTCTCTTACCGGTTGACGTATCTTCGCAAAATCTTCAAACTTTGTGGGCGCTCCGGTCCGCTCCTACCCTGAAAGTCTCGGGGGATTCGTCAAGCGGGGGCCGAGAAAAAGGGGGGTCCCAAAACGCGTTTTCCCCATGCAATTTTCCATAGGAAACTTTAGACACGGCTACAGCTCGAACTGCTGAACGGAATTACACCAAATTTGGCAAAGAGGTAGTTCTTGGTTCAGAAAGAACCCTTTTGTTAAATGGTGTAAATCCGTTCAGTAGTTGCTGAGAAAATGAAAAGTAAAAAAGATAGTGATATCTAGGGCCGCGGATCCTCCCGAGCACGAAGCTTTATGTTAATTGGCTGTCAACACTCCAAATCAGGAAGTGTTGGCAGCCATTTTGTCCCTCGGTAGAACCGAGGGACAGAAACAAGTGCGCAAAGCGCACAAAGGGAGCAGGGTAGAAACACCCTGACCCCCTAGGTCTGCTCAGGGGTCCCACAAGGACCCCTGGGCAAAAAAAAATTAAAAAAAAAAATCGGCAGGATGCGCTCAGGAGCGCGAACCCTGCCGAAAAAAAATCGACGCGGTATCCCGCGCTCGATAGTCACTTGGCCCCCGGGTGAGCCAAGTCCCGGGGGCATGCTGGGGGGGGTTAATTTGATGTGTGGGGCCTCTAAGGGCTCCCCAAGCCCCGGGGACCACCACCCCCGGGGCTTTAATGTAGAATGGTGCGGGAGGGCTCTGAGCCTTCCGCAGCCCCGGGACCACCACCTCCCGGGCTTCTTTTTTTAATTAAAAACCTGTGTGGGGGCTTCAGCCCCACACGCCCGGGACCACCACCTCCCGGGCACTAAGAAAATTACAATGGGGGTCCGTTTTGGACCCCCAGAGCCCCGGGGACCACCACCTCCCAGGGGCTGTGCACTGAATGGGAGGGGGCCGCGCGGCCCCCTCCTGGAGCTCTCTTGATGGCCCTGGGGACCCCCAGGGCCGGCTCCTGCAGTGTCCCGGGGTGCCTACCCCCGGGACACTGCTGTTTGTAATGACAGGACGGAGCCTCGCGGCTCCCGTCCTGTCATTGCAAACTGCTTTGGATATTGGAAGAGAGCAGGAAACCTGCTCTCTCTTCCAATATCCAAGCCGACTAGCTTTCCACATGGGGAGCAGCATGTCAGCTGCTCCCCATGTGTAAAAGCAATTGGCTCCCAAGGGACGTGGGAGCCGGCGGGACTGTGGGGGTTTGGGGACCCCCCACAGTCCCCAACGAGAGGCCAGGCCCCGGGGATGGGGTCCCCGGGGCAAGTAGTGGCCCGGAGAGGGGGCCACGCGGCCCCCTCCCCCCAAAAAAACAAAAAAAAAACGATCGGGCCCGCAGGCCCCGCCCCTTCCTTCACCACTCTGCAAACGCGCCCCTGGCGCGTTTGCAGAGGGGGAACGACCCCTTGAATACTGGGGTCTCTGGGGCCAACTAGCCCACCAGGAACCTCCAGTATGCGCCAGGGCTGCCTTGCAGAGAGGTGTACAGAGGCCACGCCCCTTTTACACCTCTCTGCAACGCAGCTCTATGGCGCTTTTGGAGGTATATGGTGGGCTAGTTGCACCCCAGGGACCCTCAGGATTCAAGGGAGTTAATCCCCCGACTTATAATGCGCCACGGGCGCGTTTGCACAGTGGTGAAGGGAGGGGCGGGGCTTCAGGTGACATGTGTGCAAACAGGCCCCGTGGCGCGTTTTAAGATGGGGAATTAAATCCTCTTCAATCCTGAGGGTCCCTGAGGCCAACTAGCCCAACAGGTACGTCCAGAAAGCGCCACAGAGCTGCGTTGCAGAGAGGTGTAAAAGGGGTGTGGCCTCTGTACATGTCTCTGCAACGCAGCCCCCTGGCGCATACTGGAGGTTCCTGGTGGGCTAGTTGGCCCGTAGGGACCCTCATGTTCAAGGGGACTTAATCCCCCAACTTAAAACGCACCACGGGGCGCGTTTGCACAGATGTCACCTCAGGCCCCGCCCCCTCCTTCACCATTGTGCAAATATTCCTCTAAAATCAGCCGAAATCCGAATTCCGATTTACTCACCTGTTATCAGGAGAGACCTCAGTGCTGCATCTTTCAGCCCAGTACTGATCCTCAAAAGTAATTTTAACCGTACTTACCGGTAACTTGAATTTCCTTCATAGGCTAACATTGACTGGTTTCACTTGGAAATTCTTCTAAGTGTGGAGTTTTGGAACTTTAAAATATTCCTCTAAAATCAGCCGAAATATGAATTCCGATTTACTCACCTGTTATCAGGAGAGACCTCAGTGCTGCATCTTTCAGCCCAGTACTGATCCTCAAAAGTAATTTTAACCGTACTTACCGGTAACTTGAATTTCCTTCATAGGCTAACATTGACTGGTTTCACTTGGAAATTCTTCTAAGTGTGGAGTTTTGGAACTTTAAAATATTCCTCTAAAATCAGCCGAAATACGAATTCCGATTTACTCACCTGTTATCAGGAGAGACCTCAGTGCTGCATCTTTTAGCCCAGTACTGGTCCTGAAAAGTAATTTTAACCGTACTTACCGGTAACTTGAATTTCCTTCATAGGCTAACATTGACTGGTTTCACTTGGAAATTCTTCTAAGTGTGGAGTTTTGGAACTTTTAAATATTCCTCTAAAATCAGCCGAAATACGAATTCCGATTTACTCACCTGTTATCAGGAGAGACCTCAGTGCTGCATCTTTCAGCCCAGTACTGATCCTCAAAAGTAATTTTAACCGTACTTACCAGTAACTTGAATTTCCTTCCTTAGGATATCATTGACTGCTTTTTGCTGAAAAAGTTTCTAAGTGTTGATTTTTGAAACATACAAATATTCCTCTAAAATCAGCCGAAATCCGAATTCAGATTTACTCACCTGTTATCAGGAGAGACCTCAGTGCTGCATCTTTCAGCCCAGTACTGGTCCTGAAAAGTAATTTTAACCGTACTTACCAGTAACTTGAATTTCCTTACATAGGCTAACATTGACTGGTTTCACTTGGAAATTCTTCTAAGTGTGGAGTTTTGGAACTTTAAAATATTCCTCTAAAATCAGCCGAAATACGAATTCCGATTTACTCACCTGTTATCAGGAGAGACCTCAGTGCTGCATCTTTCAGCCCAGTACTGATCCTCAAAAGTAATTTTAACCGTACTTACCGGTAACTTGAATTTCCTTCATAGGCTAACATTGACTGGTTTCACTTGGAAATTCTTCTAAGTGTGGAGTTTTGGAACTTTTAAATATTCCTCTAAAATCAGCCGAAATACGAATTCCGATTTACTCACCTGTTATCAGGAGAGACCTCAGTGCTGCATCTTTCAGCCCAGTACTGATCCTCAAAAGTAATTTTAACCGTACTTACCAGTAACTTGAATTTCCTTCCTTAGGATATCATTGACTGCTTTTTGCTGAAAAAGTTTCTAAGTGTTGATTTTTGAAACATACAAATATTCCTCTAAAATCAGCCGAAATCCGAATTCAGATTTACTCACCTGTTATCAGGAGAGACCTCAGTGCTGCATCTTTCAGCCCAGTACTGGTCCTGAAAAGTAATTTTAACCGTACTTACCGGTAACTTGAATTTCCTTACATAGGCTAACATTGACTGGTTTCACTTGGAAATTCTTCTAAGTGTGGAGTTTTGGAACTTTTAAATATTCCTCTAAAATCAGCCGAAATACGAATTCCGATTTACTCACCTGTTATCAGGAGAGACCTCAGTGCTGCATCTTTCAGCCCAGTACTGATCCTCAAAAGTAATTTTAACCGTACTTACCAGTAACTTGAATTTCCTTCCATAGGATATCATTGACTGCTTTTGCTGAAAAAGTTTCTAAGTGTTGATTTTTGAAACATACAAATATTCCTCTAAAATCAGCCGAAATCCGAATTCACATTTACTCACCTGCTATCAGGAGAGACCTCAGTGCTGCATCTTTCAGCCCAGTACTGGTCCTGAAAAGTAATTTTAACCGTACTTACCGGTAACTTGAATTTCCTTCATAGGCTAACATTGACTGGTTTCACTTGGAAATTCTTCTAAGTGTGGAGTTTTGGAACTTTAAAATATTCTTCTAAAATCAGCCGAAATACGAATTCCGATTTACTCACCTGTTATCAGGAGAGACCTCAGTGCTGCATCTTTCAGCCCAGTACTGATCCTCAAAAGTAATTTTAACCGTACTTACCGGTAACTTGAATTTCCTTCATAGGCTAACATTGACTGGTTTCACTTGGAAATTCTTCTAAGTGTTGATTTTTGAAACATACAAATATTCCTCTAAAATCAGCCGAAATACGAATTCCGATTTACTCACCTGTTATAAGGAGAGACCTCAGTGCTGTATCTTTCAGCCCAGTACTGGTCCTGAAAAGTAATTTTAACCGTACTTACCAGTAACTTATATTTTCTTCCATAGGAATCCATTGTCTGGTTTTCAGCAGAAAAGTTTCAAAGTGTCGATTTTCACAAACTACAAATATTCCTTAAAAATCGCCTGTATGACTTAAACGCATTCTTTCAACTGTTTACAGGAGATGCACCAGTGCTGGATCCAGGATCCAACACTGAGTAAGAAAAAGTAACGATAACAGTTTTTACCTGCTAAGTGAATTTCCTTCCATAGGATAACATTGGTGATTCTATGAGAAAAAGTTTCTAAGTGTCAACTTTTAAAATACAATAATATTCCTTAAAAATCACGACTGTAACCAAAACGCTTTTACTCAACTGTTTACAGGAGATGTACCAGGACTGAATCTAGGATCCAGTCCTGTGGTTAGAAAAGTAATCCATAAAGTAACTAATTGCATTTAACTAGAAATTCAAATTGAGCTGAATGTTGCATTGTGTTTGAAAATGTGTTGCCCATTGCAACAACTGTAACTACTGTACTTAAAAGTCTATTGCCTATGTGTAAAGTATTTAAACTAAAGTAATTCATTCTGAGAAAGTATTTTTGTAATGTAATGTATAATGTAATTACAATGTAATTTAAAAAATAAAATATGTAAAAGAAATTGTTTCTAAAAATGTAGTAAATCAGTATGAAAAAAATTAATATAAAAATTAATACATTTAAAAATTGTCATTTAAAAAACCTTTGAAATTCACTGAAAAAACCGTAGGTTTCAGGCACGTTATAGTTACAAATTAGCATTTTAAAAACCTTTGAAATTCACTGAAAAAACCATAGGTTTCAGACACGTTATAGTTAGAAATTAGCATTTAAAAAACCTTTGAAATTCACTGAAAAAACCAGAGGTTTTAGGGACAGTTATAGTTAGTTGGACATTGCACTCGTACAAAACCCGTGAAATTCCCCCGTTATAGTTAGTTCAGCTAACTATAACTCGCGCCCCGCAATGCACTGCTGATGACGTCACATATTACATCACTCATGACATGGTCAGTGACATCACTGATGACATCACTGATGACATCTCAAATGACATCACTGATGACATCATCCACGTGATAATCTGATGCAGCTCCTCACACCCTAATATAACCTTTGATACACCCAATCTAAATTACAGAGTGCCATTCGCAAAACCATAGACACTCCAACACCAATAACTACATACCCACTCACTGATTCTTAGGTCTACACACACACATCCACTCACTCACCCGTACAGTCACTCATACTTATGGTCACTCAGTACAGGACTATCATATGCACTCTTACTCCTATATAGACACTCAAACACCGCCACTCATCCATAGAGGTACTCACACACCTAGTCAGTCATGCAAATAATTAAACACACTGCCATTTACTCACCTTTACAGTTATACACACACCAGCTCACTTAATCATACAAATACTAGCACATTGTTACGCTCTTATACAATCACTGATACAAGCACACACTCATCCATACAGCCACTATCACAATCACTCACTCTCGCTTATAGCTATTTATATACTCCAATACACATATATACTGCCTTTCACATATTTAGTTACTCACACATGTACCACTGGGACATACATTCACTCACTAACACACTCTTACACACACTTACCCACCCATACAGTCTATCACAGATGCACTCTTGAAACCATCCACCCAGTGAATCACCCACTCACACATCTATGCACAGTCGCACACACCCCATCCACACAAACACTCAGGCACCCATACAGATACTCATAGAACCAATAAATAACCCATATAGACACTCATGTAGCTATTCGCAAATCCATGCATCCACTTACACACCAACAGACGGATACAGACATTCACACAGTTTAGTCACTAACCCATGCATTCAGTAAGATACGTTTAATCACTCACTTGTAGAGTCAGTCACGCACGTACTAAATCATCCATTCAGACACTTATACACCCACTCATTCTTCAATACGCCTTTCCCTATATATATTAAACATATTTAAACTTTACAGAAACACACAGTCACTGGATGATGTCATCAGTGATGTCATTTGAGATGTCATCAGTGATGTCATCAGTGATGTCACTGACCATGTCATGAGTGATGTAATATGTGACGTCATCAGCAGTGCATTGCGGGGCGCGAGTTATAGTTAGCTGAACTAACTATAACGGGGGAATTTCACGGGTTTTGTACGAGTGCAATGTCCAACTAACTATAACTGTCCCTAAAACCTCTGGTTTTTTCAGTGAATTTCAAAGGTTTTTTAAATGCTAATTTCTAACTATAACGTGTCTGAAACCTATGGTTTTTTCAGTGAATTTCAAAGGTTTTTAAAATGCTAATTTGTAACTATAACGTGCCTGAAACCTACGGTTTTTTCAGTGAATATATATATATATATATATATGATATATATCAGGAGAAAAGTACCATGCTCTGAGTTGGAGGAGATTAGATGGATGGACAGAAGAGGGTGTCAGGAGAGCAAGGTAGAAAATAGTGGATGGTATAAGTGGGAGCCTAGCACGCGTTGCAGAGAGAAATCGTCATGGCTAAAGGATTACAAGTGTACTTAAGTTAAGAATATCAAAATTGCTTTAAATTTAGTTTATCTTGTCAAGGAAAGGGGGTATGCTATATTTTTCTTTTATTATTGTATGTTCATGTTTCCTGGATACTGTTGCTCTGTTCTGATGCAACATGTGGCTTCCACCACCGGAATGCTATGTGATTCTGTTGTGGAGAGACACAGTTGCAGATGATCCTAGAGCTGACCAGGGGCCGTTTCTGGATACTTATTATACAAGGTTACGTGGCAGGTTGTTGTGTTTGATGGATGTGGGGCATGGTGGAATGTCTGCAATGAAGAGGAAGGTCAGGATGCAATTCAGAAAGATTCACCTTTTCCCAGGTAGACTTATCAATAATTGTGAAAGGTGAGCACGAATCCACCCAAACCCGCACTTTCACTCAGTTCACCTTAATACTATATTTTGGTGGATGATAACTTTCCCCATTCATTGTTGAGACCGTACACAGTTTCCCATCTGCTACTTTCAGCGTTAGTATCTCCATTTCTCCTTGATCACTATAATCAGAATCTTCACTTTGAGACCTGATTTCCATGTCTTTTACCACATTTACAGATTTTTTTATACTCCCAGAATCAAATGTCAAAAGTCCTTTATTTCGCTATTTCATAAATAGCATAAAAAGTATATTACATACAGTTAAATACGAGGGGGCTCATTACGATGTCGAATGGTTTCCGACCAAAACGGGTTCGGGGAGTCCGACTTACCGATTACCGTTCTGTCGGACTCCCATTGACTTCAAAGGGAGCCTGTGTTCCGACCGACTACACAGGCTTCCATTGAAAAAAGGGGTGGGTGGGGAAAATCGTGCACCATGTGGCAGGCACCCCATGGTGCCTGCCACACTGTGCTTGGTATTGAAGAGGAGTTCCATGGGTACCCCGACAGGCTCCATTCGGAGGGCCCCAAATGAAGGGGGGCCTGCTATGGGCCCCCAAAGTCGGATTCTGACAGCCGATCCGTGTCGGAACCACCGATTCAGAAAGGCTGTCCGAATCTGACATCGTAATACGTCGGTTGGAAATGGGCTCCGTAGACCCGTACGAGTCAGCTCCGACTGACTCGGTTACTCCAAATGCTGTTCGGAACCGAGTCGGAACCGAGTCAGAAAGTCCGAATGGTTTCCAACTATCTGAATGAGTCGGTCTGAAGGCTTTCTGAATCAGTCGGAAAGATGGGTTTCGAATCGGATTCGGATGAACCGAATGCCATTCGAAGCCTTTCCGACCGACATCGTAGTGCGGCCCAAGGTGTTAAAAATGACATATTATAATAAAAGAATACATTGCTATATACAATTCATAAAACTTACGGTTAAAATTTAAGGCAGGGAAACAGATTTTATCTAATAATATAAAAACCTCCCCTATTCTATGTTGAGTAGGTACACTTTGACCCCCTGGCTCTTTAACTTTCCTGCTTTCCGGGTTAAGGGTGCTGTCCCCTACTTTTTATAGCAGCCCATAAAAATGAAGCTAAGCATTAACATGTAAAATGGTCAGTTAGCATTTGTAAAAATATAAGGCTAGGCGACATTGTCTAAGCTTAAGCCTACGTATAAGCGTTAAAATATATCTTTTCCTTTCCTCAATATACAATTTGCAAAATAATATAAAGCGCAAATCAGTTTGATGGGATTGTCCATCACATGAACAGACGGGGAGGGCCTCTACAGAAAGCGTATCAGTGGGGTAACCTAACATAAGCGGGATGTAATTCAGTCACAATCTAACTACTATGTATCTATGTTGGAGGTTTGAAACAAAAGTTAGATAGGAAGGTGTATCGATGGCTATTATGGAGGCTATCTGATATTGTCTAACCATAGCCTTGATGTAATTAAGCTCCCACCTGTCTCCTCCCATCTTGGCTAAGAGTAATCCCTTTAATTTGGCCCTCAGGATAGTCAAGCAACTAGGCGGGTTCTCAAATAACTTTTGGAGGCCAATGGACTTCAAAGTGCTCTTAATATAGTGCAACCACAAAATCTCATGTGCTTGATCAAGTTTTAAGCCATCTCTCAGAATATCCTGGGTAAGGTTTACCATTTCCCCTCTCCACACTGAGTGCCACAGCAAAATCGGTGCTATCAGGACAGAGTCCGTAATATAAGGTCCGTCCAGCTCAATATGGCAATTATAGCTAGTACAGCTTTAAGGGACAGCTACCAATATTTTAAGAAAACCGTCATCTGTTCGTTGCAGGGTTGCTATGCCTACGTTCCCCATACAGCTGCCCCATACACGTAGCAAAAGAGATAGCTTTTGCCGCTATACATTTTTTATTATCTCCAATGGTTTGGAGCCTAACTTTTTTACAAATCTAGAGATAGCCCTGATACTCTTTTCTATGTGGAGTGTTCTGTTGACTACCATATTTGAACAAGTATTCTTGCTATCGAATAAGACCCCTAAGTAGGAGAAAGTGTCCACCACCTCCAACCTTCTCCCAACTATGTACAGTTTTTTTTCCCAGTGTCGCCCCTGCCACAAGTACGAAGGAGTTTCAGCGCTCTGTCCATCATCTCCTTGTGTTTGCTTTGTTCACCCTAAATTGGCAGGTTATGCCCAGACGTGGGTCCTTTGCTCACTTTGCCACTGGATTCAAGCTAGCCTGGCTGATATGGGGTGTTACCCAGAAACCGGTCCCAGGATGCTTGTTTCCAGTCCAGGGAAGACCTGGTTTGGTAGTTCGGGCTGGACTGCTCCCATGAGGAACAGGGTCAAGACTGATTTGCATTTGGTTGGGTCTGAACTGGGGTGGCGAAGTGAGAAAAGAACGATGATGGATTCAACTCAGATCTGTGACTGGGGGTGAGTGTCTGAAAGGTTTCAGTGCTCCGTCCTTCATCTCCTTGTGTTTGCTTTGTATGGCTTTCACTGCCACATCTGGAGTACGTTCTTTTCTTGACCCCACCTTGCTTTCTCCTAATATCATTCCTATCACTGGTATTACGAGTTTGTTTTCTTGTCTCCTCAACCACACATATTTCCTCTGCATCCGTACTCCTTTTGGACACACTTTCCCCCAATTCTTTTACATAACCGGGCATGTTCTTCATGTGTTTGACCACTTATATCATCTTGTCTAACATAGGATCCTTCAAATTTAAGATTTTGCTTGAATTTTGTAATTGTTTATCTATTTTTCATTTGCCATTTTATAATTTCATCCCTAAGATCCCCGAATTTACATGTGACCTCCAATCTCGTTAATATATTGCCCAATAGACTCCTCAGATCTTCAGATTGTTGACCAAGCGAAAACAAATTGTGTCTTTCAACGACAATGCTAAGTTTTTTCTCATAGTTCTCCTCCAACGCCATGAGAGCATCCTCATACACATCCTCTTCCTCATTGTCTAATCCATCCACGTCCCTGTCCACAGGTTTTGGCAACATTTGTAATACTTTCCTACCTTCCACGCCTAAATTGTTTTGAGAATGGCCAATTTATTTTTCCCTACATACACATCTCCTACAATAGCTTCCAAGTAAGTTAAAAATGTCTCCTTCCAATCATCCCAATCCATGGAAGGAAGACTATGAGCCTGTAGAGAATAAGGTGGAGGAGGAATAACTTGCAACGCCATTTACACAGCACTGCAGGATAAACCAACCACAATGATACTGAGAGTACAAAACAATCAAACAATATGGAATAACTAAGTACTATACTGTAGTCTAGATTACTTAACTAGTACTGAAACAATGAAATTCTATCACATCATTAATACTTGCATAGCGTGTCCATCGCTGATGAAAATTGCTGTGCTTGTCACCGTACCTTGCACATCAATTTCGATCCCAGGATGCTTGCTTCTGGTCCAAGGAAGACCAGGCTTGGCAGTTCGGGCTTGACTGTTCCCATGAGGCACACGGTCAAGACTGATTTGCATATAGCTGGGTCTGAACTGGGGTGGCGAAGTGAGCTAAAGAACAATGATGGATTCAACCCAGATATGTGACTGGGGTAAGTGTCTGAAAAGTTTCAGTGCTCCGTACATCATCTCCTTGTGTTTGCTTTGTTAGCCCTAAGTTGGCAGGGTATACCCAGACGTGGGTCCCTTGCTCACTTTGCCACTGGATTCAACTAGCCTGGCTGATGAGGGGTGTTTCCCCGAAACCGGTTCCAGGATGCTTGTTTCCGGTCCAGGGAAGACCTGGCTTGGCAGTTCAGGCTGGACTGTTCCCATGAGGCACAGAGTCAAGACTGATTTGCATATAGCTGGGTCTGAACTGGGGTGGTGAAGTGAGCTAAAGAACGATAATGGATTCAACCCAGATCTGTGATTGGGGGTGAGTGTCTGAAAAGTTTCAGTGCTCCGTCCGTCATCTCCTTCTGTTTGCTTTGTTCGCCCTAAGTCGGCACAGGGTCAAGACTGATTTGCATATAGATATGTGACTGGGGGTGAGTGTCTGAAAGATTCCGTGCTCTGTCCATTATCTCCTTGTGTTTGCATCAATTTTGATGACAGGCAGTGGCAGAAAACGTTGTTTTTCCAATGGTGGTATGCCACCGCAATCCCACTAGCAGGCACGCAATGACAGGTTTGCCTGTTGCAGTGAAAGATGGCAAATGCAACAGACACCTTAAATATTCTCTATGGCAATCGGCCCTATTGAATTCCAGTGCTAATCAGATGTTTGCGGTAAAAAAATGGTGGTATGCACGACGTAAGGACGTGCTGTACACTACTGTTGCCAGGATACAGAACCAATCCCAATGATGTCACAGCGACCCTCTTCCACAACGTCAAAGCGCTGACATAAACACTCTGATGTGCTCACAGGAATGTCGCACAGAAACTAAGGCATGCTTGAAGACTTAACTCAGCTGGTGCTCATGCTTCTGCCGATGTGCGCTTCGCAAGGCAGCTCTTTGCGTCATCACAGTAGCTCCTCATGACATTCAGCTGACGGCAAGTACTGCTCGCGGATGGGAAAGTGTGACTATTGAAAATGTGAAGCAACACAACTCACAGGTAAGCTGAAGCATCCTAGCTCCAGCCAGCAATGCACACCAACACTCAGCCTCAGTAATACCGCACCAACGGAACCCAACTTCTTGAGAGTAGACAAACCGCAACGTACTCCGTTTACTTCCCAAGCCTGCAGTTCATCCACCACACACTTTTCTTGGGCATGTCCCTTCACGGCAATTCTCTTTATATTCTGAGCTCCAAAACCAAGGGCCACAATTTTCCCAAAACTTTTTTCTCCTCAGCAATTTTCCAAACAGCTGTAAAGATTTCCTCTACAGTATCCTTGTTAACTCAATCCCATCCTCGTGTCCATTTTTGAGAAAATAGGACACAAGAGGATATAGAAAACCTCTATAATAAGCTTCTAGAAATGGCCCCTGGTCAGCTCTAGGATCATCTGCAACTGTGTCTATCCACTTCAGAATCACAATGCATTCCAGAAGTTGAAGCCACATGTTGCATCAGAACAGAGCAACAGTATCCAGGTAACATGAACATACAATAACAATTGACGAATTTACCAGTATTGCCTACTGAATATAGTGATGGAGGGTTAAATGAAAGATTACTGAAAGAGGCTTCTCTCTAGGAGGTCAGGAAAATAATAACGATTGTAGTATTTATCAGATTGTGCCTCAAAGCTGGTTGCAAAACTCTTTCCAAGGCATTGAGGCTTTAACAACTTAGGCCTGATTATGAGTTGGGTGGTCTTACCACCGTACCACTGTGCCTTCAGTCCCAAGAAGACGACTGCAGCGGCTTTCACCCGCCTGCCGTATTACAATGTTCCTGCTGTCCCAGCGGTGATGTTTCTGACGGCTGAGAATGTTTTTTCATATGTGTCAATGCAGGTGTGTTTATTTTGACTGCAGTGTACACATATGCATGACACGTGAAAAAATGCATACTACGAGTACTTTCCAATTGCTGGAGCTTGGACAATATGAGCCCAGTCCAGTGAATGGGTAAATTGTAAAAAAAGGACTTACCTGGATTTCGGCGCCAACAAGGTTGTTTTCTTCGGGGTCAAGATGATGCTATGAAGGGAGGACTTGGAGGAAGAGATCCACGTGGGAAACTGAAGGGAAGAAAAGGAAATGGGTGAGTATGCACCCCAAATCCTTTGATTCCACTGACTCGAAGCAGACGGTCATCCCTCCATGGTCGGCTCGTAAGCCAACGCATTATTCAGATGGCGGTGAACTTCTCTGTACCGCACTATGACAACTGCTTTTCCCCAACCTCTGTTGCAGCGGTCATCAAATGGCTGGTGGTGGCAGCGGTTCTCCAGCGGTCTTTCGTTCAGCAAACAGACAACATTGTAACACAGCGGGCAGACTGCCTAGTTGGAGGGTCGTGAATCGGACGCTGACACGACGGATGTCCGAAGACCGCCAAAGTCTTAATCAGGCCTTCTATCCAATCCAAATGCAATAGCCATCCCCATCAAATGAATGGGGGCTCTAAGAAGACCAACTACACACATTTTCAACATTTATTTTGATTTTATGCTAAATAAAAGCTGTGGATTGCTTGGAAGCCTGTGATAGCAGCCATTGTACATTTCAGAACATAGGCACATACTCAAGGGTTTGTTTTTATATTGGAAAGTAATTATGAAACTTAATAAGTAAGAACAGTGGGATATAAAGCTGATCGGGGATGGACTAAGCCTATAATGGTCTTTCTTTGTATGTAGGTGGGCACACATGCATGCATCTCTTCTTGTGCATGCTCTATGCACAAGAAACAAATGCCTATGCCAACAAAGAAGGAAAAACCATTAGGGAGCTCAAATAATTCCTTTGAATAAGCATGGCCTATTGAAAATAGGCGGTGGCATTGCGATTATCTATAAAAATCTTTACACATGCAAATTCGAAGATCTAACTTGCATAGGTTGCGAGGCTGCCTTTTTTCAATTGACCCTGAATCCTCAGTTTACGTTTTCAGGGCTTTTGCTTTATCGCCCTCCTGGGCCTGCTGGCCCTTGGGCTACCGCATTCTCTGATGTGATTGCTTCATACATGCTGCATACCGCCAATTTCACTATCTTGGGTGATCTAAATCTTCATCTTGAGGACCCGACTTACAGGATTGGTACCTCTTTGATCTCAGACTTGGCTGCCATGAATATTTTACTTAAAAACTCTGGCGCCACACATGTGGCGGGGCATTTACTTGATCCTATTTTTTCCAATCTTTTAAATATTGTTTGTTCTTTTGCTCTCCCTGTGACGTGGTCTGATCATTATTTAACTAGTTTTAAAATTATGCAAGCTGCGTCTAAACCACCCTTACTGGTGCAGGGGTGCAAAGCTCAATGCAGAAATTGGGGGAAGCTGAATATTGAAGCTTTTAATAAGTTTTTAGCTAATAATGTTTCTGATCTTAACCAGGTCTCTTTAGCTGACCTAGGTAAGGTTCATTGCTGGTTTGAAAAATCTATTGACATGTGCCTTCCTCTCGCCAATAAGAAAATGAATAATCATCGTCCTCCTGCTCCCTGGTTTACGGAAAAATTAAAGCAGGAAAAAAGTAAATGTAAGGCGTTTGAAAGACGCTGGAGGAAGGATTATGGAATTGAATCCAAGACTGCTTACAAGATGGCAATAAAAGCCTATCATTCTTCATGTAACACTGCCAGAGCGGAATATGTGAATACCATCATACATAACGCTCAGAATAGCTCTAAGACTCTGTTTAAAGCAGTTAAAAGTCTGTCAGGTGCAGATAATCTACCTGCCCCTCCTATACTTACTGAAGCACAATGCGAGGATTTGGCCGAGTTTTTTCTCGGAAAAGTGGAAAAAATGTATTCTAATCTTAACGCTAAGCAGGATAATACTTTACCTCCGCCTACGAAAATTCTTACAAAATCTAGTACAGCTGAGCAGCTGGATGCTCAGCTTGATGAATCTAGTACTAAACTTGAGAATTGGGCATTATTGGATATTATTTCCTTTAAGCAAAATTTAAACAGCCTTAAATCAGGATCACCTAGAGATCAGCTCCCGATTAGTGTAATGCAGAAACTGGATTTACCTGTTTTAAAAGTCATTATGGAGCTACTCAATGCTTCCATTCGTGAATCTACAATCCCAGCTGAGTGGAAGCATGCTATGGTCCTCCCGCTCCTCAAAAAAGCAAATGCCGATCCGGCACAACTGTCTAATTTCCGTCCGATTTCATTGCTTTCAGTGTACTCTAAAATTTTAGAAAAACATATTAATACTCAATTAACTAATTTTGTCACCTCCCAAAAGTTTCTGCATCCTTCTCAGTCAGGCTTCCGGGCAGGTTTTTCCACCGAAACCGCTCTTCTTGGAGTCACTGAGATGCTGCGTGGTCATCTGGATGCTGGGAACACTGCAGCACTTATATTGCTTGATCTAAGTGCCGCCTTTGACACAGTGTCTCATATCGTGTTATTGAAAGCTCTGTGCTGTTTGGGTGTTGAAGGTCCAGCCCTAGATTGGCTCCGTGACTTCCTGACCAATCGTACTTTTCAGGTCTTTTCCTCTGATGCTGCTTCAAAAACTTTTTCTTCACCTTATGGAGTGCCTCAGGGGTCCATTTTGAGCCCATTATTGTTCAACATCTATGTTAAGCCTTTAGCAATTATTGCTGAAGAAGCTGGGCTGTCGATTGTTTCCTATGCCGACGATACTCAATTAATTTTTTCACTGTAGGCGGATAGGACTTCTAAGACATCATCCCTCCAAATAGGTCTGAGGAATATTGCAGGTTGGATGCAAGCTAATTTATTACAACTTAACGGTGAAAAAACAAAGGTTCTAATTCTGGGTAAGAATAAGGACCTTTGGGGGCCTCAGCACTGGCCGTCTGAAATGGGAATTTTCCCTCAACCTGCTAGCCAAGTCCGCAATCTGGGGGTCATCATTGACGATCAACTGTCTATGAAGCAGCAAGTAGTGAAGGTGGCATCTACCTGCTTTACCATCCTTAAATGGCTTAGGAAAATTCTTTGGATGTTGCCCAATTCTACTCAACGTACGGTAGTCCAGGCCCTTATCACATCTAGGCTGGACTACGGCAACAACCTGTACCTGGGCGCTAATAAGGATGTAACACGTAGATTGCAGGTGGTGCAAAACGCAGCGGCAAGAATGCTCTGCCAGCTCCCTAGAAGGACCTCTGTTTCAAGTTCTCTCTGTGATCTTCATTGGCTCAGGGTGGAGAAGCGTGTGAAATTCAAAGCCCTCTGTTACATGTTTAAAGTTAAGTCTGGCAGTGCCCCCCAATATCTAAAGGCCATTGTCCAACCCTATATACCATCACGTTCTCTTCGTTCATCTACTCAGGTGAAGTTTTCAGTTCCAAGGATCAGACTGTCTCGTATGGACGGACGGTCCTTTTCTTATCTGGGTCCTCAGTTGTGGAATTCTCTTCCTCTATCTCTTAGGAACGAAAACATCCTTAGCAATTTTCGCAAACATTTAAAAACTTGGTTGTTTAACCAATAATTCGTGGGTAATTCTTTTAATTTGATCCTGCAACTTTTTGCTTTTCTCCTCTCTCTGTCAAGCGGCGCCGGGAAACCTTTGTGGTAGCTGTGCGCCTTATAAGATTAAATAACCATAACAATAACATGGCACACTTTATTGTTTTTTTGAGAACTTTTGTGGACAAAAATGGTAGTATACAATGCCACATCAGCTATTATGAACAATAGATTTCCATATGAAGTGAATGAAAATCATTTGTAAAATACCATTAGATGTTATTATATGAGAAGAAAAATAGAAACACCTAACTAACCAAAGATAATCAAAAATAACTGACAAATGGGCAAGCGGAAAAGCAAAGAAAAAATGTCAGCTAGAAGAACAAAATTATAATAATTAAAGAAGAACTTGATCAAATTATGGCAAATTGGAACAATATAGTGAAAAAACATTTAAAAAAATCATATAACAAAATGGGATACATTAACAGCAACACAAACTACTAATCATGGATGTTTAGCAACTTTATGTAAGTAATCTGTGAAAGTGGAATATTTGGATCCACGTTTAATGGATTTATGAACAAAGGAACAATTAATAACATGCACTGTATGACTAATACAAATTCTGTTCCACCAAGAAATGTATGGAGTTATTCTTCCAGTTTAAATAAATTTGTTGAAAGTCTACTGCAATAAAGATTTCCACTAATTTACCTTTTTGAGGGAAAATCGTTCAAGTCTCAAATAAGCTGCCAAGTTAGATGTGTCATTAGTATTCAAAATAGAATTTATCTTTTCCCATTTTTCCCAAAATTATTCAACAAGCAAGTAATCAAAAACCATAGGCTTTAAATTTGCAGGTTGCAAAATGTACAAAACTCTTAATACATGACTGCATATGCCAACTTTTAAAGAGTCCTTCTAAATCGGAATAATGAGTCGGTACATTTATAACACTCACAGTACTGTTTTTGCGCTCTTGGTGCAAGTCTTCAAGTCGGTTTCTTAAAACAGGTACAATTTGAGTAATTGATGTCTTATGGAAATTTAAAAACTGGATTCTGAAACAAGAAGTTCCTCTTGAATCTGGATTACAGCTTTAAAGGGGGAAAGTCACTTACCTCTTATCTTAATTCTTAGGTAGACTATACAGGGAAGGCCTGTTGGTTGGGTAGAGACGGTCCAGGTTGTAAAGGTACTTAAACATTCGGCAAACCAGCTCGAAAAGGATTCAATCCTTCACAGGGAGACAGTACATGGATTTTCAGGCCTGGTTGACATTATGGCCCTCATTATGATGTTGGGCGGACCGCCACCGACAGGCCGTCGGTGGCGGTCTGCCCGGCATTCAGGGCAAAGGTCTGAAGCCGGATTAAGATACCAGTGGTCAGAGCGCAGCGGGTGGGGGGGAAGACTGCCGCCTCAGACAAGGTCAAAGAGCCCGTTAGAGTGGCGGTCGGAGCGTAATCCCTACAATTAAGGTGATGCCTGCACCGGCACCGCCATAGGGATTACGATGTCCATTTCCCACAGCCTTTTCATAGCAGTCCCACTGCCATGGAAAGGTTGTCATAAAGGGACTTTGGGGGCCCCTAGCAGGGCCCCCATCCCCCGTGAGCCACCCCTATGTGGCCAGAGGAGCAAATGTGGTGCTCCCCCAAACATCCATGCACTGTGTGCCAGGCACTACATGACGCCTGGCACATGGTGCATGGATGTTTGCAAACATGCTTTTCTCTACTGCGACTTGTGCTGCTGCCCGTTTCCGGGCCGCAGCACAAGCCGCAATAGAAAACTGCATGTTTCCGACCGCCTACACAGTGGTAGACAAGTGGTACACTGGTACAACAAGTTCAGAGCCGCCACCAACGTCCACCACCAACTCATCAGAAACACGAGAAAAACAGCGATCGAAGACAGAATCTCCACACACGCGCACAACAGCAAATAACTCTTCAGCATCATCAAGGAGTTCGCCCAACCCACCAGCGAGTCTACTGACATTCCTCCCTCACAAGACCTCTGCAACAAACTCAGCACCTTTTTCCACCACAAAATCAAGAACATCTACGACAACTTTGACGAAGACAACCAACACACTGAACCCTCACCAACCACCCCCGACACCCTGAAGCCAACGATTGACAGCTGGACAGCCCTCACCACCGAAGACACACTGAAGACAATGAAGTCAATCCACTCCGGGGCCCCCACGGACCCCTGCCCCCACCACATCTTCAACAGAGCCGCCGACACCATCGCACCCATCCTTCGCCACACCATCAACCGCTCCCTGGCAAACGCCTCCTTCCCCGACGACTGGAAACACGCTGAGACCCCACCGACCTCAAAAACTACAGACCCATCTCCCTGCTCCCGTTCCCAACAAAAGTAATTGAGAAAGCCATCAACAGCCAACTCGCCACCTTCATCGAAGAGCACAACATCCTCGACTCCTCCCAATCCGGCTTCAGAAAAAACCACAGCACAGAAACCGCCCTCCTCGCCGCAACAGACGACATCCGCTCCCTCCTGGACAGAGGAGAAACAGTAGCCCTCATCCTCCTCGACCTCTCAGCGGCCTTCGACATAGTCTCCCACCGCACCCTAACACGCAGACTCCACGACGCAGGGATCCGGGACAAGGCCCTCGACTGGATCCACTCTTTCCTTTCCGGCAGAACGCAGCGGGTCAGACTCCCTCATTTCCTCTCGGATCCTACACCAACCAGCTGCGGAGTCCTCCCTCAGCCCCGCGCTCTTCAACGTCTACATGGCTCCGTTCGCCCCCATCGTCAAAGCCCACAGACTCAACATTGTTTCATACGCAGACGACACCCAACTCATCCTCTCCCTATCCAACGAACCCAATGCAGCAAAACACAACTTTCAAAAAGGCATGGAAGCTGTCGCCAAATGGATGAAAAGCAGCTGCCTACAACTCAACACTGACAAAACAGAAGTAGTCATCATGGGCCCACACCCCGACGCCTGGATCGACACCTGGTGGTCCCCCGTCCTCGGAAGCCCACCCACCCCCACGGACCACTCACGCAACCTTGTAATCATCCTGAACTCTGAGCTCAAAATGGACCGCCAGATCAACTCCGTCGCATCCTCCTGCTTCCACACCCTCCGCCTCCTACGTAAGACCTTCAAATGGATCCCCCTCGAGCACAGAAAGACCTTCACTCACGCCATCACCAGCAGACTCGACTATGGCAACGCACTCTACACCAGAATAAACAAAAACCTCACCCGCAAGCTACAAAACATCCAGAACGCCGCCGCAAGACTGGTCGTCAACCTGCCAAGACACTGCCATATCTCTCAGCACCTGCGCACACTCCACTGGCTCCCCATCGAGGCTAGAATCACCTTCAAGATTCTCACCCACGCACACAAAGCCCTCCACAACACCGGACCAGCATACCTGAACAGCCGACTCAAATTCCACGCACCCCAAAGGACCTTACGATCAGCCCAGCTCTCCTACGCCATGGTCCCCCGCGCCAGAAAGACCAGATCGGGAGGTCGCTCCTTCTCCTTCCTCGCGGCCAGAACTTGGAACACCCTGCCGCTCCACCTCAGACAGACAACATCACTCCCCATCTTCACGAGAAACCTCAAAACTTGGCTCTTCGACAGACCCCCTCCTTGATGGACTGGAACCTGCACCTCCCCTTCTCCTCAGCGCCTTGAGACCCTTACGGGTGAGTAGTCGCGCTTAACAAACACATGATTGATTGATTGAGTGGTCATATCATAATATGGCAGGTGGAACTGCTGACTACATGTCGGGTGGTCTCCATCCCGCAGCGATAGCGGTCGGACGGTCACCGGGCGGCCTTCGTAATGAGGCCCTATGTGTCTTGCTGAAACCTGATATGAGATGAACTGAGGCATTGTGAACCCTTAGGAGCTGAATCGCTGACACAATATTGAAACCAAAAATATTGTGATACAGAAATATTGTGTCAAAAATATTGATCACAAAAATATAGTTTTTCTATACTTATAATGGTAAGTACAAAAATATTTTTAAAAATATCGTTTTACACTAAACTCGAAAAATATATGCAATAATATTTTTTTGATACAAATATATATATATATATATATATATATATATATATATATATATATATATATATATATATATATATATATATATATATATATATATATCCAAAGGGAAGAAATGCTCCTGCTGGAAGCCAGAGTCCCATGGAAGGTGGCGCGAGAGTCGGCGGAGCCGCCGATTATCCAATTGAAGTAAATGAAAAACGGTCGCTCGCACACTCAGAAAGATAAGGCAGGTTCGGGAAAACGAAGATTTCCTGACTGGCTCAAATGGAGCATCCCTTATGGAGAATTACTGAGAGCTAAACGTAACTGTAGCTCTGATGATGCTTTCTCCAAGGAACAAGACATCATGCTCACTAGATTCAGGGAGAGAGGGTATCCTGGTTGGGTATTACGCAGGGCAACTGAGAAGGTCAAGAACATCAGCAGGGAGACTATCCTCTACACCAATGACAAAGCAGAGGAAAGTGAGTCCACTACGAGAGTCATCCTGACTTACAATGGTGGTTCCAAAGAAGTCCAACGAATTTTAGCAAAAAACTGGGAATTGTTGAAGAAAGATCCTATTATTGGTTCCACCATGACTCCCAGACCCCAGATTACCTACAGGAAGGGACGCAGTATGAGGGACATCCTAGTACACAGTGACATCACTCAGAAAGAAGACAGGAGTCTTAACCTACAGGGATTCTTCCCTTGCGGTCACTGCAAGGCATGCCGCGGCAGCCGCATGCGGAAGGAATACCTTAATCCCAACAGTAATAAAACAATACCCATCTGACAGTTCCTCACCTGTAGCTCCTCCTTTGTAATATATGCCTTGGAGTGCCCGTGCAGCCTCCGTTACATCGGGAGTACAACGCACATGGCTAAAAAACGTGTCTTGGAACACATGAGGGCTATAACCAAGAAAGACACACATTACCCCAAAGCCAGACACTTTGCGACACATCATTACTCAGATAATACCAAACTGCAGTTCTTTGTCCTTGAACAAATAGGGAGCAACCCCAGGGGTGGGAACCGAGAACTCCAATTAAGAAAACAGGAATCCAGATATATCATTGAGTTAGGAACACGTCATCCTAAGGGACACAATATGGACGAAGAAATAGCAATACATCTCCATGATGAATAGGAATGTTTATATTTGCTGAGTCAATTATGAATTTTGTTGACGTGTATATACTTATCATAATTCCCTGTATGTTAAAGACCTACTGCCTTTCACAACATTCTAACTGTCGATCCTTTTCTCTTTATTTGCAGGAGGAAAGGAAGGGACACATTGGATGGAACAGATAGATCGGGTCCCTACCCTTTTCTTCGTGGTATCATTCTCCTGGAATGGCCATATGCTGCAGATAAGAATCATCTCTTTCAATTTTGTTTATTCAGATTTGGCATTTTTTTCACTTGACTTTTGTCATACTTTGTATATACACGCTGTCACTCAGATTTTCCATGCCTCGAATTACCCACTGATTGTGTACCTACCAAGGGTTGATATACAATATGAGATATGCAATGTTCCTCTATACATGCTACCACTCAGGTTTTCCATGCCTCTACATTTTTACTGATTTTGTACCCACTAAGGGGGTTATGTAACATGAGATATACAATGTGAACTGTGTTTCCTCTCTTGTAACTACTTTATTAGGAATGTAGTATAGATATTTGATGTCCGCGCAATAACCCACTTGGGGTTCACGAGCAATGGACTGGCCTTATTTAACTTTAATGCATATGGTTGATTAGGTACACCATGCATGTATAGCCACTATGAAATGGCGACCACAATCGGCCGGACCATCACAGAGTGTGGGGACAGATACACTGAATATACTTCGCTTTGTTTATCTTGATTTTTATTGTGGAAATGAGGATGCATATATTTGGTTAACTTTTATAACATTGCTTACATAGACTATGAATTTTGTCAGATATACTCAACATGCACACTTGAAATTAACACGTTACAAGATGGCGACTGAAATCACGGGTGATTCGCCCATAGCCAAATAGTCCTTTGTTAATCTCTATCTATCAGTATGTAACGAGGCTTTCACTACGTGCACTTTGTGTGATCAAGCCGCAAGGCGAAACGCGTCACGTTGGATTTATGATGGAATAAATCTTCGTTTTCCCGAACCTGCCTTATCTTTCTGAGTGTGCGAGCGACCGTTTTTCATTTACTTCAATATATATATATATATATATATATATATATATATATATATATATATATATATATAGTTAAAACCAGCAAATATAAAATATTTTAACATATGAATATAATGTAAATTAAATATGTTTAATATTTAAACATATATATCAATACAAACGTATTTAAACAAACACACACACATGTAAATGTGTGTATTTTCAAATACACTTATACAATATAAAACTATTCAAAAAAATAATCATTATAATCTACATTTTAATTTTCGAATGTTTTTTAAATATATCACTATAATAACTACATACAGATATATGTTTACATACACATATAGAAATAATTAATAAATGTAGCAAATAAACGGCAAATATATCAAAATAAATTTCACTAAAAATATGTTAAAAATTACATACATTTATATATATAAAACTATAAAATTAAATACATAATAATAATAATAAATATGTAAACAATACTAAGACAACTACTAAATTCCAAGAATAATAAATATACTAATCCCACAATAGTAAGTGCAACAGTAGGGAAAGCGCTGGATACTGAAGGGGCATATTTTGGTATTACCACTCCAGTGTGTGCAACAGTAGGGAGAGGGTAGGACTCAGGAGGGGTAAAACTTACTATTCCTGTATGACTGTGTGCAACAGCAGGGAAAGCGTTGGACTCTGGAGGGGTAAAATTCACTATTCCCACTCCATTCACTGGTAGAGAACAGAGAGAGTACTTCACTACAAACAAATAACATCTTTTAACAACTCTGGTAAACCCACAAATATAAAATTCTAAATATTAAATGTCTTCATTTTAACAAAAATTTAAAGAATACCTTAAATATTACAATTTGTGATAATTATTATCAATTGACACAAATATTATTAACATAATGAAAAAACTGCACGATATTGCCACAAACATAACAGCCAACAATTAAATTAATAGAAATGAACAGAGTATAACTCAATTAACATATTAAATAATATTTTTTTTAAATAAATGAATAATTTTTTTTAATGTATGATTACTTAAATGACTGCCCACAGTCCTCTTCAAACTAAACAACACACACCTAAAATATAACTTAACAAATATAAGTTCACAATTAACATAATTATCAATTAAATAATTAATAGTAAAGTAATCATTAATTATCAATAACTTATTTCTTAATTAACTTACCACACTGTAACCCTAAAAACACAACAACCCACACCTGATATATAATTTAAAAAGTTTCTTAGTTACACAATTATTATAATTAATTGTCAATTAAATAATTAATAAGAATTTAAATAATTATTAATGAATTCTAATTACTACCCACACTGCACCCCTATAAACCCCACAACTGGCACCTAAAACATAACTTAAAAATGTATTAATTACACAATTTACATAACTAATTATCAACTAGATAATTAATGCTTAAATTTGATTATTAAGTAATTAAAATTAATTTACTTTCCACCCTGCACCCCTACAAACCCCACAACCCACACCTAAAATATAACAAAAAATTAATTAATTTCACAATTTACATAATTAATCATAAATTAAATATTTAAAACCTACAAATTAATTATTAACCAATTACAATTAATTTATTTCCCATCTTGTACCCCTACAAACCCCACAAACCGCACCTAAAACATACCTTAAAAAACCAATTAATTACCCAATTTACATTATTAATTATCAATTAAATAATGAATAATTTAAAACTTAATAATTAATTAATTATGATTAATTCACTTCCTACCCTATACTTCTACAAACCCAACAAACCGCACCTAAAACTTACAAATAAATGATTTACACAATTTGCATAATTAATTGTCAATTAAATAATAAATAATATTAAAAAATTAATTATTAATTAATTGTAATTAAATCATTTCCCACCCAAAACCCCTACCAAACCCACAACCCGCTACGACTCTAAAAATTACAATAAACAATTAAATGAAATAATAAAAACAAAATCACAAACTATATTAAAAATTATTCATAATAATTATACAAACAGTTTATAACATATACAATTAAAACATATACTAAAATACATAGAAATTATTAAAAAATGATATTAATAACAACAATATTTTTGAAAATGATATTAATAACATAGATATTTCTAACATCAATATTACTTACCTTAGAAAATCGATATTCATGTCAACAATATTCCTGCATCATGATATTAAAAACTAGATATTTCTGCATCTCGATATTTTTTTAGTCTATATTTTGTCCCAATACCTTGGAGCTACATCACATGAGAGACCAGGAGCCCTACATGAAGACGCACGCATGCACACACATTACAGCATGGCCAACAGATGTTTAGGTTTCTATCATGCACACCACAGGTAAGCACATTAGTGGTAGGAGAAATGCAAGCTTCACTCAAAATTACAGCTGCCCACATTTCCCTTATACACACATAAATAAAATACCACTGGAAGCTGTGCAAACTTTCCTACATGTAACAAATGCACCACAGTTGGTATCAGCACAACTTTGACACAGGCACATGGGTGCTCATTTACCACCTGCTTAAAGTAGGTGCTAAATTGTTCGGGTTATTTCCTAGGCCTTGGGTTATCAAGTTGGGGCTGAGAGTGTAGGGAGGGTAGAATACTTTTTACTTGAGCTGTAAGGAGGCTTTTTCTGCTCTCCAATAATGCTGCATGCGATTGAATGGGAACATGGCATAGCTGCTGCCCACAGCTTATGCAATTCTGCATTAGACACAAAGGGCCTGATTACGAACTTGGAGGTGCGGGAGTGGACCACCATGCCGGCCGCCCGCTCCTGCACCACCAAAGCCGTGTATGCACTGCCCGCCAGATTATTACTTTCCTTGTGTCTAGAAGGCTTTTTTTGGCGGTCCCTGAAAATGGCCACCGCAATGGGAACGCCAAAAACAGTTCCTGCATGGCATGGACTGTGAAGTCCATGCCGTGCAGGAACTGGGGTGCATACACACAGGGGGGCACATGTTGTGCCCCCTTGCATGTATCACCATGCACATGGACAACAGGGGGCCCTGTAGGGCACACTTTGTTCCTGGAATGCCAGACTTTTCATGGAGTAAAGACCGCTGGTGGTCCTGAAACTCGTAATATGCATGGCAGTGCTGCAGCGGCACCACCAGCATATTGCTGAGCCCCTGACCGCCGCACCATGAGTCTGACGGTCCTCCGACTGCCAGACTCGTAATTAGGTCCCAAGGTGGGGGCTGGAATTATTGGGCCAGAAGTCTGCAGACCTGATAATTCCAAGTTCTGAGAAACCGGAAAGCTTGTAGTTGCCTGGAGTGGTATTACTGACACCCCTGGGATACCGCTGTTGGATATTCATAATGAGAACCATTGCAATTTTCCCTTCCAAAAAAAGCAGGTGTGACCAGGGCAAATTAACTGCAAACTCACACTCATGTCAGGTACTTCACAGGCAGTAGCAGTGCCACCTTCAATCATACAGGCAACACACAAAGCACAAACACCACCAGCAGAACTTGAGTCACACACACAGGACAGGTAAAGCACAGGGAGTAGCAAAATTCACACATGTACACACACAGCACAGCCCCCACCTTATTCTTAAAAAAAAAAATGTTTTTATTATTTTCTGAAACAAACATAACATAAATAACTTTGGTTACAGTCATCCAGCCTTCAATGTGATTAGTCATTATACAAAACAATCTATTGTCGCAGGTCTTACATATCCTTCTGCGGTGCAGGCATGCAGTAAGTACAGGTTGAAAACAATTCCTTGGATCCATTCCCTCCCCTAGGGCGTCCCCGTCTTCCACTGCAACGTGGGGTGTGAAGGCATGTGGATGATACCAGTGATATGCATATTGCGCCTGGGCGCACAGGTAGTAAATGTATAGATCTGGGGCGTTGAACCCACCCCATCATAATCCAATGTAAGCGTGTTCCAGCCCACTCGAGCTTGCTTACCCCCCCCAAATCAGTCTGAGCAGTAGGGTTCGCACAGTCTTAAAAAATTGGGTGGCTAGTTTTATAGGAATATTACAGAACAGATATAAAAAGCGTGGCAGAAGGACCATCTTTATGAGAGCAATTCGGTCTGCTAGGGACAGTGGTAGGGTCGACCATCTGTCTACTTCTTGCTCCAAAGCTGAGCAAGCTTTACCGTAATTCTCCCTTATGACCACTTCAGGGTCACGATGCACCCACACGCCCAAGTACTTAACCGGCTCTATAGACCATACCAATGTATATTCCATAGTCGGGGAGCAGTTATCGTTGTTAAAGGTATTACTACCGAATTGTCCCAATTAATGGTGAGGCCGGAGAACAAGCCGAAGCGAATGTATTCCCGCAAAACAGGGGCAAGGTATTGTTGTGGTTCGCGAATAAACAGTACCATGTCATCGACGTACAGAGATATGCCAACTGGGCGATGCCTAAAGTTTAACGCTGACTCTCTGTGACGCTGTCGGATCACACATACCAGGGGTCGAGCACAATGGCAAATAATAGTGGCGATAGCGGACAACCCTGACGGGTGCCTCGCTCGATCCGAAAAGGCTTGGAGGTGAGTCCTCCAACGCGCACCATCGCTGACGGGTCTGAGTATAGCAGTCGCACCCAACCCAAATAGACGCGCGGAAATCCCATACGAGTTAAGATGTGAAACATGTATGGCCATTCGATCGAATTGAATGCTTTAGCCGCGTCAAGCATGACTGCAGCTGCGGGGAGATCAGGGTTCAGCACATGAAACATAGCAAAAATGGTTCTTAAGTTGTGGGACGTGGATCTTTCGGGAATAAAACCAGACTGATCCGGTAGTATCAAGCGTGGCATTAATGGTTGGAGTTTGGTAGCCAGAATTTTAGCAAGTATTTTCGCATCTAAATTAATCAACGAGAGAGGGCGATACGAATAACACTGGGAAGGAGGTTTGTCTTTTTTGATTAACGCTATGATCAGGGCCTGCCGAATGGAGGGCGGCAATCTTCCGGTCTCATGCGCCTCCGCATACATCTCAAGCAGGTAGGGTGTCAATAGATCAACATAAGCTTTGTAAAATTCAGCCGTGAGGCCGTCCGGCCCTGGGGCTTTTTTGTTCGGCTGGGAGAGAACTGCGGCCCTCACATCGGCCTCGTCAATAGGTTGGCTGAGATATTCGCGTTGACTATCTCCCAACCACGCACAGGCAATATCAGAGAGATAGTCATCCAGGGCGTCTTCGTTCAGGCTCCCACGAGAGGTATACATAGATGCGTAGCAGTCCCTAAATTGGTCTACTATGTCCTGAGGCGCGAAGTGTTCGTCCCCCTGCGCTTCCACTATTTTGGTGATGTGATGATGTTCAGCCCGAAACTTAAGCTTGAGAGCCAATTGTCTGCCAGGTCTGCCCCCCTCACCGTATGCCCTGGCGATATGTCTACGTGATATATAATTCGTCTCTTTTTGTGCTAGTGAGTCATATTCCAGGAGTTGCTCATGTATGCGGGCTAGTGTGGAGGTGCATGGTTGGGACGTGTACTCTTTTTCCAGCTCTCCTAGTGCAGTCTCTATTTTGTACAGTTGACCTCTGATTTCACGCAAGATGCCTGCTGTGGTGCCAATGCAGACCCCTCTCACAGTCACTTTAAAAGCTTCCCACAAGGTGGACGCACTATTAACCGTGCCTACATTCAATTCAAAGTACTGCACTATCGCTTTCTGAATAGTGTCTACATAGATAAGGTCTAACAGGGCCTCAGCATAGAACCGCCACGTGAATGGACGGCGTGGATTAGTAGGAATAGTGAGGACTAGCCGCACTGGGTTATGATCTGATAATGTGCGAGGAAGAGGCCCAACTTCTGTAACCCATTCATTGGCCCCCTCGCTCAGAAACCAATAGTCCAAGCGGGACCAACTGTTATGCGCAGGCTTGGCATGTGTACCCCCACGTGTCTCAGCGATACGAATTCGCCAAGCATCCACTAACCCAAGTTCCATCATGGCATTCCTTATACATTGGGCCACCTTTAATGTGCGAGATAAATGGGGACTGGATTTATCTTTATTGGGGTCCAGATGTGTGTTAAGATCTCCCCCCACAAAATGGCCTCTTCCGGCCAGACACGCAGCACATTGAGCATGCGATGAACAACTTGTGGTTCATCCACTACAGGGCATACACATTAACAATGGTAATCAATGACATACCCAACTTGCCATGCACCATAGCACAACGCCCTTCATCGTCAATGTATGTTTTGATAGGTGTGAAGGGTGTACCTTTTTTAACCAGGATAAGGACCCCTCTAGCGTATGATGAGTAAGAAGAGGCAAGTTTGTATCCAGCCCACTTTCGTGCAATCCCAGTCTCCGCTTTATTGGTCAGGTGCGTCTCCTGTAGGAGAGCAATCTGAATTCCATGTCTATCAAGATAGGCAAATATTTGTCTGATCTTTTGGGGGGAGTTGAGCCAACGAACATTCCATGTCAAGCATGTGCATCTATCACCCATGTCCAGAGTAGACCTTGTTATGTAGCAGCATTTTATGAGTCAGGGTGTACATAGTCATTACAGCGCATGCAAATCATGTCCAGTCTATCGGTGCAATCACAGAAAACAGTCCCAATAGAAACCAGAGAAACCCCCACCCACTTTAGCAGTCCCAATTTGCCAAAGCCATCCCCTAGAACAAGCACACATACCCCGGAAAACAAAACCCGAAGGAAAAACATATAATCCCAGCAATTGAGGGGAACACCCATCAGGGAGCACTGGGGCACAGTCACCCTCCCAGAGTGGACAGGAGGTGGACGGAGGGGTATATGACAATCATTCCCGCTCAGCCATCAATTATATCAATCGACAAGCATTTATAACAATTCTCATAGATAGTATCAAATTCTTATCTGCATCGCCAGAGTCAAAATCAACAGGTCCAGTGGCGGCCGTCACCTTGGGACCGTCTACAACGTCAGTGTTCAATTGCAGAAGATAGGGGGACAAGAGACACATCTCAAGACCAAGGCTCACGCCCCAGAGCCGGAGTACTCGTCGTCATTCCAACCCTTGCTGCGATGTGTTATCCTCATCATCATGTGGTGTGCTAGCGAGCTCCTGATCTTTCCGTTTGAGGGTCCTTGCGAAAGCCAGCGCCGCTTTTGGAGTAGTAAAAATCTTTCATTTCCCATCGATATCTATTCGAAGACATGCTGGATACAGCATCGCGTATGGAATTTTTTCTGCCATGAGAAGTTTTTTGGTCGGTTGATATTCCTTCCGTGCAGCCTGCACTGCCACCGTAAAATCCGGGTAGAAGGCCAGCGAGTTTCCTTCATGAGTGATGTTGCTTTTCTCACGTGCCAAACACAACACCACGTCCCGGTCTCTATAGTTCAACAACCGCGCGATGATGGGGCGCGGCGGGGCGCCCGGTGGTGGTCGAGCAGCCAGTGATCGATGCGCTCTTTCCACGATCAGCATCCGTGAGAAACTCTCCGCACCAAAGATCGACTGCAGCATGGCTTCAATGTAGGGTTCAAGGCGGCCTGTGTTGGTAGATTTTGGCAGGCCTGCAATGCCACATTATTACGCCTCGATCTGGCCTCAAAATCTTCATTCTTGGCCTGTATGACGGCCAGCACCTTCTCCATGGCAAGAGTTTTTGCAGCGGTTTGCTGTAGTCCAGCCTCGGTCTCAGATATACGAGTTTCTGCTTCACCCAAGCGTAGTGCATGCTTGTCCAATTTAGTGGACATGTGGTCCATTCTGAGGTTGAGGTTTTCTATCTTGCCATCGATAGATTGCAGACTATTCTGTACCGCTAAGAGTGTCTTTTCAATGGCAGAGAGGCTGTCCGAGGGGGCGTCAGTCTCTGAGTCCGAGGCGGCTTGTTGCCTCGACTTGCTGGATTTGCGGGGCTCAAATGTCAGACGGGGCTGGTTCCTCTCAGATTTCCCCATCTTTACACCTGTGATCACGTTGTGAGGAGATGGGCGCTATGGCGGTCCGAAATCAGGAAGGTGTTGTGCGCCTGTCCCTGCTCCGCGGTCTCAGCAACCGAGGGCAACCCCAACCAGCGAGAGCGCGCATGCCAAAGCTAGCACAGGCAGCCACTGAGCCTGCTGTAGTCACGAATCCATGCTCGACCGCACAAGCCTTCCACGTTCAAGACCGCCTGGTAACGGTGCTTCCAGGCCCCGCAGATAGGTCCACGGCACAAAGCAGCGCAGCCGGGGGGGCACAGCAGTCAGATATTGGCAGTGTTGGGTATTCCAGGAGTCAATGCAGCTCCTCAACGCAGCGCCCCAGCGCGATGTCCAGCCACGTGTCTTAGTGTAGCCCCGCTTTGCAGCAGATGGCAGAAACGGCTCACCTCAGGTCGTCAGTTGTGAACTCTACATTAAGTGACAATCACTGGACCAGGATCGTCTGCGAACCATAGTGTCCTATAGGCAGCGCCACCATAAACTGCAAGCAATCGTGCCCTGCGTCCGAGGTCGCACCCGCAAAGTGTTCACTCCCTGCGGCGCCGTTCAGCCGTGTGTCGGGGTGGTCACTTGCCCAATGTTCAGTAGACCACCACTGGTCCCCGAGACCCCAGAGCCATTTATGGGGGGAGGAGCGGAACTCGGCCCGGATGTCAGCAGCAGCTCACTCCTGCCGCTTGCATGCGACCTTCCCAGGCCTGCGACACGCACGGCGCCCTTCCGGCAGCAGCAATGGGAAAAGCGCCCTTGCCTGGTAAGTTCGTGCCGCAGGTCCACACCGGTCACAGCGCTCGTCAGCATGCGTTCCGCTCCGGCGATATGCAATCCAGGGGCCCGCTGTGTCGCAGTCACCGAATCCCACACCAGCGTCGCACGGGAGCAGGCAGCGCTCGCCCGTGCGACTAATCAGCAGCTCCTCTCAGGCGCCAGCGTCAGGAGGACTCCACCGGCCTCGGCAAGAGGACATCGCCAAAGCCCGTACCTCCTATGTCTGGGCCCAATCTATTAGCGCCGCCATCTTGGGATCGTAGGTCCGCTCCGAGCACTTCGATTTTCACTCGGTCCCGGGCAGTCGCAAGCAACGTTATCAGTCCCACAACTGCAGGGGTCGGTCCGCAGCCTGTCCCGCAGCTTTTATTCCATTTTTTGAAGCGGGAACAGCAGGATTATTGCACGTTATGGGCTCCGTCCGGCGGAGCTGCGCTACGACGCAGCCATCTCGCTGTGCGCCCTCTAGCGCCCCCTTGAAGTAGCTTGTTAGGGCAAATACTAATACCGATTATTTCAATAGCTGCAGTGACATTATTAATAATAATGACATATAAATGTTGTAAGTGTAGATGTGGAAAGAAGAAAATGATAGAATCAGACAACAAACGGAAAGCCAGAAAAAGAAAGAGAGATGAGATAGAACTAGAAGACATGAGAGGAAATTATTATGAAATAATGAAAGATTTAGACGAAAGAATGATGAAAAGAGTACAGACCTTTAGATAAAATTAAAGGTGACAATTGGTATGATGGGTATTTTGTGATGGCTCAAAAATGCCATCAAAGGGGGTAATTGATGGAGCAGGGTTTTGAGAAAATAAAACCTGCTCGGATTGATTCCTCGGTAACATTTATTAACAGTGTGCTGTGAGATTAACATGCATCAACATAAACACCTGGGAAAATGCTTTGCGCATGTGTGCACTAATGTGGAGACTAATGTATGACAGACAAGGCCGCATTTGCGTTCTGCTGTTAAATATAATAAAAATAATGCTGCTTTTGCACATTAATGCTTTTGCTAGGAACATAATATGGGTTAATGCAATGGTGGGTGGTAAACAGTGAAAAGTGCATTTCGTAAAATTAATAATGTTTGTGTTTCCATTCATTGTAGAGAAACGCATGGGCCTACATTTCTGCATGTCTGTAACGGGTTAATAGAGAAAAATCATTTAATAAACAGAAAATCGAGCTCTGAGAGAGAAGTGGCGGAGGCTAAGGCTGCTGACCTTCGCGAGGCATTTGTTTGTCTGCCAAGTAACGGAAAGACGGCTGTGAGAAAGAGAGGAAATGTACAACTTCTTCCATCGAAAGCGTCAGTGCTGAATAATAAAAATGTAGAAATTGTAACATGTTGCCTTCTTGAGGAAATGTGTGGATAGTGTAATGAGAAAGTGTATTAGACAAAGAACACTAAGAAAACATGATCATGACTATGGTGGTGTGATAGAACACCCCCCGAATCAGCCAATGAGAGACTGAGTTTTCGTAAATGTTTCAACTACTGAGAGTTGGACATGTAGGTTTTAGGGTATTTATGGGATGCCCTAGGGGGTGTGGTTGGAGAGGCGGTAGCTGTGGCGCGCTTGGGAAGAAGCTTAGAGGGAGATCGTCGCTGTCCATCGGTTTTTGCTGAGGCCTACCTGTTTCCTGTTCCTGTCCTGTTAATCTTTGTTCCCTGAAGCTATCTCAAGGGACCCCTACTATCTCCGTGGCCAGGGGGTAGTATTTCTCTATTTCTTTAGGTTAGTATTAGCTAAAAGATCCACATTTTGCATAATCATTTGCAAATGTATTTTGTCTCTGAAACTTTTGTCTCTTCACCTATCCACTCCTTCATATTGCATTTGTTCATTTTGATATGAGTTTGACATTGCTTGCATAGATAAATGCTCTCTCTCTCTGTGATTAATGCATTGTTTGCCTTGTGAATATGTATGTTGAGCTTATATTTACTACATTATTTGGTGATAAAATTTATTAACTTTACATTGAGTTTGTGGTTATTCAGAAATTATAAATAGATAGATAGTTATTATTATTACCATCAACTTTAAGGTCCATTGACCAGAGGAAAGAAGTTGATATGTAGGCTCAGTTAGGTATTTAGAGTGTTAGATACGAGCCTGTATAATGAACAACTGATTACGAGTGTTCATTAGTCTTGAAACTCACCCCAGCGTCATTTTAGCAGATAGTGTATGGGTGAATGTGTATGGGCCTATGTATTGTTATCGATTATCGATCCCTGATTGGCGCTGGATCAGGCTACACAATACTCAACGGTCGCTTCTCACAAGCGAAGCCACCTAGCTGGACAAGAACTAACGGGCAAACCCGATCTTTCCTTGATTTCTCCATCTGCAATACCGAAATGTTTCCCTTGGTTGAAAAGTATCATATCACTCCGCGGGCAGAGAGTGATCATAATCATGTTGTCATTTAAACTATCACACAATGCCGCAGCAAGGTCGACAACTCAAGGAATATACACGGAAAACCTTAAAGGACTCAAATGGGCCAATCCCTCCACTGGCAATATTATGGATGCATGCAGGGTTCCTTTTAAATGAAAATAGCACAAACAATGCATCACCAACTACAGCATGGACGAACTTCACCAAGCAATTACTCACAAAATGCCATCAACCTACCCTTCAACATGTGATATGTAATGATATTACCACTACTGCAACGATTAAGGATTTTAAGAAAAAATGCAATGTTGCCCTGAGACAAGTTCGAAAGTCCCCAGGGGTCAGGGAGGCCCTCACTGTATTCATTGTATTCAAGCAAGCACAGAGAGCTTACTGGCAGGTAGTTTTTGCAGAGAAGGGTAAATGCTCAGAGCACTTCTAGACAGCATACACCAAGCCAACATGAATCCTAATTCCAGGGGCTTTTGGTCTCTAGTGAACAAACAAATGAATGGTCGAAGGGGCCAGGGCTGTGCCAACATATTGGAAGCAGAGCTTTGCATCTTTTTAACCACTCATTTTGAAGCACCAGAGGTGGAAGCCAGCACTGTGGACAACAGGGCGAAAACTGCACCCCCTACTGGGATTGGACACATTTTCAAGATTTGGTCCCCTCAATCCCGACTGTCCCCGAGGAGGAAGATAGCTCCACGGACAGCAGTGCTAATATGACACCTATAATAGACATTGGAGCCCTCTTTCAACACTGGAACTCTTCGCATCATAACACTAGTGACCAGGCAATTTTCACATCAAGAGTAGTGCATGTCATAACAAAAGGAATATTGGATGAGGCATCTGGGCCTAACGGCTTGCCACAAGCACATTAAAAACAAGACATCCCGTTCTGGGCTGAGCAGCTCACCACACTCTTTGACCACTGCCTGAGGACTGCACAGACTCATGGTGAGGTGCTATAATACGCCCGATTTACAAAGAAGGAGGAGGGTAGAGCCAAAATCTCCCCCTCCTTAACCTATGGCTGGGAAAAGCAGGGGCGGTGCCTCTATGAGGGCGTTGGGGCGCTGCCCCACTATATTTATGCCCCCCAGCCCCTAGTTATGCCCCCCTTTCCTAGTATGAAAGCAATAAAGCAAATACTTTGTTTTCTGGCCGCAGCACTGAGCTTTTCAGCCGCAGGCCAGTTTCTTCCTGAATCCTCAGTGAGGGAGGTCTGTGGGGCGGGGCTTCAACATACCACACACAGTAACCAACATACTCAAAGGCAGACATTCACTCAAGTGCGCATGGCAGGCTGGTTGTAGAAGGCAGCCGCCCCAACCCGACATTCACACTTGAGGCCTTTCTCACCTACTCAGTTAGCTGAAGTCCCCCGTCTCCAATGAGCGCTAACTTCACCTGCTCAAGCCAATCCTGACTCTGCTCTCAGCAAGAAAGCAGGGTCAGGATTGGCTCAAGAGATGCGTTAGTAAGCCTCTCGGAGTCTCTGGTGCACAGCACGGGAGTGGGAGGGTTCCTTTCGGCTCACGGAGTTCGCGACCAATCACTGTATGGTTGTATTATGAAACCATGTAGTGATTGGTCCTTACTCCTGTTGCCGTGCTGGAGTCTAGCAGTACGCCATTATCCTGGCAAACAGTCAGAATGCAGACACTACGAAGGAAGCAAGCGAAATGGTGCCGTCGGGCTCTGGAAGGCAAGTTTTACCTCGCTAATAAATCACTCCTGACTGACTCTGTCTTCCACGCCCCACCATGCCACGTTCAGGCCCAACTCCTGGCCTCACCAGAAGGCAGCATTTGGAGTCAGACTTGAAAATCGATTTGAAGCCGGTGGCGGTGGCAAAGGTGTAGAACAAATAAATAAGAGGTAAAAATAATTCGATGATAAAATGTTCGGTCGCTGATTGCGAGTTGTTTTTTCTTTGTTTTCTCATAGTAAGATGAATTGTAAGTATTAATTGATATTGTTCACCGCATGGAAATTATTTGTTGCAACCATGTGCACCACTTAACTGACTTACTGCTGGTGAAGTAAGCAGGGCACGAGTCGGGGGTACACGCGGGTGGATGGCGCCCACCCACTTTTTACTTAGGGTGGACGCCGTCCACCCTGCTAAGAAGTTGGGCCCCACTAAAAAAGATGCTGAATTCGTCCCAGTGTAATTTCCAAACACCGGGACACTTTCAGCAGCGCCTGCACGTTGTTATCTGCTTTGATCTGCAACACCGTGCAGGCGGGGACGGATGGGGCTCTCTTATTCCAGACTCCTTCTGGGCCCATAACAAAGGCCGAATTTGAGGTGTCATCAGGCCTCCTTTTGTTCGAGTCTCCTGGCTGGCAGCAGTCAGGAGCCTCACACCTGATGCAGATGCAGAGGGGGGGGGGACAAAGGCTCACACCTTGTTAGCACTTCACACACATTTAGGAGAGGCAGCTTTTCACTTTGTTCAGGCTCTGTTTAGGAGATATGCATGCACTGTAAGAACGTCAGATGTGTTGATCTTTCCCAGTATTTGCACAAAATAAATAGCATTTATATAGCGCTTACTACCCATGAGGAGGCGTTGTAATAATTTAAGTATAACTATTATTTTCTTTTAAAGCACTATGGGTAGAGGAAGTTTACGCTGACAAAAGGCGACATTGTTTTATGTGTAACTTACAAAAGTGTGAATCTTCTGCCTAAATCAGGAGAGTTTCCCTGTATACTCGAAATGTGCTCAAATGTACTCATGATAGACCTGCTAATCATATATGTGAGGGCTTATGATCTGATGTCACTTCTTGTGATGCCACTTCCTGTGATGTCACACGCTGTGATATCACACGGCTCACGCGCCACGATGTCACCCGACGTGATGCCACTTGCATACTGATTAATTAGGTTAGTCCCCCCACTTCTTTTTTTAGGACTTGTTGATGTAGTATCCAAATGAATCCAATGAGACTCTTGTGTAGATAAGGAGTAGTTTATTGGAGCATCCACCTTCTGAAGAGCAGCAGTGTAACTGAAGAAGAACTGCTCTTCAGAATGTGGAACAAACAAAGGTATTCAAGGGAATACCTTAGAAGCCCATGGATGCATGCAGAGAAGGCATCCATGGTGAGAGAACATGAGGAGGAGAACATTCTGAAAAGACATTCACAATTCTACTATCACATATCCTCCTTCCTTACAAAATGCATGAAAGACAAGTTACAATAAACCCCATTAATATAAAACAAAATCTTTAAATTTTTTTGGTAACAATTTCTGTCTCTTGGAAGAAGACGGGTTATCAACATATACATGGGAAGATACACCAGGAGAAGAAACATGGTTATCAACATCAGCATGAGAAGAGTGACACCTTGGTCCTATTCCTTTTTCCAAAATTACAGAATCGCTAGTGAAATCTGGAGAAGAAGAACATGCAGAAGATTTGGGAATGAAAGCGTTGACCTTGGCAATTTTAGAAATGTTCCACCAAGAACCATTATTCAAAAGCACAGATGTTTTACCAACTTTTAAAATAATAAAAACATCTGAAAACTTTGATTGTCCTTTTTTAACATAGACAGGTAACTTGATTTTGACTTTGTCACCTACTTGCAACACTGGATGCTTGGAACAAACAATTTTCTTTGAGGTATTACAGTTTTGTTGAGCAAGTCTATACATTTTTTTAATCGGTAAGCTGGACTCAACAGATTTGGCCCATGCAAGAGAAAGTTCTTGTCTAGGTTTTCTACCTTTTAACAAAATAAAAGGTGAAAACTTAGTGGTACAATGTGGAGTACACAAATAAGACCAAACCAAATCAGCTATGTGAGATCTGACATCCAAGTGAGACTTGATAGCCAATTGAATACCGTCAACTAAAGTCTTGTTAAACCTTTCCACAAGGCCATTCATGTTAGGAGAATATAATGCAGTTTTAATATGAGAAATATTGGCATTCTTTAGAAAAGAGCTAAATACATGAGACGTAAATTGAGGACCATTGTCCGAAACAACAGTAGAGGGTAAACCTTCTTTCTTGAAAATCTCTTTAAGAAATTCAATAACAGTTGAAGAATCAGTTTGGGTAACCCATTTATATTCAACCCACTTAGAAAAGTAGTCAATGGCAACAATAATATACGATTTCTGCATTAAAATTCCTTCGTAAGGACCTAGAATATCAATCGCAATTTTATTCCATGGGGTGTCTGGAACATCAATTTTTCCTAAATCGGAATGCTGCAGTTTCAAAACTTTGTCAGAATCTGCACACAGAGAACAATTTTTAACAAAATCAACAATACAACTGTCCATATAAGGCCACCAAAATAATTCTCTAACTTTTTTAATAGTACTGGATTGGCCTAAATGACCTAAATGAGCAATTGACATAAGTCTTTGTCTTATATTTTTTGGAGGAACAAAAGAATCACCCTTTAAAATGAGACTTTCATTGGACGAAAGATCGTCTCTAACCTTCCAAAACACAGCAAGATCTTTAGAAAGATTTCTCTCAAGTGGCCAACCCTCTACAATATATTTTTGCACGATTTTCAGATCCTCATCTAAATCCATTGCTTTTAACCATTCTTCTTTTGAAATAACTCTTGACATTGAAAGAACCATGTCATCAACAGATGCAACTACACATTCTTCAAAAGACGCAGGTTGTTTGGTGACATGAGAATCTGATAACAATCTTGATAAACAATCAGCTCTCATGTTTTGAGCACCAGGAATGTATATAACCTCAAAATTATACTCATAAAGTTTTGCAAGAATGCGAACTAACCTGGAAGAAGCTCTCCCAACACCATTGTTAGACAGAAGAGAGATTAAAGGTTTGTGATCAGTTTTTAGTTTAAATGGCTTGCCCCACAAATAGGTTTTAAAATGCTCCACTGCCCAAGAGCACCCTAATACTTCCCTTTCAATAGTAGAATACTTAGATTCAGCAAGGGACAATGGTCTTGAAGCGAAAGCAATGGTAACTTCACTGTTCGCTTTAATTTGACTGAGTACAGCACCCAGCCCAGTTGCGCTGGCATCAACTGTAATGATATTAGTGGCAAATGGAGAAAAAGGAGACAAAGGATTGCAACCTACAATGGCAGATTTAATGGCAAAATCAGCTTGAGAATGAACATTTGTCCATACAAACTTGCACCCTTTTTTGAGTAATAATCTTAGTGGGAGAACAATGTCGGAAAATTTAGGAACAAATCTAGAATAGTATTCACATAATCCTAAAAAGGATTTAAGTTGGTCCTTGTCCTGAGGGTTACTCATGTTTTTTATTGACAAAAGGAGATCCTTCTTAGGAAAAATTCCGTTGCCATTAATTTGGTGACCTAGATACTCAACTTCAGATGAAAAGAACTTGCATTTGTCTGGGCGAATGGTCATACCCTTATCCTCCAACACAGACAAAACTTTGTCAAGAATTTCATGATGTTTTTCAACAGTTTCAGAAAATATTAAAATATCGTCCTGAAACACAACCACGCCATTAGTGTCCCCAAATAAGCAATTCATTAATCTTTGAAAGACAGATGCAGCTGAAGAGAGTCCAAAGGGCATTCTAATATATCTAAATGTACCTTCTGGTGTGATAAAAGTAGTGATGTTTCTAGAATCCTCTGTTAGCTCCACCTGATGGTAAGCAGATTTAAGGTCAATAGTGCTAAACATTTTAGCACCATCCAATTTAGCTAATAAATCTTGCACTTTAGGCAAAGCGTGACATTCCATGACAATTTGTTTATTTACAGATCTCAAATCGGTGCACATCCTAAGTTCTCCATTCCATTTTTTAACCAAAACTATGGGAGAAATCCATTCTGAAGCATTGACAGGTTCTATTACCCCATCAGCGCATAATTTTTTGATCATGTCAGCCAACTCGTTCCTTACGGATAAAGGAACATTTCTCAATTTATGTCTTGAAGGTACAGCATCCTTTTTTAGCACAATTCTATGAGAAAATCCTTTCACTTTTCCTAATTCATTTTTAAAAACATTTTTATGTTTATCAAGAATAGTTTGCACAATTTCTTCATTTTTCTTTAATTCATTAGGGACTATCTGTAAGTCCTCAACCAAACATACTTGTATTTTTGCATTGGGACACAAGGTAATATTAAATTTTCCCTGGTGTCTCCATCCTAACACTTGCAAGCCATCGACAGCAACATAAACTTTACCAACTATAGTTTTCTGTTTAAAAGAAATATCAGAAATAAAATACCCCAACATTTCAATTTCTTTGCCCCCAAACCTCGTAAACACGAATATCATTGGGTTCCAAGGTTTTATTTTCCCATGACTTTTTAAAAATAGAGTCAGAGATAATAGTGTAGGGAGAACCCGAATCTGCCATAACTTCTAATTCTTTTCCATCAACAGTAATAATACACATGGGAGGAACATAAGGTTCTGAGTCAATGTCTTTATCATTGTGAGTGACTTGAGCTAAGTTCTGGGTTTGAACATTACTTTCTGTAATAGTAATAATGGTGTTTTCAAAGCTAGGTTCAGAAGACATTTCATCCAAAACATCAACATCAGACAAGGAAGCAACCCTTCTGAAAGTTTGGCAGTAATTTCCAAAGTGACCTATTTTTTTTACATTTGAAACACTCTTTTCCCTTAGCTGGACAATGTCGGAATTGAAATGAATGCGACTTCAACCCGCAACGATTACAGAAAAGCTTACCGGAGTTAGGAAGTTGATTAACTGGGTTGTAAGAGGTAGGAGTTTTAAAAGGTTTTCCTCTAAAATTAGGATGTTTGGCATTAGAATCTTTTAAATTGACAGCTGCAACACCAGTAGCAAGACTATCAACATTTATGGTGTTGAAGGAAATGATAGAGCGTTCAACACTCTTAGCAATTTGAATAGTCTCTTGTAGAGATGGATTTTGTTGCCTCAAAAGTTGCTCTTGAATTTTTTTATTGGAGCAACGAATGATTAACTGGTCTCGAATATATTTATCAACTTGATCACCAAAGTCACATTCAGCTGCTAAAACCCTTAGACATTCCACATAAGTATCAACAGGTTCATTAAGTAATTGGTGTCTAGTATAAAAATTGTACCTCTCCATTACGATATGGGGTTGTTCAGTAAACCTCTTTTTGAGCCTATCAATTGCTTCTGAAAAGCAATCATACTCACCACTCTCCATTCCTGCTGGAGTAGGAGATGGAGGTAAATGTTCGAATACATCTTCAGCATGACCACCCAAAGTATTTAAAAGTAAAGCTTTTTTTCTTTTTGCACAAAAACTTTCACCATTAATAGCTAGAAGATAATTATTAAATTGGCTGTACCATTTTCCCCACTTCATACTAGGTTGATTGGGACCAGAGTAAAAAGGGGGTGGAGGATTCCCACACACAGTGCTCATTTTAAAGATAAATAAAGGAAAGCTTAAAATAAAAATATAAAAGGTATGCACAAGCTATATAAGAGTGCTAAATAACACTAGTAATATACTTTACCAAAGAAATAAAGTGATACAATCTCGTTTGCGTGTAAGAAAACGATCGTGGGAAGTGTTACCAAGGTAACAGACAAGCTGAACTTTCCAAAATGGCCGCCGGAAGCGTGAGGGCGCTGTTACAAACGTAGTGACATCTGAACAATAGATGAAGGTGTGCGTGTCACCGAGACACGCAGCGCTGAAGACGTGATGACGGTATAATCTCGGAGGTGTGCGTGTCACCGAGACACACAAGGCTGAAGCGCTGGATAGAGCGTTGCTGGTGAGATTCCAGAAGAACGTTGCCGGTGGAGAGTTCCGATGCAGAGCGTTGCCAGGGAGGAATGCGGCTAAAGAAGCGTTTGAAAAATAACAACGCGGCTGACTGCTCGTGTGAGAAGATCGAGCAGCGTTGAAGGTGAACAGCGCGGCTGGCTGCGCGCGCACAAGTCCAAAGGTGCAGGTAAGCAACTGACACTCGCCTCGTCAGGTCCAATGGTGCAGGGAAGCACCCGACACCTGCCTCGTCTCCCTCTGACTGCCGCAAATCCGAGCACAATGGAAACAAGTGCAAGGGGAGCCACACTGCAGGAGCGGCGAAAGAAAAGGCCGAAAGGAAAAGCAGTCCTTAACGGCAAAACGGGAAGAGGCAGGAAACAAGTCTCCAAATAAATCGATCCGTCAAATCTTCCAACGAGTAGTGGATAATAAATCCAAGGAAATGAAGAAAACGGCCCAAATAAGATGGCCCTTTGGATGCTCCAGTGTCTTGAAAGAGGTAAGAAATCCCAAAGCGTCGCCAATATGATGTAGTATCCAAATGAATCCAAGGAGACTCTTGTGTAGATAAGGAGTAGTTTATTGGAGCATCCACCTTCTGAAGAGCAGCAGTGTAACTGAAGAAGAACTGCTCTTCAGAATGTGGAACAAACACAGGTATTCAAGGGAATACAATAGAAGCCCATGGATGCATGCAGAGAAGGCATCCATGGTGAGAGAACATGAGGAGGAGAACATTCTGAAAAGACATTCACAATTCTACTATCACACTTGTGCCCTGGAAGTAAGCGCATGCTCTTACACCTTTCTTGCTTTTCACATGCTTTGCAGGGTGCGGTCAACCACGTGCTGTTAAGCTGACTGCCTTTTCCGAGTCCTTGTTGGGTGTTTTTGTAAGGTGTAGGCCTAAACTGGTGTAGGCTTTTTCTGCTCTTTCCCTGATGGGGCTGATAAACAAACATTCCCCTTTCGAAGGTTTGCTGCGCGATTTTGTCCCTGGGACACCCCCTTTGAGCCAGAGTGCAGACATGATTGAGGAAGCAAGCGGAGTGGTGTGCAGTCGGAGTCTCGGAGTCAAGGCACGCATGTCATCTGCATCTGCACAGCCCTGCTACCTACCCGAGCGTAGATCGAGGCTGTGCAGGGTTTTCGATCAAGTTGCATTTCGAACTTGTAGGCAAGCCCTTATTGCAGCGCTCATATACCTGCCCAAACAGAAGTGTGGTACATCTTCTGACAGTATTTGAAGCAGGAGTAAAGGCCATTGTGGGGGTGATAACGAGGTATTTTGCCATAGCCGACTACATGACCTTACTGACACTCGGAGTTGAAAATAGTGCTTACTGACAGCATGAGTCGATGGCCCACAGATGGATAGAAGCCATTACCGTTACCAAAGGATGACATGGCCGAGCAGTTTCGTTTTAGCAAACTTTGCACAACCACCATTTCGGACTGTCTCTGCTCTAACAGTGCCGCTACTTGGGTGTCCGGGGCAGCGCTGCCACTGATCGACTCTGAGCTGGTCGAGATTCAGTACATAGGATCTTATGATGACTACACCACGGGAGGAGACTAATGCACAGGCTCGTCACTAAATCACCCACTTTATGAATGTTATTTAAGTGAATCAGAGCAGTGTACTCGAGAGGTATTTATTCCGTCATCCTCCTTTTGACCATTACCTCGCTCATCACTTCTGACTGTCTCCGTCTTTGCCACGTTCAGGCCCGGGGCCCTGGCTTCACAGCATGGCAGCACTTGGAGTCAGACTCGAAGTTGCTTAGAAGCCGGCAACAGCAGCAGTGTAAAAAAAATATTAATAAACGAGACCCTTCACGAATCGGCACCCTGTGCCCAGCCGCCACTAACTCACTGCTCCAACACTCAGAGATATTGGTTTTGATTAAGGTTCAACAATGGGGGCATAAGGAGGGGCAGAGACTGCATTTAGTAAAGGAATAGAAACACATACAGCTTAACTGAGACCTGTTGATGAGAGGCAGAAATGAAGTTCCAGAATACAAAAACATTCCAGAATGCGCTGGCACTCGTCTCTCACCCCTTCACTGCTCCAGTCACACCTCTGAATCTTTATTTTTCTACAACCTCCTAGGAATGCCACAGCCACCTCTCCCCCCCCGTGTGACCCTCTTTCTGAGCCTAACATTTCCCATGCCACCTTGCACATTCCTGCATTGGCTTGAAAGAATGAGTCCAAGTCAACTGCAGAAGGGTTTGTTTGCAGTGACATATGTGACTCTATCCTGTTGCACGATATACTACACACCCCCAAAAATGAAGCGAGAAAAGTAGACATTAATTAGCTTTTGTTGGTTGGTTGATTGTATTGTTTTAGTCCACTTGTAGCACACTCTACCAAAGACTAGGCTTCAGATTGGTGTTGCTCTGTCCATACACAATTGAATATTTATTAAGAACAAAGATATTGCAAGTTTCCCACGTTTTTTCATAGATTTACAACAGAACTCTGGATGTTGTAACCGTACCGTGTTCTGAAATCTCAACCAGGCATTTGCCCCATCTTCTGCAGTCTGCTGTTTTTACTCTATAGGTCAGTTGTATTAGCACACCCTGAATAATTATTTTACATAATACCAATTTGAATTGCCAGAATTACTTATTTTGTGCAAAATCCAAGATTAAAAAGAAGTAGCTCTTCAGGTTTCAAGCTTATTATAGCTAGTCTCTTTATTGATGTTACAACTACCCTTTCACTGTTGCCTTATTCCGTAACTCCAAGAATCTTTCCAGAAGACCTTAAAAAGGCATACATATGTCCATTATTTAAGAAAACTAACCTGGACCCGCTTGACCCCGACAGCCACAGACCGATTACAAATAGACCTTTCCTGGGCAAACTGATTGAAAGAGCAGCATTCGCCCAGATGTCAAAGTTCATTGAAGATAACTCAATACTTTCTGACTTCCAAACAGGATTCTGTCCAGGAAGAGGCACAGAATCTGCCCTCATCGCCATCTAGGATGACATTAAGAACACAGTAGACTGCAACTGGGTTGCTGCACTACTTCTTTTGGATCTCTCAGCTGCCTTCACACAATTGACCATGGCACTCTAATCCAAAGACTCTACGAAGCCGGCATAGAGAGTACTGTCCTCAACTGGATCACATCCTACCTTCAAAACAGAACAATTGTCATCTATTCTCCACCTTTCTCATCCAAACCATACTTCACAAAAGCAGGTATTCCTCAAGACTCTATCATCTCACCCTTGCTTTTCAACATCTACATGAAGTCATTACTGGCAATCATCAATGAATTTCAGCTCACATGCTATAACTATGCAGATGACACACACATACTCCTTAAACTGGAAAGCCCCAAAGACATTGGAAGCTCACAAATCTTCAGTTGCCTCAGAGCCGTTGATCAGTGGATGACATGGAGCCATCTCAAATTGAATGCTTCCAAAATGGAAATACTCACATGTGGCAAATGGAAAAATGATGACTAACTTTGTGCCTTGCCTGCTGATCTGGGACCACCTCCTAAAATATCTAAGGAAGTAAGAAACCTTGGAATTACCATGGACTCCAAGTTATCAATGAATGCCCAAGTGGACAAATTAGCAAGACCAAGCTTCGCTACTAGGAAAACTCTGCGATGCATCTTCCCCACCTGAGATTTCCACACAAGGCCCAAGCCACTATCTCTCTTGTACTGTCTAAACTTGATTACGCCAATGCCCTCTACCACGGATCATCTTTATCAACAATTAAAAGACTGCAACGGATTCAGAACTCTGCTGCCAGACTACTCCTACATGTAAAGCCACAAGCCCACATCTTCCCTGCCTTGAGGGCCCTACATTGGTTACCGGTTGCCCGAAGATCCACATTCAAGCTGCTTTGTACCACCCACAAAGCAATACATGGAACAGGACCGCTTTTCATCAGGAACAAAATCACCAAATACATTCAACAAAAGAACCTCGCTACAGATTGGCTCCTCGCCTCAAAATCCAACCATACAAGAAAAAAACCTTAGCTGGCACATCTTTCTCTGTTCAAGCAGCTAAACTATGGAATTCATTACCCCCAAACATAAGATCCACAGATAACTATCTTATCTTCGGAAGACTACTCAAGAGTTGGCTCTTTTCACCATACTCAAACACAAATGTACAGCATATCCCGATGTATATAAACATTTAATCCAATTATGCATATCTCTTGATATAAATATGTATATATTGCCTAACGGCTAGGGCAGTCAACCTCGAATCTGGGGAACTGGGTTCGAGTCTCGGCAATGGCGCTGAACATCCTGTGATTCTGGGCAAATTACTTAATCTCCCCGTGCCTAACAAAAATGAATGTGTCCTCATGTAACGCAACTGGTGCTATGTAAAGCGCTCTGATACCCGATACCTCCGGGTCAAGTTCGCGCTATATAAAACTCCGTAAAAAAATAATAATAATATGTACTTATGTATCTATATATTTATTACTTTACTCCTACTGTAAAAAAAAAATCTTTAACTCTCTTTAATACACTACCTTATATTTCATTCTATGCCTCTCTCAATATATCCTCTACTTCAACTCTCTGACTCATTCCAAATCTCATTCTACTACCTTGATCTCCAAAATAACCCTTTCTAGACTCTTTCCTCCTCTATCCCTCCTTGGATCACCCCAAATCTAATTTTAATACTATGATCTCCCAAACAACCCTTCTAAATTCCTCCCTCGCCTATCCCTCTTTTGACCAATCCCAAAACTCATTTTACTACTATGATCTCCCTAATCCATTCCTAGAGATTCTTCCCTCCTCCATCTTTCCTTATACTCATCCCAAAACTCATCTTACTACTATGATCTCCCAATAAACACTTTGTAGGCTCTTCCCTCTTCCATCCCCCCATTATCCTTTTCAGTCCAACTAACAGACTCACATGCCCACCACTCAAATTAACTCACATTTTAATATACTAATCCACCACTAATCCTTTTTAGGTTCCGGAGTAGTATGTTACTCGCTGAAAACTCTTCAACGCCTCGTCAGGGGTAGTAAGCGCTATATAAATACAATTACAATACAATACAAAACAATAACCAGGTGTCATGAACACACAAAGGTTTGCTGAGTCATTAACACAGAGAAGACATGCCAATGGTGTAATGAATAAGCTCCATACCTCATATACCAATAAGATGCACCCATAGGGGCATCTTCTTTTTTGTCACTGAAAGGGTTTCCCAGAACTCAGAAACCAAAACGTAACAAACAGTGGCAAAGCCAATAGGTCTGGCATTGGCTTGCCAGCCTCTTGGTGTTGTCAATGATTGTTTTGCTTTTTCATGTTTTTTGCAAAGCTTCATTGTTGGGGAAACTGCTCGGCCTTCGCCAACTGAAAAGAATGACTGTTGGCACTCAGTGGAGCTACTTTCTTGAAGATGTGATCCATGTGAAAGGACAGAATAACTTTCACTCACAATGAATTTAGCCAATGGCAGGAGTGGGCTGAAGCTTTGCCGTATGGTGTATGCTGTATGGGGCGGAAGCAAAATGTGAATGACACAATAACAGACCAATGGATGCAGACGGTTGGCTGAAAGTCCTGTTATTAAGTATGTTATACATATAACTTTATAACTATTTCTGCCAATTGATTATTCAGATTATTATCACAATAAAAAGGTATGCTACTTACATGACGTAACCAGAGGTTGGTTTCCAAAATCTGATTAACTTCATCCTTGAAATAAAACATAGGTTTTTGTTTTATTTTTTATGTGCACGAATAGAGCATTCATAATTTACTTAATTTGCTTCAGTGACATCACGGTTCATCATGAAAGTGCTTTATATTCGAGTGCTATTTCCTTTTGGTATACACATGCATTTCTCGAAACGCTTAATAACGTTTTTGAACTTATATATTTTCTTTAAATTGCTTCAAACAGTTGTGTGTGTCTGCAGTTTCCATGATTTCTTTAACCATCGTTTCTCGCAATAACCCTCCAGAATATATAAATGAATAAAAATAAATATATTTGCAGGCACACTTTTGTTATGTCTTATTTTTACAAAAAATTAGTTTTTGTGAGATGTAGCAGAACAGTTTGTATACATTGCAATTAAATCAAACAATTCAGGCCATAAACGTATTCAATCAATGAATTTAACATCATAACTCAAATCATAATTCATAAAAAGAAAAAAGCTTTCTTATCTATTACATATCAAATTAATTTTCCTAATTTTTCCAAATTCTATCCACTTTATATGTGGACCCCATTTTATTTTGCATACATGATTTCATGAGTATGAACTCTGTATCTGATTTCCAATTCACCAGAACTAATAATCTTCCCACTAATATGGAAATAAATACTAGTTGGTGCTGCATCGTCATTTCTAAAGAGGAAAGTGTAATGCCAAACAGTGCACCATACGCATCCGGAGAAACATTTAGTTTCAATATTTGGCTAAGTTCAGCAAAAATATCCTGCCAGAATTTTGTTAGACAAGTGCATGTAAACATCATATGAAGCCAATTCCCATTAGCCTAATTACACCTGAAACATCTAAATTCTGCCCCTGGATACATTTTATTGATTTTGGCTGGGGTATATTATAGCATCCACTTGCTGAAAAAAGCCATTCTCCTTAGGTTGGCAGTTCGTCCCGCCTTGTAACTTAATTGTGAAACTGCCACTGAGAGCTATCGAGTTTACACCCGGTTGAGAATTCTATTAACTCTAGAAGATCTGAAAGCAGTGCCTTGCTTCTTTTTGGATGTAGTTGTCAGTACAAATTCCCTGTGCCCTGTATTTTGGAAATAATGTAGGCTTTGCTGAGATTATCTGCAAATGTTCCATCCCCTATTCCGCATCCGAAACAAAAAAGCTTAATTTGAACAAAGCTAAAAAAGAAAGAAACATTAAGATTGGAATTCAGATTTACCAGCCTATGTCATTGAGAAAATTCACCATTGTGATAAAAATCTTGCACCCTCCGAAACCCCAAACGAGACCACTGATTACATGTCTGATTGGACAGATATAAACTCAGTGGAATTCAGTCTACTAGTTTCAAGTGGGGATGAAACTGAGAAATGTTATATATCTCCCAGATCCTATTAAAGCGATCCATGATAGTTCGACGGGTCTTGTATCTAGATATTTTAGGCAGCCTCGGAATTTTTAAGAAGGGGGTAAGCCCTATTTCACATACCGTTACCATATGTGTGAAATAAAAATTCCCTTCGCGCGAGCTAGCGGAAGAGGACATCGTCAGCCAACCAAAAAAATGACACCTGGTAGCAGATTTTTATATTGGGGAGCACCAGACCTTCCTCTTTGGGATGCAACTGTATCGCTTGAATTTTGAGTCTGGGTTTCTTACCCTGCCACACAAAGGGCCCGTTTCACAAAACTAATCTGAGACAAAATCCTAACTTTACGACTTTCGGTATTCACAGAAGGCATTTAGAAGTACTAACGTTAGGATTTTGTCTCAGTTAAACTTAAGTTTTGGTCTTCAGTTAAATTTAAGACAAACTTAAGTTTAACTGAGACAAAATCCTAGTCGTAAAGTTAGGATTTTGTCTCAGTTAAACTTAAGTTTGTCTTAAGTTTAATTTAAGACCAAAACTTAAGATTGACTGAGACAAAATCCTAACTTTAGTACTTCTAAATGCCTTCTGTGAATACCGAAAGTCGTAAAGTTAGGATTTTGTCTCAGATTACTTTTGTGAATCGGGCCCACAGTTTCTAATTTCAGTATTTACTGATTCAAAAAAAGGCTTAGGAAATTTTATCATAATGTTTGCAAATAAAAATAGTAATAACTGAAGAATGCTCGTTTTCACTAAAGCGACCCGACCCATGATTGATATGGGAAGAGTTTGCCAATGGTTTAATAGATTACGGATCTTATTCAATGTTGCCTTAAAATTTTGCGCAAATAGCTCCTCTAGCTTCGAGGTCACGTATATTCCTAAGCATCTTATTGGTGAGGTTAAGGAATAATGGGCATGCATTAATGAAGGCAATACTTCTGAAGAGCAGTTAAAGAGTATAGCCTTTGATTTCCCATGGTTTATCTTATAGCCCCTTATCTCTGTATATTCGCTTATTTTGGAGAAGGTATGTGCTATATTAGCCTTACCTGCTGCTAAACAGAGAGCCATATCGTCAGCAAATAGTTTCAATTTAACTGCCCCTAATATGGGGGATTGGATGTTGTCGTCTTGTCGTATAGCGCAGGCCAAAGGCTCAATGAATGAGGAAAATAAAATGGGAGAGAGAGGACAGCCTTGGCGCGTACCTCGGTTTATAGTAGTTTTCCCTGCCAGCTTCCCATTTACGATCATAGCCGCCTTAGCATTAAGGTACACATTTTTTAATACCTGTATAAACCTAGGCGGGAAGGCGAATTTTAATAAAACTGAGAAAAGGACATTCTGCTGGACTAGATCGAACGCCTTCCCAGCATCTAATATTATAATAGCTGCCTTAGTTCTGTGTACAGTAAAGTAATCTATTGTCTGAGTCAGACACTGTGTTAGTTGCCATATTCCTGCCTAAGAGAAACCATTTTGATCATTATGAATGACCAAAGGGACTACTACTGCAAGACAATTTGCTAAGATTTTCATGAACAGCTTATAGTCCCAATTAAGGAAGCTGATTGGGCGATAAGAGTTCACATCTTTTTCTGACTTGCCCTTCTTCAAAAAGCTAACGATTACTGATTCTGTAGCCAGAAATTTCACTCCCCACCAAAACTCTGTTGAACAGACTAACTAAAAGTTTTTCAATTGTGGCTCAAAAAGTTTGTAAACTTCAATGGGGATCCCATCGGTGCCACAAGCGTTTGCGGTGGAGTAGGAGTTAACAGGCTGTGCTACTTCTGCCAGGGTGATTGGACCAATCATTGATTCCCCCTGATCTGAGGTTATTGAGGGAATATTAGGCCCTTCTAACCATTTTTCAACCATCTCTAGCGATGTATTATGAGGGTCGTAATAAAGCTCTGGATTCATTTCGTGCCTATAAACTGCAGAATACACCAAAATCGATTAAGCTTCTGCATGTGCTAATATGAAACTTCGCTTTGATGTGTCCTTGGTTTAGCGACCACCCCAAGGATAGGTCTTACACCTGCCATTCAAAAAGATGTAATTCCTCTTCACATATTGAGTTCTTTTAAATTTTACACTCTCTTTAAAGAGCTCAATCAGAAATAATAGTAAATCCATTTTCAGATCATTCGGTAATTGCAATAAACCTACTTCTAGCCGATCAGCAGCATGAGAATTTTAGATGGATTTTCGATAAATCCCTATTATTGAATGATCAATGGCTTATCCAAATGCGGCGTTCCCTAGACCCCTTTTTAGAGCGCAACATAGATATGGCCACCGAGTTTTCAGTTTGGGGTGCCTTGAAGGCTTTTTTTACGGGAGAAGTGATAGCCTTCCAGGCGGACTTAAGACAGAAAAGAATAAATGCCAGCAATTACAACTAACCTTAAATCAGGCAACAGCAGCATATATAGCATCCCCCAGGGAGATACTAAACCTCAATACAATAATGCAAAAGAGATATGAAGAAAACGAACATATAGGCACATATTTGGTTTGGTCAGTCAAACACAGATCCAACGCCAATTTTATTAAGCAGATTCAAGATCCAGACACAGACAGGCTTGCGACTCAGCCACAAGAAATATTAGTCACCTTTTATAGTCATTACACTTTTGTTAAGTCTATTCTATCTTCAGCAGAAACGCTATCCAGAGGAGTTTCTGATTACTTAACTACCTAATGTAGCTTACCCAGGCCAGAAGCCAACAAATCGTCTGTTAAATAAATAAGATCCAACATAAGGATTTTTTGGCAGGATTTATAAAGGGAAGGGATAGGTGCACTAGTGAAGGGGCTGGACGGGTAAGCATATTTTTTCTGATGACAAAAAGTAACACAAAAACTACGCATACACAAATTTCGACCATACTGAGAAACCCCAGGATTATAACTAAATGCACAAGATTTCTGTGATACTCAAGGTTTCTATATGTTGCAGGTGTATATGTCTACGGCTCCTTCTGTAAGCAAAGTTACACAAGTATGAGGCTACATGTTATAAAGCAATAGGATCCATCATTGGGGCAATGAAGCAGATTCAGCAAAGGTTTAGTGCATGTAAGTGCAGAAAAACTTCATTTGCAACTCAAAATTCCATGTGTAATTTTCAATGTGCAAAGTGCATTTTTTTTTTTTTTAAACAGATTTTTATTGATTTGGCATATAACCAGAGGGGGGTCCGGGGACGCACCCCAGTTAGTAGACAAGGTTACAATGAGGTTATTTGAAATGCAGGTGAGGAAAACTAGCATGTCCATGTCATCTTGACAGTTCCATTATACAATCTGCTCATTGAGTATGCGAAACAATTGCAAAATCCCATCTCAAACTAACCCCCCACCCTCACCGCCCTTCCCACCCCCCAGGCGTGTCACTAGGTCTAGGCTGCAAGAGGCCAATAGGCCTGTTTCCGCAGCAAGGCGGCTTGCTTGAATGGGGTAGAGCTACGGCTATGGTATTCCAGCTTGATTGTCTAAGGCCAACTCAGATCACGAGGTTACAGATCGTGGGGATCAGAAGGCCATCTGCGTGTTATTCTGCAGCCAAACCGGGGTCGCCTATGGAGGCATTGTCTGCGATCTCTTCGGGAAACTTAAGTGCAACGACCAGCACCTCCCAAGCTCTCGCCCTGTCCAGGGCCTTATCACTCCCCGCACATTTCGCTAGTTGTAACCTAATCACTCCTTCACATTCGGCCCATTTTATGAATTCTGTTTTCCATCTTGTTATGTTGGGACCCTGCTTTGCCTTCCAGTGTGTGGTAATGTCTCGTTTGGCCAGAAGTAAACCCAAATCAATAAATTTACTGGTGATTTTATTCTTTGACGTGTGTGGAAACCAGTGTAAGATGCAGTGTTCCAGGGTCCGTTCCAACTCTCTGTCAGTGAGGTCTGATAGTACTGTCGTTATCTCCTCCCAATAACTGTCAAGAAACGTGCAGTCCCATAACATATGCTTAAAGTCAGCGCTGTCTGCATTACATCTCGGGCAGGCTGCCGAGTGAGTCGGGAAATACTTGTGTAGTTTTCCCGGTGTAAGATATGCTCTGTGCAAAATGTGGAAATGCACCAGTTGGAACAGTGCATTCCGAGTGCTCTTCCAGGCTCTCTCCACTAACTCCCCCCACGCCTTATCTGGGATGGCCTCACTGATATCAGTTTCCCATTTGGTCTTTAGGTCTGTCAGGGGAAGCAGGGTTTCTCGTGTCATGCGTCTGTACAGGCACGTTACTGCTTTAAATGTGCCCGCTGCCATCACCACATATTGGCAGCCTAGGGAAGTCTGTGGTTCCGTCAGCCCTCCCCCCCAGTGCTTCCTGATGGCCACAGTGAGGGCCGTATACTGTAGGAAATCTCCCGCAGGTAGGTCAAAACGGGTTTGTAGATCATTAAACGGGATCATGGCTCCCTCCTCATAAAGGTCCCCCATGCTAGTCAGTCCTTGCTCCGCCCACGTCTCTAGCCTCTGCCAGTTGCCTCCATGCAGTAGGACTCGACACATAAGCAATGGTATTTCCGGGGCGTAGGGGCATTTAATAGAGGCACGCCGCAGATATCTGTTCCAGCATTTTCGTGCTGTGTTAAGTTCCAGGGTAAGGGTTGCAGCGTTTACCGGGAGCCGCAGAACTACGCGGGACAGCAATGATAGGGTCCTAAGATCTTCCCTGTGCTCTACATCCCCTCTGATGGCCCCCGCCACCCACTGCGTGAGCCACTGAAATTGTGCTGCCAAGTAATAGGTCTCATAGTCGGGGACGGCAAGGCCACCCTCTGCTCTCGGTCTCATGAGTGTACCAAGCGCCACCCGGCGTCTGCCCGAGCCCCACACGAAGGCTGAGATCATGGAACGGAGTTGCTTGAAGTATTTTGCCAGGATCCAGACCGGCAACGTCCTGAAGTAATATAATAGCCTCGGGAGGGTTATCATTTTGAGCAGGGCCACACGGCCCGCAACGGACAACAGCAAGGAGCCCCAAAATTCAAAGTTAGTTTTTGCTCCTCAGATGGCCTTTCCAATGTTACCCTCAAGGATGTCCTCCTGGCTATGGTATATCTGTGTACCCAGGTAGGGTAGGCATCGGTCTTCCCAGGTCACTCCCTCTGAACTCTGCGGACCTACTCTGCCCCCACGTGCCGGGAACAGGCAAGACTTTGACCAATTCACTCTTAATCCTGCGCCTTTGCTGAGAGCGTGAAGCAGGTGTTTTGCCCCCCGGAGTTCCATTCCCGAGTCTGCTAGGAAAAGCAAAAGGTCGTCAGCATACAATGCTATGTGATGGACCTGTCCATGGACGTCTAGCCCCTGGTATGCCCCCCCGACCTGGCCTGCGCTGCCAGCGGCTCCATCGCCAGGGCAAACAGCATTGGGGAGAGGGGACACCCCTGTTGTGTGCCCCGTCCCACGCTGCAGGCGTCCGAAATGAGTCCCCCTGTTCTGACTCTGGCAGTGGAGTCGGCATACAGGAGAGCCGTCCAGCTCACAAAGTCAGATCCCAGTCCCATAGTCCGCATCACATGGAATAAGAAAGCCCATTCCAGGCTGTCAAAGGCTTTTTCTATGTCCACTGCAAATATTGTAGCGACATTTTCGCTGTAAGTGTTTGCATCTAGGATCCTCATGAGCCTCTGGACATTGAGCGCTGTGTTTCTGCTGGGGATGAACCCGTCTTGATCCTTGTGAACCAGGGTAGTCATGTGGGGGAGTAACCTGGTAGCCAAAATTTTACTTAGTATTTTATAATCTAGATTGAGCATGGATAATGGGCGATAGGCAGTTTTATCCCATGCCTCTTTACCTGGCTTGAGCAAAGGAATGATGACTGCTTCTCTAGTGGAGACCGGTAGTTTGCCAATTCGCTTGGCGTCATTATATAACTGCACAAGTTTGGGAGCCAGGAGGTCAATATATGTGAGGTCAAATTCAATTGGAAGGCCATCAGTGCCTGGGGTTTTGTTGCGGGCCATGCTCTTGATAGCCCCCAGCACCTCCCCAATTTCAACCTCTCGCCCCAAAGAGGCTGCTGTGTCGTCATCGAGGGCTGGCAGGTCGACTCCTCGTGTGAATGCATGTAATTCCTTGTCTGTTGGGGACAACTGACTCCTGTAGAGCTCAGTATAATATGTTAAAAACAGGTCGTTGATACCCTGTTGGTCGTATCTGGCTTCCCCGTTCTGGTCACGGAGTTCCAGGATCACCGACCCATGTCTGGCCGGGTTGGCCAACCAAGCCAGAAGGGCTTCCGACTTATCCCTCTCTGAATGCGCTCGAGTTATGTAGTTTTTATAATCGAAGCAGCGCAGGCGTTCTACCTGCGCTGCTACTGCCTCTCGAGCTTCAAGCAACTCCTATTGCTTGTCTGGGTTTTCAGGTCTGTCTTTTTCCAGGGCGCACTGGCGCCTGTCATCCCGTTCTATGTCTTGAAGGAGAACCTTCCGAACCCCAACCAGCTCAGATAAGCACCGCCCCCTAATGACAGCTTTACATGCGTCCCACTCCACAAGTGAGGATGTAGCCGTGCCCCCGTTGTCTTGAAAGTAGGTAGTGAAAGCTGACCCTATCGCTGCGTGGAAAACGTGGTCATCTAAGGCCTCGGGCCGCAGGCGCCAGGTGGGGATTTTAGGACGCGCGCGTGACCATTGTAACTGCACTAGGACTGGGTTGTGATCAGAGAGTGTCCTGGTAAGGTATTCACTGCAACCAATCCCCTCATGTACATCAGGTGAGCTTAAAATGGCATCTAGCCTAACATGCAATTCGTGGAAGGCTGAAAAGAAGGAGTAATCGCGAGTCTCGGGGTGGTGCGCCCTCCAGGTGTCTATTAAGCCCCATTTCTGTCGCCAATTACGGCGTGCCTCCGCCAATTTGTGTGCAGGTGCATTAGGAAGAGGGGGGTGTGAACGGTCAAGAGTGACGTCAGAGGTGCAGTTGAAGTCGCCCCCCAGTAATATCGACCCTGTGAGGACGGTCGCCAATTTTCCCGAGAGATGGGAGAAGAAAGCTGGCTGGTCTGTGTTGGGCGCATATATACTACCTAGTGTAAGGTCTCTATCATCCAGCCTCCCGGACACCACGACATATCTACCCTCCGGGTCAATCAACTGTGTTGTGCATTGGAATGGAACACCGGCCCTAATCCATATTAGAACTCCTCTTGCGAAAGCAGAGTGTGTAGTATAATAGGCCTGGCCCCTCCAGCGGCGCTGCAACGCCTTCCCTTCTTTTGCCAGCAGATGCGTTTCCTGAAGAAATGCGATCTGAATGCCTCTGCTGAACTAAATAGGAGTGGATTTTATGACGTCGGATCATAGAATGCATTCCCCTCACATTCCACGCATAAGCAAGCTAATCCTAATGGGGGTCCCATTGTTGTAGCCTACATTTGTATCCTTTAAAAAACCTTCCCCCTGTGACACGCCCGAGTCCCCTCAACATTCCCCAACTACAAGAACATCCCCAACACCCCCTCCGCAGGACAGGTATCCAAAAACGAATCCCCATCCAAACAGCATTAGAGCAAACCATCGTCCAGTGTCCGTGGTAGGGGCGATCACCTGGCAAGTGCCTTGCTAACTACCCGGTACCACTGCCTCCCTCGTATCTGACCTAGACATCAAGCCCCATCGTTAGAATACGTTACACATTATTCACTGGGGGGAAGCCTCAGGATTGAAGAAGTTGCATCGAGGACAGATTGATGGCTGGCCCCGGGTACTACTGCGTCCGACGTATCAATATTGGTATCACATGAGGTCATCAGCCGTTTGGGGCGTAACATGAGGCAAGTCCAATCCCAGGCCATCACTGTCGCTGCGGGCCGGCGAGGACTCCGATCCGTCAGTGCGACGCCCGCTCCCGCTCGGCGAGGGACTAAGACCTTGTTGACTGTGTGACACTATGGCCTGTAGTGCCCTGCGGCGTACGAGGCTGAGTTCCCTGTGCGAAGGGGCTTTGGATCCACTCCTGTGACTGCAGGGGCTGCGGTGCGGGGAACTCGGAATAGAGGCACGGCGGCCTTTTGACCCACGGGCCTCGAGCCAGTCCCAAGCCTCCTGCGGCGTCTGGAAGAAGCGGGTTCCCGCCGGATCAGCCACTCGAAGCCGAGCCGGGAATAGCATCGCATAGGGCAGGTGCAGTTTTCGGAGTTTGGCCTTGACAGCTGTGAAGGACGCTCTGCTCCGTTGAACCTCCCTCGTGAAGTTGGGGAAAATCATAACCGTGCTATTGTCAATACGCAACTCTCGTTTTTGGCGGGCACTTTGCAAGATGTGGTCTCTGTCCCGAAAGTGTAACAGCCGTGCTACAATGGGTCAGGGAGGAGCCCCGGATTTTGGGGGTTTAGCCGGAACTCTGTGTGCCCGCTCCAAAGCGTAAAAGGGTGATAGGCCTGTTGGCGCCACCTCAGAGCGGAGCCAGTCCTCCAAATAACGAACCATATTTGTCCCTTCTGTTTTTTCCGATATCCCGATGACGCAGATATTGTTCCGTCGTGACCTCCCTTCGCTGTCCTCGGCCCGCATTTCTAGGGCTTTTACTTTTGTTTCCAGGTCGGCGATGGATCAACGCATCTCATGTACAGACTCCGGCAGGCTGCTCAGCTCTTTCTCATTGCTGGACACTCTGGGGCATATTTACGTTCCCTGGCGCATCCCTGCAAATCAGCAGGGATGCGCCAGGGAAGATGCGTCACGCAAGTTTGCCCTTGCGCCACCGCCGATGCGCCGAATTTACAATGCGGCGCGCCGTGGCGCACATATGGGCAGATGCGTGTCGCATCCCCCGACGGAAAGGCGGCGCATTGCTGGAGTCGCGTCGCAAGTGCGACGCGGCTCCAGCAAGGATCGGGGGTGCCCTATGCCTAACATGCTGTGTCAATCCTTACGCCTGCTTCAAGCAGGCGCAGGGTTTTGACGCAGCATGGGCGTAAAAGTGACTCAGTGAAATCTGTAGATTTCACTGCGTCACTTTACGAGGCGTACCTGCGAGGAACGCCCACCCTGCGCCGGAATGCCCACATGAAACCTGACGCAGGTTTCATGTGGCGCAGGGGCTTACAACGTGACGCATCTCCTAGATGCGTCACGTTGTAAATATTGCGTAACGTGGCGCATGTTTTGGGTCGCCGCTGCGTCACATAAGTGACGCAGCGGCGGCGCAAAAGTGGTGCAAGGGGCTCGTAAATCTGCCCCTCTGTCCTTAAGTTTGCGATGATCGTCTTTTAGCAGGCTGAGGTCTGTGCCAATAGCGTCAATTTTCCCTTCTAGTGCCTCTCTGGAGGCCGTTATTGCCTGCATGATGTCGGACAGGGTGGGTTTCTGAGGGGTCGGATCACTTTCGGTCTCGGGCGCCTCGTCTTCTTCATCAGATTGGACCCCCGGGGCGTCCACACTGAGAACCGCGAACCCCCGTTTCTTTTGCGTTCTCCCCATCTTGATGCCGGAATGTGGTGGGCCGCCGATTGGTCGGCCGCTGAGCACCCCGTGGTTAGCACACCTGAATGTTACCAGCTCCAGCGGGCCTCTTGAGCGCCCTGCACTTCCCCAGTCCATATGCAAAGTGACGGGAACTGCTTTTATTTCGGGTATACCGCGTTCGTGGCGGCACGTTTGGGGACCACCAATAGATCCGGTGCGTTAGGTGCTGTCAGTTGGGTAGGCCTTCCTCTCTTGCCACAGGCCTCACCGTTCGCCAAAAGGCAGTCAGGGTGTGGGTCGTACCCTACTTCTATCACCACTAGCCCGGATGTCCCCGCTTGTCTGTTGGTTCTCTCCGTCGAGTGCAGTGACAGCCGACCCTCAGTCTGTTTTGGGCCCCGCTGGTGGGGTTTGCTCGATTCGAGTGTTTGGGGAAAGACCAGGCCTCACGTGCAGCTTCAGGAAGGACACCAGGGGATAGCCCCGTGGGCCCTGGGAAGGATGCCCCCTGGCCTGTAGTGAAGTCCAGGGGGTCCAATGAGGTATTGCAGGCTCCTTACAGGATCCAGGCGTGCCAACCACTGTCTGCTCACAATCACCTCGTTTTAGGGGCCTCGCGCAATATTGCGCTACAGGGTCTCTCCAAGCTGCGCACCACTGAATGGGCAGCCCCGACGTAGGAAGGCCACCACCCCGGGAAGGAGTAATCTGGATGCGGGGGCCGCCAGATGCTATGGAGATGCCTGCAGAGCTCGCCCACTCTCCAGCGCGCATTCGAGAGGCTCCGCAGCCGGCCCCAGCAGGGATCGCCCTCGCCACAGAGGGTGTTCACCAGCGATGCAGGGCCCCCTCCCCGCAAAGGCTTGTTCCCAGGTTGCTCAGCCTCAGGGTTCCCGGCCCTCGCAGCGATTACCAGGCGGATCAGCGCTGCCGGTGCAGGTACAGTCTATGCACCGGCTCCCTCCAGGTGCCACGCCGCCCTCCGTTACACTCCGGGCGACTCAGGGACCCAGACGCACCGCGCCGCCACAACAGGCCCCTCAGGCGGTTCAGGCACTCTTCACACGCCGGGAGCCCCCAGGGGCAGGTTGCCACTTACTGCTGATGAGCTTCATGCCCAATTGTTATGTTCCAGCGACGCAGGGCCCCCATTCGCGCGGGCTCGCTCCTGGTGGCTCGCCTTCAGGGCATTCCGCCTCCTTAATAGTATTCAGAGCAGTCTGCACGAACGGCACAGCAACACCCCGATCGCCGACGCCCGCCCGGCGTGTTACTACTTCTCACCACACACCGGGCCTCTTCAGTAAGATAGGTGCGTTCCGCCGGTATCGGAGCCAGTGCTCGGCCTCAGGGACAGGGGCGCCATTTTGCGGCGGCTTCTACCGCTCCACGCACTTCACACCGCAGACCAGCGGCCGTTATACCGGGGGTTGCAGCGTAGCAGGGGGATGTCTAGAGTCTCTGGGGTGAAGTGCACACGCTGCTGTAGGTCACAGCACCTCCGTTTGCGAGACAGGGCAGTCTTACAAGGCCGGTCTCATGATGGGCGCCATCTTGCCGTCCCCGCCGCAGGAACAAACTTCGCCGATTTCAGCTCGTGGAGCGGTTGCAAAGTCAGTTCAAGGCTCTCTTGTCATCTCCACCAGCATCGGGTGCCCTCCGGTCCGAAAAGCAGCTCCCACAGGCTTGTTAGGGGATCAGGATAATGATTTACTGGGAAGCGGCGGCCGGAGCTCCTCAGCTCACGTCCGTCCACATCGGCTGCAGGCCACGCCCCATGCAAAGTGCATTTATGATGGCGGAAAATGCAATTTAGACTGGATTTTCTCTCACTGTAGGTTTAGGGGTAGGTAAAGTGGCATTACATAGTGGAGGTGCTATGCAGAATGTAGGGCACCCACACGATTGTATGTTTGTGGTGATTAACAACCATTTTGCATGAAATGTCCCACTCTGGAAGCACAAGTAAAACTACTCTGGTGAAAAGCAGGACTAAGAACAGGATTAAAAGGGTGATTTTCGGCGGATAGTTCCTCTGTCTTCCCCCAGAGTTATCAGTGCCAAGGCCACCTGTTATTCCGGGCGTGGGGGAGCAATTGCTCATTACAAGAATTTGGGTAATAACAAGAGGGAATCAGTATTTTTGTGTCAATTTTTATGTTCTCCACCTAGCATTTGTCCCAGAGATTTAAACTGCTTTTAGCAACTGAAGTCCCCTGGTGAAATTGGTACTGCTCCTGGGCCCGGTTACATTACCCACCACATGGGAATTACCAGGGCACCCAGAACGAGGGCCACACAAGTATTTCCTAGAATTATTTACATTGGTGGTTTTGTGTTCTTTACTCTAGCAGTGGTCTAGCGTCAGTGGCTACGAGTAGAGGGGTTATTTGTCAGGAGTACTGTAGTGACAAAGTTCCCATAATACTCCATTTTGCACTGCAGTCATTTAACAAAACAATTGCAAGCCAGGTTTGAGGCCTCTACCTAGTCCGGGATTTTTGCCTCTTTGGAGTGGAAGTTTTCCATCTTCTTGGTTTTATGCTAATACTTTTTTGAAAACATTCAAATATTTGACTACCCATGTGCATCACTTAGAGCGATCGCTTTGCTGAATGCTGACAAATATATTCTAAAGTTATTGCATCAATAGTCTTTAATGAACATGGGCTTATTCCTGGTTCTAGCAGCTCTAGCCACATATATGTGATTTCAAGACTTTTAGATGGATCAGAACAAGAACTTATTCCATTGGTGACATCCTTTGGATGTAGGAAATGCATTTCATCACATGCAATATTCATTTTTCAGGCATGTTCTTGAAAAGAGACTATTTCAGCAATAGTTAATTGAGGCAGAGTAGAGTCTGCACATTTCGGCAACTGGTTCCAAGTGTGCAAATTGGGAAGCTATTTGGTCTATTGAAAGTTCCAAAGAGAGGCCAGGTAGAAATGCCCGTTATCTACAACAATAAGCTCTAATTGGAGCTATCTTCAAAATATTTCTATTTGTTACTAGTATGATGGCCTAAGTGTATCATAAGGCGATACCAAAGGGGATGATGGACGGAGCGTTAGAGCAAATCAAACACTCACCCCCAGTCAACTGATCTGGGTTTAATCCATCATCATTCTTTAGCTCACTCCACCACCCCAGTTCAGACATGGCCATATGCAAATCAGTCTGACCCTGTGCCTCATGGGAACAGTCCAGCACGAACTGCCAAGCCATGTCTTCCCTGGACCGGAAACAAGCATCCTGGGACCGGTTTCGGGTTCAAAACCCTCATCAGCCTGGCTATCTTGAATCCAGTGGCAAAGTGAGCAAGGGACCCACGTCTGGGCATACCCTGCCAACTTAGGGCGAACAAAGCGATACCAAAGGGGATGATGGACGGAGCGTTAGAGTAAATCAAACACTCACCCCCAGTCAACTGATATGGGTTTAATCCATCATCATTCTTTAGCTCACTCCACCACCCCAGTTCAGACATGGCCATATGCAAATCAGTCTGACCCTGTGCCTCATGGGAACAGTCCAGCACGAACTGCCAAGCCATGTCTTCCCTGGACCGGAAACAAGCATCCTAGGACCGGTTTTGGGTTCAAAACCCTCATCAGCCAGGCTATCTTGAATCCAGTGGCAAAGTGAGCAAGGGACCCACGTCTGGGCATACCCTGCCAACTTAGGGTGAACAAAGCGATACCAAAGGGGATGATGGACGGAGCGTTAGAGCAAATCAAACACTCACCCCCAGGTCAACTGATCTGGGTTTAATCCATCATCATTCTTTAGCTCTCTCCACCACCCCAGTTCAGACATGGCCATATGCAAATCAGTCTGACCCTGTGCCTCATGGGAACAGTCCAGCGCGAACTGCCAAGCCATGTCTTCCCTGGACCGGAAACAAGCATCCTGGGACCGGTTTCGGGTTCAAAACCCTCATCAGCCAGGCTATCTTGAATCCAGTGGCAAAGTGAGCAAGGGACCCACGTCTGGGCATACCCTGCCAACTTAGGGCGAACAAAGCGATACCAAAGGGGATGATGGACGGAGCGTTAGAGCAAATCAAACACTCACCCCCAGTCAACTGATCTGGGTTTAATCCATCATCATTCTTTAGCTCACTCCACCACCCCAGTTCAGACATGGCCATATGCAACTCAGTCTGACCCTGTGCCTCATGGGAACAGTCCAGCCCGAACTGCCAAGCCATGTCTTCCCTGGACTGGAAACAAGCATCCTGGGACCGGTTTCGGGTTCAAAACCCTCATCAGCCAGGCTATCTTGAATCCAGTGGCAAAGTGAGCAAGGGACCCACGTCTGGGCATACCCTGCCAACTTAGGGCGAACAAAGCGATACCAAAGGGGATGATGGATGGAGCGTTATAGCAAATCAAACACTCACCCCCAGTCAACTGATCTGGGTTTAATCCATCCTCATTCTTTAGCTCACTCCACCATTCCAGTTCAGACATGGCCATATGCAAATCAGTCTGACCCTGTGCCTCATGGGAACAGTCCAGCACGAACTGCCAAGCCATGTCTTCCCTGGACCGGAAACAAGCATCCTGGGACCGGTTTCGGTTTCAAAACCCTCATCAGCCACTTATTCCATTGGTGACATCCTTTGGATGTAGGAAATGCATTTCATCACATGCAATATTCATTTTTCAGGCATGTTCTTGAAAAAAGACTATTTCAGCAATAGTTAATTGAGGCAGAGTAGAGTCTGCACATTTCGGCAACTGGCTCCAAGTGTGCAAATTGGGAAGCTATTTGGTCTATTGAAAGTTCCAAAGAGAGGCCAGGTAGAAATGCCCGTTATCTACAACAATAAGCTCTAATTGGAGCTATCTTCAAAATATTTCTATTTGTTACTAGTATGATGGCCTAAGTGTATCATAAGAACATCAATCTCATGGCAGTTTTTGCTGATGTTATTGATTTATTTTCAAGTGGTTAATGCTACCAAAGGTTATACAATTATCTCAGCAGTTTGGGTATATCTCTGGTTATTCCTTTCACGTTACCAAAACAAAATTATTGATGACAGGATTGTCACTTTTACAGCCTTCCTACATGGTTTAAACATTGACTTTTCAGGATAGTGAGCAAAATGTTTTATTATATGATGTGGTAGTGCCACATCACCATGTAATTAAGGAAAAATTCATTATCAGGTCTAATCAATTTCGTTTGTAAATCCTTACCTCAGTCCTGGGTAGCAGGGGCTCAAAGCAGTCAGGCTTTATCAAAGGAAAAAGTGTAACGCATTAAGAAGCACCAAAACAGATAAACAAGAAGAAAATGCATCACTATAAAAACCCAACACCATTTTATAAAAATAGGTTGTATTCTTTTCTTTAAATAGATACCTCAATGACTAAATTCCACTCGAGAGTTCTGGAGATATTAATTTTTAAAGCAATGATAAATCACAGCTTTTCACTAACTACAATAAATCGTTGTAATCAAGAGTGACTCACAGTTTAGGGTTAGCCACAATATGTAAGTTGAAAATGGCTATAAGGGCACTCTTTTTTGGGGTCCAACTCCAAAAGGGAGCAAGTCACAGGGACCAGTCAGGCCCAGTTGAACAGTTACCTCTTGGTTTAAGCAATCTCCAGTCCACTTGCAGGTCCTAGGGACAAAACACCATAGAAGTCAATGAAACACCATAGATGTCAATAGAGTGGTCCTGATAAAAGGCATGCAGGATGCTGAAAATGCTCACAGATGCTGAGGATGCTGAGCTGGAGTCGGTGGTCCTCCTGTGGCCACCCCTTGGTTTAAGAACACTGGGCGATTTTGGCATCAGGGGGTGATGTCCCACGAAGTATATAGTACACAACCACTTGCCACTGGTCTAGCAGTCTCTGATTACATCAAAAACAGTGGTCCCCTTTAACCTGCAATAATTTCCGTGTTGGACTCTGATGAACCCCCAGGATTCAGCAGACTTGTGTGCAATTTTTGAGGGCTGGGACTTGGTCTCCCAGGCTGCCCCCCTGGCATCCAGCAGTGTCAGTCTTCTTGGTGCTGGGCTGTCAAAGGCGTAGCATTCTCAGCTTTTGTGGCCCTGTGGCTGTAACACAGTCAGCCAACTGACTCTTGGAGTTACCTACTCTGTCTGAGGCTTGGGGACAACTTTTCCATGAGTGGGACACCACAGGCACTGTCCTTTCTTTTCTAGCCTAAGATTCAGCAAATACAGTTGTGCCTTTGGTGCAGCCACTCTTTGCTGGGTCCAACAGAGCAGTCCTTCTTCAGTTCTCTTTCCAGTACAGATGTTATTTGAGATCTGCATGCCAGGGCTGCCACTTTTATGCCCACTACAAGTCTAGGGGGATGTGGTGACTAATAGCCAATGGGATACCAGGTCCCTTCCTGTCCGATGATGAGTTCCTGTAAAGTGTGGCATATAGCTAACCCGGAATGAACTATTCTGTTCACTTCCAACATGGCAGATCCCTTCTCTTGGTGTGTGGAGCGCCCTCGCCCAACCCAGCCCAAACCAGAGGCGTGGCTACCTGGGGAAAACCGGTTTAACAGCTCCTCCCTCTCTGCCAGAGATGCCAGCTTGTCTGCTAAAGCAAAACAGCAGCCCCTTCCATGCATGACTACTATTTGCCCTTCAAAGCAACTTCCCCTTTGAAGCTCGCCTTTTGGGCTCAAACCCACTCTGGCCTTACTGCCCAGAGGGAGGTTACATCTCTTCCCTCGGCAGGTCTTTTGTTTGTCATTCTCAACTCTCGGTGGAGAGCAGAAGGTTATCTCAATAACAGCAGCTTGTGTGAAACTGTAAATGTCTACTGGAAACTTTGGGTAACAAAGTGGGACATTTCTAAAGTTGACATTTGTGCAAAGGTTACATTAAATTCCACTTGAGCAACAAGTCTGATTTAATGCAAAGATTTGTTTGATACCTTGAGGTACCATATTGAGTAGTCCCATTTGAAAGTAAGCAATGCTGAGTTGTCAGCATGTAACTCCATACTCACCAGTGAGGCTACTAGCCTTTACACAGGGAAAATGACAATGCAGGATTTTTACTGTCAGGAAATGTAATGTTAAGAAACACATGTCCTTCTTTTGTAATATAATGCACCCTGCCTTTAGGGCTTAGTAGGCCTGCATTAGAGGAGACATAGATATTAACAAGTAAGGTTTGGCTTTGCCATTGGTTTTAACAGCAAAGTCCAGTTAGCAACTTAAAACTGTTCTGCCAGCTAGCAATGGCTACAAGAAAACATCACTGGCAGAAATAAACACAGATAAAAACTATTCCAATGAAAATAATTATGATTTTCAATGAGCCGCAGGTGATTTAAAAGCCACCCACTGCATAACATACCAGCGGGTTACAAAGAGACCGTAAAAAATAAAGAGTAGGTCTACATTTAGCAAATCTAAACTCCTTAAAACACAAAATGCAGAAGGATTTGAGTGGAATGTTCATTGCAGGGGCAGAGTAGTATGGATACTGTGTCAAAATGTCCCAGTGGAAAGTTAAGGATGCAGCGAATAGACCAAAGGCAAAATCTGGTCAGAAGGGATTTTTCCCACAGATTTGAAACCCAGTACCAATATGATTCAGTGTCCTCAGTAGTCCTGGTGTTCAAGTTGTCTCTTATAATCAGTTTGTCTAATTCCTCCCCTTCTCTTATCACAGTTATAAGTTCCTTGAACTTTTTTAACACAGGGGATCACTTATTTAGTGATGGATAAGTGCTGGGTGATCATACACCAAATATGATTCAGCTAATTTGGAGACCAGGTCAAGTTTGTCCATGAACTCAATAAACTTTTCTATGAGGATTATGAGGTCATTAGGTGTAGTAGACATTAATACCTCATTGTCGGCATATAAAAAAGTCGGAAGGTAAATTGCATTAAGCAGCAGCATATTTTGACCATGAGTAGTTAAAAAGGTTTTAGGTTATTAATATACAATAAAAACAAAATAGGGGCTATAATGCACCCCTGTCTGACCCCTCTGTTCACAGGGAACAGCCAAGTACATTCCCCCTCCCTCTCTGAATCTTACAGAAGCAGAAGTGCCAACGTGTAAAGCATGATGGAACCCAACAAGTGAGGAGTCCATGCCCATTTTTAAGAGCAGCTCCCATAGTTTAGTCCTATTCACCTGAAAGTACTGCAAAATGTTATTCACCCACCTCCTATATTCTTCTATGTTGAGATCTCTGCACTGACTGCAGAGCCTCCAGACCCGTGAGTATATGTTTTAGTATAAATGTTTCTGGGACAGAGGGGAGTAGCTGGATGAAGGGAGAAGTAAGGAGGGGGTTTAGGGAGGGACCCGACCCGCCCACCAAAGAGTAAACCAATTTGTATTCACAAACTGCACTTCTAAAGGTACTACAGCCAAAAAGGCCCAAAACAGTCGTAAATGTACTCCAACTCATAGCTAGAATAAGCCCAGCACCCCATCTAACCAACCACTGATACAGCAACACCCTCCAACAGAGAATAATGTAGGTAGGGGCTTAAAATAAAACCCATAGGAAATAATGTTTGTGGGGGAAGCTATCCCGTTGGGGCATTCTTAAAAACGTTAACACTCCTCCATACAGATACCTGGATGCAGGTGAAACTGGGAGCAGGGACCCACCTCTTGAGAAGAGTAACAACAACCAAAGGCCTGAAGCAGGGCTGTGTGCTGGCGCCCACCTTATTCAATCTATTTATGGCAGATCTACCTCAGACACTCAACACTTGCAACTCCCATGTGCCCAGGCTGGGGAGCACAACATTGTCCAACATCCTGTACACCGATGACATAATTCTGCTTAGCCATACAGCAGTTGGCATGCAACACCTTCTCAACGAAATGCAGGACTATGCCAGAGAAAACAACTTGACAATCAATCTCAAGAAAACAAGGACAATGTCCATTAACAACAAGAGGAAACGAGCGAGGTCCTGGCACCTGAGCGGCACACAAATAGAACCAGCGGTGGATTACAAGTACCTAGGCGTCTACATAGAAAAAGAAGGATCCTTCGTACGACAACAAGAAGAGATCAAAAGGAAAGGGCTGGTGCTAGCATTAACTTTGAAAAATCTAACATCAAAACTAACTGGTCCAAAACTAAGCCCCCTCCTGAAAGTAGCACAGGCTAAAATTCTACCCACAATAACCTATGGCAGTGAAACAATGCGAGGCAGAGACGCCAAGCTATTGGATAGAATTCTAGTCAAAGCATATAGAATTATGTTTAGCCTCCCAAACTACACCTCCCCGGTGTAAATAAGGCCGGAGTTTGGCCCACGAAGCAATCTTTGGCCAGGCATGGCGCATACATCATCTGTTGGAATAAGATCAGATCATTGGCCCCAAACACTCTAAACCAGCTCTTAAGGCAAGACCTCCAACAGAGGGACAAATCCCCTGCAAGAAGCTATCTACAGGAAGCTCTGGCAACCACTGGGCTCTCTGCCCTCTGGAATACACAGATCCATCATTCAGCCTTCAAGAAGCTGGTATGGAAATCCCTAAAACAACTCTCCTTGGTGGAGGACAAAGCCCCCTTTTCGTTCAGATCTCATGCCTGGATGACTTTGAATAACTATAAAATCTTAGCCCCTCAAATATTTTAACTTGGAATACCCAAAACTACGGAAAATAAAATTCTTAAAGTTTCACCTTGGCATGCTCCCGTGCACTCAGAACCTTCCTCCGTGGCTGCGGGCGTCACCTCCAACTTCTTGCAGCTTGTGCAAAAACAGCCAGGGAGATATCATCTCTGATACTATGCACCTGTAAGGAGATGTGGCAGGAAAGGAGACAGCTGCTAAAAATCCCCTTCAATCAGAGGGGAAGCAGGTCTGGCATGCTTTGACCCAGGAGCAATACAACTAAATTTTAGACTTGTAAGTTTTCTTGCATTAGCCGAGCAAAAAATGCTACACAGTTAGACCACGAGATTAAGCCTCACCAGGAATTGATAGCAGGCCCGCCAGAATCCACTCTATGCTGGCCTAGTCTTTAAGAATCACCAGTAGCTTCTTACACTGGTGAACCAAGTATAGTCCATTAAACTAAAGAACAGAGGCCGTTCCAACTAAGGTTGAGCTGGGAAGCCATCACCATGGTCAGCAACTCAGAACCTCTGTGAAGCACCTTCCTGCACTGATTGCATTGGTTGCCTCGGCAACAAACTCTGTACTGACTGCATTGCTTGCACCGGCAACGAACTGCACTAGCACCAAAGTGTTTTTTTAACTGTTAGTAACCCAACTTACTTAAAGCTTTTATAATGCTCTCTGTATATTAAAAGTGTGCACCTTCATATTTTATCAAGTTCTTATGGTTTTAATTGAAGCTTTTGAATTGCCACAGTTTTTAGTAACTATGCAAATGAAATACATTCAGAATCCATAGGAAATAATGTTAAACTCAAATAAATGATTTAAAATAGTTAAAAAATGTAAATACATTTAATATAATGTTAAAAAGATCTACAAGGAAAATATATTTTAATTTTAATTTAGCATGATTTAAAATGTAATATTAATTTTTATTAAAATATAATTAAATTGTTTTCAATTAGTTCTCTACATCACTTTGTCATTTTTAATGCATAATAAAAGGTTTATATTGTTTATACTTTGGTTGAGACATTTTTTATAAGTTAAACTTCAGAAAAATAATTCTAATATAAATTTGGTTCCACCTCGTGTTTCTGGGTGTGGTGACGTGCGTCTACATTTTTAAGTAACTTTACACTTATGAATGGCAAATAGTCAAAAGTACTACAGTTACTCGAAAGTGTAAGAGTAAACTTACATATGTAGATTTACTCATTTGCACTTTAACCTTTGTGAATAGGCTCCATTTACTACTACTTTGGGTCCTTTTTAACTGTAATAACTTTACAAATGAAGTTTGTGAACAGGACTGGGCTTACTCTTTGGTGGGTGGGTACATGTTCCTCCCTAATCACCTCCTTAGCCCATCCTTAACCCCTCTTTACTCCTCTCTAAAACCTTCCTGCTTGGTTGTAAGTATTGACCATTTTCCGTCCACTGCCCCTGGCCCTCTCACATTTACTACCAAACTCTAGGCGTACATGTGCAGATATCTTTGTAGTTGGGGTGGAGATCGCTACACAGAAAACATAGGAGAGGCACAGGTGGAGATCTCCACACGTAGGTTAGTGACTAAATTTGGTGGAATGCAAATAGTCCTACTAAACATACCACAAATTGCAGTTTGTGAGTAGGCCCCATCGTGTTAATGTGTAACAGCCAGGTCAGCTGGTGAATGCACTTTTTATATGCAGTAGCATGTGCCACTGTGGGGGGAAAATGTGCACATAACCCTCAAAGTCTAATGGTTCTTTGTTTCCCCGATGTTTTTTTAGTTAAGCACTTGTGATGATAACTGTATTTTGGTCATCGAGATGCCCATCTTTGTGATAATTCAGTGACTATTGCAATGATCCTATGTGTGAGGGCTTCTGTTGTTCTGTACTTGCTAAGGCTGAACTTAATAAAATATATTTACAAAAACACACTTCAGATAACTACTTGAACACACTTAACCTCCCTCATCTGACTGAAGCAGATAAACTAGCTCTAGGGAACCCTATAAGTGAATTGGAAGTGACGAACTCTATTAAATCCCTGAAAGACAATAAGGCCCTGAGTCCTGACGGCTTCTCAGCAGCATTTTATAAGATATTTGCAGAGTCAATTCAGCCGACCATGCTAAAAGTATTTAATACTATAGCTCAGAAGGGACGAACAACTAACTCAATGAAAGAAGCCAACATTATAGTTATACTCAAGGAAGGGAAAGATCCACTATTACCAAAACATTATAGACCAATATCTCTCATTAATGTTGATTGTAAAATCTATGCAAAAATACTAGCCACCAGACTTAATGTAGTCCTTCCACAGCTGATAAATAAATCACAAGTAGGTTTTCTTAAGAATCGTATGTCAAATGACAACACCCGCCTGTTATGCCATGTGCTAGAAAACGCAACACTGAAACCGGACCCGTCTATAGCAATCACCCTAGACGCAGAAAAGACGTTCGACAGAGTTTCATGGCCATTTTTAAAACATTACATGCATTCATTTGATTTGGGGGAACCCTACATTAATATGGTCATGGCACTTTACTCGGCTCCCACTGCACGTATTGCAATTAATGGGACACTCTCGGAATCTTTTAGTCTACAACAAGGCACAAGGCAAGGCTGCCCACTCTCTCCATCACTTTTCCTACTTGCCCTTGAGCCCTTAATACAGGACATCAAACAAAACCCAGATATAAAAGGAATAAGGTTCAATGACACTCAAGTTAAATTAGCCGCCTATGCGGATGATATCCTTATAGTGACTGAAGATCCGAAACCCTCAATTAGTGCTCTAAGGAAATATTCTATACACTCGGGATACAAACTAAACAGGGATAAATCAGAGGTAGAGCCCCTAAATGTCCATAGTACCAGTGATATTTTAGGTAACTCGGTCTTGCGTGGCAACCGGGCTATATAAAATATTTAGGCATAGAATTTGGTAGCAACATAATAGACACTTTACTCCATAATGAAAATTCCATACTGGAAAAAATTAAGAAACTTCTAGACACATGGTCTCCAAAATTTATCACTTGATGGGGAAGAATTGAAACAATAAAGATGATGATCACGGCCCTAATTAATTACTTAATTACCATGCTCCCTCTCATATTAACTGAAGACTTTCATCGTAAACTTTATGTCCTCCTATCCAAATGTATATGGCAAGGCAAGAAGGCTAGAATTGGACTTAAAAAACTAAGGTTGGACAAATCACTAGGTGGAGTCAACTTAGCCGACTTTAAAACATATCAAACAGCTTTCTTGGCGAAACAGGGCTCATACTGGATTTCGCCTCCAATCAATTACATCCCAGTATGGCTAGAAGTAGAAAAATCCATCCTTAATAATCTTGACCCTGTTGCCCTGCTTACCTCTAACCACACAAACCTAATTAGATCAAAATCTATTCTTAAAAATACAAAGGCAGTGTTGCTAAAATTAGATAAGAAACTTGAATCCAGCATAAAGCGCTCTAAATTGGAATCCTTATGGGACAACCGCAACATTTTATACAAAGGGAAAACGATGCATTATGATACCTGGATCGATAAAGGGATCTTCTTCCCCCATCAACTAGAAAACTCATCCTACCCGATTACTTTTAAAGCACTCCAATCTAAATATAATTTGGACAACATAGAGTTTTACAATTTTCTAAAAGTTAGGGCTGCGCTGGCAAAAGCCAAATTACATAATTCAACTCCATCCTTACCAAACTTTGTAATGAAGATTAATAAGTTAGGTCACCAAGTCTCTACGATCTATAAATTAATCCGCCCTAAAACTTTCTTCATAAAAACCTTATAGCTTTCTGGGAATCACACTCCTCTAACTCCAATACCCGACCCAAATTGGTCTCAGATATGGAGCTCTACCACCAGAAATAAAATATCCCCAGTCCTGTCTCAAACCAAATTATGGCTCCTACACAAGGCCTTCTGGACACCGGCCCGTTTACATTTACAACACCTCCGTGATGACCCTATTTGCTGGAACTGTAAGGAGGAAACAGGCGACTTAGCCCATCTTATTCTGCACTGCAGAGCTGTAGCGTCATTTTGGGACAAGGAATTTGATTTGATTTCAAAACTATTCTCTTGTAATCTAGAAAGAGAACTTTCCACTTTAACAACCGTTTTTTTTGGCGTTGATACGCTAAATGATGCAGACAAAGCCCTACTGGACCTATTATTCATATCCGCAGTAAAAATTATCTTGAATAATTGGAAAGACACGCACAAGGCATCATATAAATGCTGGATGAACTGGATTATTCACCTTAGGGGCGCAGACAATATCGCTCTTCAAAACTCCCCTTTGGAAACCCTCCACTAGACATATGTGGGATAGTCTAGATACATATTTCACTACTCATAAACCTCCATGATTGACCTTGGAAAGTTTCTCTAACATAGGTCCTTTTCTCCGACACACTTATTGGACAAATATCTAATATTAACAGATGTAAGCCTCTTAACTGCTCTGACCGCAATATTTTCTCTTCTCCTAGTCTTCTCTCTGGCTCTTCTCTATTTTTCATCTTTTATTTTTTCTTCTTTCTTATTTCTTGATTGTATGAAAATTAGCTATTAATGTACAGCTTGTTGTATCAATATGCTTCATATTTTTCCCGCGACCCATATAGTAATGAGGTTAATAATCACTGTTTATTAGGCAAACTAGAAATGTCATGTACCTCCCCAATTGTTGTATCAAGATAATGTTATCTTGCTGTACACCATATATCATTTATGTTTTTTCCTTTTTATGTTTCTTTATTGAAAACAATTAATAAAAATATTTGAAATGAAAAAAAAACACACTTCAGATGATAGTGAAATGAAAAGATTGAATATCAGATAAGTATATGAAAAACAAGAATGTATTAGCAAAAAAGCCTAAAAAGAAAATGTATATGAGATGATATGAACTGGGGTTAAACTTTACAACTGGTATTTAAAATGCGTAACATAATGTAGTTGAATCAGAAATAGGCGTATAAGGTAAAAAAATTGGGGAGATGCACCTTCTTCAATTTTTTTCAGAGTGTGGGGAAAGGTAGTGTTCCCTGGTGGCTTATTTAGAAAGCATAGCCTATTACCATAGCTGATGGCACCTGTCTGTGCAAACCCACTATGTAAACCTTGTCTGTCTAGAACAGAAAGCTCTTATATGTTACAGATATGCTGTTAGAAAACTCATAGCATTCCTGGGACATTTTTAATGTGGGTACTTTAAAAGTACCACACTCTGAGGGTTAATTTATGTTAACTGTATTTGTGATAGCAATTCTACCATGTCAGACAATATAGTGAACTTGCAGACACAGAGATGCTCCTACCAAAGAGGCTTCTGCCATGCAGCCTGTTTCTTCAGCTCAATAAATCTCAACTTCATTGAAAGGATTTCTAAATTGGTGGACCATTACCTTTGTCAAACTAGTGAAAGGGCGGCCCAAATAGAAACACATAAAAGACTGGAACAAATTCTGGTTATAGTTTTTCTCCAGGTGCTCTAAACTGGATACTATTAGGTGATATGAACGAACATATAAGTACAAACTCAGGGCTAGATGTATCAATATTAAGAATAGTGATAACCTAATTGCAATATTCTGCCAATAGCAGATAGGAAATCGCTGTTCTTAATGTATGAAACTCATTGAGTTTCATTTAGCAATTACTAGTGGGTCACAAATTGACCTAACTCATGAATATTAATGAGGTGGGTTGCAATTTGTGACCCATCAGGAACTGCAGCCATCACAGGGATGGTGGCCTGCTGGGTTTGGCAGACCACCATGTCTGTGATTGCTTTTTAATAAAGTAATTAAAAAAAGAATTGTAGCCCATTTTCCTTAAAGGAAAACGGGATGCATTCAAAAAGAAAAAAAACGCAATGTTCCAAATATCATTTTTGTAAGAGTAGGCAGTGGTCCGTTAAAAACTTTTTTTCCCACATTCTCAAATGTTTTGTGACCACATTTTAGTCAGAAAATGTGCATACATCCCATTCTGATTCGGTATTTTGAAGGGACGTGAATTGGTGTGTATTTGTGATTTCAAATTGCGATGTTACCGAATCGCAATTTGGGATTAATACATATCAAAATGCATTTTTGCGGTCGCAAAAGGACAGATTTTGCGGATCGGGCAATTTGCGGCATTAAAAATGCCTCATACATCTAGTCCCATGACACTTGGAGCCTGATTTAGAGTTGGGTGGTATTAGAAAATCCTCTGGATATGTAATGTAAGTTCTAAATCTTGGGCAGCATCCACTAGTGGAATTTCCTCCTTGATTGGGTTAGTACGGTGGAGGAAATTCTACTGGTGGACTCTCCTCCATATTAAGGCCTTGCTCCTGTACTTAGAAGTTTGATAAACAGTTGTCAAAACTGATGGCCATCCACCATACTTTTTGTATCTTGACAGGATCCACCAAACAGTAGTCCCTATCAAGGAACAGAGGTCACTGCTCCCCCAGGGATGATCTCAAAATCTGGCGGACGGTATTCCTTCAGTGTGGCTGACATAATGTTGTCCTCCACCTTGGCAGGTTGTACTATGTCCACCAAACTTTAAATCTGGCCCTAAGTCCTTGGAAGAGTTCAAATGGGGTCATATTAAATACTTTCTGGTACAGAACAAATTGATCACCTTGGACCATATTCAAAATAGGGTGACAGTATAAAAACTATGGTATTTGTATTAATACAGGCAAATTGTGAGTGCATCTTCTACCTTGCACTTAGTGCACTCAATGTATAGGCAGATATAACATCCACAATATACTCAGAAAACAATAAAATTCAAAAGTTTCTGTCAATAGTTGAAATATTTACGAAACATGAAGCACATTTCACAAGTAGGCATACTAGAGTAGTGGCATAGAATATCTTTCTGAACGATTTTCACGGATGGTCAGAAAATTGCAAGTTCAGTTTCACGAGTATAGAGGTGCACTTTCTATTTTTTAATCCCTCAGAACCCAAACAGAAAGAGTGTGAATTGCAGTGAGTGCTGTGTTTCCATTCTCCCCAGACAGGCTACTGGAGCTGAAACCAGCATGCGCTGAGAAGAAAGCAAATGGCGGCACAATTTACGTCAGCTGATTGCGCAAAAATGCACAATTCTCATAGTGATGTCCTGTTTCTTCTCCCATTTCCAATCAATATGACGTTGCCAGAATCCCAATAGTATCTGTAGGACTTTCACTGGTACCTTGCAACCTAACTCTGCATCTTTGGTGGGCTGTTTTCTGAGCTCATCAGTGTCATTCATTAAAGGCACTCTGTATGCCTCACTGGCAACGGCACCAGACTCCGCCTCTCTCTTTGGGAGCCCAACATGACAATGTACCCCTACTTTGCATCTCTTAGCTGCACCTTCTATTTTGGGATCCAGCTGCTCAGGAGTGAAACTATGGAGCCTGCCCTGGGATGAGGGTAAGTTAGAGAGAAAGGGAATAACCTGAATGAAGAACATATATCTCTTCTGAAGGTATTTTTCCACAGGTGACGGAGTCTTGGAGATTACCCTTGGGAGGTCAGCGTGCCATGTTATCTTCTCCCTCCTCATGTCATTTTACAACTCTCAGCATACACTCCTGATTACACTGTTTGTCAGCTTCTGCTTGCATTTTCTCTATTTGGCTATCATTCAGGACTTAAAAAAAGGATATAAATAGCTCCTGATAACACAATATGTGTGTCCATAGCAGGAACTGCATTGTATGGAATAGTATCACTCCTAATTCATCTCATTTCATTTTCCATTAAGATAACCAATCCTTAAATTGTAAACTAGTAAATTATTTATTTTGAAGGGATCTACTCACTTGTACTATTTTTAAATAGTCATGCAATTTCAAATACTATTGTTTTGCCCCATATACTGCTTCTAATTCTCCCAGCTATTCATGAAGCTACAATAAAAAATGGCAGCCTAGAAAAATGTAAGAAAAGTGACATAGCATCACCTTTGTTCATGCAGACACATGCTAGCACAATGAAGTGGAGCATCTCAAATGTCTTGAATGAACACAAAGTTCTGATATTTCACAATCAAATCAGCACCAACGTTTATTAGCAAGAATACATTATTGGGCCACAATATTAGTGACAACTTCTATAGATCCATAAATAATGTGTTGATGGTTAAATAATGTTTTACATTTCAATTGCATATTATTCTTAAGCAAAAGAATAAAAACACCCACTTTCTTCGTTGACTTCCACCATACGTGATTTATGTCTTGGTGGTACTTTAAATTTATGGGAGTTATTACAACGGTTCTTACCACATTTACAAGTTGAGTGAGTGCCACTTCAAAATGCACTTTAACAGGGTCCGAAACATTTTCAACAGGCCTTATATATTGGTTGTAATGTCCAAACAACTTCTTAAAAAGACGTTCTTCTGTCTCACATAAGGAACACCCTGTGTAATGCAAACAAAAGCATAAAAAGTTTAAAAGTCACATTAAATATAATTTGTAGTTTTAGTACACATTAATCTTTGATTATAAATGGTACACTTGCGTATCACTTTGCATTACACACAAATAATCACTCCGACCTAAAGAATTCTATCAATTCCTTTGCGCAGTGGTGCCTTATGATAGCATGATTTTACAGTGACAGATTAGTATGCTGCAAAATCACAGATAACAGCAGTTGCAATCACCAATCACATCATCAATGACTTCATCAATTACATCACTGTATGAGCAATTGTAACGTGAGGCAGGGTGTGTGCACGGAAGCAGAAGAGATGATTAAAGACCACTCCGTATATGTGTATGAAAGGCAAAATAATGCAACTTTCTGTACAATTTATACCGGGAGAAGGGCTAACAATTTAGGGCCTGATTCACAAAGATAAACTGAGGCGAAGGTCTAACTTTATGACTTTCGTATTCACAAAGGGCATTTACAAGTACTAAAGTTCAGATTGGACTTGTTACATCACTTACTGGCTGTCCCGGCAGGGTACACAGCATCTTTAGATCAAAAGGGGCCCTGTGGCTGCGACAACAAGTCTCCACAGGACACCCTCCACTTTGTTCTATTGTGCCCGTATTATTCATTTCCGAGAAGAGTGTATCTCAAGGGGCTTTTAAGGAAACACAAGTTCAAGCAGGCCCGGGTGGCCTTATTGTTCTTAAAATTGTGCTCTGATGTTTTTACATTATCATGTGTTACGAATTTTTTAAGATCTGTCCTAAAGCTAAGAAATACGAGGGGCTTATAAAAGGAGGAGACTCTTGATTATTTAGCCGATAAATGGGGACACCAGTTGGTGCTCGTCTTTTTTAGTGTTTTTATTGTTCTTATAAATATCGTAATATGTTTATAGTAGTGTTTTATAATTTTGCGGTGTCCCGACTGGCCTGTAATATATATGATGATCAAAGTACTGTAACGTTGTATTGTTGAGTGTGTATCTTTTATGGTCATATTTTTTTTATGCCGAATAAAGATCATTATCTATCTATCTATCAAGTACTAAAGTTAGACTTTTGTCTCAGTTTTGGTCTCATTTAAACTTAAGACCAAAACTTACGTTTAACTGAGAGAAAAGTCTAACTTTACTACTCGTAAATGCCCTTTATGAATACCGAAAGTCTTAAAGTTAGACTTTCTTCTCAGTTTACGTTTGTGAATTGGGCCCTTAGGGGCAGATTTACAAGCCCCTTGCGCCACTTCTGCATCACTTTTAACATGGGAAAAGTGACGGAAAAGTGGCGCAAGGGGCTTGTAAATAAGCCCCTTAGAGTCTAATTTGTTCGAGGATAGACTACATTTTAGATTATCCTCGAACTTAGGGGCCTATTACGATGAGGGGCGGACTTTCTCCGCCCGCCACCGCAACGGAGCATGGGACCGACCGCCGAAGTTGCGGCGGTCCCACCAGGCCAATTAGGATGCGCCCGCCACACTGGCGGGCGCATCCTCGACTTTAACATTGCAGCGGGCGGTGCTGTAAGCAGCACCCGCCGCAATTTTAAAGCCCATGTTGTGCATCGCCATGCACAACGTGACAGGCACGGCAATGATGGGGCGGAAAAGCGGCGGACGGTCTTTCCGTCCGCCGCGGTGCCCCTCGCCATACTAATATGGCGGGGGTGAAAATGGGTCATTTGGCGGGGCGGATCGCCACTGCCGGGCCGGCGGTCACCACCGCCGGCCCTGCGGTGGCGATCCGCCCGTGATCATAATAGGCCCTAAATTACTTGTATACCACATACTATGCACAGACATGTACACAGACAAAAATGTACTGTGTGCGTACAGATACAGGGTGATTGTTATAATAATTAGCATGTGTTTGAACTTCAAATATATTATGTAACAGACAAAGCACAGTTTCAGTTAAATCTACTTTCTTTTTATCGCTGGTTAAGCCAGAGGTAGTGTTTCATGGTAGCGGTAAACTAATAATAAACTTTATAAAACATTGCAGACTAAGCATAATACGGAGTTGAAGCTAGGAAATGCCACAAGTGGTATGAACTGGAAGTAACATAGAGACTATGGATTATGAACTGTGGGTGAAGCTTATGCCTACAGGATGTTGAGTCTTCAAATCATTGAATATCTTTGTGTGTATATCAAAAAACTAGGTTGAAGATATGATAGTACTAAAATATGTGCGAATGAAGGAAAGCTCTTAAACTGTGCCTTCAAAAGTGTCCACTAAAGGGATGTAATTGGTGATGTTATATATGATCCCATCAGCAATGTCATTTGCGATGTCATCAGCAATGTTGATGATGTCATTTGATATGTAATTGACATTGTCAGGCATAAGGTCATGAGCTGTGCATTGCAGGGGTATGAGTTAAGATTTGTGTTTATAATTCTAGATGGTATTAGAAATGTGCAGTCATTGCCTTATAATTAGAACCTTGTTACACAGGTGGAAAATGTTAAATTTATTACATGACAAGTATGCATTTGATTACTGTATAAAATGTGCACAATGTATTATTAGGACATTTACATTTTGCATGTAATATAGTTTTATGGGATACTCTCAAAATAAGTTATTGAATAATGCAATTCAGGAAAAAGGTATTTAACTGAAAAGAGATGGTCATCCTCTCTCTTCTTTTGCAAAATGTAATGGTTTTCATCCACCAGTTCTATGGGAAAGAGTTCATCTCACCTGATGAAGATAGTGAGGGAAGATCTGAAAGCAAAAGAATTTAGGAACTTTCATAAAACGTTTAGATGGGTTGGCGAAGCCTAGCACCGAGAAACATGGCGGAATCTATCTGAGGCTCCAGAGGCTACCATTTATAATGGGATGTAGAGTGAAGTGGGGGTCATGTGTTAGTATCATTTTTCTGCAAATACACAAGTAAGTGGAAGATAATCCGATCAGCATATGTTATGGCCTAGAGATGTCTTGGCTGATGTGAGCGTGGTGGGGCCTGCTGTGCTTGCTTGTCTTGGATGGAGCTGGAAGAAACCTTTGGAGAGCAGAACTGCAGAGGGACACGTATCTGAGAGCTGGCACTGGTGTTGACCTCACAACAGACCTGTGTGATCTCCAGTCGGCTAACAGTTGGAGAGCCATCCCTTAAGGGAAGTGGGATATGAATAATGTGGATTTTAGATATGGGACATGGGTGGACTTAGCACCCATGTTTTAAATAATTCTGCTTGCAGAAGTGTACCAACTGCCAGGTGTCAGAATACACATTGGTTACATAGAAGGGTTGATTGGAGATGACAGCGGCAAAAGCGCGGGAAAAAACTACCTTATTGTTCAATTGCACGAACAATGAAGCCACATTGAGCCTAAGTGGAGATTGGTCCAGATAGAAACAAGACTGCTCTCTTTGTGCCCAGATAGTCACTTTTTAATTCCTCTGTGTTCATATTAACCTTTCACAAGGAGACTATTACCTGATTCCCCACCTAATTTGGATGCCTGCAAACTCTTTAGCTCTGGTGCAATGTAACAGCTTTCTTGGCATGCAGGGGACCATTTGTGGAGCACTCTGCTCCATATCCCTGACCTGACCTACTATGTCGATTCTGTACCATGTCTGATGTCTATTCCACAGTCTCCCAGGCAACTTCTCTCCATGGAACCTGTCATGGACAAATCACAAAAGACGTACAAGGATCAATTGATCCTTGTACGTCTTTTGTGATTGCCAGAATGAAGGAAGATTCTTTGGAGGCAATCATCAAGGAGCTCATTGCTAATGGACTGTCTAATGGATTGGTAGAGGAAAGCACAGCGAGGAAGGTGGTTGAAGTTCTCTTAATCAGAAATGACATCACATTGTTTATTGCAAGATTGCTTGTTGTGGAGGGCAGACTGGTATCTGCAGAAGAAAAACTGATGGAACCACTGGACTGGTAGCAGGATCAATAGAACCTTCACAAAAAGACCACTAACAGAGAATAGAAATTGAAAAGACAATGTACACTTTTTGGGACTACACGAGAAGGTGCAAAAAGGATGACACCATTGATTATCTCACTCATTTCATCCGACAACGTACGAAACCGAATTTTGATCTGCGCTTAGAGTTTCAGAAGGAGCACCAGGTTCAAGTGAGAGCCTATAACAGGAGATCAAAGCCAAAACAAATAGTAGCCTGTTTCCAGGGGCATCAACAGACATGATACGAAACATGTCCCTTGTTTTATGGACAAGACATAATATATATATATACATATATCACAAGAGTTTTAATTTGAAACCACATCAAAAAGAAAGAAGTTTCTGGCCCTTAGTCCTGGTTTGGAAAGTAGGATATTTGATTTGTCTTACTTGGACTGGCCTATGTTTTAGTACAATTGATGGAAAAAACAGAGAATATGATGATCCGGATCATCATATTCTCAGTGCAGCCATAGCATTCAAGAAGACGTTGAAATGCTCCACTTTCCGGGTAGAAGACTTAGAAGACGCTGAAGCTTCAGGTTTTTGCATTTCACCCTCAACTCAATGTTCTTATGCTGGGGTCTTGCTCTATTGACCCCCGGGTTATGCTGGAAATGTTATTCATTCCATCACTCAGGCTTTTGTACATAAGATTGTTAACTATGCAAACTTTATGATCCTGGGTGATTTTAATATTTAGATGGACAACTCTACAAACTCTTTAGTCCAGAGTTTTCTTGACGCACTGGTGGCCTTTAACCTGTCAATGTCCCCTACGAGACCTACTTGCAGAGCTGGGCACATAATTGATGCTATATTTTCCAACACTTTGATTAGTCTAGAAAGCCCAAGGGAAGTCACCAGGTCAGACTATTTTTATTACCTTTCTCTTGGCCTTTGCCTTCTCCTAAGGGAAAGATGAGAGTTGGTCACACCCCATGCCTGGAATAAGGTAGATATACCTAAATTGCAGGAGATCTTAGTAACCTCCAAGCCCACGCTAACCGGTGATGTCCTGACAGATGATGTGGTGGTTGACAATTGGCTTACAGCTGCTGCCAACATGGTTACCCCTGAATCTAGCTCTAAGACCACGAGAAACTGCTTGTTTTCCAAATAATTAGGAGAAAGGAAAACGCCTGTAGAGACAATACTATTCTGATAAAGATAAAATCCAATACAATTCAAACCTAAGCAAATATCGCAAAAAATTAAAACATGCATGATGCACTTTATACTCCTAGAGAATCAGTGGAGCTAATAACAACGCTAATAAAATTTTCAAAATTATGTTCAACTTAAATGATCCTAAAGTAACTTCCCCTCCATTTGAGATTAATCAAATTTATGCTCGAGACTGAGCACTTTTTTTGAAGATAAAATTTCTAAAGATTCAGTTTAACCTCTGTAGGTTGAATGGTAATGCGTCTATGGGTATGACTTCAAGCCCAATAAGGCCCTCAATTCAGGGTAAATTGTTGCACTTTTCCCCACCTACCGAAGAAGAACAGAAGTGCTGTCTAAATAAACGTAAGTCTGGTTCCCCTTTGGATCCAATCCCTCCGCATATTTTGAGGTAATTAGGGGACAGTTTAAGTCCAATATATCTGGATTTCTTTGCTGCCTCATTGTGATCAGGTGTGGTTCCCAACTCTTGGAAAAGGGCGAATGTTATCCCACTCCTTAAAAAACCTAACGCTGACCTGGAAATCCTGTCTAACTTTAAACCCATCCCCCCGTCCCTGCTCCCTGGGGTCTTACTTGAAATGATTGTTAACACCCAACTATCTACTTTTTTGATACTTTCAATCTTCTTCACCCATCACAATCAGGGTTCAGGGCTCACCATAGCACAGAGACAGCGCTCATGGAAATAACTGATTCTATTAAGCTAACTTCTGGCCACAAAGCCGCCCTGATTTTGTTAGACCTTTACGTGGAATTTGACATGGTCTCACATGAGATTCTGTTGCAGCGCTTAGCTTCGATTGAAGTGGAGGGGACAGCCTTAGAATGGCTGGGTTCTTTTTTGGACCACAGAGAACAAGATGTATGGCTTAAGCCATTCTTTTTTTAGACGAAGACGCTTAAGTGCGTGGAACCTCAGGGCTCAGCCTTGATCCCCACACTTTTTAACATCTACATGTCTCTGCTTGCCTTTCTGATTGAGTCATTTTTGTATTCAAGTTGATGATACACAGCTGCTGCCGACTTATGAAGGCAACTCTGTGGTAACCAAAGAGAAATGTTCTGCCTGCTTTATGGCAGTGATGGGGTGGCTTAAAGCCAACTGTCTGCAATGTAACCCTGACCAAAAAGACATCTTGTTGTTTGGCCTTTCCGGCTGGCCAGGTGCCTGGCCGAGCATTTGTACACTACTTACCCACCCAGACAGAGGTGGCTAAGAACCTAGGGGTGCAACTTGATGTTCACCTATCTTTTAAATCCCAGATTTCAGCAATGGTTAAATCCTCTTGTTGGATACTCAGGAAGCTCGGAAATCAGTGGTCCAGGCCCTGATTCTCTCCTGATTGGACTATGCCAATGTTCTCTATTTGGGGATCCTGTATTATTTAATATAGCGGCTGCAAACTGTGCAGAATACATCAATTAGACTTTTGTTCAAGCTCCCTAAACGTGCCTCGGTATCACATTACAGTAACCAACTGCATTGGCTACCAGTGAAGAAAAGGATCATTTTTAAAGCCTTGACCATCGCACACCAAGCTTTTTCCAAGGCTGGTCCTAAACATCTGTTCAACAGGCTACATGAATACTGCCCACAAAGAACCTTATGTTCACAGTCTGCCCGGCTGTTAGTTATCCCACACACCAAGCGGAAGAAGCCGGGTGGCTTGGCCTGTTCTGTTTTGGTAGCCAAGCACTGTAATGAGCTTCCCTTACAACACAGATGCATTCCAGACAAAACCATTTTTCTGAAGCAATTAAGAACTCATCTGTTCAAATTGTAGGGTGGATGATGTTTCTCATCTGGCCGTTTGCCTTACCGCCGGGACAGTCTGGTAGTAGCTGTGCACTTTAGAAATATTTCCATTCATTCGTTCATTGACTGGAAAAACTGTTGGACTCAATGAATGACTCTGCTAAGGACACTTCTCAATTCAACAGTCCCGCCCATTTGCCAAATGGCTCTAGAATTATCAACTTCTACCATCCAATTAGAAGAGAGAGAGAGAGAGGCTGGTGAACATTATGCACCACTGGGCATCTAGAGAAAGTAACGGGGTTAGACAACAGTCCAGATGTGGGGATAAATCAAAGTCATCCTACAAAGAATTCTGTGGGTGGCTTTGGATAAACCTATCACCCGATGCAGATGATATAGGTACTACGACATGACTTGTATGTTGTATGGTGTGGGTATTCAAGCTGTGGCCAAATCTATTGAGGTTGCTGTTGTATAACATAGTTTTTCTCAATATTAATATATTACTTATATTATATTTAATTAATATATATATTGCACAACTGCATACTATATCAGGCAGTTGCCCTGCTTTTATAAGTGACTGATGTACTTCCTTGCTTTCTCAGATATTTTGGTTTGGTAGATCTCCTTCTACTGACCCCTGTCCAACACCTCAAGGACACTACAGTTCGTTGACCATTTTCAATATAGTGTTGATTTATGTGGTTCCTGTCATCTGGGTCACGATATGGGAATTGAACCATTGATAATTGTTTGGTGTGACACTTGCCACCAACAGTATATTTTTGATCTGCTGACTGCATTGAGCCGTAGTTTGACTCGCCATTAGTGTTGAATAGCAATATATACCCTATATCTCCCAACGGATCACAGACACAATATCGAAACCAAAAATATTGTGATACAGAAATATCGTGTCAAAAATATCGGTCACAAAAATATCATTTTTCTATACTTATAATGAAAATAACAAAGAAAAAATATATAGTTTTACCCTATTATCGAAAAATATATACAATATTATCATTTTAAAGGAATATATAGTTAAAAACAGTAAATATTACATTAATATAATGCAAATTAAATATATTTAAGTAATATTAAGCATATATATAAATCCAAACTTTTCAAACAAACACACACACATATATATATATATATTCACTGAAAAAACCATAGGTTTTAGGGACAGTTATAGTTAGTTGGACATTGCACTCGTACAAAACCCGTGAAATTCCCCTGTTATAGTTAGTTCAGCTAACTATAACTCGCGCCCCCGCAATGCACTGCTGATGACGTCACATATTACATCACTCATGACATGGTCAGTGACATCACTGATGACATCACTGATGACATCTCAAATGACATCACTGATGACATCACTGATGACATCATCCAGTGACTGTGTGTTTCTGTAAAGTTTAAATATGTTTAATATATATATTGAAAGGCGTATTGAAGAATGAGTGGGTGTATAAGTGTCTGAATGGATGATTTAGTACGTGAGTGACTGACTCTACAAGTGAGTGATTAAACGTATCTTACTGAATGCATGGGTTAGTGACTAAACTGTGTGAATGTCTGTATCCGTCTGTTTGTTGGTGTGTAAGTGGATGCATGGATTTGGGAATAGCTACATGAGTGTCTATATGGGTTATTGATTGGTTCTCTGAGTATCTGTATGGCTGCCTGAGTGTTTGTGTGGGTGGGGTGTGTGTGACTCTATACATAGATGTGTGAGTGGGTGATTCACTGGGTGCATGATTTCAAGAGTGCATCTGTGATGGACTGCTTGGGTGGGTGAGTGTGTGTATGGGTGTGTTAGTGAGTGAATGTATATCTCAGTGGTACATGTGCGAGTAACTACATATGTAAAAGGCAGTATATATGTGTGTTAGAGTATTTAAATGGCTATAAGTGAGAGTGTGTTATTGTGAGAGTGGCTGTATGGATGTGTGTGTGCTTGTATCAGTTATTGTATAAGAGCGTAAGAATGTGCTAGTATTTGTATGAGTAAGTGAGCTGGTGTGTGCATAACTGTATAGGTGAGTAAATGGGTGTGTGATTAATTTTTTGCATGACTGACTAGGTGTGTGAGTACCTCTATGGATGAGTGGCGGTGTGTGAGTATTTATATAGGTGTATGAGTGCATATGATTGTCCTGTACTGAGTGACTGTAAGTATGAGTGACTGTACAGGTGAGTGAGTGGATGTGTGTGTAGACCTAAGAATCAGTGAGTGGGTATGTAGTTTTTGGTGTTGGAGTGTCTATGGTTTTGAGAATGGCAGTCTGTAATTTAGAGTGGGTGTATCAAAAGTTATATTAGGGTGTGAGAAGATGCATGAAATTATCACATGGATGATGTCATCAGTGATGTCATTTGAGATGTCATCAGTGATGTCACTGACCATGTCATGAGTGATGTAATATGTGACGTCATCAGCAGTGCATTGCGGGGCGCGAGTTATAGTTAGCTGAACTAACTATAACAGGGGAATTTCACGGGTTTTGTACGAGTGCAATGTCCAACTAACTATAACTGTCCCTAAAACCTATGGTTTTTTCAGTGAATTTCAAAGGTTTTTTAAATGCTAATTTCTAACTATAACGTGTCTGAAACCTATGGTTTTTTCAGTGAATTTCAAAGGTTTTTTAAATGCTAATTTCTAACTATAACGTGCCTGAAACCTATGGTTTTTTCAGTGAATTTCAAAGGTTTTTTAAATGCTAATTTCTAACTATAACGTGCCTGAAACCTATGGTTTTTTCAGTGAATTTCAAAGGTTTTTTAAATGCTAATTTCTAACTATAACGTGCCTGAAACCTATGATTTTTTAAGTGAATTTCAAAGGTTTTTTAAATGCTAGTTTCTAACTATGCCAACAGAGGTAGGACATGTGAAGAAAGAAGAAAAAACGCACAGAAAGAAGCAAAAGATGTGCAGAAAGAACCAACAGAGGAGCAGAAAGAGGCCTTGTTGCAAAATCATCCTGTGCCCACAACTTTTTCAGACGGGTACTGGTGGTAACTGACTCTGACTAACCAGAGCCAGTGCGCGTTTGCACAGTGGTGAAGGGAGGGGGGCCTGAGGTGACATGTGTGCAAACGCGCCACGTGGCGCGTTTTAAGTTGCGGGATTAAGTCCCCTTGAATCCTGAGGGTCCCTGGGGCCCAACTAGCCCCCAGGTACCTACAGTTAGGACCACAGAGCTGAGTTGCAGAGAGGCGTTCCGAGGCCACGCACCTTTTTTCACCTCTCTGCAACGCAACTCTGTTGTGCTTACTGAAGGTACCTGGTGGGCTAGTTGGCCCCCAGGATTCAAAGGGAATTAACTCCCCAACTTAAAACGCACCACAGGGCATGTTTGCGCACATGTCACCTGAGGCCCCGCCCCCTCCCTTCACCACTATGCAAACATGCCCCGTGGCGCGTTTTAAGTTGGGGGATTAGGTCACCTTGAATCCTGAGAGTCCCTGGGGCCCAACTAGCCCACCAGGTACTTCCAGTAAGCACCACAGGCCTGCGTTGCAACGCCTGTAACAAATTGTGCAGTTGTGTTTAGGTAGTGAAGAGGGTCGTGCTGGGGGTAGTGTTTTAGGGTTTAGGGTAGTGCAGTGGTGTTTGTGTAGTGTAGGGGGTCATGCTGGGGGTAGATTTAGGGTAGTGCAGTGGTGTTTGGGTAGTGTAGGGAGTCGTGCTGGGGGAGTGTTTTAGGGTTTAGGGTAGTGCAGTGGTGTTTGGGTAGTGTAGGGGATACTGCTGGGGGTAGTGTTTTAGGGTTTAGGGTAGTGCAATGGTGTTTGGGTAGTGTAGGGGGTACTGCTGGGGGTAGTGTTTTAGGGTTTAGGGTAGTGCAGTGGTGTTTGGGTAGCGTAGGGGGTACTGCTGGGGGTAGTGTTTTATGGTTTAGGGTAGTGCAGTGGTGTTTGGGTAGTGTAGTGGTTCGTGCTGGGGGTAGTTTTTTAGGGTTTAGGGTAGTGCAGTGGTGTTTGTGTAGTGTAGGAGGACGTGTTTTAGGGTTTAGGGTAGTGCAGTGGTCTTTGGGTAGTGTAGGGAGCCGTGCGGGGGTATTGTTTTAGAGTTTAGGGTAGTGCAGTGGTCTTTGGGTAGTGTAGGGGGTTGTGCGGGGGGTAGTGTTTTAGGGATTAGGGTAGTGCATTGGTATTTGGGTAGTGTAGGGGGTCATGCGGGGTAGTGTTTTAGGGTTTAGGGCAGTGCAGTGGTGTTTAGGTAGTGTAGGGGGTCATGCTGGGGGAGTGTTTTAGGGTTTAGGGCAGTGCAGTGGTGTTCGGGTAGTGTAGGGGGTCGTGCTGGGGGGAGTGTTTTAGGGTTTAGGGCAGTGCAGTCGTGTTCGGGTAGTGTAGGGGGTCGTGCTGGGGGAGTATTTTAGGGTTTAGGGTAGTGCAGTGGTGTTCGGGTAGTGTAGGGGGTCATGCTGGGGGTAGTGTTCTAGGGTTTAGGGCAGTGCAGTGGTGTTCGGGCAGTGTAGGGGGTCGTGCTGGGGGTGGTGCTTTAGGGTTTAGGGCAGTGCAGTGGTGTTCGGGCAGTGTAGGGGGTTGTGCTGGGGGTGGTGTTTCAGGGTTTAGGGCAGTGCAGTGGTGTTCGGGCAGTGTAGGGGGTCGTGCAGGGAGTGGTGTTTCAGGGTTTAGGGCAGTGCAGTGGTGTTCGGGCAGTGTAGGGGGTCGTGCAGGTGTGGTGTTTCAGGGTTTAGGGCAGTGGTGTTCGGGCAGTGTAGGGAGTCATGCTGGGGGTGGTGTTTCAGGGTTTGGGGCAGTGCAGTGGTGTTCGAGCAGTAAAGGGGGTCATGCTGGGGGTGGTGTTTCAGGGTTTAGGGCAGTGCAGTGGTGTTCGGGCAGTGTAGGGGGCGGTGCAGGGGGGGGTTTCAGGGTTTAGGGCAGTGCAGTGGTGTTCGGGCAGTGTAAGGGGTGGTGCAGGGGGTGGTGTTTCAGGGTTTAGGGCAGTGCAGTGGTGTTCGGGCAGTGTAGGGGGTCGTGCAGAGGGTGGTGTTTCAGGGTTTAGGGCAGTGCAGTGGTGTTCGGGCAGTGTAGGGTGCGGTGCAGGGGGTGGTGTTTCAGGGTTTAGGGCAGTACAGTGGTGTTCGGGCATTGTAGGGGGTGGTGCTGGGGCTGGTGTTTCAGGGTTTAGGGCAGTGCAGTGGTGTTCGGGCAGTGTAGGGGGTCGTGCTGGGGCTGGTGTTTCAGGGTTTAGGGTAGTGCAGTGGTGTTCGGGCAGTGTAGGGGTCATGCTGGGGCTGGTGTTTCAGGGTTTAGGGCAGTGCAGTGGTGTTCGGGCAGTGTAGGGGGTCTTGCTGGGGCTGGTGTTTCAGGGTTTAGGGCAGTGCAGTTGTGTTCGGGCAGTGTAGGGGGTCGTGCTGGGGGAGGTGTTTCAGGGTTTAGGGCAGTGCAGTGGTGTTTGGGCAGTGTAGGGGGTCATGCTGGGGCTAGTGTTTCAGGGTTTAGGGCAGAGCAGTGGTGTTCGGGCAGTGTAAGGGGTGGTGCAGGGGGTGGTGTTTCAGGGTTTAGGGCAGTGCAGTGGTGTTCGGGCAGTGTAGGGGGTCGTGCAGAGGGTGGTGTTTCAGGGTTTAGGGCAGTGCAGTGGTGTTCGGGCAGTGTAGGGGGCGGTGCAGGGGGTGGTGTTTCAGGGTTTAGGGCAGTACAGTGGTGTTCGGGCATTGTAGGGGGTGGTGCTGGGGCTGGTGTTTCAGGGTTTAGGGCAGTGCAGTGGTGTTCGGGCAGTGTAGGGGGTCGTGCTGGGGCTGGTGTTTCAGGGTTTAGGGCAGTGCAGTGGTGTTCGGGCAGTGTAGGGGGTCATGCTAGGGCTGGTGTTTCAGGGTTTAGGGCAGTGCAGTGGTGTTCGGGCAGTGTAGGGGGTCTTGCTGGGGCTGGTGTTTCAGGGTTTAGGGCAGTGCAGTTGTGTTCGGGCAGTGTAGGGGGTCGTGCTGGGGGAGGTGTTTCAGGGTTTAGGGCAGTGCAGTGGTGTTCGGGCAGTGTAGGGGGTCGTGCTGGGGGTGGTGTTTCAGGGTTTAGGGCAGTGCAGTGGTGTTCCGGCAGTGGAGGGGGTCGTGCAGGGGGTGGTATTTCAGGGTTTAGTGCAGTGGTGTTCGGGCAGTGTGGGGGGTCGTGCAGGGGGTGGTGTTTCAGGGTTTAGGGCAGTGCAGTGGTGTTTGGCCAGTGTAGGTAGTCTTGCTGGGGGTGGTGTTTCAGGGTTTATGGCAGTGCAGTAGTTTTCGGGCAGTGTAGGCGGTCGTGCTGGGGCTGGTGTTTCAGGGTTTAGGGCAGTGCAGTGGTGTTCGGGCAGTGTACGGGGTTGTGCTGGGGCTGGTGTTTCAGGGTTTAGGGCAGTGCAGTGGTGTGCGGGCAGTGTACGGGGTTGTGCTGGGACTGGTGTTTCAGGGTTTAGGGCAGTGCAGTGGTGTTCGGGCAGTGTAGGGGGTCGTGCTGGGGGTGGTGTTTCAGGGTTTAGGGCAGTGCAGTGGTGTTCGAGCAGTGTAGGCGGTCTTGCTGGGGGTAGTGTTTCAGGGTTTAGGGCAGTGCAGTGGTGTTCGTGCAGTATAGGGGGTTGTGCTGGGGATGGTGTTTCTGGGTTCAGGGCAGTGCAATAGTGTTCTAGCAGTGTAGGGGGTTGTGCAGGGGGTGGTGTTTCAGGGTTTAGGGCAGTGCAGTGGTGTTCGGGCAGTGTAGGGGGTCGCGCTGGGGGTGGTGTTTCAGGGTTTAGGGGAGTGCAGTGGTGTTCGGGCAGTGTAGGGGGTCATGCACGGGATGGTGTTTCAGGGTTTAGGGCAGTGCAGTGGTGTTCGGGCAGTGTAGGGTGTTGTGCTGGGGCTGGTGTTTCAGGGTTTAGGGCAGTGCAGTGGTGTTCGGGGAGTGTAGGGGGTTGTGCTGGGGGTAGTGTTTTAGGGTTTAAGGTAGTGCAGTGGTGCTTGTGTAGTGTAGAGGGTCGTGCTGGGGGTGGTGTTTCAGGGTTTAGGGCAGTGCAGTAGTGTTCGGGCAGTGTAGGGGGTCGTGCAGGGGGTGGTGTTTCAGGGTTTAGGGCAGTGCAGTGGTGTTCTGGCAGTGTAGGGGGTAATGCTGGGGGTGGGGTTTCAGGGTTTAGGGCAGTACAGTGGTGTTCGGGCAGTGTAGGGGGTCGTGCAGGGGGTGGTGTTTCAGGGTTTAGGGCAGTGCAGTGGTGTTCGGGCAGTGTAGGGGGTCGTGCTGGGGCTAGTGTTTCAGGGTTTAGGGCAGTGCAGTGGTGTTCGGGCAGTGTAGGGGGTCTTGCTGGGGGTGGTGTTTCAGGGTTTAGGGCAGTGGTGTTCGGGCAGTGTAGGGGGTCTTGCTGGGGGTGATGTTTCAGGGTTTAGGGCAGTGCAGTGGTGTTCGAGCAGTGTAGGCGGTCTTGCTGGGGGGAGTGTTTCAGTGTTTAGGGCAGTGCAGTTGTGTTCGTGCAGTATAAGGGTTCGTGCTGGGGATGGTGTTTCTGGGTTTAGGGCAGTGCAGTAGTGTTCGAGCAGTGTAGGGGGTTGTGCAGGGGGTGGTGTTTCAGGGTTTAGGGCAGTGCAGTGGTGTTCGGGCACTGTAGGGGGTCGCGCTGGGGGTGGTGTTTCAGGGTTTAGGGCAGTGCAGTGGTGTTCGGGCAGTGTAGGGGGTCATGCACGGGATGGTGTTTCAGGGTTTAGGGCAGTGCAGTGGTGTTCGGGCAGTGTAGGGTGTTGTGCTGCGGCTGGGGTTTCAGGGTTCAGGGCAGTGCAGTGGTGTTCAGGCAGTGTAGGGGGTCGTGCTGTGGCTGGTGTTTCACGGTTTAGGGCAGTGCAGTGGTGTTCGGGCAGTGTAGGGGGTCGTGCTGGGGCTGGTGTTTCAGGGTTTAGGGCAGTGCAGTCGTGTTCGGGCAGTGTAGGCGGTCGTGCTGGGGCGGGTGTTTCAGGGTTTAGGGCAGTGCAGTGGTATTCGGGCAGTGTAGGGGGTCGTGCTGGGGCTGGTGTTTCAGGGTTTAGGGCAGTGCAGTGGTGCTCGGGTAGTGTAGGGGGTCGTGCTGGGGGTGATGTTTCAGGGTTTAGGGTAGTGCAGTGGTCTTCGGGCTGTGTAGGGGGTCGTGCAGGGGCTGGTGTTTCAAGGTTTAGGGCAGTGCAGCGGTGTTCGGGCAGTGTAGGGGGTCGTGCTGGGGCTGGTGTTTCAGGGTTTTGGGCAGAGCAGTGGTGTTCGGGCAGTGTAGGGGGTCATGCTGGGGGTAGTGTTTCAGGGTTTAGGGCAGTGCAGTGGTGTTCGGGCAGTGTAGGGGGTCGTGCTGGGGGTGGTGTTTCAGGGTTTAGGTCAGTGGTGTTCGGGCAGTGTAGGGGGTCTTGCTGGGGGTGATGTTTCAGGGTTTAGGGCAGTGCAGTGGTGTTCGGGCAGTGTAGGGGGTCTTGCTGGGGGTAGTGTTTCAGGGTTTAGGGCAGTGCAGTGGTGTTCGGTGTAGGAGAGTAGGATTTGCTTCACATGGGTACCCCCACTTTTTGCTGATGCTTCACTGTTTTTCGACCTTAGTCTGGCTGGGGCCCTGCTATTCAGAACCCCAGCCTAGCTGCTTCCTCTTTAAGATGGTTTCCATGTGCCTTAGGCACATCTCTAGTGGAATCTGGAGTGCCCTTATAAGTCCCTAGTATATGGTATACTATGTACCAAGGGCATAGGTACCTCAGAGGCCTGCCAGGGGCTGTAGCATGTATTGTGCCACCCCTGGAAGGCCATCCAAAATGACACCACAGGTCTGCTACTGCAGCCTGGGTAAGGTGGTGCATGCACCCCTTACTGTGATATAGGTTCCCTATATCACTACAAACCTACACACATATAAACCTATAAGTCACTCCTATGGTCGGCCTTGTCAATCCTAAAGGCAGAGTGCTTGGTTCCTATGTGAGAAGGTGCCACTGCATGAGCAGGGCCCCTCTGCAGTACTCAGAGTCCATTCTCTGGTGCTGTTTGTAAATGCGGTTAAACCATATACTCTTAAGTGCATTATATCCTCGCGGTAGAATGCTAACTTTGGAATGACTGCATCAAAACATGTCGTGTTTGGTGTCAAACATCTTGGAATACTACCCCCCGCCAGTCCTGGCAGCGGGGGTAGCATTCCACCCTTCTAGAGGGAGAGACATGTTAACCCTGGTCTACCCGGTAACTTCTTCCTAAAGCCCTGGCATCACAAAATGGATGCCTCTGCCACAGACACAAGTCTGGCCTCCTGCTGCTGACAGAAACTCCGGCAGGGGAGGCCTGGACAATAGGTTTCCTGTCACAGGGAGGTGTGACCACCTCCCCAGACAGGATAATGTGTAGTGGGGCTGGGTGGGTGCACTCTTAGAGTGCTTTGAAGTCCTGCACTGGGAGGGCAAAAGGCTCCTCTGTGCATATGCCAGTTCAAACCGGCTCAGGGGCTACCTGCCCCTGCTCTGGCGCAAAACTGGACAAAGGGAAGTGGGTGTAACCACCCCCTCCCTTGACCCTCCCATAGGTGGGGTCATAGAGTTAGTCCCTCCCTCTTTTACTGGATAAAATGGGGAACCCTTGCCATAGCAAATTAGATATCCCTGGACGAAACTCTGCAACTGAATCCTGGACCTTCGACGCTCTACACTACGATTAGAGGACTGAAGAATCTCCCTTGGAGTCAAGGAGTGGCTCCCCTGCTTGGCAGGCACCAAAGAAGCAATTGTCCGGTCTGCATCGACGAAGCTCCCGCCGGACGCCGAAGTCCCTGCATCCCCAGAGGTGGATTTTCTGACCTCCCCGAAGCTGCCCTGAGTCCCCAGCGAAGCTGAGGCCCGTAGCTGTCGTGGGTAACGAGGAACCGTGACCCCTGGACACCGAGAACATTTGTAAGTGCACCATCTTCTGGGTCTCCCACGAAGTCGTGCTTTGGGCTCCGAGTAGCCCCAGCCTCCTGCACCAACTGTACCGAAGATCACTGGCCTCCACTCCACGATTGTCCTGTGAGCCAGCTCCACGTGCGACGTCCCGAGGCTCCTTCGCGGTCGCTAGCCCATTGGCTAGTAGCCCTTCACGAAGGCCAATCCTTTTCTGCTTGGGCTCCCTGGTTGCTCCAGGCTCGCCCTTACTTACCCTCGCTGGGTGAGTTCCCCAGACCTTGCTGGTCTGCACCATCGTCATCTTCTGCTTTCCACAAGACTTGCTGTTGCCCAAGGCCTGTTGGGTCCAATCCGGTCGCTGACACCTCAGCAAGCAGCAGACGTCGTGGGACAGTCCGAATCCTGCTCCTGGGTGCCGACAACGCCTCCTGGACATCGTGACTGCGGAGTCAAGACAACCGTCAACACACCTGAAGCATCCGACATCGGTGGGCATCTGCTCATCGCCTTCCTGGTCACTGGCTAGTGACCCAGACTCTGTCCCCTCTGCTTTCAGGTTCTTCAAATCTCCGATCCACTCTTGGATCCACCCGGACACTTTTCTCTTGGTCGCCAGCAGCACTTTGCAGCAGATCGCCATTCAAATCGACGACGAAACCCGACCCCGAAAGGCACCTATGCACCCGGCTTCCCTGGGTGAGGTAACACGAGTACTCCGGTGCTCCCGTGGGTAGAGACTCTTCAAAGTCCTAGATCTCAAAGGGTTTGCTCCAAGTCCTCCTTTAAGTGTCCCTTTCCTTTAATTTCCTGACCGCGACTTTCTCCATAGAAGTAAACGGCGTATCGCGGTTGTGTGTTTACACTGCACGCGTCCCCCGTGGGTCCCCTGTGTCACTACCTTGGGTGGTTCCTTGTGGTCCAAGCACTTCTAGAGGCTCTAGGCCTTGTGTCTAGTTCAGTCGTGGTTCTTATACCACTTTATTGGTATATGGTTTGGTACGCCCCTAGGGCCCAAACGTGTATTTGTGCTATTACTGTGATTATTTAACTTATAACGTATGTACTTCGAACTCTAGCCTCATAAAGAGACTAGAGGGGTGTGTTTAGCAATAAATACATATATTTTGAATATATACCTGGTGTGGTGCTCTTTCATTTGGTCACTCAAGAGATTATAGACTGGTAAATCAAGCTGCTTTACATTCCTTCAAGACTTAGCCTGAAGGCTGCTCTCCACAGCTACCACTAGGATAGCTTTCATAAACGTTGTCTTTAAACCTAACTCCAATAAGGGTTGTTTGGACTGGTACAAGGTGCCCACTATAATTAGTGGACAGCATATGCCAGGCCAACTTCTCACATTGGTGTGCAGCGTGTGGGATTCCAGCTTGCTATTGTTTTACCAGATAATCTCAATTGAATTGATCAACTGAAAACCACTAAAGGTACCTAAGGTACATATAACTTAAGCTTAGAATACAGTAAGTTCTACTGAACTTAGAGTTGTGTGTTAAGGGATAGCACAACCCTTTCTACAACTCAAGAGAGTTTAGTAGGCCACACTAGAGTAGGTAGTGCATACACCACACCACACTAGTAATGTCTTTAAAGGAAGGACCTAAAGAATCCTTGCCAGAAGCCACTGGGCTTCCTCCCTCCAAGTATGATACACTCCCATTCTTGGAACTGAGAGCATTATGCAATCTGAGGAAATTAAGGACAGGCCAAAGTCCCACCACCCAACACCTTAGAGAGTTGTTGGTGGCTTTTGATCTTAGTAAGTCCTCAGGGACTGAAGGGGTAGGAGCAGAGGGTGGGGCAGAAGAAGAGGATGGGGAGGGGGTAGCAATACCCCCAGCCCCCCTCTGGAGCTGGCCAGGAGGGTGACAATGACCCTGACCTGGATAACCCAATCCCTCCTGTGGAAGATGAGGATGAGGATCAGAATGACTTCACCTTTGTCCCCCAGGAAGGATTCAGAGTGTGCCCAGAAGATCTAGATCTCCTTCTCAGGAGTCTAACCACTCTGGCACCTCAATAGGGACCTCTATCTCCTCTCATAGGAGGGAATCCTCTCATGAGAGGAGAAAGAGACTGGTCCAGTATGAGGAAACTCAGCTGGAAATCAGAAAGAAGCAATTGGCTTTAGATAGGGAGTCCCTAGATCTCTTTAGAGAGAGAAAAAAGTTGGGACTAGAGTCCCATGGTGGCAGCCATGTCCCTAGAGACAGGGAAAGGTCCTATGACCATAGGAACCTGAGCAAGATTGTCCCTCCCTACCAGAGTGGGGATGACATTCACAAATGGATAACTGCACTGGAGAGGGCCTGTAAAGTACAGAGGGTCCCTCAGGAGCAGTGGGCAGCAATCTTGTGGCTCTCCTTTGCAGACAAAGGAAGAGATAAGCTCCTCACTGTAAGAGAAGAGGATGCTGATAATTACAAGGTCTTGAAGAGTGCTCTTATTGATGGGTTTGGCCTAACAACTGAACAATACAGGTTAAAGTTCAGAGATACCCAAAAAGCACAGACTCAAGACTGGGTAGACTATGTGGATTGTTCTGCTAAGGCTCTGGAAGGCTGGTTGCTGGGCAGTAAGGTGTGTGACTTCATAGGATTGTACAATCTGATAATGAGGGAGCAGATTCTTAATAACTGTCAAAATCAGCTGTTGCATCAGTACCTGGTGGACTCTGATCTGACCTCTCCCCAAGAATTGGGAAAGAAGGCAGACAAATGGGTCAGAACCAGGGTGAGGCAGAAGGTACAGAACCAAGGTGGTGACCCTAAGAAGCAAGATTAAAAAAACTCTGATAAGGGTGGGGAGAAGGGTAAAGACCAGAAGTCTTCACAAGGGCCCCAAAAATCTTCTTCAGGTGGGGATTCACAGACTACAAAAGGGAAAGGCCAAAGAAAACCATGGTGCAAGGTCTGTAAGCAAAAGACCCACTGGACTAGTGATTGCACCAAGTCCAAAGACTCTAATCCAGCACCCACCAATGCCCCTAAGGCACCTGTTCCCCCTAGTACAGTTACAGTTGGTGGGAGTGCTCCAGCCAAGGGTTTAGTAGGGTTCACCCTGGGTACTGAAGTGGGCTCTGACCTAGTCAGAGAACTCACTCAGGCTGTGTTAGTCTGTGATGGAGGCATGGATGTGACCTCCTCTGTGAGTCCCAGTAATCTGGGCAAGTACAGACAACAGCCTTTGATCAATGGAAAAGAGGCTTTGGCATTTAGGGACACAGGGGCAAGTGTCACAATGGTGACACAAGACCTTGTGGAACCTGGGCAAGTTATGCTTGGTGAAATGTACCAAGTGACCAATGCTAGCAATGTCAGAACAGACCATCCTCTGGCAGTTGTTAACTTCTCCTGGGGAGGGGTAACTGGCCTTAAGAAGGTTGTGGTAAGTGCAGACCTACCAGTCGAATGCTTGCTTGGCAATGACTTAGAAACTTCAGCTTGGGCAGAAGTGGAGCTCAGGACTCATGCAGAAATGCTGGGCATCCCTGCAGATGTGTTTGCTGTGACTGGGTCACAGGCCAAAATGTCTAAAACTGAACAGGCCTTGGATTCTGGAATAATGGACCAAGGACCTTCCAAGAGGAGGAGGAGTAGGGTTAAGGCAGTGCCTTCCCCCTTGGCTCAGAAGGAAGATCAGCCTCTTGAGGGAGATGATCTCAGTCCTGAAGAAGCAACTGTCCCAGAGGAACTTGAACCTGACCAGGTTGAGTTCTTGGGGACAGGGGGACCTTCCAGGGCAGATCTGAGCCAGGAGCAGCAGAGCTGCCCCTCTCTTGAACCCCTCAGACAGCAAGCTGCTGCTGAGGCTGCTGGGAAAGCTAGTGGTCCCCATACAGTGTACTGGGATGATGGACTCCTGTACTCAGAGAGTAGAGACCCCAAGCCTGGTGCTACCAGGAGGTTGGTAATACCTTTGAAGTTCAGGGGCTTCCTATTGACCCTAGCCCATGATATTCCCTTAGCAGGACACCTGGGCCAGAACAAGACTTGGGACAGAATTGTCCCTCACTTTCACTGGCCCCACATGTCTGAAGACACAAAGGAGTTTTGTCGCTCCTGTGTAACCTGCCAGGCCAGTGGCAAGGCAGGTGGCACTACAAAGGCCCCCTGATACCACTACCTGTGGTGGGGGTTCCCTTTGAAAGAGTGGGGATTGATATAGTAGGTCCCATGGATCCCCAAACTGCATCTGGGCACAGGTTTATCCTGGTGGTAGTGGATCATGCCACCAGGTACCCAGAGGCAATTCCCCTTAGGACCACCACAGCACCTGTGGTGGCAAGAGCCCTCCTGGGAGTTTTCTCAAGAGTGGGTTTTCCTAAAGAGGTAGTATCAGACAGAGTGCAAACTTTATGTCTGGGTACTTAAAAGCAATGTGGAAGGAGTGTGGAGTGACTTACAAATTCACCACACCCTATCACCCACAATGCAATGGTTTAGTTGAGAGATTCAACAAAACCTTGAAGGGCATGATTAAAGGGCTCCCAGAAAAGCTCAGGCGAAGATGGGACATACTCTTGCCCTGCCTTTTATTTGCATACAGGGAGGTGCCTCAGAAGGGGGTTGGCTACAGCCCTTTTGAACTTCTGTTTGGTCACCCTGTCAGGGGTCCACTGTGCTTGGTGAAGGAAGGATGGGAGTTACCTCTCAAGCCCCCAAAGCAAGACATAGTGGACTACGTACTTGGTCTCCGCTCCCGGATGGCTGAGTACATGAAAAAGGCAACCAAAAACCTTGAGGCTAGCCAGGAACTTCAGAAAGCCTGGCATGACCAAAAGGCTGTGCTGACTGTTTACCAGCCAGGGCAGAAGGTGTGGGTGTTGGAGCCAGTGGCCCCAGCAGCTCTCCAAGACAAATGGAGTGGGCCCCACACTATTGTTGAACAGAAGGGTGAGGTAACCTACTTGGTAGACCTAGGAACACCCAGGAGTCCCCACAGGGTTCTCCATGTCAACAGGTTAAAACCATATGTGGACAGGGCAGACATGGGCTTGCTCATGGCTACTGATGAAGGGCAGGAGGAAGAGAGTGACCCACTCCCGGACCTGCTCTCACAGAACCCTGACGATGGGTCAGTAGATGGTGTAGCCTTGGCAGGCAGCCTCTCTACCCAGCAACAAACTGATTGCAGACAGGTGCTCAATCAGTTTAGACACATGTTTTCTCTGACACCCAGTCAGACGACCTGGTGCACTCATGAAGTGGACACTGGGGACAGTCTGCCTATTAAAAATAAAATTTATAGGCAACCTGACCATGTCAGGGACTGTATCAGGACTGAAGTCCAGAAGATGTTGGATTTGGGAGTTATTGAACCCTCAGATAGCCCTTGGGCTAGTCCAGTGGTCCTTGTGCCAAAACCTCACACCAGTGGTGGAAAAAGAGAGATGAGGTTTTGTGTGGACTACAGGGGTCTCAATGCAGTCACTAGGACTGATGCCCATCCAATACCAAGGGCAGATGAGCTCATAGATACTTTGGCCTCAGCCAAATATCTCAGCACATTTGACTTGACAGCTGGCTACTGGCAGATCAGACTAGCTGATGATGCAAAGCCAAAAACTGCATTTTCAACCCCTAGTGGGCATTACCAATTTGTGGTGATGCCCTTTGGTCTGAAGAATGCACCTGCCACATTTCAGAGGCTGGTGAATACAGTCCTTACAGGTCTGGAAGCCTATAGTGCAGCATATCTAGATGATATTGCTGTCTTTAGCTCCACCTGGGAGGATCACCTGGTCCACCTCAGGAATGTTTTACAGGCCCTGCAAAAGGCAGGCCTGACTATCAAGGCCACTAAGTGCCAGATAGGGCAGAGTCAGGTTGTGTACCTGGGCCACCTTGTGGGTGGAGGCCAGGTTCAACCACTGCAGAGCAAGATCCAGACCATAATGGAATGGACTGCTCCAACTACCCAGACTCAGGTGAGAGCCTTCTTAGGTCTGACTGGGTACTATAGGAGATTTGTCAAAGGGTATGGATCAATAGTGACACCTTTGAATGACTTAACTTCTAAGAAAATGCCCAAGAAAGTTCAGTGGACAGCTAACTGTCAAAAGGCATTTGATGACCTGAAGCAGGCCCTGTGCACTGCTCCCATTCTGCAGAGTCCTGATTACTCCAAGAAGTTCATTGTTCAAACAGATGCATCTGAATTGGGGGTAGGGGCTGTACTGTCACAATTGAATGAAGAAGGTCAGGATCAGCCAGTAGCTTTCATAAGCAGAAGGCTGACCCCTAGAGAGAAACGTTGGTCAGCCATTGAGAGGGAGGCCTTTGCTGTGGTCTGGGCTCTGAAGAAGTTGAGGCCATACTTGTTTGGTACTCACTTCCTTGTTCAAACCGACCATAAGCCCCTCTTATGGCTAAAACAAATGAAGGGTGAAAATCCCAAACTGCTTAGGTGGTCCATTTCCCTACAGGGGATGGACTTTACAGTGGAACATAGACCTGGGAGTAACCATGCCAATGCAGATGGACTCTCTAGGTATTTCCACTTAGAACATGAAGACTTAACTGGTCAAGGTTAGTTTAATGTCCCTGCGTTTGGGGGGGTTGTGTAGGAGAGTAGGATCTGCTTCACATGGGTACCCCCACTTTTTGCTGATGCTTCACTGTTTTTCGACCTTAGTCTGGCTGGGGCCCTGCTATTCAGAACCCCAGCCTAGCTGCTTCCTCTTTAAGATGGTTTCCATGTGCCTTAGGCACATCTCTAATTGGAATCTGGAGTGCCCTTATAAGTCCCTAGTATATGGTATACTATGTACCAAGGGCATAGGTACCTCAGAGGCCTGCCAGGGGCTGTAGCATGTATTGTGCCACCCCTGGAAGGCCATCCAAAATGACACCACAGGTCTGCTACTGCAGCCTGGGTAAGGTGGTGCATGCACCCCTTACTGTGATATAGGTTCCCTATATCACTACAAACCTACACACATATAAACCTATAAGTCACTCCTATGGTAGGCCTTGTCAATCCTAAAGGCAGAGTGCTTGGTTCCTATGTGAGAAGGTGCCACTGCATGAGCAGGGCCCCTCTGCAGTACTCAGAGTCCATTCTCTGGTGCTGTTTGTAAATGCGGTTAAACCATATACTCTTAAGTGCATTATATCCTCGCGGTAGAATGCTAACTTTGGAATGACTGCATCAAAACATGTCGTGTTTGGTGTCAAACATCTTGGAATACTACCCCCCCCGCCAGTCCTGGCGGCGGGGGTAGCATTCCACCCTTCTAGAGGGAGAGACATGTTAACCCTGGTCTACCCGGTAACTTCTTCCTAAAGCCCTGGCATCACAAAATGGATGCCTCTGCCACAGACACAAGTCTGGCCTCCTGCTGCTGACAGAAACTCCGGCAGGGGAGGCCTGGACAATAGGTTTCCTGTCACAGGGAGGTGTGACCACCTCCCCAGACAGGATAATGTGTAGTGGGGCTGGGTGGGTGCACTCTTAGAGTGCTTTGAAGTCCTGCACTGGGGGAGCAAAAGGCTCCTCTGTGCATATGCCAGTTCAAACCGGCTCAGGGGCTACCTGCCCCTGCTCTGGCGCGAAACTGGACAAAGGGAAGTGGGTGTAACCACCCCTCCCTTGACCCTCCCATAGGTGGGGTCATAGAGTTAGTCCCTCCCTCTTTTACTGGATAAAATGGGGAACCCTTGCCATAGCAAATTAGATATCCCTGGACGAAACTCTGCAACTGAATCCTGGACCTTCGACGCTCTACACTACGATTAGAGGACTGAAGAATCTCCCTTGGAGTCAAGGAGTGGCTCCCCTGCTTGGCAGGCACCAAAGAAGCAATTGTCCGGTCTGCATCGACGAAGCTCCCGCCGGACGCCGAAGTCCCTGCATCCCCAGAGGTGGATTTTCTGACCTCCCCGAAGCTGCCCTGAGTCCCCAGCGAAGCTGAGGCCCGTAGCTGTCGTGGGTAACGAGGAACCGTGACCCCTGGACACCGAGCACATTTGTAAGTGCACCATCTTCTGGGTCTCCCACGAAGTCGTGCTTTGGGTTCCGAGTAGCCCCAGCCTCCTGCACCAACTGCACCGAAGATCACTGGCCTCCACTCCACGAGTGTTCTGTGAGCCAGCTCCACGTGCGACGTCCCGAGGCTCCTTTGCGGTCGCTAGCCCGTTGGCTAGTAGCCCTTCACGAAGGCCAATCCTTTTCTGCTTGGGTTTCCTGGTTGCTCCAGGCTCGCCCTTACTTACCTTCGCTGGGTGAGTTCCCCAGACCTTGCTGGTCTGCACCATCGTCATCTTCTGCTTTCCACGAGACTTGCTGTTGCTCAAGGCCTGTTGGGTCCAATCCGGTCGCTGACACCTCAGCAAGCAGCAGACGTCGTGGGACAGTCCGAATCCTGCTCCTGGTCACCGACAACGCCTCCTGGACATCGTGACTGCAGAGTCAAGATGACCATCAACGCACCTGAAGCATCCGACATCGGTGGGCATCTGCTCATCGCCTTCCTTGTCACTGGCTAGTGACCCAGACTCTGTCCCCTCTGCTTTCAGGTTCTTCAGATCTCCGATCCACTCTTGGATCCACCCGGACACTTTTCTCTTGGTCGCCAGCAGCACTTTGCAGCAGATCGCCATTCAAATCGACGACGAAACCCGACCCCGAAAGGCACCTATGCACCCGGCTTCCCTGGGTGAGGTAACACGAGTACTCCGGTGCTCCCGTGGGTAGAGACTCTTCAAAGTCCTAGATCTCAAAGGGTTTGCTCCAAGTCCTCCTTTAAGTGTCCCTTTCCTTTAATTTCCTGACCGCGACTTTCTCCATAGAAGTAAACGGCGTATCGCGGTTGTGTGTTTACACTGCACGCGTCCCCCGTGGGTCCCCTGTGTCACTACCTTGGGTGGTTCCTTGTGGTCCAAGCACTTCTAGAGGCTCTAGGCCTTGTGTCTAGTTCAGTCGTGGTTCTTATACCACTTTATTGGTATATGGTTTGGTACGCCCCTAGGGCCCAAACGTGTATTTGTGCTATTACTGTGATTATTTAACTTATAACTTATGTACTTCGAACTCTAGCCTCATAAAGAGACTAGAGGGGTGTGTTTAGCAATAAATACATATATTTTGAATATATACCTGGTGTGGTGCTCTTTCATTTGGTCACTCAAGAGATTATAGACTGGTAAAACAAGCTGCTTTACATTCCTTCAAGACTTAGCCTGAAGGCTGCTCTCCACAGCTACCACTAGGATAGCTTTCATAAAGGTTGTCTTTAAACCTAACTCCAATAAGGGTTGTTTGGACTGGTACAAGGTGCCCACTATAATTAGTGGACAGCATATGCCAGGCCAACTTCTCACATTGGTGTGCAGCGTGTGGGATTCCAGCTTGCTATTGTTTTACCAGATAATCTCAATTGAATTGATCAACTGAAAACCACTAAAGGTACCTAAGGTACATATAACTTAAGCTTAGAATACAGTAAGTTCTACTGAACTTAGAGTTGTGTGTTAAGGGATAGCACAACCCTTTCTACAACTCAAGAGAGTTTAGTAGGCCACACTAGAGTAGGTAGTGCATACACCACACCACACTAGTAATGTCTTTAAAGGAAGGACCTAAAGAATCCTTGCCAGAAGCCACTGGGCTTCCTCCCTCCAAGTATGATACACTCCCATTCTTGGAACTGAGAGCATTATGCAATCTGAGGAAATTAAGGACAGGCCAAAGTCCCACCACCCAACACCTTAGAGAGTTGTTGGTGGCTTTTGATCTTAGTAAGTCCTCAGGGACTGAAGGGGTAGGAGCAGAGGGTGGGGCAGAAGAAGAGGATGGGGAGGGGGTAGCAATACCCCCAGCCCCCCTCTGGAGCTGGCCAGGAGGGTGACAATGACCCTGACCTGGATAACCCAATCCCTCCTGTGGAAGATGAGGATGAGGATCAGAATGACTTCACCTTTGTCCCCCCAGGAAGGATTCAGAGTGTGCCCAGAAGATCTAGATCTCCTTCTCAGGAGTCTAACCACTCTGGCACCTCAATAGGGACCTCTATCTCCTCTCATAGGAGGGAATCCTCTCATGAGAGGAGAAAGAGACTGGTCCAGTATGAGGAAACTCAGCTGGAAATCAGAAAGAAGCAATTGGCTTTAGATAGGGAGTCCCTAGATCTCTTTAGAGAGAGAAAAAAGTTGGGACTAGAGTCCCATGGTGGCAGCCATGTCCCTAGAGACAGGGAAAGGTCCTATGACCATAGGAACCTGAGCAAGATTGTCCCTCCCTACCAGAGTGGGGATGACATCCACAAATGGATAACTGCACTGGAGAGGGCCTGTAAAGTACAGAGGGTCCCTCAGGAGCAGTGGGCAGCAATCTTGTGGCTCTCCTTTGCAGACAAAGGAAGAGATAAGCTCCTCACTGTAAGAGAAGAGGATGCTGATAATTACAAGGTCTTGAAGAGTGCTCTTATTGATGGGTTTGGCCTAACAACTGAACAATACAGGTTAAAGTTCAGAGATACCCAAAAAGCACAGACTCAAGACTGGGTAGACTATGTGGATTGTTCTGCTAAGGCTCTGGAAGGCTGGTTGCTGGGCAGTAAGGTGTGTGACTTCATAGGATTGTACAATCTGATAATGAGGGAGCAGATTCTTAATAACTGGCAAAATCAGCTGTTGCATCAGTACCTGGTGGACTCTGATCTGACCTCTCCCCAAGAATTGGGAAAGAAGGCAGACAAATGGGTCAGAACCAGGGTGAGGCAGAAGGTACAGAACCAAGGTGGTGACCCTAAGAAGCAAGATTCAAAAAACTCTGATAAGGGTGGGGAGAAGGGTAAAGACCAGAAGTCTTCACAAGGGCCCCAAAAATCTTCTTCAGGTGGGGATTCACAGACTACAAAAGGGAAAGGCCAAAGAAAACCATGGTGCAAGGTCTGTAAGCAAAAGACCCACTGGACTAGTGATTGCACCAAGTCCAAAGACTCTAATCCAGCACCCACCAATGCCCCTAAGGCACCTGTTCCCCCTAGTACAGTTACAGTTGGTGGGAGTGCTCCAGCCAAGGGTTTAGTAGGGTTCACCCTGGGTACTGAAGTGGGCTCTGACCTAGTCAGAGAACTCACTCAGGCTGTGTTAGTCTGTGATGGAGGCATGGATGTGACCTCCTCTGTGAGTCCCAGTAATCTGGGCAAGTACAGACAACAGCCTTTGATCAATGGAAAAGAGGCTTTGGCATTTAGGGACACAGGGGCAAGTGTCACAATGGTGACACAAGACCTTGTGGAACCTGGGCAAGTTATGCTTGGTGAAATGTACCAAGTGACCAATGCTAGCAATGTCAGAACAGACCATCCTCTGGCAGTTGTTAACTTCTCCTGGGGAGGGGTAACTGGCCTTAAGAAGGTTGTGGTAAGTGCAGACCTACCAGTCGAATGCTTGCTTGGCAATGACTTAGAAACTTCAGCTTGGGCAGAAGTGGAGCTCAGGACTCATGCAGAAATGCTGGGCATCCCTGCAGATGTGTTTGCTGTGACTAGGTCACAGGCCAAAATGTCTAAAACTGAACAGGCCTTGGATTCTGGAATAATGGACCAAGGACCTTCCAAGAGGAGGAGTAGTAGGGTTAAGGCAGTGCCTTCCCCCTTGGCTCAGAAGGAAGATCAGCCTCTTGAGGGAGATGATCTCAGTCCTGAAGAAGGAACTGTCCCAGAGGAACTTGAACCTGACCAGGTTGAGTTCTTGGGGACAGGGGGACCTTCCAGGGCAGATCTGAGCCAGGAGCAGCAGAGCTGCCCCTCTCTTGAACCCCTCAGACAGCAAGCTGCTGCTGAGGCTGCTGGGAAAGCTAGTGGTCCCCATACAGTGTACTGGGATGATGGACTCCTGTACTCAGAGAGTAGAGACCCCAAGCCTGGTGCTACCAGGAGGTTGGTAATACCTTTGAAGTTCAGGGGCTTCCTATTGACCCTAGCCCATGATATTCCCTTAGCAGGACACCTGGGCCAGAACAAGACTTGGGACAGAATTGTCCCTCACTTTCACTGGCCCCACATGTCTGAAGACACAAAGGAGTTTTGTCGCTCCTGTGTAACCTGCCAGGCCAGTGGCAAGGCAGGTGGCACTACAAAGGCCCACCTGATACCACTACCTGTGGTGGGGGTTCCCTTTGAAAGAGTGGGGATTGATATAGTAGGTCCCATGGATCCCCAAACTGCATCTGGGCACAGGTTTATCCTGGTGGTAGTGGATCATGCCACCAGGTACCCAGAGGCAATTCCCCTTAGGACCACCACAGCACCTGTGGTGGCAAGAGCCCTCCTGGGAGTTTTCTCAAGAGTGGGTTTTCCTAAAGAGGTAGTATCAGACAGAGTGCAAACTTTATGTCTGGGTACTTAAAAGCAATGTGGAAGGAGTGTGGAGTGACTTACAAATTCACCACACCCTAACACCCACAATGCAATGGTTTAGTTGAGAGATTCAACAAAACCTTGAAGGGCATGATTAAAGGGCTCCCAGAAAAGCTCAGGCGAAGATGGGACATACTCTTGCCCTGCCTTTTATTTGCATACAGGGAGGTGCCTCAGAAGGGGTTGGCTACAGCCCTTTTGAACTTCTGTTTGGTCACCCTGTCAGGGGTCCACTGTGCTTGGTGAAGGAAGGATGGGAGTTACCTCTCAAGCCCCCAAAGCAAGACATAGTGGACTACGTACTTGGTCTCCGCTCCCGGATGGCTGAGTACATGAAAAAGGCAACCAAAAACCTTGAGGCTAGCCAGGAACTTCAGAAAGCCTGGCATGACCAAAAGGCTGTGCTGACTGTTTACCAGCCAGGGCAGAAGGTGTGGGTGTTGGAGCCAGTGGCCCCAGCAGCTCTCCAAGACAAATGGAGTGGGCCCCACACTATTGTTGAACAGAAGGGTGAGGTAACCTACTTGGTAGACCTAGGAACACCCAGGAGTCCCCACAGGGTTCTCCATGTCAACAGGTTAAAACCATATGTGGACAGGGCAGACATGGGCTTGCTCATGGCTACTGATGAAGGGCAGGAGGACGAGAGTGACCCACTCCCGGACCTGCTCTCACAGAACCCTGACGATGGGTCAGTAGATGGTGTAGCCTTGGCAGGCAGCCTCTCTACCCAGCAACAAACTGATTGCAGACAGGTGCTCAATCAGTTTAGACACATGTTTTCTCTGACACCCAGTCAGACGACCTGGTGCACTCATGAAGTGGACACTGGGGACAGTCTGCCTATTAAAAATAAAATTTATAGGCAACCTGACCATGTCAGGGACTGTATCAGGACTGAAGTCCAGAAGATGTTGGATTTGGGAGTTATTGAACCCTCAGATAGCCCTTGGGCTAGTCCAGTGGTCCTTGTGCCAAAACCTCACACCAGTGGTGGAAAAAGAGAGATGAGGTTTTGTGTGGACTACAGGGGTCTCAATGCAGTCACTAGGACTGATGCCCATCCAATACCAAGGGCAGATGAGCTCATAGATACTTTGGCCTCAGCCAAATATCTCAGCACATTTGACTTGACAGCTGGCTACTGGCAGATCAGACTAGCTGATGATGCAAAGCCAAAAACTGCATTTTCAACCCCTAGTGGGCATTACCAATTTGTGGTGATGCCCTTTGGTCTGAAGAATGCACCTGCCACATTTCAGAGGCTGGTGAATACAGTCCTTACAGGTCTGGAAGCCTATAGTGCAGCATATCTAGATGATATTGCTGTCTTTAGCTCCACCTGGGAGGATCACCTGGTCCACCTCAGGAATGTTTTACAGGCCCTGCAAAAGGCAGGCCTGACTATCAAGGCCACTAAGTGCCAGATAGGGCAGAGTCAGGTTGTGTACCTGGGCCACCTTGTGGGTGGAGGCCAGGTTCAACCACTGCAGAGCAAGATCCAGACCATAATGGAATGGACTGCTCCAACTACCCAGACTCAGGTGAGAGCCTTCTTAGGTCTGACTGGGTACTATAGGAGATTTGTCAAAGGGTATGGATCAATAGTGACACCTTTGAATGACTTAACTTCTAAGAAAATGCCCAAGAAAGTTCAGTGGACAGCTAACTGTCAAAAGGCATTTGATGACCTGAAGCAGGCCATGTGCACTGCTCCCATTCTGCAGAGTCCTGATTATTCCAAGAAGTTCATTGTTCAAACAGATGCATCTGATTGGGGGTAGGGACTGTACTGTCACAATTGAATGAAGAAGGTCAGGATCAGCCAGTAGCTTTCATAAGCAGAAGGCTGACCCCTAGAGAGAAACGTTGGTCAGCCATTGAGAGGGAGGCCTTTGCTGTGGTCTGGGCTCTGAAGAAGTTGAGGCCATACTTGTTTGGTACTCACTTCCTTGTTCAAACCGACCATAAGCCCCTCTTATGGCTAAAACAAATGAAGGGTGAAAATCCCAAACTGCTTAGGTGGTCCATTTCCCTACAGGGGATGGACTTTACAGTGGAACATAGACCTGGGAGTAACCATGCCAATGCAGATGGACTCTCTAGGTATTTCCACTTAGAACATGAAGACTTAACTGGTCAAGGTTAGTTTAATGTCCCTGCGTTTGGGGGGGGGGGGGTTGTGTAGGAGAGTAGGATCTGCTTCACATGGGTACCCCCACTTTTTGCTGATGCTTCACTGTTTTTCGACCTTAGTCTGGCTGGGGCCCTGCTATTTAGAACCCCAGCCTAGCTGCTTCCTCTTTAAGATGGTTTCCATGTGCCTTAGGCACATCTCTAATTGGAATCTGGAGTGCCCTTATAAGTCCCTAGTATATGGTATACTATGTACCAAGGGCATAGGTACCTCAGAGGCCTGCCAGGGGCTGTAGCATGTATTGTGCCACCCCTGGAAGGCCATCCAAAATGACACCACAGGTCTGCTACTGCAGCCTGGGTAAGGTGGTGCATGCACCCCTTACTGTGATATAGGTTCCCTATATCACTACAAACCTACACACATATAAACCTATAAGTCACTCCTATGGTAGGCCTTGTCAATCCTAAAGGCAGAGTGCTTGGTTCCTATGTGAGAAGGTGCCACTGCATGAGCAGGGCCCCTCTGCAGTACTCAGAGTCCATTCTCTGGTGCTGTTTGTAAATGCGGTTAAACCATATACTCTTAAGTGCATTATATCCTCGCGGTAGAATGCTAACTTTGGAATGACTGCATCAAAACATGTCGTGTTTGGTGTCAAACATCTTGGAATACTACCCCCCCCCGCCAGTCCTGGCGGTGGGGGTAGCATTCCACCCTTCTAGAGGGAGAGACATGTTAACCCTGGTCTACCCGGTAACTTCTTCCTAAAGCCCTGGCATCACAAAATGGATGCCTCTGCCACAGACACAAGTCTGGCCTCCTGCTGCTGACAGAAACTCCGGCAGGGGAGGCCTGGACAATAGGTTTCCTGTCACAGGGAGGTGTGACCACCTCCCCAGACAGGATAATGTGTAGTGGGGCTGGGTGGGTGCACTCTTAGAGTGCTTTGAAGTCCTGCACTGGGGGTGCAAAAGGCTCCTCTGTGCATATGCCAGTTCAAACCGGCTCAGGGGCTACCTGCCCCTGCTCTGGCGCAAAACTGGACAAAGGGAAGTGGGTGTAACCACCCCTCCCTTGACCCTCCCATAGGTGGGGTCATAGAGTTAGTCCCTCCCTCTTTTACTGGATAAAATGGGGAACCCTTGCCATAGCAAATTAGATATCCCTGGACGAAACTCTGCAACTGAATCCTGGACCTTCGACGCTCTACACTACGATTAGAGGACTGAAGAATCTCCCTTGGAGTCAAGGAGTGGCTCCCCTGCTTGGCAGGCACCAAAGAAGCAATTGTCCGGTCTGCATCGACGAAGCTCCCGCCGGACGCCGAAGTCCCTGCATCCCCAGAGGTGGATTTTCTGACCTCCCGAAGCTGCCCTGAGTCTCCAGCGAAGCTGAGGCCCGTAGCTGTAGTGGGTAACGAGGAACTGTGACCCCTGGACACCGAGCACATTTGTAAGTGCACCATCTTCTGGGTCTCCCACGAAGTCGTGCTTTGGGCTCCGAGTAGCCCCAGCCTCCTGCACCAACTGCACCGAAGATCACTGGCCTCCACTCCACGAGTGTCCTGTGAGCCAGCTCCAGGTGTGACGTCCCAAGGCTCCTTCGCGGTCGCTAGCCCGTTGGCTAGTAGCCCTTCACGAAGGCCAATCCTTTTCTGCGTGGGCTCCCTGGTTGCTCCAGGCTCGCCCTTACTTACCCTCGCTGGGTGAGTTCCCCAGACCTTGCTGGTCTGCACCATTGTCATCTTCTGCTTTCCACGAGACTTGCTGTTGCCCAAGGCCTGTTGGGTCCAATCCGGTCGCTGACACCTCAGCAAGCAGCAGACGTCGTGGGTCAGTCCGAATCCTGCTCCTGGTCGCCGACAACGCCTCCTGGACATCGTGACTGCGGAGTCAAGATGACCGTCAACGCACCTGAAGCATCCGACATCGGTGGGCATCTGCTCATCGCCTTCCTTGTCACTGGCTAGTGACCCAGACTCTGTCCCCTCTGCTTTCAGGTTCTTCAGATCTCCGATCCACTCTTGGATCCACCCGGACACTTTTCTCTTGGTCGCCAGCAGCACTTTGCAGCAGATCGCCATTCAAATCGACGACGAAACCCGACCCCGAAAGGCACCTATGCACCCGGCTTCCCTGGGTGAGGTAACACGAGTACTCCGGTGCTCCCGTGGGTAGAGACTCTTCAAAGTCCTAGATCTCAAAGGGTTTGCTCCAAGTCCTCCTTTAAGTGTCCCTTTCCTTTAATTTCCTGACCGCGACTTTCTCCATAGAAGTAAACGGCGTATCGCGGTTGTGTGTTTACACTGCACGCGTCCCCCATGGGTCCCCTGTGTCACTACCTTGGGTGGTTCCTTGTGGTCCAAGCACTTCTAGAGGCTCTAGGCCTTGTGTCTAGTTCAGTCGTGGTTCTTTTACCACTTTATTGGTATATGGTTTGGTACGCCCCTAGGGACCAAACGTGTATTTGTGCTATTACTGTGATTATTTAACTTATAACTTATGTACTTCGAACTCTAGCCTCATAAAGAGACTAGAGGGGTGTGTTTAGCAATAAATACATATATTTTGAATATATACCTGGTGTGGTGCTCTTTCATTTGGTCACTCAAGAGATTATAGACTGGTAAAACAAGCTGCTTTACATTCCTTCAAGACTTAGCCTGAAGGCTGCTCTCCACAGCTACCACTAGGATAGCTTTCATAAAGGTTGTCTTTAAACCTAACTCCAATAAGGGTTGTTTGGACTGGTACAAGGTGCCCACTATAATTAGTGGACAGCATATGCCAGGCCAACTTCTCACATTCGGGCAGTGTAGGGGGACATGCTGGGGGTGGTGTTTCAGGGTTTAGGGCAGTGCAGTGGTGTTCTGGCAGTGTAGGGGGTCGTGAAGGGGGTGGTGTTTCAGGGTTTAGGGCAGTGCAGTGGTGTTCGGGCAGTGTAGGGGGTCGTGCTAGGGGTGGTGTTTCAGGGTTTAGGGCAGTGCAGTGGTATTCGGGCAGTGTAGGGGGTCATGCAGGGGCTGGTGCTTCAGGGTTTAGGGCAGTGCAGTGGTGTTCGGGCAGTGTAGGGGGTCGTGCTGGGGGTAGTGTTTTAGGGTTTAGGGTAGTGCAGTGGTGCTTGTGTAGTGTAGAAGGTCGTGCTGGGGGTAGTGTTTTAGGGTTTAGGGTAGTGCAGTGGTGTTTGTGTAGTGTAGGGGGTCATGTTTTAGGGTAGTGCAGTGGTGTTTGGGTAGTGTAGGGGGTCATGCTGGGGGTAGTGTTTTAGGGTTTAGGGTAGTGCAGTGGTGTTTGTGTAGTGTAGGGGGTCGTACTGGGGGTAGTGTTTTAGGGTTTAGGGTAGTGCAGTGGTGCTTGTGTAGTGTAGGGGGTCGTGCTGGGGGTAGTGTTTTAGGGTTTAGGGTAGTGCAGTGGTGTTTGTGTAGTGTAGTGGGTCATGTTTTAGGGTAGTGCAGTGGTGTTTGGGTAGTGTAGGGGGTCGTGCTGGTGGTAGTGTTTTAGGATTTAGGTTAGTGCAGTGGTATTTGGGTAGTGTAGGGGGTCGTGCTGGGGGGTAGTGTTTTAGTGTTTAGGATAGTGCAGTGGTGCTTGTGTAGTGTAGGGGGTCGTGCTGGGGGTAGTGTTTAGGGTTTAAGGTAGTGCAGTGGTGTTTTTGTAGTGTAGGGGGGTCATGTTTTAAGATGCAATGCTCCAATACCTGACCAGTCTGCACTACATAAAACTGCAAAAAAACTAAAAATAAAAAGTGTTTTGCACACTTTTGTCATTGGGCTATATGTGGGCTACATCTGGGTAATATTTGTGCTACATTTGGGCTCTTTTTTCACTGGTGGCCATCTTGGAAGACTTCTTTGTTATGAAGTTTCCTAATTTCTTCATTTACTGCAGTCTCCTCAGTAGGAAATGTTTTCAGTTTTTTACTTTGATTCCATCAAGAAGGCATTCAGATGTGTCTCACATCTGCCATAAATTCAGAATGTTAGCACTCTAGTTGCTCATTAGATCACTGGAGTAAAGCTACTGCTCACCAGGGAGTTAACTGGTAGTCTGCTGCTGGTATTGAAAGTGATTGTTTCAGTCTGCATGTCAGAATTTTCTAATGAAATAGAAGAGGATTTGAGATCTCACTTAAAACATGCCCTAATTTTTCTTTCTGCAGCACTAACCATAATTTCTATTTAAAAAGAACCCCTCATTTTGTTCCTTTTTAAATTAAATGTTTTAAGTGTTACCGGTTTATTCCAATCAAGATGGCTTCAGGTGTGCCATACTTTTGTCATAAGTAAGGCTGTTAGCGCTCTAGTTGTTCTTTAGAACACTCTGGGAAGCTGCAGTAGAACACAAAGGCGGCATCAACTGGCAGGCTGCTCCTGTTGAAATATAACAGGAAGATATTTGAGATCACACTTGAAATATGTCCTAATTTTTCTTTCTACAGCACTAACCATAATTTCTATGACAAAATGAACCCCATCATTTTGTTCCTTTTTAAATTAAATGTTTTAAGTGTTACCAGTTTATTCCAATCAAGATGGCTTCAGGTGTGCCATACTTTTGTCATAAGTAAGGCTGTTAGCGCTCTAGTTGTTCTTTAGAACACTCTGGGAAGTTGCAGTAGAACACAAAGGCATCAACTGACAGGCTGCTCCTGTTGAAATATAACAGGAAGATATTTGAGATCTCACTTAAAACATGTCCTAATTTTTCTTTCTACAGCACTAACCATAATTTCTATGGCAAAATGAACCCCCTCATTTTGTTCCTTTTTAAATTAAATGTTTTAAGTGTTACCAGTTTATTCCAATCAAGATGGTTTCAGGTGTGCCATACTTTTGTCATAAGTAAGGCTGTTAGCACTCTAGTTGTTCTTTAGAACACTCTGGGAAGCTGCAGTAGAACACAAAGGCATCAACTGGCAGGCTGCTCCTGTTGAAATATAACAGGAAGATATTTGGGATCACACTTGAAACATGTCCTAATTTTTCTTTCTACAGCACTAACCATAATTTCTATGACAAAATGAACCCCATCATTTTGTTCCTTTTTAAAATAAATTGTTTAAGTGTTACCAGTTTATTCCAATCAAGATGGCTTCAGGTGTGCCATACTTTTGTCATAAGTAAGGCTGTTAGCACTCTAGTTGTTCTTTAGAACACTCTGGGAAGCTGCAGTAGAACACAAAGGAATCAACTGACAGTCTCTGCCCTTATTGGATGTACATGTTTTACTGAGAATGTCAGACTTCATTCTCACATGAGTGAGAAAGATAATGTGAATTTACAGAAAATATGCTCTCATTTTAGCTTCTGGAGCACCTTCCAAACCTCCATGGGACAAGCATGAGAAAATAGTGTTCTCTCAAACATGATTCATGATATCCCAGAAGAAGGTTTTTCACATGGTAAAATCACCTTAGAATACACCACAATTCCTAAAATTAGTATGGTACCATCAACAAATACATTCTAATGTAACTAAAGCCTGTTATCACCCTTTATAGTTCTCCTTTTGGTGACCCTCAAAATCTTCTATTCACTACAATGCATTTCAATGAGGTACTATCATTTATATTGGTCCCAATATGGCTGCCAGCAATTCCAGGATGAAGTGCTGACAGCCAATCAGATCTCACGATGACATGTGTGGTTAGGCTCCGCCCAGATATATATGTGACTTTACTTTTGATTTTCTCAGGAACTACTGAACGGATTTACACCATTTAAGCAAAAGGCACGACACTGAACCAAGGGCTACCTCGTTGCCAAATTTGGTGTAATTCCGTTCAGCAGTTCGGGCTGTAGCTGCGACTAAAGGTTCCTATGGAAAAATGAATGGGGAAAACGCGTTTTGGGACCCCCCTTTTTTCTCGGCCCCCGCTTGACGTATCACCCCGAGACTTTCAGGATAGGAGCGGACCGGAGCGCCCCAACAAGTTGGAAACTTTCGCGAAGATTCGTCAACCGGCGCCAACGTTATTTCAAATAGAATGTTGCGGATTTCCTATGGATAATAGGTTTTAACTATAACTATCTACTGGCGACCGCCAGTAGATAATATATATGAATGTCTGTATATTTATATACATATATATATATCAACACAACCCCTACTCCCAACAGAATAGAGCACTCACACGAGGGCTGTAGGTTTACAGCTTCTTTATTGGTTTGGGCCTCCCACGACCCAGCAGCTAGGAGAGACGCGTTTTGGCTGCAGCAAGCAGCCTTTGTCAATCTGGTAAGCGGCATTTTAGCCAAATCATTTAAAGTATCCCAGTCATAGACATAAATAAAATACAAGTTTTAAAAAAAATATATCGCCCATTATAGTAAGATCACATCTTTGGAGGAAGTGACCTCTTCGCCTCCCATCCTGACAAAAGGCTAGGACCGTAAATAGGCCAATAGCAAGGGCTGAAACATGTTGGTGTTTAGTGTAGGGTCATAGGACCATCATATCCTCCCACCCTACTATAGTCATTTTTAACCTTCCCTCCCACTCTACCAATACCAATAAAGGATACTTTGGGAGTGGGGGAGAAATTTTATCTTTAACGTTACGCCCCCATACACAATATCTTCATAAGTACTCCCTGAAATATGGTTGAGCCCACCCCGACCTTTAGGAGTTGGGGTGAGCCCGATGATGAAGCATGTCACTATTAGAGTGAGTGAGGGCTATAATAAGAAAAGGGTCTCTCGCCCTTCCCACCCTTTAATAAGGGGGTAATACTAGGCCAGGGATGTTTGACCTCGCAAGGTGTCCTTCCTCAGGTAACACCTCCCCCCTCACTTAGTTTCATTCTATCTCCCCCTTTTTCTTGCAGTAAGAAACCATCCTGGTTCCAGAAGGGATACCTAATCTTTAGTACTGATTATCCATAGGGAGGACTTATCCCTTCCTACCTCCACAGTGAGGACCTCTCTACCCTCCCGAGGCCCTACCAGGGCCCCGAACTTTGTGAAAAAGATTATTTGTGCAGCGCACAGCTGTAGGGTACTACATGCGCAGGACCACTGAGTCCATTTTATCTCAACCTCGTAGCACCTGTCACACACGAGCACCAGTCTCATAATCCCACGAAAATGGCGGACAATTGGGCCTAGCATATACAGATGAGATGGACTCTCTCATTTTAGCAGCCCCATCCCTTTTGCCAGACACTAACATCACCCAAAGCCTGGCACAAGCCCAAAAGTGGGACGAAATTAAGGAACTGAAAAGAGAACAGATGAAGACTCTGTTACACAGAGTTATCATGATGAAATATTTACGGGGCAACGCAGCACCCACAGGCCTCATTGTGACCAATGAACCCCGCATCTTTCTTCAAGATCCTCTATTCAGAAAGGAATTGTTACTAATCGCGTGGTGATGCACACGCGATTGGTTGATATTTATTATCAATACTGCAAAACGCATCTCAGAGACAATGCTGATCAAAATTAAAACCAGCGAAGTCGCCCTCAGTACTCAGATTAAAATCACTCTGTACAAGAAAAAACTAGAGGAAGTTAATAAAGAAATCTCCGAGCACAAAGACTTTCTGCTCCAGAGCAAGATCACAAAACTTCAGAAAGTCCTCAAAAGGTTTTCACATGAACGCATATAGCCCTACACAAGAGACGACTACAACAAAGAAGATGAATCTGATGTGGAAACATCTGAAAGAAGCGAGACTGGATCCACCAGCTCAGACACAGATGGTAACAGATCAAGGAGAGGACATCGGAAACAACGAAGAGGAAACTATCTCAATCCCAACTTCCAACACCAACAAATTATGTTTTGGCCAGGCGGATATGCCCCACCTCTCTATCAAAGGCCCACCTATGCCGCAACCAATACCCTTTTACCAACCCAACCACCCAAACCAGCATTTTTAGGGTTTGGCGGACGACGAGGGAGAAGAGGCCGGAGAAGAGGACGGCACGTCCAATGGAGCAACGACACAATGGAGGGGGCCAACACCAGGAGCCGAACCAGGGAACAGGCACAACTGGGTCCAAGCAACCAATAAATATGGTAGTTAACCTATCCAGCGAACCCATCTCAGCAGATGAGCTTATAGTTCTTAATAAAGGACTAGGTTTTGTCCCTACCACAGAAATGGACAAGTTCAGGACCAGATGTGAACTCGCGGATTTCTTTAGGAAGATCCGGATTAAGGCTTTCTTCATGAACGACCCTCCAGCTCAAAAAAAAAGAGGGATACACTGACCTTAAGAAAAAATCCACCTTCACCCCTCCCCCATCTACTATTCCTCCAGCAATACTGGCTTTTGAGGAAGCAGTCACAAAAGGCATTGAACAGTACAAACCCAAACCAAATACATTCCACAACCTCTCCTGACGAGAGACAACTGCTCTCAATTCCCTTAGCAAAAAAGAAAACATTGTGATAAAACCAGCAGACAAAGGCGGAGCAATAGTAATTCAAAATAAGGAAGACTACAAAATGTCATTCCTTTCACTGTTACAAGATGACAGGAATTACACTATTCTCTGAGCTGACCTGACAACAAGGTTTCAACACAAGATTAAACTGCTATTAGAAGAAGCAAGTGAGAAAGGGTGGATCAATAACAAGGAGAGAGAATTCCTGACCACCACGGAACACAGGACCCCGCGTTTCTACACGTCCCTAAAATACACAACCCCACCTCCAGGCAGACCAATCGTCTCTGGCATTGGTTCGGTTCTAGAACCTCTGTCACAATTTGTAGACTGGTACCTGAGGCCTTTAGCCACCAAGGCCAAATCCTATGTCAAGGACACCACACACCTTTTGACGATCCTCAGAGATGTGCTCTTTGACCCAGAGAAGGAGACACTTATGTGCTTAGATGTGGAATCACTCTACACCAGCATCCCTCAAGAAGAGAGCCTTAAATTGATTCAAGACCTTCTAAAAACCCAAGAATGGGAATGGAATGCCCCAACTGATTGGATCATGGAACTGGCCAGACTAGCTCTCACTGAGAATTTCTTCAGCTATGAAGACAAACTCTATCTGCAATGCCACGGAACATCGATGGGCAGTACTTTTGCCCCTAGTGTGGCCTGCCTATATATGAGATGTTTGGAAGACCTTAACATCTGGGCAAACAACCCATACAGCAATCAGGTACGCCTCTGGATTAGATACATTGACAGCATCCTGGTGATCTGGCAAACGAATAACATTACCACAGACTCCTTCAATGAGTGGATAAACACAAGAAATCCCTTCCTTAAATTCACAATGACACACAACAACAGACAGGTGTCCTTTCTGGATGTGAATATTACAGCAGAAGAGGGAAGACTTTGTACTTCACTATACACTCAGAGAAAATCTACCAGTATGGCAATTCATGCACATTAAACGCAATTGCTCAAAAACAGAAGACTACAAAAAAGAGGCAGAGAAACTGACTAAAAAACTTCAGGACCGGATGTACCCTACCCAAATTGTGAACAAAGCAAAGAAAAGAGTACGCGATATTCCCAGAGAAAGCCTCCTCGAAAAAACCAACAAACTAGAAAATCAAAATATAATATGCGTCACAACATACAACTCTGGTTCTAACTTAATCAAAAAAACAATCAACAAACATAGGCGTTTACTCACATCCAACCAACTGGACTTTGAAAAACCTTTATTTTCATTTAGAAAGAATCGAAGTATCCGAGATAGACTGGTTCACAGCAATACTACCAGCAGAGGGACGAACAGACAGGACACACTCTGGGATCTACCCCCGGTAATGGGCCATTTCCCATGTGGAAACTGTGTAGTGTGCCCCTTGACAACACATACCAGCAGCATTGATTTGGGACTTATGACCCCATGGGAAAAAAGAACCCATACAAATTGTGATAGCATGAACGTTGTGTATATGATCACCTGCCCATGTGGCATGAAATACATCGGTGTGTCCACCAGAAAGATAAAAACCCGTATCAGCGAACACAGGAGTATGATCTGCTGTAAGAAAAGCATGACCAAACTCACGACCCATTTCTTAGAATCAAGCCATGGAGATTGTGATTTGAAATGGACAATCATAGAAAAAGTAACATCACAGAATTGAGTCCAACAGTCGCTTCTTTTAAAAGAACAGAGATGGGTGTCCCGACTTCAGACACATACCAAGGGTCTGAATGATGATATTCCGTGGAACCAGCTGAACAATCTAAATAGATAATCATCCCGGCTTAGACTCAGGCTAGACATGCATATCCCACTGACCCACAGGTTGGGAGATATCTCTGTCTTTTTTGACATATCTAACAAACTACTTTATATGTGATACAAACAGCCTGCACCCTCACTATACCATAGAGAACCTTTTTTAATCAACTTCTGGACCTACATGAGACCACCTAATAATTATTAGGCTACACCAATAACCGAACCCCTCTGCTACCGCAGATTTATATATATATATATATATATATATATATATATATATATATATATATATATATATATATATATACACACACTACGTGAGGAGGACCTCCCCAGTGATTTTTATATGTGTTTCAGAAACAGGCGCTATATATATAAAGAAATTTTTCTGAACATAGACTCATTTTTGAACACACATGATACTGACTTTAAGTCATTCAACCCTCGCGGAATATCTTTTCCGAACTCCTATCTAGCTGTCCAATATCAACATTCTTGGCGTATGTACATATTGAGTCTTAAATAGCCCTTAACAGCCTTCCTAACCATGAGCCCCCCATAGGGGCACCTACTCTCCCTGGCAGCATTTCGAAACCCTGGAATCACCTAAGTTTTACCGTAAGCGAGCTAATACTCCCGGCACACACCTAAAGGAACAAGGGGTATATCAGGCAGCCGCCCCATAACCATGTGGGAAATTGTCCAGCCATATCACTAACATATTCACCCTGAGAAACCTGCCATCCTTATCACACAGGTATGAGCCGTGCAAATGCACTAGTTCGCTCTCTTGTGATTACCTTATTTGTTATTGAACTCTCAATGGTACTTCATCCAATTTTACATACATGCGGCTCTCTACTCCACGAGGCGCGATGGTCACTGGACGAGGTTTCCTCCCCACCGTTACCACGTGCACTTTCACACACCTGGTGAATGACATTCTCCAAGAGAACGTGAGATAGGTCACGTTCTCTCCGACACCAAATCGAGCACCCCCGCATGTCCAATCACAGCGCAGCCCTTGAGATTGACCTGGGCGGGGCTTTTCAGCCCCAGTGACCCGCTCGCACCCGCAAAACGGGTATTTAGACTACATAGCCGCATTAACATCTCAGACAAGCACGGGGAGTGGAGCACACAGTAGGTCTCCTACGGGGATGGACTTTTGATGAAGTAAGTGCAGTTTTTCAGTCAGAACAAGACGCTTGGCATTCTAACATGCCCCTGAGAGGGCAGCCAGTTGCTGTCTCACTCAGCATCTTTTCCTTAACAATCCTTGACGTTTTGTTTTTTCTTGAAACTACAGCGTGTGACTACAAGGCCTCCCCCTCAAAGCTCCCCGTTGGAAACTGGTGCCCTGTTGAATGTGGGGTGAGTGCCTAGAATGAACCGCCAAAGAAAAGAGATCTATAAATGCTGGGACTGTCCTGTATGTGTGTGTGACACTGTATAGCAACACTAATTGCGTATGGTACAAATGAAATAAATAATGCATGTTTGTCCATCCCATAAAATATATGGGTGTTTTTGAACAACCGTGGTTGTGTCTCACTGGTACATCATTCATTGTTGATCACCAGATCAGATCACTGTCCTGATCTGGTGCTGCCTCAACAATACCAGACACTTTCACTGTACCTTCCCAAGGGGAAAAATGAGTGAAGCTTCACAGCAACAATATGCCTTTTCCTGGCTTCACCACACATATGTCACAAAATGTGTTTTTATGTGTTCTGTTTCTTTCTTGTTTTCTTTTCCAGGTAATTCCTCTTAGAAAACAGCGGCAAGTATTAGACTTGATCCATAAAACTCTATAGTGTGATACATGTAAATTGCATGTCCACTTTGCACTCACGTCTTTGGGGGAAGTGACCTCTTCGCATCCCACCCTGACGAAAGCCCAGGACCGTAAATAGGTCAATAGCAAGGGCTGAATCATGTTGGTGTTTAGTTTAGGGTCATAGGACCATCATATCCTCCCACCCTACTATAGTCATTTTTAACCTTCCCTCCCGCTCCACCAATAAAGGATACTTTGGGAGTGGGGGAGGAATTTTATCTTTAACGTTACGCCCCCATACACAATATCTTCATAAGTGCTCCCTGAAGTATGGTTGAGCCCACCATAGGAGTTGGGGTGAGCCCGATGATGAAGCATGTCACTATTAGAGTGAGTGAGGGCTATAATAAGAAAAAGGTCTCTCTCCCTTCCCACCCTTTAATCAGGGGGTAATACTATTCAATTCAATTCAAATCAGCTTTATTCGATTATTACAAAATAATCATAAAAGCACAGTTAAAAATCATCAAATTGGCGCATGCATAAAATTCACATAATTAATACATATAAAATTCATCACATCATAATTGATTTCCTACATCTTAAAACATTCTTTAAAAACGATAAGACAGCAGCAACTATTTGTATATCCGCTAAGTATTGTAACATCAAATAGGCCGGACGACATTGTCTTAAGCCACTGTTTCTTAAGATTGGGAGAATCCACCTCTTCCTATGCAGGGAGTAAAATTTACAGAAAAGCAGGACATGTATTGTCGTTTGAGCAGACAAATCGTCACAAGGGCATTTGCACAACATCCTTGCCCAATCATTCTGCACCGGGAATGTGGCTAATCTATGAAATATTCCTAGTCTCAGTCGGGTCAATAAAAATCTATCGTGTTCCTCTATCAGCAAACCTAAGTATGGCTGGAATCTATCAGTAGACACAGTGAGCTGATGGGCTAGTAAAGATACTTTCTTCAGTTCATCATTTCTTCTGATGCCCTCCAAATAATTCAAACATATGGCTTTCAGCTCTTTCCTCGAAACATCACATACGCTTATTGGGTTCAGAAAGATTCGGGGTGGCCTAAAGTGCACACAAAATTTTTAATATACATAAGCCATCTTATGTGCGCCGCCCCATCGAGACTGCCAAAGTCCTGTAGTATCTGTCGGTTCAGCCCTAACTTTTCCGTAGTCCAAATCCTATGCCACAGGAGTACAGGTTGAATTTTACAGATATCTGATAAATAGGTCATCCCCAATTCCGTGTGACAGATATAGGTGGAAGTACTCTGTGCAACAATCAGAAGAAATCTTAAAAACTTATTCTCGATTAGTTGTAGTGGGTAAACCTCCTCGTGGCCCCAAATGCCTGCTCCATAGGTAGCGATGGAGATGCACTTTGCCTTATATATTTGTAGAAGTACCTCAGGAGCCCGTTTCCCTAGCTATCTACTAAAATTCATTAAGGCGGCAACAGCTTTTGAAAACAACAGCTTCCTAGCCTTTATCGCTTGGGTCCAGCTCCCCCTTCTATCGAAGAGAATCCCCAGATAGGAGAAAGTTTTACAGCTTTCTAATTGATTGGTACCTAAGGTTACGTTTCCACATTGCTCGCTACCAGCCCCACATTTCATTACAAACGTTTTAGAGATGTTAATATTTAAGCCTAATTTTGACATGAAATTTGAAAAACTGCGGACAAGCCTCTGAATGCCCACTGGAGTACGGGACATGAGGACCGCATCATCGGCATACAACAATGCGGGAATCGAACGCTTACCTACTCGCGGGAGGTCCTGGCATTCCTCCTCCAATGTTTTTCCCAGATCATTTATATATAACGTGAAGAGGAAGGGTGCCAGGACACACCCCTGCCTCACGCCCTTCATCACCTTAAATTGTCTAGTACATCTCCCCCCCCGCACAAATCGGATCCTTGCATTTGCCCCAGCGTATATTTGTCTTAAAAACACTATTAGAGGATGATCCACCCCCATGTTCTCTAAAATTCTCCATAGTTCATCATGAATTACGGAGTCAAACGCCACTGTTAAGTCAACAAACGTTAAAAACAACTGCCCTTTTTGGCTTTTGTATATTTACCAAGCAACATGTTTAAATTTAAGCCTTGGTCCACAGTACCCAGGCCCTTGCGGAATCCATACTGCAAGTCGCTCAGGATGGAATGATCTTCCGCCCAATCTTGCAGTCTAGTTATCAGGACCCTCCCGATAATTTTAACGGTGGAATCGAGCAAGGATATTGGCCTGTAACAGGCTGGGCTCGACCTGTCCCCTTTTTTGAAAATCGGAACTAATACGGACTCAGGCCAGGATGGTAAAATACCAGAGGAACTGCAGGCGTTTAAAACTTGAGGCAGTATTGGGCCCCACAGCACGATATTATGTTTAAAAAGGTCCACCAAGATCCCGTCTGGCCCGGGGGCCTCCCCCCCGCGCTTGCCTCTATAGCTAGATTGACCTCAGACAGATCAAAACTTAATTTATGATCATCACTAGATTGTGCGCGTACTAAGGGCACTATGGTCAAATACTCTTCGGCTAACGTTGGGGCGTGATTACTATAAAGCTTGGAAAAATGATCCACCCAATCTGCCTCGGTGATGGCAATCTCTATAGACGCCCTGTCACTCTCCAGTAGAAAAGGTGCATTAACACCCTTCCAGAAGGCCGAGGAATCCCTAGTCTTTGTACTATGATATAAGTCCTGCCATGCTTCTTCTTTAAGTGCCTTTTTTCTTATTTTTAGTGCCGCATTGTACCCACCCCCCAGCACACCGTCTCCTTATTCCGGAACAACATTTGTGTACTGTTTTGGGGTTCAAATCATCCAAATTGGTTGCGCCAAGGTCCTTGGCTTAAGTAATGACAAATTGGGGTCCCCGGATACCAATAATGGTTTAGTGGGGGCCCCTGGATTCCAATAATGATTAAGTGGGGGTCCACAGAAGTAAAAAGGTTAAGAAACACTGGTATATACTACTATTTACTGTACTTGAACTGTTCCCACAAACATGCTAAGGATACCAACTTATAAAAACTTATAAAAAACATTTTGAACTAGAAAAGGATACCAACTTAATTGTTATCCTCGGATTTCAAATTTCTTCACATTTAGGGAATGTTTTAACCATTTTGCCACAGTATCCCTATTGTAGTGCATTGTAGGTGAGAAACTGACCCTCATCTAAGTCGTACTGTTCCCTGAGCTCCTGTAAGGTCAACAGGGTTTTGTGCACATAGAGGTCACCCAGCGTAGTGAGGCTTGCCTCCCTCCATGGCCTGATATTATGATGATCGACCACTCTATAGAGGGCCGGAAGTGCCCACAGTGATAAATTCGGTGAGTATGACGGCAAGTGGCGATTAAGCTGGATATACGTGTGCCAGCAGCGCTTGGCTGTCTTGGCCAAGCATCCCAGGGGGAAACATCCTTTGCCACGAAACCATTACAACGCGGTATGGTTACATCGTGGTTTTGTCAACGCAAGCCATTACATCGACTTGCACTGGAGGGCGCTCTAGACTAAGGAATAGTGTGAATTACTATTCCAACACCTTCCCTACTGTACGTAGACTGGAGTTGGAATAGTAATTCACACTATTCCTAAGTCCAGCGCCCTCCAGCTCAAGTCGATGTAACGACTTGCGTTGTCAAGACCGCGATGTAACATACCGCGTTGTGATGGTACGCGTTGTATCCATCATACATTCATCCCAGGTGTGGGACAGCTCGCGGGGATCCATCAACCAGTCTACTATCAGGCAGCCTACTAGTTCCCTTTGTGTAATTCAATTCAATTCATGAAACTTTATTCGGTGTGTAGAAACAACCATAAAAGTATACAAGAAATACATACATCCGAAGTAGTTCATAACATAAAAACTCGTAAAATGACGTTAAAAAGATAATACAATTACATCAAATCCAGAATTGGGGGCGTTGGAGAGCCAATGCATCAGTCACTGTAGTTGAGCTGCTTCATAGCATAGCTTATAGTTGGGTGCTCCCAACCCCATGCTCTAGTGAACCATAATTTGTGAAGCGCCACTCTCTTCTGAGTGGACCACTGGATCAAATCGGAGAGGACAGCATCCAGGTCCCTAAGAAGCGCTTGGGGAGATAGATGGGCAGTGCCGAGAAATAATACAGTAATCTAGGTAGTGCCAACATCCTGCCCATAGGAGATTGTGGTAGGGAAGCTGTGAATGCTAATGAGCTGCGTATACCGGCTACCACTGTCCCCAAGTTACCCTGTATGAGATTGTCTTCAGAGTGGTATACATTTACCCCCAGGTTTCGTAAGTTGTCAGGCCACCATTCCAGAATAAAGCAAGGTAATCCCTTCTGTTCCAGTTGCGTGAGTCTCTGCATGGGGAACAAGCAGGATTTTGCCCAATTCACTCAACCCCAAGGCCGTCCCAAAATTGTCTAGGTCTCCATCACCTGTGGGAGATCTCTGCACACATTCCACATGTACACCAGTGCATCATCAGCATAGAGGGAGGTAGCTTCCCAAGCATTACCACTTGGGATTCCCATTGCGGACCCTGTAGACAGAAAAGGCCCGTGAGGGGCTCCATGGCCAGAGTGAGAATAACCGGGACAGTGGGCATCCCTGTCTGGTGCCCCTGTACACTTTGAGGGCAGCATAAATCTCTCTGCCCGTATGGACCCGGCCACAGGACCTTGTAAAGCAGGCTAACCCAGCACAATATCTCCGGGCCACGTCCTATTCTCTTCAACACTTCCATTGAGTAGGGCCATCCTAGGGTATCAAAATCTTTCTCAATGTCGAGAGTCAGGGCTGTGTGTGGGGAGGTTCACTTGTAGGTGTTCTTCCTTAAGGTGGAAGAGGTGTCTTAAGTTTATGAATGTATTTCTTCCTGGAATTAATCCATTTTAGTCATGGTGGACCAACGTAGGGAGATATGGTAGCAATGTGTTTGCAGTGACCTTCCTGAGGATTTCACAATTCGTATTGAGAAGGTACAGCAGTCTGTATGAGCGCACCTCTAACGGGTCTCTTTCCTGCTTGGGCAGGACTACAATCATCACCTCCCGCATGGACACTGGAAGAGTGCCCTCTTCTCTGGCCATTTGGTGTACCTGGAGAAGTTTCGGAGTGAGTATTATTCTATAGGTGGAGTAGAACTCCACTAGGTGTCTGTCCATCCCAGGAATTTTGTTACGTGCTCTCTGATCAATTACAAGGCACATTTTATCTATTGAGAGTGGTTCATCTAAAATTTGTCATTGTAGGGGGTTGAGTCTTGGAATTAGTAGCCTATCCTGTTATTCCTGCAAGGGGGGCCCTCCAGTCTCACCGTTCTCTCAGAGTGAGCTATAGTGGTTAGAGAAGACTTGATTAATGTCAGCCTGCATATTGAGCATCTACTCTGCCCGGATCCTAATGACGTTCTGACCTCGGACTTCAAAAGCCACATCAGCAAATATCCAGCTCTATCCCCTTCTGAATGTTACCTAGCCATGTATTCTGCATAATCCAGCTTCCCAAGCATGTCCACCTGTGTCCTGTGCTCTCTCCTGGTGGGGGGCGACATTGCTGTTGTTCCCTGCGCCCTCCCCCACCCGCACCTTGGCTTCTCCTATAGAACGCTCAAGGTCCAGGATCTGTGTTTGTAGGGCAAGCTTTGCACCATATGCGAACTTAATGAAAACGTCCCACCCCACCCCTCTGTTTGAGGCAGCCCCCTCATTCTCTTCAAAATACCTACTGATGGGGGCGTGGCCAACTGCCGGGAGAAATGGCCGCTCACTAGCGGAGCTCTCCCTCGCCACTCCTAAAAATCAGTCAATTCCTGTGTTGCCCCGAAGGAAAATACCTGCAACTGCCGTCGAGAGCTCCCGTTGGAGAGGAGAGCCGTCCAACCGCTTTTGGACCGTGTCCGCTGAGCACAACCGCTGATCCGGAGCCGGGCTGGGACTGTGCGTGCGGAGGTCCGGGGTGCTGCCCGACTTTGTTGATTTGCGGCCGGGGGGCAGCCCCCGTTTGCTGTTTCCTGGGGGGCCGGATCCATGTACCTGGAGCTGGTCCCGATCCCGCCGGATCGGCGGCAAGATAATCCCTAGCGACCTGGGTGACGGGCGGGTGGCGCGCCTCTGGGCCTATCTGCCGCCGGCCTCTGAGGTACGTTGCCGGCCTGAAGGAGTCTAGTGGGGCGTGAGCAGGAGCCTACCTGCTACCTTGAGTAACTTTGCACCGGCGCTGGGCCCCAACACGACCACTGCACAGCTGAGCACGGTTGGTGACTAAGAGTTCCCTACGGTTGCGGCACTTGGGGTGGTGGCGGCCCCGACTGCTGCGTGGCTCCTGTGGGGACCGCACTAATTACAGCTCCCGACTGCTCTTCATATTGCTTAGATTGGCCGGACGCCCCCAGAGCGACCGAATTCCACCTACTGCCCCCCTACCATCCGCCAGGTGTGATCTTCAATGCGGAGGAGGAGTGACCCCTGCACTTTCTATGCCCGGGGTGCGCAGAGCCCATCATTTTCCCTCGGCCCTAAAATAAGACGAACTGTGACTCTAGCTCGCCTCACGGCCTAGGAGATAGACTCTGGGGCATTCTCTTAAGACTTTCCCCCCACAAGCAGTCACGGCGACGCTGCTCCGGTGACACAACCAAGGGCCACCATTGTTTCCACCACTACAGTGCGCGCACAGGGCGTAACTGATCTGAGCACCTGGGACACCGAGGCTCTACTTCTGCCCGACACCCCTTCTCCTGCAGGCGCGCTTCAGTAACCGCTGCCCCTGGTGCAATCTGACTGGCAAAATCCGCAGGCCAGTTCGGGGTTGGCCCCGTACGCAGGCGGCAGTGATTAGCCAGCTAGACCCCTCCTCTTCGCCCGACTGCGGTTAAGCGATGAATATAAAATGGCGAGTGGCCGTGGCGGCCGCAGCGCGCTCCAGACGAAGATGGAAAAATATGCCTGGCAGAAGGGACAAGGAGACACACAGACCTCTCCCAAGGAAGTAGGAAGCCCACCGGAGCCTACGTTGCAGGATATACTAGCTGCCATCACTGCGGTGCGCACGTCCCTTGAGGGCCGCATTGACACCGTTGTGGCTGAGGTCTCCCTGATCAGGGCGGATATGCGTAAGACGAACGAGCGTCTCTCTGAGGTGGAATCTACGACCAAGGACCTAGTGACTGACTCTGATCTTCTCAAGTGCCAAGTCGCAGATCTGCAGGCCAACCAGGATCTGTTGACATATCAGCTCGATGTCTATGAGGGCCGCATGCGCCGCAACAATGTGCACATTTTGGGTGTACCTGAACGGGCGGAGGGACAGGCGGCTGATCTCTTTGTTGAGAATCTTGTGCTACAACACCTCCAACCTAAGGGACTATCTAATTATTTCTCGATTGAACGGGCACACAGGGTGCCAGGTGGCAGACCAAAACCAGGAGCACCGCCCCGCCCCCTTCTGGCGCGGGTGTTCAACTTTAGAGATCGAGATGTCATATTACACTCGGCAAGAGCAAGCCCGCCAGTCACAATTGAGAACAGCACGGTCACTTTCTTTCCTGACTTTACACTAAGGGTGCAAAAACAACGCCGCAGCTTTCTAGAGGTAAAACGAGCTCTGCGTGGGCAAGAAATAAAATACGCAATGCTGTTCCCCGCAAAATTGCGCGTCGAAGCGGAGGGAAAAACCTGGTTCTTCTCCAGCCTGAGGATGCGTGGGACTGGCTTGAGGGATGGCGCACGGTGGAGAAGTGGAACAACAAGGATCGCCGAGGGACAGGTCGTCAGCCACGGACGGATGATCGTCAAAGACTCGCAAAGACCGATGCAGCTGTTGCAGGTAACTCACCGGGACAGAGTCAGACGGAGGAGTAGTGTGACCCTGGAACTTTTCCAACTGCGATCCACACTAGAGAACTCATTATGGACACTGTACTCTGGGTGCTACGCCTATAATGTGTCGGTTGCCTGGGTTTGCCTGCTGCGGATGACGAAGACAACAGAGACGTAACTATGTATATAAAGTGGGGTGCCGGGGGCACATACTGAATGATTCTATTTTGCGGCGTTCCCTCTCCTCTGGGGACAAGTGATAGGGGCATAAGTTCGCCCAAACTGCTGTTATGGGGAGTTGGGTTGGTACACGCACGTACAAGTTTCCTAGGGTGGGCGAAAGGCACTCTGCAAGTTTGGGGAGGCGGGTGGTTTCTTGCCCGCCATGCAGGGAGGCAGGGAGGGGGGTGGAAGGTTTTTTTTGGGGGTGGGGGGGTTTTTGTTCGTTCTTCTTTATTTTTGGTGGGCCTTTTGTGAGTTGGGTGGGTGGACATCCTGTTCGCAGCACTTCTCCGTTATGTACCTCACTCAGTGCTTTGTCCAGAGTTCTTTTTATTGCGAGGGAGGGGGGGGATGTTCTAGTTTGTATTGTTCTGTATTTCTCAGGTATGAAAAATATGACTTGCTTCAAGGAAAGGCAATCACTGGTTACATGCTTTTGGTATTGCGGTTTATGAAGGGACAGTGGTCTGCGAATGTGTCCCCCCTTGGGGCGTTCTCGGGAGGTTCCCACTACAACCGAATGAATACACCACAAGGCACGATGGGCACGACAACTAGACAGGGGCTCAAGCTGTTATCGTGGAATGTCAACGGGCTGGGAGACAAGATCAAGCGGGGTATAGTGCTCCAGTTTTTAAAAAGACATTCCCATGATATAGTCCTCTTACAAGAGACACACTTGCTTGGGAACGCTTGTAGGGCTATGTCGCGATGGGGTTTCCAACTGGTGGCACACTCGGCTTTTGGTTCTGGCTCCAGGGGAGTAGGCATTATGGTCCGAAAATCATTCCCCATGACAATTGACCGTGTTAGCACAGACGCCCTGGGTAGGTTCGTTGCCGCCTCCGGGACCTGGGAGGGGCGCACACTTAATCTCATTTCTGTCTATGTGCCGCCGGGATTGCACACTCAGGCCTTTGCAGACCTTGGGGATCTCCTCCTAGCCTTGCCGGTCTTCAGAGTGTTGGTCGGGGGCGATTTCAACTCCATCGTCTGACTCACTTGACCGTTGGCCCCAGAGGGCCTTGCCGCCCTCCTGCATGCCGATCCACAGCTTTCTTGAGGCGATGGGCCTGGTGGATGTCTGGAGGAGACTGCACCCGGCCGAGCAGCAATACACTTTCTACTCCGGTGCACACCGCAGTATGTCCCGTATAGATTATGTTTTGACGCCCACACACCAAATTGGCAGTGTGAAGGAAATACAGCATTTGGCCAGGGGAATCTCTGACCACTCACCTATCCCAGGTCGCCTGGAGGTGGGGGAACCCACGGTTGGCCGTACAGCCCCGATCAGCCCCTGGTATCTTATGACTCCCCAAATCAGAGATACGATCTTAAGTGAGTCCGACCTTTACTTCCAGGAGAACGATGGGACTGATGACTCGACAACAACGCTCTGGGAAGCTAATAAGGCTGTCATACGGGGGTGGGTTTGGCCCAGATCTCGGGACAGCGAAAGGAGAAGTGTGCAGATATGACTCGTTTGGAGGGAGAAATCCTACGCTTAGAGGAAACCCTTCGGTTAAGTGACTCGGTGGATGAGCGGCAGAGATTGCGTATTAAAGTCAAGGAATATACCGACTTGGCAACTGAGGCTGCCAAGTCGCACCATAGGGTCACACTCAGCAGAATCTATGACGTAGGTGATAAGGCTGGCAAACTGTTAGCTTGGCTGGATCGTAGAGATCCGGCCCATCGCGTTGTGGTCGAGATAGAGACAGACTCTCACTCCCGCCTCACTGCCCCTCAGGACATAGCGGATGCCTTCGGCCAATATTACCAGTCCCTCTATACGTCTCACACACCGCACACGGAGGAGGAGGCTTCCTCACTTTTGCAGGATATTTCATTGCCCTCGCTCACTGATGAGGAGCGTTCCGATCTTGATCTAGACATCACAGTTACAGAGGTTGAGAAAGCCATTCACGACTTACACGGTGGGAAGGCATCGGGCCCTAACGGTTTGCCCATTGAATTGTTTAAGCTCACTGCGGGCAAAGCAGCACCCTATCTCACCGAAATGTTTCGTGAAAGTAAGAGGGGGGAATCCTGCCCGAGGATCAGAGGCTTGCTAATATCGTAGTCATTCACAAAGTGGGTAAATCGAGTAATAAGTGTTCCTCCTACAGACCTATCTCGTTGCTTAATTGCGAATCGAAAATCCTGGCTAAGGTTCTTGCCTCTCGCCTGCTTGGGGTCATCACCCACTTGGTCCATCCGGACCAATCGGGGTTTATGCCCACGAGAAACACTTCTCTCAATTTGTGTAGGCTTCACAGGGTACTGTGCCATGCCGATACAATTAGAGAAGACGCTGTCGTGGACTCCCTTGATGCTGCTTCAGCATTTGACACCATCGAGTGGCCCTATATGTTTGCTGTCCTTCACAAATTGGGCTTTGGCCCCGAGTTCACGAGTTGGGTTCGGCTTCTCTACCAACAGCCGCTCGCCCAAGTAGTAGTCAACAACAGGAAGTCTCCTGTTTTCATTCTCAGCAGGGGCACCAGGCAGGGATGCCCATTGTCCCGCTTCTCTTTGCTCTGGCCCTCGAGCCTCTGGCAATGTGGGTGCGCAATCACCCAGCCATAAGGGGCCTCAAATGGACATCTGGATGGGAAGACCGCATATCGCTGTATGCAGACAACATTTTGCTCTATCTGGCATCCCCGGCTGCATCCCTCAATGTGGTCCTGGACATATTCCATGTGTTTGGTAGATACGCTGGCTATTCTATAAACTGGACCAAATCAGTGCTATATGTCCTCTATGGAAAGGGACCTTCACTCCCTCGGGGATATCAACTGGCGGAAGCCACTGATGGCTTCAAATACCTGGGGATCTGGGTCTCTAAGGTCCGTCCAGATTTTATGATCGCAATCTCCTGCCGCCTCTTGTGCGTCTTAAAGCTGACGTCCTACATTGGAAATCGCTTCCGTTGTCTCTCTTGGGGTGGGCGGCCCTGTTCAAAATGATGTCCCTTCCCCGGTTCGTATATGCTCTGCATAATACTCCGCATCCTGTAGCACCCTCGTACTTTAAAGAAATCGATTGTATCATACGGGACCTGCTGTGGGAGGGGAAGCCACCTCGTATCGCGACGCACAAACTCACGTTGGGGTGGTTCGATGGAGGCATCGGACTTTCAGACATACGGAAGTACTATTGGGCGTCACACCCAGCGGCGATTAACCAATGTATGTATAGGCCGCAGGGCGACCCAGCTTTCCAGATCGACAGATGGCTCCTCCCGGGAGCTAACTTTGACGGGGCCCTTTATGTGCGGTCGTTGAAGCCTGCCCTGACTGGCCCAACTGGACATGCGGTGCAGGTGTGGAAGGCGGCTACCAAAAGCTTGGAATGGGAGGGGAAAGTTACACGGGCCACACCACTCTGGCATTGCGAGAAATTGGGTAGACTGATTCGTTCGAGGGGCTTTGATCGCTGGGACCTCATAGGTATATCCAAGGTGGGTGACTTGTGGAAATCTGGTGGGGTGGTCCCTTTTCCTTGGCTGCAACAGGAATACGAGCTGGCGCACTCTGAACGTTTTAGGTATCTCCAAATCAGACATGCCTTACTTGCGGTTCTCCTCAAAGGTAGTGAGCTCCCCGAGTCCACCCCACTTGAGGATCGAGTTTTAGATGGTGACTTGCCGGAGAAAGCCATATCACTCATTTATAAAAAACTGATCAACAACATGGTAGATCCCCTAACTCACCTGAGGGCTAAATGGGACCATGACGTGGCGGGTTTGGACGATGACGAGTGGCTGGCGGCGGTGGCCTCCCCTCACTAGGTGGCCATCTCTTCCAGGCTTCGCCTGGTACAGCTGAAGCTTCTCCACAGGTCCTATCTGTCTGGGTCACTGTTGGTTCACATGGGATATTGCTCAGATGGCGAATGTGCAAGGCGGTGTGGGCAGGAGGGAATCTTTGTCCACACACTTTAGGAATGTGCGACTATCCAGAGGTGTTGGGAGGCGGTGGCAAACCTTATGGAAGAAGTGTTGGGTCAGCAGATAGATTGTAACATTAAACTGGCCCTCCTAAACGTATGGGGCCCCACCGACCTAACTTCCAAGGAGTGAATATGGGTTAATTTGGGGCTAATGGTGGCAAAACGCAACATTGCGAGATTGTGGAGGGCTCAGAGTCCACCAAGTATCGAGGATTGGGGTAGAGATATGGACTGGTGCATGGTCACGGAAAAGTCTATATACGAAGCCAGGGGGTGCCCGAATAAATGGACGCAAGTTTGGGGGCAATGTAACACTCACAGGGGAGAGATATGTGAACCTCCGAGATCGAGAGAAGACATTGTAAATGGGATATGAATATGTTTCAATGGGGACTGTTATTATTGTTTCGTGATCACTATGTCTCGATTATTATTTGTAAAGTAACTATTATTGCTATTGTACGTGTAACGTGGCTTCTCCTCTTGTCATGCCTTGAATTCAATAAAAAAACAGATTTATTAAAAAAAAAATACCTACTGATGTGTGAACCTATAGTTTTGTGGATAACTCTATCTGGCAGTGCTGGCATGTATAATTTCCAGGTGGGCACCGACGCCAGTTGGCTGACCTACTAAATTGTCATTTTTGGTGATTATGGTTGGAGAGTGTACTGTCTAAGTATTCAGTGGCTGAGACCTAGGTCACATGTTAGAGTTACATAGGAAGAGGTCAATTCTGGTGTGCAGTTGATGGACTGATGAGAAGAACGAGTACCCCCTCGTGGTGGGGTGGATAGTACGCCAAATATCATACTTATGTCTATGTGCAAGCCACTATTTAAAGAAATGGGGAGTTCTGGTCGCCGGAGTGCCCTGTACCGGGGGGAAGGATCTGTCTAGGTGTTGTGTACAGTGTTGAAGTCACCACCCCATGTACTTGGTGCCACCAGGTCTTATACAATTGTATGGGGAAATTTTTCTAGAAATTGTTGTTGGTTGCTACTGGGTGCATACAGTGCCAACAGGGTGATAGGCGCCCAGTTGATCACCCCCTATATCACTATGTATCTACCCTCGGGGTCCACCACTTTGAGGTTAATTACCAGCAGCACTGTAGGAGCCACCCAGATGAGCACCCCGAGCATTCACCAACTAAGAGGTGCCAATAATCTGGCCTCTCCATCTCCTCTGTAGTTTTAGGAGTTCTGTGGCGGTCATGTGTATTTCTTGTAAATATGGGATATGTGTCTGCCTACGCTTTAGGTAGGAGTATATTAGGTGGTAACCCTTGGGCATATCCATTCCCTGGACACTTCAGGTTATGGTATTGTATGTAATCGAGTGCTCTTTTGGTTGTGCTGTCATGGTGTGTCTCCGCTCCAGACCCTGCCTCCCCCAAGAGCAAGACCCATCCCCATGTGAGTCTGTCCCCCAACCAGTATCAATGACATGATTCGGCAGTTCCATGGAGAAAGAATACAAAACTAATACTCCCAACTCCCAGTCCAAGGTCAGGACAAGAACGGTTCACTGACAAAATATCGACCCTCAAAATATCCCCATACAAAAATATTGTGACATAAATGTTGATGTCAAAAATAACATCTTTCTATAACTATTATTAAAACTACAAAAATTTAGAAAAAAAATATCGGTGTCATTAATGTAGTCATCTAAAATATATATATTTTTAAATATATATAAATTTAAATAGTAAACATTAAGGGCCTAATTAGGATGTTGGTCGGTAAGCCTCCCACCACTTGTCAGAGGCTTACCGACCGACATCTTTGGTTTGAAGTCCAACCGCCGTATTACGATTACAGCGGTCAGAATCCAAACCGACTGGTCAATCCGGCTGGCTTTCGACAGGCTCAAGGAGCCCTTTGGCCAGTTGGAACCGCCACATCCCTTGTGACTGGTCTGATCATCACATCATTACCTTCCAAATACCCCACATAAAAACAAAAACCTACTCACAATCAATAAAACCCAGAAAATGGAGTTGTGACACTAGAGGGCTTAACTTGGATAACCTCGCAGCACGCTGTGAGATAGAATTGCAACCTCCTTAAACATGGTAGCCGTCAATGACCTCACGGACTATTACAACAATACAATGTCGGGTATTATTAAGGACATAGCCCCTTTAAAATTCAAAAAGATCCCCAACAAAGATAAAAACCCTTGGTTTAACGGTTCCCTTAATGAGGAAAGACGATCACTCAGATTTACAGAGCGGAAATGGCGACAACACCCTTCAACACCCCATTTAATTCAACTAAGAAGGGCCTACAATAAAAGCATCCTAAATTCAAAAAAAGACTTCTTTAGGAAAGAACTGGATAATGCAAAAAACTATTTGAACTGCTAAAAGATCAATCAAATAAAACGCCCAAATCTGCACCAACAAATACAAAATCGAACATAAGCAGTGAAGACTTCACCTCCTTCTTCACAGCCAAAGCCAAATCGATGGAGGTGGAGCTAAAAAAAGCCGCCGAAGGCCCTTCATTCAAAAAGAGCACCCCAGATGAGCGTCATTTTCAAGCAGCCCAGGAAACGCCCAAAAATAATGCTTCTTGGTCAGAATTCTAACCATTTAGTGACTTAGATATAGTAAAGATTATCTCGACCATTAAGCCAAACAATCATTACAACGATCCTCTACCTGCAAATTGTTGGTCTACAATAAACCATCTGCTCATCCCTTCATGGACAAGGATCATTAACGCATCGCTATCACAAGGCTCAATACCAGACTGCCTAAAAACAGGGCAAGTCACTCCAATCCCAAAAAAACCAACAGAGAACCCATCAGACCCTAACAATTTCAGAACCAGTAACAAACATTCCTGTGCTAGCCAAAGTCCTGGAAAAATGTGTACAACAACAATTGAGCCTACATATCTCTGAATTCAATCTGTTGAATGACTTCCAGTCAGGTTTTAGACCAAACCACAGTACTGAAACAGCAATTCTGCACATTGTGGACGACGCTCTACTTGCCCTCGACGGCAACGAAACTTGTCTCCTAATCCTGCTCGACCTCTCATCGGCATTCGATACGGTAAACCATGCTAAAATACTAGATCGCTTGAAAAATAGGATGGGATTAGAGGGTACTGTCTTAAAGTGGTTTAGCTCGTTCTTAGAGAACAGATCACAAAAATTCATAGTCAACCAAACATTATCAAGTCTCATCCAGAAATGATATTGGTGTTCCTCAGGGCTCAACACTATCCCCTGCTCTTTTCAATCTATACGTAGAGCCACTCACAGAAATCCTACAACAAGCAAACATCTCCTTCCACATGTACGCTGATGACACGCAGCTTTACATCAAAATCACATTGATAGAAAAGATAGGTATCATGAACCAAGCATTAAAGAGAACCGTCCATTGGCTAACCAGCAATCACCTCAAACTTAACCCGCATAAAACCGAATTCCTTCTGATTTCCCCCCAGAAAAGCGCTACGAACATCCTAGAGTGGGCCAACCTGATCACTGCATTAAACTGTACTCCGAGGATTGTAGACTCTTCCAAATCCTTGGGAATTATGCTAGACAAAAACCTGAACATGCTATCACATATTAACACAATGGCAAAAAACGCCCGCTTCCACTTAAGCTACCTCAGAAAGCTGAAACCTTTTATAAGCAACTCAGACCTTAAAACAGCAGTCCAGGCATTAGTCATTTCAAGAATCGAGTATGGTTGCACAACACTAGCTGGTCTTCCCAGGATTTCAACAGCGCCTCTGAAAGCCTGTATTAATGCGGCCACAAGACTTATAACTGGCTCCAGAAAATTCAACCACATCACCCCTCATCTGAAAGCGCTTAACTGGTTGCCTTACGAAGCAAGAATTCAACTAAAAATGGCATGTATCACTCACAACGCGATACATTACAAAACACCTGTGTACCTGGCCCAGAAAATCACTCTATCTGGAGGATGCCGTGTTACCCGGAGTCATGGAGATCTATTACTGAAACCGGCCCGTTTCCATAAGAAAAGAACTTATGACTGAGCTTTCTCTGGTGCAGCGCCAAGAATATGGAACGCTCTCCCCTCGAACATTAGAAGAATTTCGTCCATCGCTGCATTAAAAAATGAAGCCAAATATTTGTATATGAGCAAATTTCTTACATAATCTCAGCAGTCTAGACATTATCACTGATCCTTCTTGATCATACTTTTGCTACCTCTCATCGAACATTAACCTCATTTTGGTCTTGTATATATGAATGTTAAAACTCTAATGGTTCTCCCACATATCAATTTACAATTACTTATGACTTGGTAACATAACTGTTCTCTTGAGATTTGCTGTACATGGAGTATTGTTACTAAACCTACTTGAGGTTCATGTTGTTCTAAGTGAAAGATGTAAATGTAAAGCGCTCTGATACCCTACTTAGGGTCATGTTCGCGCTATATAAAACACCAAATAAATAAATACATAATCCCTTATGGACGGCATTTCCGCCGTTGGGATTATGAAGTCGGTTATCAACAGGCTTTCCATGTCGGGCTTTCCGACATGGAAAGCCTGTCGGAAAGCTACTTTGGGGGCCCCTTGCAGGGCTCCCTTCTTTCTGTGGCCTACGGTTGTGGACCAGGGGGCACCATGGTGCCCCCCTGTAAATCCCTGCTCAGTGTGGCAGGCACCGTGAGGTGGCTGCCACACAGTGCAGGGGTTCACAGTAACTCCCATTTCTTTATGGGAGCTTGAGCTGTGGCCGGTTTCCGACCGCCGCACAAGCGCCCATAGGAAAATGGGAGTTTGCGACCGCACCGTGTGCAGTCGCATTGCAATTGTGGTTTCAGATCGCCAACTTGAAGTTGGTCGGTTTTGAAACCACAGGGATGTCGGTTAGAGGAAACTCCGACCGACATCCTAATCAGCCCCATAATATATTAAATAATAACACTGATATAATAAAAATAAAATATATATGTAATGGTTTAAAAAATAATTATAATTATTTTCTAAAAAGTAAAACTCACATATATATTAACAGATATATATTTATTTACATATGTCTAATTAAAAATATTATTAAACTAATAATTTTTTATTTATATTGTCATGTTTTTTAATATAATATAATAAAAAATAAATATATATATATATACATATATCCAACATAAAAATAAAAATAAAAAAACATTTTAATTACAAATAAACAAAATAAATAATATATTAAAAACATTAATAGTTATAAATATTATAATTTTAAATAAACACATATATAAAAATATATATTTAAACAATATAAAGTAAAGTATAAAATTTTATAAATAATATATATACTATTCACACTATAATTTATACAAGAGTAGACAAAGCGTTGGACTCAGGAGGGAAAAAATTTACTATTCCCACTCCAGTCAGTGCAACAGTAGGGAACGTGTTGAATTGCGGAGGGGTAAAATGTACTATTCCCACTCCAGTCAGTGCACCATTAGAAAAAGATTTTGATTGCAGAAGGGTAACATTTACGATTCCCACTCCAGTCAGTGCAATAGTATGGAAAGTGTTGGGTTGCGGAGGGGTAAGATTTACTATTCCCACTCCAGACAATGCAACAGTAGGGAAAGTGTTGGATTGCGGCGGGGTTAAAATTTCCTATTCCCACTCCAGGCAGTGCAAGATTAGGAAAAGTGTTGAATTGCAGGGGGGTAAAATGTACTATTCCCACTCCAGTCAGTGCAACAGTAGGGAAAGTGTTGGATTACAGAGGGGTAAGATTTACTATTTCCACTCCAGCCAGTGCAACAGTAGGGAAAGTGTTGGATTGTGGAGGGGTTAAAATTTACTATTCCCACTTCAGCCAGTGCAAGATTATGGAAAGTGTTGGATTGCAGGGGGGTACGATTTACTATCCCCACTCCAGTCTCAGAGGATTGTCTCAGTCTGCGGTCCTCAGCCAGCCTGTGTCTCCTGGGAGGGCCCCCATCAGGCATCGGATGCAGGCAGGGGTAGATCCGAGAGGGTTTGCGCCAGTTCATCTCACCCCAGCAGTGGGTGAGAGACGTCAGAAGTATGTTGTGTGCAAAGTGGAGCTCCTTTACTCCACATACATCACTATCTTGGCCATGCCCCCATATAGAACTATCCTCTTATTCTCACATTTCTCATTTGGATACAGGGTCCAAAATATTTTTTGTAACTGTTTTTATTGCCATTTAAGTCAAAGTAGAACAGTGACACAACTGCAAACAGGTCAAAAAGTAAAGGTGATGGGAGAGGAGCATCAAGAGGGGGAGAGGAATGGTCGTGGAAAGGCCCTCAATATCACAATAGTGTGGCAGGTTAGAGCATAATCTGCTCAATGTCCCCTGTTGCAGCACCCAAACAGGTCTAATAGCTAAAGTGGCTGAACTGAATTCAGGCAATTATGCTAAGATTCCTTATGATCCTAATGCTGCTCTCACAGTCCTTTCTGAGAAATCAGTGCGAGAGTACGTGTCCTAATGCCTCTGATTTTTAATTTGAGTCTTATCTGCAAGTTAGGGCCTATGGACTGTTTTAGGTGGATTTTAAAAGAACCTCTGGAATTCTGATACTCGCTCTGCTGTTACATATTATCATTCTTGCCTTGATGGAAAACCATTTGCCTCTTATGTTCAATATTGTCTTTGACTTTTGCACAAAGTTCGAGCTCAAGCCACATCGTCTAAAATAAAAAACAAAGATTGAGGTACAATCCATATACTCTAAAGAGATAATTAACAATTGGGATTGACAAACGTGCATCTTACTTTAATTATCTTCAAAGAGTTATGCTTTTCCAAGAGCACAAGCGCTGTTGATGCCTTTAGACAGAATGCCAGAGGTTTTGCGTCTTTTAATCCGAGTCACGAAGAGAGAGTAATTGGCTCTATCACAAATGCATAAGTAGCAAAGGCAGTTGAAGTGTCTCAACATAGTGCAGAATTATGGGATATTGGGAATTAATAGAAACAAAAAACTTGCCTGTCAAATCCTCATGGCTGGATGACTTGCACCCAGAAATGAAATAATCTGTTTACTATCGATATGTGACAAATCCACCTTCACCCAAGTATGGATATCAGAACTCCACATCAATGGCTTCCCCCCAAGTCTTGCCTCTATGACAACTATAACAAAACCCCTTGCTTTTGGGACTGACACTTATTTAACAATGAACTCAGAACCTGAACATTCATAAGAATCAGAAAGATCTGCCATCCAGTACAAAAAGGCTAAAACAGCTTCTAAAAGAAATGACTTTTAATTGGTTATCTAAGCACTTGTAAAGTTATGCATCAACTATGGTAAATCCACTTTAATTGGTCCTTGTCATCTCTCAAAGCTGTGATGCTTTCCGCTGCAGAGTCCTGTCAGGTAAGAGAATGACACTAAAAAAATTCCAGTGGCTTTTACTTAAAGAAAGAAATAATTTCAAGAGGACGTGCATCACCTTTAAAGCTCTTCATTAAGAACAACTCACCTTCCTCTCCTCTCCTTCAAAAATCTCAGGATGCAAAGTAAATCTCAGCAGCAAACACCATTTTCAATTTAAAACTGAGGTAATAAACTCTCATCTGGCAGCTTCCTAGTCTTTCTCAGGGATACCTCCATCCCTGTGGAGCTCATTACCAGAAGACATCAGATATCACTAACACCTTCTTCAGCTCTGGAAATTGTGGAAAACATACTTATGAAACCACTAGTTAATTGTGTAACTGCTTTACTCTTGATAATCTCACCCTGCTCTCTTTCCCATGCCAATACTCCATCATTGATTAACATTTTTTCTGGTACCTCCCCCATGGCTTTGTTGCTTTCCCACCCTGCTCTCCCTCGCTTCTTGTTGGATTCCGCTGTAAACTTACATGATGTAATATCAATTGTTTATCAACTGTTTTTGCTTTCTCGTCAGGTTTTGATAATGTTATGGTTATCGTGACTGTGACCTTGATTACTATGGTTGTTCCTAGTGAAGTTTACTAAGACTTTTTTACAGGCATAGTAGCACATTATGAAAATGTGAAATAAATAAGTAAATACGTGTTTTGGGGAAGATGGCTAATGATATTTCTTAAGAATGATCTGTTGTTGAGGAGGTGTGGCTTGGGGCTGTGAGAAGCTGGCTGCCTTTCCCTGAAGCACCACAGCACAGTTCTCCTGATAGCATAGGCAGCTGTAGGCAGAATTAGAGAATAAAAATATGAACAGATGCGTCTCAACCACATGGATTCCAAGAGAACGTTTTTATTTGCTCTTTGACATAGCATAACACTGAAATATTTGAAGATTAAACATAGCATAATTTTCTGCCTCATCGCAGATGCTATTTTGTTTTTCTTCAAACACTGCACATTTAATTCTTTGGTCTAATTTTGCATGCATCCAACCCTAATTACTTGTTTTGTCTACATAACTTCAACATTTTTACTGTGTTTCTATAATTTTCTTTTAAGGTAGTGCAGCAGTTCTCCTTCACCATTCATAGCATTTTGTGAGGCAAATGAGCAACACCTGGTACTCTTCTTAACAACCTCGTAATGTGACTTTTACAAAAGAAGGACTCAAGGCACAAGGCTTATTTTGCTCCTTACTATTTCCTTTCCTAAAGGGATATCTTCAGTAAAGTGTAGCATTTGCCTGCTATTCTGAAATAATGTATTTGATTCCAAGCAGAACGTGTTCAGTTCAGCTTTGCTATCACTAACTCTAAGGTTGAAATGAGAATATTATCTTTTTTTTCTTCAGCACATACATAGGGCGATCAAATACCAAGAAAAGTATGGAAAATTAATTACCAGTACACATTCATCAAGAATATACATCATAAATTAGAATATTGGGATCAAATGTTATTTCAGATAGAACCAGAAATATATCAAGCAGTATTATTCTGAACATAAATAAAATGCATCGTGCCAAATTTCCACTCTCTGGCTTACAATGGAAAACTTTAACAAAGTGCAAGCGTGCCTAAGATATACATACTACTAGTTCCAAGACTAGCCTTATTAAAAGATGGTATAGCAGCATCTATGCTATAAAAAAATTATATTATATAGTACCTATCCAAAAGTGACCACCAGTAAAAGTGCAACTGTGTCTTAATAATTTACCTAATAACTCTTCATTCCAGATGCTACACAAAATGCACAACAGTACAAGTTACAGAATACTACGCTATAGAGTTTTCTATTACCTCCTTAATCTGCCACGAAGCAACAAATCTTTTAATACCCCAACCCTTTTTGCGAACGCTTCCTCAAACTTCTTTGTTCGAATCATCATGCCACTCTTGATACGTTGGTACTCTCGATGTCTTCCAATTCTGCAGAATCAAGGATCGAGCTATTAAAGAGGTGATTGCAATAAATACTTTACCCCCTTGTTAGACTTGGCACCATTGGCGTGGGTCTCCCTTCCATTTTTTTGCTGTTGCCTCTTATGTTTTGCTGGTTTTAGATGCTTTTGGGCACTGTGCCACTGCTGTTCAGTGCCACAGTGCAAGTGCTCCCTACTGTAAATTGATGTATGGATTAGTGACTCCATGATTGGATGATTGGTTTACTTGTCAGTACCTAGTACAGTGCACTGAGTGTGCCCAGGGCTTGTAAATCCAATGTTGCTGGTGGGCTTGCAGCACTGGTTGTGCCACCCACAGAAGCAGCTTGTAAAATGTGTCTCAGGCCTGCCATTGCAGAGCCTGTGTGCGGTCTGTGACTGCCATGTCGACTTGGCAAGTGCACCCACTTGCCAGTCCCTAAACCTTCCCTTATCTTCATATCAGACACCCCTAAGGTAGGCCCAAGGGCAGGGTGCATTGTAAGTATAAGGTAGAACATGCCCTGGTGTGTGTGGCATGTCCTAATAGTGAATTACAGCCATTTTCGTTTTTCACTATTGCAAGGCTACCTGTTCTCCATAGGCCAGAATGGGCAGTTTGATTATTACACCTTATAATCCTAACTGACCCAGGGAACATGGTAGAAAAACGAATTTAGTATGCCTGAACTCAGAATGATAAAATACATCTTTTAGTGAAGTTGGTTTTAACATTCTGTGTTTGAAAATACCACTTTTAGAAAGTGGGTATTTTCTTGCCTAAACTTCCAAGCCTGCCTCTGCTAGGTTGTGTATTCCTTGTCTGGAGATTGAGTGACAGGGGCTGGGGGTGGCTACAGGAGACAGGGTGAGTCAGCACAGGGCTGAATAGAAAGATCTGCATCCAGAGTGGAGGGAGGAGTTGCACCTGGGTCTGAATAGGGCTGTGCCTGCCTTCCACAATGCTGGCTCCACCTCCTGCCGGGCGTCTGATGGCTCTGCCCTCACTCACAAAGGAAAGAAGGAGTCAGAAAAACAAAGTGCTCCAGGACTGACCAGAACTGGTTTTGGACTAGGCAGAGGCCTCTCTGCCTTCAGAGAACAAAGAGAAACTGTGTATAAAAAGGGGACCCAGACCCCTAGGAAATTAGATCACTTCTGGGAAATCAAGAAACCTGTTGCCAAGGAGAAGAACCGGAGAAGCTGAAGGAGGAGTACTGCCCCTGTGCTGTTTTGCTGATTGGGGTTGGCCTGCAGTGGTTGCTTTCTACCAAGGACAGGAGAAAAGACTTTGCTGTGCTTTGTCATCTTGAAGAAGAGAATCTCCAAGGGCTTGAACTAGAGCTTGCCTCCTGCCTGAAGTCTCAGGGATACAAGACTTCACCAACCAGCTCCCCCCCTGCATTCCCTTGCTGGGAATTGAAGTGCCTGCTGTTGTGCTGGGCCTTCTGAGAGACTGCGTGTCGCTGGGAGCTGGAAGCGCGACGCAACAACGAGAAGCGTGTCGCCGCCGCGGTCATCGCATCGCCAAGGAAGCGAGATGCCGCTGCCGCTGTCATCCTCGCATCGCCGAAGCGCGGCGCATCACCGGAGAAGCGGGACGCTGCCACAGAGGTCAACGTCACATCACCGGAGAAGCGCGTCGCAGGGCCTGTCGCGGCTCCAAAGATCATCGAGTCGCCGCACGGCCGTCGGGCGTGCACGCATCACACCAACGTTGTCACATCGCAACCAAGATGCCATTTTGTCGCATCGTACCGGAGAAGAGTATCGCATCGAGGTGCCATCTTGTCGCATCGCACCGGAAAGCAGTAAGAAACCGACGCATCACCTCCCCACACAGTAAGGAAGCGAGCATAACTCCCCTGCACAGCAGTAAGGAACAGACGCATCCACTCCCCTGAGTGTAAGGAACCGACGCATCACCTTCCCTGCGACCCTTTTGTTTTCTTTGCGTTACGCATTCAAGGTACATTGAGAGTAAAGTGTCGCATTTACAACTTGAGAGAACTGAACTATTTTATAACCCTTTAAAGTCTATTTTTGAGTACAGTATTGTGGATTTTTGCTATTGGGTCTTGTGATAAGTCTATATAAAGATTACTTATTTTTACATAACAACCTGTGTGGTGTCCATCTGTAGTGTTTTCACTGTATTACTGTATGTGTTCCCAAATGCTTTACACACTGCCTCTGAGATAAGCCTGTCTGCTCGTGCCAAGCTACCAGGGGGTGAGCAGGGGTTATTTTAGGAGTGTATCCCCCTTATCCTGACTAGAAGCAAGGGTCCCTATTTGGACAAAGGTGCAAACCATTGCCAACTAGAGACCCCCAGTTCTAACATTGGTGGTCAGCGGTGAGGATTTGGACTTGCATTTGTGATTCATATACAGTGATTGGTGTACACTACTAGTGAGTGCAGACCAATACGCGACCACATACATTTTGAAAGGACTTTTTTTCCTGGGAACCTTTATTTTTGTTGAGAACTGCCAATTTTCACAATGAGCAAAAGAGGATCCATTGCACCTGCAGATATTGAATTTGAAGAAGATAGGGTTGATACCTACACTGTGCCAGAGCTCGAAGCCGTTTGTAAAAAGTTTAAAATCTCTATGAGAAGCCTCACCAGGAAGGAGGAGCTTCAAAAGGCACTGAGGGCCTGGTTGGAAGCACGGAATGCCGGTGGGCAGCCCGAGGAGCCTGTGGAGGAGGCAGAGAATTTAGATGAGCAGCTTGAGGGGCCATTAGGCTTACCCGGGAGGAGAGTGCCTTCCAGGGAGGGCAGCAGTGTTTCTCAAAGGGCCTGTCTCCAGAGGAGCTGGAGGACAGGGACAAAAGCAGGATGCATGAAATGGAAATGGCCAAACTGAAACAGGGAAGCCATGATAGCCTTGAGCACAAGAAATTGGAGTTGGAAAGTAAGAGGTTGGCCATGGAAGAAAAAAGGATGCTTTTAGAGCATGAGAGAGTGGTGAGGAGCTAGAGCTAAAGGCTAGGAGCCTAGAGATCACTCCCTCTGGTGGCAGCACACCTCCAGTGCCTGTAGAAAGTAGAGTATACATCCCCAAGGAGGTTATTAAGGATTTCATGAAGGGGGAGGACATTGGGCAATGGTTTAAAGCATATGAGATCGCCATGACATCACACCGGGTCCCTGAGAAGCATTGGGGAGCGGGGTTGTGGGGCCGCTTTACAGGTGAGGGAAGGAAACCTTGCTAGCCTTGCCCACAGAGGATCAGATGTCCTATGCCCACCTGAAGGAAGCTTTAGTGGCAAGGTATGGGTTAACTCCAGAGCTTTATAGGCAGAAGTTTAGGAACTGCAAAAGCTGGAGTCTAGTACCTGGGTGGAGTATGTGTCTTATTTTTGCAGAGCATTGGATGGATGGGTGAAGGGTAGCAAAGTAAATGACTTGCAGGGGTTCTATGATTTAATTGCATGGGAGCACTTGTCCAGTAGTTGTTTTCCAGAGCTACGCCAGCACCTTGTTGACAGTAAGCTGACTAATCCTAGGAAGCTTGCTGAGGAGGCGGACCGCTGGGTCAGTACCCGGGTCCACAAGGGTCTTGTGGGAGACTCCGCCAAAGGTGGGCAGGGTCCCCAGCAGAAGAGTGGGGGGACAAGGGTAAACAGAAGGAGTTCCAAAAAGGGCCCCAAAGTAAACCCCAAGAGAACCAAGGTAAGGGTTCCCAGCCTCCCACTGAGAAAAGACCATGGGTCCCAACAGATAAGTCTGTTCAGAAGGGGCCCAAAGCATGTTTTAGTTGTGGTCAGGTGGGTCACTTTGTAGGAAGTCCCAAGTGCCCCAATACCGTGACCACTGCACCCACTGGTGCACCACCCCGGCAGATGGCTAGTGTAGCCCTGGGGGAGGAGTTGGGTGCCCAAGGTGGGTGGGGTCCCGCAGAGATGTCCCTGGTCTCTTTAGGAGACAGTGAGATGGTCCCTAGGACCCAGCTGCCTGATAACACTAAAAATTACAGGCAGTGGGTGACCATCAATGGCCATAGGGTGGAGGCTCTCAGAGACACCGGGGCCAGTGTGACAGCTGTCAGTTGTCGGCTGGTGTCTGAGGAGCAGGTGGTCCCCAACGTATTCTACCCTGTAGTTGCCGCTGACAACTCAGAGAGCCACTGCAAGGTGGCCCAGGTTCCCTTTGAGTGGGGGGGTCTCAGGTATCCTTCAAGTAGCTGTGAGGCCAGCCATGCCTGTTGACTGTCTGCTAGGCAATGATTTGGAGAGCTCCCCTTGGGCGAAGGTGGAGCGGAGATCTCATTTGGAGATGTTGGGTCTGCCAGAGTGGGCGTGTGTGACCACTCGGTCAATGGCAGCCGGTAAGGGTATTCAGGAGAACCTGGAGCCTGGAAGAAAGGCCCAGGTGCCTGCCTTAAAGAGAGGAGGCGGGGGCACGGGAAACCGGCCCCGAAGTTCCCACGGTCCAGGAGGAGGCAGACCTTGAGGGGGATGCCCTGGAACCTACAGGGGAACAAGTGGCTGAACTGGGGGACCTGCCTGAGCTGACCCATTGGCAGCAGGAAGGAGGCCCTCCAGGGAAGAGTTCTGCGAGGAGCAGAAGAAGTGCCCTTCTCTTGAGGGCTTGCGGCAACAGGCTGCAAGCCAGGCAGCAGGTGATCAGTCTGGATCACACTGGATCTACTGGGAGAATGGTCTCCTGTATAGTGAGCCTAAGGTTGCTGAGCCTGGGTCAGCCCGTGTGCTGGTGGTACCCCAGCGCTTCAGAGCCTTCCTACTGGGTCTGGCTCATGATGTGCCTTTAGCAGGACATTTGGGGCAAGACAAGACCTTTCAAAGGCTTGTCACCCACTTTCATTGGCCCCAAATGCGCAAGAGTTCAGATACTCATTGCAGGACCTGTCAGACTTGCCAGGCAAGTGTAAGAGTGGGAGGAAGCACAAGGCTCCTCTCCAACCTTTCCCTGTTGTCAGCACCCCCTTTGAGAGGGTGGGTATTGACATTGTGGGGCCTCTGGATCCCAAGACAGCCATGGGCAACAGGTTCATCCTGGTCTTGGTGGACCATGCCACCCGGTACCCGGAAGCCATCCCTCTTCGGACAGTGACGGCCCCCGTGGTGGGACGTGCACTGATGGGGATTTTCTCCCGTGTGGGGTTCCCCAAGGAGGTAGTGTCCGACCGTGGTACCAACTTCATTTCCAAGTATATGAAGTCCCTGTGGCAGGAGTGTGGTGTAACCTATAAGTTCACCACTCCTTACCACCCCCAAGGTAATGGGCTGGTTGAGAGATTCAACCGGACCCTGAAAGGCATGATTATGGGTCTTGAAGAACCCATGAGGCGTAAGTGGGACGTCCTCTTGCCATGCCTGCTCTTTGCTTATAGAGAGGTGCCCCAGAAGTCCTTAGGGTTCAGTCCCTTTGAACTGCTGTACGGCCATCCTGTAAGAGGACCTCTGAGTCTGGTCAAGGAAGGCTGGGAGGAAGCTCCCAGGAAAACTCTCCAGGATGTATTTAGTTACATGCTGGCCTTCAGGAACCAGACTCGGCGTTTCAGACAACACGCTGAGGCGAATCTGGAAGCCAGCCAGGAAGAGATGAAACGTTGGCATGATCAGAATGCCACTCTGACCGAGTTTCAGCCTGGACAAAAGGTTTGGGTCATGGCCCCAGTGGAGCCCTGTGCGCTCCAGGATAAGTGGACCGGACCATTTGAGGTGGTGGAGCGCAAGAGTGATGTCACCTACTTGGTGGACTTGCAGTCTCCCAGGAACCCCTTGCGGGTCCTGCATGTGAACCGCCTGAAGCCCCACTTTGAGAGGTCTGAAGTGGGCATGCTCTTAGCAACAGATGCTGGGATGGAAGAGGAGACTGAACCTCTTCCTGACCTCCTGTATGCAAAAGAGCAAGATGGGTCAGTGGATGGTGTGAACCTCTCTCCCACCCTGACCCCTGAGCAGCAGAATGACTGTCGCCAACTGTTGGGGCAGTTTTCTGATCTGTTCTCCCTGACTCCCAGTATCACTGAATGGTGCATCCATGATGTGGACACTGGGGACAGTCCTCCTGTGAAGCACAAAACTTACAGAGTGACTGACAGGGTGAGAGCTTGCATCAAGGAGGAGGACTCCAAGATGTTTGCCTTAGGGGTGATTGAGTCCTCTAACAGCCCTTGGGCCAGCCCAGTGGTCTTGGTCCCAAAGGCTGCCGCACCTGGTGCCACACCCGAACTCCGGTTCTGTGTGGACTACCGAGGACTCAATTCAGTCACCAGGACTGACGCGCACCCCATCCCCAGAGCTGATGAGCTCATTGATCGGTTAGGGGCTGCCCGGTACCTCAGCACGTTTGATCTAACGTCTGGATACTGGCAGATTGCCTTAACTGATGGGGCCAAAGAGAGGTCAGCATTCTCCACACCAGATGGGCACTACCAATTCCGGGTGATGCCCTTTGGGATGAAGAATGCCCCTGCCACCTTTCAGAGGTTGGTCAACCAGGTGTTGGCTGGGCTGGAGGATTTCAGTGCCGCCTACCTGGATGACATTGCAGTGTTCAGCGCCACTTGGGAGGAACATCTGCACCACCTCTGGGAAGTGTTGAAGGCGCTGCGGAGGGCAGGCCTCACGATCCAAGGCGAGTAAGTGCCAGATCGGGCAGGGTTCTGTGGTGTACTTGGGACACCAGGTTGGGAGCGGCCAGGTGGCGCCCCTACAACCCAAGATAGATACCATCCTGGCTTGGGAACCCCCAAAACCCAGACAGAGGTGAGAGCCTTCTTAGGACTCACCGGGTATTACAGGAGGTTTGTCAAGGGGTATGGCAACATTGTTGCACCCTTGACTGAGCTGACTTCCAGGAAGCAGCCCAGGAAAGTGAACTGGACTGATGCCTGCCAAAAGGCTTTTGATGCCCTGAAATCTGCCATGTGCACGGCGCCCGTGCTTCAGGCGCCCAACTTCTCAAGGGAATTCATTGTGCAGACAGATGCTTCAGAGCATGAAAGTGGGTATTTTCTTGCCTAAACTTCCAAGCCTGCCTCTGCTAGGTTGTGTATTCCTTGTCTGGAGATTGAGTGACAGGGGCTGGGGGTGGCTACAGGAGACAGGGTGAGTCAGCACAGGGCTGAATAGAAAGATCTGCATCCAGAGTGGAGGGAGGAGTTGCACCTGGGTCTGAATAGGGCTGTGCCTGCCTTCCACAATGCTGGCTCCACCTCCTGCCGGGCGTCTGATGGCTCTGCCCCTCACTCACAAAGGAAAGAAGGAGTCAGAAAAACAAAGTGCTCCAGGACTGACCAGAACTGGTTTTGGACTAGGCAGAGGCCTCTCTGCCTTCAGAGAACAAAGAGAAACTGTGTATAAAAAGGGGACCCAGACCCCTAGGAAATTAGATCACTTCTGGGAAATCAAGAAACCTGTTGCCAAGGAGAAGAACCGGAGAAGCTGAAGGAGGAGTACTGCCCCTGTGCTGTTTTGCTGATTGGGGTTGGCCTGCAGTGGTTGCTTTCTACCAAGGACAGGAGAAAAGACTTTGCTGTGCTTTGTCATCTTGAAGAAGAGAATCTCCAAGGGCTTGAACAAGAGCTTGCCTCATGCCTGAAGTCTCAGAGATACAAGACTTCACCAACCAGCTCCCCCCCTGCATTCCCTTGCTGGGAATTGAAGTGCCTGCTGTTGTGCTGGGCCTTCTGAGAGACTGCGTGTCGCTGGGAGCTGGAAGCGCGACGCAACAACGAGAAGCGTGTCGCCGCCGCAGCCGCGGTCATCGCATCGCCAAGGAAGCGAGACGCCGCTGCCATCCTCGCATCGCCGAAGCGCGGCACATCACCGGAGAAGCGGGACGCTGCCACAGAGGTCATCGTCGCATCACCGGAGAAGCGCGTCGCAGGGCCTGTCGCGGCTCCAAAGATCATCGAGTCGCCGCACGGCCATCAGGCGTGCACGCATCACACCAACGTTGTCACATCGCAACCAAGACGCCATTTTGTCGCATCGTACCGGAGAAGAGTATCGCATCGAGGTGCCATCTTGTCGCATCGCACCGGAAAGCAGTAAGAAACCGACGCATCACCTCCCCACACAGTAAGGAAGCGAGCATTAACTCCCTGCGCAGCAGTAAGGAACCGACGCATCCACTCCCTAAGTGTAAGGAACCGACGCATCACCTTCCCTGCGACCCTTTTGTTTTCTTTGCGTTACGCATTCAAGGTACATTGAGAGTAAAGTGTCGCATTTACAACTTGAGAGAACTGAACTATTTTATAACCTTTTAAAGTCTATTTTTGAGTACAGTATTGTGGATTTTTGCTATTGAGTCTTGTGATAAGTCTATATAAAGATTACTTATTTTTACATAACAACCTGTGTGGTGTCCATCTGTAGTGTTTTCACTGTATTACTGTATGTGTTCCCAAATGCTTTACACACTGCCTCTGAGATAAGCCTGTCTGCTCGTGCCAAGCTACCAGGGGGTGAGCAGGGGTTATTTTAGGAGTGTATCTCCCTTATCCTGACTAGAAGCAAGGGTCCCTATTTGGACAAAGGTGCAAACCATTGCCAACTAGAGACCCCCAGTTCTAACACCCCTTTAACCAATGACATATTCTGCCTCTGCCTTAAAAAGCCAAAGAGCGCCACACTTGCCTCAGAATAATATACCTCATCAATATGCTTTTGTTGACCTAAAGTTGAGTCTGACACGCAATCTGTATCTGAATAATGGATGATTCAATCTCTCAGTAACACGACCCATCCACATCAGAGTTTCCTGACCTCTTAAAATGTCTGAGAAATGGTAGTTTTACCGTAAAATGACCTAAAAAGGATCCTTCATTACCTATTAAATCAATTCCTTCCATATCCATGGAATTATTTTTTGAAACGATCAAAGATTACAAACCTCATGTTGAAGAAACCAACATGAGACTACAAAACCTTGATAAAAAATGTAGTCGCAGTCATTCAATATTCCTTTATTTGGCTAACAAGCCATAAAAGTATATAACAGCAGCATACATGAATACAAAAAACTATTACAAATGATTGTACATATATAACACATAAAAGATGCCTAGAAATGAAAAGGCACCTCATTCAGCTGTAAATATATCAAACTAATCATAGTTGGTCTCACTTGGATAAGAGAGTATCGTAAGTGGAACAATGAGTGAGCGACATTCAGATTATAACAGTCACAAATGACTCCATGCAAACTGAAAGTTCTTCTCTTAATAAGCAAGAAGAGGAACTTGAGAATAGAAATATGAGGAACAGTCTTAGAATATGTGACCTTCTGAAAGGCATAGAAGATGCTGATCAAATAGCATTTTTTCCCTTTTTTATGTCCAAGGTGCTTGGCCTGCCAGGCTTGATTAATTTGATGATACAAAGGGTACATAGGTTGGGTCAGAAGCCAATGTCTATATCAACATCTATTAAATCTAAGGGTGTAATCATTTTGTTTTTATAATACAACTGTTCTTCTTAATGTTTGTATGGCTAACAAAGCTAAAAAGAAGATTGGTAAGGAGGTAAACTCTTTTTTTCTCAGGATAGAGTGAAAGTCACAGCAGAACATCAAAAGCAATTTCTTGAGATGTGCCCCGCACTTCGAACACTCAATGCAAGATTTGGTCTGTTTCAACATAGTCTATTTAAGGTGACTTACAACAAATAGATTGAAAACAAAATCCTGGAAGAACGTAGAGAAAAAGATATGACACATTGCCTTTTTCGACTATCTGATTGAATGATTTTCATCAGATTTAAATTTGTTTGATTATTGTGTGTGTGAATGAGTCATTCTATTTAAAGATTGTACTGTTTATCTTCTTATATTTTCTCAATCTTTCCATATGGATCCCATCATCATACTTGTTGCTGTTTATATTGTCATATTTTGTTACCCTGCATGGGGGGTGGTGTCCTCGATGCCACCACCATCAATTATTTGTGGTCTTCGTAGGTATGTGTTTGTCATTTCCGTATTGTATTTTTGTGTTTTATTAGTGAAATTTTATCATTTCTTGTCTTTCTCTTCATGGGACTACCCCTTTTGTTTATCCTCTGTTTTCTGGAATTTTTATATGTTATGAGCCTACTTTTCTTATATTATTGGATTCATTGTTTAAAAGCTAGTATTAATTTCGCTTTGCCAGTCATTTAAATTAGTATACAATTGCTTTATATATTTCAATTATTGACATGGATCTACCTTTAGCATTCCATCAGTTATATCATGTAATGTTAAAAGTCTTGGAACTACCATAAAGAGACAGAAAATCCTGGAACATGTTTCTAAACTTAAACTAAGACTGCATTATTGCAAGAAATGTATTTGAATGAGGATTATGCGTTGAAACGTAAGAATGCTTGAAGTTGTCATGTTTTTCTGTTTTCTGTCTTTAAAGAGAACATTTGTGTAATCATCCTTTGGGCAAAAACCCTTGATATTAAGTTAATTACTCATGAAAGGGATAGCAAAAGGGGATGGATTATAATGGAACTGCTTATTGTTAAAATTCTCTTTACGATTTTCAATGTTTACAGTCCTACCAAGAATGCTAATAAATTTGATGTGATATTGTGCCTACATAATTGGAGCACTGACTATATCATTTTTTTGAGGTCAATGAATTCAGATATTAGATCCCATAATTGACAGGAATTCCAAATGTCAAATATATCTGTAACACCATACACACACACAGTTCTTAAGAGCAGTCTCTCAGAGATCACTTCCAAGTTCATGGAGACCATATCTTTCTGAGAAAATAGAGTATACCTTCTATTCACTAGTTCATAAGTCCCAATCTAGACTGGATTTTATTTTCCTAAGTAACGCAACTAGCTGGTATGGAGGTAATTCTAATATCTGATCGCCCACCAGTGACAATTGCCCTTGATTTAGTGTCAGTTTCACAAGGGCCTAGAAGATGGAGCTTTATCAATGCTCTTTCAACAGACCAGACTCCTTTTCCAAATCTTTTGGCAAGCGGGGGCCCACGCCGCAGGCTGACAGGCCCCCAGGATAGGTGCGGGCCAGATTTGACAGATAAGCAGCCAGTAGTGTCCACATCTTTTCAAATTTTTGGGGATTTGGCCCCCATATCCCGATTGCCATTGGCTCCCCATGGACCTGTGGGGTCACCTGGGTATCTGGCAGGGGCAGCCAGGTGAGCTAAATAGGGGGCAACCTTACCTGTTGTCCAACTTGCTGCCTGGATGCCCCTGACGGATGCTGATGCTCCACGCCACCAGCACCACCAGCACCACCGAGCTGCCTTTTTCCCATTGGAGCTTGCCAGTCGGAGCTCCCCTCCCCTCCATGCCTCCCCACCGCTGGCCTGGTTCATCCTTGTTGGGGCTGATACCTTTTGGTAGTGACGGCTTAATCTCCCTGGTACTTTGGCGGCGGTGGTGACAGAGACTGCAGGAGCCTCCTTTTTGGTCTCATTGCTGGGACTTGAGCAGGCTGTAGACTGCTGTCACTGGAGCTCCCAGGAGTTTGTTGCAGAGTCGTCCTGGGCCTAAGGTGAGGTGGAGCAATGGTCGGGTGTTGTGTGCTCTCGGTTTCCTTTTTGGTGCTGGAGGGTGTTGTGGGGGACATCTAGTTTTTCTTTTATTCAGCACTTGGAGGGTTCATGTAGGTGGGAGGGGTTTGGATAAAAGTGTTGCACAATACACTTGCAGGCTGCACTGAGCTCGGTGTAGCGTTGCAATTTTGGCAATTTGCTGTTGGGTTTTAAATTTCAGTCAATTATGGGCCTGATAATGATAGTGGGGAGACCGCCACCCTCAGGCTGTCAGTGGCAGTTTCCCTGCCATCGGTGACTGAATCACCGCCCGCCACATGAAGATGGCAGGCAGTATGTTGGCGGTTGGAAAGACCGACCAACACAGTCCCGACGGTCAGAAGCATTCCGACGGTCGGAAGCATTCTGACCACCTGGTGGACCGCCCTCCATCCCCAGAATGGCCGCCGTGGGGATTACAATATCCCTTTCTGCCAGTCGTTCTGCGCCAGTCAACCTGCTGTGAAACCGCTGGCGGAAACGGATTTGGGGGCCTGTAGCGGGCCCCCCTTATCCCATGGGGCTGGTACATGGGCCCTGGGGGCACCTATGGTGCCCCTACATATCCCTGTTCCATGCCACATAATCCAGGGATATGTAAACACCCTATTTTCTGTATTGCGGCAGGGGCTGCTGACCGCATCACCGCCACAATACAAAATATAGGTAATGCGACCGCCGTGGTGGCAGTCGCATTGTAATTCCGACTTAAGTCCGTCCGCCATCGTAATGAGGCCCTAAGTTAAGTTTGAGCCAAAGTTAAATCTGATTTAAGGGCATTCTTTCCTACGATATATTCACATGAAGAAGTGTTGCCTGGGAGAGAAAACCTGAGTAGTAGTGTAAGAGGGCATATTAGGGCTGATTCACCAAAACTTGAATAAAACTACTGCAGGGGTGTTTGCTTCCTCAAGGGCGTAGTTTTGCACATTTTAGTAATTAATATAAAACTTTCCCAGATTATCCCTGGGCAGCTGTGCTAGTCGCAGCTTTCTAGTCATGTCCCTTCTGAAACTGAAGTCAAGGCAACCAGACCATGGTTCTAATATAACTAGAGGACTGGTCCCTAAATGTGTACTTCAGAATTTCAAATAAGTGTTATTAACTCCTAACTCTGAATATTTGAGTTATAAAAGTAACTTCAAATATGAAAACTGCTGACTTACTCCCACCTCCTTTTTTTGCCAAATCAGTAAGTGGAAAGTACTATCATTAGTTACATGATTTAATGCCCTGAAAAAGTTTTAAGTTGGAATTTATGGTGATGTGGTGAGTCATGTGTTGACAAACTGACGTCTAGTAAGAAGAAGTCAAACTTTCAACGCTAGCCATACCTTTGTTACTGCCAGCCTGCTCCCCTTGTGTGTATTTACTCCAGAATAATATTATCTGATCGCCAGTTAATATTATGTAGACGTATAAGGATTTATAGGTCTTAGGTCATTTTTGTGGATTCTTTTCAGGCATAAATTCAGAAATTTTCACTTGTAAGTCTGATTCATGAACACAGATGACTTTGTGAAATGGACCCATTGTGCCTAATTTCTACTACACCTACTGTAATAGTAAAACTACAACTACATTAAGTAAAATTAATGTCAATAATGCAATACAAAATCCATTCATTACAAATCATCATAATGGAGCACTAGTAAAACAAGCATTGGCATAGCCAATAGGTCTCGCCTTTGGGACCTTATAAGTGTTTAGGCAGAGCTATTGGCTTTGCCAATGTTTTTAAGCTATGTTGTAGAGCAGTGTGGCTACTTGCAGTATGTTAAAAAGGTATAATAGAAAAGTTTTATAAGCATTTTTGTTACCTTAAATATAACCAAGAAGACATTATGTACATCTGAACGACCCTATTAAAGAAAGAATATAAAAATGTCTTCTAGTTTTTTTGTCCTTGCAGTGCTGGCATCTTCTTGCCTGTTCCAATACTCTAGGTAGATATTCAATGATAGGCATTCGTTATTGGCAAATATTCTGGCAGTACCTGATGCTGGAGCCATTTTTATAGCAATAAATAGTACACTAGCTCAAAAACAAGAGCCCCTCCCCTACACTACGTGTGCAGCTGCGTGATAACGTTCGATGAGGCATATCTGCAATGTTACTGCTTTCCCAATGTGATGGGAAACGGGCCGCAGTTATTTTTACTAAAATTAAAAAGTGGGAAATGATGTTTCGAAACAATTTTTGGTTTGTGGTCGAGGTCAGAGGTTAAGGAACCTTTGTATAACGGGTCAGAAACTCTTGGAAACATTTATGCAGATGCTAACTAGTGCGCCCTGCCAGGTGGAATTCATTCCAGCATACTGTTCACGTGTAAACACACCGGCCCCAGCTGCCCATATTTAAAGAAACTGCAGACGCACCTCTCAGCATTTGGCGTTTGTGTAAATAAGGATGGGCGCTCTTATTTTTAACTTTCCAAATTCACCTCACTTTTGCCATACTGCTGCAGCTATGCGTGCGCTTCATATTACACTGAAAACAGATTGTGAAACAAGGGACTTTGTGGTGGTATATTTTAATACTGATAAAACCCCAAGCCCACATAACCAACAGGTGGCACGGGGACCCGCGCTCCTCTCAATTATTCCAGTCGCTTCTGACACTCTAGCTTGAGGTCTGGACATGAACTATTTTATGAAGACATACATAAAGTGTCCCACTGGTGTACAGGGAGCGTCCAAACTGACATTTTGAAAGCAGTGAAGCAAACTCTGCATGTCAGCAGGTCACATGCACAGGCATTGGCTGCTGTCCTCCGTAAGTGAAGGGGGGGCTGATTTCCTCCATTCGTGGGTGTGGTGCTGTGTCTCCACGGAACCCCTGGGCCTCACGGACGCCAGGCACACACACACAGGTTGCCCCTTGGCATCTGAGGGGCAGGCATGTTGTGCATGAGCGCCAGCATGTCAGGCCGGCTCGTGTACACTACGCAGCGAAAACCCATGCGCATCTCGTCTTGCCCTGGATGTAAAGGCAGACAAGCCTTCGTCACAACAAGTACGACGTGTACAGGCAGCTGGGATTTAACCGCAGATAAGGAGCTCTGCCCTCCGTGATGTCAAATGCTGGTGTGCAGCAGAGGGGGCTGTGTGTGGTTAGCATGTGGTAGGTAAGGTACTGGAATATCTTTCAATGGCATGTGACGTGCACTTCCGACATAAACCCCCGCTGAATATGGAGGTGACACAATTCCAGTGCAGTGATCTGGTACTCCACAGATCATCATGAGACATGTTCTTGGGGCCCTGCCCACATGTTACAAGAAGCGAGGAGACACGTTTATTTGCAGAGATGTGCACATGCAATTAGAACCACACACATAAAGAAGACCTACTTTGGCTTTCTGCAGTGGGGTGAAGCACAGTTCATGCACAAAGGGGTTCCTGACAGGGGGCGCCAGCTCCTGGTCAATGCGACTCCCCAAGGCCCGACGAGGACCTGGCTCAGCCTAATCCTCATGACAGGCGAGGGCGAGGAGATTCCGTGAATAGGATGCTCAATATAAAAAAAAGCAAGCGGTACTAAAAGCAAAATGGGGACAAAACAAATCCACAATTGTAAGGGAAAAAAAGAAGGCGCACAGGGTGGTCTACCGGGCTAATAACTGAATAAAAAAAATGAAACCTGATCCAAAACAGATGGCAGCCTGCGCGCCGCTGCTGCTGGCTCCAGAGAGCAAAACGCTCTGGGAGTAAACATTTCCCGAAAAGCAAAGAATGGCGGGAGAGAGAAGTGGGGGCGAGTGAGCACGGCAGCGCGGCGAACGCGCTAATTAAAAACAGATGGTGACATGACCCCGAACAGATGGCGCCCCTGCTCGTAACCGTAGGCCGTGGGCGGATACATTCCCTGGGAAAGGTGGGACATGCACCCGCCTTTGCCCAATTGCGTGCTGTCTTTTTATAAAGACGCACGCAAAGCCCAATAGAAAAAATGCTAAAAAAAAAAACACACGCATGAGCGTGTGAAAAGTCCAGAGTGATTCCAAGAGGTCGTTTTCCTAGCACAGCGCATGTGCGCTGCGCTAGGCTCGTCCTAAAAAACCATTCATTTACAACATGTATTATGCCGTAAAATATTCTATTTTTGTAAAACAGCAGCAAAGAGGGTACAGGATAATGCTGCAATCTTTACACAAACAGACATATATGTGATGGGCGAGAAAATAAAAAATATATTATCATCCTCCCATTCAATATATATCACATTTGCACTGTACCAGATCCAACACTTTCAGTTCCAGCATAAAAAAACAATTTACATGTTTCTCAAGAATATAACCATGTCATGCACTACAGCGAAAGCAGTTAAGCATTCGTACCATTCACTTCAGAAATCTGATCACATTAATATAAATTCCAAGATTAACATCATCTACCAAACAGTACGCTTCTTGATGGGATCACTGACAGAATATCGACTACACAAATATCGTGTTACAAAAATATCGGGACATAAATATCGTTGTCAAAAATATCGACATCCTACCTTTATAATGGTAAGTACCAAAATATCGAGAAAAAAAATATTGTTGTTAAAAATATCGTTTTTAAAAATATCGTTTTTTTTAAATGTATAAAAAATAATGTTAAATAAATTAAATAATACATTTAATTAAAAAAAACATATTTAAAATTATTAGAAAATGTTAAAAATTGTAAGTAATAAATATAATGTAAAAATAAATTAAACATACATATATAAAATATAATATATATATTTACTTAATAATATTAATACATAATTATTTAATAAATTATAAAATGTTAGAAACATATTAAAAATTATAAATACATATATTATCTACTGGCGGTCGCCAGTAGATAGTTATAGTTAGGACCTATTATCCATAGGAAATCCGTAACATTCTATTCCCAATAACTTTGGCGTCGTTTGACGAATCATCGCGAAATTTTCAAAACTAGTGGGGCGCTCCGGTCTGCTCCTGTCTTGAAAGTTTCGGGGTGATTCATCAAGCGGGGGCCGAGAAAAAAGGGGGGTCCCAAAACGTGTTAATTCCCATAGGAAATTTTAGCCACGGCTACAGCCCGAACTGCTGAACGGAATTACACCAAATTTGGCAAAAAGGTAGCGCTTGGTTCAGAAAGCGACCTTTTTTTTAAATGGTGTAAATCCGTTCAGTAGTTGCGGAGAAATTCAAAAAATAAGAGTGAAAAAATCAATTTCCCATAGGAAACTTTATGCAAGGCTACAGCAAAAACTGCTGAACGGAATTACACCAAATTTGGCAAAAAGGTAGTGCTTGGTTCAGAAAGCACCCTTTTTCAAAATGGTGTAAATCCGTTCAGTAGTTGCTGAGAAAATCCAAAATAAAAGTTTCGATATCTATGGCCGCGGTGGATCCGCGCACCCTCCCGACCACGAGCTGCATGCTAATTGGCTGTCAACACTCCAAACCAGGAAGTGTTGGCAGCCATCTTGTTCCTCGGTAGAACCGAGGAACAAGAAAGCAGTAAAAAAAGTGCGCAAAACGCAAAAAGAGGGCAGGGTAGAAACACCCTGACCCCCTAGGTCTGCTCAGGGGGTCCCACAAGGACCCCCTGGGCAGAAAAAAGCATTTTTTTTTTCAAAAATTGGCAGGATGCGCTTAGGGTGCGCGGATCCCGCCGATTAAAAAAAAACCCACAAGATACAAGTGCGCAAAACGCACAAAGGGGGCAGGGTAGAAACACCCTGACCCCCTAGGTCTGCTCAGGGAATCCCACAAGGACCCCCTGGGCAGAAAAAGGAAAAAAAAAAAAAAGACTGGCATCGTGTTGGAGACCCCGCCCCTCCCTGCAGCAGTCTGCAAACGCGCCTCCTGGCGCGTTTTAAGAAGGGGAAGTAATTCCCTTGAATACTGGGGGTCCCTGGGGGCCAACTAGCCCACCAGGAACCTCCGGTATGCGCCGGGGGCTGCGTTGCAGAGAGGTGTACAGAGGCCACGCCCCTTTACACCTCTCTGCAACGCAGCTCTGTGGCGCTTTTTGGAGGTACATGGTGGGCTAGTTGGACTCCAGGGACCCTCAGTATTCAAGGGGACTTAATCCCCCAACTTAAAACGCGCCACAGGCGCGTTTGCACAGTGGTGAAGGGAGGGGGCGTGGCTTCAGGTGACATGTGTGCAAACAGGCCCGTGGCGCGTTTTAAGATGGGGAATTAAATCCTCTTCAATCCTGAGGGTCCCTGGGGGCCAACTAGCCCACCAGGTACCTCCAGTAAGCGCCACGGAGCTGCGTTGCAGAGTGTTGTAAAAAGGGGCGTGGCCTCTGACCACCTCTCTGCAACGCAGCTCTCTGGCGCATACTGGAGGTATCTGGTGGGCCAGTTGGCCCCTAGGGACCCTCGGGATTGAGGAGGAATTAATTCTCCAACTTAAAACGCGCCACAGGGCGTGTTTGCAGACATGTCACTTCAGGCCCCACCCCTTCCTTCACCATTGTGCAAATATTCCTCTAAAATCAGCCGAACTACGAATTCCGATTTACTCACCTGTTATCAGGAGAGACCTCAGTGCTGCATCTTTGAGCCCAGTACTGATCCTGAAAAGTAATTTTAACCGTACTTACCAGTAACATGAATTTCCTTCCATAGGCTAACATTGACTGGTTTCACTTGGAAATTCTTCTAAGTGTGGAGTTTTGGAACTTTATAATATTCCTCTAAAATCAGCCAAACTACGAATTCTGATTTACTCACCTGTTATCAGGAGAGACCTCAGTGCTGCATCTTTGAGCCCAGTACTGATCCTGAAAAGTAATTTTAACCGTACGTACCAGTAACTTGAATTTCCTTCCATAGGATATCATTGCCTGCTTTTTGCTGAAAAAGTTTCTGTCGATTTTTGAAACATACAAATATTCCTCTAAAATCAGCCGAACTACGAATTCCGATTTACTCACCGGTTATCAGGAGAGACCTCAGTGCTGCATCTTTGAGCCCAGTACTGATCCTGAAAAGTAATTTTAACCGTACTTACCAGTAACTTGAATTTCCTTCCATAGGCTAACATTGACTGGTTTCACTTGGAAATTCTTCTAAGTGTGGAGTTTTGGAACTTTATAATATTCCTCTAAAATCAGCCGAACTACGAATTCCGCTTTACTCACCTGTTATCAGGAGAGACCACAGTGCTGCAACTTTGAGCCCAGTACTGATCCTGAAATGTAATTTTAACCGTACTTACCAGTAACTTGAATTTCCTTCCATAGGCTAACATTGACTGGTTTCACTTGGAAATTCTTCTAAGTGTGGAGTTTTGAAACTTTATAATATTCCTCTAAAATCAGCCGAACTACGAATTCCGATTTACTCACCTGTTATCAGGAGAGACCTCAGTGCTGCAACTTTGAGCCCAGTACAGATCCTGAAAAGTAATTTTAACCGTACTTACCAGTAACTTGAATTTCCTTCCATAGGATATCATTGCCTGCTTTTTGCTGAAAAGGTTTCTAAGGGTCGATTTTTGAAACATACAAATATTCCTCTAAAATCAGCCGAACTACGAATTCCGATTTACTTACCGGTTATCAGGAGAGACCTCAGTGCTGCATCTTTGAGCCCAGTACTGATCCTGAAAAGTAATTTTAACCATACTTACCAGTAACTTGAATTTTCTTCCATAGGCTAACATTGACTGGTTTCACTTGGAAATTCTTCTAAGTGTGGAGTTTTGGAACTTTATAATATTCCTCTAAAATCAGCCGAACTACGAATTCCGATTTACTCACCTGTTATCAGGAGAGACCTCAGTGCTGCAACTTTGAGCCCAGTACAGATCCTGAAAAGTAATTTTAACCGTACTTACCAGTAACTTGAATTTCCTTCCATAGGATATCATTGCCTGCTTTTTGCTGAAAAGGTTTCTAAGGGTCGATTTTTGAAACATACAAATATTCCTCTAAAATCAGCCGAACTACGAATTCCGATTTACTTACCGGTTATCAGGAGAGACCTCAGTGCTGCATCTTTGAGCCCAGTACTGATCCTGAAAAGTAATTTTAACCGTACTTACCAGTAACTTGAATTTTCTTCCATAGGCTAACATTGACTGGTTTCACTTGGAAATTCTTCTAAGTGTGGAGTTTTGGAACTTTATAATATTCCTCTAAAATCAGCCGAACTACGAATTCCGATTTACTCACCTGTTATCAGGAGAGACCTCAGTGCTGCAACTTTGAGCCCAGTACAGATCCTGAAAAGTAATTTTAACCGTACTTACCAGTAACTTGAATTTCCTTCCATAGGATATCATTGCCTGCTTTTTGCTGAAAAGGTTTCTAAGGGTCGATTTTTGAAACATACAAATATTCCTCTAAAATCAGCCGAACTACGAATTCCGATTTACTTACCGGTTATCAGGAGAGACCTCAGTGCTGCATCTTTGAGCCCAGTACTGATCCTGAAAAGTAATTTTAACCGTACTTACCAGTAACTTGAATTTCCTTCCATAGGCTAACATTGACTGGTTTCACTTGGAAATTCTTCTAAGTGTGGAGTTTTGGAACTTTATAATATTCCTCTAAAATCAGCCGAACTACGAATTCTGATTTACTCACCTGTTATCAGGAGAGACCTCAGTGCTGCATCTTTGAGCCCAGTACTGATCCTGAAAAGTAATTTTAACCGTACGTACCAGTAACTTGAATTTCCTTCCATAGGATATCATTGCCTACTTTTTGCTGAAAAAGTTTCTGTCAATTTTTGAAACATACAAATATTCCTCTAAAATCAGCCGAACTACGAATTCCGATTTACTCACCGGTTATCAGGAGAGACCTCAGTGCTGCATCTTTGAGCCCAGTACTGATCCTGAAAAGTAATTTTAACCGTACTTACCAGTAACTTGAATTTCCTTCCATAGGCTAACATTGACTGGTTTCACTTGGAAATTCTTCTAAGTGTGGAGTTTTGGAACTTTATAATATTCCTCTAAAATCAGCCGAACTACGAATTCCGATTTACTCACCTGTTATCAGGAGAGACCTCAGTGCTGCATCTTTGAGCCCAGTACTGATCCTGAAAAGTAATTTTAACCGTACTTACCAGTAACTTGAATTTCCTTCCATAGGATATCATTGCCTGCTTTTTGCTGAAAAAGTTTCGAAGTGTCGATTTTTGAAACATACAAATATTCCTCTAAAATCAGCCGAACTACGAATTCCGATTTACTCACCGGTTATCAGGAGAGACCTCAGTGCTGCACCTTTGAGCCCAGTACTGATCCTGAAAAGTAATTTTAACCGTACTTACCAGTAACTTGAATTTCCTTCCATAGGCTAACATTGACTGGTTTCACTTGGAAATTCTTCTGTGTGGAGTTTTGGAACTTTATAATATTCCTCTAAAATCAGCCGAACTACGAATTCCGATTTACTCACCTGTTATCAGGAGAGACCTCAGTGCTGCATCTTTGAGCCCAGTACTGATCCTGAAAAGTAATTTTAACCGTACGTACCAGTAACTTGAATTTCCTTCCATAGGATATCATTGCCTGCTTTTCAGCAGAAAAGTTTCAAAGTGTCGATTTTCACAAACTACAAATATTCCTTAAAAATCGCCTGTATGACTTAAACACATTCTTTCAACTGTTTACAGGAGATGCACCAGTGCTGGATCCAGGATCCACCACTGAGTAAGAAAAAGTAACGATAACACTACTTACCTGCTAAGTGAATTTCCTCCCATAGGATAACATTGGTGATTCTATGTGAAAAAGTTTCTAAGTGTCAACTTTTAAAATACAATAATATTCCTTAAAAATCACTACTGTAACCAAAACGCTTTTACTCAACTGTTTACAGGAGATGTCCCAGGACTGAATCTAGGATCCAGTCCTGTGGTTAGAAAAGTAATCCATAAAGTAACTAATTGCATTTAACTAGAAATTCACATTGAGCTCAATGTTGCATTGTGTTTGAAATTGTGTTGCCCATTGCAACAACTGTAACTACTGTACTTAAAAGTCTATTGCCTATTTGCAAAGTATTTAAACTAAAGTAATTCATTCTGAGAAAGTATATTTTGTAATGTAATGTATAATGTAATTACAATGTAATTTAAAAAATAAAATATGTAAAAATAATAGTTTAAAAAAATGAGTAAATCAGTATCAAAAAAATAAATATAACAATTAATACATTTAAAAATTGTCATTTACAAAACCTTTGAAATTCACTGAAAAAAACCATAGGTTTCAGACATGTTATAGTTAGGAATTAGCATTTAAAAAACCTTTGAAATTCACTGAAAAAACCATAGGTTTCAGGCACGTTATAGTTAGAAATTAGCATTTAAAAAACCTTACAAATTCACTGAAAAAACCATAGGTTTTAGGGACAGTTATAGTTAGTTGGACATTGCACTTGTACAAAACCCGTGAAATTCCCCCGTTATAGTTAGTTCAGCTAACTATAACTCGCGCCCCCGCAATGCACTGCTGATGACGTCACATATTACATCACTCATGACATGGTCAGTGACATCACTGATGACATCACTGATGACATCTCAAATGACATCACTGATGACATCACTGATGACATCATCCACGTAATAATCTGATGCACCTCCTCTCACCCTAATATAACCTTTGATACACTCACTCTAAATTACAGACTGCCATTCGCAAAACCATAGACACTCCAACACCAATAACTACATACCCACTCACTGATTCTTAGGTCTACACACACATCCACTCACTCACCCGTACAGTCACTCATACTTACGGTCACTCAGTACAGGACTATCATATGCACTCATACTCCTATATAGACACTCAAACACCGCCACTCATCCATAGAGGTACTCACACACCTAGTCAGTCATGCAAATAATTAAACACACTGCCATTTACTCACCTATACAGTTATACACACACCAGCTCACTTACTCATACAAATACTAGCACATTCTTACGCTCTTATACAATCACTGATACAAGCACACACTCATCCATACAGTCACTCTCACACAATCACACACTCTCGCTTATAGCTATTTATATACTCCAACACACATATATACTGCCTTTCACATATGTAGTTACTCACACATGTACCACTGGGACATACATTCACTCACTAACACACTCTTACACACACTTACCCACCCATACAGCCTATCACAGATGCACTCTTGAAACCATCCACCCAGTGAATCACCCACTCACACATCTATGCACAGAGTCGCACACACCCCACCCACACAAACACTCAGGCACCCATACAAATACTCAGACAACCAATCAATAACTCATATAGACACTCATGTAGCTATTCACAAACCCATGCAGCCACTTACACAGCAATAGACAGACGGATACAGACATTCACCCAGTTTAGTCACTAACCCATGCATTCAGTTAGATACGTTTAATCACTCACTTATAGAGTTAGTCACGCACCTACTAAATCATCCATACAGACACTTATACACCCACTCATTCTTCAATATGCCTTTCCCTATATATATTAAAAATATTTAAACTTTACAGAAACACACAGTCACTGGATGATGTCATCAGTGATGTCATTTGAGATGTCATCAGTGATGTCATCAGTGATGTCACTGACCATGTCATGAGTGATGTAATATGTGACGTCATCAGCAGTGCATTGCGGGGGCGCGAGTTATAGTTAGCTGAACTAACTATAACGGGGGAATTTCACGGGTTTTGTACGAGTGCAATGTCCAACTAACTATAACTGTCCCTAAAACCTATGGTTTTTTCAGTGAATATATATATATATCAAAACCAAAGTCCTGTCCCTCTTATTGCAGCCAAGAGGGAAACACCACAGGTACGGACCACCATCGTATTCCAAAGAATCCAGAGGCACGGGTTCACAGTTCCATAATTTATTTTGATATTCACCCAAGTGAAACAGACAAGTGTCCGCCCCAGACGTGTTTCGATCGCCACAGCGATCTTGATCACCTGACGCGCTGGTGACGTGTCACTACATTTAAACTCAGTGCAACCAATCATTACAAGGGATTGGTAAATCAGTGGAAAGAAAAAATAGAAAACATACTATTTTACGGAGCATACCATTGGAAAAAAGCCTTTTTCTCAAATTAGTGTTACTTGTGATTCACATACTCCAATGTTAGCATTAACAATGCATAGCTGACTTGAACTCTAGGTAAACTTTCAATGTAAATAAATGATTTTTTTACAGGTCAAACGACATTCAGTTCTTTACATAATATTTGGCATAAATAATAAAATCCCATATAAAAAACAAAGTCTAAGCACCAATGGCTGACTTCTTGGCTAGTACCCACGATTGATGTAACGCCAAAAATAATATCTCTATCAACCTACTTTATAGATCAAAAAGACCCTTCAATGTTTAAAAAGTCTTTTAAAATATACCAGAGTTATACAAAGGAATAAAACTCAACATTCTCATATCGTTGCGCATACGGAGTCATAAATAAGCATTAACTAGATAAAAAAACGCTCCATTAAAATGTGCAAAAAAGTGCTGATAGTGCTAACATTTTAAAAACTCCCCTAGTAAACACTGAAAAACATAAAGTAGTGGGGCTGTGCAAAAAGTCGCAAATAGTACTATAAAAGACATAACCCGCAGGTTCATAGTTAAAGTGCTAATGCTTAATCTATAAAGTGTTGGTGCCAAAGTTAAACAGTACAGATGATATCAGTTATACATGTGCAAAAAAACGCAATATAGATTCGTATTTACAATATTCAGATGGCAGAGAAACAATAAACACTGGTCTGTGCAAATTGAAAAACAAGAACTTGAGAGGAAGAGACAGTGAGTTCATGCCCCAAATATACGTTATGTAACCCAGCTATTTCATCTGGAGGACCCCACTGCCGTTGTTACTATAAATAGTTATGCAGGTCCTCGCTGGTATTCAAACCATTTGGCATACTTGTATCAAGGGTTAAAATAAAAGATCACTCTAACTGTCGCAACTTCCTCTCTCTGTTTCCCCCACGAATAGAAGGAGGAACTGCCCCAATCACAGAGTATTTAAGATCACTAACTTTGTTATCATGGATGGCTTTAAAATGTCGGGCCACTGGATAGTTGGAGTCTGAGTTGACAATTGCACGCAAGTGCTGTAATATCCGGTTGAACACTGGCAGTTTGGTACTGCTGCTATATTTAAGATGACAAGTGCATTCAAGTAGGTACACAGCATATTCAGTCCGACATGTGTAATGATCTTTTATTGGGACTGGGATGTCACTAAAAGCTGTTCGATACTCGGACAAATTGACTCCAAACTTGCATGCCCGGCAAGAAGAACATTTTAAAAAGCCACTTATTTTTTTTTAAACATTTTTTATTGAGCAGAGCATAAGGGCAATACATACATTGTGATATCATTAGTCATCAGGGATAAAAACCAACATTTTACAATAAAAAACATTCTTATTCATTTTTCAAGTGGAACCAATATGAATTAAATAGCAACACCAAAACACCAAGGGGCATATTAGCAATGCCTGGCGATAATTATCGCAAAGCACAATTAGCGCTTGGATAATTATCGCCAGGCATCGCCGGTTTCTATCGCGGAGTTAGCGTGCAATCAGCAATGCTAATCTCCAAAGCGATAGAAACCTTGGAGAACAGTGTGAATATCGCCTGAAAACAGGCGATATTCACACTGTTCCCCAGTTCTGCTTGCTGATAGTGCGAGGGGACTTAGCCATGTAATCCACCTCTCATTGGATTACATGGCTAAGTCAGGGTGGGACCAGGTGTTAGCAAACCAGCGCTAAACGTGTTTAGCGCTGGTTCGCTAATCACCGCCCCTGCCTCGCTGATAGGCGTTAGCGACCTCAGCGACTGTTTCCAGTCGCTGTTAGGTGGGGAACGCCTACTTTGCATGCCATTAGCGATAAATATCGCTGGCATGCAAAGCGGCACCCAACCCGGTCGCTATCGCCTACAAGCTGTCGCTAACAGCAGTTAGCGACAGCTTGTTGATAAGGCGATAATATTATCGCCGCTTTAGCTGGAAAAAGTCCCGCTAAAGTGGCGATAATCGCCTTGCTAATATGCCCCCAAATATTTAAAGAGGCAACAAAAGTCTGGCTAGATCTTACAATATTTAAAAACCTGGTCTTACTGCTTAAATTTCTAGAGTGCTAAAGTGCTGCATGCTAAAATAACGCATAATAAACTTACTGACATTGTTTACAGGCCCTAAGGATTACCTATAATCATTAAGCTTGAATCACTTATACCCTTGATTATAAAAAGCTAATAGAAAGAAATAACCATATAAAACCCGATATAAGTAATGTAAACATTATGGGGTCGATTCCGATTCGGGCCGGAAATTTCTCCGACCGAGCCGGACCCGGAGAGATTTCCGACCGAATCGGACCCGTGCAGTCCGACCGAACGAGTACGATGCGGCCGTATGTTATCGGACACGAGTCGGTCGGACTCCCATTGAACTCAATGGGAGCCGGTCGTACAACGCGTACGCGGGCTCCCATTGCCTCAATGGGTGCGAGGCGGACAAGGGCGCCCCCTACAGCGGGTACGCCGCGAAGCGCTCGCGGCGTACACGCACAGGTAGGGGGACCCTTGGGTCCCCCCTGTGTGCGCCTCGCGCGGCTACGCGTACAGGGGGTCCGACACGGACCCCCAAAGTACGGCTCCGACAGCTCTTACGGGCCGGAGTGCGCGGCTCGGTCGGACTGCTCGCGGCGCGCATCGTACTTACCCGGCCGGGAAACGTCTCCATTGCGCGGTGCGGACCGGGTCCGACCGAGTCGGTCGGAGCGGTTCGAGTCCGAGCGAGTCGGTCGGAGTTGTCGGGACGCCCGGACGAGTCGGTCGGCGAATTCGCATCGTACTCGCTCGGCCGGACCCGCGTACGGTTCGGTCGGGAAACAGGCTTTCGCATGGCTTTTTTCCCGACCGAATGGTATTGGGTGCGCCTCCGACCGAGATCGGAATCGGCCCCTATATCTATAAAGAGAGCTGTAGTATTAAAGTGCCGTCGTGCCTTTCCTTAAATATATGACAGAAAAAAGTGCAATGTGCTAAAGTACTCCCTATTACTTCAATACATACATCTCTAAAAATTTATATTTCTATCATAGTTTCACAATTTTCAAAGAACTTCCAAACAGTTTTAAATTTTTTTGTTGCACCAACTCTCTTAGCATAAGCTTCTTCAAATCTCATGGTGCGTTGCATTTTATTTAGCCATTTAGAATAGGAAGGTACATCTTCGGACCTCCAGTTTTGGAGAATTAGGGAGCGAGCCACTAAAGAGCAAATCGCCGTGTAGGTCTCTTCGGCTTTGGTCAAATCAGACCTTGCTTTGGAAATGCCAAAGAGAGCTACGTCTACCTCGGGGTCAAGCCTCTTCTTTATTGCCTGGCTTATTGCCGAGAAGATCTTGAGCCAGAATAGTTCGAGTTTTGGGCACGTAAAAAATGTGTGAAGCCAATCTCCCTCGCCTTCTGCCTGGCATCGGAAACATTTGTTTTCTACTTCCGGATAGCGTTTATTAAGAGTTTTGGGGGTGTAGTATGCCAACCACTGAGATAAAAAAGCCATCCTTTTAACATTGGCTGCTCTTAGGGCCTTGCTTCCTAACTGGGCTATGGACTGCCATTCCTGGCAAGAGAAAGAACAGTTAGTTTCCCGGGTTACTTTTTCCAGGAATACTTCAACCAGGGGGAGCTCATTAGACTTTCTCAGTTGAGAATACCAATTTCCAACCCCCTTTAGTTTAGCTCTATATAGAGCATTTACCTGCTTTGTTGGAGCACCGTTTGACAATAGATTGTATTTATTTATAAAATTTACAATCTGCAGATACTCTAAAAACCCAGGCTTATTTTGGTTGCCATATCTATTTTATACCTCTTGCCAGGAGATTACTTTCCTATTAATTAAAAAGTGACCCAATTCCTCAAGACCACAGTCCTTCCATCTTTTAAGCCGACTAGAGTGTACTTGAAGACCGAAAATTTTGCCCTCTTCTAGCTTCAAATAGTTCAATCCTGAGGACCCGGCTTGTTTAAAAAAGGACTGTAATCTGTAGGAAAAGTCTCGAACAGTCTTGTATCGGGTCTTTTTCGGTAATTTGGATGTTTTTAAAAATATTGGAATTTGCGAGCCAGACTCCTGAATCATTCTATCAAAAAAAAATTGTCTAGTAAACCATTTGGTTCCAATAAACGTGCTGTGAGATCCAAGATCGCTGCCTCATAATAAGTTCGAATTCTTGGTAAGGCTAGACCCCCCTGATTAGTTTCCAACTGTAGTATAGCTAGCTTAACCCTGGAAGCCTTCCTACTCCAGGCAAATTCCCTGAACATTGACTCCATCTCTTTAAAATAGTTGGCATTGATCTTCAAGGGTACGTTTATAAAGAGGAATATTAATAGGGGAAGAATAGACATTTTTATGAGCGCTACACGGCCTATTAGAGTTAAAGGTAAAAAAGACCACTTATCGAGCAGGGCTTTAATTTTATTCCGCATTGCCGAATAATTCAAACTGAATAATTGTTCATAGTGATTAGAAACATAAATGCCCAGATATCGAATTGGTTCTGCTTTCAAAGCCTGGGATTTTAAATTGGAGGGTAAAAAATGACAATCAACATTCAACGTTAAAATCTCAGTTTTATTTTGATTTATTTTGTATCTCCTTATTAATTCGAATTGGCTGAATTCTTTTAAGGCCTGATCCAGATTCAGCTTATCGGGGCTCAAATATAAAATTATATCATCTGCGAAAAGTTTTAGTTTCGCCATCCCTTTTATTGGAGCTTTAATTTCCGGATTTCCGCGGATTCTAATGGCCAGGGGCTCGATGAAGAAGGTGAACAAAATGGGGGACATCAGGCAGCCTTGTCTGGTCCCACGATTTATATTGACTGCCCCTATTTGATTGGCATTTATTACCACCCGGGCTTGGACACCCTGATAGATGTTTCTCAACATATTTGTGATTTGGACAGGGTTACCAAATTTTTCCAATCCAAAATAAAGTGCGTCCCAATTAACCAGGTTGAACGCCTTTTCGGCGTCAACCATCGTAATAAGGGTTGGAATTTTATTGTTCGTCGAATAATCAAGGGCCTGAATTAAAAACCCGGTATTGGAGGACATGGACCTCCCCGCAACGAACCCGGACTGATCACTATGAATTAGTGCCTGGGCAATAGGGGTGAAGCGTTGAGCCCAGAATTTCATTAAAATTTTAAAATCAGCATTGAGGAGACTGATCGGCCTGTAAGAATTGATATCCTTATGATTTTTCCCCTTCTTCACAAAACTGACAATTATAGATTCTTTAAAACTAGGGGAGCACAGCCTCCCAATTTAATAATGTTAAACAGCTTCACCATGAAGGGAGTCAATTCCTTAGAAAAAGTTTTATAAATTTCGATTGGTAGCCCATCAGCTCCACAGGCTTTAGCCCCTGCAATAGATTTCACCACATTTAAAACTTCTGTTTCAGATATATCAAGATGGATTTGTTCCGTTAGCGGCTCTGACAAAGTGGGAAGATTTACCTCCTCAAAATATTTATGGATTTGGTCCAGTCCTACCTCGTATCTAGTGGCGTATAACTGTGAATAATGTTCCATAAAGACTTGGGCTATGCCGTCTTTATCCATTATAGTGTCTCTGGTCTTAGGATCTATAATTTCAGAAATCAGGGCTGCTTCCTGTTTTGTTTTTGTTGCTCCAGCTAGCATTTTACCAACCATTTGACTATCCTCATACACTTGTTGTTGGTATGTTCTAGAACTGTTTATTTCTTCAATTAAAAAAATCTCCTTCAGTGCCTGCTTCGCCCTTTCAAGCTGAACTCCGGCATCACCCGTCCCCTGGGACGGGGCATTTCTCAGGCACATAGCATTATCCACTGTCTGCTGGAGTTTAGCAATCTTGTCTCGCCGTTTTTTAGACTGGGCGGCTGAAAACGCGATCATCTGCCCACGTAAGGCTGCTTTGAACCCACCCCAGACAGAGAAAATTCCAGCCGTGTTTTCATTTATCTTAAAATAGTCTAATATTCAATCTTTTATATCGGCAACCCACTGAGGATCCTGCAAGAGGAGACGATCCATCTGCCACCTGGATCTTATCCTCCTGCCCTCCTCAATCTCCAACTCGAGCTTTACGAAGGAGTGGTCCGAAAAAGAGTTTGCCCCTATTTCAATACCTAATTGTTTCAGAGATCGTGATATTAAAAAAAAGTCGATTCGGGAGGCCGTATGAAATTGGCGAGAATAGCATGTAAATGTAGAATCAGTTGGATTAGAGTGGCGCCAGGGGTCCAGCAGGAGATGTTCCTGTCTTAAAACATCTAAGACTTTTTTGGTTTTGGGCTTCAACTCTTTCTTGTTTTTATTAGAGGTGTCTTTTTTTAGATCTTGAATTAAATTAAAGTCTCCACCCAAAATTATCTTTCCTGGTGCCCCCCTTAATATTTCACTGATCTTAAGTATCGCTGTAGTATCGTCTACTACTGGGCCATAATAATTTGCAAAGTTTAGTATCATACCGCTTAATTTGGCCTCAATCCAGATCCACCTTCCAGAGGGGTCTCTCCGGACTTGGCCAAATTCCCACGGAAGACCTCTACAGAAGTAGATAGCTACTCCTCTTTTCGCCAACCCAGCTGAAGCAAAAAAGGCATGGGAGAAAACTCTTGGAAGAAATAGCTTTGGGAAGTTAGTTTTTAAGTGAGTTTCTTGAAGAAATAGTACCTGGGGCGAGAAGGAAGCTAGCCACCTAATTAATCCTCCATACTTTTGTTTGTTAAGTATCCCATTGACGTTGACAGAGATAATACATCACTTATTAGTCATGTAGATAAAATTTTAAGTAGTGAACGATCAATCCCACAATCCTGACGATCTTTCCCCCACCCCCCCCCCAACTTCCCTTTTGGGTGCCATGGACCTACACCCTCAATGACCCACCTCCCCCCGGCAATAGTGAATCCAGCCTATCAATTCATTTTTGAAGCTGAGATCTCCTTGAGAAGACCCTGAGCATCTTCTAGATTAGAGAACATATGAAATTTTCCCCTCACAAGAACACGTAACTTGGATTGCTGGGCTATAGACGCCTGTGCGCCTTGAGCTTTGAAGAGAAAGAGCAATTTGACAAACTCTTTGCGCCAAAAGCCAGACTTAGAAAGCCAAGTGGTTTTGAGTGTTAGTTCAGGGCTTGATTTAACCAAGGCATCCCTCATAGAGGGTGCCCTCCTGAAAGTAATGGAAGGGAGGGTTGGTAACAGAAATTTCAATGTTAAAACCGTCAGGATAATAGGCCAGTGTTTGTAAACAATTTTTCGAATGCTTTTTTCCTGTTTACAATAGGTAGTAATTAATCTAATAGGTTGAGTGTCAGCTGATATAGATTCAATCAATGTTCCTGCATTGCGTTCTTTTTTAGTTATAAGACAGTTCTCACGTGGTAGGGAATTGGCCTTATCCAAGGCCAATTGTAAATTAGAAAATGTGTACCCCCGGGCCAAAAAACGGTCAAGAGCCTCTCTTTGACATTGTTTTAAATCAGACTCAAGACTGCATATGCGTCGTAAGCGAAGAAATTCGCCATAGGGTATGCTGTGAATGAGGTGTGGAGGGTGGGCGCTGGAGGCGTGTAGCGTAGAGTTACCCGCGGTGGTTTTTATGTGAAGCTTTGTTTGAATCTCATTGTCACAGATATATACCTTTACATCTAAAAATTCTACCCTTTGTGTGCTAAAGGTGGCAGTGAACTGAAGATTCATTGAATTGTCATTGATGGATGCTACAAATTGAACAGCAGCTTGTTCCGTGCCCTCCCATATATATATATATATATATATATATATATATATATATATATATATATATAAATATATATATATATATATATATATATATATATACATACACCTGTAACATATATAATCAATTATAATATAAAAAATAAAAAAATTAAACTACATTTTACACTACATTAAGTGCAACAGTAGGGAAAATGTTGGATAAGCGGAGGGAATAATTTACTATTCCCACTCCAACGAGGGCAACAGTAGGGAAAGTGTTTGATAGCGGAGGGGAATAATTTACTATTCCCACTCCAGCAAGTTCAACAGTAGGGAAAGTGTTGGATAGCGGAGGGGAATAATTTACTATTCCCACTCCAGGGAGTGCAACAGTAGGTAAAGTGTTTGATAGCGGAGGGGTAAAAATTACTATTCCCACTCCAAGGGGCTCATTACGATGGCGGGCGGAAGCACAACCGCCGTGCTGGCGGATGCAAAAACCACCAGTTACCGCCGGCACGCAGCAGTCGACACGCCCGCCCAATTACGATGCGAAAAGTAGGCCAAACACCGCCGGCAAGCCAGCAACACCGTCCGCCATCAAAGTGCGCCCGTACACGTAGCGGCGCAGCCCAACTGACACACACCGTCCGACGAAACACGTCCCGCCCGGCGCATAAATTACGATGCCGCAAACAAACGGCTCCCACGGCCAAGAGATACCGTACGACAAACCGAAGCGGTAACACGGACGCCGAGCACGGACAACGAAGAAGCGGCTCCCCCGAGCATGAATCCAGCACTGCAGGCCCTCCCCATGCTCCTGCTGATGCACCACCAAGGACGCAACGTACCGCGGAGACGCAGGTAGGCACACACACAACAAGTGCACGCAAACAGCGCACACAGTGCAAGGGCGGAAAAAGCGGACAACCCCCACCAGCGCGTGTACACTACACATCCACCATTGCATCCACATATGACACACAGGCCAAATCGTAACATCGCGTAACACATGTGTACACACCACCTGGGACTAGGAACCAACAACCCCGTCACGGCCCCAAAGCGGCGATGACGCCGCCACACATGCGCACAACGCAGAGGCCAACCGCAGCGCCATGCATGCGTCGCACACAGACACAGGGACACAACCAAGCAGCACACACATCAGCCCCACCCCGAACGCACATGACACGTGACAGGCCTGCCACAGACATGTCCCCAACGCCCAATTCACGGACAACACCCAACGCCACACAACCGACGCACACATGTCAGTGAAGACACGCAACAGCAGGACACACCCCAGTGTAACAAACATGGCGTAGCACACAGCGGCGGCAACACCAACTAGGAGAAGCAAGGCCCCTTCGGGAAGAGGAACGCCAGTACCACACTGAAACACCCATACCACCCTGCACATATGAACAAGACATATAAAACGGAACACCAAAGAGCCCGGGGACCGACAACAGGTGGCCCAAGAATAACATTCACACACAAGGCCCAACGCAGAGCGGAAAGGCAGCCTGCCGCCCACACAAGGGAGAGCAGACAGCACTGAATGACCTTCCATTCCAACTCCGAAACCACAGCCCTACGACAGAAGCCGGTGAATACAGCCATTGTCCAAGAATAGACCAACACAGGCTTGCCGAGGAGACCGACCACAGGGCAGATAGCGCATATCACAGAAGCACACAACGGACGGGGAAGAAAGAAGAAAACACTCCCCCATGTCGGCCACATGCAAGTTAATTGGAAGGAGTCACACATCACTGACCTTGAACTGTCTGAGAAGCATGTGGGAAGAGGGCCCGTGTCCTCCAAACAAGCCAACAGAACACAAGTCCTGTCTCCCTACGACTACACAGAGCTCACAGCAACCTCGGAGCGTGCACATTGCAGACTGCACACACAGCCGGAGCACGCCACCACAACGCACCGCTGCGAAATGGCAACCGCAACACACCTACCCAACTACGCCGAACAGCTCAAGCTGTACAAAACCAACCTGTTTCATACATTGGGATGCGATCTCCTGTCCCTGCTGAACGTAAGTTACCGACTGACTTACCGCATCACATTGTTCAGCTGCGTCATGCCCGTCTTCTACTGTCGGAGGTGTCCCTACCAGCATCCCGTGGAGATATGCCTCTCCAACCCGGCATGTCTGAAGGCGGACCTGCTACCACTACTCCTCCCTCTGGACGCACACGACAGGGCCTGCTCTGCCTATGGGGGCATGGCGTATGTGGCCAACATCGCACCCGCACTGAAATGGGACCACTGTGCCTCCACACGACGGATCATCGAGAACAGCTACATTGAATGTCACCCAGCATGCCCCATCATGGTCCTCCAAGGGACAACTTACGAACAACACCTTGACAGCCACCATCCGCTACATTGGCTGGCAAACATGTACACCACCAATGACATGGAAGCCCTGCTGGGACGGCATCGCATACCTGACAACCTGTAAATTCGTCGGACCACAACGCAGGTTCCCCGATTGACCTATGATGTCCAACCCCGCACCCATGCTTAGCTTCCGCACGGACTGGCCAGTCACCACCACAACAGCCATACCAAACGACCGGCAACTGTAACCACACCATCAACGACATCGCCATGACATCGGATATGACCGGGACATGCACACTGTTCCCCATCACATCCAGGAACACCGCATGCATCGTGGGAGGCAGTGGCATGGGCTCTGTGTATCGCACCCACATGGACGGAACTGCACGAACAACCAGGACACGACATGGATCCAGCGCCCATGGATACACACACCGCTCAGTGGACATGAATAGGTCGCCTGGAGTCTGTGGGTGCTGCACCCCTCCCACCCCCGCCCCGGGAATCCCATACCAGGACCTTTGCATGGACGACAAGTGCATACAACAACAACACGACCCCAGTGACTGTGACATGTCCAGTAACCACCACAGTGCAACAACAAGTGGCACGCCGCTGCATGCACGCAAGCACATGCCCTGATGTCATCTCACATGCACGCGTGCATGAGGAACAACCGCAGCAAACCTGTCACATGGAACTGAGATGGACTGTGCCCATGATGCCAAGCGGTCTGGTAGGCTACATGTATACCGTCTGTGTCAAAGTCCGCAGCTCCGCAGCTATACGTAAATGTACATTAGCACAGCCTTGGCCAAGCAGATGTCACTCTGAAGCCCACATCCCACATGCAACAGCCAATCACATGTAACCCCACACCCTATCCCATTTGCAATCATGCTCAGTATATCCTAAACATGTATTCCGCTGCCAGTAGTGTCCACTATACTGCATCACAGAGGACAGAAGACTCAATATAATGTTTGAAACCAAAACTGTCTCCGCTGACTCATTTCACAAGTACGAATGAGAGAGGATGAGAGTATGTGAAGTACACGGCAGTCGTGACATGACCATGTAGTCCACTGGTATTGGATGTCAACGCAAATGAGTAGCACAACTGTGGAAGACACACATGTGTCGTGTGAAGTCGTATGGACGCAGTGCTCAGGTGGGTGGGTGTGACGGGTAGATGCGCACATGCCAAGTTGGAGCACGCCGTGTTGGGAGGGGTCATGAACAGTACACCACCGCTTCCCTGGGCATTGTGAGAGGACACCTGTCGGGGGAGTGAACACGTGTGTGCACAGCAGCCGGGCACACGTACAAAGCGGTACCAGGCGCACCTCAGCCCACCCTCTGTGGACAAGCTGGATCCTGTTGTGCGCCCGCCATGCCCCTTGACAAGGCACACACAGCCCCAGTCGACTAGGTGTAACCCCAACATAGTCAATCCGCACAGGCGATACAGGGCACGGGATGGCAGTGGAGCATGGTGTGTGAGAGGTCTCCTCGCGCTCCTCCTGGTCATATCACGCAGGCAATAGAACCTCAACGTCTAGCATGGCACAAGTCAAATGGAAGTGTAGGGGGACGCACCACAGCACGAGCAGCACTGACGTCACGGGAGGTGGCTCGCACCATCCCATCCATTGCCCATCATACCAACCACGCCACATGCCATTGCGACTAAGTGCAAGCGCGTGCGCCACCACCCGAGCCCTCCCCAGAGAGGCCAAAGAGTGAATGTGTGGGCCATCAGCCACAGACGGACGCGGCCTGGCCGCAAGGGCAGCCACAGCCACTGGGTGTCGCAGGTGGCGGATCCGGAAGGCGAAGACTGTGATGCATAGTCCATGCAGGCCGGGTCTCCATTTGGGGCACCACGCAGGTGGACGGCGTCCCGCCACACATCATACCCTGAGACAGCCCACTCGTGCAACTGGACCACACATACACTCCTTGCCCTCTCTGGTGCGAGCTTGGGGCTGCCTGTGCAAGCGCTAGCCTCGCAGGTGAGCATGCATATTGGGGAGCGAGGGAGGACATGAGGGCTGGGGCAAAGATGACTGTATCACTGTCAGTTAGTACAAGGGATGACCCAGATGTGGAAAGGAAGAGACGTGTCCCGTGTGTACTGCAACTAGTCGCCAATCCAACTACCCCCATGTCCGGAATGTAAGCCCGCACCTAGGCCCGCCCATTCGCCACATCGAACATACCACCAGCACGACAACCTTCCCATTCGAAACACTGACTGGGGGTGGCGACCAGTGAACAATCATGTGTAGCCTACCCACGCGTACATGTGGGCCCTCCATGATCCATGTCACCTGCGGCAAAGTCATGACATGCGCAATGAGGGAAGTGAGGAGAGCTGTCCGCCCCACGCGCAGAAGGTGCATCAGCTCCACAGACCCAGCAGCGAGTCCAGCAGGGGTCACATGTGCAGGGGCAGCTGTGCCTGGTGTGAAGGCACATGCATATAGACAGCACATCGACCAATGTGTAGTCTGCCCACATCATCATGCGGACATAGGAATTGAACACAGGGCAACACATCTGAGTGGGTGCACCCACCGTGACCAACAATGCGCAATCATCGACGTACCCGCCCTGTGCATGGCCCCCCACCCAACGGAGGCACATCCAGTGCCACCATCCCACACACACAAGCCTTCCACGGAACATGCTGTGTCCAATGGTCAGTACAGAGTCAGCGCCCATCTGGTGGATCCTGAACAGGAGACACATGCACACACATGCCAGCTCCCACTATGTACGTCTGCCACCTGGCACGTGCAATGTAACCTCTCACCTGTGACGTGTGACTGCAAGCACACAGCCGTCTTGGCATGGGGCTGTCAATGTGGACACCTGTCAATGTTTCGGGAGGTGTGATCCGTACAGTGCTGTACATAGGGTGCAGTGCTGACACCTACTACTGTCTCATATCCCCTCGTGCCACAGGTCCCACTTGTTATGGCCGCTCAGCCTGTGCCCACATCGTCGTCGTCGTGTGCCATACTCATCCAGCCGCGGAAGCAGTTCCATGCTCAGCAGACATTCATGTTGCCGTGGCGTTGCCGCTTGACGGATATGCAGTCAGTCCCCATCAGCACGCCCCGCAAGTCATTGGGGCCTAGATCCCCATGTGCATGCACATGGCAGTGGTTTGTATCACTAGCCATTGCCATTGTTGGGAGACCTGTGTAAGTGTATTGTGGCCGTGCCGTCCCAGCTTGACAGCTGGGCTGTGGCTCATGTGCTTGCTCAGTCATGTCAGTGATGTGTATGCGAAATTGCTATGTGTCGTGTTGCTTTGACATGTGTCCTCTGCCATTGTCCCTAGGCGGAGACCGAACATTGACCGCCCATACCAATTGCTGGCGGACATGGACGATACAGAGGTTATTAGGAAGTTTCGGCTGGACAGGCCAACCCTGCATCGACTGTGTGCCATGTTAGAACCCCATCTCCGTCCCCGCAGGGTGTATCCGACTGCTGTCACCCCCACGGCTAAGGTGATGGCCGCCATGCATTTCTTCGCCACTGGGTCATTCCAGCACACAGTGGGCATTGGAGGAGGATGTCCCAGCCCATGTTCAGCAAGGTGCTGAGGGATGTACTGGCAGCCATGATGCTGTACCGAAACAGGTACATCCGCTTCCCCAGGGCTCGTGAATTGGCGGCAGTGAAGGGTGCATTCTATGCCCTTGGCAGAATCCCACACGTCGTTGGAGCCATTGACTGCACACATGTCGGCCTTGTTCCACCACAGGCCACTGAGCACCTGTACCGCAACAGGAAGCACACGCACTCCCTGAATGTGCAAGTGGTGTGCCTTGCGGACATGGTGATCACCCACGTGTGTGCAAAGTTCCCAGGCTCGGCCCATGACGCACACATAATGCGCAACAGCATCTTGCCACGACTGATGTCCAATATGCAACAGGATCGTGGCTGTATTGTCGGTGAGTATGTGGAGTGGTGTAGCGTGCTGGTTGTGCGATGCTGTCCCCTGTCCAGTTGGAATAGCAACGGTTCTCTGTGTCCCTCACACCCAGGTGACTCTGCGTACCCGAATGGGGCATGGCTGCTCAGTCCATTGAGGAATCCTCGCACCCCAGCAGACGATCGCTACAATGAGGCACATGGGAGGACCAGACGTGTGGTCGAGCGTACCTTTGGCCTCAAGTCCAGGTTCAGGTGCCTGGACCGCACCGGGGGTGCGCTGGCATACTCCCCACAGAAGGTGTGCCGGATAGTGGTGGCGTGCTGCATGCTGCACAATCTGGCCATTCGGAAGCAGATCCCCCTCATCGTGGATGACGGAGATCAACCAGGGCCCCAGCCCGCAGACCAGGACAGCTCGAGTGAGGAGGACAGCGGAGAGGAGGAAGCTCGTAATGTGCGGCAGCAGCTCATCGCCCGCTACTTCACTTGACGGTGAGTGTCCATGTACGACGGCTGATGTGGCTGTATCTGTGCAGGTGTGTGTGTGCTGTGTCAGGGTGGCCGTTTGTTCACTGCGTGCTGTGTGTCAACGCTCCATGGCCAGGGTAGTATGCCACTGTTGGTGGCTGTGGCATTGTGCCCTATTGCTCTGTGCGATGTGTGTACATTGCTTGTAGTTGTTGACATGTACTGTGTGATGGGTGTGTGACACACTCATTGAATGTGCTCCTGTTCTGTCTCCCACCCCTAGGTCCCTACAGGCCCTCCGGATTCCATTGCCATGCCACGCATCAGGTGCCTTTCCGCCCAAGGTGGCCGTTGTATTCCGTACAAATAAAACACAGGGCACAAACAGCAGTTAGTGTAAAAGGTGCATTTATTTCAAACTGTGACATGTGATTGTGTGTAAGGTGATGACAAAAGTGGTGCGTGCAGTGACAATGAGCTGTCGGTCATGGCTGCATGATGCTCAGGGTGTACCCACTGGTTCTATGTCCATAGTCCAACACACACATGCCATCCAGATGGCTGTGTGGAGTGGGATCGTAGTCCAAGTCAATGCAGTGGCTGGTCAAGGAAGGCTGGCGGAAGGCTGGCTGGCTGCCTCACTTGCGTTTGGAGCGTGCAAAGTCCTCCCGGGAGATCTGTTTCCACTTCGGACGGCCCCTTCCACGTTTGCGAGGGGGGTGCCTGCTTGCGACATGCTGGTGGTTGAGGTGTGCTCACTGGCTGTGGACGCAGGGGAACTGGACACTGCTGCTCGACCCTGCGCCCCGGCAGGTGGTGGCGGAGGGGAGCTGCTGTCCCTGGCTGTGACCTCACCGCCACCACCAGCTGGCCCATGAGGTCCACGAGTTGGCCCATACGGGCATCCATGGACCTCAGCACCCCCAGCACCTCACGCGTGTCTGAAGCAGACCGGACCCATTGTCCTTGGGCCTCTTCATAGGCCCCAAGGACTCTGGCCCATTGAGGCAGGGCATGGCTCCCAGGGAGGCTGGCGTTTTCCTGACCCTGCTCCTCCTACCAGTCCTGCTGCCACCGGCCTGCCCACTAGCCACATTGCTCACCACGGTCCTCGCTGTGGCTCCCAGGGTGGATCCAGTCGGCCGGGCCACCACCTGCGCTGGGGCTGGTGCCAGCGAAGACGTGGTGGTGGTGGCGGCGGCGGTGGTGGTCGGTGCGGCGATGGTGGCGGTTGCGGCAGTGGTAGTGGCCACAATGACCGTGGGTGTGGCCGCAACGACAGTGGCAGCAGGGGGCTGGGAATGTTCAGCAGCCCTGGATGATGGGTTGGTGGGTAGGAGGGGTCCTGGGGAGCGGCTGGGCCCTGCCACACCAGATGGGCCTGCTTGGTGGTCCGTGTCCGAAGAGGAGGACAGATCCTCCAGATCCGTGTGTCCTCGTTGGGGGCTTGTAGGCTGGCTGTGCTGGCTGCTGGCTCCATCCCCAGCATCCAGCAGTTCGTCACCTGTGGAGAGAATGAGATTTGTTATTGTGTTGCACCTGGCGAAGTATGTATTTGTCGTCTGACATTAACAGTTCGTGCAATCTCGTACATGGGTTTCCCGGAGGCGTGTGTGTGGCTGTAGCATCTGTAGTTGTGTGTGCTTGGCAATGGGACTGTGTGCTGTGCACATGTGGCATGGGACGGATTGGCCATGCCGATGGGTGTGTTGCTGTGCCCCTACTTATTGTGACTCTGGTGTATGCGGGCTCCTGGCCCATCCTGGGTCTGGTTTGTACTTTGCTTTTGGTGTTCAGATGGGACGCTTAGGAACGCATATGGCAACATGGGGGCCATGCCCCAGATTCGCATTTGGGAGGGAATATGCTTTTGGGGTTCAAATGGAACGCTTAGGAACGCATATGGCAACATGGGGGCCATGCCCCAGATTCGCATTTGGGAGGGAATATGCTTTTGGGGTTCAAATGGAACGCTTAGGAACGCATATGGCAACATGGGGGCCATGCCCCAGATTCGCATTTGGGAGGGAATATGCTTTTGGGGTTCAAATGGAACGCTTAGGAACGCATATGGCAACATGGGGGCCATGCCCCAGATTCGCATTTGGGAGGGAATATGCTTTTGGGGTTCAAATGGAACGCTTAGGAACGCTTATGGCAACATGGGGGCCATGCCCCAGATTCGCATTTGGGAGGGAATATGCTTTTGGGGTTCAAATGGAACGCTTAGGAACGCATATGGCAACATGGGGGCCATGCCCCAGATTCGCATTTGGGAGGGAATATGCTTTTGGGGTTCAAATGGAACGCTTAGGAACGCATATGGCAACATGGGGGCCATGCCCCAGATTCGCATTTGGGAGGGAATATGCTTTTGGGGTTCAAATGGAACGCTTAGGAACGCATATGGCAACATGGGGGCCATGCCCCAGATTCGCATTTGGGAGGGAATATGCTTTTGGGGTACATGCTGTGAGCCATGGGTGCCGAACGTGACATGTGTTGTGGCAGCATGACAGTGCATGGTTTGAGGTGTGTGCATGCTTGACATGGCCTGCATATTTGCTGTCTGTTGTGATTACTGGACATGGCATTGGACGCATCGTTATGAGTGAGTGATGGTTGTGTGCCAGCCAACGTATTGCAGTTGTCCCATCTCCTTGGTGTGCGTGCCGCCCTGTGCCATGTGCATCACTGCAGTGCTCGGGGGGGGTGTGGCCCATGTTGTGTGTTGTTGCTCACAGTGTGTCGTGCGCTTCATTGACTTCTGGCACATGGTTGGTCATGGGCATGTATCTTAGCGTGACTGCTGTATGTGTGGCAGCTGTGCGGATGACATGCCTTTCATGAGACTGGGGCTGACGGATGGGATGGATGGTATGTTGTATGTGCATGGTGTGTCTGTGTGTTTGATGGGTTCAGTGGTGTTCGTGTGCATTTATGTTGTTCCGCTCTGTTGTGTCTAGTGTTGTTTGTCTTACATAGGCGTAGTTGTGGGGTGTGTGGTTGACAGGCAGTAGGGGCTACATGGACAGGACTTCAATGGTGTTTCGGTTGTGTGTGATGAGTTGCACAGTGGCTGCCGTGTGGTACTATATTCAGTGTGGCTTGTGCATGCAGACGTGGCTCCTTGGGTGTTGCTATGTCTGTGATGGGTCATGTGGGGTGTGAGTCTGTTGTTCATGTCCGTGTGCACATTGTTCACTTGTTCGTGACGGTGGGCGGTGCTGCGTGTTCGTCTGCTACGTGACATGTCCCATGTGTTGGTCGTGTTCCGGTCCTCATGCCTCCAGTAATCCAGCCCTGTCCAGTTTCCCACCTGCAAGTTGTTCGTGCGTGCACTGTACTGGATGCCACATGGCTCTAAGCGGGGGTGCTCCATGTTGCAGGTCTGTGGGGGTGGGGGGTGTTGTGGGTCGTGGGGGTGGCTGGACACCCACTGACACCGATTGCTGTGGACCGTGATGTCTGCCTTTCAGCTGTCGTTGTGCACTGCGGTGGCTGACACGTGGCTGTGGGGTGTGGGGGATGCTCCTCCTTGCTGTGCTGTGGGACTAGGGGCCTGGTGTGTGTTGTACTTGGGCTGTCCACCGTCCCACCCACTGCACTTTGTGTTCCTGCCACTTACCTGTTACTTGTCGGTTAGTGCAGCTGTGGCGGACACATGGGTGTGGTGGGTGCTCGTTGTGGCGCTTCTGGCATATTTGGGGACCTGTTGGTGGTTACGTGGCTGGCTGAGTGTACACATGTCCCCACGTATCTTACAGTTGTTCGGTTTGGGCTGTGTGTGGTGGTGTCTGTTGCATGTGTGTGTGATGTGTTGTGTATTGTGTGCTGGACATGGGGGTGTTTGTCCCTGGGAGCTGTGGCATGGTGGTAGTGCATGTGAGTACATTGCGGTGTGCTGGTATACATTAGTTTGTACTTACCAGCCTCCACTCCCCTGCTAATCCGGCGAGGATCTCCGGATGTATTATGACTCGCACCTTCTCCTCCCACGCTTTGAAGGTCTTGAAGAGCGCGGGATTCCCTCCGCCAGTGACGGCAGCCAGCTCTCTGTTTTTGCCCTCCTTCTTCTTGACCAGGCTCTTGACGTCATTCCAACGTTTGTTTATTTCTCCTCTGTTCCTGGGCAGGGTCCCGACTGCATTGACCTGGTCTACGATCCGGTTCCACATTCTGTTTCTGGTGGCTAGTGGTGTGTGCTGGACCATGTTCCCATAGATTTGTGGGTACACCTTGATGATCTCGTCGACCATGACCGTCAGCTCAATGGGCGTGAACTTGGGCATTCTTTGTGGTGCCATGGTGTTTGTGGTGCTGGTGCGGTGTGTGTTGTGTAATGTGCAGGGGGTTTGTGGTGGTGGTGGTGGTGGTGGTGGTGGTGGTGGTGGTGATGTGTGCGTTTCTGTGGTGTGCTGCTGTCCTTGCTGTGTCACTGTGTCCTCTCCTCTCCTCTCTGGTTTGCAATGTTGCAAGGGGTTGTGGTCTATGGGAGTGCTGCTTTTGTACTTACCTATGTGGGTGTGTCCTCATGGTCTGTTGTTTTCAGGTGTGTTGTGTCTGGGGTTCTGGCCTTTGTAGTTTTTGTTTGTCCGGGGGGTGTTTTCGGGATGTGTACTGTGCTTGTGTATTTGTGCGTGCCTTGCTGTGTGGACTTGTTGGCCATGTTGTGTGCTATTGGTTTTGTGAGCGGATGGTTTCTGTGCAGGTACGTGGGCGCCATGGCTTCTGCCGTGTCGATTCTCATCGGCGTTGTTTGCGCTGGCGGGCGGTATATTTGTAGTTTTCCCGCGCTCATGGCGGTGCGATCGTAATTTCACGTGCGGTGTGTCGGCCGTGAGGGCGGGCGGTTTTGTGTTGTCGTGCGTGTTTCCGTCCGTGGCGGGCGGTTTGACTCCGACTCGGACGTTGGCGGGCGGTATTTTGTGTGATTTTTCCACCGATGGCGGTTTTCGGTTTGTGTAATCGTAATGGCGTGGTCGGTGTTCAGACGGTGTGTGCGGGCGGATTTTTGCCGCTTTCATGCCTGGCGGATTTTTTTACGCCGGGTATCGTAATGGGCCCCCAAGGATAGCAACAGTAGGGAAAGTGTTGGATAGCGGAGGGGTAAAAAGTACTATTCCCACTCCAGCAAGAGCAACAGTAGGGAAACTGTTGGATAGCGGAGGGGAATAATTTACTATTCCCACTCCAGAGCGTGCAGCAGTAGGGAAAGTGTTGGATAGCGGAGGGGAATAATTTACTATTCCCTCTCCAGGGAGTGCAACAGTAGGTAAAGTGTTTGATAGCGGAGGGGTAAAAATTACTATTCCCACTCCAAGGATAGCAACAGTAGGGAAAGTGTTGGATAGCGGAGGGGTAAAAAGTACTATTCCCACTCCAGCAAGAGCAACAGTAGGGAAACTGTTGGATAGCGGAGGGGAATAATTTACTATTCCCACTCCAGAGCGTGCAGCAGTAGGGAAAGTGTTGGATAGCGGAGGGGATAAAAATACTATTCCCACTCCAGCAAGTGCAACAGTAGGGAAAGTGTTGGATAGTGGAGGGGAATAATTTACTATTCCCACTCCAATGAGTGCAACAGTAGGGAAAGTGTGGGATAGTGGAGGGGATAAAATTACTATTCCCACTCCTGGAAGTGCAACAGTAGGGAAACGTTTGGATAGCGGAGGGGTAAAAATTACTATTCCCACTCCAGCAAGTGCAACAGTAGGGAAAGTGTTGGATAGCGGAGGGGAGAAAATTACTATTTCCACTCCAGCATGTGCAACAGTAGAGAAAGTGTTGGATAGCAGAGGGGATAAAATTACTATTCCCACTCCAGGGAGTGCAACAGTAGGGAAAGTGTTGGATAGCGGAGGGGTAAAAATTACTATTCCCACTCCAGCAAGTGCAATAGTAGGGAAAGTGTTGGAGAGCGGAGGGGAATAATTTACTATTCCCACTCCAGCAAGTGCAACAGTAGGGAAAGTGTTGGATAGCGGAGGTGAATAATTTACTATTCCCACTCCAGCAAATGAATTAGCATTAATTAACAAATAATTAATTAATTTAAAATAATTTACCTCCCACCATATTCCCCTATAAATGACACCACCAATGTCGTAAAACATGACACAATTAACATAATTAATTAACAATTAATTACTCAATTATTAACAATTAACAAGCAAATTAAAAACAATTATTCATAAATTAATTCACACAATTAACACTATAAAATAACCTTAAATAAATATTATATAAAAAATATTTAAAAATATATTAAAAATAAATTACTTCCCACCCTACCCCCCTATCAACCCACAACCCGCTCCTAAAAAAATGAGACAATTAACACAATTAATAATTAATAATTATTCATAACCAATTAATAACTAATTAACAATACATTAATTACCACAATTAACATTACAGAATATTACATACATAAATATTAATAAATAAAAAATATTAATTAATTAATTATAATTAAATTACTTCCCACCCTACTCCCCTATAAACCCACAACCCGCTCCTAAAAGAATGACACAATTAACATAATTAACAATTAATTAACAATTATTAATAACCAACTAATATCTAATTAATAATAAATTAATTACCACAATGAACAATATAAAATATTAAATACATAAATATTAATTAATACAAAATATTAATTCATTAATTATAATTAAATTACTTCCCACCCTATACCCCTATAAACCCACAACCCGCTACGGAACTAAAACGCAAAATTTAATTAAAAAAATTAATAACTTCTAAAAATGATTAATACATTTATTATAATTAAATTACTTCCCACCCTATTGCCCTGTAAACCCACAACCCGCTACGGAACTAAAACTCAAACTTTACTTTAAAAAAAAAAAATAACTTCTAAAAATGTAACACATATATTAAAAAACAAATGCAATACTTACACAAAAAAATAGAACATATACATTTAAAATACATAGTAAAATACATAACACTAACTAAAACAACGATATTTTTAGCAACGATATTTTTGCAAACGATATTAATGACTTCGATATTTTTTAAAACGATATTACTTATCTTAGACTCGATATTCTTGACCACGATATTCTGACAGTCGATATTTTTGTATCACAATATTTTGAACTCGATATTAATGCAAGTCGACATTAACAACTCGATATTATGTCTGTTTACCGTCTTGATGGCCTGAAATAAATAGAATACTATCTCTTCCTGACAGTGGTTAATCAAGGGCAATGATTATGAACTAAGAAGATGAGGGATGTTTTCCGGATCAAGACAAATCAAGTGACAACACCTGTTTTGCACAAATAAATTCAGTCATCCATAACATCAAGACAAATTAATTCAACTAAAATCTCAAAGATTCACACTGAATATTGATAGAGAGGGGCACATCACATATCACAGACCACCTTGTTGTGTGAAAAAGGCCTCTTTATTGAAACAGATGAACTTCACAAACTTTACCTGGCAAACCGCCTTATCAAATTAAACTTAGCTAAACATCAAATTTAACTAATTAATGTACCCCACCCCGGCCCTACGGTCCCCCCACAAGCCCACCCCTCAGCTATCTTATTTAATTGTAGTACATTTCAACATTTTAAACTGTGAGGCATATTTAGAAGCCCTATCACCACCACAAAGTCACTTTTTCTGACGCTGTGGTGGCAATAAGGCCTTCTCCTAATTCACATAACTTGGCTTAACTCTGCTTTGTGAATAAGGCCCCCTTTCATGCTATACATAGCGTGAAAGGGGTGGGCAATGGGTGTTGCAGTGGGCGTTCCACCCCATCACCCATTGATTTCGATGCTGCCCTATATTTACAAGGGCAGCGTAAATATGGGGCAGCGCCAAAAGTAAGACCAGGGAAAACCTGGTTTTAAGCATGCGCAACGAGGAGAAATGTTTAATTTTTCCTCGTTTTTGCAGTTTCTATGTGTTCTGCGTGGTGCAGCACACATAGAAAGAGCAAAAGGCCATTAATTGTTTATGTGCAGGAAGGTGACCCTTCCTGCTCATAAACAATCAATAAAAAAATGACGTTTTGCAACTTCTATATGTGCTGCATTAAGCTGCACACATAAACGCTTCAAAATGGAGTTTCAGATTGTTTATGTGCAGGAAGGGACACCGCCCTGCACATAAATGATCTTCCACTACAACGAAGGCACCCTTGCACTATGGTGCAAGGGTGTCTGCGTTGGCGCTAGGCAGCTAAGATTAGCGCCAGCGCAGGGGGAAATGCAGAGCTGCTCTGTATCCTTGTAAAAACTGAGCAGCCCTGAATTTTGGAAGTGGCGGAGCGCGGCGTTAGGCCAAGGGTTCACTGACAGAATATCAACCACAAAAATATAGATGACAAAACTATCGAGGGACCAATATAGAATACCAAAATATCGACTCCCTATACTTAAACAGGTAAATACAAAAATATCAAAAAAAATATTGTTTACAATAATATAGATGTATTAAATAATGATTTTAAAATATCTATAATTTAAAATATTAAAATAAACATAAATTAAATACTAACTTTAATTTATAAAAAAATATATAACTAAATGTATATTTTAACGAATACAACAAATAAACTTCCTTTTAAAAAGGTAAACACACACACACACACATACCCCGACGAAGGCCTCAGGCCGAAACGCGTTGATCTTTATCCCCATTTTATGCACATGCACTTTGCTGAAACTTAAAAAACTTTTAAAAAGAATAAAAGTGTTTCTATATGAATTACGGCCCTGTTTGCTTCACTGACATGGTCTGTGTTGTCTTCCTGTGCCCTTGATGAATGGTGTGTGAAGCAAAGGACGGTTAATGTGGGACACGAGTATACACACACACACACATATATATACATATATTATATATATATATTATATATAATTATACATATATATAAAATATAAATGAACTAATATTTTAATTAATAATATAATTTCAACAATCTTAAATAGCATAATATCAAAAATATATGTAAATATATTTAAATATACAAAAAACATAAAATATTAAAAGGGAATCAATTTAATATAAAATAAAAATTAAATAACACACATATTTTACAATTTCATAAAAAATAAGTTACAAACAAAAAATATTGCAAATTATACATATTATTATTATAATAAATCAAACCCATATTTATATAAATTACAACATAAAATATGTTATTAGAAAAAAATAAATACATATACATTTCCCACCACATTAAAAAGATTTTTTTTTATACTAAATAAATATAAAAATAATTACTCCCACTTAAGACAACACAACAGTAATAAAATATTTTACATCACACAAAAATTAGATTTACTATTCTAACTAATATATATAAAATTACATAAAATATAACTTTACAAAATACTACAATTTACTATTCCCACTACACTTAACACAACAATAAAATTTATAATTAACAAAAAAAAACAATTCCCACTTCAGTCAGTGCAACAGTAGGGAAAGTGTTGGATTGGGGAGGGGTAAAATTTACTATTCCCACTCCAGTCAATGCAACAGTAGGGAAAGCGTTGGATTGCGGAGGGGTAAAAATTACTATTCCCACTCCAGTGAGTGCAACAGTAAGGAAAGCGTTGGATTGCGCAGGGGTAAAAATGACTGTTCCCACTCCAGTGAGTGCAACAGTAGGCAAAGTGTTGGATAGCGGAAGGATAACATTTACTATTCCGACTCCAGTCAGTACAAGAGTAGGGAAAGTGCTGGATTGCGGAGGGGTAAAAATTACTATTCCCACTCCAATGAGTGCAACATTAGGCAAAGTGTTGGATAGCGGAGGGGTAAAAATTTCTATTCCCGCTCCAGTGAGTGCAACAGTAGAGAAAGTGTTAGATCGCGTAGGGAAAAAGTTTACTATTCCCACCCTAGTCAGTACAACAGTAGGGAAAGTGCAAGATTGCGGAGGGGTAAAAATTACTATTACCACTCCAATGAGTGCAACAGTAGGGAAAGTGTTGGATTGCAGAGGGGTAAAAATTACTATTCCCACTCCAGTGAGTGCAACAGTAGGTAAAGTGTTGGATAGCGTAGGGATACAATTTATGAGTGCAACAGTAGGGAAAGTGTTGGATAGCGGATGGGTAAAAATTACTATTGCCACTCTAGTGAGTGCAACAGTAGGGAAAATGTTGGATAGTGGAAGGATAAAATTTACTATTCCCACTCCAGTCAGTACAACAGTAGGAAAGTGTTGGATTGCGGAGGGGTAAAAATTACCATTCCCACTCCAGTGAGTGCAACAGTAGGGAAAGCGTTCGATAGCGGAGGGATAAAATGTACTATTCCTGCACCAGTCAGTACAACAGTAGGGAAAGTGCTAGATTGCAGAGGGATGAAAATTACTATTCCCACTCCAATGAGTGCAACAGTAGGGAAAATGTTGGATAGTGGAAGGATAAAATTTACTATTCCCACTCCAGTCAGTACAACAGTAGGAAAGTGTTGGATTGCGGAGGGGTAAAAATTACCATTCCCACTCCAGTGAGTGCAACAGTAGGGAAAGTGTTGGATAGCATAGGGATAAAATTTACTATTCCCACTCCAGTCAGTAAACAGTAGGAAAAGTGTTGGAATTGCGGAGGGTAAAAGTTACTATTCCCACTCCAGTCAGTTCAAAATGAAAAATAAAAAAGATATAAATATGTTGAAAATTAAAAGAAAAAGATATTTAATATTAAAAGTTTTAAAAAATATAAACATATTATAATGTTAAATACATATCACAAATACCTAACAAATTATATTAAATTAAAAGAATTCATACAAATAAATATTTTTCCTTTGAAATTATTTATTAAAAAAAACATTAAATAAATTTAGTTTATTTACTTCCTACCCTATAACACCAAAATATTCACAACCCACATCTAAAATCTAACAAAAATACATTTCTTTGCACAATTAGCATAATTCATTATCAATTAAACAAATATTAATTAGAAAACAATTAAATAACTTCCCACCCTTTACCCCTATAATACCCACAACCCACACCTAAAATTAAACTTTAAAAAAATTAATTACATAATTTCAATTAATTTTCAATTAATTAACTAATAGTATTTAACAACTAATTATAAAGTAAGTAAAATTCATTTACTCCCCACCCTTTACTCCTATAAACCCAAAACCCACACACAAAAAGGTAAAGAAGTAACCTAATTAATTATCAATTAATTAATATTATTTTATAACTATTATTTAATTGAAAATAAATTACTTTCCCACCTTTAACCCTATATACCCAACACCCACACCCAACAAAATGTAATTAAACAATTAACATAATTAATGATGAATTAATTAATATTAATGACCAACTAATTATTAATTAATTAGAAATAAATTACTTCCCAGCCTTTACCCCTATAAACCCCACAACCCGCACCTAAAATAAATTACACAATTTCCATATTTAATTATCAATTAATTAATATCAATTAACAACTAATTATTAATTAATTAAAAATAAATTACTTCCCACCCTTTACCCCACAACCCGCACCTAATTTTTTTTTACACAATTACCATAATTAATTATAAATTAATTAATTAATATTAATAAACAACTAATTCATCATTAATTACAAATAAATTACTTCCCACCTTTTACCCCTATAAACCCCACAACCCACACATAAACTTTACAAAAAAAAATTAAAAGCACGATTAACACTATAAAATAACAATTAAATAAATATTAATAAATGAAAAATAATCATTAATTTATTATAAGTAAATTACTTCCTACCCTTTCCCTTATAAACCCACAACCCGCTACGGAACAAAAAAATCTACGTTTAATTAAAATAAAATTAACCACTACTAAAAATGTAACACATATATTAAATAACATAACAATACTTATACAAAAAAATACATCACATACATTTAAAATATATACTAAAATACATAACACTAATTAAAAAAATCGATATTTTAAACAACTATATTTTTGCAAATGATATTAATGACTTCTATATTTTAAAAATCGATATTCTTGTCCACGACATTCTTGCTGTTGATATTTCCTTGTCACGATATTTACAACTCGATAATTGCATCAGTCGGTATTGCTGACTCGATACTTTGTCTGAATACCTAAGCCAATGTGGCTAACACCACGCTCCACCACTTCCTCGTAAATATGCCCCTTTATATATTCCCCTACAGCCTATGACTGCATGTATGAACCCATAAGCAACCAAATGTCCTAAAATGAACCTTGAACTACCTGCCTACCCTCCTTTTGGACATAGTTTCCCAACTGGCAACGTCAACCAAACTTCTGACAAGTCCTGCAAAACTTTTGAGACCCCCATCACCATGAAAAAGAGAGCCTGCTAACTTTTTCAGCCCCCCCACCCCTTGTTAGAATGCCTCATCTATTGATGTTCAGAGTCCTAGACAAGACCTCTCTCAATTCCAATAAGTATAGGTCCATGAAGACGCACGACAAATGCACCCTGTCACTGCGGAAAAACTCTCTTTCCTCAAATTCTATGTCAGAATGACAAATTCCACCAATGCCAGCATCCCTGGAAAAACTGGACATCTCCCAATTGGCCTTCCTGCTCGCCCTGTCAATGGTGGCATACTTAGTCGCCCCCCTCCAAGACCTCCTCGGGATAAACTTTGTCCACAAGACAAAGCAGCCGGACCAATTCTCCTTGATTTGTAGCAAATCCTTTTTCATCGCTCTCATTAAAACCACACTCTTCTCCTTCACAAGGTCATTTTCACCTAACTTAATGATCAGCACATCTGGACACCTGCCACCCTCTATCATACTGTTAAGGCACATTACCAAATCCCTCCAGCGCATCCCACCTTTTCCTTTCCACGTAATCGGAAACAAAAGTTTATTCAAACCCAAATTGGCCCCGAAATATCTCTTATGAGCTTCCACTTCCGCCGACTTGATGAACAAGTGGCCCTCACCCAGATGGCCTCGTCTTCCACCGCAGGACCTGCATGGAACCTGGAAAGAAACAAAAAAAGCAGTAAGGGCTTAAAAAAAGGCTGGCCCCCGGGCCATATTTCTTCCCTCTATATCCGCACATAACGTCCATAGCAATCGGAAGACCAAAGCCCCAAGCGCATAATGTCCTCGCACGTACAACCCAGTGCCCCTGCCTCCGTGCCAATGCAAAAAGAATGCATTCCAAAATCAGCAGGGAGCAAACCCATTCTCACAAGAGCTTTTCGCAATACTGAGGGCAGCTGAAAAGCAGTGATCTTCTTCCCAGATCTGTCTGAAAAACAAACCTGCGCTAGATCCGCTGCATAAAGCCCAGCGCGCCCCCCACATCACCGGCATTGCCCAGAGTACCCTACCGCATGCAAGACTACACTATGCACTCTTTGGTCTGTTTTGGAGTAATGAAGCCAGACCTCCCATCTACCCCTCTGGTGAGAAACATTGTTCCACAGCACTTCTTCCTGGCCTCTGCCTCACGACAATTCTGACAACCGGAAAGGGTAAAAAAACATCCATGATATAAGGACCAAGAACAATCAACATTCTGACTTCTTGCTTCATACCCGCAGCAACTGCCCCAAACCTCTGCACAGTAGCTGACAAGTTATTGGTGTCTTCATCCGCCCCTCACTCCCCAGTTCTTTTGCCCACCCTTCCAGGATCCTGCGCCCCGATTCGCCTACTGAAGGAGCATACCCCACAACAATTTGCCCATGAACACCATGCCTGCTAGCTTACCTGGGATTGTGACCCGACACAGGTCTTTGTCAATCAAATACAGTTTAAACTGAATCACATCCTCTCCCCGCAACCTACCTTCCTCTCTGTGCTGCGCCCCTGAAGCCAAAAGCTCCATCAATGCCTGACTGTAAGCTCGCCATGTGGACTCCGCGAGGAACCCTACCACCAGTTGTACCATCCTGTATTGCCTACCAACTACAAATTCTCTGGCATGGGCGTTGGGTCTCTGTCGGCATCCCAGGCCAACCCACAGAATCTCCCCTACTGTGAACAAAACAAAGCGTCCACAATGTGATTGTCCACACCTGGCACATGCTGCGCTCTAAAAGAAATATCATGACACAAGCAAAACAAAACAAATACACACAGCAATTTCAGAACCTGCGCATCCCTGGCTGTCTACTTGTTCACCACCTCCACTACAGACATATTATCAACCCTGAATTGCACCTTCCTGTGTGCCAACTCTGCTCCCCACAAGGTCACTGCTATGACTAAGGGAAACAACTCCAAGAAAGTGATGCTCCTACCCCCGTTTGCCCACTGCTTGGGCTCAGCGCACCACCCGACATGCCAAAACAGGCCAGAACCCAGTCCCCCAGCTGTGTTGGAGAATATCTGCATATCCCTGTTCAAATCATCCTGCCGCACTAGTAGAATCCAGTTAAAGGAGTGCAAGAAAAAACACCACACCCGCAGATCCTCCTTGACCCCTGCTGTGAGCCTTACATGATGATGAGGTAATGAGAAACCTGACAGGGCCAGCCCCAGCCTTCTGCAAAACGTCATGCCTACCCTTACCACCCTACATGCATAGTTCAGGTGACCTAATAGTACTTGAACCTCCCTAACTTTCACCTTCTCTCGAACAAGCATGCAGTCCAACAGACTTATCATCTGTTTTTTCTCCTGTGGCTTCCATGTGACAGAAGTCAATTTCAATGCCCAGAAAGGATAGCACTGTATGTGGACCCATTCTTTTCTCCAGGGATAAATTCACCCCCAGATCACCCATGAGCTCCTGGAACCTTGCCAGCAGCAACTGGCAGTCCGCCGAGCCAGGTGCCCCCACATAAAATAAATCGTCCAAGTACTGGGTTACCAACTGATTGCCAGTCTGCCATGTAAACAGCCACAGCAAAAAGGAGATTATGTATTTAAAAAGGGCGAACGATATGGAGCAACCCATGGATAACGCCTTATACTAGCATCCTTCAAATTGTATACCCAAGAGCTGGATGTCATCTGGATGTACCCGAAGCAGCTGAAAAGCTGACTTCATGTCGTATATCGCCATTAGTGCCCCTGGGCCTGCCATCACTACCAGTGACATGGTACTTCAACACTGAAGACTATGATACCGATGCCACCTTTTCCACAATAAAATCATTCCTGACATCCCTTCTGGCCAGGACAAATGCTGAATCAAGCTAAAATGACCGTGCTCCTTTTTGAGCACTACCCCGATTGAAGAAACAATCAAATCCTCCATGGGCCAATCGTGAAAGGGGCCCCCATCCTGCCCTCTGAAATGTATTTCTCCAATTTGTCTTGGACAGCCCGCTTGAGCTCTTTTGCCAACCTCAAGTTATTTACCACCAGCACACCTGCGTGCCCTCGAAACCCAAATGAAAACCCCATCTGAACCCCTTACTTAGAAACATTGCTTCCTCCCGACGCCCATATGACGCCAGCCAACCTCCAACCTATCAAACTTAACCAGAATATGAGCCTTCTGCACCAGATCCCAGGGCCCCCCTCACCCCTTCGGTTGCCAGAAAACTGCTGGTGCTGGTGTGACCCCTGTCTGCCTCCATGCTATTGCCATTGACTTGAGCCCTGCCCTGATGGTCCCCTCCAGCCCTGAAATGATTGATGGGGGTGTGGCTACATGTGCAGTTGGAGCACTCCTGGTGAAATATGCAGTTTTCCCGAGTACACATCCTTTTTTATTAAAGTCCCAGCCGCAACCCTCAAGTCCCCATCTGGGTTTTTGATAGTAAACCCACCGCAGGTGGGGCACACCTGAAAGGGGCGGTATAGAATTGGCAAACCACTTGCAGTAAAGATGGCTTTACCCAGCTTTGCTGCCCCATGGTGTGCTGCCACAGGTCCGAATCCAACTCCATCCACTTCGCCTCAGGGTCCCATGCCAATTGCACCTGAAATTCCTAGTCGTACTAGGCCCATGCATAACCTCCCCTCGTGATTTGGGCCTTTCCAATAACATTCATGTACTTGAATATGGCAACGCAGAGCTCTGGATACTTTTGACAGTAAATGCTGGTGTAAATTAAGAATGCTGCAGTCCAATTTTTGATCTTCAGGTGTTCATTTGGCCGCTTCACTAGCTTGTATTCCTCCTCCTTTGAACCCTCTTTGGAGTGCATCTCCCTATGCAAGAGTTTTAGCATTTCCACGACTTGGTGACTCCCATGTAGGTTAACATCCTGATTTTGAGTTCCTTACTCGCCAGCCCTTCCTCTCTTCTCTTGTGACCCCCTCACTACCTGACCCTTCGTCACTACCCACTCCTTTCCCCTGCCACACTTGTTTCTCTCTGTAAGCCTTCCTGTTTTTCTTCCGTACCCACTCCCACGTGAGTGATATATGCAACCGAACCCCTACCCTGCCCTGGATCCCCCTGCATCCACACCTGTGGATACCATTACTGGACCTACTGCAATGACCTGGGCCTTACCTGGCTCCAAGGATAGTGCCGATATTGCTGCTTGCCGCCTCACCAGGGGCCTTTGCGCCTCTACCGTTGTACTCAGCCACTCCATGCTTGCCTGTAATACACTGTACATGATATTAGCTGTACCCCTCCTTCCCTTCGCTTCCTGGCTCTTCATCCTGCACTTCTCTTTTCTCCAGACTGTCTACGTCATAGTCCTACACTGTGACCCCTAGCGGGTCTACCACATCGTCCCAACTGGGGCCCGCACCCACATCCTGCCTGTAAACCTTTGCTGATCTGTGAGTGGTAGGCCAACGTGCGGCGCTCAGGGGGCCGAAATAACCCCATCCTGCCGCTCCACCAACACTACTCACATGTCCACCACACTGTGATCGCTGGAGGCCGTTCTAGATCTTCCAGCCAGAGGGGCCAGCAAGGTCATTCCAGACCTTCTTGCACCTGCCTCGGAGAGATACCTTGACGACTTCAGGCGAACCGCGCAGGCCCAACCGTCTCTTCCACTCGGTGCTCTTGAACCACACCCAGCTCTACTGAGTCCAGATATCTTCACCGATCCTGTAACTGCAATAAAGATGACAGGTCTGGTGTGCTGTGCCCCTCCGCCTGCCACTGCACCCCACAATGTACCCACGAGGCTCCCAGATCACCCAGAATAACTTGCCACTGTTAACTTATCCTGTCCTAGCTTTTAATTCCACATCCACCCCCCTGTCCGTGCTGCTTGCCGTCCTCATTCTCTTTGTCCTCCTCCCCACTCCTTTCCAGCATGGCTGCCATTATAGCAAACGCGGAGTCCCTAACTGCCCACCCGCGCTGTTCTGGCAGCCCTGCAGGGCATCAAAACTTGTCCTGTGTGTACCTCTCCCCTCATCCCTCAAAACCTTCTGCATCTCTCTGCAACCCCCCCTCCCAGGTATTCATCTAGCTGTGCCACCATATCCCTGCCTCCTCCCCTAGCTCACTCCATGATAGCCCAGCCATTTCTGGGGTCTCTCTATATGGCCTTTTCCTGATGGCGCTTGCCCTTTCCCTGACAGGCACCGCAAAAACAACCTATCCCCCCCCCACTAATCTCCCCCACGTGGGCCTGAGCTAAATTTGCCCCCTTTTCCCCCTCCTGCCCTTCCTCAAGAAAATACCCCAAGTACCGCCCTCCCTGCCGTCCACATATGATGCCACCTCCCACTCCTCGCCCCTTTGGACCTTCCTCACATGTAATTCCCCAGCTGGAAGAGCAGTGCTGCTGCCTCTGCTCACTTCCCGGCTTGGCCAGCCCCTTACTTTTGCTTGCTGTCAGCGGGCAGCTCCGCTGACGCCGCCCGCCTCTTTGAAAGCAGCTTTCCTGCGGCCCCATATACTTGCAATTGGCGCAGATGGGCCACATTCCTCATTTGCTGGGGAGTGCAGGCAACACTGGTCGCGTGCAAGCTCGCACCCCAGCCCATCCTCCTTGCTGCAACGCTACTCTCATATGCCCTGCCCCAGGAAACACCAAGGCGTGCTTGGGCAAAGCAGCCCAGCCTGCCCCAGCCGCATTCCCTCCTTTCTTACGTGCACCACAAGGGGCCGCTCTCCTGGGCACAGAGCGGCCCCTCGCACTCACTTCAACCAGGAATAATGCCACCATGGAGGTCCTCCACTTGCGTGGTGGCAAGCATACAATAACTGCTGCGGCCACATGCACCAACGCGTGCCAGTCCGGGTGGGACACAGGCCCTGCTGCTGTACCACTGCTGCTGTATCACCAACCACGAAGTCGAGGCACCCAACCTCAATCAACAAACGCATCGCCTCTGCCACTTTTTAATCCGCTGCAGACATGATTAACTATAACAAGTAAGTCCTCTCACAATACAGTACCTAAACAGTTAACACATGACAATCAAAAATAGCCTACTTGCTCCCTGTCACCAGCCACCTGAACCTAAAATGGTGACAGAGAGCCCAACGGAAAACTAGTTATACATTGGGCTATCTTGGGCTACAAATATAGCCCAAAAATAAATAGCGTTACAGCAAACAAATGATGGACGGAATGCTGACAATGCAAACATTCTCCCCCAGTCAAAAGATCTGGGTTAAATCCATCGTTCTTTTGCCACTATGCCACCCCAGTTTGGACCTAGCCATATGCAAATCAGTCTTGACCCTGTGCCCCATGTGAACAGTCCAGACCGAACTGCCAGGCCAGGTCCTCCCTGGACCGGAAACAAGCATCCTGGGACCGGTTTCAGGGTATGTCACCCTTCTTCAGCCAGGCTAGCTTGAATCCAGTGGCACAGTGAGCAAGGGACCCACGTCTGGGCATACCCATCCCACTTAGGGCGAAAAGTGTTACAGCAAACAAATGATGGACGGAATGCTGACAATGCAAACATTCTCCCCAGTCAAAAGATCTGGGTTAAATCCATCGTTCTTTTGCCCACTATGCCACCCAAGTTTGGACCTAGCCATATGCAAATCAGTCTTGACCCTGTGCCCCATGGGAACAGTCCAGATCGAACTGCCAGGCCAGGTCCTCCCTGGACCGGAAACAAGCAATCTGGGACCGGTTTCAGGGTATGTCACCCTTCTTCAGCCAGGCTAGCTTGAATCCAGTGGCACAGTGAGCAAGGGACCCACATCTGGGCATACCCATCCCACTTAGGGCGAAAAGTGTTACAGCAAACAAATGATGGACGGAATGCTGACAATGCAAACATTCTCCCCCAGTCAAAAGATCTGGGTTAAATCCATCATTCTTTTGCCCACTATGCCACCCCAGTTTGGACCTAGCCATATGCAAATCAGTCTTGACCCTGTGCCCCATGGGAACAGTCCAGACCGAACTGCCAGGCCAGGTCCTCCCTGGACCGGAAACAAGCATCCTGGGACCGGTTTCAGGGTATGTCACCCTTGTTTCCGGTCCAGGGAGGACCTGGCCTGGCAGTTCGGTCTGGACTGTTCCCATGGGGCACATGGTCAAGACTGATTTGCATATGGCTGGGTCCAAACTGGGGTGGCATAGTGGGCAAAAGAACGATGGATTTAACCCAGATCTTTTGACTGGGGAGAATGTTTGCATTGTCAGCATTCCGTCCATCATTTGTTTGCTGTAACACTTTTCATCCTAAGTGGGATGGGTATGCCCAGACGTGGGTCCCTTGCTCACTGTGCCACTGGATTCAAGCTAGCCTGGCTGAAGAAGGGTGACATACCCTGAAACCGGTCCCAGATTGCTTGTTTCCGGTCCAGGGAGGACCTGGCCTGGGAGTTCGGTCTGGACTGTTCCCATGGGGCACAGGGTCAAGACTGATTTGCATATGGCTGGTTCCAAACTGGCGTGGCGTAGTGGGCAAAAGAACGATGGATTTAACCCAGATCTTTTGACTGGGGGAGAATGTTTGCATTGTCAGCATGCCGTCCATCATTTGTTTGCTGTAACACTTTTCGCCCTAAGTGGGATGGGTATGCCCAGACGTGGGTCCCTTGCTCACTGTGCCACTGGATTCAAGCTAGCCTGGCTGAAGAAGGGTGACATACTCTGAAACCGGTCCCAGGATGCTTGTTTCGGTCCAGGGAGGACCTGGCCTGGCAGTTCGGTCTGGACTGTTCCCATGGGGCACAGGGTCAAGACTGATTTGCATATGGCTGGGTCCAAACTGGGGTGGCGTAGTGGGCAAAAGAACGATGGATTTAACCCAGATCTTTTGACTGGGGGAGAATGTTTGCATTGTCAGCATTCCGTCCATCATTTGTTTGCTGTAACACTTTTCGCCCTAAGTGGGATGGGTATACCCAGACGTGGGTCCCTTGCTCACTGTGCCACTAGATTCAAGCTAGCCTGGCTGAAGAAGGGTGACATACCCTGAAACCGGTCCCAGGATGCTTGTTTCCGGTCCAGGGAGGATCTGGCCTGGCAGTTCGGTCTGGACTGTTCACATGGGGCACAGGGTCAAGACTGATTTGCATATGGCTGGGTCCAAACTGGGGTGGCGTAGTGGGCAAAAGAATGATGGATTTAACCCAGATCTTTTGACTGGGGGAGAATGTTTGCATTGTCAACATTCCATCCATCATTTGTTTGCTGTAACACTTTTCGCCCTAAGTGGGATGGGTATGCCCAGACGTGGGTCCCTTGCTCACTGTGCCACTGGATTCAAGCTAGCCTGGCTGAAGAAGGATGACATACCCTGAAACCGGTCCCAGGATGCTTGTTTCCGGTCCAGGGAGGACCTGGCCTGGCAGTTCGGTCTGGACTGTTCCCATGGGGCACAGGGTCAAGACTGATTTGCATATGGCTGGGTCCAAACTGGGGTGGCGTAGTGGGCAAAAGAACGATGGATTTAACCCAGATCTTTTGACTGGGGGAGAATGTTTGCATTGTCAGCATTCCGTCCATCATTTGTTTGCTGTAACACTTTTCGCCCTAAGTGGGATGGGTATGCCCAGACGTGGGTCCCTTGCTCACTGTGCCACTGGATTCAAGCTAGCCTGGCTGAAGAAGGGTGACATACCCTGAAACCGGTCCCAGGATGCTTGTTTCCGGTCCAGGGAGGACTTGGCCTGGCAGTTCGGTCTGGACTGTTCCCAAGGGGCACAGGGTCAAGACTGATTTGCATATGGCTGGGTCCAAACTGGTGTTGCGTAGTGGGCAAAAGAACAATGGATTTAACCCAGATCTTTTGACTGGGGGAGAATGTTTGCATTGTCAGCATTCCGTCCATCATTTGTTTGCTGTAACACTTTTCGCCCTAAGTGGGATGGGTATGCCCAGACGTGGGTCCCTTGCTCACTGTGCCACTGGATTCAAGCTAGCCTGGCTGAAGAAGGGTGACATACCCTGAAACCGGTCCCAGGATGCTTGTTTCCGGTCCAGGGAGGACCTGGCCTGGCAGTTCGGTCTGGACTGTTCCCATGGGGCACAGGGTCAAGACTGATTTGCATATGGCTGGGTCCAAACTGGGGTGGCGTAGTGGGCAAAAGAACGATGGATTTAACCCAGATCTTTTGACTGGGGGAGAATGTTTGCATTGTCAGCATTCCGTCCATCATTTGTTTGCTGTAACACTTTTTGCCCTAAGTGGGATGGGTATGCCCAGACGTGGGTCCCTTGCTCACTGTGCCACTGGATTCAAGCTAGCCTGGCTGAAGAAGGGTGACATACCCTGAAACCGGTCCCAGGATGCTTGTTTCCGGTCCAGGGAGGACCTGGCCTGGCAGTTCGGTCTGGACTGTTCCCATGGGGCACAGGGTCAAGACTGATTGGCATATGGCTGGGTCCAAACTGGGGTGGCGTAGTGGGCAAAAGAACGATGAATTTAACCCAGATCTTTTGACTGGGGGAGAATGTTTGCATTGTCAGCATTCCATCCATCATTTGTTTGCTGTAACACTTTTCGCCCTAAGTGGGATGGGTATGCCCAGACGTGGGTCCCTTGCTCACTGTGCCACTGGATTCAAGCTAGCCTGGCTGAAGAAGGGTGACATACCCTGAAACCGGTCCCAGGATGCTTGTTTCCGGTCCAGGGAGGACCTGGCCTGGCAGTTCTGTCTGGACTGTTCCCATGGGGCACAGGGTCAAGACTGATTTGCATATGGCTGGGTCCAAACTGGGGTGGCGTATTGGGCAAAAGAACGATGGATTTAACCCAGATCTTTTGACTGGGGGAGAATCTTTGCATTGTCAGCATTCCGTCCATCATTTGTTTGCTGTAACAAAAATAAATAGTAGCTCGTAGGCTGCACCACCATTCCAAATTGCCCGGGGTGCAGACCTCCCGGTGGTCGGCTGCCCCCCTAATTCCTGTTGTGATGCAAGCCGTTATTTAAGCAGCTACTCCCAGGGGTTGATGTGGGCTCGATTGGAGGGGAATGATGTGCTCATAATCTTTTTATTTGACAAAAACAGTTCCCCCACTTTTTGTTAAAATACAACCATTTTGGAACAGTTAAAATGACTTGGCTGAAAGAGAGGGGGGGTCTTCTGTTCTGTCGAGCCATGGAAGGGACAGAGAACTAAAGAGGAAACGAGCCTTCTCGCCAGGATGCCTGCTACTTTAAAGAAATGTAAATGTGTGCAATAGATTGATCTGCACATATAAAGCATCCTTGGGAGCCAGTGTTGACTTTAATTGATGGAACCAATTCAAGCTTCCTAATAACAAAGATGTTTTCTTTTTGAGAGGTAATCAGCTGACTTCTGGACTGTGTGCTTTTAATAGACACTTGTAGAAAAGTTTTGCATTGGGTACAGTTTGATTGCCTATTACTAAAATCTATATTTTGAAAGCATTTTAAACCTAAATCTTTCTTAGCACTTTGTTGCAGCCCATCTTATACCGTGTAATACATGTTTAAAGTTGTGACTGACATATTCACAGTGGTTTCTGACACAGACTGAGACCTCGTAGCACCAAAATGCATGTATCACTGTTCCTCACTGCAGCAACCAGGATTCAATTATGTGTCTTTCTGTTTACACACATAGACATCTCCAGTGGGGGGGCGTGGCTAACCGCCAAACATGGCGGTCGCACTGTGAGCGAGCTCTGCGCCCGGACCAGCAAATTCTGCCATCATCCTGCTGAATCGGACTCCATCGGCCCTGTAAACATTGGCGGCGGACCTGCTGAGTGATCAAGGCACGATCTGCTCGCAGTCAAAACACCAGGGGCCATTTGCTTCACTGACTCGGCGGAGAGGCCCGGACGCTGCACGGAGGCCGCGTGGGCCGAGGAGCCTGGTGAAGGCAGGGAGCGCACTGAGCGGCAGCAACCATACTCTGCATGCACTGTGTCACACGGCGGCAGTACAGGGCCCCCAACTCACCATCCGGTGAACTACTGGCAGCTAAGCGGTGCGGGTCCCGGTGTGCGGGGGTCCACTGACGACAGCCACCTGGTGCTTCTCCTGCTGGGTGCGGCCCGCCGGACTGCTTTGCCGTGCACCTTCCCGCTGTGCTGACGGAGCATCGTGTGACCCCCTCCCTGCACTGTACGTGCGCTGTTCCCGGCCTTTGAGGTGAGCCTGTGTGGTGTGGCTGGTTGGCTCGACTGGTACGACGGGGACAAGTCACACGAGTGGCGGAGGAGCCCGGACACTGTGTGGAGGCCGCGCGGGCCGCAGTGACTGGCGTGGGCGGAGGGTGCGCCAAGCGGCAGCAGCCGTACGCCGCATGAACTGTGTCCCACAGCGGCAGCACAATACCCTGAGCTCACCCTCCGGTGCAACTACTGGTGGCTGGGCGGTGCGGGTCCCGGTGTGTGGGGGCCCGCTGAAGGCTGCCTGGCGTTCCTGTTGCTGGGTGCGGCCCGCCGGACTGCTTCGCCGCCCACCCTCCCTGTGCTGAATGTACGCTGCTCCCTGCCTCTGAGGTGTGCCTGCGTAGTGCGGCTGGGAGTCCCGGCTGCTCCGACGGGGGCAGGGCACACGAGGTGGAAGGTGGCCGAGCGCTGGGCAGCCCAAGTTACCCGGCCCGCACTACGGCCATTGATCAACATGCAGTGTAGGCCCCCTGAAGCCACTGCATCGCTGTCCCTGGAACTGTGGCCCATGAAGCGGACCCCTAACGGCCGCCACTCCGAGGACGCTTAGTGAGATTGCGGTAGGGCATGGAGAGGCCCTCCCCCTGCAGTGCATGAACTGTTGCCCGGGTCGCTGGCGGTGTGTTTGCTGCATGTGCCAGTGAGGCTTGCCTGTACCGACGGGCCCCCAACGACAGTGGAGGTTGGAGGTCGCACACCACTGCGCCCGTGGCGGGCCGTCCATGTGTCGGGCCTGGACTGTGGCTCCACACACACCCCTGACGACGCCACTTTGCTACTTATGAAGCTACGGCCTGCAAAAAGCCCCCTACTGATCTCCAACCTGCGAGGCGGTGAGTGCACACAACCGCGGCATGGCGGGCCCGGCCTGGTCTCCCTGTTTCCTCTGCCTGCCTTCGTGAAGCCCGGCCCTGCTATGGAGCGCGCTTGCTGATGGGTGGTCTGTGGGCAGTGTGCTGGCTACTGTGTATCCTGGGCCCGGCCATTATAGTAGACCTGACCGTGTTGGACAGTGATAGGGGCGCACAGGCGGAGGGTGCGTTGCCCCCCTTTGGCCCTCCCTGGTGCGAGTGCTGCGTGGAACTGCGATTACTGCGGTCCCCTGTACCAAGCGCTGGTAAAGGACCCTGGCTGCCACTGGAGGGGCACACTTGGAGCATTGGATGTGCCCCCTCTTCTCCTGTTGCAGTTGGTCCATAAACGTGCAAGGCGGCTGGCACAAGTGCAGCGCCAACTGTAGAAAGCGGCCCCTTTCCGCAAGCGCCGGCGGCGCTCAGGCCCTTACATCGAGGAGCAACGAAAACACCCAGCGCCCCCGCCGGAGCAGTCGTGCTGCAGGCTCCACGACCTGCTCCAAAGGGCCACGCAAGGACTTATCTAACAATGGGGCGCCCCAAGGGTAAACTACCGGACACCAATGCCACTGATACTCAACTCACAGAGGGCAAGGATTCCCCCACACAGCTGACAAACTGTATCCCGCCTACCAATCTGGAGTCCCCTCCGGATAAATTAGACCTTATCCTGCAGGAAGTGCAAGACTCGAGGAAATCCATCGAGCAACAAATCGGCTCCCTGACATCTGGGTTCACCCTCCTAAAGGCCGACCACACCAAACTCGCCGCCACTGTTAAGGACAATAAACTCGCACTGGCGGAGATATTGCCACAGCACAAAGAACACGCGGAGCAGATTGCGCAACTCCAGCGACAGGTAACGGGGCTCCAGGACAGGGTGGACGAGGCGGAGGGGCGAACCCGACGGAATAACGTCCGAGTTATAGGCCTACCTGAACGCAGTGAAGGATCAAATGCAGCTAAATTCATGGAACAGTGGTTTGGGGAACATGTGGCTCCGGAGGGTCTATCGGATTTCTTCTGCGTGGAAAGGGTGCACAGAATTCCCACCGGCAGGCCGACGGCTGGTGCCCGACCCCGTCCTTTGATTGCTAGAATATTGAATTTCAGAGACAGGGACGTGCTGCTGCAGAAAGCTAGGGTACTGTCTCAAATCCAGGACGAGAACCAGCGTGTGTCGCTATACCCAGATTACACCATGTTGGTACAGCGTAGACGCTCCCTGTACCAAGAGGCCAAGAAAAAGCTCAGGGCGCTGGACATCAAGTATGCACTGCTATTCCCGGCCAGGTTAAAAGTTATTCACGACCAAAAAACACCATTTTTTGACACCATAGAAGAGGCGGAGGAATGGCTCGAGATTATGTTCCCCCTGTCGGAGTCTGGGCCCTCCTCGCAAAGTATACCTGGCTCCCCGAAAGCCAAGCGGAATCGACGATCATGTCGCCAAACCCTCAGCAATAGATCCCAAACCAGGAACCCCACGCCAGAACAAGCCCAAAAGGGACGCAAAGAGGCGCTGGCAGCAGCAAGCATGTTTAGAGTCGGTGCCCGCCATGCGACTTCGGCCTCCTCCGATGAAAATTCTGTCCACTCGGACTCAGAGAGCAGCCTAGCGCTCTTTCAAACTGTAACGCCTCAAACTGCAGATGGGTTCCTGGGTTAGCGGGCTGGTGGAAGGGGAGTTTAGCAGAGCCTAGTCAGAATGTGATAAGGTAAAGCCCAGCCACCAAACCCGTTGCACAATCCCTCTCTTAGTTCCGATTTAGTAACACCTGCCAATATGCCTGGTCCGGGCGGTGCCGAGCTCGCATTGCTCTCACCTCAATAGCCAGGTTAATAGATTACACCCCCTAATGGCGAAAGCAACTACTAAATTGTTAGACATTTGCACTGTTGTGAAAGTTGTTTGGACCAGCACAGTTCTTGTGCTGGACCGTGTATTTCTTGTTACTGTTCAGGAGTCCTTGAACTCTGGCCCACCTCCTACACTGCACCACATGCCACCGGCTCTCTCACACCCGGCACACGAACATACCAGATATGGCCATATATCCACATGCAGGGTAACTACAACGTAATCACCTGGAACGTGCGGGGGCTGGGGTCCATACATAAGCGGCATAGAATACACGCGCAGCTGAACAGGCGTCATGCACAGATAGTATTCCTACAGGAGTCCCACCTCACTGCAGCGGAGGCAATCAAACAGCGCAAGAAATGGAGAGGACAGGTATTCTCAACATCATATTCAGCTTTTGCCCGAGGCGCGACCATCTGGATCAGGAGCGGGGTCCCTTTTAAGGTGCTGGAGCAATGGACGGACCCACTAGGGAGATACATACTGGTGAGAGGCACACTAGACGGCACACAAGTGGTTTTGGGTAGTATTTATGCCCCTAACTTCGAGCAGGATAAGTTCCTTCTAAGTCTCAACCCGGTACTAGCGACCTGGGCAGTATATCCATGGATATTAGGCGGGGACTATAACGCTGTCATGGATATCAGTATTGACCGCTCACCCCCCCCCCCACTCCAAGGCGCTGGGTCTATAAAACAGGCTGAGGCACTATGTAGATGGGCAGAAGGCTGGGCACTGGGGGACATTTGGCGCTTAAAGAATCCGACCAGCAGGGAGTACTCATTATTTTCACATCCACACCAACTCCACACCCGGATAGACAGGATCCTTTGCTCTGTCCTCACAACAACCCAGATCACACATGCTACATACCTAGGCAAGACCTTTTCAGACCACAACCCCTTAGAGATCACCCTCGCCTGGGGCAGAATTCCCACTCCGGTCCCCACCTGGAAACTATGGCTACAAATGCTAGACGACTGTCTTCCGTAACGCATTGTCCACGGGTATCACAAACTACTTCACAGAAAATGTTGGTACGGCCTCCACACCTCAAATAGAATGGGACGCATTCAAGACGGTGATAAGGGACATAGCCATCAGCACCACAGCAGGGGCAAGGCAAGAAACACAGAACAGTCTCAAAGCAGTGGAAAGCACTATGAACCAGCTGGAACAGGAAGCAGTAGAGGACCCTACCAAGGTAGCACCATTACAGGAAGCCCGCATAAAGCATGCCGAGCTACTGGAAACCCTCAGACAAATTGACTACACAGCATACACTCAAAGCATGTCGAGGCTGATAAAGCAGGACCGCTTCTGGCGCGTATAATTCGGGACGATCCCCCACATATCCCAATACATGAGATAACTACAATGGGTGGGGACACGGTATACACTCAGCGGGAAATCAACGAAGCTTTCTGCGAATATTATCAAGCACTTTATCACTCGCCCCCACCATTGGCGGAGGACTCCTTACATGCATTCCTGGCCGACTTAACATTCCCAAAGCTCAATCAAACAGCCCAAGACGACCTATCCGGCCCCATCACTAGGGCGGAAATAAAAGCGGCCATTCGGGACCTACCACGAAACAAGGCCCCTGGCCTCGACGGCCTACCAGTTGAATTCTTTGATACGTTCTCGGAAGCTCTGGTGCCACAGTTAGAATGCCTTTACAAATCCGCACTAGACACGGGAATACTCCCTCACACTACAATGCAGGCCGTAGTAATATCTCTCCCTAAGCCGGGCCGCTTGGCAACAGACATCTCTGGATACCGGCCTCTGTCGCTTCTTACGACCGAGTACAAAATTCTAAGCAAAATCCTATTGCGCCATCTTCTCCCTTACCTACATAAACTAATCCACCCAGACCAATGTGGCTTCATACCGGCGCGCTGCACCTCACTCAACATCAGGAGACTTTATCATATCATGGAATCTACCCCTGCAGATAGCCACAATGCTGGTTGTATTACCCTAGACCTAAGACCGGCATTTGATACCCTTAGATGGGACTATATGATCACCAGTCTATTTGAAATGGGTAAGACTATTATACTCAGCTCCTACGGCGAGGGCCCGTACTGGCTGTCACATCTCGCGTGCATATCCGGTTGGTAGAGGCACCCGACAGGGTTGCACCTTGTCTCCCTTATTATTTGTGCTTGCCCTGGAACCCCTGGCCATTAAGCTACGGTCATCAGCGGAACAGAAGGGCATTCGTTTGGGTAACTCCACGCATGTGCTGTCCGCCTATGCAGACGATATAATTCTATATGCAAGCGACTTGACCACAGACCTAACACTGACACCGGAGATCTTTTCACATTTTGCACAACTCTCGGGCCTCACCATAACGAGACTAAATCCCACGCCTTTTTTTTCCATCCTGGTGAACGACCACATGAGATCCAGTTTGGGCGGCTCTCCCTATCGGTAGCCTCACACACCTTTAAATACCTGGGCATCCAAATTTACAGAAACGCACAGGACCTCATAGAGGGTAACTTAAACAAAGCTATAGGGCACTCCGCTCGCAGACAATATTCTGGACCTCACTACCGCTAGCAGTGATGGGCCGAGTGGCGATCTCAAAAATGGGGGCCCCCCCCGCGGCTGCTATATTTCTTCACAAACCTGCCGGTAGTTATTCCTACTCCTGTACTTAACTCGTTGAACACGTTACTATCAGATCTGATATGGGGCAATGGCCGCCGCAGGGTGGGACTGCCTAAATTACAACTAGACACAGACAAGGGTGGCCTGGGTGCACCAGATCTCCGTGCCTACTGCTATGCGAGCCAACTTCAATGGTTGTCGTATTGGCTGGCGGGACGTAACCTACATGAAATTGGATACATGCCCCCCAACATCGACCGAGGTGTTTTACACACTCTACTGCTACCGCGGGCTACAATACCCCCGGGTGCCCCGACACTACTACGCACCGCGCTCACCTACTGAAGACGTCTCTCCATTATACACGCCGCTGCCCTCCATACGCAGATAACACACCACTATTGGGTATCCCCACGCCTGCCGGCTTAATCACTAAACGGAAAATCCTCACCTGGTCTGAGGGTGGGGTCACCACAGTGGGAGCACTGTTTGATAACGGCACCCTAATGGATCATGGTAATTTTACCAGGCAAAACGGGGTGTCAGAAACCCTGTACCTCACACACGCTGCAATCCTCCAGTACGTCAAAAAACACTGGGCCCCACACAGGGTGGAACCCACACGACACAAACTGGTACACATGACTTACCTCATGGGGGAAGGCCGCCACCTCACGAAATGGCTGTATAGAGGCATTAGAGTACACACTGGGATCTCCCTTATTGACATACGCACTAAGTGGGCCACAGACCTCGGGAAAGATCTAACCGACAAAGAATGGAATATGATAATAGAATACCCCCCCCAAAAATACCCCGGAACGCCAAATTTAAATTCATCCAATACATGATATTGCACAGAGCATACCTCACCCCACACCGCCTACAGCGAATGTTTCCAGACACACAACACCACTGCCCTAGATGTAAGACAGCGGAAGCCGACATGTTACATATGCTATGGTTATGCCCGGTGCTTGCTGATTTCTGGACAACAGTAATCGCAAACATTAACACTGCGACAGGTTTCCCAGTGCCGAAAACAGCCGGTAGCTGCCTATTGGGTATGACCCGGCGCTCCAAAACACACAAAGTGCAGCTTCGATTTATCGATTTAGAACTACTCATGGCCAAACGCTCTATAACAATGAGGTGGAAATCAGCCAAATCCCCACCAGTTTACACATGGCATAGGAAGGTGACCAGATGGGGTAGCGCAGAAAGCGCTGCTATCCGGCGTGAGGAAGCCCGTGGTCTGCGCAAAACAGCAATCTCAATGGACTGGGATATAATGTTGGAAGCTTTTAAGACACTTGAACCTGCACCTGTCTCTGCAGCGCAGGATGTGTAGTTGTGCCTCATAGACCAGTCCCCCACGAATCCCAAGCAACCCTGTACTTAGCCATACAATACAACATTATCAAGAGACGTGACATGCCTCAACGTAAGTTGGTGTGGGTATTAGCCGGGGCTTGTCGATAAATTGATGTGATAGGGTAGGGCCAGCTGATTTGGGGTTCGGGTGGGCGGGATGGGATAAGTTTTGTAGTTCCTTTTTTCTGTCCCCATTGTTAGCCTTTATTTCCTACAATTTTATTGTAACAACTAGGTAGACAACTTGAACTTCATATTTGAGTACAACGGTCCTGTCTGGCACGATCGAGTCATGCCATATGTCATGGACAATGGAACACTTCGAACTTCATAACTGTATTCTAATTCTGATGGTGCTACATAACCGGTTGTACTAATTATAAGCGTTTGTTTCCTGCTGGATGTAAATTGTAAAAAACTTAATAAAACGTGTTTTAAAAAAAAAAATAGACATCTCCAGTGATCACATTTACCAAAAGGGGTTTCATAAGCTAAAATAGTGCATTTCCCACAGCTGAGTTCATCTTGTGTTTATTTTTCATTTAAGGTGTGTGTATTTTTTTTTATATGCAGTTACCCGAAATTGAAAGCCCATCATACTAGTTACAGAATATTTTTAGCAATTCCTTTGACCCCCGCCCCACATTTACTGACTCCGCTCCAGTGCACTCAGGATCACAGTTCCCATACTTTTTAATGCACTTCGGCTACTGGCTACACTGAAGATGATCAAGTTTGGGCTGTTAGCGATAGTAGCAGGATATGCAGATTCAAGCTCCTAGTAAGATGAGTATATTTTTCATGCCAGAAATCAGCCTGTTGAAATCAAAATTGTCATGAACGCTTTACTTAATGTACTTAGGGGGTCATTACGATGGCGGTCGGAAAACCTCTCCGACCGCCATGGTAGCGGGAAAAGACCGCCCGCAAGGACTGCAGCATCACCGCCGGTCAAATTACGATGACCCGCGCTCGAAATCCGACCGCCGTGGTCGGATCGCGGGCCTTAACATTGTGGCGGTTGCTGCTACCCGCAGCACAGCTGCGATACCGAAAGGAGCATGTCCTGCATTCCCCTGCACTGCGTGGCAGGCACTGCACAGTGCCTGCCACCTGGTACAGGGGAATGTAGGGGGGGACCATGGGTACCCCCAGTGCACCCACACCCCCAAAACATCGGGGCCCGCAACGGGCCCCAGAAGACAATCTCTGCATGCCTTTCCATGGCGGTCTGACCGCTGAGAAAAGGCTGGCTACCGCCCGGCATCATAATCCTGCCGGCGGAGCCTGCTCTGCACCGCCACCATTATCCCGGTCCTTTTCCGCCTGCCAGGCAGGAGTGCGGATGGCGACCGGCGGAAAAGCGGCGGTCGGAATTTCACACCGCCGCGGTCGCCAACGCCATCCTAATCGGACCAGCGGTTTTCTGGCTTGCGGTGCGGGCGGATCTCCACCGCCGGTCCGGCGGGCACCGCCGCCGGCCGGGCGGTCGACATCCGACCGCCATCGTAATAGGCTCCTTAATGTTTAGTAGAGAGGTTAATCAGCTGACTTTGAAGGAGGAGACATGAAACTGTTCATCCTGGGTGCGTCTGTTGTACTCTTTTACGTATTTTCACATGTCTTTATGGATTGGCTCAAAAACTTCTTGAATAGGACTAAAAAGGAAACATCTTAAATAGAAATAAAAGGGAATATTCTTATACAATTTTTACAAATAGAAGGATTGGTGCCTTCTTTTTACTTTTATTAATAGGGAATTGAATGTTTCAAGGCCGAGTAACAAAGGCATGTAGGAGTTCATGAAAGAGTACTTCAGTCCTGTAGTAATTTTCTCGTAGTGATAAATGCTTTTGTGACTCAGCCTTACCTAGTATCATATTCTCTCAACTTTCTCCATCGTATGCTCCTACCATCAAAAACCATACCCCCATCAGCCAATACACAGAAGTACAGAATGAGACACAAATAAAATAGTTTTTAGCAAACAATTTAAAGTTCTAGGTCATGCTCACAGGCAATGTTCATTACTTGAAGAAACCAAGGGGCATATTTACAAACCCCTTTTGCCACTGGAGCGTCACTTTTTTTGACGCTCCAGTGGTGTCGCGCCATTCCCCATATTTACAAGGTGGCGCTAAGCCACTTAGCGTGGCTTAATGCCACCTTGTAAATATGCCCCTTTCCGCAGCAGTCCACAATGGTAAAGGGACGTGAAATGGGTGTTGCTGTGGGCGTTCCACCACAACACCCATTGCTTTTTGACGCTGCGCAGATTACAAGGCTGAAACTAAGGCTGGTGTTACAATGGCGATACGAGGAGAAATTATTAATTTCTACTTGTTTTTTGGTCTTTCCATGTATGCTGCAGCACACATAGAAAGAGCAAATCGCCATGAATGATTGTTTAGGAGCAGGAAGTGTTCTATCATATATAAAAGTAAAACACAATTTGTATCAAAATTCACCATTGTGGGCTTTACATGCTTAAATATTATTGAAGTTTGTTTCACAAATGTAAATTTCCATACACAATTGGACTCGGTGTTCCAAAGTGTAAACATTATGCTCTCTTATTTTTTTTAAAATGTACTAAATCTAAAACACTCGGAAGCACATTAACTTTAAGAATTATACAAGGTTCACAATATATCATTTCATGGAGTTGCAGTAGATCGGAAACCTGTCCTCAACGAGCCAAAGACTGAATGATCACAAAATCTGCGCCTGTGACTCCTTTGAAGACAGCGTCCCTGAAAGGTATTTCAACGGTAAAGAGTTCTGCATTTAAACATACATTTGAAGTAATGTAACTATGAACTTCTACCCACATCAGTCACCGGGAAGACTTCCAGAGCCTGTGAAGAAAAACCAGCAACCTAAGTCTGAAGTAAAATAGCACGATGCACCTAAAGCTAAAAACACAAACAAGTTATATTCATACAGGCTATAAAAGGTGACTGGAAGTGCACGTGCCTCAACCTGAGAGCTACTTGCCTTTCAAGAGGGCGAGCAGGAGGCATGTCCTCGTCAGCAACCCATCGCACTGCAATCCAAAACAGTCCCGAGTGAACATTTTCCGGAAAAGCCCCTTCCTTCCGTGAAAGAGAAAACAAAAATGAGCAGGCTGCACGAGTAAGCACTAGTAGAAAGTAGAAAAGTAAATAATTAATGTCCCCACTCGAAGGTGTTCGTTGGTGCGATTAAATCCTGTTTGTTCTTGCTGAGGCAATGGCTGCAAATGTTTTAAGTGGACGGACCACCAGTGGCGGGAAGACTCTTGCTATGGACCTGTCTCAAAAATACAACTAAATATCTGTGCCAGATCCTGCGTGCAGCCTTAGTTCGTAAGGAATGCCGCCCATCAGTAGAAAGAGGCGCACATCCTCCAGAGAGCGGAAGCCACTGCGGGGCTGCCTGGCAGCTGCCTTGTATCCTCGTCAGCCGCTTCCTCCAGCATCTGTAGCCCCCTCCGCGCGCCCCTACACACACGCGCACGTTAGAGAACACCACACGTGATCACACCACAGGCCTTTCTTTCCACGAGAAAGCCGCCCTGTGCCAGTTACCACTGCAGTTCACCACATTTCATAAATAATATATTTTGTTATATAAGGGAAAGCTTCATAGACCGCAGGAGGCAGGGTGATGCCTCTGATACGGGGCTCAGCCTGCCAGTGTTCCAGAGGACACATTTTCGGATTATTCCAGCATACCTGAGGCTTGATTGTCATCGTCGGCTTCTCTGGGTGGGAGCAGCTTTCTTTGCAATGGACCCGCCACCGCCAGTCTGTTTGTTCATTCTATACTGGACATAAAGAAGAGTTGATTTCTCTCGACAGAAAGAATATCATTATCACCCCGGTCCACAGAGTCGTATTGCGAATTGAAACACTTCTACATCTCACTCAGATACATACATTTTAAAGATATTTCCAGATCCTAAAAGTCTTTATAGAAGGAATGAAAATCATTTAAAAGGCAAGCCTGGCTACACATTCTTCAGCTTCATTTTCCAGGCCTTTTGGCATATCTTTATCTCAAATTTCAAAGGGAAAATAAATTGCTTTGCAAATTTCTTCATGGCATCAAAGTGAGAAAAAGACCCACTTAACTGTATAAATTAACAGTAAATGAGACAATGCCATCTCTGAATTACCCTACTGAACTGCATTATAATATTTAATTGGGTCAGAGTCTTTTGGGTACTCCCATCCGAGATAAAGGCATTGCTCTGACAATGGTGTTTCCCTGTCCCCCTGACACATTATTATATTATTATAGTATTATAGTATGGCATGTCAATCACTGTGTGCCTGATTACATATCTAGATGGATTCGGTTGCGGCCGCAAATCATTGATAGGTTACCAGCACCTCGAAGGAGGTTGCAACCCACTTGCAAACGGGAAGAGGTACCATGGGGACACCGTCCCCTTTTTCAATGTTGTAAACATATTTTTTTTAGGAGTATGCAGTGGTCTGTGGGACTATGGCTTACTCATAAAAAAAGTTTCTTATCTATTTCTGGTAAACCCATCCTGCTTTCCTGCATTTTTAAAACAGACTTTGTTTAAAATAAAGATTGCTTTATTTAGAAGCAATCACAGACATGGTGGTCTGCTGACCCCAGCAGGCCACCGTCCTTGTGATGACAGCGACTTGTAGTAGGTTCGAATTTATGACCTACCTTAATGCATATTAATTAGGTAGGTCACATTGCGATCCCCTATGATTCGAAATTGTGCGCACCAATAGTTTGAACATATGTCCGTTCGCAAAAATCCCAGTGCAAGCGATAAAAGTCTGTGCGCTAATTGCGACCACTTTAACCGAATGCATTGTCCGAACATAAGGCCCCTAAACGTTGGAAGTGTACTATGTTTATTAAAAGCGTTGGTGGTGGCTTTGCCCTTTTGTGACTGCATCAAATCAACAATATAAGAAGAATGCATGCTGAGTGTACTTGAGGCCCAGCATGACCTTGGACCCATGCACACGATACTATTATAAATAATGCACTGTAAGTTTGTCTACTGCCACCAACCTTCTCAAATAAATAATGAAACTGATGTAACCCAATATTTTGTTCAACGCCAACACGTGCTTAGTTGTACTACTGAGGTTCACTGGCATTCAAACTTTTAATTTCAGCCGATTTTAATGACACAGGTAAAGTGTTTACGCCACTTTCACTGCAGCCTTATTGCAAACCGACTGAGAAGAGGGAAGAAGCATTTCCACAGCTGAACCGGCAAGTAGGGATGATCTAAGAGACCCATTGTTAGCGAGGCCAACCCTTACATTTACAAAAGTGAATGACTCGCCATACACAACAGAGATTTATGTCTACAGAGGGGCTTCAAATGGATCATCAGCAATGAGAGTAAAGTGCCAGTTGTCGATGTTGAAATAGGAACCCCAACATAGAAAACAATTTAAAGTGATGAACCCAGCTACATATTACATTTTTATTATAATATCCCCATTGCTTTTTTCCCTTCCCCTCTTTGAAACAACAACATTGAACTGCTGTAGAGTGCATGAGCGGGATAGTCAAGGAGTCCACATATAATATTGCAGGTGTTTCCTACGTCTGCTCCTCCTTCCCTTATTGCTACCTCTAACCTACAATGGCTAGGCATATATATATATATATATATATATATATATATATATATATATATATATATATATATATAACTGTGTTTACCTTTCATGCTCCTCTTTCTTTCTCTTGTACCTTTTTTTCTTCCTACCTGATACCCTGTACCCTCATTTATTGATGGCAGTATACAGGGCCGTCTTTAGGGCAGTGCAACCGGTGCGGCAGCACTGGGCGCTGACCTGAAGGGGGGGTACTGACCTCAGGAGGGCGCTGTGTTTAGCAATAACATACGATTTAAAAGCACCTTCTGCAGAGTTCCTTGTGCGTTCAGCTTTCAGGCACCAATAAAAATGTCATGATAACTCTTGTGACTAATGTCCCTGATAGAGAGAGAGAGATTGGAGTTTTGTCTAGTGGCAGTTTTGACTTGTCATAAAGTAGCACAGAGGGTTAATATGCTTGCTGCATAGAATAGATCTGTATTTTAAGTGGCTAGCTGAGTGGATTAATACAACCAGCCTTTACCAGCAATTTAAAACAAATTAAATGTATTTGAGAGAGGGGCTATGGAGAGATAAGGGGCACTTTTGCCAGGTGATAGTGAGGCCATATGTGGGGGAGGGTGCAAAAAAAGATTGTCGCACCGGGCACCACCAGCGCTAAGGCCGGCCCTGGCAATATATCTTGTGCTTTGTCACTCTGTCATGTTGGGCATACTTTGTCCTACTTCCCTCCAAAGTAAAACTAAAATACAGCTTTAGTATACACTCTCTTTGAGAGAGATGGCTGTCTAATTGAGACAATTAAATGTGCAGCCAACTGAAGTGGGGCTGAGACCAAATGCAGCTCATCTTCTTGGGCTGCTGCCTTCTGCGTTGCTCCTCATCTCTTCTCCAACTACAGAAAAACAGTGATCAACAGGGCTGAGCCAAACAGAATATCAGCTCCACTGGACCGCTGCATGTTGTGCTTCCCACTCCATTACAAGAGAGCGAGAAGAACAAACATGGCAGCAACTCAGCCAAGCTGAACCACTACTTGCATGCACCTATCTGCTTACTCGCTCCACCACATACGATGGACCTTAAGAAAAGAGAAGGGCAATGGTGGGCAGCAGGTACAAGCAGCAATGTCAATTGTCTCTGAAGTAGATGCTACTGGAAAGCCATTGCTTATTTCAGCTCCACTCCCACTCCCAGCCCCTCCTCTACCTCCACTTAGTTCTGGATGGACCTCTAGGTAAACAATGTGGAGGTAGAGAGACTCAAAAGGCAATTCACGGGGACCCAGATATCTCTGATGGAGATTCAGAATGAGTCAGGAAGACATGCAGCCATCTGAAAATCCTCCTTTTCTCCAGAGATTTTGGATGCAGTTGGATTTTTTTGGGATAAGTGGCAAGGAATTTCCGTCACCAGTGAAAAGGGGCACGAGTTGTGGTGATTACAAAGGCAAGATGGGCCAAATTAACCATCACTAGCTATGGCATAGTAAAGAATAAACGAACATAACTATGGTGCTCCATACTCTCATGAACAACACTAATTTTAGTTTACATGATCCTTATTATTTTATACACGTGGACCCTGTTTTAGAGATTGTCATTTCTATTGCAAATATATTCTGTATATCATCACAATTTTATATAAAACTGTTAAAAATTAAAATTTGTTCCCACCTATTGATTGGCTATGTAATGGTTATTGCAACATTTCTAGAGGTTAAACCATTTGTGGGAGAGATGTTAACAAAGAAGTTTAAATCTGGCCATCAGAAGGCCTGAAGTTTTTATTGTAATGAATCTAGATATCAAAATTGTTAGAAGTGAGTTGTTAAACATTGAAGACTGCCCTTATCCTGTTGTAGGTTATGGAATTTGTAAGTAAGTATAGTACTCTAGATGTTAACACGATTTCAAATCAAGGATTAAAATCAGAGTATGGCCCCATTCAATAATAGGGCCTATATTTTCTGCTGTCAGCATGTTCTAGGTGTCAACATATTTTCTGACAGAGATGCTAAAAATAAGAGGCTGACAGTAGTCCAAGTTGAGGCCTCCAACTTACAGGGCCAGAGTCTGTCCAACCCTATCTGAGAATGTCCCTGTGGTTTTCTGCCATCAGGCATGGTTTCTTTTGTGCTTCCTTCATCTGAAATGTTTAGGGATGTAAACGTCATCCCATATTATGACAGGAATGAGGGGGTTGGGTGTTCAAGGATTTGCTTGGAAATAGTAGCATGCTAGTCTCTAGTACTTGATCTAGATACATGTTACCGAAAAGACAGTAGTAACTCCATGCATATTTGCCTCAAAGTCTTGGAAACAATTTACTTGGTACCATTACTCAAGTCAAGTCAGAGGGATTTATTGAGCGCAGATATCACCCGGAGGTCTCATGGCGCTGGCGTACAACTCCATTTGGGCTGGAGGTCAGATGAAAGATCGTTATAGATGATCAAGTAGCCAGGTTTTTAATTCCATGCGGAATAGCTTGTGGTCTGTGATGGAGAGGAGCTGTGATGGAAGCTTATTCCAGAAAGCAGGTGCAAGGAAAAAGAAAGATCTACCGCCATTCCTGGCGGTGCGGATTCTACGAGGGGTAAGGAGACATTTGGTACTTGACTTAAGCGTCCTGTTCGGCTGATACCAGCTGAGGTTTTTTGCAAAATAGATTGGCCCATTTCCGTACATGTTCTTATGAACCAGACAGAGGACTTTGAAGCGGATTCGCTTCCTAATGGGAAGCCAGTGAAGAGTCTTCAGACTGGGTGCTGATGGAGATCTCGATGGGAGATTTAGTACGAGTCTGGCAGCAGTATTTTGCAAGACTTGAAGCCTAGAGTAGAGCTCCTCGTTAATGGAGGCCAACAGGGCATTTCCATAGTCGATACGACTTATGATTAGTCCCTGGACAAGTGGTTTCCTTGATTCAATTGGGATCCATTGAAAAATTTTGCGTAGATTACGCATTATTCCATAACAGATACTGATTATGTGATTTATATGGTTTTTCATTGACAACTGATCATCAATCATCACTCCAAGGTTCCGCACCACGGGTTTGGGAGATGGACAGGGGCCCAGATTCTGAGGCCACCAGTCATTCGACCAAAATTCGTGTGCCTTACCAAAAAGAATGACCTCTGTTTTACTACCATTAAGCTGTAGGTGGTTGGTACGCATCCAGTTATCGATGTGGATCATGCAGTTTTTGAAACGGATCCTTGTGTCAGTGGGATCAGGGCCTAGGGTAATCAATAACTGGGTGTCGTCAGCGTATGACACCACATCAAAACCGTAGGACCTGATCACTTTGGCCAGAGGTGTCACATACAGATTGAAGAGCATGGGACTTAGAATGGAGCCTTGAGGGTCTCCTGTTTTTACTGGGCGACTGCGGGAGACCAGGGTGCCCATTTGTACGGTGGTGGTTCGGACAGTTAGATAGTTTCTGAGCCAGTCCAGGGCCACACCCCTGACACCCATCTCCCAGAGCCGTTGTTCTAGAATGCTGTGGGAGATGGTGTCGAAAGCGGCCGACAGATCCAACAGGACAAGCATGGCTGACTGCCCGTTGTCCTGAGCCAGTCTTATATTGTCGACAACCTCCACTAGCGAGGTTTCAGTGCTATGGGCAGGCCTTTACCCCGACTGTGAAGGATCCAACAGTCCATGACTCTCCAGATGGGTGGTAAGCTGCTTGTTGACCAAAGACTCAAGTACCTTTCCAAAATAAGGAAGCAGAGAAATTGGGCGGTAATTGCTAGGTACCTTGGGGTCAGCAGAAGGTTTTTTCAGAATGGGCTTAACCCTAGCTGCTTTCCATCTAACAGGGACTGCTGCTCAGAGTTCATTCGTCCTCATTCCAGTCATTACTGTCATGAGTTGAGTTCTCTTCCCCTGACAGGCACTTTGCTTCCCTATCCTTTGGAGAAAAATACTTTTAGTTGATTCCTTGCCTCTCAGTAGGTGTATATTAGAATCACCTGCCAAGAAGACATCCTGTGATAGATAGCTTCTCCAAGCCTCGTGGTCAATTCGACTCAACAATCAAATGGAAGGGAAGGAGGGTTGTACTGCTTGGATCAAGGAAGAATGAACTCAGAGTAATTTAATTCCAAAAAGTAATTAAAACATTACATCCACATTCACTTCCTTATTTTAAAACACCAAGTCAACAATGAGGTGATTCATCCCATAATTAACAGAGCTACACAGACACCAAAATGAGACTGCGCCTGTACAGGCTTTATTACAGCACTCTTTTGTGTAATCACATCATAGGAGAGGGAATCTTAGTACGAAAACAGCAGACCCCACCTCTTTGCACTGAAGATTTTAATGCCTGAGAAATGTGTAAGGAACCACCCAGCCAGCAGCCCTACAACTTACCTCAGAGAAGCTCCGTCCGCCTCTACCCAGGGAGATGACACGGCGTGAGTAGATTGGCCCTGGATTCGGGCAAGGCCGAACAATGAACATTTTGAATCTCATTAGTAGCAGTCATGATAACCTACACCCAGAAAGCCACAGTATTGTTGTACTGTAAGCCTGGCCTAGCTAGTCAAAATTCATGAAGAGGGAATCCAGCTACAGAAAGAAACTATGCTCACTAAATACACCAACACTACCTGACGCACATCCAAAGTGTGGAGTAGAAGTTCCTCAGGAACTAATTGAAAGAGGAGGCCACTTTAGAGATGGTAATAAAGGAAGAATCCTACAATAACATAACCTATGAAAGCTGTTGAAAATAAGGAATGCAAGACAATGCCCACAGCCCCCCAACCTCCTGATTGCAGTGATACCCACCATGAAAAACACTTTCAGATTTTGGAGCTTAATTGCCCCAGAGTCCAAACACTCAAAAGGAGCGTTCTGCAATTTCTCCAACACAATCAGCAGATATCTGTGAGGGTGGTGAGAGACTGAAAAACCCTTCAAGAGCGATAGCACATAGAGCTCATAGTCCCTCACTCCACCCCAGGGGCCTGAAAACGTTAATAGAGGTTCCCTTAAAACTCTACTAGAGACCAACTGAAGGCTAAGCGGGAAAACAGTCAAACGTAAATGAAACCATGCTTCAGAAAGAAAAGAATAGGCATCTCCTCCTGATATGGAGAATCCATCCCATTAGGGAGACATCAGCTCCAAAAGGACATCCAGTGACTGGAGTAGGACCTCTGGATAAACTGTCTCCTGGAAGCAAGAACTTTAATATCTAAATCCCAGTGCAGACACATGTTTTGCAGGCTACCTTGTTCAACCTCCAAGCAAACAACCAGAAGCACCAGGACATCTTGGGTCAGGAAAGAGAATGTGAGAGGAAAAGGAAGGGATGGAAGTGCCCACTCCAGGCTAGTCACCATCACACATACCAGATGAAACCAGCAGTGGTGTGACCAAGCAAATACAATGCTTGATCCAAGAAAGGACTTTCAAAATAAGTAGAAAAGGAAGGAAAGCAAAAAGAAGTCCTGCTAGCCATGGACAAAAAGAGCATTGACGTCTTAAACCACGTTTATTAGAGTCCTGGCACAGAACCAAGGTGTGAGAGCATTTTCCTGATCTGCAAGCAAATCCAACACTGAAAACCTTCCTCTCAGTGAGAGCGAAAGGAACACTGTTGGATCCAGACAATAGCCCTGAGAGGACAGAACTACCCTGTTGAGTCAATCTGCCTCCATATTGTTCACCTACCTGTTGTGCACCACACTGATGGACAAGAGAAAGCCTCAATCCCAACGTAAGACTGATCGAGCTACTCCTTCCTTGATTTGGGTAAGGCGAGGAACCCACAATTTGAACTACACCAAATAGGCTTCTGCTTAAAAGCCGACATTATGGGAATCCTCTGCTTAAAGGCCTGAGACTCTGGACTCCGTACTGAAAGCATATACTGAACCACCACTCCCAGATTGAACCTGCACAATGACGCCAATGCCAGTGTAACCGATGTGACCCATTGAACCTATAACCAAGACTGAAATTAGGGATTCTACTAGCCTAACAGAGACAACAGATGGCCCGTAGAGTTTCATTACCCAGCAGTCTGGAAGAACAGCAAAACCCAAACACACAAGTACTCGTGCTCCAATGAACTCCACATCTTGTGCTGCTCCAACTTGAACTTCTGGTGGTTGGTCCGAAGCCCATGATCTTGAATCACTGACAGCACCCTGCACATGTCCTACACAGTCCTCTCCCTGAAGAGGGAGCGAACCAGCCAGTTGTCCAAGGAAGAATACAGGAGAGTGCCTTATTCATGAAGCCAACTCAACAGCTGAGCCAGTACTTTGGTAAACGAACAGTAATGAGTCCAAAGGGCATTATATGGAACTAGTAATGCAGATCCTGCACGGAAAGCATCGGAAACCTCTGATGTCACTTTCTCAAAGGAATGAGAAGGTTGGCATCCTGGAGATCTGTCACCACAAACTCCGGTGGCTGAATGATGCAAAAAATCTACTGCAGGCCGCCCATCTTGACATGAACAGCCTTCACTTTGTAGCTGATACCCACATCTGGAGGTGCGAGATAAAGTTGATAGCATAGCTCTGCCTCACATTGCATAAAAACTCAGTTCTGACACTGAAGTACTGGGTTTTATTGGACCCAGCGGTGCCAGGGAACACACCCAATGACCTCGAGTTCTTCCTGTCTCAGACTACAGAAACACAGAGTCTTCTTGGTGGCTTCAAAGATCAATTTATTGGCTGCAGCCAGCAACAGGTATCCTAGAAGTACAACAATGTGTATGTTCTCAGGAGACTGCCTTTATCATGCAAACCAGCTATCTCTTTTATACAGAATATTATGCTTTAGGCAAACATTCCTTATTTTTACAGTGAGTCATTCACATATTTCTTACAACAAAAAAAAACAGATTCATGATGACAAGCCCATTTTCAGTTTGTCCAGCCCACAACCAAATACCCAGTGAGGCCCAACACCTGCAACAGATATAATCTGGACCCCTAATAAAACCGGGCACCTCCTCCTCGTAAAGCAGGTCATAAAGAAAGAGCAGTGACAGGTGTGAATAAGATTTAGATATAGATGTGTGCAATGAAGGGTTTATGGCATGCTGCACCTGGGCCCCTAATCTCGATCGGCCACTGGGAACTAAAACTGGCCGAACAGGTTCTGGCTCTGGACAGTGGAGTCAGCTTGCCCAGGTCACTGAAAGTGTACGTGTCCCCTAAGGCGCGTTTTGGCTTTAGTCATTGCCTTATGTGAGGGCAACCACAAAATGGCTGCCGTACACAAAATGGAACCCGAGGGTTCACAAGGGAATCGTTAATATTAGAGTGATCCCGTCACTCGAATATGACGCAAATACTCAGATATAGCATACCTGTCATTACCGGTCTGCTGATACCAAAATCGTCATGTTACAATGATGTTAATGACACAGGTCCAGAATTTTCAGTACCACAGACCCTCCTTTTGCCCTTACATAGGCAATTTACTTACACTCATGCTAATCTGAGTCTAGGTCTATGTTCATGAATTCATTGAGATGTTGCTGTAGCATCATCCTATTACTTAGCTCGTCCCTTGATACAGGTTTCCTTACACATGATGTAACACATAGGCCGCATATGGCAGGAACACACTGTATGCACAGACAAAACAGGAAAAGGATGGCTAGAAGTATCCCAATGACCATCAGAACTTTCCATCCCCAGGTGGATAACAGTTCCCAGAACCATCCCATCAACGACCAGTCTCCTTCATCTATATGGATGGATTCAGAGATCCTATGTAGTTTGGAGATGGCCTGGTACACTGTTGGAGCGTTATCTGGAATGAAAATGCAACAACTGGATTGGATCACTCTACATACCCCACCACGGTCTGCAAGTATGATGTCTAACGCGACCCTGTTCTGCAGGGTCATAAGGCGGTCCGACTGGAGCTCAGCAGTCAAATTATTAAGGGCACCGACAGTTTCGACTATGGTGGATTCAACCACTCGCGTCAATTGCCTCACATTCCTGTTGTTAGCCATAGGTCCCCAGAACGGCAGAAAACCCCTAAAGAAGTCTCCCGCTTCTTGTCCTGCAGTGTCTTCCTTGCTGAAGACACCCCTAATTCTTCTTATCTTATGGTAATCTGCCGCAGCTGTGTAGGTGGGAGGCAACAGGAATGAAACGAAGCATGTGCCCGAGAAGTCAGGGGGCAACCACGTGTAGGCCCTATCATGGCAGATAAAGTAGGTACCCCTAGCTGCTAAGAACAAAGGGGAAGTCTGAGACGCAAAAATATACGTTTCAGTGCAGATACTCTTCCCTAACTGAGCTCTTGGATTCTTGCCATTACCTTGCAGACATAGATGACCCTGATGGGGTACAATCCAAATTGGAGCGGATCTTTTTGCTTGCTGGTTCTCGCTCAGACTCGCTCCATATCCAGTCACGTTCCATCCAATATACGCTAGTGTCTCATCTTCCGGGATAGTTTCGTAGGAACTAGTTCCCCTTATCATGTCGACTATCCCCTTAACTAGAGCACTATTCTTTGGGTTGTCTTTGACGGAACGTAGGGGGTGGATTTCGCGAGCATAGATGAACATCGTTCGGTATGCCCACACAGAACCATTGTAGCTGAATGGCAGCACTAGGTAGGGAATACCTTTCTCAGTAGTATGAGGCATAAGGCCACACACCCAACAGTTGGTTCTGTTCACTACTAGCTGGTGTTGGTGTAAGAGCTGAACAAAGGAGTTGTTCATAAACTCTAATCTTCTAACGGACTCGTGTTCAGGTAGAGGGTGAAAAGAATGTGAGGAGATAGTAGAGGAAGGCATGGGCTGTACAGTGGGTGCAGATGTCACTTGAAAAGAGAATATGATATACCCCACTAAAGACATCATTAGACTAAGTAAAATACAAAGACACATAATTAGAAAACATTTTCTGCTCATGGTTGCACATATTTTCCTCTTGAAACTTATTCTTTCAACAGGTCTCTCCATCTGAAAAGGCTCCATCCTCTAACGTGCTGTTCGCGGCGGTTGGTTTTCTTCACTTGAGAGTGTTTCTGAATGTCCCAGGGAACGCCCTAGAACAAACCAGACCCGTAGACCTTGTGTCCGCAGGCTACACACTCAAGTCTTTTCACCACGACCCTACAGCTGAACCCGGATGGTGGTTCAAAAACAGGTTTTCGGATGGGAGGACCAAAATTTCATTTTATTTGTCCATGACTCTCGGTCGCAAGTTATAACGGCTTTTTCCAGGCAATGTCTGGTCGCAAAACAAAAGTTCAGGCTCAGTAGTGTCCAATCGAAGTGGTGATGGTATTGCTCTTTGGAGAAGATCGTCACTTTCTCGCTCAGAATTTGTCCCTGTGACGCGTGCGTCACTAAAAGGCAGAAAACGAGGCACTGTTTCAGTTTCCGAGTCAGCAATTCCCTCCTGGACCCACCGGTCATATGGTAGAGGCAAAGGGACCCTCTTACAGTGTACGCCGTGGATCCAGTTTTTCTTCCCTTGTACTCGCACTGCAGATCTTGTGGACAAAATCACCAAATAGGGGCCAATCCAGCGGGGCTGATCGTTCTTTGTCCGCTGAAAGTTCTTGATTAACACCCACGATCCGGGATTGATTGCATGCCCTGGATCTTTAGAAGCCTGAGGCAGTGTATTATGAACCTGTTGGTGTAAAACACGCAATTTAGCCGTCAAATCATGCAAGTAATCAAGCAGTACAGGGTGTTCAATCTCGCTGAATTTCGTTGGCCTCGGCACTCCCCATATGTTAGCCGGGCGACCAAACACTATCTCATGAGGACTAAGTCCTACTCGGGAATGTACGGTCATCCTAGTTGACAACAGTGCTAATGGCAACGCATCAGGCCATTTAAGGCCAGAGCTTGCTTGTATCTTGGCCAGTTTTAGTTTAAGAGTGCCATTATAGCACTCAACTAATCCAGCTGATTGGGGATGATTTGCAGCGTGAAATTTCTGCCGGATTCCTAAACCTTCACACACTCGTTTCATCACTTGACCCACAAATTCACCCCCATTATCACTCCACACCATTCTCGGCAAACCAAACCTAGGGAAGAACTCTTTGAGAAGGGCTTTCGCTGTGGACAAGGCAGTATTATCTTTCAGAGGATATGCCTCTACCCATCTTGAAAAGGCACAAACAACAATGAGTACGTATTTCAAATTGTTGCACCTCTCCATGTGGATGAAATCTAGCTGCAAAACCTCGAACGGATACGTTGGAGGCGCAAAATGACCAGCTGGAGTTGGGGTTCCCTTACCAGGATTGTATTTCAAACAAACCATACAATTTTTGACCACATTCTCTGCACATTTGGGAATTCCAGCATTTTGCCACGCTGGAGCCAATAACTTACAGATTCCTTTCACACTGATGTGGGCCATCCCATGTGCCATTGTAACCACTGCAAGCACATATGTATCGGGTAACAACCATCGCTGATGCTCCGACAATTCAACCCAACAACCATTTGCATCCAATTTACCCGTACTCTCTCTCCACGTACTTAATTCCTTCTCCGTAGCTTCAGCTTGGATGGACTTCACACTCTCTATCGTATCTTCACACATTCCAACGTCACCAATCCATCTTGCAGGGCCCGCAACATACATTCGACTCATCACATCTCTTGCTGTTTCTTTCGCAACTTCATCAGCAAACATATTACCGCGACCAACGTCGTCAGTGATCTTCTTATGTGCACTGCATTTCACAATCGCGACTTGCAATGGCAAAGTAAGTGACTCCAGGAGCTCATTCACCAATTGACCATGCTGTATTTTCGTACCGTGAGACGTGAGGAACCCACGTTCCTTCCACAAGCGTCCAAAACTATGGGCCACACCAAACGCATACTGGCTATCGGTATATATGGTCACTTTCATTCCTTTTGATAATACACACGCTCTCATAAGTGCAGTCAACTCTGCTGCTTGAGCTGAATTATGTGGGATACGTGCAGTTTCAACAATCGTATGTAAAGTCGTGACAGCATATGCCGCAGTCGTATCACCATTCGGAAGCTTGAAGCATGACCCATCCACCCATAAGGTACCATCACACTTTACAAGAGGAGTGTCCCTAAGATCTACTCTCCCTTTCGTTTCTTCTTCTGTCCTAAGAAAGCAATCATGCTGTTCCGGAACATCTGTCTTTGTTATAATTGGCAACAATGTAGCTGGGTTCAGCGTGTTGCATTTTCTTATGTGCACATGGCTCGCTAAAAGTGTCAACTCGTAACCTGACAATCGAGCACTAGTTAAGTGCTGTGTCTTGGTCCTGTTTAACAAAATATCCACTGCATGTGGGACCATCACGACCAGCGTATTATTCATCACCAAACCAGCAGACTGTCGAATAGAAACAGCTGCTGCCGCTGTGGCTCTCAAACAACTCGGCAACGCTCTAGCTACCGGGTCCAAAATCGACGAGAAATATGCACATGGACGTTGCTTGTCCCCAAAAGACTGTGTTAACACTGATAATGCACATCCTTCTCTCTCATGGACATACAGCGTAAAGGGCTTGCTGTAGTCGGGGGTACCCAACACAGGAGCCGAACACAATGCATCACGCAATTCGGAAAAACTTTTCTGACAATCTTCGGACCAAGGAAGGGGATTCGGCGTGTCTTTATAGGTCAATGCTACCAAAGGTTTAGCCATCAATGAAAAATTCGGTATCCATTGTCTGCAATAGGATGTAATACCTAAGAAAGCACGCACTTCTCTCTGTGTCATTGGCACACTTAATTTTGCAATTGCCTGAATTCTTTCTGGGGTCAATCTTCTTCCCTCTTTCGATAAGAGGTGACCTAAATAGGTCACTTCTTGTCGACAATACTGTAACTTGGAAAGAGACACTTTGTGGTGTAAATCAGACAAATGACGCAACAATGACAAAGTGGCTTCTTTACAAATCTCCTTAGTATCTGCAGCAACTAACAAATCATCGACGTACTGTAGAAGGGTAGCGCCATCAGGTAACACAAGAGTGTCAAGCTGAGACTTCAGAGCCTGACTATAGATAGAAGGACTTTCACAAAAACCTTGAGGAGCTCTCTGAAATCGGAAGCTTCGGCCTCCTAAACAGAATCCAAAAATATCCCTGCTCTCTACGGCAATAGGGATGCTGAAGAAAGCATTCTTCAAGTCAATCACCGAGAACCAAGTGGCTGAGGCTGGAATCATTGTCAGTAAAGCAGTGATATCGGGAACGACTGGAAACTGTGGCACAACTATCTTGTTTACCTCTCTAAGATCAATCACAAACCTGTAAACAGGTGGCTGAGAAGAGTCAGTACGCTTCAAGACAGGTAAAACAGGACTATTGCAAACATTACCTCTTGTCTCTTCAATTACATTTTTCTCAATCAAATCATAAATGATCGCTAGCAACGCTTTTTCACCTTCATTAGAGATCTTGTATTGGGGAATGCGCGGCATTTTAACATTGGCTTTCAACGTTACAACATATGGCGGTATTTCCAAAAGACCTACATCATTGGGACCAGTAGCCCAAAGAATATCAGGGAGAAACGACAATTCTGTTGGAAGTTTGTCCTTTGACAAATATATTGGTGAAACCACTGTCTTACCCAATGTGAGTTGTACTCCCGAAGGAGAACAATACAATGTCGCATACAATCTTTTCAGCAGATCCAATCCTAACAAGTTCTCACCACAACCTGTCGTTAGAATAAGTGGTGCTTCGATTTCACAAGGTCCAACAGAAAGAGACATAGGGCTAGAAATCGGGTTCCTAACCGGGGCGCCAGAAAAACCTACTGAAACATTAGTTTCGCCAGACAAAGGTGCGCCAGGGAATTTAGAGTGCATAATAGAACTCTTTGTAGCACCAGTATCCAACAGAAAAGGCTCTGACACACCTGATGTAATCACCTCAATATAAGGTCCACTCTGATCTACTGGAACTGAAACAACTCCCTCTCTTTGTCTATGGCTGTCCTAGCAATCATCACCTTCCATACTCTCACCTTCTGCATAGTAGTCATCAGTATAGTACTGAGTCGTCCTACCAGACGTGTTATTCTGCTGATCAAAACTATTCATTGAATTTTGAGGAGGAAATGGGCGCGCGTTCTGGGTGAAATTTCCGCGTCCTCTAGCTCTAGGTGCTTGTGGAACACCTCGACCTCTTGCGCCAGAAATACCATTCATACGCTGCAACAAAATAGGGCAATTATATTTAAAATGACCTTCTTCCTTACAATATGAACATTGGTTAGGGCCTATCAGAGCACGTTGTTGAGGATACTCAAACCTTTGCGAATTCCTCTGATACTGTTGAGGTTGCTGATAGTCACGCTGATTACTACGAGGCGGATACGCTTGTTGTAAAAGAACCTTTGTTTTTAACTCTTTAGTTTTCTTGTCTGCTCTATCTTTCTTATCTTTATCTCTATTTTCGTAGTATTGTGCAGTAGCCAATATCTGTGCTGAAGAGGAAACGGCCCAAGAACTCTCTGAATCTTTCAATTTTTTACACAATTCGGGAAGCAAATTATGCACAAACTTGTCAACAAACAACCTTTGACCACCTTCTGTACTCATATCCTGACCACTGTGGTCGATAAATGTCTCTTCAAACCTAGTGAAGAAGTCAGATACACTTTCCTCCTTCTTCTGCTTGCATGCAGACAATTTATCCCAATTTACACGCATTGCAGGCATCAAAGTCTTCATGTAAGTAACGATCCTACCAGGGAGGTCTGCTACTAAAGGCTCTGGTTTAGCACCGCCTACTTGTCTGTCATTTGCCGCATTGATATTAATCCATGTGTCCCCTAACTCCGGCGCATGATCCGTGTGACGGATCACTCTCCATAAAGGCTGTGGGACCACATTTCCAAACAACATGTCTATATCAGCTAAATTCATAACACAGGAGTCTGCAGTCTGTGATAATTCCTTATAATAACCTGCAGGGTTTTTACGGGGGTCGGGTAGAGTCTGCTTAAGAGCCAGGACTTCAGTTCGCTTCCATGGAACATGTACCCACACACGTTGAAAATGAGGCTGAATAGGTGGAACAGCATTTAGGTCTCCTTCTTTCCAAACTGGGGGAACTTCTCTCATGGGATACTGTCTGACCTTCCTTTTAACAGAGGGTTCTGGCTCAAACAACAGTCGAGAAATACCCTCACTCCTAAATGATAATAATGTCGCAACTGCTTTCTCAATATCGGAACCCACAATCGTGCCTTTGGAAAACTCAAACCGTACACGACACAACTCAGGCGGATTGGCCTCCATATCACAATCTTTTAATCTTTCAAGAAGAACTTCGCACATTTTGTCAAAAACATATCTCTGTTTCGGTGCTTGCCATTGGTGGAAGACATCCATAACAGACTCTAACTCATATCTTGTAGGGTCAGTGACCCATTTATGCGCCAAATGATCCAATACTCCCTTCTCTCTAGAATCGGGCAATTGGCTACGCAATTGTTTACGCTCTAAAACGGGGGTCGTAGTCGGTGACCCAAAGAAAGGAGACAAAATACTAGTAACAGTGTTTGTCATTCTCTGTCGGACAGAAGGAGAAGTTGACAAATGAACAGGAGGAAAAACAGGAGGAGACAAAGCAAATGCAGAGGCAGTGTCAGAAGGGATAGTGTGGAGGGAAATAGATGCAGGGGGCAAAGTCATAGGAAGTAAAGATGGAACAGGTAGTAAAGGTGGCAGCCCTTGAGGGGGCTGCGCCATAGTAGTAGGAGCCAACTGAAAAACAGCTGGTGGTTGTGGAAGAACCGGAGGTACAACAACTGGGGGTTGTACAACTAAAGGTTGCGGAGGTGCTGTAGCACTCTGCGCATAAGGAGGTGGTGAATTCAACAAATGAGACATTAAAGGATCCTTCTCAAGTTCCTTCACTGTATCTTGCTGAAGAGGTGGCAAAACTGGATAACATTTATCAATTGCCAATTTACGTTGCCTGTGCAGCTGTTCACTCGCTTGTTCCTCTTCATCATCCTTATACTGCATAGCAGCTTGCATTATTGAAATACCCTTTTCTCTTTTATTCTTCTTTACTAATTTAATTTCTTTCTGTTTGGCTTCTTTTCGCCATAGGCGGAAAGAGTCAAACATCGCCGGCCGGGCTTTCTTCTTAAAAAGTCTAACCTCTAAATTATCCAGAATTTCGGTGTCAAAACTACCATATTGGGGCCACTTTAGGACACCATCTTTCCTTGTGTACCTAACCCATACGTTATTATACGTGATAGGGCCCACTCCATGCTTCACGTAGAGCTCATAGGTTGGAGTTCCAATTGGAGGAACCGGACACGAGTCCTCCAATCGGGAATCCCTATTACAACCAAGACAAAACAAATTTCCAAGTCTGCTAAGACCAGGCATCTTCGCTCACTAGTCTAGCTTCAAACTTCAAAGGATTATCGAATACGACAGTCTCGTGAATACACGAGTCCTTCGGCTTTGGTACTTGCAAGTTCCAAATCAAAAGATCCTAACAAATCAAAGATCCCATGGGATACCCAAAACTAAGAACCAAGACTAAGGACTGGGAGACGCTCCACTTATACTTAACTGAGGTATCGATGACGTCACCAGAAGACTCGTCTATTGTCTCGCTCTACAAATCATAAAAGGGTCCAAGACAGGGCGATAGTCAGGGCAGCAGTCCTTCGTAGCCGTCGGGACGCGGGGAACCTCGCAGCAAAGACTTTCGGACCACGAACGACATACAGGGGTCGATGAAGTGGTTGGCCTTCCTCCAGAATTTTACACGGAGCTCCTCACGACCTCTGGCTTGGACCGGTACCGCTGAAATCGCCCCACGTTGGGCGCCAATTGAAGTACTGGGTTTTATTGGACCCAGCGGTGCCAGGGAACACACCCAATGACCTCGAGTTCTTCCTGTCTCAGACTACAGAAACACAGAGTCTTCTTGGTGGCTTCAAAGATCAATTTATTGGCTGCAGCCAGCAACAGGTATCCTAGAAGTACAACAATGTGTATGTTCTCAGGAGACTGCCTTTATCATGCAAACCAGCTATCTCTTTTATACAGAATATTATGCTTTAGGCAAACATTCCTTATTTTTACAGTGAGTCATTCACATATTTCTTACAACAAAAAAAAACAGATTCATGATGACAAGCCCATTTTCAGTTTGTCCAGCCCACAACCAAATACCCAGTGAGGCCCAACACCTGCAACAGATATAATCTGGACCCCTAATAAAACCGGGCACCTCCTCCTCATAAAGCAGGTCATAAAGAAAGAGCAGTGACAGGTGTGAATAAGATTTAGATATAGATGTGTGCAATGAAGGGTTTATGGCATGCTGCACCTGGGCCCCTAATCTCGATCGGCCACTGGGAACTAAAACTGGCCGAACAGGTTCTGGCTCTGGACAGTGGAGTCAGCTTGCCCAGGTCACTGAAAGTGTACGTGTCCCCTAAGGCGCGTTTTGGCTTTAGTCATTGCCTTATGTGAGGGCAACCACAAAATGGCTGCCGTACACAAAATGGAACCCGAGGGTTCACAAGGGAATCGTTAATATTAGAGTGATCCCGTCACTCGAATATGACGCAAATACTCAGATATAGCATACCTGTCATTACCGGTCTGCTGATACCAAAATCGTCATGTTACAATGATGTTAATGACACAGGTCCAGAATTTTTAGTACCACAACACCTTCGACTCCCCAGACAGAAAGTCCTGGATTCAGACCCCGACAAGCCGTGAACATTTCAGTGTCATACAATGAAGGGTTCATTAAACTGACTGATTTGAGTCCACCAGAAGCGATGCATATCAAAAACTACCCCGCCTGCAAATAAACGCCCGAATTGGAAACAGTTACACACTTCCATGGGGGCGAAAGGGGGTTTGAGACAGAGAAATATGGGCGAAACAGCTCCCACATCTCCATCTTTCCTACACCTTACACCCTGAAGTGCCCATTTATCCAGGTAATATTGAAATTTCCTAGCTTCTTATTTAATTCCTGCCATGAGAATGAAGCCAATGAGTTCACAGAAGCATTTCTACTCATCTAGCATACATCTGTGGCAACCATTACAATGTAGATATACCCAGTCTTAGCCGACATTAAAAATACCCACCAGCACAGATTTGTTGTTATACACTCCTACTCCGTAGAACATCCACAGGACAGAACGAGATCAAATTCAGTATAGACTTGTTTGACCTCTCTCTTTTTGTTCTTCTTGGTTTCTAGCCTGCTCAATAATACACTTGTAAACAGTTCTTGAAAAATCTCTAGGGTTGTTTTCTCCTCAATTCGTGTGGCTCCAACAGAGTTATATAACTTTCAAATCTAGGATATTGTTGCTTTGAACTTTGCATGCATTAAGGATTTTAGTACTTTCTCAGTGAAAGATGTATTGTTTTTGAAATTGTTCCCCTGGAAATATTTATCGTTCTAGCTTCGTTTTCCCTTCTAGATGTACAATACGAAAAGTACAGCCTAAGAATAGCAAATTAAATCCTACACCAGGCTATATTTTGAAGCGTGATCTTTGGTAAGGCTTCAATGTTAAACAAGCATTGGTATATGCATTAGGTTTAGCCTATGTGATTAATAATAAGCTGTTTTTTGTTGTAAGTTGTAGCTTGATGAGTAGTTGTACATTATAAGCTACAGAAAGTCTGTTAAAGTGTTATGACTTGTTTATGTACAAAAAGGCAATGTATTGTGCTGTTACTAGTGGTATAACGCGAGTAAGTGATAGCACATTTTTGAAAAATGAACTGAAAGAGGTAAATAATAGAGTTAATTAATGTAATAGCAATACTATGTGTTTAGAGGAGTTCTGACAGCTTTTGGGCCAGGTGCCACTGAACCTGCTGCACCATTCAAAGCAGGACCCTAGTGCCTGTAAGGTAACTGCACTTGTGACTGCCAGTTTAGTAGTAAAATATTGCAATATTTGGTGTTTAGAGGGGTTCCCAGAGCTTTGTGTTCCGGTGTCACTGCACCTGCTGCACCATTGAAATCATGACCCTAGTACCTGCAAGGTAATTGCACTTGTGACTGCTTATTTGGTAGTTAAATATAGCAATATCTGATGTTTAGAGGAGTTCTGAAAACATTTGGCCCGGTGCCACTGCACCCGCAGCACCATTGAAATCATGGCCCTAGTACCTGCTAGATAATTGCACTTGTGACTGCGGATTGTTCTAAACCGGCTTCAAGATTGGGCAGAAGACAAAAGCATTCTGTCAGACGTACGATTTGGTTTCAGACAGGGGTTAGGCACCATGGAGCAAGGCCTCAATCTTAACATCTTGATAGGGAAATACATGCAGGCCAAAAAAGGTAGACTTTATCTAGCTTTTGTTGGCCTTACAGCCGCATTTGACTGTGTTATACACGGCAAACTCTGGGCCGTTTTAACAGAGATGGGGGTGGATCCCCCACCGATTCAGTTTTTGAGGCAGCTGTATAGTGGGGCGACAGCTAGGGTCCACTATGGAATCAGGGGGGAATGCACTGCACCATTCAGCGTGGAAAGGGGGAGTAGACAGAGCTGCGTCCTGGCACCGTTTTTATTCACACTATACACAAACGGTTTGGAATAAGCGATGGTGGAGAAGACCCAGGCTACGCCACAAATAAATAACCGCCCCATAGCCACCATTTTGTACGCAGACGATGCAGTGCTGATGGCCCCCACACAACTGGGTCTTCAAAAGGCACTTCTTACCCACACTGCATACATGGATAATCTGGGTTTGAGACTTAATGCATCTAAAACGTACATAATGAAGTGTGGGAAGGGTAGCTCTAACTAAGACATTTCCATACTTAGGTATCTTATTTGTTCACAAGGGGACTTGGTATCAGGCAGTCAAAAGCAGGAGCTTACTTTTTATGAAATCTACGGCAGCACTGGCCAACTTCGCAAAGAAATTGGGCAGAATGCCACCAGCTTTGCTTCTGTAAATTTACCAAGCAAAATGTGTCAGTATAGCTATTAATGGGGCCGGTGTGTGGGGATTCCGAAATACTCAATCTATTCAGCAGGTTGAAAACGCCTTTTTAAAATTTCTTTTGGCGGTCCCGGGTAGCACCTCCATTTATAACTGCCTTACTGAACTGGGTGTTCCGTACATCTCCGACATAATTAAAGCCCAACCTGCTCTCTTATGGCACAGGATCTGGACCTCTCCTAGTGTTATTTTTCATATAGGTACCCCAATATAGGCCCGGGTAACATCATACCCTTTCACCTACATCACCTCCCCTACATTACACACTAACGAGCCTTTTAAGGATTTAACGCCTTTTATGGACTGAACCTTTTACCTAGTTCTAGGCCTGGGTGCAGAAGGAGGGTTTTTCCCGAACAATAGTGTTCTATGATTTCATCTTTAGACTGACACTGCATGAATAAAATATTCATGAGGCTACTTGGAAACCAGGCAGGGGCTATACACCACCTTCCTAATATCTACGCACAAGGTACATCCCATACGTCATCCTCATACCCAACAATGGCTAACACAAGAACAAGGGACAATGGGACTCTATATACTTTTCTGTATAAATACAGCACCTCTTGCTATCAGTAGTTAGAGGGAACCGAGACTTCCAGGCTGATACACTGACCAGAGACGCTGAGGCTCCAGCATGCAGACGCTCCAACTGACAGTGGTCTGAACATCCCTTGCGGGGTGTCCAGCTCGAGACCAGGAGAGGCTCCTACATTCTCACTTCAGGTAATGGGGTTCGACCAAATCCTAGAGGGATTCTTGGCTGCACACCTACTCACATGCTAGGTACACTTAGGTACATCTAGATAGGCATCGTAGGAGTACGCACTTGCTTTTATCAATGCATTTTATATTCATGTATTTATTCATGCTTATTGCAAGATGATAGAACTGTACTATCCTTTTATATTCATAGTATTGCTAATCATATATCTCTGCTACTATCTAATGGTTGTTTTAGCTCACATACTTTACACGAGAATAACAACTGTTCAATAAATCCTTATTGAAACGCCCAGACTGTTTATTCTGTGTACCTCTGAGATAAACTAAATGAGCACGAGTGACTGAGCGAAAAGTAGTACATTGTTTCCACGATCTTGAGGGATCAGGGTTGTCATGTTCTGAGGTTGCCAGAAACTAATCTCTCCCCGATAAGAGGAGACACTAGTGGCACTGTGAGCTAGCTTTTGCAAACAGGCTAACATTTCTCGGTGGGGGTGTACAGAATCAGTCTGCCACCAAGCCCACAGTTTATGTTATCCAAACGCGCAGGTCCTGCATGGCTACTATAGGACCTACACGACATGGCGCCACCAATGATGGTTGGGCTTTTATTTAACAGTAGAATCTGAGTAGTTCAGTCGATCGACTGCTTCTGTCTGTGGAAGTGTTTGGAGTTGCGAGGACCGAGGTTGTGAGCGCAGCGAGCAGGGGAGCCATGAGCGCACCGGGAGGTACGCGAGCCTCGAGAGCCGCGAGTGCTGCGGAGAGCAGCGGATCACTGCCGCCGCAAGGGGAGCCGCAAGTAACGCAAGTGCCGCAAAAAAGACAAGAGCTGCGAGTGGCGTGCCTGGCCAGCGAAGGACCCCGCTGAGCAATTGGCGGATGGGTGGTTAGCGCTTCACTCTCTGCCTCGGCTCTCGGTGGGGCTGCTACTTAGCCCAGTGAGGCTGGTGGAGACATCGTCTAGCGCTAAGTGCGGAGCGAGGTAAGGAAGGAGGGGGAGCTGGGCTTTTGCAGTGTTCCCACCTGTCCCCCCCCTCGCTCCGTCTGGCTAGCTTGCTTGCTGCCTGTGTGCTGCCTGTGTGCCGCCTGTGGGGAGAGAAGGGCCCGGCCACCGAAGGCAACACCGCAATCCCCTCTTTCGAACGGACAGGATAACCAGATCCTTTGCTTGGTCCATTCTCGCTCGCACTCTGCTCTGCTCACCAGCCCCCCCCCACCAGATTTAGCCGACACTTGCCCACGTTCTACCACAGAGGACTGAAACCGCCGTCTTTGTCTTCATCTACAGGTCACTGGTCTCGAGGTAGGAGCAAAAGGAGGGGAGCAGCCAGGACTCCGAGCGTGGCAGCATATTCACTGCTGCAGAGTGAGAGCCGGGGGCTACCGCGGAAGCGGCCCGGCTAGGTCGGGTGCGGCTTGCGGCACTCCCGAGTGACCCCGCTCGGCCCTGTGTTTCCATAGCCCCTATTTTTGCCTCAGTAGACAACGCGGCTACCTTGCTGCCACCGTACCGCTGGAGCACCAGGAGGTGACAAATCCAGCAAAACCACCCACGGGTGCCCGCAAGCTAACCTCGGGCAGCAAAAAGGGGCAGCGACTCTAAGGCCTATTAGATAGACCGGTCTGCTTGCCCTTTTAGTCAATCTTTTAACTATCAATTACGGGCCGCCAAGTAAAAAATCTCAATCACATTCAAACAATAACAACTAACACACTAATCTTAAGAAGAAGGAGCATCACCAAATTGGAGCGAGGCAATCGCCGCATATTAGTCCATCTGGTTTGGAATCTACAAGCTACGAGAACGGCCGGTTTTAAGCAGAAATCGGCAAATCAATGTAATCACAATACCAATAATTACAAGATTTCAAGAAGCGTAACAGCACATCACGAAAAATCCCACCTCACAATGGCTTACAAAAAATTAAGATCACGCACAATCTTTATGAAAAGACTTGGAACACAACAAGCAATACGAAAAAGCACCGGTAAGACGACCCGCATAGGAAATCCTGTAGGGAATGCCGAAATAACAAAATTCTTCACAAATTCAATTAACACAGAACAAAGGAAGACACAAACAGAACAAAAAAACCCACAGAATACAGGAGAAGACAAAGTCGCAGATTCCAGCAACTTAACCCAAAGACATCAAGGTTACGAGGGCGAATTAATCAGCGACACCTTAACTTCAGCAATCGCAAAAATAGAGGAACATAAAGAACAATCTAATCCATCCCCACATGAAGTCGACCATAAGATAGACCAAATTTCCGAAACAGACTTCCCCTTACCTGATATAAATATCAATGATACTCTCTTTTGCCAGGTCTCTAAAGTAATAAAGGAGTCGCCGACAATCTTTAATAGTGCCCCACAAAAAACACCCGTCCTAGTAAGGAATCTTTCTCAATCACCGGACTTTTTGTCCATAAAAAATATGCAATCTCTAATGGCCATACTCCGGTATCTAAATCTTTATTTACTCTTCAAAGAATTTTGGAATCAGTTCTATCCCTTTTAGGGAATATAATAGAAAACTCTGACCAGATGCTGGATACTCAAATTGGCATGTTGCAATATTTAGTAGAGAAGAAAAGGAAACATCAACTTAAACATCAATTAATACTAACAAAAGGCGAAGAAACATCAGCTGAAATCCTCACACTCCTAAAGTCACCTCAATAACTGACGACATACTTCCATTGAAGAAACAAATGGCGACCCAAACGGGTCGGTCCAACCAAAAAGAAAAGAAAAAACCTGAGAATAACCAAATTTTTTCCCTTAGGAATCTATTTAAGGAACCAAACAATGATAAAACCCATCAGAAGGTCATCTCCTATTATCCAATCTTTAATCAGTACCGATCTAAGGACTCACTTGAACCATACAACAATCCCTTGAAATGTACAAAAGAAACAAAACCCATTGAATCCCCTGCTTCAGCCATTCCTGAGCCAGCATCAACAAGAAAGGAAAAGAGAGGCAATAAGAACAAGCGGAAAAGGCTTAAGAAAAGAGCAACAAGAAGATTCATGAAACAGAAGGCTCGGAAGTTAAAGTTTCCGAATCTCCTATCTCCTGAAAATAAAACCCCAGAAGAAGAGCAAATCATAAAAACTGCAACAAACACATATGAAAAGGGGTAGCACCACTTAATACCCAAATCAAGAGCAAACTCCACTCACCTAAACCCTCTGGCTCCAAATTTTTCCAACGCAGTGAAAGGCAATGAGCCGCCGGAAGCATCGGCTGTTCAACCGATAGAGCAGACCCCGGGGGCCTTGACTCCTTTGGAACAGAAGGTTCAATCACGTTCCTTAGAAATCACTGACTTATTCCCCTCAGGTAATGATCCACTCAACAGAGAGAGAATAATAAAGCTTATTCGAAAGATACATCCGTTACAGACACTTACAAGCTCGGAAATAAAACTAGTTGCCTTTCCGCTAAGGATTAAAACTACGGTGGCCATTGTAGAATTCTGGTCTGGGGTGATTCCGGCAATAATTTTAAAAGAGAGTGAGATTCTCCATAAAAACGGATATGATGTCGCAGTCGTAAACAACAACGTAAATCAAATCCAGGACACACCTAAGGGAACAAACAAAATGAAAAATCAGCAATTTGTACAAGCGCATAGTGGCTGTAAAAATCCTGCCAACATCTCCAACGAAAATCTAACCATCATGATCAAGAATGGAGAGCGAAGGATCTGGAACAAAAATACAGGCAAAAAGGAAAATACACTGAAAGAAAACCAATGGCCCTGGATTGCGGAGAATCTAAATGGAAATAAACAGGGAAGGGAAAACAAGCTCCCTTTTTAACAGAGGCTTGAGTATTGCGTCCTGGAACATAGCAGGGAAAAATCAGGAGAAACTACCAGTAATCCTGGAAGATAGCTCGGGGATTGTGGTGTTGTATTCCTCTTAGGGTGTCCGTATATAGGTTTTCCTGTATCATGTCCTTATATAGGCACAATTCGCCCTGCCCTTATATAGGCATAAAATCCCAGTCCTTATTTAGGCATTAAACCGTGCACTCCAAATACAGGCATGGTCTCCGACATCCGTCTACCCTAACGTCACAACGAGTTCTTGAAGAACAGACCCTTAGGCTTCGGGAGTTTCCCTAGCACAGGACTATTGATTTCTTCAAGGACTCATATATTATGCATGAACCGTTATACCTTAGGGGTTCATTCATGACGTCTTCCGCTGTCCGATTCACGTCAATGCTAACATTCTGAGGTACCTCTCAGGTATAAATATACCTTCCCTAGCCCTTGTAAATCAGAGGAGACCTCGACTTCAGAGGAGCCCGTTTCCCGGCCTGACGCACTGAGAAGACGCTGTCATCCCTGCATGCAGAGAGTCCAGCTTCCAGTGATCTGACTTCCCTCGCGGGGTGTTGGAGTTCGAGTCCGGCAAGAGATTCCCACCTCTCTCATTCTTAAGGTATGGAGCTGACTAGAAACCTAGAGGGACTCTTGGCATACTAGGCATACTAGGCTTAACATACTCTTAGTATACCATAGTAAGGAATACTTCACCTACTTCATACCTCTCCCTACACCTAGGTTAGGTACATTGGGGTAGAACTAGCTTAGAAACGCATCGTATGAGTACTCGTATTTTTAGTCTATGTTATTTATGTAAATGAATATCTACTAAAGATCATGCTAGCGCAGTATTATTTATTTCTACTGCTTACGCTGTACATTATTTATCTTGCATACTGTCTTGTGATCGTAACAGCACATATTACTTACACTAGAAACAAGACTGTTCAATAAATCTTTTATTGAAACGCCCGTCTATTCTTTCTGTGTAACTTTGAGGAAAACTAAGTATGCACGAGTGAGCTGAGTGAAATAGTTATCTATTGTTTCCACGACTCTGGGACACGTTCTGATTCTAAAAGGAAACAAAGTTGTCATGTTTTGCGGCTGCCAGAAACTACTCCCTTCTTGTTTATCAAGGAGTTTCTAGTGGCCTCTGAGCTAGCTGGCACAAGTAATTAAGTTTAATATACTCGATAGGGACATACCGACCTCAGTCCTATGTCAAACCTATAGGGTATATTATTCCAATGCGCAGAGCCTATTAGGGAAATAGGAGCTACACTACATGGCGCCCAACGTTTGGTAAGGCGGTAATTTAACGCTAGATACTGAGTAACTCAGTCGTGCTTTTCTCTTCAGAGACCCCTACCCATATACTCCAAAAGACGTCTGGAGTGGGCAGGGTTAAGTATCCGCCACGGCTACATAGGGAAGCACCCTATATATTAGCTGTTTGGTTTGCTCAACGTTGAAGGATACAGTGTTCCAAAATATTGTGCACCTTATCTTTGTTTCCTTGAAACTTGTTCTACATTTTTCAAAAAACAAAATGCCTGACTCCGACAATGACACCGGAAACGGTGACGTTGCGGGTCACCCAGCTGTAACAGCTTATAACATCACAGGTTTTATTGAAACCGAGGAGGGTGTTATAGACATCCCTCCAAACTTAAGAAGAGTCATCACTCTAAAACTCATAACACGGCCTAACACCAAGAGGTGGTAGAGCAGTTTTCGTGATAGAGGCACACAAATCCTTTCAGACAGAGGTATTCTATTCATGGGTAATATTTCCTGAATCAAATTCAGTTACAAAACTGTTTCACTTCTACAAAGAAGATGATCCACCAGAGGAATACATTCCTTTCGAGGATATAGAAATTCCATTAACGTACCAGGAGCATCAGCTCTGGTTTAAAGGCGCCCTAAAACATCACAGAAACATTACAAGGCTCGGTCCACTAGGTAGACCAGGAGCAACATGGCCGATTCTAGCCGGCTACACACCTCATCCTGAACTGGCTATAATGTCAGATGAGGAACTACTTACTCAAATAACAGAGTTAATAAAAATCTACAGACAATTGGTCCAATATGTCATGCGGACTTTCACAGTCCAACCACCATTGACACTTCCAAATCAAATTCCTCAACCAGGGAATACACAAAAAATTACACCACAGACTATATACGCAGTCATGGGAAAAATGCCCACAAAACGTGAGCAAGTTCCATTTTGGATAGCTCAAAAAATTACTCAAATCGAAGCAGTATTTCCAAATACCAGCCCGTATGAGAAACACAGAATCCTAACAATCAGTTTACCGATGGGGGTCACACCACAACTGGAAGACTGCACCACTTGGGGCTCAGTCTTTGCTGCCATCTATACTAAAACACATGGCATTCCGTCAATTGCGGTAATACCTGATGTCCTGAAACAAATTCAAAACGAATACGTGGCAGAGCCTGCTCTAAATTTAGGTATGAAATTACTGAAAAATTTCGACCAGGTCTCAACAATATTATCTAATATTAAAGGAGAGGCAGCAGCAGTGGCGATCCGCCAACGATTAAGGGAATTTGATGTTACAGAACATCAAACTGAACTACCCAGAATAATTGAACAATCTTATGCAGAATTAGGCAGAGATAGTTTGGGTGGGAGACCAGTAAAGCCGAAACTATCTGAAAGTCCTGAGAAGGACTCAATTAAACAAACTCCTACATCTTCTAAAAAGAGGTGGGAGACTAATAAACAAAATTCAAATGAGAAACGTTCTCAATCCCGAGGTAGGTCTCCTCAAAAGGAGCCCTCTGAAAGGAGGTATAACCTCAGGAATAGGGATAATTTGAGAAAGCCTGACAGGTATCAAGATACTGATACACGTTCCTCTCGTACCTTTCAGATCTCATCACAGACTTCGGAAAGAAGAGGACGGTCAGAACATAGAGAAGAACGCGTGAAATCCAAGGAAGAAAAACACGCTCCAAAAAATAAAACAAAACCTCAATTCTCCAAAAAGAAAGTAGCAGGTCTAAAGATCAGACATGCCGAGAATACTGAGAACACAACTCAAGAACGGAGAATGGGCTCAGACAATGCTGGACAGTGCAGCAGAAGTCACAATAGCTCGCCAGAACCTGAAGGAAATTCTGGAGATAGTGGACTTGAAAGAGTACATTAAAGTTGAGACTGTAGGTGTAACGTTTTGTATGAAAATGTGCCTTTTGTGAGCGGAGTAGAGGAGGCAAGATGGCTGCCGACTGACATCAGTGAGAGTGGCTCCAGATCCTCTCTCCCGGAGACCCATTGAAGCTAACAATGTGGTGATCCATAGCTAAAGGCTGCTATGCGAATCCAGGCTCACCTGACGGAGTACGTGGCAAAGCTGAAGCAGGCAATTTCCCGAGGCTCTCCGTGCAAGTTTGGCGATCAGCTCGCACTCGTGGTTGTGGTGCCCTGGGCGATTCTACGGGCGTCCGGTATCCGACGGAAAAGCAGCGCAGTGATGGGGCCGAAGAGTCAGCGTGCCGCTAAGGACACCGCGCTGAAAGAAACGCAAAAGGAGAATCCGAGTCTCCCTGGCCCGGTAAGGCATGGTGGGCTGTCACGGCGTGTGATGAATCCAGCGAAGAAAGACGGCGATCCCGTCAACAAAGGAACGAGTGGGACCGCTGAGGGACGCGGTAAATCAAGGATTGTGGGGCCGGCGCTGACGGGGGGGGGAGAGCTCCCTGCGCCAACCAACCCTGGTCGAAACTTTTGCGGCAGTAGCAGCCGCGGAGAAAGCTGCTGCCGGGGGGCCAGAGAACAGCGAGTGCGGGAATAGCGAGGCTGGATCGGACCTACACGCAATAATAGCAACAACAACAGCAACACCGAGGCAATCAGATCACGGACTGACGGAGTGTCAGACAGTGGTGGCGGCAGAAGTGGATGAACTTGACCTGCAAGCTGGAATAGGAGCATCGGAGATCCTTGATTGTCCTGAGGTGAACCTCACGAAGGAGAAAGGAGAAGGTGATCTGCAAGTGTCTGCCCATCTCGGTGAACTGTTGGGAGAATCAGATATAACTCACTTGCAGGGGATAAGGAAAACACAGAAAACGTCCTTCTCAGATGCAGAGTTGGGCGCGGCAAAAGTGAGTACCGCTGGCCTGGCCATAAATCCTGTGCAACCGAAACCATTATTAGGCTCCCCTGAAGGGGATAAGTTCTTTTCGCTAAACGATGATACTGATTGGTCACTCAGTAGGGGAGAGAACTCCGAGGAGGGCACAGAGTCAGATTCGGGCGATTCGCTTACATCCAATGGGGATACTCGCTCTAAAACCCGCAGGCCCAAACGTAGATCTAAAAGAGGCACTCTTTCGAGTGAGACAGAGACAGCACGCAAATTAGTTTGGGACTATTCAGCTACAAGCCAGACCTATCTAGATGAGGCTAGGGGAGCGCACTGGGGGTTCTGGTGGTTTGGTTAGGGATACATCTTCAACTACATCTATGCCTTCGTTAGAACTTGTATATGCTACTCTGAAGCAGATGCAAAGTGAAGCTAGAGCAGAGTGCCAGCGGGCCCAGGCGTCTACAAAAAAATTACAAGGGTGTCTACGGAGAATGAATAAACTACAATCAGAGATGGTGGAAAGAGTTGTTCACGTTGAGCAAAGAACAGAAGCTCTTGAGGAGGATGTTGGAAGACTGCAAAACATTAAAGGTGCGCAAGATAAGGTATCAGAAGACATGATGTGGAAGATGGAGGACTTCGAAAATCGACAACGCCGCAATAATGTGAGGTTGTTGGGTATAGCGGAAAAAGGGGAAGGGGAGAACATTATGTCTTTTGTAGTGGCTCTCTTAAAGGGTGCATTCCCGGATTTAGCACAGTGGAACTGGGAGGCAGAAATTCAGAGAGCACACCGTTTTCCCTTCACCCAGAAGAAGAACAAGGGCGCAGGTCAAGAAGAGCGACCAAGAGCTATCTTGATTTACGTGGGCAACTTTCTTCTTAGACAGGCGCTCATAGACATGGCAAAGCCAGACTCCAAGAGGACTTATGATGGACATACATTTTTTACTAGGCCAGATTTTTGCCATATCACAGTTGAGAGGAGGTGGCGACTCCGACAACTAATAGCACCCTTTCATGAGGCTGGCTGTGAAGCTTATTTGCTGTTTCCTTCCCGACTTAAGGTCATAAAGAATGGGCGGGTCAGAATGTTCTTTTCTGAAATTAAGGCACAAGAATATCTGGGGGAGGTAAAGGAGGCCAAAGAGAAGGTTTGAGTGGGTTAAGTTAATGCTTCCCAACTCAGCATTGGTGCATATTTCTTCCCAGCGCTTATTGTGTTGTTCCTTTTTCCTTTTGATTTAAGGTATGTCTTTAGCTATTAGCGGTTATCACAGCATATTAAGTAGGATTACTTTGAAAAATGGGTTGATGGCAGGGGGGGATCAGGGACCACTCGAGGTGTCACACTTGGCCGCCACACATAGGTCCGTTGGACCTATTTGCCTGTGTGGGAATGAGGGGGGGTGGGGGGTGGTGGGGGGGCCTCAGTGGGATGGGGAAGTGGATGGTGGGAGGAGGGGGGAAGGTGAGGGTAAAACTAATGCACAGTTTGATATGAAACAAAAAAATGGGGACAGACTCAGCAAACAATATTGCATAAGGAAAGTTTTAAAGATGTTAGAAGCTGAATACAAACTGAATATAAGTAAACAAATTAACACTTGATGAATCTGCGTGTTGCATCTTTGAATATATGTGGCTTAAACGACCTGACTAAGAGACAAAGAGCTGCTATAACTTTGAGGGCACTCCACATCGATATACTTTGTCTTCAGGAAACTCATATTGAAGGTAGTCGCGGAAAGGTCTTAGAACAGCTAGGTTTTGAGTTAGTAGTTAATACTAATCAAGGCACTAAAACAAGAGGGGTGGCTATTATGTCTCGGCGGTTAGGTGTTATATTTCGAAGGAAAGCGGCGGATAAATGGGGCCGGTGGGCTTTGGCTGAAGGTTGGATAAATGGGGTTGCTTTCACAATCTGCTCGGTCTATGGCTCAACGGGAGATGACCCAGAATTATTTGAATTTTTGGATGTGGAGCTAGCCTCCTGGCCTGCCCCGGTGATAATGTGTGGTGACTATAATATTAATGGTATGGGTGGTCTTTGGGGGAAAAAGGGGAGGTTATATGGGCAGAAAGAAGAGGGTATATAAGGCGCTTACTAATTTGGTGCAGAATAATGCACTCCGGGATGTATGGGTATCCCTCTACCCTAAAGATTCAGGTAGTACATTTTTTTCGGCGCCTCATCAGGTATTGGTGAGATTGGATTATTTTTTTGTTACATATTCTTTAATATCTAAATGTAAAATCGAGAAATACCCCCGACTGCTTTCGGATCATAATCCGTTAGTGCTTACTGTTAATCTAGGGGGAAACCCAAGCAAATGAGGCCATGGACATTCGAGAGAGGCTTATTAAAGGATCCGGAATATATAAGGCATATAACTGAATGGATTCAGATTTTTGGGAAATTAATAGAGCAAGTGCTAGCACCGGGATTGTATGGGACACCTTCAAGGCTGGAGTTCGGGGGAAACAATGAGCTATAGTTTATTTAGACGTAAGAAGGAAAATCAGAGGGAGAAGGCGTTGATCAACAGATTGAAGGAATTAGAGGAGGATCTGGCAGTTGGGGTTAGTAGGAAAGACTCTTTGGATGGGATCTTATTAAACTTAGCGGTGACGAAAGCTGAATTGGGAGATCTAGTTACGGTTAAAGGGGCTGAAAGGTTTTTAACCAGAAGAGAGCATTGTTATGAGTATAACGAAAGAATAGGACATACTCTGGCAGTCCGGTTGAGGCAAAAGAGTCTAGCGGCTGAGATTAGAGGGGTTTTAGATACCACTGGGAGATTAGTAGAAGACCCGCAGGAGATTCAGGAGGTTTTTCGCCTCTATTACGAAAAACTTTATTCCGAAGATAAGAGTAAACAAATGGCTCACAAGCAGGCGCATTGCAAGAATTATTTGAGTACAGCCGGCTTGCAAGGGGCAGATGTCAGCGATAGAGAAGTACTGGCGAGAACACTATCCTTAGATGAGATTTTGGAGGCACTTCAAAATCTTCCCTCAGGGAAAGCAGCAGGACCCGATCAGATTCCAGTGGAGTTTTACAAAGTATTTGCTGAAACAATCGGGCTGGATTTACTGGAAACAATGTGTCAGGCTCAGCAGGGGAGCTCAATTCCTGATTCATGGGGAGGGGCAGACATCATCGTATTCTTAAAAAAGGGGAAGCCCCCGGAAGAACCCGGCTCTTACCGGCCAATTACACTTATGAATAGTGATGTTAAAGTGTATTCTAAGGTATTGGCAACTCGGTTGAATAAAATAATTGGGAACTTAGTCCATCCGAATCAGCATGGCTTTATACCCGGCCGTGGGACTACGGAACATATTCGTAAGGTTATTACGCTGTTTGATGTAGCTGAGATCTCAGGAGACCCTATGGCACTGATTTTACTTGATGCCGAAAAAGCATTTGATAGGGTCTCCTGGGATTACCTCTGGGAGGTACTGAATATGTTTGGTTTGGGTTTCGATTTTATTAAGGCAGTGCAGGCCATGTATAAAGCTCCAATGGCTCGATTAAGAGTTAATGGGGAATATACACTACCTATGAGTATTAACCGCGGTACACGGCAAGGGTGTCCATGCTCACCCCTCCTGTTTGCTCTATACATTGACCCCCTGATTAGGAAATTGGAAACTAATAATAGCATTAGACCAATTAGATTTAACGAGTTAGATGCTAAGATAATGGCATATGCAGATGATGTTGCCGTGGTAACCCCAGACCCAGCTGCTGCTTTAATTGGTTTAGAGCGTGAAGCAGAAGCTTTTGGCTTAATATCTGGGTACAAGCTAAACCGGGCTAAGACCCAAATTGTTCTAAACAAGGAGGCCCAACTTGATGATTCACGGGTGGTGGACTCTGCAATATACTTGGGTATCTATATAATGCCTGATTTGGGGAAAATAGTTGGGGAAAATATTGGCCCAATTATTAACAAGGCTAAGAAAGACTTTGACCGGATAAACAATCTGCATATGTCGATCATGGGACGTTGCAACGTGGTTAAGATGGTGTTCCTGCCTAAAATACTGTATGTGTTTAGAGCTATACCTTTAGAATTTGAGAAACATTGGTTCGGGCTCCTGGAACACATGGTGAATAGATTTATTTGGACGTACGGCAAAACCAGAAGAGCTTTGAGATTTATGACCTTGCCGCGAGACAGGGGGGCTGGGCAGTCCCTGACTTCAGATTGTACTATTGGGCGGTGGCTCTACAAAATATGATTAGTTTGCTGGGTGGATGCAAGGCTGATTGCTGGACTAAAACAGAGCTCTCTGATCCGTACCAATACTTACTAGGGGAAAAAAAAGCTAAGAATTGTTTTATGAAATTTAACGAACCTAGCTATTTTAAAAAGACAAGGTTTAAGACGCTAAATGCTGCATTTAAAATCTGGACGGCACTTAAGAAGAGTCTGGGCCTTGGCCGAATCCACTTCTACACTCAGCTATATAAGAACCCTTCCTTCCCGGGGATTTTTGCAGACACAATTATGAGGGAATGGGATAAGTGTGGAATACGGATGATCGGGGATCTCTTGGTGCAAGATGGGTTAAAAACATTTAATGAACTACAAAGTGTATATGGTTTAAGCAGGAGGAGTTTTTTTAAGTATTTGCAATTAGCTAGCTTTGTAAAAGGGAAAAAGGGGGACCATATCATTTTGGAAGAATCAGAATTTTGGATAATATTCGATCGGGGGAGAATTGCACTATTAGGGGGATATATATGGAATTAAATTTGCTTAAATCAGATGATCTAGATAAGCATGGGGGAAAATGGGCTGAGAAGTTTGATATTGACCCCGATGACTTTCTCGACTCCCTAGAGCTAGGTAACACCATTTTGTGCTCAGCGGGACTCCAGGCACAGCACTATAAAACTCTCTTCTCTTTGTATATTACACCAGCTAGAATTGCGCAATGGGGGGGACAAGAGGGGATTAGATGCTCCCGGTGCGGAAGCTTAGCAGCAGATGCAATACATATGTTTGCGACCTGTCCGCAACTGGAAACTCTGATTAAAGAGATAGAAAAATTTATGAATCAAACTTTGAAATTAAGAGGGTCCCTATTACCTGTTTTAATGGTTTTAGGGGTGAGAAAATCTGGCTTTCAAGACCCAATGAGGTATTTTTGGTTCGTCGCCATGGCTGTAGTACGTATATGTATCTCTTCAGCATGGTTGGATCAGGCTGCTCCTACTTTTCAGCAATGGCTAGCCAAATTATTGTTTATTTATAATCTTGAGAAAGGAATATATGAGAGGAGGGGAAAAAGAGGTAGGAAGCTTGGTAGGACAATATGGGCCCCTATTTATAACTGGAAAAATGAAATGAGTAATTAATGATGTTCCAGTTTGCAGAATGAGCCGTATATTAATATACATGGCTTTGATAATGAATTTTTGTTGTATTAATTAATTGGGCTGGCCCCCTATGTATCATAACGTGTAATATATTGTGACTCTGTGCATTTAAAAATTTAATAAAAATATTTAAAAAAAAATAATAAAGTTGAGACTGTAGACACCAGGGTTAGTACTCCACAAAAGTTATATGAGATAACACTCCGGATGGAGGGAGACATACCTAGACAGGTGAAAGCACTTTTTTGGGAAAAACTTTCAAGGGGCTATGACATACTTCTAGCAGAAAAAGACTGGCCACCACAATTTGTCAGGGAGTGCCCACACGGCGAGGACATTATTATGCCTGCCTTCTCCAACCATATTCCAATACACCTAAAATATACATATGCTAGGAAATGGGCAGTAGCCCAGGCCCCAGCATTATATAAAAATCATATGGGATGAGGACTCACCTCACCATAAAATACATCTGAAACATGAACCAACTGCACAAAGGCAGTATCCAATAAAGCAAGAAGCTAAAAAACAGGTCAGGGAGATCTTAGATCAACTTGAATAACAAGGGGTGATTGAAACATGCACCTCCTCAATGAACAATCCTTTGTTTCCTGTCTCCAAACCAGACAATACATATCGTCTAGTTTTGGATTACAGACACTTAAACACTTGTTCTAAAACTTTTGCAGTACAAAATGCACATAGCACAGCATTAATGAATAACATTGTGCGAAAAAATATAAAACCACTTTAGACATCTCAAATGGTTTCTTTTGTCAAAACATAGCACCTGAAAGCAGGTACTTGACAGCTTTCTCCATAATGGGGACCCAGCGTCAATTTTGTCGACTCCCACAAGGGTTCAAGAACAGCCCAGGTTTATTCTCAGCGAGGGTAACGGAGTTACTACAAATTTATGACAATGAGGCATTGTCCTATGTCGAATGACATCTATCTGACAGACGATGACCTGGACAAACACTTGAACAGGGTGAGCACCATTATACTGGGCTTCGCCTCTGAGGGCTACAAGTTCAACTTAAAAGTCCTGAATTGCCCATCTCAATGTCCTATTTTTAGGATATGAGCTTTCAAGTGAAGGCAAGAGCTTGGCAGCTAACTTTTTAGAGAAATGTGCGCTGCTCCAACCTCCAAAAACTTACAATCCATACTGGGTTTCCAGAATTTTGGAAGAACATACATTCTAAATTACGCAGAAAGGGTTAAACCTCTCTACGCATTAATCAAACCTGATTTTCAAACAGAAATTGGACACAAGAACATACAGAAATCTTGCGTTCACTGCAGGCTAACATGTTAGCAACAAATCACTTACAAACACGTGTAAGTCAACGCAACCTGGTGATTCGAATAATCTCGGGTCAATGCGGATTCACCTACTTAACATTTAATGAGGGTGAAAAAATACCAATCGCATACAAATCTCATTTGTATACACAAGCGGAAATGCGCTTCACTTCAACTGAAAAAATTCTGACAGCAGTTCAAACCGCTGTAGCAAAAGAAAGATCCTTAGCCCAAGGGAAACGCATTATTGTCGTAACCCCAGTACCAGCTTTAGAAGCGGTCACAAAAGCAAGCATTCCAAATGCTAAAGCATTACATCCAAGATGGATACAATGGGTTAATTCTCTTGCTGCAACAGATGTTGAATATGTTTTTGATCCTGATTTAAAAACACAAGCATTCCTGCAATATGAACACGAATGTCCTCTGCCCACTGAAATTTTGCCTCTCGATCGTAACGAATTCATAATTTATAATGACGGATCCGCACATCCCGCAACAGGGAGTAAGCAAGCTTACAATGCAGCATGTGCAATCGTTAAAGGTCGCATGCGAGATGGCATCTTCAGACCTATGGTCACAAAAACTCAATCTCTAGGAGATTGTACAGCTCAGCGAGCTGAACTACAAGCATTCAAACTGGCACTTGAAAGTACAGATCGAGAATTCCCCACACTGATAGTGTGCGATTCCTTTTACTGTGTTCAGTCGTATAATGAATATATACAAAACTGGCTTGAAAATGGTTTCAAAGATGCGAAAGGTGGCACAATAAAGCACAAAATGCTTTGGGAACAAGTAGTTCAGTTGAAAAATGAACTACCAAAGGCTCACGTGATCCACACACTGAGTCATCAACGTGATGGCGTTCACGTTGCAGGGAATTCATTGGCTGACGAAGCCGCAAAGGGGGCTGTTCAGACGGCTTCCGTAGCTGCGATCACTCGTTCAAAAACAAAAATAGACAGTGAGATAATGTTGGCTGTCAATGCTACAAGCAAAGGCAGTGGTGCAACATTACCAAAAAAGTTTCCACTCAAGTACTCTTATGTAATTGATGCGAACAGCGTTCCTTTTGCTCGAATCCCTGGAGTGGGGGATGGGGTAATTCCAAACATGGAACGTAGAGCAGCTTTGATTTATGAGGCACATTTGGGGGAGGGTCTGTCACATCAAGGGATCTCTAAAACAATTTTGACATTAAAAGAGATGTACTAGTGGCCTGGGATGAATACAGAAATCCACATCTTCATCAATAACTGCATAGACTGTAAATTTCAGCGAGAAAGCCACCAGACACCATGCTACGAATGTAGCTGCCCAGTACAGACACCACTGTTAGACAGCATTAGACTATCTACGCGCACGCGTCCTTCTGGACAAATGCAATCCCACAAATACTGAATCAAGGTTCCTATGGATATGGCCTCAGAGCTCGGCAGACGCTCGAACAGTTATAAAAGATTTGCGAGTCTTTATCGGCACATATGCAATAGGCACGCTACATTCTGACCAGGGCCCTACGTTTAGCTCTCGGGCTTACAAAGAAGCCATGGCCAGTCTGGGCGTTGCATTGCGGTACTCCTCTCCATTCCATCCTGAGGGAAATTTGGTTGTGGAAAGGAAAAACCGGGACATAAAGCAGTCTATAACAGCTAGGGTATTAGGTTCGGGTGATGGGTGGGTCAAACATCTTTATGGGGTCCAACGCTCATTAAATAATCTGCCAAGAAGTTCTCTAGGGGGGGTCACTCCATATGAGGTCCTATTTGGGACAAGAATGTGGGTACCAGATCTCGATCACGTAGGCACAGTGGTGGAAAATAAACCGTTTGATATCAAAGATCGTTTGGCTGTTTTACAGGAACTCAATGAACTGATGTCAAAACAAAGCAACGTATTCCTGCAGCCAACCACCACTGGGGAAAAACCGGCGGTCCCAGCAAGGCCTGTCTGGATTCCAAAAGTTGGGGATCTAGTCAGAGAAAAGATTGCGGACAAGAAGGAATTTGGACCTTCTCACAGACAACCAGTACCTGTCCTAGCAGTTCAAGGAACAAGAACAGTACTTCTGCCGCCCCTTGCTGGAAGAAAGGAGAAAAGATTTGTGTCCATCGACCTCATCAAACCACAATATGTGGCCAATACTAAATAGTAGGCCTCGTGGACTTCGACCTAGTAGCAGACGCACTCCTCTCGCTACTATCCAAGAGGTTCAGACTGAAAGATTGATAACAATCAAGAATTCAGCAGTAACAGATGAAGGACTAAGCAACAATGCAATGGAACTCATCCCTCTTGAAAATCAAGTAACAGTTCGTCCAAATACACCTGTCTACACCAATGTAGCAAGTGATCAACTGGTTCCAGCGATTTCTACAAATCCTGATGCAATTCAAACAATTGACAGAACTGCTTCTGGCTATTTCATTAACTTTGATACGTTCTCAGAAGATCCAAGTGAACCTGAAACGACGCCAGCATCATTAAAATTCAAGCAGCAAGTACAAGACTTTCTTCACTTTCTGAAAAAGACTTATCTGGTTTCCCCATGGATTGAGCTCTGGATTATTTCTGGAATATTTGTTTTCCTGCTTTGGCTAGCTTTGGTTACAACAATGAGCGTGCTTATAAATGGCAGATACATCCATGTGAATACTGAAGGAAAAGATGTGAACGTGCTTTTGAAACCACATAAATCTTCCCATCGTGAAGCAAGAGACTTGTCAACAGTGAACATCACAGCCGTTCCTATACAGGATGGTATAGTGTGGGACAAAACAGAATTTGATATTTTTGGCCCGACGGAAAAATTGAACATTCCACATTTGTTTAAAATTTCACTAAGTGATCTAATTTTGTCCAGTACCTATTCTGATGATTGGGACTTGGAGACTGTCAACGACATAATGTTTGACCTAGAAAAATCTGCTGCATTTTCGAAAAATAAATATTTAGAGGGTTTATCAGACTATGAACAGCTGTATTGCTATAACCACTATGGTCATCATTATTTGCATACATCTGCAAACCCTAGAAATGTGTTTATGTTTAACCAATGGGAGCATTGTCCTACACCACCACAAGGTGGTTCAAAAACATTTGCTAACAAGTTTCCATATTTTTCAGGTTATAATACATCTGATCTGGAAACGTTTTACTATAAAAATGTAAACAAAACAGGACTGACATTATGTTAACTAACACCAAACAGATTTACTCTGCATCATTTATTGCCCAACTGTCTAGACAGGGTTTCGACTTATGGAAAGATGCAATAGACACAAAAACTGTCTGGGGTACTAAAGATTGGCAAGTGCAGGGGATAGAAGCGTTATTTAGAGCCTGTATCATCCCTGAACAAATAATGTTTTTGAATGAAACTGTCCAACAAACATCTTGTCTTGGACTAGCCAAGATCAAAGAGATGAAAACACCTTCTGTACCAATACCTGCAAGTGATAACAATACACAGGCAGCTGTGACAGTTGACCAAATACTACAACTCAACAGATCTAATCCTGATTGGAAAAAATGGTTGATCTGGCCCACAGACACGAACAACTGTCAGGAAAGATTCCTGAATAAAACTCAGGGCTTTACTATTCATAGGCCAGACCCAAGATACGTCCAAAGACAGCATCCGGGGGTAGTAACAACATACAGTGTAGGAAAGTTATGCCTCGATTGGCTACAGAAAGCTACACTACACAATGTGAAACAACACTTATCCTTACTTATAGAAGACGCAGACCTTAGGGAATTCTTGCTTGGACCAAGAAAACCGCGTCAAAAACGTTTCATATATTCCGGCATCTATGCTGCTTATAATGAAGCATGGAAAGTGTCACAGATGGAGGCCGCAGAACGAATACGTGAACTTGATCGTATTAATTTAGAGAAAACTCTCTCTGTGGTCGACAATGGGTTAACAACTTTGTCCTCCAGAATATATTCATTGGACAACATTGTATCCTCTGCTATCGACATACTAGAACAAGATTTGGCGATGTTACAGCAAGGCCAATCTCAATTACGTTCTAGTGTGTTATTAAGCTGGACGCTGCAATCTTTGCGTGTGGGCTATGTGCCTTGGCCTTTCATCAACACGTCGGCTCTGTTTGCGGAATACAATCTAACTGATAAACAGATCGAACTGGCACAAAGAGGAGCAAAGTATACAGTGCTGAGCATTGAAAAACTGGAAAAATTACCATTCAAAGTGGCAGAAAAACCAGCTACAGAATGGCTTATTCATGGCAAAATCACACTACCTGTGACTACTTTTCAGTTTCAGTATTGCCTCAGACAGATGCAAGCAGGCAAATATGAAAGGTTGGGTAAGGAATACATTAAGACATCTTGGAATTTACCGTATACATATAGATGTTGGAGTGGGGATCGTGAAGTGTTTTTGAGTGGTACACACTGTAAAAGTGCACTGAGCGGTTCACTTATATGTCAGGACATTTCTTTGCACGGGGCTTGCAATGGTTCTGTGGCAAATTTGTCTTGCCATCAGCAGGGTACACCAGCTGCTGTGATTAATCCAACGTTTGGACAACTTTCTAATGGGAGTTACCTCATGTTGAATGATCAGAGTTGCTGCAGCATGTTGCCAGGCATCCCATATCTAGTAACGGTCAACTCCAGGGTCACTTGCTGTATGCAAGTATTGTTTGCCCCAATAGACACAGTCAGGGAGTCGCCTTTGTGGCCTTCGCTGAACGTCTCTTTTATAAGATTTGATACTTTGAGCAGAATGAAAGCCATGCTTTTACAGCAAACAGTGCCTTTGACCTCGGCCAAAGAAACCTATGATCTACAAGTAGCAAGGACTTCGGCTGAGATACAGACTTTAATACGTACAAACTGCCCTATACATTTCGTGGAAATGATATGATGTATCTTTAACATGTCTGATACAAGCGGAATTGTACATGTATTTAAGAGCATCTGTTCCGGTCTGTTAGCACCTTTCCAGGCAATACTCGGAATCATCCCGAACTTTGCACATTCGGTGTTTGGTGGCATACCATTAATTCTAGCACTTGTTGCCGGAATTCTATTTCTCTTCCTGCTATTACGCTACGGCCAGCCTATTCGCAGACATCACTCCGAGCGAAATGGAGAAAGCTCTCCTTGAACGAAAGTGCCGTGAGCGAATAGTACAGCTTTTGGGCATGACTCGTCTCACGGGACCTTAATACCACGTGGTTCCTGTCATTCAGACCAATCTGGCAAGATTGCATCTTACCTGTTCTGCGATGCCTGCTATGCGGTGAAGAATGCGTGTTAGACACCTGTCTAACATTTCCATCAGCAACGCCAACGGATATCGATACTCTGCTGGACCCGATAACGGCCCATGCTCTGTGTTGTCCCCAGAGGCTACCAATCCTGATGACGGCATTCATTGAGATCTCACAGTCGCTTCCAGCTGCTGCTGAGGTACGAGATGGATCTACAGGCACACAGGTAACAACGGACGCAAACATTGCTGCGGCATCCTATGCTGAGAGCGATGCTTCACATCTCTGTGCAATTAATCTACTACACGAGGTGTTCCAACTGACACCAACTTCGGTGGACGATATTTTGTCTACAGAAATAGATGATCTCATGTTTACACCAGACCCGTACACTGACTCTGATTCAACCCACAGTGTACCAGAGACGCAGTAAAATTTGGCCTTCATATTTCAAAAACTTGGAACTCTTCCCAAAATTGAACTTTTTTCCATTTTTTCGAACTAAATGGCAATTCACTCTGCTTGAAGTAGAACTAGCCTTATAGTACAGACTTTGCGGTACTTCCTCAGACACCTTGTCATCTTATTTGTCTAAAAAGTTCATTAATTTTCATGACATGAAATGACTTTGATTTTTTAACAATTTATCGATCATTTTCTGTCACATGTAAATATTACTGCTTATTTTCTTTCAAAGTGCATTTTACTTCCAAATATATGCCTGAACTGAGAAAAGCAATGCTTGAAATGTACAGTACCTTTTTGCATTTTTATAGGGTTTTAAATGCTTTTTAATGCTTTTATGAAATATTCTTAGCAATGTGCGGTACTCCATTTTTATGTTCAGCATACTAAATGTTTAGCATTTTATTATTATCGTACACACGAAAGTGGAGTGGGTGTTGTATTCCTCTTAGGGTGTCCGTATATAGGTTTTCCTGTATCATGTCCTTATATAGGCACAACTCGCCCTGCCCTTATATAGGCATAAAATCCCAGTCCTTATTTAGGCATTAAACCGTGCACTCCAAATACAGGCATGGTCTCCGACATCCGTCCACCCTAACGTCACAACGAGTTCTTGAAGAACAGACCCTTAGGCTTCGGGAGTTTCCCTAGCACAGGACTATTGATTTCTTCAAGGACTCATATATTATGCATGAACCGTTATACCTTAGGGGTTCATTCATGATGTCTTCGAACGATACTATGGTCACTCCATTTGACCTAATCATTTTTAATGTCTACATCCCACCTGGACCCAAAATGGATGCACTTACAATCGAAATTTTTGAGGAAATTGAAAAGGTGGTGGAAAGTCAAGGATTCCCCTCAGTTTTCCTCACAGGAGATTTTAACGGGAAAATCTCTAACGATCTCTTGGAAAAATAGGAATACAGTGAACAAGTGGAAGTCTTGTCAATCCCAACACCAATATTTCCCCCAGGAATTAAAGCAGACAAACAAGGGAAAATATTACTCTCCTCTCTTACAGTTTTAAATGGAGTTATTCTAAATGGAAGCATAGAAGGAGATATACCAGCAACCTGTACGAGAAAAGGTAACCTTAAGTCATCAATACTAGACTACATAATATGCAGCCAAGACCTGTTTGGGAGAGCATTAAATTGAAGCACTAAACTATACAGGGAAGTGACCATGCAATATTACATCTTAAAACAGGTCTAATAGTGCAAACTACCTCTCCAGGGTACATCATGCATTTGCACAGCACTGTACTCGTGAACCAGTCCCAAGGGCGACTGACATGGAACTCGAGAACATTTAACAAAATAAACTCTGCAATCATTACTGCACAAGCATTGCAGATCATTCACTCTTCAGACCCAATAACAAACTTCGAATTAGTTCTAAATAAAATAGTGCAAACCCTGCAGGATAACCTCAAACTTCGGAGTTCCCAATCAGGAAAACACAAAAGAAAGATCTACGACAAAAGTGCAACTGCACTAAATAAATTAATTCGGGCACAATTTCTACATTTTTCAGAAAATGGACAACAGGAAATCAAAAATTTTAAAAATCGTCGCCGGAGGGAAAAAGAAAAAAATCGGAAAATTCAGCAGGATCAAAAATGGGTTGATATTCAGATTGCAGCCAAACAAAAAAACAATCGAGAATATTGGAGCTTAATTGCTAAAGAAACTGGTACAAAAAAATCCCTGCAAGCCTCACCAGTTCCACAAACTGAATGGGAATCATACCTACAAAACCTATACATATTAAATTCGAGGCAAGAAGGTTCGATCCAAGCTTTGAGCAAGCTAGGCGAAAATATTTTTGATAATGCTGCTCCTGGACCTCGGAATATCACATAAAAAATGCTAGATCTTCTGCTGCAATGGGTCCGGATCAGATCCTAATAAAAATACTTCAAAGTAACCCAGAAGAATGGGGTAAGTTTTTAGCCCCCCTCTACTCCCACTGCTATGTTACTGGTGAAATCCCAAAATCATGGAAGGGGAGCATCGTAATCCCAATCTATAAGAAGGGCTCTCGGTTGCTTCCCTGCAATTACCGACAGATCGCCCTGTTGGACGCTACAGGGAAGATCTTTGCGGCTAGTGTCCTGGATCATCTTAAAGATTGGGCGTTTTCAGCTGGATTGATCTCCCTAAATCAAGCTGGGTTCCGACAACAACACTCTGTAACGGACAACATAGCAGCGTTACAAACAATAATTGACAAATACGTGGTCCCAAATCACAGGTCGTCTACTCTGTCTTCGTCGATTTCACGACGGCATTCGACAGAGTGGATAGACCCGCACTCTGGAGTAAGATTAGAAAACTGGGAATCCCGGACAATCTGCTTCATATAATTACATCACTTCACTCGGAAACATGGTGTCAAGTACAAATGGGGAAAGAGAAGGGACTCACTCATCCAATAGTTACACCAAATGGTTTCAGGCAAGGTTGCCTTTTAGCTCCCCTTCTGTTCTCTTTATATCTCAGCGATCTACCGGAATGTTTTACACAAGTTATCAATCTTCCCCCAAAAATATCACTACGTAAAATCCATATTATGATGTACGCCAATGATGTGGTTATATTAGATCTCACCCCATTTGGCCTACAAAGGAATCTACAAGTACTCACCAAATATTCCGAAGAAAACTTTCTAGTGCCAAATATAACAAAAACAAAAATAGTTCCGTTCAGAGGAAGAAAACAATATACCAAATACAACTGGACCCTAGGGGGAAAACTGCTAGAAGTGGTGAAGGAATACACATACTTAGGGCGTATATTTACACAAACTTTACAAAACACCCCTCATCTGCAGCACCTGGCCCGTAAAGCTGATGTACACGTCGGGGCTCTCCAACGATTATATTTCGCCACTGGGCACAGGCATTTTTCTTCTCTTTTACAGGTTTTCAGTTCCAAGATCCCACCTGTACTTTCTTATGCCCTCGAATATATCCCAATAAGACAATGGCAACAAATACAAATTAAAGAAGGGAAAATACTTCGGAAACTGATTAAAGTGCACCAGGCAGTTCCTGCACAAGCTCTGCGCCTCGAGTTAGCTATAGTTAGCTCATATGCCAGAGGGATTACCAACATTGTAAGATGGGCCTACAATCTTGTACACGCAGAACAAGGCACTTTAAGATCTTTACTAAAAACAGAGACATTCGATTTAGGATCACCAAAGTACGTTTTTAGTCAAAATCTAGCTATAGCACTTAAATTAACGAATTGTACAACTGAACTGCTGAAATCTTGGTCTCCTGCACACTTGAGGCTTTTCCTAAAACATTTAACGCCGCGGATAAGCTACGATCTTGATATCCAACACTGCTCTAAATTGCACCATTATGAACCTTATGTAGAGACAATAGAATATAAACAAGTGCAACAGTATACTCGTTTTACTTTAAGGCATGGAGTCAGGCGATGCATTATACTACTTCGGCTCGGGATTCTCCCTTTTAAATCATTTACCTCTAAATGGAGTTTTAACGAAAATGCCTGTAGTATTTGTGACCTTTGTAACTGAGGGTGCAAGACTTGAAGCATGTTTTGTTTGTTTGCCCTAACTCGACAGTGGTAGAAGCCAGAAAACGGTATTTAAAACTAATTCAAACAAGATGTAATTGTACAACCATTCAGAGTTTGATTTCGCTTCTTAAGTCACCTCCTAATGAATTTGTGTGTTATAATCTGTTTACATTTTTAAAAACCTTTTTAAAATTGTACTAGAATGATCAATTACCAATTTTTAAATAACAAATGTATTTTATTTATCTTTTTAGAAATTTGTTCTCAGTAGAGAACTAAATCAAATAAATAAACTTGAGTAGTTCAGTCGTGCTATTCTCAGAGACCCCCTACTCACAAAAACGCCAGAGACGTCTGGAGTGGGTGGGCACAAACTCCGCCACAGCTGAGTAGGCGAGAAATCCTATTTATTAGCTGTTGGTTATTCAAGCTTGAAGGACATTTAGTTCCTAAAATTGTGCATAACACCTTATCTTAGTTCCCTTGAACAAAACTTCTCCTTTTACAAAAATGACTGAGGAGAATAACACAGTAGTAAATATACACCTCTCAGACGAGGAAGAAGATACAAATTCAATACATATTGCACAAAAATTCAGACGCACTATCACCCTGAAACTAATGGAATATGGTTTAACATCCAGGGGTGGCTTAGTAGCCTTTGTGATTGAGGCACACGAATCAAACAAAACAGAGATATTTTATTCGTGGGTTACATTCCCAGCAGCAGATGCAAGAACACAGACATTTCACTACTATACAAAAGGAGATGCACCACGGGAATATGGTCCTTGCGAGGACACAGAAGTTCCACTCACTTACCAGGAACACCTATACTGGTTTAAAGGCGCCCTACCCCATATAAGACACAGAGCAAGATTAGGTCCGCTCGGAGGAGACGGTGCAACATGGCCAATATTAGCGGCCTACACACCACATCCTTTCATTGACACAATGCCACAGCCAGACTTACTCTTACAACACAAGGATTTAATTAAAATCTACAGGAACCTGACACAGTATGTCATGAGGACTTTCACAGTCCAACCAACATTAGCTGCAACAAATGGAACTCAGTTTCAGGGTACAGCAACTAAAATTACACCACAAACATTACACGCAGTAATGGGCAAAATGCCCACGAAACGTGAACAAATGCCATTCTGGTTAGCTCAGAAAATAACTCAGCTAGAGACAGTATTTCCGAATACTACCCCATTTGAAAAACACAGAATGTTAACAATCTGCTTGCCCATGGGGATAACATCATAAGTAGAGGTCTGCACCTCTTGGGGTACAGTCTTTGCTGCCATATATACCAGAACACATGGTATTCCTTCATTAGCAGTAGTACCTGATGTATTGAGACAAATACAAAATGAGTACGGAGCAGAACCTGCCCTAAACTTAGGGATGAAGTTATTAAATAACTATGACCAGGTATCAACCATAATACTAGCTAATATTAAAGGGGAAGCAGCTTCAGTGGCAATCCGCCAACGCCTAAGGGAGTTCAGTCCATTGGACCAACAATACGAACTGCCCAAAATAATTGAAACTGCATATGCAGAATTAGGCAGAGATAGTTTGGGTGGGAAAGCATTAAAACCACAACTGATGGGCAGTCCTGAAAAGAACACTACAAAGCAGACAACTGCTTCTTCTAAAAAGAAGTGGGATAATAAAAACAACAAAACTTTAAAAACAGATCTCAATCCAGAGGTAGATCTCCACAGGAGCCCTCTGAAAAGAGGTATAACCTCAGGAATAGGGATAATATTAGGAAACCTAACAGGTATCAGGATACTGATACACGTTCCTCTCGTTCCTTTCAGGGCTCGTCGAAAAACACAGAGAGAGAAGGACGGTCAGAACACAAAGAGGAGCGTACAAAGTCCAGAGACAAGCAGCGCGCTCAAGACTATACTTCCAAAAAAGAAGACAAACCAAAATCAGAACCACAGTTTAAGAAAAAGAAAGTTGCAGGCATAAAGATCAGACATGCCCAGAATTCTGAGGACGCAGCTTCTGAACGGGGAATGGGCTCTGACGATGCTAGACAGTGCGGCTGAAGTAACAATAGCTCACCAGAACCTGAAGGAATTTCTGGTGACAGCGGACTTGAATGATTACATCACGGTGGAAACACCAGGCACCAGGGTGAGCGTCCCACATAAGTTACACGAAATAACACTGCAAATGGAGGGGGACAAGCCCAGGAAAGTCAAAGGTCTCTTTTGGGAAAATCTGTCATCCGGTTATGACATCCTATTAGCAGAACAAGATTGGCCGCCAACATTCGTCATGGAGTGCCCCAGGGGAGAAAATGTAATTTTTCCATCATTCTCCGACCTCGTTCCCATACATCTTAAACATGCTTATGCACAGGAGTGGGCGGTTGCCCTAGCTCCAGCACTATACAAAAATCATGCTGGTTGGGATGAGGATTCAACCCACCACGTGATCCCGTTAAAAGTTTCACCAAATGCTCAGAGGCAATACTCAATAAAGCAAGAAGCTAAAAAACAAGTCAGGGAGATCTTAGATCAACTTGAATACCAAGGGGTGATTGAAACATGCACCTCACCAATGAACAATCCTTTGTTTCCAGTATCGAAACCGGACAACACATCTCGTCTAGTTTTAGATTACAGACATTTAAACTCATGCACAAAGACATTCGCTGTCCAAAACGCACACAGTGCTGCATTAATGAATAACATTGTGGGGAAGAAATACAAAACTACATTAGATATCTCAAATGGATTTTTCTGCCAAAATATAGCGCCTGAAAGCAGGTATTTGACCGCATTCTCAGCGTTGGGGTCCCAGCGGCAATTTTGTCGTCTCCCCCAGGGGTATAAGAACAGCCCGGGGGTCTTCTCAGCAAGAGTAACTGAGTCACTCCAAAATTTTGATGAGGAAGCATTGTCCTACGTGGATGATATTTATCTGACGGACGATGACTTAAAAAGGCACTTGACCAGGGTGAGCACCATTATAATGGGATTCGCCTGTGAGGGCTACAAATTTAATTTAAAAAAATCAAAAATAGCCCACCTCAATGTCCTGTTTTTAGGATACAAGCTTTCAAGTGAAGGGAAAAGCCTGGCAGCTAACCTTTTAGAAAAGTGGGCGCTGCTCCAGCCTCCAAAATCATTAAAAAATCTACAATCAATACTGGGATTCCTAAATTTCTGCAGAACATACATTTTAGATTACGCAGAAAAAGTAAAACCTTTCTGCGACTTAATAAAACCTGACTTTTCAGTCAAACATTGGACAGAGGAACATTCAAATATCCTACGTTCATTACAAGAAGACATTATTGCTTCCAAACACTTACAGACACGCGTAAACATACACAACTTGGTGATCCGTGTAATAGCGGGTCAATGCAGCTACACTTACTTAACCTTCAATGAAGGAGAAACCGTACCAATCGCATACAAATCACACCTGTACACAAACGCAGAAATGCGTTTCACTTCAACGGAAAAAATCCTGACAGCAGTTCAGACCCCGGTAGCAAGAGAAAGAGCACTGGCTCAGGGGAAACGTATAATTGTCGTAACCCCAGTACCAGCTTTAGAAGCTGTTACAAAGGCTAGCATTCCAAATGCAAAAGCTTTACATCCGAGATGGATACAATGGGCTAATTCTCTTACTGCAACGGACGTTGAATACAGATTTGACCCAAGTCTAAAAACACAAGCATTTCTGCAATACGAACAAGAATATCCTCTACCAAATGAAATATTGCCTCTCGATCAGTATGAATATATTATTTACACTGACGGATCTGCTCAACCGGCCGTAGGGAGTAAGCAACAATATAGCGCAGCGTGTGCAATTGTTAAAGGTCGCATGCGGGATGGGAAGTTCCATCCAAGTTGCACCAAAATGCAATCTCTAGGAGACTGCACGCCTCAGTTGGCAGAGTTAAAAGCACTGATACTGGCACTTGTAAATACGGATCACAAATTCCCCACACTAATTGTGTGTGATTCCTTTTACTGTGTGCAATCATACAATGAGTATCTACATAATTGGGAACTAAACGGGTTTAAGGACGCGAAAGGTGGCACAATTAAGCATAAAATGCTATGGGAACAGGTAGTGGAGTTGAAAAACGACCTACCAAGGGCTCACGTGATACACACACTGAGTCATCAACGTGATGGCGTTCACGTTGAAGGGAATTCATTGGCTGATGAAGCCGCAAAGGGGGCTGTACGCACAGCTTCTGTAGCTGCAATCACTCGTTCAATAACGAGGATAGACGGGGAGATTATGGTGGCTGTGATTGCCTTAAGCAAGAACAGCGGTGCAGTACCAAAGAAATTTCCACTCAAGTACTCCTACAAGTTAGATGCAAACAACATTCCATTTGCTCAGATTCCTGGAGTGGGGGACAGAGCAATACCAAATATGGATCGTAGGCAAGGTTTAATACTAGCAGCACACGAGGGTTTGGGCTCTGCACATACAGGCGTTACAGCGACTATTTCATTGTTGAAACAGCGCTATTGGTGACCCGGTCTAACAAAGCAAACTAAAGACTATGGGGCCGATTCCGATCTGGGTCGGAAAGCTCTCCGACCGATCCGGATTGTTTTCCGACCGAGCCGGACCCCTGCAGTCCGACCGAGCGAGTACGATGCGGCCGTATGCTGCCGGACTCGGTTCGGTCAGACTCCCATTGAAGTCAATGGGAGCCGGTCGTACCACGTGTACATGGGCTCCCATTGACTCAATGGGTACGTTGCACACAAGGGGGCTCCCTGTAGTGGGTACGCGTTGGTGCCATCCGCACCGTACACGCATGTATAGGGGGGACCCCCTGTGTCCGACTCGTATGGCTACGGGTGAAGGGGGGTCCGGCACGGACCCCTGAAGTCCGCTTCCGAGAGCTTTTTCATGTCGGAGGCTCCGACTCGATCCGGCTGTCCGGATCGTGCATCGTACTGGCTCGGTCGTAAAACGTCTCCATTGCACGGTACGAATCGAGTGCGAACGAGTCAGACGGAGTGGTTCGGACCCGGAAACGAGTCGGTCGGCGATTTTGCGTTCACTCGCATCGTACTTGCTCGCTCGGACGACTGTACGAATCGGTCGGGTAAACCGCGTTCGGCTCGTATTTTTTCCGGACGAATCGTATTCGGTGCGCTTCCGGCCGAGATCGGAATCGGCCCCTATGTCTTGAAATGCGACATCTGCCAGCAGATGAAAGGCTCCACCAGAGCACGCCCGGCGCAGACAACATTACTAATATCTGACAAACCTCTCGCATGTGTGTATCTGGACCACTGCGGCCCCTTACAATCTGGTGGGGCTTACAAGTATATCATGGTTGCAGTGGATTCCTGCTCAAGATTCCTATGGGTTTGGCCTCAGCGCTCGGCTGACACTCGAACTGTTATAAAAGATTTGCGAGTCTTTATCGGGACATACGCAGTTGGCACGTTACATTCTGACCGTGGCCCGGCGTTTAGCTCTCTGGCTTACAAAGAGGCCATGAAAAGTATGGGCGTTGCACTGCGGTACTCCTCTCCGTACCGTCCTTAGGGAAATTCGGTTGTGGAGAGGAAAAACCGGAACTTAAAGCAATCTTTAACAGCTAGGGTATTAGGCAAGTGCGGTAGTTGGGTCAGTCACCTTAATGGGGTACAAAGAGCACTAAACAACCAGCCAAGAAATTCTCTAGGGGGTGTCACTCCATATGAGGTCCTATTAGGGACAAGAATGTTGGTAGCTGATCTTGAGTATGAAGGCACAGTGGCGGATGAGAAACCATTTGATATCGATGATCGTTTGGCTGTTATACAGGATCTAAATGAATCCAGGACACAACAAAGCAACGTTGTCCAGAAACAGATCGCCACTGAGGAAGTCAAGGCAAACACGGCAAGACCTGTCTGGATTCCAAAGATTGGGGATCTGGTCAGAGAGAAAATAGCAGACAAGAAAGAATTTGGACCATCATACAGGAAGCCTGTAACAGTCCTAGCAATTCAAGGAACACAAACTGTTCTTTTGCCACCTCTTGCCGGAAAAAAGGTGAAAAGATTCGTCTCAATCGACTTAATCAAACCACAATATGTGGCCAATACTGAACAGTAGGCCTCGTGGACTCCACAGTAGCAGAAGCCCTCCTCTCGCTACAATCCAAGAAGTTCAAACAGAAAGACTCATCACGTTTGAAGAGCCTCCTGTGAGGAATGAAGGACTAAGCAACAATGCTATGGAACTCATTCCCCTTGAACCTGAAGTTCATCTACAAAATGAAACTCAAAACAACACTCAATTTGCAATCAGACCAAATACAGACGTCAACATGCCTCGACGAGAGCAAAATGCGATTTCAACAAATGCCGATGCAATTCCAACAATTGATCGAACTGCTTCTGGCTACTTCATGAACTTTGATACATTTTCCCTGGATCCAAGCGAGCCGGAAACGACGCCAGCCCAAAAAACACGTAAACAACAAGCTAAAGACTTTCTGAACTTTCTTAAAAAGACTTACCTGGTATCACCTTGGATTGAACTTTGGGTAATTACTGGGATTCAATTTTTTCTTTTCTGGCTAGGCTTAGTAATAACTTTTAGCATGCTTATTAATGGACGATATTTTATTTTAAAACCACATCAATCATCTCATCATGAACAGAGAGACTTGTTATCAATAAACATCACAGCAGTTCCTATACCAGATGGTATAGTTTGGGACAAGGTTGAGTTCGAAATATTCGGTCCGACTGAACTTTTAAAAATTCCACATTTATTTAAAATTTCAATAAGTGATATCATTACCTCCAGTACATTTTCTGATGATTGGGACACTGAAACTGTTAATAACATGTTGTCTGATTTAGAAAAAACTGCTGCATTTCCGAACACTGAAATGTTAGAAAGTAATTCAGACTATGACACTTTGTACTGTTACCAACATTATGGTCATCATTTCCTGCACAAATCTATTTTGCCTAGAAATGTGTTTGAAACTCCATCAGTGGGAACATTGCCCTACACCACCAAAGGGTAGTTCGCAGACATTTGCACAGAAATGTTCATATTTTTCAGGTTTTAACACCACTGACCCAACCTCATACTATTATAAGGTTATACCAACATCAGCACTGAAAATTATGTTGACAAATACCAAACAGATTTACTCTGCTTCCTTTATAGCCCAACTGTCTGAACAGGGTTTTGACCTATGGAAGGACACAATAGACTTAAAATCAGTCTGGGGTTCTAGGGACTGGCAAGTCCAGGGAACAGTAGCGCTATTTCGAGCATGCCTCATTCCGCAGCAGATGATATTTCTGAACGAAACTGTGCAACAGACATCCTGTCTTGGCTTAGCCTAGGTAAAGGACCTGAACACACCTCGATTTCCAACACCATCACAGATGGGAGGGTGGCAAAATTCGACTTCACAGGAAGGGGCAACAGTAGATGACATTTTAAAGTACAATAGATCAGACCCAAATTGGGAAAAATGGGTGGTTTGGCCCTTAGACACAAACATATGTCATAACCGATTCGTGGGTATTACCGAAGGGTACAGTATCCACAGGCCAGACCCACGTTATGTACAAAGAGAACATCCAGGGGTAGTGACATCCTACAGTGTTGGGAAGTTGTGCCTTGATTGGCTAGAGACCTCAACACTAACAGAAGTGAAACAACACTTAACCTTACTCTCACAAGACATGGATCTTCGGGATTTTTTACAAGGTCCCAGGAAACAACGTCAGAAACGTTTCATATATGCTGGCATCTATGCTGCCTATAATGAAGAGTGAAAAATATCACAACAAGAGGCCGCAGAGAGAATACGGGAAATAGACTTTATTAACTTAGAAAAATCATTGGCTGTGGTAGACAATGGGTTAACAACTTTGTCCTCCAGAATATATTCTTTGGGCAACATTGTATCTTCTGCGATAGACATCCTAGAACAAGATTTGGCCATACTACAACACGGGCAATCTCAATTACGTTCTATCATGTTATTAAGCTGGACGCTGCAATCTTTGCGCGCAGGCTTTGTGCCTTGGCGTTTTATAAACAGTACGTCTCTGTTTTCTGAATATAATCTAACAGATAAACAGGTTGAAATGGCACAAAGGGGAGCTAAATATACAATGTTGCGTATTGAAAAACTGGACCGACTACCATTTACAGTGGCAGAAGTGCTGTCTACTGAATGGCTGATCCATGGCCACATAACTCTACCGGTCACTACTTTTCAGTTTCAAATTTGCCTTGAACAACGGCAGGCGGGCAGATATGAAAAGATGGGTAAGGGGTACATTAGGGAATCCTGGGATTTACCGTATAGATTTCGATGCCGGAGTGGGGATCGAGAAGTGTTTCTAAGTGGTACTAACTGCAAGAACGCTTTGAGCGGTTCTCTCATGTGCCGGGACATTACATTGCACGGAGCATGTAATGGTTCGATAGCAAACCTGTCCTGCCACATGAAAGGGACTCCAGCTGCCGTGATTAAGCCGGTATTCGAGCTGCTCTCGAACGGGAGTTACTTGATGCTGAACGATCAAGGTTGCTGTTGTATGCTTCCGGGCATTGCCTATCTTGTCACTGTGAACTCCAGGGTTACTTGCTGTATGCAAGTATTGTTTCCCCCAACAAGTACAGTCAGGGAGGCGCCGTTATGGCTTTCGTTGAATGTTTCCTTTATACAAATTGATACTTTAAGCAGACTGAAAGCCATGCTTTTACAGCAGACCGTACCCTTAACCTCCGCTCGAGAGACCTTTGAACTTCAAATCGCAAGGACCTCGAATGAGATACAGGCACTTATACGTACAAACTGCCCCATTCATTTCGCAGAAATGGTGGGTCGTATCTTTAATATGTCTGATACGAGTGGTATTGTACACCTATTTAAGACCATAGGGTCAGGACTTCTTAGCACCTTTCAGACAATCCTCGGAGTTATCCCGAACTTTATACACTCCGTATTTGGAAGCATTTTCGGAGGTCTACCTCTGATCCTGCGATCAATAGCGGGAGTCCTGATTGTCATTTACCTACTACGCAATCGACGGCCCAATTAACAACGAAATGGCTAAAGCACTCCTGGAGCGGAAATACCGTGAACGCATGGTACAACATCTGGGCACACCTCGCCTAAGGGAACTAAGCGCCTCTTGGTTCCTGTCGTTCAGACCAGTCTGGATGGACTGCATCTTACCTGTTCTTCGATGCCTGTTTTGCGGTGAAGAATGCGTGTTGGACCTCTGTCTGACACTTGCAACGGACACGCCTGCGGACTTGAATACCCGGCTGGAACCCTTGAGGGCCCACGCTCGGCAATGTCCCCAGCGCATTCCCATCTTACTGGCCGCATTTCTCGAGACTCCGCAGGTGCCTTTTACAACTGAGTTAAGCTTTAGCTCCACCATTAGCACCGAGGTATCAACCGAGGTATCGACGGCAGCACCGGTCGCCTCTACACCAGCCATTGGCAGTACTGAATATCATCTGTGCTCCATTGACGTGCTCTGTGAGGTGTTACAAGGACCGTCCCCTGCAGAAGCAAGCAGCGATGATGTTGCGTCTCGCAGCCAGGACATTTAATCTGTAATTGGCTCATCGTGTGCTGGGAAAGAATTCGGATTTTCATTTTTCTCTAAAATTAACTAAATTTGGAACACTTCCTGAAAATTGACACTCTCTCGCTGAAAAGCATGGCCTTTTGACGCTTGTAGACATTCAACTTATATAAACGAACTCAATTAGGACTGTGGCTTAAGTGACAATTCCAAAACAACTAATTTTCAAAGCAAGAATTTAAATTTTTTACCTTTTTAAACTGTTTTTAATTTGATTTTAAAACAGGATTTTAATGAAGCTCATTGAAAAATGTTCTATGCACTACTATCTAGTAAAAAGAATAGTCCACTACCATTTTTGATCATTGTTGACTGTTCAGAAGAGGAGTGGGTGTTATGTTTCATATAGGTACCCTAATATAGGCCCGGGTAACATCATACCCTTTCACCTACATCACCTCCCCTACATTACACACTAACGAGCCTTTTAAGGATTGAACGCCTTTTATGGACTGAACCTTTTACCTAGTTCTAGGCCTGGGTGCAGAAGGAGGGTTTTTCCCGAACAATAGTGTTCTATGACTTCATCTTTAGACTGACACTGCATGAATAAAATATTCATGAGGCTACTTGGAAACCAGGCAGGGGCTATACACCACCTTCCTAATATCTACGCACAAGGTTCATCCCATACGTCATCCTCATACCTAACAATGGCTAACACAAGAACAAGGGACAAAGGGACTCTATATACTTTTCTGTATAAATACAGCACCTCTTGCTATCAGTAGTTAGAGGGAACTGAGACTTCCAGGCCGACACACTGACCAGAGACGCTGAGGCTCCAACATGCAGACGCTCCAGCTGACAGTGGTCTGAACATCCCTTGCGGGGTGTCCAGCTCGAGACCAGGAGAGGCTCCTACATTCTCACTTCAGGTAATGCGGTTCGACCAAATCCTAGAGGGATTCTTGGCTGCACACCTACTCACATGCTAGGTACACTTAGGTACATCTAGATAGGCATTGTAGGAGTACGCACTCGCTTTTATCAATGCATTTTATATTCATGTATTTATTCATGCTTATTGCAAGATGATAGAACTGTACTATCCTTTTATATTCATAATACTGCTAATCATATATCTCTGCTACTGTCTAATTGTTGTTTTAGCTCATATACTTTACACGAGAATAACAACTGTTCAATAAATCCTTATTGAAACGCCCAGACTGTTTATTCTGTGTACCTCTGAGATAAACTAAATGAGCATGAGTGACTGAGCGAAAAGTAGTACATTGTTTCCACGATCTTGAGGGATCAGGGTTGTCATGTTCTGAGGTTGCCAGAAACTAATCTCTCCCCGATAAGAGGAGACACTAGTGGCACTGTGAGCTAGCTTTTGCAAACAGGCTAACATTTCTCGGTGGGGGTGTACAGAATCAGTCTGCCGCCAAGCCCATAGTTTATGTTATCCAAACGTGCAGGTCCTGCATGGGTACTATAGGAACTACACGACACTAGAACTGGTCTCAACCACGATATTATCAGCGACAGCATGAAGTTGGATCAGGCCACCGAGATCCCCTGGTTAAAATATATAAAAAACTTCATGTATGATCTCGGACATCCAGATTATTATAATGTTCCCGGTTCCATAAATTCTGTCTCCAGGAAAGAGTTTAAAAGAATCTGTAAGACACACCTGGAGGCAAATAGATTCACTCTAGAAGCAAGAAAACCAAAAGTACAATCGCACCAACTGATTTTAACCACTAACATTATACAGCCGTATATACAGTACATTTTAAGTGGGTATGATAGATTTGTACTGACTCGTTTCAGATTTGGGATTTTCCATCGCATGATAAGCTTCCCTGAAACAAACAACTGGTCGAATAAGCTATGCAGTTGTCCATGTGATAATCAGTCCCAGCAATCGTCCATTCATGTGGTTTTATTCTGTAAATTTTATAAAATGCAAAGAAGGAGGTGGATCTTACCCATTTTAAGACTAGGGGGATGGACACAATGTAGACCAGCGTTTCTATTTTTGCAATTTTTAGAAAATGAATGTTTTACAAATGCAATTGCCTGACTTTTAAAAGCGTTGTGAAAGCCAGAAAAACTATTTTGGTCTAAAACCAATATGTGTTTTTGTATTTGAAACTTTGTGACAAATTTTAAATCTTTGAGGTATTGGATCAATTGCCATTTTTAACACAAATTCTATTTTTTAAAAATGTGTGAGATGGTGTGTTTTTAACTTTTTGTTTGCTTTGTGATTTTTCATGCAAAAAATCGAATAAAGCTTGTTCTGATTCTGACTGCCTGTTTAGCAGTAACATGTAGCACTATTCTGTGTTTAGTGGGGTTCCTAGTGCTTTTGGCCCCGGTGCCACTGCACCTGCTGCACTATTCAAATCAAGCCCCTTTTAACTGCAATATAACTGCAAGTGTGTCTGCCTGTATAGTAGTAAAATATAATAGCAATATTATGAGTACTAACAACGTTTGGGCCCGGTGCCACTGCACCTGCTGCACCATTCAAATCATGACCCTGTTGTCTGTAAGGTAACTGCAATTGTGACTGCCTGTTTAGTAGTAAAATATAGCAATATTAGGTGTTTAGTGGGGTGCCTAGAGCTTTTGGTGCTGGTGCTACTTCACCTGCTACACCATTCAAATCATGACCCTATTGCCTGCTAGATAAATGCACTTGTGACTGTCTTGTTTAGCAGTAAAATTTAGCAATAATCTGGGTTTAGAGGGGTCCCTAGAGCTTTGGGCCTCAGAGCCACTGCACCTGCTGCACCATTCAAATCAAGTCCGTTTTAACTGCCAGGTAACTGCTATTGCGACTGCCTCTTTTGTAGTCAAATATAGCAATATCATGGGGTGATTACAATGGTGGTCGGACCGCCATCTACAGCTGCGATCCAACCGACACATTACAATGCGTGCGTTTGGAGGCAGCAGGCGGAGGGACTGTCCAATGCTTTCCGCCGGGCTCAAGGAGCCCGTCTGTGCGTCGTAAACATTTCATAATCCCTTAATGACGGCGGCTCCGCCGTCAGGATTATTATGTTGGTTTCTGACAGCCATTCCATGTCGGCCTTTCCGACATAGAAAAGTTGTCAGAAAGCGGCATTTGGGGCCCCTAGCAGGGTCTCCTTCCCTCCTGGCCCTCCGCTCTGGGCCTGGGGGCACCAACATCCCTGCTCCATGTGGTGCCTGCCACGTGGTGCGGGGATGTTTGAAACATCCATTTTTCAATGGAAGCTTGTGCTGCTGGCCTTTTCCACCCGCCGCACAAGCTTCCATTGAAAAATGGATGTTTCCGACCGCTCTAAGGTTGGACGGTTCCCAATCCGCAACAGTGTCGGGCAGACGTGAGTCTGCCTGACATTGTTATAAGCTCCTATGTGTTTAGAGGAGTTCTGATAACTTTTGGTCCTGGTGCTACTACACCTTCTGCACTATTCAAATCATGACCCTGTTGTCTGCAAGGTAACTGCCCTTCCGGCTGCCTGTTTAGGAATAAAATATAGCAATATTAGGTGTTTAGTGGGGTGCCTAGAGCTTTTGGTCCCGGTGCCACTTCATCTGCTGCGCTATCGAAATCATGACCCTAGCGCTTGTTAGATAACTGCACTTGTAACTGCCTGTTTAGTTGTAAAACATAGAAATACTAGGTGTTTAGAGGAGTTCTGATAACTTTTGGGCCTGGTGCCACTGCATCTGCTGCACCATTCAAATAATGACCCTGTTGCCTGCAAGATAACTGCACTTGTAGCAAAATATAGCAATATGTGGTGTTTAGTGGAGTTATGACAACTTTTGGGCCTGGCGCCACTGCACCTGCTGCACAATTTAAATCAAGCCCCTTTTAACTGCAAGGTAACTGCAATTGGGAATGGCTGTATAGTAGTAAAATATAGCAATTGTATGTGTTTAGTGGGGTGCCTAGAGCTTTTCGTCCCAGTGTCACTGCACCTGCTGCACAATTGAAATCATGACCCTTATTGTCTGCAAGGTAGCTGCACTTGTGACTGCCTTTTTAGTTTTAAATTTTAGTAATAATCTGGGTTTAGTGGGGTCCCTAGAGTTTTTGGCCGCAGTGCCACTGCACCTGCTGCACCATTCAAATCAAGTCCCTTTTAACTGCAATTGTGACTGCCTGTTTAGAAGTCACATATAGCAATATCATGTGTTTAGAGGAGTTCTGACAACTTTTGGGCTTTGTGCTTCTTCAGCTGCTGCACCATTCAAATTATGACCCTGTTGCGTGCAAGATAACTGCACTTGTGACTGCCTGTTTCGTAATAAAATATAGCAATATGTGGTGTTTGTGGAGTCATGAACATTTTTGGCCACGGTGCCACTGCACCTGCTGCTCAATTCAAATTAAGCCCCTTTGAACTGCAAGGTAACTGCAATTGTGAATGATTGTATAGTAGTAAAATATAGCAATTTGAGGTGTTTAGTGAGGTGCCTAGAGCTTTTGGTCCTGGTGTCACTGCACCTGCTGCACCATTGGAATCATGACCTTGTTGTCTGCAAGGTAACTGCACTTGTGACTGCCTGTTTAGTTTTACATTTTAGCAATAATCTGGGTTTAGTGTGGTCCCTAGAGCTTTTGACCCCAGTGCCACTGCACCTGCTGCACCATTCAAATCAAGTCCCTTTTAACTGCAATTGTGACTGCCTGTTTAGTAGTCAAATATAGCAATATTGGGGGCCCAAGAAATATTGTCGACCTAAAAAGTGTAAAGAAACGTAGCGATATACTAACGGAGCCCAGAAATGTGATGACTGCAATGCCTGTATATCTGTATTGTTTATTATTTGTCTTAATAAAAAGAATTATAAAAAAAAAATATAGCAATATTATGTGTTTAGAGCAGTTCTGCCCACGTTTGGGTCTGGTGCTACTGCAGCTGCTGCACCATTGAAAGCATGACCCTGTTGTCTGCAAGGTAACTGTACTTGTGGCTGCCTGTTTAGTAGTAAAATATAGCGTTGCTCTTGTATATTAACTTTATTTTTTACGCGCAATGTTTATTACAACATTTAGAATTTGATCATAATGACCAAATAGATTAAGTTGAAAAAATCAATCCGATAATGCCTTCAAAGTGCAAAGAAAGGTACTGAGGCATGAACACGAAATGCCACAAACATTCTCTGCTTTACACAACTATGTAATAAAAAGCAAGCATTCCAGCATACCGTTAGATGCTGTCTGCCTTTTCCGTGGGAAGAGATCTTATCTTGACAGTGAATGGGGCTTAAACAGTGTGAACAGCTTTAATAAAAGTCTCATAAATGTGTGCAGCCAGGGAAGTTAGCAAAAAAAAAGTTCCACACAAAGGCGAATGAGCACAGTAATTCGGCCATGGGAACTGATAAGAACCCCCTTATTTAGATACATTAAATATAAGAGATTTTACAAGCACAGTGCAAGTGCTGTGCAGGCGAAACCTAAAAAAAAAATCTTCTATTTGACTTGTATCTTCTTCTCAAGTTGAGCGCATTAGCACTTCTGAAACACTCTGGTTACTAACCTCTAATTGATCCTTTCACATGTTACGAAGTTCCAGGTAATGCTGAACTAACAGTAGTTCTTTTGCTTTATAGGTCACAATCTGATAAGAATCTGGATACTTTGAAGTCTAGATTCCAAGCCCTGCAAACAGGTAACTGAATAATTCCGAAGATGGATATAGGTAAGGGAAGAACTCAGGAAACACACCCTCTCTTCTTAGAGTTTTCTAAAACTGACACCTGTATCTTGTTGGCTGTAACCTTTGTAGACTACCGTGCCTCAGATGGCCTCCAGCACCAAATGATCTTGGGAACTCAATTAAGGACTGCAGTTCTCGCAAGACTTCCCTATCTTCAGCATTGACAGCTGTCATCTTTCTTCAAAGCCTGACAGAGAAGTGTTGCTTCAAACTTCTCCTGCGGCACTTCCGATGCTGGTGGGCCTACTTGGGTTTGGGAACACTGAACATCAGGCACCCTAGAGGATAACCCAAACCTGGAGACTTGATAGGGGGCGCGACATCCACTTCACCTCAGCAGTTGGAAACACTGCTGTTTCTGTCCTGAAGAAAAGGCACAGGATTTGACTCCTTCCAGGAGTTACAAGGTTAAAAGGGGTTGCAAATTGATGACTTAGATGAATGATAAGATTGTTTGTCTGATCTCCGATCCCCAATGTGGGATGATACAGAGCCATTGCCCTTGTAGGGAAAGGCTTGCTTCATATCCTTAAAATCTTGGTGACCATTTGTTCCAACTGGTCCCAAAAAGGCTTAAAAAAGGAAATTTTCAAAAGGGCAGCCTTCTCAGCCCCATCCTTTTTCCAAACTTGCATCCACATTTGCCCACTAGCAACCAGTGAAGCACCCAGCAGCAAGGCTTATTCTCGCAGACCATCACAGGAGACATCCAATAGGAATCTTGTTTGCTCCTCTATATGTTTCAACAATGTCAGTCATCTCCCTCTTGCATGGCCCCTGCCAAACGTTGAAAGTCCTTAACTAAAGACTAAGAGTGCATGCTATGTGAGTGCCAGACCTCAGGGGCAAGTTATTTCCAGCATAAGTTTTCTTAATGGCATTCTCAATATGCTTATCCAAATCAACTGCCAGGTACACCCTTTCAATGGAGCAAGTATCAAATCAATCTTAATGGGGTGCGAGAGAACAAGAGCTGCGTTCTCCAGAACATGCGTTCGCTACATAAAACAGACACCATAACATTATCATAATCATGCAATTTTCTTAGGATCAGTGCCTTATTCTTGTCATGCAGGTGAAAAGCCAGCCTGGAAGGCTTGTCCCACTAAGGAACAGCTGACTGGAAAGGGTCCCCCAAGGGCTTCTGCACTGGAACCTTCAGGTTCTATAATAGTTTCTCCAAGACAGGTTCCACTAATCACAGTAGACATACATGCCCCAGTTTGAAGGCAAGCCTCATCTGGGCCTTGGGAGCTGGTAGAAGAGGAGTATGACTCCCTAATCCGCTCCTGTGATGACATCTTTGTTTGCCATGCATACCCTCGGTAGCCTGTGCCTTGGCCACCGCTTCCTCCACCATGCACTGGACATTAATGTCTTAACTGTGAATACATCTCACAGCTGACACTCAGACAGGAGAAGAAGAGCACCTGGATTTGCCCATGTTGCCATCATCTTCCTCATCATAGGAGTAATCAGAGGTCACATGATTGCTTTAGAAGACCTCTCCCCTTGTTACTGCAGTGATGTCCGCCATGATAAAAGACCATTGAGTACCTCCTGAGCCCTGGACAGAACAAGGCAATCCTGGAGAAGAGGAAAAGCATCAAACAAGCACTGTCTAGTATATTCCTCAGCAAGCATTAACTCGCCCATAAACCAGAAAACAAATGTTCTCTTTTTTTTCCACATACCATGCCATGCACCTGCCGGAGATTTCTGCTGTCCCCAACAACTTCCAAGCAGCGTGCCCCCACGCGCACCGCGGGGGGAAGCCCCACAAATCCTGTCCCAGGCCCCCACCATTACAGAGAACCATACTAACCTGAAGTCCCCAACGCCGACCCAGTGCATCCTCTGGATCCTGGCAATCAAGACACAAGATAGCAAAGCGACTTTAGGACAACAAGGAACATCTCCTCTCCTTGCCTCAAACAGGCAATGTGGCTGTAACCTGGAAAGACCCAGTCAGCTCCACAGGCTCCTCGTCCTGCCCTACAGAGACAACCCACATCTGGCACACCTCACAGGATCCACAGCCGACACTGTGCACACCTAGAGTTACTGGCAACTGATGACTCCATTCTCCATGATCACCCAGTCCCTGCCATTAACCCCAACCTCCGCGCTACCCGCAGCTTTGTCCCAACGCTTGCTAGTGCCACAGGATCTACAGTCATCACAAAGTGACCCATGTCCCACACTGTCGAAAGAAAGTAAATGCCGAAGGGAAAAGCAAAAAACAACTTTCTTTGACAACAGTACTGCCACTGCCAGCCCAGACGCAGACAAAATAGGATGCCTACTAGGTTGGAGGCACGGAAGGAGCGAAACTTTTTTTTCTAGAGGGAACAGTGCCTGTGTGGGGAAGCGGACATCCAGGTCTTTTGTCCACTGTCTAGTTCTAATACACATTTCCCAGTGGGGGAGCCATAAATAGTCAGAGACCCTAGCAGAAAGGTACATCTGGCTTAGGCAGGAACATGCTAACTTTCTAAAAGTGTCATTTTCAAAATAGTAAGTTAAAATCCGACTTTACCATTAAAGTGGATTTTAAGTATCAATTGAAGTGAGTGGACGAAGTATTTCCTGGCTGTTCCCAAATTGAATTTAGTACGTATTAAGTGTAATAAGGTAAACCAGTGTTAGTCTATGGGAGGCCATCCTTGCCACAGTGAAAAGCGACTTTGGGGGTTTTTCACATCCAGATTATGCAAAATATTAAATTTGCATGCCCTACATTTTAAATACCATTCACCCTGCCCCGTGAGCATTCAGGACCTACCCTAGGGGTGACGTATTAGTATTAAAAAGAAGGTTTATGCCTGTCAAGAGGTTTATTTTGCCAGATTGAAATGTCAGTTTAAAACTGCACTACAGGATGCAGTGTTAGGCCTGAAACATGTTTGACTGTGCTACTTTAGTGGGTGGCACAATGAGTGCTTCAGCCCACTAGCAGTATTTAATTTACAGGCCCTAGGCACATGTAGTACCATATACCAGGGATTTATAGGCAAATTAAATGTACCCGTTAGGTATATGCCAATTTAACCATTGTCGGATCGGAGAGCACAAGCACTTTACCATTCGTTAGGAGAGGTAAAGTGCATAGAGTCCCAATGCCAATGAAAACCGGTTCAGCAATAATAGGGAAGTGAATTCAAACATCCCGGGGAATACCACACAAAAGATGGTCATTTCCAACATGTACCTTTCTTCTCACAAAGAGACACTGTTAGACCCAGCTGTTTCGGGCTGGCTGGGACGCATTGAAGCCAGTCAGAATCCACTGTTCCAAATAGGATAAGTACGATACACTTGTCCGATAACCTGTGCTCACCTCTGGTAGCTTGACACCGAGCAGCCAGGCTTATTCTCAGGGCTCAAGTGTAAAGTATTGGCACAACACCACCCTCGCAACACACTGCGTATGCCACAAAAAGACTCCACACTGTATGTATAAAACACTTGTCTTTGCATTACACACACTGAAATCAAAACGAGATACACATTGTGTATATACTTTACAGTTATACACAATTGTCAAATGTCTCCATTGAAATCAAAATGAAACACATTGAATATACACATTACAGTTATGTGCAATTGTCAAACTTTCCCATCAGAAGAAAGAGAAAACAGTCACAGGTCTTTGAGTATGCCTCATGACCCAACCCCTCAGTCATTAAACTACACCAGCCAACGATACACATTGCCCCTGCTGGCGCCCCGTTGACTAGACAGCCGGAACTACCTTACATGGAAAGAAACAGTTCTTAGTTTCGTCCATCCAGATTAGGCCTCCAGGTGCCTGGCGGCACCTGCATGAGTGCAGAATCACTATCCCCCCGTAGACAAAAGGTTGTGACCCAGGAAGCAGGCTCGCTTCCAAGTCTGGAGAAATGTTTTCCCTCAAGCGGTGGTGTGACCTGCCGTAGCCCCCGACAGTCAGCTGTAGGTGCCCACAAGGCACACAAAACCCTTCGGGCCTCATCATAGCATTCTCCAGAACAAAGAACCTTGTGGCGTGCGTCCAGGAAGAGGGAGCCATTGACCTCGGACAGAGGCCGCAATGTCAGGCACTGTTGTCCTACCAATCTGGAGACTGAAGACAGTCTCAGTTCTCAGCTCAGGTTCCCCCAACACCCCTCGGACACCACATGCTCCAGAGTGCAAGCTAGCACAGGTGTCCTGGTTGCAAGCACCGGTACTTAAGACTCTGCAAGCTTCTCCCACACACCTTGAACTCCTCATGCCGTGGCACCTCAGGTTGCTGCAGATATTTATGCACACACTCCTCTGCATAGTGAGATGATGATGGCAGTCCTTGTCCCAACCACGATCACTTCCAACCGTCTCTGCAGCACCCAGTGTGGTCCTTACTATCTTGTGAAGACAGTGAGATCCTTTGTGTCCCTGGAATCTCGTGGACAGATGGACAGCTCACCGGCTATTGGAGAGTACTTAGGGACCCAGGCCATGACAGCTGGCACTAAGCTGCAGTCCAGCAACGTACAAGCGAAATCCACCAAGTGGCAGTCCCCTTCCTGGAGCATGAAACTCCAGGCCACCACAACTCTGCAGATAGTCCAGTTGGAGTCCCTCCTGCCCTAATGATTCCTTGTGTTGATGTCCCAGCGTCAAACCAGCGTAATATGGCTCTAAATCCAAAAGCGTCTCTACATTTGGAGGCCAGAGTCCTAGCAGTTATACCAACATTGGCCTTTGAAGAAACAATCAGTTCAAAAGGCCACCTATGAAATGTACAGGCCCTCTCTAAATTTTGTCCTGTCTGCCATCATACCCCAAGAGGTTGGATCACTATCTTTAGTGGGGCCAAGACCATGCCCGTTGGAATGCAGGTGCCAATTCCAGCTGACGTAACTGTCCCAGAAAGACCCCTCAGAGTCAGAGGTCAGCAGTTTCCCTTGAGCCCCTAGTTTATGGCCTTCTCTCAGGAATGCACAGATGTAGCTGTCCCCCCGTACCCAGATGTGAATTAGGAGACAGGCCGACAGGCACACAGAGGCATGAGGATCAAAATGCTCACTTTCCCAAAGTGACATTTCCATCACTCTAATGTAGAACCCACTCGCACTACCGGAGAGGATTCTCCATTACAAACTCATCGATATCAAACACCATACTGCTACTATTCTGCCCGTAGCAAATACTGCTAGATAGCCTTTCCCTACACCCCCCCATGCTAATTCAATGCGAGAAGCAAGCCCCATTGTAACGAACAGACCACCCAGTGTCATTCATGACCCTTGCAGGTAACGCATACACGCACATGCCCAAACTCTTCCCAACACCGCACCCTGTCCCCAGGGAGAACTCAAATATAGCAAGAGACAGGCAGAACCTTGGCACGTTGATTTTTAAATGCCAAGCCAAGTAACATTAACTCGTGCACACAGGCCCCACCAGGGCAAACCTGTGGCACAATCAATGAACTACCTCTGTGGATGGCACAACCAGCGCATCAGGCCCACAGAGGAGCATTCGAGATACATGACTAGCATATGTCTTACCCCTTGATAGGGGACTTACAGCTAACTTTAATCAGCCAATCATGTACACACACATCACTCGCATGTGTATGATGAGCACAGCTCTTTGGCACTGCACGGCAGCGCCAAACGTACTAAAGTCCTAAGGCTAGCATTCAGATGAGCAGAAAACTGGGAAGGAGAAAAGCAAAATGTCAGGGGAAAGCACCCTAGAAAGGGCCACTTCCAACAGACACCTATTCTGGTGTCGTTTACTTGAGCCTATAGTTGCAGGTTGACGGCATTTCAGTTGTTTTGTTTCTGTACCAGCTGAGATTGCAATTGAAAATGGAAAATCTTGTAGTATCTTCCACCTTGTCTGTTTCATGATGGAGGGATAGTATTTGGTCTCAGTTCTTAGTGATGGGTGTGCTTTGTTTGTACCACAAATGATTTTATGGTTAATATCTTCCTGGTGGGTTACAGAGTGGTACTGACATGTTGTCTTTAGTAGATTCTTGTAGGAAAAAGCCTTCACCATCATCCTGAATTCAAAGTGATTATCTATGACATGTATACTTTCTGGGAATGAGTTGCATAATTTAGTAGTTTGGATGGAAAAGGATGTACCACCATGGTTTTCTTCCTTTAAGGAGGTATGATTAGTTGGGGTTCGAATCTGGAACACAGTGTCCTTTCTGAGAGTTCCTCTTAAGGTTCATCTGTAGGAAAACTAATCCCTTTCCATTTACTGCCTTAGGTGTACCACAGAGTAGTTTAGCAACAGGAAGCAATAAAGATCTTTAAAAAGAAGAGCTCTAATCTCTCAGTTTTATGTATGGAATTGCCGTAAATTAGCATAAATGGTAGGTGTACAGTTTGCTAAATACAATTTTACTCAAACAAGTGGATTGTGCCAGTATGATCTCAAACAACTGGATTTGCACCCTTGAGTCAGACTGGCAGCTAAGGCAGTCATGAGAAGAAGTCGATTACTATATGAATGCTGCAGGTAAACTTTTTTTCCCATTCCTTGAAGTAAGTTCTGTACTTGAGGTTTGAGCTGTAACCATCTAATCTGCTGCTCTTTAGCAGTGTGGTTAACTGATGTCTGGAGTCTAGAACCATGTGTCATGCCCTCCCGTTTTGCACTTTGGATCACTTGGGGAGCTCAACCTGCACCCTCTCATCAAGATGAGGTCACACATTAAAAACAACTTTTTTGTCCCTTGTTTGTTTTTATGAAAGGCTTTAGATCCAGTCATAACTTTGCAGGCAGTTCAGTTCATGTATTTTTGGAGGTGGGCTGATCAGTCTTGGTGGAGTCAAGACTCATTACGATGGTGGACGGAAAAGCACTCCGACCGCCGTGGTTGCGGAAAAAAAATGCCCGCATGTACCGCGGCAAAACCGGCGGTCACATTACGATGCAATGATTGAAAAATCCGACCGCGGCAGTCGGATTCCACAAAACTCCGCCTGCAACGTCCGGAAAACCAGAAAATCCTACTGCAGCGGACGGAAATGCTGCGGAAAGCACCAAAAACGCCGATTTTTAAGCGGAATGACTGCAAGTGAAATTAGGATAAGATGGCGGAGCAAGCGGAACGATCAGTCGTTTCCGACCGCCGCGGTCGCGCGAAAAGATGAATGGCAGAGCTGGCGGAACGATCATTGCGTTCAGACAGCAGCGGTCGCGCGGAAGGAAGAAGAATGGCGGTCGAATGCAACCACACAACAAGGCTACCAAGTGTGGCTGATTGTTTTCCGCCGCCGTCACAAACATTTGACACACCCCAATGACACATCCCCATGGCATAAAAAAAATACAAATCCCAGGTCAACCCAGAAAGCACACCTGACATGAATACTCCATTTGGACACACCCACATAGCTAAGTATAAACCCAACCCCTTCCCTGGCCAGCATCCTTTGCACAACTCCAGAAGTGAAGGGCCAAACACCACAGCAGAAAGGAGAGGCAAATCATCACACATCACACCATCACAACCACCCACACCAATAACACCAACACACACCTCACACATCTCCACCACCACCTTCCCACCTGCACTTGTCACCCATTTGTACATCACACACCATGGCACAGAAAAAAATGCCAAAATTCACAGACAATGAGTTGTCAGTCATGGTAGATGAGATAATCAGAGTAGAACCACATTTGTTTGGAAGCATGGTCCAACAGACACCTGTAGTCAGAAAAAATCAAATGTGGGAAAGGATAGTCAACAAAGTCAATGCAGTAGGGACCACCCTGCGCACACTGCGTGACATCAAGAGGAGGTGGCATGACCTAAAGACCAGGGTGAAATACCGTGCCAACAGGAACTATGAGGCGGCTCAGAGGACTGGCGGTGGCCCTCCCATTCCACCACTAACATTCACTGAATGGGAGGAGAAGGTGCTTGCCATACTGCATCCAGAGAGTCTCACAGGAATACTCGGGGGAGTGGAGGCTGGTAAGTACCAACAAATGTCTCCTATCACACTGCCATGTACTGTCTTGCACAACTAGAAAGCTACACTTCCTAGACCTAAATGCACTTACGTACAACACACTCTTTCCAACACATGTCTCACATATCTACCATTTCCTTCCTCTGAATCGCCTCAAAGGTAGCTAGCAATATTTCCATGGGGGCATGTGTACAGGCAGCAAGCACTACAACACCCACCGGGCACCCTTGTCTCACCCCTGAGCAGGATGGAACACTCCCCCCCACCCAAGAGCCATGTGGCAGCCATTTCCCTCCACTGTGTTACCTAACAGGTAGGTACTCAGTGCATGCACCCTGCCAACCTTCTCAAAATGCATGGAGCCATATGACCACTTACAGGTAGGTAGCCATCTGAACAGGGAGGGGGGTTTGGGGATAGGCAGCCATCACTACAACTCCCACCAGGCACCCTTGTCCCACAGCTGAGCAAGATGGAACACTCCCCCCACCCAAGAGCCCTGTGGCAGCCATTTCATAGCTCTCCTCAAACTTACAGGTAGGTAGCCATCTGAACAGGGAGGGGGGTTTGGGGATAGGCAGCCAGCACTACAACTCACACCAGGCACCCTTGTCTCACCCTTGAGCAGGATGGAACCCTCCCCCCCACCCAAGAGCCATGTGGCAGCCATTTCACTCCACTGTGTTACCTAACAGGTAGGTACTCAGTGCATGCACCCTGCCAACCTTCTCAAAATGCATGGAGCCATATGACCACATACAGGTAGGTAGCCATCTGAACAGGGAGGAGGTTTGGGGATACGCAGCCATCACTACAACTCCCACCAGGTACCCTTGTCCCACAGCTGAGCAAGATGGAACACTACCCCACCCAAGAGCCCTGTGGCAGCCATTTCATAGCTCTCCTCAAACTTACAGGTAGGTAGCCATCTGAATAGGGAGAGGGGTTTGGGGATAGGCAGCCAGCACTACAACTCCCACCAGGCACCCTTGTCCCACAGCTGAGCAAGATGGAACACTCCCCCCCACCCAAGAGCACTGTGGCAGCCATTTCATAGTTCTCCTCAAACTTACAGGTAGGTAGCCATCTGAACAGGGAGGGGGGTTTGGGGATAGGCAGTCAGCACTACAACTCCCACCAGGCCATGTGGCACTACAACTCCCCAAGAGCCATGTGGCATCCATTTCCCTCCACTGTGTTACCTAACAGGTAGGTACTCAGTGCATGCACCCTGTCAACCTTCTCAAAATGCATGGAGCCATATGACCACAACATCCCTCACATGTCAGCCAACTCTGTATAGATCCAAATGTTACATCCAGTGTGCAGACAGCTAAGCGCATGCAACTGTCACAGAAATTACACTTTGACTCACCAAGTCACATGTGAAGCAAATTCAGGGCCCAATCATGCACAGCACAGAATGCAATGTGTAAGTGCCATGGTGTCAGAGCATGAAGGCCCATATGAACACAAAACATGCATGGTCGATCTGTCAAACAAACAAAATTACATGATATGAAAGAACATTTAAAATATTCAATTGTCTACTTTTTGCATAGCTAAAACAGATTCCATGAGGAGTAAACAAAAACCACGCATTAACAAAAGTTGATGTGCACCAAGTTGGAAGATGATGACATGTCCTTGTAAACACACTATATGTACGTGTCACATGGTTGCAATTTACATGTCACACTAATGACAAGTAATGTATGTACCTCAACATCATGTCATGATGCTTATTATCTTTCAGCCATACCAAGTGATTGCAATGTAAAATGTTTGGCGTATCAAATGTAACATCCAAAAGTCTGACACCAAGCTTGTGGAGTGCACTTAACTGACAATATAACCTCTGTTCAACAGGAGATCCACAAGCAACTGCTGCTGCAAACACCAACAACCAGCAGAGCCAGTCTCTCTCCCCCCCCGGAACGTGAACTCTCTGATGCTGATTCTCTCAGTTTCTCGGATGAGGAGCAACAACCTGGCCCCTCAGGACTGCCAGGGCGCACTCCGTCTCAGGGCCTCATTGTCCCCACCACCACACCAGCGACAACCACAGCGCTGACCCCTGCTACAACGACCTGTGCTGCAGCCACCTCCACCATCACCACTGCTTCCTGCAACACTGTCCCTGCCTCAGTGGTTAGCAATACCACCACACAATCCGAGGATGCCAGAGAGAGTGTGCAGGTGCGTCGACTCCCAACGCCACAGGTCCGTGTCAGCAGGGCAGGTGGGAGGGCAACTGGGGGACAATCACAGGAGGACACTGAGACAGAAGCCCTGGCTACCGTTGCAAGAGTCCTTGGTGCATACCAACAGAACCAGGGACAGATGGGCCAGGTTGTTGAAGAAGTGCGTGAGCTCCTCCTGCTGCTGAGGTCCATGGACACACGTATGGGCCAACTTGTGGATCTCATGGGCCAGCTTGTGGGTGTTCTGAGGGAGAGACATGTTGCTCAAATGACGGCTCAACCCCCCTCCAGTGGCCAGCCTGCTGATACTCACACCACCTCAGCTGCGGCCAGAGAGAGGGGTGAGCTGCAAGACAATGACTCCTCAGACACTTCTGAGCCTGCAGCAGAGGCCCCCCCTGCCAAACGCAAGAGGGGACGTCCGAGAAATTCCCTGGATGCTATGTACTAAATTCGAGTACCCGTTTACCAACAGCTTGCTAATATTGAACATCTACATTCATCCCGCCTCCAAACAAAAGAGGTTAAGAATCGAGAAATTAACAGCTAGACTAGTAACACTCAAACTCACTTATCCGGATGCCAATATCATACTATCGGGAGATTTTAACATGAATCTATTTCATGACACCAAAGAAAGTACAACAGGCAATTCATCAGCCCCAAACCGAAGCGACACACATGGCAAGAGATGCACGGCCCGTCTAGAGGAACTCTCAATGTGCAAGCTTAACGAACGAGGCCAGACTGATTGCCTGCAGCATTCACAAGGGTAACTCAAAAAACAAGATCTTCTCTAGATTACACATTTGCTGATAAAGAACTTATTTCCCACATCTCGAACTTTCAAATAATTGACAGCACGGAAAGCGATCACCAACCGCAAACCTTCACACTGCATAGAAACATGGCAATTCCAGTTAAAAACAACACGATGTCCCTATCTACCCAAAGCTACAACCTTAAACGGCTAATCTGGAAATGTGAACGCATTGACGATATCATGTGCACATGCATCAGTCTCTCGAAGAGTGTCAAATTAGAACCATCGTGCTCAAGGGCCTGGGAGTCTTTTATTTACAAACTACATAACAAATTCCCGAACCCGACAGATGGCCGCAAAATTGAAAGACAAACAGGGGCAGCTTGGTTTACCAACAGTTTGAGGATACAAAAGCAACGTTTGAATAAATATCTAAGACAACTAAGAAACCGGAGTCCAGAATCTCCCCAAGAAATTCTGTCATTAATATCCAGAACAAGAAAAGATTTAAAACGGGACATCAGGGTGGCCAAGAAAATGTACAACGAACACACCTGGGCGAAACTCCACGCCAGCAAACACAGAGATTCAAAACTCTTTTGGGAAATCATCAACCAGTTAATAAATGGCAGGCACCGACACTACAACTCAGACATAATGGAGGACACCTGGAGAGCCCACATCGAACTTCTATATAATGAAATTTCTTCCCCAGGCACTCCAACCGAAGGAACATTAACAGTGCAGGGGGATTCTAATGCAGGCCCAGTCAACGACACCTCAAGTCCAGATACATCCGATTTCTCCCCGCAGATATCACAAGAGCAAGTCCTTAAAACTATCAACAAGCTAAGAACGGAGGGAGCACCAGGGCCGAATGGCTTGCCAAACGCCCTGTTTCGCCACGATCCTCCATTCTGGTCCGGTCTCCTGACCCCTCTTTTCCCTCATGCCCTGGCGTCCGGTATGCTTCCCGACTCTTGGCGAGGTAGTATCCTAAATCCAATCTACAAGTCGGGTGCACGCTCAGATCCAACTAACTATAGGCTAATAGCATTAATCGATGTGGAGGCAAAAATGTACGCTTCAAACCTGTTGGTAGACCTAGAGGACTGGGTTCGCCGCACAAACCTTATTCCCACTACGCAAACTGGATTCCGGGCAGGGATGAGCACCCTCACAAATATCTCTGCAGTCACGCTCTTAGCCAACAAAGCCATTTCAAACTCCAACACCTTGAACGCATGCTTCGTTGACCTCAAAGCGGCCTTCGATAAGATATCGAGAGCCACACTATGGGCTAAGATGCGGGGCTGGGTGGTACCAACCAAACTTTTGGCGGCCATCTTCAACCTGTACTCAGATACGTGGGTCCAAATAAGGAAAGGAGACGGGCGCAGCATAACTAGTAAGATTGTAACATCCAATGGGTTAAAACAGGGGTGTGTATTGGCCCCCTGTTTATTCAATATTTACCCCGCAGACCTAGACAAGCATCTCCGACTTGTTCAAGCTGACCCCCCAAAATTGGGCAAAATTCCAACTCCAAGTCTTCAATACGCGGATGATATTGTCCTATTAGCACAAACCCCAGTAGGTCTGCAGCGACTAATCTCCAAACTAGGAGCTTACATCACCTCAGTTCAACTCATAATTAACCATAAAAAAACGAAGGTGATGTGCTTCTCCAAATACCATTCAACAAGTAAAAAGTAAATTCATCTGGAAATTAGACGAGAAACCGTTGACCAGGGTGACTAGTACAAATACTTAGGCTTCCAACTGGATTGCCATCTCAACTTCAAACAACATCTGGATCAAGGCAGCACGAAAGCCAAACAACTGCTCTTCACATTTAAAAGCCTACAGCAAAAGCTTTCAGGTTGCTCAACAGGGCACTTGCTCAAAGTAATCGCAGCTAAATTTCTACCCTCCATTTCATACGGCTCAGAAATATTGAATACCAAACATGCTACCGCTCTAAACACAGCACAATCCATCCTTTTCAAGCGCTTGTTTTTAATTCCCCGACACATTTCGCAAGCCCAAATCCGATTGGAATATGGACTAAAAAATCAGCAACCAGCCAGACAAGGCGCACTATTCAAATATTACTGGAGGATGAGAGCAGCCGAAGAGTACACTTTAGCCCACCGCTGTTGGGTGGAGATTGAAATTCAAACCAGGCTAAAAACTCCATTACAACAGTGTTAAAACATTCGCTCCTGGCACTACAGTTAGAGGAGGCATGGCTAACCATCACAACGTTTTCCGGATTCAAAACTGCCGCGAACAACGCGACCAAACGAACATCCTTATTAATCGATAAAACAGCCATTTAAAAAAAAAAAAACATGTTTGGGCAGTGATACAATCGTACAAGACCTTAAAACCCCAACAGTACTTGTCAGAACACTTTTCATATCATAAAAAGCACTACTTGACGCTGCTGAGGTTGGGGGCATACCCCACGAAGGACCTGACCCCCAAATGGAAACACATATGGTCAACTAAAGAATGTCGGCTATGTGGACAGGGGGACGAGTCATTATTGCACCTCCTATGTATCTGCCCCGCACTATTAGAAATCAGGAAAACTGTCTTGCGGGAGGCACTAAGAAAAGCACAAATAAGGACATGCAGAGCGGCAGTCATAAAATGCCTCGGAGGGACGTCTATTCAACTGTTCTGCAGAGCCATAAACTTTTGGAAAACGGCGGTAAAAGAACTGGACAAAAATAGCGAATTAACGCAAGCAGCTTGGAAACAATTTGTTTACAGCTATTTAATTGCACTGATTAAAACTCTTTTTAATGTATTAGCTGCTAATTGCCCCGGATGCTCATCAATTGAACGGCTTTATCGTGTTACAAACCTTTGGAAAAAGGCGGCAAAAGAACTTTTTAAATTCTTAAATTTTTATTGCCCGTTGACATGATTTAGCTTCATTTTCCCTCTGTCTTTTCTTTCTCTCATTACTCTTGTTTCTTTTTAGATTCCAGTTTTAAAATGTTGATCCATGGTCTTACGAATCATGGTGGTTTGCCCACCCTTTTATGATTTTAATGAAATCAAATAAAAGTAATTTTGACTTGACTTGGATACAATTGAAAGATGCAGGATTGCGGAAGACACCACCTGGCCCCCGCGGTGTGACACCGCCTATGCCAATGCCATTGCAGCCAATGGGAACCGCCATCGCGGTAGTGCAATACAGTTTTGAAACTCGCAGTAGGCGTGGACCGCCACTGCAGTCACGGTCATTGGATACAATTGAAAGATGCAGAATTGCGGAAGACACCACCTGGCCCCCGCGGTGTGACACCGCCTATGCCAATGCCATTGCAGCCAATGGGAACCGCCATCGCGGTAGTGCAATACAGTTTTGAAACTCGCGGTGACGGGCTTTGGATACAATTGAAGGATGCAAACCAGGCAGACCAATTGCATCATCAGAGTACCACTGAAACAACCCTAGGGGCCTATAAATGCCTGTGAGAGAGCCACACATGTCACCTGCATTCAGACACTGCTGCCTGCCATTCATCACCCCCAACTGCTGCTGTACCTGTACTCTGGACCCAGTGATGGCTCGAACAGAGAACATCAGGGCCCGTCCCTTCGCCACAGAGGAGCTGGAGATCCTGGTGGACGAGGTCCTTGCACAGTAAGGGAGGCCGTATGGTGCTCCAGAGGTACTGGTAAGTGTCTGAGTAAAAGTTTGAGAGTGCTCAGAAAGCTCACATGATGTTACTGTACAGTAGTATGTGCCTGTGAGTGCAAGCCAATGTTCATGCATCAATATTTTGCCAACAGCATGGTCCATACATCACCTAGTACTTATTGCACTTGAGTATGTGGGGAGGATGGCAACATAGACACTTGTGCAGCTCTTTTTAAGCCAAAAAAAACACGTTGTTCTGAGACTGGGTAATGTAAATGTGTGAGACACTGCCTAGCATGCTGACTTCACGTCAATGGGGTGTGCAGCCTTATTTCCATATATCCCTGACTGCATTTAAGGATGGGAATGACATACTGTGGTTTAGCAGTTATACAGTTACACTGCTGATTTGAGACACTTGAACTCTGAACACACATTCCCTGTGCTATGTGATGTCATAGTCCATTAAGTGATCATATGCTCATTTGTGACATTTCAAATGTAGATTGGCCAGAGGGTACTGAATAATATGTGTACAGCTTTCAAATTGACCCTATGGAGATGTGTCCATTCTGCACAGGAGTACAATGCCTGAGTCTATCACTATTGGTGCTAATTCACCTATGACACATCGGCTAAATGTGAGGTGGATATGTCATCCTTCTATTGATTCCATGATGTGTTGAGTCTCGCATGTGTATGCACTGTTTCTCCATTCACATTGTACATGCATGTGATTCCTGTGATGGACCACGTTTATCCTCCGTGTAAGGCCCTCTGGCCTGCAAAGTAACTGCCCAATGTTACAAGGACCCATCACTAAAAGGACTGAGTAAAACATATGTGTTGTCCACCACCCTATTTCTCAATGAGCTATCATAGGCCTGAGGAGTACACAAGACAGGACTACACCTTGTGAGAAGAGTGTGAGAATGTAAGATCAGGGACCTAAATGTGACCACCATGACACATGTAGCTATGCAATGGTCAAGGAAATTAAGGGGTGTGTAGTGTAGGACACAGTGAGTCTGACCACTACACATCATTTCCAGTGTATTGTATGTCATGCTCACTCACATAGTGCATCACAGCTGAGACCCATTTTTACATTGGTTTCTGTGCTGGCACTCTGCGTGTATGAGATGGGCATGTAGTGTGCCCATCATCATAGATGTATACATTGCTATGATATGGGTTGATCCAAGTGTACTATGTGACATGCTGTATGGGCTCTGCTCTCCATTGATGTATTAGTGTGATATGTATTTTCATACTCCTGTACTGTCACACAGTGGTACACCACACAGTGTCACAGAAACTTCCTCTTCTTGTCTCCCATGCCTGCAGCTTAAGGTCCATCAGCGTAAGGCCATATGGAGGGCCATTGCCCGCAAGGTGCGGTCTGTGGGTGTCTCAAACCAATGTCATACACACTGCCACAAGAGGTGGGATGACATCTGCTGCCTGAGCAAAAACGTCGCTGAGATGACGCTGGGGGTGGTCCCTCGAAGTGGCAGGTTGGCGCGCAGGAGCATGGCACCACTAATGGCCAGCATCTTGGCAGTGACACAGCCAGAGCTGGATGGACGCTTGAGGGCCCATCAGCAGCAAGTTGGGGGTGAGTATTGTGCATAGTGTGACTCTGCATATGAGTGACTGCATGAATCCCAGCCCTGAGCAAGTGCGGACCTCTGTGATGTCTCTAGTGTGATGCAAAGGCTTCTAAGTGGCCTCAGTGTTGAGTGCAGCGGTTCTGCATTTGTAGTACATTTTGTTTCTCATGTGTTAAAAGCCATGAACCTTGTCATATAAAATCATCTTGCCATGTTTTCATCTCACATTTTGTGAATCTTGTCTGAACTGAGACCTTCCTACACAGGTTAATCCATTGTGTGAAGTGTGTAGCCCAGTACACTTGTCAGGCTTGTGTGTGCTGTGTGGCTAGCACAATAGTGTGCTCATGTGATGATGTGTAAGTGGCTAGAGACATGCACAGATGTGGACTCAGGGAGCAGTGACTTGGTAGAGGTCACACCTGTCCCATGGGTCCTTTTTTCACAATGATAGAGATGACAGCACCATTGCAAAATATATTAGCCTAATATCAGCAGCATGGCATAACATGATGTAATTTCCTGCCACAGTGACAGCAAGTGCACACAGGTGTTGATGGGGTAGATGGTGATGATTGCAATGATGCATTGGCTGATTTGCTTTTGCCATTTATGCACATGACAACTTGACTGGGATGGTTAGACTCTGTGATTTAAATGCAATGTAGCTGAACCTGGCTATTGCGAAATTGTTTTGGCACTATGGCTTAACATGGTTGGATGTGATCAGTGGGTATGGCAAATTGTGATGTGACTGAGGTGTTGTACAGTAATTTGAAAGATGATAAGGAACAAAGGTTACTCAGAGTGTCAGTCCTCAGTATGTGTGCATTGTGGAGGAGTGTCCATGTGCATCAGTGCATGGTGAAGTTGTGCTAATGCTTTTAATCAGTGAGTGACTTTTTGGCACATTGATGTGTCCTCAATGCCATCAGTCAGCACACCGTAGGGATGTCATATGCCAGACCCTAGGTATTCTCACACATTAGCTGTCCTAATGGAGTCCACCAACTTCCTCATCAACAGAAGACACTATTCTGCCTTGGATCTATGAGGGCCTGTGAAGGCACTTGTGGAGATGTTGGTAGGTGACATGTCACAACCTATGAAGGCCTTGCATTAATTTCCCATTCTCATGCTATTGTGCATTGTGTATGTGACTACATTGTTACATGGGGCTTATTAGCACTTCATTAACAAATAAGATGTGGCCTTGTGACATATGCTGCAGTGTGAGTGTCAGAGACATCAACTGGCAGTGAACAGCAGTGAGCATCATGTTAGTGTGCATTTAGAGATGTGTGCTGTGCACATCAAATAAATTGTAACATCTACACAGCTGACACCAATGGACAACTATAGTTGTGCTTCAAAGCCCAACATGGTGGATTTCAGGAGGTGATCTCCCTTGCAAAAGGACATATTTGACTTTGTATCTGTGGTGTTCCATGAAATATACTCCACATGTGACTGAGACAACATGTTTGGATGTATAGCTATCATGCCTACAGGCACGTAGGTGTGCCTACAGACAATTGTATGTGTGGTTACAGGGAAGCACAAGCCCAGCTATTTGGCTGTGTCAACGCAAAATGGAGCATGACTATCAACTATGCAATGACCCCTGACCTTGACTGGTAGGTCGCTCCCCCACCACACAGCTCCGTCTGTGTGCCCTGCTGCTGCCCCTGATTGTGCTCGTTTTTCCTTTCTGTACCCCTTGCTGCCCCTGATTGTGCTCGTTTTTCCTTTCTGTGCCCCCCTTGCTGCCTCTGATTGTGCTCGCTTTTTCCTTTCTGTGCCCCCTTGCTGCCCCTGATTGTGCTCGTTTTTCCTTTCTGTGCCCCCCTTGCAGCCCCTGATTGTGCTCGTTTTTTCCTTTCTGTGCCCCCCTTGCTGCCCCTGATTGTGCTCGTTTTTTCCTTTCTGTGCCCCCTTGCTGCCCCTGATTGTGCTCGTTTTTCCTTTCTGTGCCCCCTTGCTGCCCCTGATTGTGCTCGTTTTTTCCTTTCTGTGCCTCCCTTGCTGCCCCTGATTGTGCTCGTTTTTTCCTTTCTGTGCCCCCTTGCTGCCCCTGATTGTGCTCGTTTTTCCTTTCTGTGCCCCCCTTGCTGCCCCTGATTGTGCTCGTTTTTTCCTTTCTGTGCCCCCATTGCTGCCCCTGATTGTGCTCGTTTTTCCTTTCTGTGCCCCCCTTGCTGCCCCTGATTGTGCTCATTTTTTCCTTTCTGTGCCCCCTTGCTGCCCCTGATTGTGCTCATTTTCTTTTCCTTTCTGTGCCCCCTTGATGCCCCTGATTGTGCTTGTTTTTCCTTTCTGTGCCCCCTTGCTGCCCCTGATTGTGCTCGTTTTCCCTTCTGTGCCTGTTTCCCGCCGCTGCGCCCCTGCGGCCCCGCCCCCTCACAGCCCATTCGCTGCCCCATTCCCTGCTCCTCCCTCCCACCTCCCCATTTATGGCGGCCGCTGCGCGGCCGCGCCGCTGGCGCGCCGGAGGCGCACCTAAGGCAAGCCCGTCTGCGCCCGTCCGCGCCATGACCGCGCCCAGCGCCAGACCCCCTGGTCCGGGCATCCCCCGCGCCCGCCACATCAACAGACGCCGATACGACGCCAGCACCCTCCACGCACTCAACCCCGGAAAAAATCACGCCTGCTACCAGGCCACCCCGAAGCGCACCCAAGGGCCCTTCACCTGCCGGAACTGCAGCTTCGCCAGCACCCGCCCCGCCAAACCACCGCCCAGGAAAGAACCCAACTACCTCAGATGCATCCTCCTCAACACCCGCTCCGCCCGCAAACACGCCATCGAACTCTGGGACCTTCTCGACTCAACCTCCCCAGACGTCGCATTCCTGACGGAGACCTGGCTGAATCCCGCTTCAGCCCCCGACATTGCCATTGCCATCCCGGATGGATACAAGATCACCCGCAGGGACCGCACCAACGGAGTCGGAGGAGGCATCGCCATCGTCCACAGGAACACCCTCAGAGTCTCAACCAACACCGACGACACCCTCAGCACCGCCGAATACATGCACTTCCAGATCCACACCGATCCCAACACCACCCTCAGAGGAACCCTCATCTACAGACCCCCGGACCCCGACCACAGTTCAGCGATTCCATCGCTGACTTCGTCAGCACACACGCCATCGCCTCCACGGACTACATCCTCCTCGGGGACCTGAACTTCCACCTCGAGAACAACAAGGACACCAACTCCACCACCCTGATCGACAACCTCGCCACCCTCGGACTCAGACAGCTCGTGACTACACCCACCCACGCCGCCGGCCACACGCTAGACTCCATCTTTTCCGCAAGCCCACACGTCTCCTTCAACCACACCTCCGAACCCCACTGGACTGACCACCACTGCATCCACTTCACCTACAGGAAGCCCACCACGCACCACCGCACCGAACAAATGCCTCGCCGCTGCTGGAGCAGAGTCACGGAAGACCAGCTAACCATAACCCTCGCCCTGAGCCCACCCGCCGAACCCTCCAACCCCGACACCGCCGCCCGCAACCTCAGACAGTGGATCGACGAATGCGCCAACACCCTCGCCCCGCTCAAGAATCCGCCCAACAGCCACACCAGCAAGAAAGCCACCTGGTTCACCGAAGACCTCCAGGCCTCCAAACGAACATGCGGAAACTGGAGAAGATCTGGCTCCACGAACGGACAGCGGACAGCTACGCCGCCCACAAGAGCGCCACCCGCAGTCACCATCACCTCATCAGATCCGCCAAAAGGGCATCACTCAAAGACCGCCTAGACAACAACGCACACAACAGCAAAGAGCTCTTCAACATCGTGAAGGAACTCTCCAACCCCAGCTCCAACACCAACGACATCCAGCCGTCGCGAGACCTGTGCGACTCACTGCCACCTTCTTCCACCGCAAAATCGCCGACATCCACGACAGCTTCAACACCACGACCGCCCCGGCAACCACCGAGACCACTGCCCCCACAACCACCAACCGCCTGCTCTCCTGGACCAACATCAACGACGAGGACACCAGCGAGATCATGAACACCATCCACTCCGGTTCACCGCTAGACCCGTGCCCTCACCACATCTTCAACAAAGCCAGTACAGCCATCGCGCCCCATCTCCGGAAAATAATCAACATCTCCTTCAAGACAGCAACCTTCCCGGAAAGCTGGAAGCACGCCGAGATCACCGCCTTACTCAAGAAACCCAAGGCAGACCCCAAGGACCTCAAGAACTTCCGACCCATCTCTCTGCTCCCGTTCCCCGCGAAGGTCACCGAGAAAATCGTCAACAAACAACTGACCCGCTACCTCGAGGAGAACAACATCCTGGACCCTTCCCAGTCCGGCTTCCGCAGCAACCACAGCACCGAAACCGCCCTCATCGCCGCCACCGATGACATCAGGACCCTGCTAGACAACGGAGAAACAGCAGCCCTCATCCTCCTGGACCTATCAGCCGCCTTCGACACGGTCTGCCACCACACACTACGAACACGCCTTCACAACGCCGGGATCCAAGAGAAGGCCCTGGACTGGACCACATCCTTCCTTTCCGGCAGAACACAAAGCGTCCGCCTCGCCCCTTCCGATCCAAGGCCACCAAGATCATCTGCGGCGTACCCCAAGGCTCCTCCCTCAGCCCAACGCTGTTCAACATCTACATGGCACCCTCGCCCACGTCGCCCGACAGCACAACCTCAACATCATCTCCTACGCCGACGACACCCAGCTGATCCTCTCCCTCACCAAAGACCCTCACACCGCCAAAGCCCACCTCCACGAAGGAATGAAGGCCGCCGCCGAATGGATGAGGACCAGCCGCCTGAAGCTGAACTCGGACAAGACGGAGGTCCTCATCCTTGGTTCCAACCCTTCAGCCTGGGACGACTCCTGGTGGCCAACATCACTGGGAACAGCCCCGCCACCCACCGACCACGTACGCAACCTAGGGGTCATCCTCGACCCCACCCTCTCCATGACTAAGCAGGTCAACGCCGTTTCCTCATCCTGCTTCAACATCCTCCGAATGCTCCGCAGGATCTTCAAGTGGATCCCCACCGAAACAAGAAAAACAGTCACCCAGGCCCTCGTCACCAGCAGGCTGGACTACGGAAACGCCCTCTACGCAGGAACGACGGCTAAGCTCCTGAGACGGCTGCAACGCATCCAGAACGCCTCTGCACGTCTTATCCTCGACATCCCCCGACGCAGCCACATCACACCCCACCTGAGAGACCTGCACTGGCTCCCTGTCAACAAGAGGATAACCTTCAAGCTCTTCACCCACGCACACAAAGAACTCCACAACTCCGGACCAGCCTACCTCAACAGACGACTCAGCTTCTACACCCCCAACCGCCAGCTCCGCTCGACCAGCCTCGCCCTCGCCACAGTCCCCCGCATCCGGAAAACGACCGCCGGTGGCAGATCCTTCTCCCACCTCGCCGCCAAGACCTGGAACACCCTCCCCACCAACCTCCGACAGACCCAAGACCTACTGGCCTTCAGAAGACTCCTCAAGACCTGGCTCTTCGATCAGTAGCAGCACCACCCCCCTCTTCCCCCAGCGCCTTGAGACCCTCGCGGGTATATAGTGCGCTTTATAAGTGACATGATTGATTGATTGATTGATGTTTCCATGCATCAGCTGATGATTGCATAAATGTGGCATATGCTGAAAGTACATGGAGTAGTTCAACATGGGAGTTTCATTTGCAGGATTGGAGTTTTGATTGCATATGATGTTTGTGAGTATGGCACTACACAGAACCTATGTCTCTGTCTCTTGCAGCATCTACCGAGGGCAGGGAAGGACAGGGGCCTGACAGCGTTGGGGAAGCTACTGGCACGACTGGGACACAGGAGTTCAGTGACACTGAGGGGACCAGCGCCTCAGAGGGGGACAGGAGTGCCCTGGAAGACACACCAACCTCCACATCTTCCCAGTCCAGTGGTGACTCCTCGATGTTGGCGGGCACCGGAAGTTCCAGATCTGCATCTTCTTCCGCCACACCTCGTCCAGTGCCCACCCTCCCGGATGCTCCCCCAAGTGCTGTCCGTGCCCGCAGCCCTAAGAAGGGTAGAGTCTCCTTTCCCCCCAGGCACCGCTGTCCCTGCCCTGTCTCCCCTGCTACCCTCAGTGTGGAGGCCGTAGACATTTTGCGCCAGCTGTGTGTGGGTCAGACTGCTCTCCTGAATGCCCTCCAGGATCATGGCAACAAGTTGTCACAGGTTGTTGCGTTCATGGAGGGCATTCATTCGGACGTGGGTGGCCTACACCGAACTGTCCAGTCTTTGTCCTCCACAGTGACGGCAGCCATTCAGCAATCCCAAGCTCCCAGTCCAGCTCCTGTCCCTTCGGCAACCACCCTGCCAGTGGCACCACCTAACCAGAGTACATACACGCCAGAGCCCTCAGGCACCCAGTCATCCAAACGCAGCACACAACATCAGCACTCTAAGCGTACCAGACACCATACACCATCACCACAGCACAAAACGAGCACACATGACCTCAAGACAAAAAGCCCATCACAGGACACTCAGGGACATAAGGCAAAAAAGCAAGCATCCACATTACATTCTCCAAATCATCACCATCCAAGGGCACTCCCATCCCCACACCTGATCCCAAAGACACACAAACACTTGCCCTGCCTGCAGTGAACCTGGTGCCTGCCACAACTAAGCCCAAACACATTCCAAAGGCAGTTTCACCTAAAACGTCAACTCCCACCCACACCCCTGTGAAGCATGGACAAGAGAGCAAAGTGGGGAGTGTACATCAACAACAGGGGATGCAGGGGAAAAGGCAAGGCCACCCCCAGCGTACCACCAGGTCCAGCAAATCCCCACGGGGAGAGCCACCTGCACCTGCTACACCTTTGGGGAAGAGTGAGGCTGTTGTGCCCACCTCACTTCTCACTCCGGCCAAGACACTTGTGGGATATCGGATCCCCAAACAGTTAAGACCCAGCCCTCAACATTCACCCTCAGCCACTGAGCCTCCACACAGCATGTCTCCACCTCCCCGTGACTCCACCCGGTCCAAGCAGCCCTCAGGCTCCCACATCCATGGATCCCTCTACCTCAGCCAGTTCTCTCCCTCCCAGGTCCAGTCCTCCTACTGGCCCCGACAATCAGCCCCCTCCCAGTTCAACTTCAAGCCAAAGTTGAAGCCAAGTCCCCCTCCCCACACCATTTCTCCCAGAGCGGTGCCTGGACTGCCCATTCGAAGCCCCTGACCTGTGGTGATTCCCACGGCAGTAGACTGTGTTACCTATTTGATGTGCAAGGTTTCATGCGCGGACTAGAAATTTGGACTGGCCAATGGCCTTGATGTTTTGCACTTTTGATGCCTATACAGAGTTTATGTAATAAAGACTGTTACTCATGTTGTGAGCTTTGTCGCTGCCCTTGCTAATGATGCAGTGCAATGTATGTGTATATGTTCATGTTATACATGCTCTGTATGCCACATTCACATTGGCATGTACTTGATTTTCTTTTGCAGAGGTTGCCAGAGGTTACAGCCACTTTTGTGCTTCTTGACTCAGAGGCTTGAGGGGGCAATGATGGTTGTCTGTGATGATCTACTCTTATCCTAATCATTCTATTGTCAGGTCTCCAATTTTGTACACGTCATATTTGGATGCTGTACCACAACAGAAGAGAATTCTATCCACAGGATAACTTGCGTGGTGGACAGGGTCTGTCATATCTGTGGGATCTATCTTGATGTGTGAACAGCAGTGTAGATGTGTAGTCATCTTGTGTAGGCCTGGCTTCACAGTCACATGGGTACATTTGAATGTGTGCACTTGAGTAGTCATACAGTGTGATTGGCCTGTCATTGGCAGAAGTGTTGAGGTGTATATGCCCCTGAACATGACATCTACACACATGTATGATCCAGGTAATGAGTGCCTGTTTGTTTGCATTATCAGACATGTGCTTTAGATTGTGGGCACATGTAGGAGTTGTTGGTGGAGCACTGTGCAGTGTATTGGTATGACCTTGCAGTCCTGGGGTACACCTACTTGTTGTCGCTGTCAGTTGTGAGTATGCAGAGTGGTTCACTGCAATGTCTGTGTTGTGGTTTGTTGATCAGCCATTGCTCTTGCTTACGTCTGTGCTCACTGTGCTGACCTGCTCAGGCAAACTGACATTATAAGTGACTTTTCTCATACATTGCTATCACTTTACACATTTTTTGGACAAGTATGTGGTATTAAGAGTCATAACATCCCCAATGGGGGCTTTTGATGGCTACACATTGTGAGTTACTCCTCTCTGTGTTTTTGCTCTGTACACTCCTCACCTGTCCAATACTAATGTACACACCACTTCAGTCTAATGTCTTCCACCCCATGCCTTGCCAGTGTGGGACCCTCCCCACCACTTCATGTTGTGACACTATACTGTGGGAGGATGATCTGTGTCCAGGACCAATGTTCCACTCAGGACTGTTTCACAATTTGTTATGTGATATTTTCTTCTACTTGATTGCAGTCATGGTTGCTCATGTACAGTGCAGATGTTTTACCAGCACAGTCCTCTAGTCATGTTCCATGCATCTGTGTGTTCCAGAGTTGTGCAGCAGTAGGTGATAGCTAAAGTGTATGTGTGTTTGCTGAGGTACTGCTACCCATCCTGAGTGTGATGTGATCTGTTCCCTGTGATGATTTGTGGTGTGGACGTTCATTGTGGAGCACTCAGATATGTGTGATACTGGTTTTGTTGGTGTTCACACACTGCTTACTGTGCATTTACTGCTGTCAGTGTATGTTGCCTTGTCCTTGCCTGGTGTGAGTCCCCCTGATGTCCAGCTGAGTTTGCTATGTGATGATTTTGTAGGTGCATATGTTGTGTATTTGTTGTTGATGGCTGCAGTCTTTGGCCTGTGTTGGCTCTTTCTACTGACAGGTCCATGTGTGTGTAATGTTATTTTTGCATGACATTGTGTGTGAGGAGTTTGTGTATTGTAATACATTCAGATGTGTGTTTAATTTGTAGTGTGCATTTCTTGTGTGAATGCCACATGCAGCAATGTGGAGTCTTGTTCATTAGCTTGTTTTGAGTGCACAATTGTGCTATGGCCTCCTATTTATGAACATTTTCTTGTCAACAGTGTGCATGTGCATGCTTGTGCTACACATTGACACCATGCTCACTTGGTAACTGGTGGGATGTCTATGTCTGTGTTAGCAGATTTGTCCTATTGAACACAGTTAGGGTTCATGATTGGCATTTGATCATGTATTTTTTGATTGGGTTGGGTGATTGTGTCTGTGCAGTTGGCCAGAGTAAAAATGTTATCTATTCCTGTGCTGTCTAGGGTCACATTGCCTATCCACTGTTTGCCTATACATGGCTGAGCTTGTTGGACTTCTTTGGATGTTGTTTGTGAGACGTGTTTGGCAATTGTTTTTTGATCAGCATTGGTTCAGACATCCCTGAGTGGGATTCTGACATTTGTAGATACACACCAGGGTGTGGCATTGGTTATCATGAAAGTCACAGGACCTTATTTTCACCTTTATCTGTGTTTCTCACAGGTGTGGAGTAGTGAAGGTGTGAGATGGGTAGATGAGGGGTATGTGTGAAGGTCATACTTGGTTTGACAGTCAGGGAGTGTCACAATGAGCCATGAGTGTTGTGCTGGTGGCATACACTTGTCAGGAGAGTTGACACAGATGAGAGGCTGGTCACTGTATGGCTTATGACAGTTCCTATCATTCCTGGGCCAATGCATAGCTTGCATTGCTGTATCACAGGGATATTGCACAGATGTTACTTTAGTTCAATTTCAATCACTTTGCCACCCATGTCTGATTTGATGGCCTAGGTGTAGTGGGATATGTTGCACCTCTTGCATGTCATGTACAAATGCTATCTGAGATATCTCCATGTTTTTCCTGCACTGTGCACTCCACTTTAGGCTAGTTTAGTTATTGTCATACATTGCTGCTGACTTATGGTATATGTATGAGGCTACGTTTCAGTGTGTGAGATGTCTGAAGAACTCGACATGCAGTGTGAATAGTTCCATGGTTGTTAATCTGCACAGTGATTCTTCATTTCTTCAATTACTCACTTTGATTAACATGCGTGGAAGACAAGTGTGAGTAGGAGGAGGGTTGTCCTGAGTCTCAGGTCAGAGTTTCCTGCTGTTAAGATGGACTCTTCCTGACACTTTGGGATTCATTCACTACTTTGTAGTTGGTGCTCCCTGTGTTGAGGTGGAGTAATGGTGTGTAGGTGTTCTGTGAGTTGGCAGTGTAGTCAGTGTTGTTGATGTACTGGACATACTCACATGGTGTCATTTATTGCAGCAGTACACTTGTGAGTCAAATGCACAGTGGTGCTTACTTTGATTTTGCTGTTTGAGTCAGGAATTTCTTACTGTGTTGCGTGATATGGGCTGTCATTGTGTGATATGGTCTGCCATTGTATGTGATGGGCCTATCAATGTCTGCTTGGGGGCTGTGGTGATCTGTGATTGTGTGGCAGTGGTGTCTAATATGATGTGTCATCTACCTGGGCTCACTGACTCATTACAACACCTTGTTGGACTACTGTGAAATACACATACACACCCTGCTTGGTCTGCCTTCCTCTGTTCCACATTGTATGTGGACTGACCCTTATTTGTGTGCAATGATGACTATTGTCATTTTGGAGGGACTCTTGCCTTACCCCACACTCATGTTACTATACATTTGAAGATGATCCTAATGAGATGTCACTCTAGACAGTGTCCCTGCACATGACTTCTTGCTGCAGATATGTTGTGCTGAGTGGTGCTTCTTTTATGTTACATGTGGTGTGGATGTTGTGATGTTGGTCTTGCTTGTCTGGGACAATGTCCTGGACTCCTACTACATTGTGGGCAGGTTTTTACGCGGCTTCACCGCTGCGGAGACATGACCGGCACGACTGGGCTAGTTGCAGTATTTCTATGGTGATGGGTGACCCCGATGTAGAGGTGTCAATTTGTGACTTGCAGGACATGTGTACTTACACTGGGGGATATGTTCCTGTCTCCACCAGGCTGTCTGATGTAGACAGGACACGCATTTCAGCGTGACAGTTGTGTGTTGGGGTTGTATGCGGGGATGTGTTGTTGACTTACCTGCGGTGTTGACCGCGACGGCGTCTTATCTACTGATAGTGGATGAGGTACAGCAGCTCCAACGCCGCGGGGAGGCTTGACACAGTGAGGCAGTGTCCTTGGAGTAAGTGTGACCATAGGCACCCTTCCCACCCGTTTAAAGGCTCATGGGGCATTATCCCCTAAGGGAACAAATCACAAAGTAGTATACCAATTTAGGTATTGCATACTGTGCATGGTTATTTAGCATGCTCATCACGTAGTAAATACTATATGTACATACACTACTTTCTAGATACCTTATAGACATCGCTCATTATTATATGGTGAGTGTAGAAGGGATCGTCTTGGTCCTGAAGAAGGAGCCAGGGGAGGGCTTCGAAACATGCAGACAGACATAGGAGGGACTGCTCATTTAGGCAATATACCTCCAACCCCGTTTCCCCACTTTTAATAATACCAGCTCAAAGGAATATTAAAGTTTTTTAGTCCAAAGAGCCAGGTATTTTTTAATTCACTCTCTCATTCACTCCTGACCCTTCCACTCACACTCCTACACGACACATAGTCTTGTTTTTCCCAAAACAGTGCTCCCACGTAGTCGTAGGTCGCAGCACGCCCCGTCCCGCAGCGGGGCGGGAAGACCCCTATGATGAAGCATGACACCAAGGGCCCTTTTGGTGTGTGAGGGGTATTTTAACAAAACTGTGTGTTTTCCACCACTGTAGGAAACACGCATAGTCTGGGAGGATACGGCTCTACATCTATCTGAGGGTGGATCTCTATGTTTTGTATCTATTGACTTGAGGAGGACGTATCCACCTCCGTTGCTCCTGTGAGCAGAACCTCTTCACTCCCCTTTTTTTTTTTTTTTTTAATCAATGATACTATTCATGGTACTCACGCAAGCAATCCTTGTCATTCTCAGACCCCTATGGTATATTTCTTACCGGAGGGGCTGAAAAGGATCCCAATAACCCATCATTGGAAAAGGAGACTGCAAAGAGAAGAACAAAGATGGATCTTTGGGTATTGTGTGTAGGAAAGTAGTATCTGCTTCTTATGGTTACCCCCACTGTCTGACTGGGATCCTGCTATCCAGGACCCCAGTCTATCTGCTTTCTCCCTTAAATTGTTAAGTATGTACTTTAGGTACACTCCAGATTGGATACTGGGGTACCCTTATCAGTCCCTAGTATATGGTACACCATGTACCCAGGGCATAGGTACCCCAGAGGCCTCCCATGGGCTGAAGCATGTATTATGCCACCCATGAGAGGCCATTCAAAATGACACAACAGGTCTGCTACAGCAACCTGTGTAAGTTGGTGCTTGCACCACTTACTTAGATATAGGTTCACTATATCTATCTAAATCACTACACTTAAAAACATATCAGTCACCCCTATGGCAGGCCTTACCAATCCTGAAGGCAGGGTGCTGGGTTTTACGTGAGAGGGTGCCCCTGCATGAGTAGGGCCCCTCTGCAGCCTTCGGAGACCATTCTCCAGGGTTTTATGTGATGCAGCCAGACATATAGGTCTAAGTGCATTATAACCTCACGGTAAATGCTAACTTTAAAATGGCTGCTTAGAAGCATGTCGTGTTTGGTGTCAAACACCTTGGAATCATACCTCCACACCAGTAACTGGTGTGGGAGGTATGATTCCACCCTTCTGAAACCACTACTGTGGGTCACCGGTCTACCCGGTACCATCTTTCTCGACCCGGGCAGCACAAGATGGACGCTGCCAGCCACAGACACGATTCTGCTCTCCTGCTGCTGAGCCAAGCTCGAGCAGAGGAAGGCATGACAATAGGCATCCTGTCACAGGGAGGTGTGACCACCTCCCAGACAGGGTTTAGTGTATTGGGGCTGGGTGGGGGCACTCTGAGAGTGCCCGAAAGTCTGCACTGGGGGCACATTTGGTGTCCCTGTGCATAGTCCAGCTCAAACCAGTTCTGGGAGCCATTGGCTCCTGCTCTGACGTGCAACTGGACAAAGGACATGGGTGTAGCCACCCCTCTGTCCTGCCCCTCCCCTAGGAAGGTACCCTGAATCTGTCCAACCCTTTCCTGTGGGTATGAAGTGGGTTACCTGGCTACAGGACTTTAGATTTTACCTGGACAAGATTCTACTAAGAAGAAACCAAGTACTTCGACTGTCTGCACGACGCTGGACGACTGAAGAATCTCCCTTGGAGTAAAGGAGTTACTCCCCTGCACTAGCAGGCACCTAAGCGCATCTGACTCACTTGCATCTCCCGAGCTCCTGAGGACTCCAAAGATTTCAGCAACACAGGAGGTGGGTTTCCGAAGGTCCCTGAGGTCGATCTGCCCTCTCAGCAATTCTGAGACCAGTATCCCTCGTGGGGACTGCGTGACCCGAACCCCTGTGCACCGTGTACATTTGCAAGTGCATATGCTTGTTGGCAACCCCTGAGCTTGTGCATTGGACTCCAAGTAGTCCTGACCCCAAGCAGTATTTGCACTGAAGAAATCCGGCCTCCTCGCACTGAGTGCTCCGTGGGCTGGTGCTTTGCAGACTCGCTTGAGGTCTCCTCGTGATCCCTGGTCCGTTGGCATGTGGGTCCTGGCGAGGGTCACCTTGTTTGTTCTTGGGCTTCCCTGGTTGCTCCAGACGTGCCCTGACTCCCCATTGCTTGGAGAGTCCCCTGGACCTTGCTGGTCCACACCGCAACCTGTTTGTCCTTCCTGCATGGGTTGCATTTGCCAAGGCTTGTTGGTGCTCCAGCCAGACATCGACCCCTCAGCACTCTACATCCTTTGTGGGACAGCTCACCTCCAGATCCTGGTCATCCTCGACGTCTCCTGGTCCCCGTGGCTGCAGAGTCAAGCATCCCTTCTTCGCATCTGAAGCACCCGACATCAGTGGGCATCCGACTACCGAGCCCCTGGTCACCTGAAGTGACCTAGACTCTGTCCCCTCTGCTTTCAGGTTCCTCTCACCTAGAATCCAGGCTTGGATTTCACCGGACACTCTTCGCCTTCCCGGCAGCAGTACTTCTTTGCAGCTCTCCATTGAAAACGACGAAGGTTTCCGACACCACTTGACCCCTAAGCACCTGGCTCCTCTGGGATAGGTAACACAGGTACCTTGGTACTCACTGGTGGGTTGGCTCTAGAACCTCCTATGTTCCAAAAGGTTGGCTTGAAGTCCTCGTAGAAGTGTCAAACTATAACTTTGCAACCGCGACTTTCCCATAGAGTTGCACGGAGCACACAGTCGTGTTTCCTCACTGTACCCGTCCTCCGTGGGCGCCCTGTGTCACTGCCTTGGGTGGTAACTTGGGGTCCCAGCGATTCTACGTGCTCTAGGCACTGTGTCTAGTCAAGTCGTCATTGTTATACCATTTTTTTTGTATATGGTTCGGTCTCCCCCTGGAGCCCTCTGTGTATTGTGCTACTTACGAATGTTCTATTGATTCAGTTTTGTGTGCTTTGTGCCCTAATCTCGTGTAGAGATTAGTAGAGAGTGTTATATTAATAAATACATATTTTTATATAACTACTGTGTGGTTCTCCTTTCATTTAGTCATTCAGGAGGTGATATTCTGATAAAACAAGCTGCTTTACATTCCTTCAAGATTAAGCCTGAAGGCTGCTCTCCACAGCTACCACTAGGATAGCTTTCTAAAGGTCATCTTTGACCTCATACATCATAAGGGTCGTGTGGACTGGTACAAGGTGCCCACTTTAATTAGTGGATAGCATATACCGGGCCACCTTCTCACATTGGTGTGCAGCGGTTGGGATTCAAGCTTGCTATTGTTTTACCAGATAAATCTCATTGAGTGATTAACTGAAAACCACTAAGTATTAGGCACATATAATACATCAAGATTTGAATAAGTAAGTTCTACTGAACTTGGAGTTGGGTAAGTCAAGGGTCTAGCACACCCTTTCTCCAACTCAAGAGAGTTTAGTCTCCACTAGGTTAGGTAGGTGCCTACACCACATAACACTAGTATGTCTTCTAGAGGAGAAGCCAGTGGCTCTCTGCCAACTAGGTACAATGGCCTCTCATTTCAAGAATTGAAAGCCATGTGTGTGTCTAGGAAGTTGAGGACAGGGAGAAGTGCAAACACCCAACGCCTCATTGAGATTTTGCTCTTGGATGACCTTAGAAAGACCCCAGGGTCTGATGAAGTAGATAGAGTGGGTGGGGCAGGGAATGAAGAAAGGCCAGGAAGTGAAACCTTCTTTGACCTGGACTCAAACCCTGACCAGGAGAATCAAGATGATTCTAACCTGGACAACATAGATCTTACTTTAGGTGGGGGAGAAGGCCCCAGTGGCCCTCTCTTTACTCCACCAGGAAGAGTACAGAGTTTACCTAGGAGATCCAGGTCTCCCTCTGTAGAATCTCGACACTCAGGAACTTCTGTAGGGACTTCCATATCAAATAAGAGGGAATCCTCTTATGAGAGACAGTGCCAACTTCTGGAGCTTGAGAAAATCAAGCTTAGGCTCAAGAAGGAGCAGTTGGCCCTAGACAGGGAATCCCTAGAGCTCCAGAGAGCTACAAAGAGATTGGGACTAGAGTCCCACGGTGGCAGCAACAGTGTCCCTAGGGTTAAGGAGTATACTCATGATCATAGGAACCTGAACAAGATAGTCCCTCCCTACCAGAGTGGGGATGACATCCACAAATGGATAACTGCACTAGAGAGGGCCTGTAAGGTACAGAGGGTCCCTCAAGAGCAGTGGGCAGCTATCTTGTGACTCTCCTTTGCTGACAAAGGTAGAGATAAGCTCCTCACTGTTAGAGAAGAGGATGCTGACAATTATTCAGTCCTGAAGAGTATTCTCATTGATGGGTTTGGCTTAACCACTGAACAGTACAGGATTAAGTTCAGAGACACCCAGAAGACACAGACTCAGGACTGGGTAGACTTTATAGATTGTGCTACTAAGGCTCTGGAAGGCTGGTTACTTGGCAGTAAAGTGAATGATTTTAAAGGATTGTTCAATTTAATTATGAGGGAGCAGATCCTTAATAATTGCCAAAACCAGTTGTTGCATCAGTACTTGGTTGATTCTGATCTGACCTCTCCCCAAGAATTGGGAAAGAAGGCAGACAAATGGGTCAGAACCAGGGTGAAGCAGAAAACTCAGAATCAAGGTGGTGACCAAAGGAAGCAAGATGCTAAAACTTCAGACAAGGGTGGGGAAAAGGGTAAAGACCAGAAGTCTTCACAAGGGCCCCAAAAACCTGCATCTGGAGGGGAGTCACAATCTAACAAGGGAAAAGGCACAAAGAAACCTTGGTGTCATATCTGTAAAGAGAAGACCCTTTGGACAAAGGATGCCAAGTGTCCAAGGGCCAAGGATTCTACTCCTACCACCACTGCCCCTAAGGCAACTGTCTCCCCTAGCACAGTCTCGAGTGGTGGTACACAGAACAAGGGAATAGTAGGGTTAACCTTGGGAACTGAGATGGATTCTGGCCTAGTCAGAATTCCAACTCAGGCTGTTTTGGTCTGTGATGGAGGCATAGATATTGCCTCCGTATTTGTCAGTCCCAGTAATCTGGGCAAGTACAGACAACATCCTTTAATCAATGGTAAGGAGGCCATGGCATACAGGGACACAGGTGCAAGTGTCACAATGGTGACAAAAGATCTTGTGGACCCTGAGCAGATCATACTTGGTGAGATGTACCAAGTGACCAATGCAAGCAATGTCAGGACAGACCATTCCTTGGCAGTTGTGAATTTCACCTGGGGAGGGGTAACTGGCCCTAAGAAGGTTGTGGTTAGCTGAGACCTCCCTGTAGAATGCTTGTTGGGCAATGATTTAGAGACTTCAGCCTGGGCTGAAGTGGAACTCAGGACACATGCAGAAATGTTGGGCATCCCTGCAGATGTGTTTGCCATGACTAGGTCACAGGCAAAAATGTCTTCCACTGAACAGGCCCTGGATCCTGAAAGAATGGACCAGGTGCCTTCCGAGAGAAGGAACAGAAGGGGTAAGGCAGTGTCTTCCCCCCTGCCTCAGAGTGAGGATCAGTCTCCTGAGGGAGATGATCACAGTCCCTGTGAAGGAACTGTCTCAGAGGAACTTAAACCTGACCAGCTTGAGTTCTTGGGGACAGGGGGCCCTTCCAGGGCAGATCTGAGCCAGGAGCAGCTGAGCTGCCCCTCTCTTGAACCCCTCAGGCAGCAAGCTGCTGCTGGGGCTGCTGGGAGTGCCAGTGGGTCCCACAGGATCTATTGGGATGATGGACTTCTATATTCAGAGGGTAGAGACCCCAAGCCTGGTGCTACCAGGAGGTTGGTTATACCTCTGAAGTTTAGAGGCTTCCTATTAACACTGGCACATGCCATCCCATCAGCAGGACACTTAGGCCAAAGCAAGACCTGGGACAGGCTTGTCCCTCACTTTCACTGGCCTCACATGTCAGAAGACACAAAGGAGTTTTGTCGCTCCTGTATCACTTGCCAAGCCAGTGGTAAGGCAGGTGGTACTACAAAGGCCCCCTGATTCCACTACCTGTGGTGGGGGTTCCCTTGAGAGGGTTGGGATTGACATTGTTGGTCCCATGGATCCTCCAACTGCATCTGGGCACAGATTCATACTAGTGGTGGTGGACCATGCCACTAGGTATCCAGAGGCAATACCCCTTAGGACTACCACAGCTCCTGCTGTGGCTAGAGCCCTCCTGGGAATCTTTTCCAGAGTGGGTTTCCCTAAGGAGGTAGTATCAGACAGAGGCACAAACTTTATGTCTGGTTATCTTACTGCTATGTGGAAGGAGTGTGGAGTGAATTACAAATTCACCACACCCTATCACCCACAATGCAATGGGTTAGTTGAGAGATTCAACAAAACCCTCAAGGGCATGATAAAAGGTCTCCCTGACAAGCTTAGGCGTAGATGGGATATCCTTTTTCCCTGCCTTCTCTTTGCCTACAGAGAGGTTCCTCAGAAGGGGGTTGGCTACAGCCCTTTTGAACTTCTGTTTGTACATCCAGTTAGGGGTCCCTTATGTTTGGTTAAGGAGGGATGGGAGTTACCTCTCAAACCCCCTAAACAGGACATAGTGGACTATGTACTTGGTCTCCGCTCCAGGATGGCTCGGTACATGAAGAAGGCATCCAAAAACCTTGAGGCTAGCCAGGAATTACAGAAAGCCTGGCATGACCAAAAGGCTGTTTTGACTGTGTATCAGCCAGGACAGAAGGTATGGGTGTTGGAGCCTGTGGCCCCAGCAGCTCTCCAAGACAAGTGGAGTGGGCCCCATACCATTCTTGAGCAAAAGGGAGAGGTTACCTACCTGGTGGACCTTGGAACTCCCAGGAGCCCCCATAGGGTGCTCCATGTGAACAGGCTCAAGCCATATGTGGACAGGGCAGACATGGGCTTGCTCATGGCTACTGATGAGTGACAGGAGGAAGAGAGTGACCCACTCCCTGACCTCCTCTAACAGAACCCTGATGATGGTTCAGTTGACGGTGTAGCCTTGGCAGGCAGCCTCACTGAGCAGCAACAGGCTGATTGTAGGAAAATCCTCAATCAGTACAGACACATGTTTTCACTGACTCCAAGTCAGACTACCTGGTGTACACATGAGGTGGACACAGGTGACAGTCTGCCTGTTAAAAATAAGATTTACAGGCAACCTGACTATGTCAGGGACTGTATCAGGACTGAAGTCCAGAAGATGTTGGAACTGGGAGTGATTGAGCCCTCAGATAGCCCTTGGGCTAGTCCAGTAGTCTTGGTACCAAAACCTCACACCCAGGGTGGTAAGAGAGAGATGAGGTTCTGTGTTGACTACAGGGGGCTCAATGCAGTCACTAGGACTGATGCTCATCCATTTCCAAGGGTAGATGAACTGATTGATACTTTGGCCTCAACCAAGTTCTTAAGTACATTTGACCAGACAGCTGGTTACTGGCAAATCAGATTAGCTGACAATGCTAAACCAAAAACAGCATTTTCAACCCCTAGTGGGCACTACCAATTTATGGTGATGCCTTTTGGCTTGAAGAATGCACCTGCCACATTTCAAAGGCTGTTGAATAAAGTTCTCACAGGTCTGGAAGCCTATAGTGCAGCTTATCTAGATGATATTGCTGTCTTTAGTTCCACCTGGGAGGATCACCTGGTCCACCTGAAAAATGTTCCGGAGGCCCTGCAAAAGGCAGGCCTCACTATCAAGGCCACCAAGTGCCAGATAGGGCAGAGTAAGGTTGTATACCTGGGCCACTTTGTGGGTGGAGGCCAGGTTCAACCATTGCAGAGCAAAATCCAAACCATCATGGAGTGGGTTGCTCCAACTACCCAGACTCAGGTCAGAGCTTTCTTGGGCCTGACTGGGTACTACAGGAGGTTTATCAAAGGATATGGCTCCATAGTGACCCCTTTGAATGACTTAACTTCCAAGAAAATGCCTAAGAAAGTTCAGTGGACAGTTAGCTGTCAAAAGGCATTTGATGACCTGAAGCAGGCCATGTGCACTGCTCCCATTCTGCAAAGTCCTGATTATTCCAAACAATTCATTGTTCAAACAGATGCATCTGAATTGGGAGTAGGGGCTGTGTTATCACAATTGAATGAAGAGGGTCAGGATCAGCCAGTAGCTTTCATAAGCAGAAGGCTGACCCCCTGAGAGAAACGTTGGTCAGCTATTGAAAGGGAAGCCTTTGCTGTGGTTTGGGCTCTGAAGAAGTTGAGGCCATATCTGTTTGGCACTCACTTCATTGTTCAGACAGACCATAAGCCCCTCTTATGGCTAAAACAGATGAAGGGTGAAAACCCCAAACTCTTGAGGTGGTCCATTTCCCTACAGGGGATGGACTGTACAGTGGAACATAGACCTGGGAGTAACCATGCCAATGCAGATGGACCCTCCAGATATTTCCACTTAGAACATGAAGACTCAATTGGTCAAGGTTAGTTTAATGTCCTTGCGTTTGGGGGGGGGGGGTTGTGTAGGAAAGTAGTATCTGCTTCTTATGGTTACCCCCACTTTTTGCTGATGTCACACTGTTTTTGGACTAGTCTGACTGGGATCCTGCTATCCAGGACCCCTGTCTATCTGCTTTCTCCCTTAAATTGTTAAGTATGTACTTTAGGTACACTCCAGATTGGATACTGGGGTACCCTTATCAGTCCCTAGTATATGGTACGCCATGTACCCAAGGCATAGGTACCCCAGAGGCCTCCCATGGGCTGAAGCATGTATTATGCCACCCATGAGAGGCCATTCAAAATGACACAACAGGTCTGCTACAGCAGCCTGTGTAAGCTGGTGCTTGCACCCCTTACTTAGATATAGGTTCACTATATCTAAATCACTACACTTAAAAACCTATCAGTCACCCCTATGGCAGGCCTTATCAATCCTGAAGGCAGGGTGCTGGGTTTTACGTGAGAGGGTGCCCCTGTATGAGTAGGGCCCCTCTGCAGCCTTCGGAGACCATTCATCGGGGTTGTCTGTGATGCAGCCAGACATATAGGTCTAAGTGCATTATAACCTCGCGGTAAATGCTAACTTTAAAAAGGCTGCTTAGAAACATGTCGTGTTTGGTGTCTAACACCTTGGAATCATACCTCCACACCAGTAACTGGTGTGGGAGGTATGATTCCACCCTTCTGAAACCACTACTGTGGGTCACCGGTCTACCCGGTACCAGCTTTCTCGACCCGGGCAGCACAAGATGGACGCTGCCAGCCACAGACACGATTCTGCTCTCCTGCTGCTGAGCCAAGCTCAAGCAGAGGAAGGCATGACAATAGGCATCCTGTCACAGGGAGGTGTGACCACCTCCCAGACAGGGTTTAGTGCATTGGGGCTTGGTGGGTGCACTCTGAGAGTGCCAGAAAGTCTGCACAGGGGGCACATTTGGTGTCCCTGTGCATAGTCCAGCTCAAACCAGTTCTGGGAGCCATTGGCTCCTGCTCTGGCATGAAACTGGTCAAAGGACATGGGTGTAGCCACCCCTCTGTCCTGCCCCGCCCCTAGGAGGGTCCCCTGAATCTGTCCAACCCTTTCCCGTGGGTATAAAGTGGGTTACCTGGCTACAGGACTTTAGATTTTACCTGGACAAGATTCTACTAAGAAGAAACCAAGTACTTCGACTGTCTGCACGACGCTGGACGACTGAAGAATCTCCCTTGGAGTAAAGGAGTTACTCCCCTGCACTAGCAGGCTCCTAAGCGCATCTGACCGGCTTGCATCTCCCAAGCTCCTGAGGACTCCGAAGATTTAAGCAACACAGGAGGTGGGTTTCCGAAGGTCCCTGAGGTCGATCTGCCCTCTCAGCGATTCTGAGACCAGTATCCCTCGTGGGGACCGCGTGACCCGAACCCCTGTGCACCGTGTACATTTGCAAGTGCATATGCTTGTTGGCAACCCCTGAGCTTGTGCATTGGACTCCGAGTAGTCCTTACCATGAGCAGTATTTGCACCAAAGAAATCCGGCCTCCTCGCACTGAGTGCTCCGTGGGCTGGTGCTTTGCAGACTTGCTTGAGGTCTCCTCGCGATCCCTAGTCCGTTGGCCTGTGGGTCCTGGCGAGGGTCACCTTGTTTGTTCTTGGGCTTCCCTGGTTGCTCCAGATGTGCCCTGACTCCCCATTGCTTGGAGAGTCCCCTGGACCTTGCTGGTCCACACAGTAACCTGTTTGTCCTTCCTGCGTGGGTTGCATTTGCCAAGGCTTGTTGGTGCTCCAGCCAGACATCGACCCCTCAGCACTCGACATCCTTTGTGGGACAGCTCACCTCCGGATCCTGGTTGTCCTCGAATTCTCCTGGTCCCCGTGGCTGCAGAGCCAAGCATCCCTTCTTCGCACCTGAAGCACCCGACATCTGTGGGCATCCGACTACCGAGCCCCTGGTCACCTGAAGTGACCCAGACTCTGTCCCCTCTGCTTTCAGGTTCCTCTCACCTAGAATCCAGGCTTGGATTCCACCGGACACTCTTCGCCTTCCCGGCAGCAGTACTTCTGTGCAGCTCTCCATTGAAAACGACTAAGGTTTCCAACACCACTTGACCCCTATGCACCCGGCTCCTCTGGGATAGGTAACACGGGTACCTCAGTACTCACTGGTGGGTTGGCTCTAGAACCTCCTATGTTCCAAAGGGTTGGCTTGAAGTCCTCGTAGAAGTGTCCTTAAACTATAACTTTGCAACTGCGACTTTCCCATAGATTTGTACGGAGCACGCGGTCGTGTTTCCTCACTGCACCCGTCCTCCGTGGGTGCCCTGTGTCACTGCCTTGGGTGGTTCCTTGGGGTCCCAGCGATTCTACGTGCTCTAGGCACTGTGTCTAGTCAAGTCGTGATTGTTATACCATTTTTTTTGTATATGGTTGGTCTCCCCCTAGAGCCCGCTGTGTATTGTGCTACTTACGAATGTTCTATTGATTCAGTATTGTGTGCTTTGTGCCCTAATCTCGTGTAGAGATTAGTAGAGAGTGTTATATTAATAAATACATATTTTTATATAACTACTGTGTGGTTCTCCTTTCATTTAGTCATTCCGGAGGTGATATTCTGGTAAAACAAGCTGCTTTACATTCCTTCAAGATTAAGCCTGAAGGCTGCTCTCCACAGCTACCACTAGGATAGCTTTCTAAAGGTTATCTTTGACCTCATACATCATAAGGGTCGTGTGGACTGGTACAAGGTGCCCACTTTAATTAGTGGACAACATATACCAGGCCACCTTCTCACATTGTGGCTAAAGATAGGCAGGATCTCTGTGTTATCTGAATTGAGATTCAAAATGTTCTTACCCATCTACCCCTCCAGTCTACAACATGAATCATTCAATCTTTAAATCTGGTGATAGAATGCTGGGGGTTTTCTTAAAAAAAAAAATAGTATTTAGGTGCCCTCCACATAGTCACCAGTCTCAGCCCAAAAGATTGAATTAAGAATGCTAATGGAAGTGCATAAAGATTGAAAAGAGTTTGACTAAGAGTCAACCCACTTACCCCAAATGTAAGTGGGTTGCAACTTGAGTAGAAAGGGAACGAGCAAATTGCTTAACAGCGATTAAATAAAATGATTTTACCCAGGCCAGGGTCTTGTCTTGGATTTCAACTTCCCAGGAACGTGTATGAAGCAGGTCACCAAAGCCCTTGTCAAATGTGGCAGGTAGGCCCAGTAATACAAGGGCAGACACCTTGCCCTGGTCCTCCAGCAGTCTTAGGTCATTTAAGACTGAGACCAGAGTGGTCTTAGTGCTGTGGCCTGGTCTAAAACCTGATTGTACTGTATCCAGAATGTGCCTGGATTCTTGGTTACTGGAGATTTGTTTTTGAAAACGTATTTTATTGTCAAATTGCACATATGTTGCAGGGCTCTGCACTCCAGAGACAACTGCAATAACAAACCTTACATCAGCCGGAAGCAATCGACTTTTTCTTTGAAATAGTGAACAAAGAACAACACATGGCTATGCATATAAAACTAAGTTTTCCAAAGAGGACCCCCACCCTCCAACTCCCCCTCCCACACCCGCCCCCCAGAGTCGCACAATGCCCACGGAGTCCAGTCCACAATCGATCTTTATAAATAGAAGAATAATAACTTATGTACACACCCCCCCCAAGCCCCCCCCCTCACCCCGCACCACAGCAAACCCATGCGTCACCATCATTTATGGTTACTGGAGATTTGATGACTAAGAGTTTGTTTCCAAGATTTCTATAGAACATCATAAATAAGAGATTGGGCTGAAGTTACTCATGATTGAGGGATCAGCAGAGGGCTTTTCTAGCAGGAAAATATCCATTGCTTTTTTCCAGGTTATAGGGATGGTGATAGATGTGATAGATTTGTTACAGAGGTTCAGAAGAGCCTGGTTGATTGTTGGAGGGCTGGACTGATGGACCAAGGTGGGCAAGCTTCAAGTGGGGAACTAGAGGAGACTGTGCTCATGAGATCTAAAAATTTCAGTTGGAGATGACTTATGGAGCTCATAGTGTTGAATGGTACCTAAGGCAGGATGTGGTTATCCTGCTAAGGAAAGGAGGCACATACAGAACTGATTTTGTCAGTAAATAAATTGGAAATTTTGCCGCAAAAAGATTGGGATGGCACCGGCATGGAGGATAAACGTTGAGGGGTTGCATTCAGGATAACAGACATTGGTCATTTCCCGAGTAGGTTTATGCTAATTTAGAATCCTAGTGGCAAAACCGTTTTTTTCTGGTCTGAAGGATCATAGGTTTATCATCACAAAGTGTTTCTCCAACCTCTATTTTGCTGCTTCCGGCAAGTTGGATCTCTAACTTTTTACAGGGAAGTTTGGACAGATGAAGATGAGCATTATTCCTCAGGGCATAAAGATATGCTCATTGAGAGTGAGACAATAAATGGAGTAGCAGCTTATCCAGTGCTCTGCTAATCCATTTTAAAAAAAATTTACAGTGTCTGTTACAATGGATGTACTCGAAGAAGGGGGAATTGTCTCATAGAGGGCGAGGGAAAAAGCTGATTGATAGAGTCTAGCTCAGGCCCTTTTAGTTACGTTCTAAAAACTTCAGGTTATGCAGATTTTGAGTAATGTTCTGAATGAGAAACTTAAATATTATTAGCAAGTGATACGTCCATGGTAATGGCATTGGAGGACTAGAATTGAGGAGGTTCTGAAAGGCAAAGATAAGATCAATGCTGTATGAGCGAGGCTGGAAACAGTAAACTAAATTAAGATCAGATAGCGAATTGAGCAGGGACCTGGATGTCTTTGCATTACAAGATTTAATCTCAAGAATTCTAAATGAAGTGTGACTAAGTTACAGTGGTAGCAGAATGTCACTCAAGAGTGTACCAAACTGGAAGAAATAGGAAGGGAGTTGATAACAAAGGATCCCAGAGATGGTCTCTGATGCCAATACTGTTGTCAAAATCCTATAAGATCAACATGCAAAAAAGATTCAAGGGAAAGTTGCAAGAAATGTAACAAGCGTTTAAGTAGGATGGCTAGCCTCCCTGGGCTTCTTAGCGTGCAAGAGATGAAAGGCATTGAATCAAAAGAGACAGGCCTGCTAAAAATCTGGACAAAACGCTTTTCATGTCCAGGACTCAGTGATAAATAACACATCTAAAATCCCATCAGTTAGTAACAAATTCATTTCATTGGCATATTTTGGTAGTGAATACACATTGATTAAAGCACATTTGGGAAGCACATGCAGGTCAGGCTAGAGTCGACTTGGGGATATGACTGGAAGACAGAAAAGGTGAATCCATTTGCTTGATATTCTTACAGGTTCAACATCTTTGATCAGGCTAATGTATTTGCCAGTATAATCCCAAGCCTCGTTCTTCACAGAGTCCTTTAAGTCAGGGGTAAGCCTTCCTAGCAGCTGAGTTCATAAATCATTTCAGCCTGGTTTCATTTCCTCTGCTGCATAGACAAGGTTTTAAAGCAAATTGGTGGCTCATCACATTATGTAGTGATGATGTGGGTTTCAAGCAAGAGTACCCACAATACAATAAATGTGCAGCTCTGCACTTGGGTCTCATCAGCGTTCCACTCAATGGAAAGCAAAGAACCCTGGCTCTTTCCAAATACTTCTCTTTCACTAGCCTTTGTCTCCGCTGCTGTCCCCGCATTGCCCCGCCATTAACCAAATGGCAGTGCTCAGGCAGAACTAATTAGCAGCCCCTTGCTAAAAAGTCACATAGAATTACACAGGTAGTTCTGTATCTATCCCTCCACACTGCTGTGTCTAGAGTTACATCCCTCTCCTCAGGCATGCATTCTATACACTTCCGCTGCCTGAGGCGTGTTTTGCAACCTCCATCTTGTGGCATACCACACTAGGTGTAATGCAAAAGCGATCCTAATGGGAACAGCATACATACACATAATATGCAGTCATGCTAAAATTAACCATCCATGCATATGCACTCGACAGTCACACACGGATGTCAGCGCGGGGTCTGGTCATGACGTGAGTAGAATTTTACTCGGGCATGCCTTTAGGCATCAAACACAGGAACGTGAACAGGTAAAAAGCTAATGAACGCTAAAACCCAGTATGCTGACACCAGCACTCAGTGTATATGGCCAGCGACACAGATGGTAGTCTTGTATCTAGCCAAGAGTACGCTTTTGGTGTCCCTTGACAACCTCAGATCCAGGCTCTGAGCCTAAATATCAATTCAGGGCTTGGGCCTGCAGAGTGCACTCAGGATTTCGTGAGTGGTGAGGCTAAAATAGAGTCAGTATACTAGGTTCATCAGGAGTTAGGTCACTCAGGGCATGGAGACACATCCTCTACAATGCAGGGGGCCATTACGTGTCCCATCAGGGGGCTAGCAACAGATTTCTCTAATGGTTTCTCAAAACCCCTCACTGCAGGTTTTCCACTTCTATCCCTTGGTCCAAGAATCAAGCAACAAACTCCTCTTTAACTAACAAACAAAAAAACACTGGGAGAGGTGCTTTTGGAGCCCCCAACAACTGAGACAGGACTTAGAGAATGCTCCCAACACCCTCGTATGTTTCCTTCATTTTGTTTGAGGGCATAGGAACTGAGCGATGTGTGTTGTAATTCCAGCCACATAATATTTGCACCTGGTAAATCAGAATCTTTGTTTCTGTGGACAACAAATGGACGACAAGAAGAGAAGCCCCCAAGTCATTAGAGGACTTTCTTTTGAAATTTGGGTTCACAAATAGTTCCTGAGCCTGGATTGCGGGAATTTAGACGGCCAAAATATACAAAAGTGTTAACCCATTCAAGCCCACCCATTACCTTTTTGTAATGCAATATCTCAAAAACTACTGATTGGATTTACACCAAACCATAAAAAGCACACATTCTGAGTAAAATTCTACTTTAATGTCAAGTTTGGAGTACATTTTATTTCTGCTAATTTTGCTATAGCTGTGAGCAAAATTTCTTATGAGTTAAAATAGGAAAACATATATATTTTCACCCCACGTCATTTTTTCCCCAGAACAGAACTACAAGAAAATTGGCATGCCAGACCTTAGTTGCATGCTTTAAGCGTGTGCCAAATTTGGTAAAAATCTGTTCGTGTGTTCCAATTGTATAGATAAACTATATTTTCAATAGAAAGTACAGCTCAACCATGACTACAGTGGTGATTGCTACTGTGTAATATATATATAGTATCTAGCCAGTTGTGTACAGTGTGAAATTCTATTTATTACCATTGTTTAATGTGAAGAGGGATCATGACTAATGAGAGACAGAGCCTTGAGTACATCAGACTGATCCTCAATTCCAACTGTACTGGTAGTAAATAATATAGTACAGTCTATGTATGTTCGTGAATGCATGTCTATAGTACTTCTATAGTGCAAACTAAGCCAAAAGGCAGCAGAGCGTTATACAGGATCAAATCATAAAGTCAAGAAATGATAGCAAGTGGTAGCTGGGTTGTGGATCGATTCATGCATTGTGATGTAATTTTCTTTAAAGAGGTGAGTATCCAACTCTTTCCAAAATTGGAGAAGCTTTGCGACAGTCCTGATGAATATGGAGATGTTCCAGTTCCTGGGTGCATAGCTGGAAAAGGAATGCTTCATTGTTTTTTCTTTTTCACACTTCTTAGTCTGCAATCTGATGGTGTCCTAGATGTGCCAAGAATCACCAGATGATGCGTTTGTCTGCAAGATAAATGTGGGTGCTGGTCGAGATGGCTGTGTAAATGAAGCAGCAGGTTTTGAAGAGGGTGTATGCTGGCATGTGGAGCCAAAGGATCTCCATCAGGATGCGGGTGTGTTGAACATATTTTGTCAGGCTCTGGATGAGACCTTCTGCATGTTTGGATGCCCATACAGGGTGCCAGTGTAGAGTCTGGTAGGCCACGGAGTAGGGTGTTACCATCATCAAGGTGGAAGAGCATTAGGCCTTGAACATGAGTTCTCAAGTCACTTTCTGAAAGAAATGTTTTCACTTTTTTTAATAGAGGGAGCTGGTACTAAGCTGTCTTAGTTTTTTGTCAATGTGCTCATTAAGGGCTAGATAGGTTTCTAGGGTGCATCCAAGTGAGAAGTGACATAGTATTTGGGGGAAATTGGGGTCTGAAGCAGTCAAGTTTCATGTCATTGAGACAGGTTTGTACTGTTTCTTGTTCTTGCGAAATAACTGGAATTCTGTCTTGGATGGGTTGAGATTCAAGTCTGCACTGGACATCCAAGTTTGGATGATATGCAGGCATTGTTTGAGGTGTTGGATGCCTGAAGCAGATGAGACTTTCAAGCAGACTTGTGTATCATCATCATAATGGTGAACTGTGGTGCTGTTATCTGTGAACAGAGCACCAAGTGGCTCCATGTAAAGGATGAAAATGACAGGAGATAGTATGGAACGCTGGGGGACACCACAGGTGTCTGAAATCTTTTGTGACCTGGAGCTCCCATGTGAACAAACTGGTGTCGATTGGAAACCATATATGTATCTGCATATCTAGCATACACTACAGATGTATTTCATGTGTATTTGTTTTAAAAAAGGTATTTAACCAAACAGGGATGCAAAGGGATATATTGTGCAATGAGGTAAAATAACATTGACGAGGGTCTGTTCCAATTAGCAGAGTTGCTTCCCTGTGCTGACTCATAAGATATAAGTTGTGAGGCAGTTAACAGTGTTTTCTTAGGCCAATTTCACAGTGCATTGGTAATAATTGGGAATTTGACCTTTGTACTGTAGTAGTCCAAATTTACCCTCCCGATCTTGTTCTAAGATCTGATTGGCTGCTAACACTTCAACCAGGAAGTGTTGGCAGCCATCTTGAGACGAGTCCCTGAAAAAACGGAAAAAAAGGAAAGGGAGCAATGTAGGAATACCCTTACCCCTTAGCTCTGGTACTGGGGTCCCAGAGGGACCCCGCAGTGAAAAAAGGCATTTTGGTTTTGATTCTCCGGCGGGAGTCATGCTGTATCCGTGGCTCCCACCGAAAAAAAAAAAGAAGCATGGGCAGAGCTAAGGAGTAAGGGTATTCCTACATTGCTCCCTTTCCTTTTTTTTCCGTTTTTTCAGTGACTCGTCTCAAGATGGCTGCCAACACTTCCTGGTTGAAGTGTTAGCAGCCAATCAGATCTCAGAACAAGATCGGGAGGGTAAATTTGGATATCTTTTTCCTACTATTTAGCTCCCAGGTTGGCCAGGTCCCGGGGGCATGCAGGATTTAAAAAAAGAAGGGGGCGCACAGGACCCCCTCCTGAGGCTCTTTTACGCCCCGGGGACCACCATCTCCCTGGGGCTTTTATAGTATAATGGAGGGGGAATGCGCGGGACCCCCCTCCATGGTCTTTTTTGAGCCCCGGGGACCAACACCTTCTTGGGGCTTTATTTTAAATTTGGAGGGGGTGCGTACAGATGCCCCTCTTGGGGCAGGTTCAAGCCCCGGGGACCACCATCTCCCCGGGGCTAAATTAAAAGTAAATAGGGGGCCACGCGGACCCGCCCGGGCCCCAGGGACCACCACATCTGAGGGCCTATAATATAATTAAAACTGGGAGGGGGGCCACGCTCTTGGGCCATTTATGGCCCTGGGGACCACCACCTCTCTGGGGCCGGCCTGTGCAGATCTAAGGAGGGGAGCTGTGCGCCCGTCCTCCTGGAGCCATATATGGCCCTTGGACAGCCATACCCCAGCGCCGGATCCTGCGATTTCCAGGGGTTCCTACCCCTGGGACATAGTTTTTTGCTCTGACTTGGCGGGAGCTTTGATAGGTCCCGCCAAGTCAGAGCGAACGCGAATTCCGCTCTAAGCAAGCGAGAGCTGTGAAACCAATCCTGCTTGCTCAGAGCAGAGTTTGCGTCTGTTTCCCTGCTCACTGTCAAGCGGGCAGGGAAACAGATGAAAGGATTGATAAACATGCAGCTTCGTGTCAGTGAGAGCAATGCCGGCTCCCACAGGAGGCGGTGAGCCGGTGAGCCGGCTGGGACCGAGGGGGCCTTGAAGCTCCTCCCTCAGTCCTAGGGGGAAAAGGGGGAAAAGAGGAGAAAGAGGCAAAATAAAGGTCAGAAACGAGTAGAAAGAGCCAGTTTATAGGTAAGCAACGAGTAGAAAGAGGCAAGATAAAGGTCAGAAACGAGCAGAAAGAGGCAGCATAGAGGACAAAACGAGCAAAAAGAGGCAGAATAAAGGTCAGCAACGAGCAGAAAGCGGTAAAATATAGGTAAGAAACAGAAAGAGGCTGAATAAAGGTCAGAAAAGAGCAGTAAGAGGCAGAATAAAGGTCAGCAAATAGCAGAAAGAGGCAAAATAAAGGTGAGAAATTAGCAAACAGAGGCAAAATAAAGGTCAGAAATTAGCTGAAAGAGGCAAAATAGAGGTCAGAAAGAGGAATGATGAAGGTCAGAAACGAGCAGTAAGATGCAGAATAAAGTAGAGAAATGAGCAGAAAGAGCAAAAATGAGATCAGAAACAAGCAGAAAGCGGCAAAATGAAGGGCAGAAACAGGCAAAATAGAGCTCTGAAACAAGCAGAAAGAGACTAAAAAACAGGTCAAAAACTAGCAGAAAGAAGTAAAATAGAGACCAGAAAGAACAGAAAGAGGCAAAATAAATGTCAGAAACGAGCAGAAAGAGGTAAAATGGAGACCAAAAGTGAGAAGAAAGTGGCAAAAGAGATCAGAAATTAGCAGAAAGAGGCAAAATAAAGCTCAGAAGTGAGTAGAAAGGGGTAAAATAAAGGTCAGAAATGAGCAGAAAGATGCAAAATAAAACTCAGAAAGAAGCACTTTTTCCAACACCCCCTTTTGTTCTCGGCCTCCGCTTGACGGATCGCCCCAAAACTTTCCAAGCACAACAAGAATCACCTGCGCATTTTTTGGCAACATTTTGCGGTGCCCACCCCCAGGACATAGCTGTTTACTTTTGCTTGGTGGGAGCTGTGAGAGCTCGTGCAAAGCAAGAGCAAACATTAATTCTGCTCCCAGCAGCCAGGAACTGACAAACTGCTCCTGCTTGCTGGGAGCAGAGTTTTCACCTGTTTCCCAGCCCGCTGTCAAGTGGAAAGGGAAACAGGCTGTGATGGGGAAAAGGGCGTGGGGGGTTCAATACTCTGCCCCTTCCCCTCTACTAACGCATCACGGAATGTGTTTTTGCTTTTTCCGCAGACTATCTAGGATGCCTGTCCCTTTAAGGCTCTTACAACATTCCCAGAAGAAGCTGGGCAGGACCTCTGGCCTCTGAGGACGGAGCCCTTTTCTTCCTGGCTACCCAATGAAAGGAGAGAGACGACTCCGGAAGAGGAATTACACATCACCGCCAGAGCAGCCCCACTCTCAGAAAGGACAGGCCTGACGGAGGGGACAAGGGGAGAAGCAACTCAAGATGTCATCCCTCGGAGGAACTCCCTGGTGACAGAGGCCGGAGATGCAAGCGCAAAAGATGGAAAAACGCCAGGAGGCCACCGTTACTTTGAGCCGCCCGCCACGTTCCTGGAGGATTGTGGTTAGCCCAGGTACGTGGGCGTTTGCTGTGGAGGAGCGGGGTATGGGAAATGACTAACCAGGAGAATGCGAGGGCTGGGGTTATATAGGGGACACCAGTTTATACAGTTATTGGTGTTATAAAAGAGTACACCAGCTATAACTGTAAGCCAGCGAGTAATTGAGCAATTCCTTTTCAGGACTTAAACTTTTGTTTTACCGAGTTTCTGTCGACAACTATATTTATCAGGACCTAGTGAGGCATAACTAGGTTGAAAACTAATGCTATTAGAATGCAATTGATGCACATGGTGGTGGGACAGGAATACTAGCCACTAAGTGGTGCTCTCCCTCACAAACCCATTACCCCGATACCTAGTCTTAAAATAAGAAGAAACACTTACCTGTGGCTTTTCATCTTCAATCCGAAGGGCGTGCTTCCTCCACAGTGCTCTTGGCCTTCCTGACCTGAGAAGAAGAAAAGGGAAAACGTTTTGCCATTGGTCTTGCGTGAAACTATACTATAATACAAAGAACAGTATATGAGAAGACTACAGTCTCCAGCATATTCTATTTGGATATCGTTATCAGTCACATAGATTATCATTGCCCCTACCTGTGACAAAAGGATTGCTCCCACATGCAGGGAGCTGCATATTTAGCAGCTCCATGGATGCGGGAGCAATGCGATGGGGGAATCCAGGCTCTCCCTGCAGTCCCCAGTGTAGGAGAGGAAGGAGAAAGGAGTAAAGAACGGGGCAAAAGCAGGAGAAAGCATTCCGAAAAATGGGGGAAAGGAAGGAGAAAGCAGTAAAAATTAGGCAAAAGCAGGAGAAAGTACTGATAAAAACAGGGGAAATGAAGGAGAAAGTAGTTAAAAATATGAGGCAAAAGCAAGAAAGCACTCAGAAAAGCAGGGAAAGGAAGGAGAAACTGTAAAAAAAATAAGGCAAAAGCAGGAAAGCACTCCGAAAAATGGGGGAGAGGAAGGAGAAAGCAATAAAAAATGTGGCAAAAGCGGGAGAAGGCACTCAGAAAAGGTCAAAGGAGGGACGGCGAAAGCAGTAAAAAAAACGAGGCAAGAGCAGTAGAAAGCATGCAGAAAAATGGGGGGAAAGGAAGGAGAAAGCAATGAAAAATAGGGCAGAAGCAGGAAAAGCACTCATAAAAAGGGGGAGAGGAAGGAGAAAGCTGTGAAAAATGAGGCAAAAGCAGGGGAAAGCAATCAGAAAAATGGGGAAAAAGGAAGGAGAAAGCAGTAAAAAAAGAGGCAAAGGCAGGAGAAAGCACTCCGAAAAACGGGAGAGAGGAAGGAGAAAGCAGTAAAAAGCAGGAGAAAGCACTCAGAAAACAGGGGAGAGGACAGAGAAAACAGTAAAAAAACTAGGCAAAAGCAGGAGAAAGCACTCAGAAAAACAGGGGAAAGTAAGAAGAAAGCAATGAAAAATGAGGCAAAAGCAGGAGAAAGCACTCAGAAAAATGGGGGAGAGGAAGGAGAAAGTAGTGAAAAACGAGGCAAAAGCACTCAGAAAAACAGGGTAGAGGACAGAGAAAACTCAGAAAAGGTCAAAGGAGGGACAGCGAAAGCAGTAAAAAAAAAACGAGGCAAAAGCAGTAGAAAGCATGCAGAAAAATGGGGGAAAGAAAGGAGAAAGCAATGAAAAATGGGGCAAAAGCAGGAAAAGCACTCATAAAAAGGGGGAGAGGAAGAAGAAAGCTGTGAAAAATGAGGCAAAAGCAGGGGAAAGCAATCAGAAAAATGGGGGAGAAAGCAGTAAACAGGGGTACGGGCAGACACAGACCCACAGAGGCACTCACGCACCCACTCATACATCCACACATACAGTTATACATCCACTCACACACCCATACAACCACTCTGCTTGGGGGATGAAGTCCACTATAGTCCTAAGGTCCTCAGGACACAAGGGGACCTCATCACCCCACCAGCAGTGCGCCAAGAGGCATGTTTGCAGAGTGGTGTAAAAAGGGGCATGGCCTCTGACCACTTCTCAGCAATCCCACTGTGTGGGGCTTACTGGAGGTAACAGGTTGGCTAGTTGGCCCCTAAGGACCCTCAGCATCAAAGGGGACTGCATCCCCCAACCAAGAGCGTGCCAGGAGGCGCGTTTGCAGAGTTGTGCAGAGAGGGGGCGGGCCTTCGGGGAATTGCCGGCTTTGTTTTTTTTTTTCTCCCAGGAAGGGGGGCTGCCTGGCCCCCCTTCCCTGAGCCAGTTTTGGCCCCCGGGACCCCATTCCCCGGGGCCAGCCCTTTATTTTAATTTTCTTTAATTTTTGGAGGGGGCCGCATGCCCCCCCCCTCCTGAGGCTGATATTACCCCGGGGACCCCAGCCCCGGGGCCTGCCCTTTATTTTTTATGTTTTGGAGGGGGGCCACGCGGCCCCCCACCTGAGCCCGATATTGCCTCTGGGACCCCATCCCCTGGGGCATGGCCACATCATTGGGGATTGCGGTGGGGGAGCCTCAAGGTCCCTGCGGGAGCCGGCCTTGCTTTTGGGCAGAGGGAGCTGCAAACATACAGCTCCCTCTGCCCAAAAGCAATTCTGCTTCGCTGCATGGAAGCTAGAGCATTTTTCCTGCTCTCGCTTCCATGAAGTGAAGCAGAGTTTTCTATGGTTTGGTAGGAGCAGTGCTCTTGCCAAGCCATAGCAAACTGCAATGTCCTGAGGGTGGGCACCCAGGACATTGCTGCAGCCGGCCCTAGGGGGTGGCGGTCCCCAGGGCCATGGAGGGCTTCTCTGTAGCACCAGGGAGGTGGTGTTCCCCGGGGCGGGGGGGGCCCAACGGGCCCCCACCTTTACTTAATTTGTGCCCTGGGGAGGTGGCGGTTCCCGGGGCTGCGTGGGGAGGCAGGAGCCCCCCACGCATGTTGTAATGTAGCCCCGAGGAGGTAGTGGTCCCAGGGGCAGCGAGGGTACGCGTGGACCCCCTCATTTTATTCTAAATAGCCCTGGGGAGGTGGCGGTCCCCGGGTCTGCATGGGGGGCTGGAGCCCCCCATGCATTCTTTTTCATATGTAGCCCTGGGCAGGTGGTGGTCCCCGGGGCAGCGGGGGCGCGTGCCCCCCGCCTTTTAATGAAAATAGCTCCGGGGAGGTGGCGGTCCCCGGGGCTTCATGGGGTGGCAGGAGCCCCCCCACGCATTAATTTTAAAAAGAAAGCCCCGGGGAGGTGGCGGTCCCCGGGGCTGTGGGGGGGGGCAGGAGCCCCACACGCACTTTCCTTATAAATTAAGCCCCAGGAAGGTGGCAATCCCTGGGGCTGCGGGTGAGGCCGCGTAGCCCCCGCATACAATGTATAAGCCCCGAGGAGGTGGCTGTCCCCCGCATCTCATTTGTCATTGTCCCCGGGACCTGGTCCACCCAAGGTCTTAAAGAAAATGAAGCGCGGGAGCCCGCACTTTATTTTTTTTATTTTTTTTTTTAGCCAGATTGGCAGATCCAACGCAAATCCCTCAGATTTATTTTTTTTAATGCTTTTTTTGGCTCTGGGGATCCCTGTGGGACCCCCTGAGCAGGTCTAGGGGGGATGGTGTTTCTACCCTGCCCCCTTTTCTTAATTTTTTATGTTTTTTTTACCTTTTTCCTTGTGACTCGGTTCAACCGAGTCACAAGATGGCTGCCAACACTTCCTGGTTTGAAGTGTTGGCAGCCAATCAGATCTCAGGCACGAGATTGGGAGGGTTCACCGATCCTCCGCTGCCATATTTGTATATCTGAGAAATGTTTAAATTTCTCAGGAACTACTGAACGGATTTACACTATTTAACAAAAAGAGTGCACTCTGGACCAAGAGCTTCCTTTCTGCCAAATTTGGTGCAATTCCGTTCAGCAGTTCAGGTTGTAGCTGCGTCAACAGTTTCCTATTGAAATTAACATGGAGAAAAAGTGTTTTGGGACCCCACCCTTTTTCTCAGTCCCCACTTGACGAATCACCGTGAAACTTTCAACACAGCAGCTGACCTGACCGCCCCATTAGTTTTGAACATTTCGCGAAGATTCGTCAAACAACGCCAAAGATATTGGCAAATCAAAAAACGCTTTTTCTATGGAAACTAGGTTCTAACTATAACTACCTACTGGCGACTGGCGGTACCCACTCCGAAGTTATAGTTAGCATTTCCAGATTCCCAAAGATAGGAATTCTTCAGATTTTTGACCATTAAGATCTTTCGCACGTTTAATAAATCTCCAAAAAACTTTGCAGACCTATGGCTTTTCCTACATTTGTGGATGATGCAAAGTTTCATAGTGATTGGACAAGGGGGTGCAAAGTACAAAGTGGGGTCCAAAAATGCATTTCTCCACAAATGTATTTTCCATAGACTTTGTACCCATGCACAGAGGGCAAATGGCCAGTCAGAATTCCATAACAGAATTATAGATTATGGTATGCAGAAGATCCTTTTGGTAGTACAGATAAGTAGGGTAAGTATTTTTAAAGTTTTAAGGGATTAAAACTTTGTGATATCTCAGGCTGGAGTATCTAGTGGTAGTTCTTCAAAATTTCAAGAAACTACTGCGGTACACATTGATGACAAGACATTAAGGGCCATATTTATGATCCGGTTTGGGTTGCTCTTGCACCACGCAATGTTGTGCAAGAGTGACACAAACTGTAAGTCATATTTTTGAAGCCACTCAAAGCCACTTTGCGTGGCTCCAAAAATATGGAGTAATGCAACACAGTACAAATCGCTGTGCTGCGTTACTCTGCCCTGGGTAGACGTTCCATGGAAGGTGCGTGGGTGTCTCCACGCAACTACTATGGTATTTTGACGCATTCCCAGATTTACCAGACCTTGTAACCTGGGAATGTGCGAAAAAGACATGCCTCCCAAGGTGAAGCGTAATGAGGAGAAATATCTTTATTTTTCCTTGTTTTTTCCTCTTTCTATAGGTGCTGCATTCTGCAGCACACATACAAAGAGGAAAAACCTCTCAGGATTGTTTATGTTCAGGAAGGTGCCCCTTCCTGTGCAAGACAATCCTGCATACAACGTAGGGACTTAGATCTAGGTAAGTAGTAGGTAGGATGTTTTTATCCTATCTATTACGACTTTATTAAAGTGGTGATAGGTAGGGAAAATTAATTATATTTTTATATATATTCTTTAAAAAAATTACAAAGGGCCTGGTACTACCTAGGAAGGAATTATTTTTCTGTAAGCACTGCGCTACTTTCTACATACTAGCACTGTAGTACACTTTTTTAAAAATATATAGAAAACTATAAATAAGTGTACCTACCTATTACCACTTTTATAAAATAGTAATAGGTGGGGAACAACAATAAAACATACTACTTACCAAAATCTCAGGCCCTATGTTTATTTCCCCTCATTGTTTCCCTTTTTTGTAAGTCTGCTGCATTCTGCAGCACACTTAGAAAAAGGAAAAAGCCTCTAAGGATTGTTTTTGTACAGGAAGGTGTCCCTTCCTGCACAAAAACAATCTTGCTTGCAAAGCAAGCACCCTTGCACCATGGTGCAATGGTGCCTGCATTGATGCTAGCAGCCACAAGTGTGCCAGTGCAAGAAAAGAGCAGGAATGTGACATATCTTCATAGATATGGTGCATTCCTGCCCTCTCCCATGCACGCAAACAGTGCAGCAAGGTGTCTTCTGTGTTGCGTGACATTTTAATACATTTGCTCTTGTGTTTTGTGACTTATAACTTTAACACTACTTAACCATATACACATATATATATATAATATATATATATATACATATGTGTATATATATCTATGTATGTGTATATATATATATTCACAGAAAAAAACAAAGGTTAACATTATAGTTAGTGTTTTTTTTTATTCACAACGTTAATGTTACCAGTGACATATTCTACTAACTGTAAAGTTTCTTTTAACCTTTGGTTTTTTTCAGTGAATTTATCTATCTATAATATATATACATTGTGACCAAGAGCTGTTTAGCTCGAAACGCGTCATTTGTGCCCGGAATAAACATCTAACTTGAAAACTTGGATTGGTGTGGCTCGTGCTTACTATATCGTGTAAGCTTGGTGGTGTATATATATATATATATTATCTACTGGCGGTCGCCAGTAGATAGTTATAGTTAGGACCTATTATCCATAGGAAATCCGCGACATTCTATTTGAAATAACGTTGGCGCCGGTTGACGAATCTTCGCGAAAGTTTCCAACTTGTTGGGGCGCTCCGCTCCGCTCCTACCCCCAAAGTCTCGGGTTGATTCGTCAAGCGGGGGCCGAGAAAAAGGGGGTCCCAAAACGCGTTTTCCCATTCATTTTTCCATAGGAACCTTTAGTCGCAGCTACAGCCCGAACTGCTGAACGGAATTACACCAAATTTGGCAAAGAGGTAGCCCTTGGTTCAGACTGGTGCCTTTTGCTTAAATGGTGTAAATCCGTTCAGTAGTTCCTGAGAAATTCACAAGTAAAGTCACATATGTATCTATGGCCGAGTAGGGTCCGCGTACCCTCCCGATCACGAGCTGCATGCTAATTGGCTGTCAGCTGGCTGTCAACATTCCGATTCAGGAAGTGTTGGCAGCCATTTTGTCCCTCGGTAGAACCGAGGACAGAAACAAGTGCGCAAAGCGCACAAAGGGGGCAGGGTAGAAACACCCTGACCCTCTAGGTCTGCTCAGGGGTCCCACAAGGACCCCCTGGGCAGAAAAAGCATTTTTTTTTTTTAAAATCAGCAGGATGCGCTCAGGGTGCGCAGATCCTGCCGATTAGAAAAATAACCCAGAAGAAACAAGTGCGCAAAACGCACAAAGGGGGCAGGGTAGAAACACCCTAACCCCCTAGGCCTGCTCAGGGGGTCCCACAAGGACCCCTGGGCAAAAAGCATTTTTTTAAAAACAATCGGCAGGATGCGCTCAGGGTGCGCGGATCCTGCCGAAAAAAAATCAAAGCGCGGTCTCCCGCGCTCGATGTTAATTTGCCCCCGGGTGGGCCAAGTCCCGGGGCATGGTGGGGGGTTAATTTATGTATGGGGGCCTCTAGGGTTCCCCAAGCCCCGGGGACCGCCACCCCCGGGCTTTAACAAAAATGGTGCGGTGGGGCTCTTTGCCCTCCCGCTGCCCCGGGACCGCCACCTCCCGGGCTTCTGTTTTATTTATTTTTACCTGTGTGGGGGCTCCAGCCCCCACACGCCCCGGGACCGCCACCTCCCGGGGCACTAAAAATTAAAAATGGGGTCCGTTTGGACTCCCAAGCCCCGGGGACCACCACCTCCCCGGGGCTTTGAAAATGTGGGGAGGGGGCCGCGCGGCCCCTCCTGGAGCCAGTGATGGCCCTGGGGACCGCCACCCCCAGGGCCGGCTTCCTGCAGTGTCCCGGGGTGCCTACCCCTGGGACACTGCTGTTTGCAATGACAGGACGGAGCCTCGCGGCTCCCGTCCTGTCATTGCAAACTTGCTTTGGATATTGGAAGAGAGAGCAGGAAACCTGCTCTCGCTTCCAATATCCAAAGCTGATTGCTTTTCACATGGGGAGCAGCATGTTAGCTGCTCCCCATGTGGAAAAGCAATGCCGGCTCGCGCAGGAGGCGGGGAGCTGGCTGGGACTGTGGGGGATTGGGGACTCCCCACAGTCCCCAACCAGAGGCCAGGCCCCGGGGATGGGGTCCCCGGGCCTTAAGTGGCCTGAGGAGGGGGCCACGCAGCCCCCTCCAAATAAAAAAATAAAAAAATCGAGGCCATGCCCCGGGGATGGGGTCCCCGGGCCAATATAGGCCCAGGGAAGGGGGCCACGCGGCCCCTTCCCGTTTTTTTTTTTTTATTTAAATGAAAAATGCTCAGGCCCCGGGGATGGGGTCCCCGGGGCCAAAGTGGGCAAGGGAAGGGGGCCACGCAGCCCCCTCCCATTAAAAAAAAACTAGAAAAAAAACGACCGGCATCGTGCCGGAGGCCCCGCCCCTCCCTGCAGTAGCTCTGCAAACGCGCCCCTGGCGCGTTTGCAGAGGGGGAACGATCCCCTTGAATACTGGGGTCTCTGGGGCCAACTAGCCCACCAGGAACCTCCAGTATGCGCCAGGGGCTGCGTTGCAGAGACGTGTACAGAGGCCACGCCCTTTTACACCTCTCTGCAACGCAGCTCTGTGGCGCTTTGGAGGTATATGGTGGGCTAGTTGGACTCCAGGGACCCTCAGGATTCAAGGGGACTTAATCCCCCAACTTAAAACGCGCCACGGGCGCGTTTGCACAGTGGTGAAGGGAGGGGGCGGGGCTTCAGGTGACATGTGTGCAAACAGGCCCGTGGCGCGTTTTAAGATGGGGAATAAATTCCTTTCAATCCTGAGGGTCCCTAGGGGCCAACTAGCCCACCAGGTACCTCCAGTAAGCGCCACGGAGCTGCGTTGCAGAGTGTTGTAAAAAGGGGCGTGGCCTCTGAACACCTCTCTGCAACGCAGCCCCTGGCGCATACTGGAGGTACCTGGTGGGCTAGTTGGCCCCTAGGGACCCTCGGGATTGAGGAGGAATTAATTGTCCAACTTAAAACGCGCCACAGGGCGTGTTTGCAGACATGTCACCTTAGGCCCCACCCCTTCCTTCACCATTGTGCAAATATTCCTCTAAAATCAGCCGAACTACGAATTCCGATTTACTCACCTGTTATCAGGAGAGACCTCAGTGCTGCATCTTTCAGCCCAGTACTGATCCTGAAAAGTAATTTTAACCGTACTTTACCAGTAACTTGAATTTCCTTCCATAGGATATCATTGCCTGCTTTTTGCTGAAACAGTTTCTAAGTGTCGATTTTTGAAACATACAAATATTCCTCTAAAATCAGACGAAATACGAATTCCGATTTACTCACCTGTTATCAGGAGAGAACCCAGTGCTGCATCTTTTAGCCCAGCACTGACCCTGAAAAGTAATTCTAACCGTACTTAACAGTAACTTGAATTTCCTTCCATAGGCTAACATTGACTGGTTTCACTTGGAAATTCTTCTAAGTGTGGAGTTTTGGAACTTTATAATATTCCTCTTAAATCAGCCGAAATACGAATTCCGATTTACTCACCTGTTATCAGGAGAGACCTCAGTGCTGCATCTTTCAGCCCAGTACTGATCCTGAAAAGTAATTTTAACCGTACTTACCAGTAACTTGAATTTCCTTCCATAGGATATCATTGCCTGCTTTTTGCTGAAAAAGTTTCTAAGTGTCGATTTTTGAAACATACAAATATTCCTCTAAAATCAGACGAAATACGAATTCCGATTTACTCACCTGTTATCAGGAGAGAACCCAGTGCTGCATCTTTTAGCCCAGCACTGACCCTGAAAAGTAATTCTAACCGTACTTAACAGTAACTTGAATTTCCTTCCATAGGCTAACATTGACTGGTTTCACTTGGAAATTCTTCCAAGTGTGGAGTTTTGGAACTTTATAATATTTCTCTAAAATCAGCCGAACTATGAATTCCGATTTACTCACCTGTTATCAGGAGAGAACCCAGTGCTGCATCTTTAGCCCAGCACTGACCCTGAAAAGTAATTCTAACCGTACTTACCAGTAACTTGAATTTCCTTCCATAGGAATCCATTGTCTGGTTTTCAGCAGAAAAGTTTCAAAGTGTCGATTTTCACAAACTACAAATATTCCTTAAAAATCGCATGTGTGACTTAAACGCATTCTTTCAACTGTTTACAGGAGATGCACCAGTGCTGGTTCCAGGATCCACCACTGAGTAAGAAAAAGTAACGATAACACTACTTACCTGCTAAGTGAATTTCCTCCCATAGGATAACATTGGTGATTCTATATGAAAAAGTTTCTAAGTGTCAACTTTTAAAATACAATAATATTCCTTAAAAATCACTACTGTAACCAAAACGCTTTTACTCAACTGTTTACAGGAGATGTCCCAGGACTGAATCTAGGATCCAGTCCTGTGGTTAGAAAAGTAATCCATAAAGTAACTAATTGCATTTAACTAGAAATTCACATTGAGCTCAATGTTGCTTTGTTTTTGAAATTGTGTTGCCCATTGCAACAACTGTAACTACTGTACTTAAAAGTCTATTGCCTATTTGCAAAGTATTTAAACTAAAGTAATTCATTCTGAGAAAGTATATTTTGTAATGTAATGTATAATGTAATTACAATGTAATTTAAAAATAAAATATCTAAAAATAAATAGTTTAAAAAAATGTTGTAAATCAGTATCAAAAAAATAAATATAACAATTAATACATTTAAAAATTGTCATTTACAAAACCTTTGAAATTCACTGAAAAACCATAGGTTTCAGACACGTTATAGTTAGGAATTAGCATTTAAAAAACCTTTGAAATTCACTGAAAAACCATAGGTTTCAGACAGGTTATAGTTAGGAATTAGCATTTAAAAACCTTTGAAATTCACTGAAAAACCATAGGTTTCAGGCACGTTATAGTTAGAAATTAGCATTTAAAAAACCTTAGAAATTCACTGAAAAACCATAAGGTTTTAGGGACAGTTATAGTTAGTTGGACATTGCACTCGTACAAAACCCGTGAAATTCCCCCGTTATAGTTAGTTCAGGTAACTATAACTCGCGCCCCCGCAATGCACTGCTGATGACGTCACATATTACATCACTCATGACATGGTCAGTGACATCACTGATGACATCACTGATGACATCTCAAATGACATCACTGATGACATCATCCATGTGAGAATTTAATGCACCTCCTCACACCCTAATATAACCTTTGATACACCCACTCTAAATTACAGACTGCCATTCTCAAAACCATAGACACTCCAACACCAATAACTACATACCCACTCACTGATTCTTAGGTCTACACACACACATCCACTCACTCACCCGTACAGTCACTCATACTTATGGTCACTCAGTACAGGACTATCATATGCACTCATACTCCTATATAGACACTCAAACACCGCCACTCATCCATAGAGGTACTCACACACCTAGTCAGTCATGCAAATAATTAAACACACTGCCATTTACTCACCTATACAGTTATACACACACCAGCTCACTTACTCATACAAATACTAGCACATTCTTACGCTCTTATACAATCACTGATACAAGCACACACTCATCCATACAGTCACTCTCACAATCACACACTCTCGCTATAGCTATTTATATACTCCAACACACATATATACTGCCTTTCACATATGTAGTTACTCACACATGTACCACTGGGACATACATTCACTCACTAACACACTCTTACACACACTTACCCACCCATACAGTCTATCACAGATGCACTCTTGAAACCATCCACCCAGTGAATCACCCACTCACACATCTATGCACAGAGTCGCACACACCCCACCCACACAAACACTCAGGCACCCATACAGATACTCAGACAACCAATCAATAACTCATATAGACACTCATGTAGCTATTCACAAACCCATGCACCACTTACACAGCAACAGACAGACGGATACAGACATTCACCCAGTTTAGTCACTAACCCATGCATTCAGTAAGATACGTTTAATCACTCACTTATCGAGTTAGTCACGCACCTACTAAATCATCCATACAGACACTTATACACCCACTCATTCTTCAATACGCCTTTCCCTATATATATTAAAAATATTTAAACTTTACAGAAACACACAGTCACTGGATGATGTCATCAGTGATGTCATTTGAGATGTCATCAGTGATGTCATCAGTGATGTCACTGACCATGTCATGAGTGATGTAATATGTGACGTCATCAGCAGTGCATTGCGGGGCGCGAGTTATAGTTACCTGAACTAACTATAACGGGGGAATTTCACGGGTTTTGTACGAGTGCAATGTCCAACTAACTATAACTGTCCCTAAAACCTTATGGTTTTTTCAGTGAATTTCTAAGGTTTTATTAAATGCTAATTTCTAACTATAACGTGCTTGAAACCTATGGTTTTTTCAGTGAATATATATATATATATATATATATATATATATATATATATATATATATATATATATATATATATTCATACGCACTCACAAGCCTTTAATTCAATTCTTTGTTTTCTGAGTGCATGACAGAGGAAAAGAGTAAAATCACAGTTTTGGCCTACATTACCTCCTGCCAACAATTTGTTTCATGAAATGATGATCAAAAAACTTAGGAATATCAAAACCAATGCAAGTAAAGATAATCTCACAAGAAATGAAAGAAAATCCCTACAATCATTACAAGTTGACATAAATATTGAAATAAAAGCAGCAGATAAAGGGGGCAATTTGGTCATCTTGAAAAAAGAAAAATATGTGGAGGAAAAGTTCTGATAGTTATCAGATGAAGGATGATATATATAAAATTGGAAAAGAATCCTATAGAACAACTCATCGTGACACTGCAGATGAAAACTTAACAATTGGCTAGAATCAGATCTAATAAATGAATATGAAGTGCGAATCCTCTTAGTTCAACACCCTGTGATCCCAACAATATACTTTCTCCCGAGATTGCAAAAACATGCAGTCAATCCACCAGGGAGACCAATAGTATCTGCAAAGGTTTCCTTATTAGAACCTATGTCGAGTTATATTGATCATTTTTTGGCTCCTTTGGTGAGAGACTTGAGCTCATATTTACGAGACTGGGAAATTAGTACAACATCTGAGAAATATACCTTGGCAAAATACGTAAAAATAAATCACCATTAATGTAATTGCACTTTATACCAGTATACAATATCATGTTGGCATTAAAACATTTGTACATTTTCTCTCCACAAGAAATAATCAGCGGCATCGCCATAATGCCTGAGTCCCAAAAAAACAGAAGAGGGTAGGAATACCCTTACCCCCTAGGACTGGTAGTGAGGTCTCACAGGGGCCCACCTGGGACCAAAAACGTTTTTGGTTTTTTTTACCACAAATTTGCAGAGGATCCACAAATCCATAGTAAAATATAAAAATAAAAAAAACTTGGGCTCCCCACGCTTGTTTTCTTTATGCCCCCTGAGTGGGGGGAAAACAGAAACATATGGGATGTTGAGCCAATGACGAAACTGGAACCTGGTTTCCCAGTCCAATGGCGCAGCTCCAAACGTAACGGCACATCCTCTTCCTTGGGGCAGCGAGTCCCCCTCATCACATTTCTTCAGACCTTGCACAGTTAGACAACATAACAAAGCGATTTCACTAGTCTCAACGTGCACAGCGCTAGGTGACGGTTTCGTGGAGTCAACATAGTTTTACGTGTTATCGCGATGGATTTTGACATCATTCATCAACATCTGGACACGTGACTGCTCCTAAGACCTTGGGCTATAAAAGTTAAACTCTGCTCTGAAAAGCGGCTCAAGGTGTGTAAGAACACAGCCGACAAAATGTCAGTCCAAGTGATGTGAACTTTCTCTCCTCCCTCACATTGTATTTGTTATAGTCCAATACACAGCTTCCAGGGAGGCTTGAAGGAAGTGAACCTTGAGGGGCACAAAGGACACATATTGGTCACTGCCAGCACTGGAAGCTAGACTTGTACTCCATCGCTGTACTCTAGAGAGTGCGCAGGGCTCCTTCCAAGTGTCTCACAATTCAACATTATTTGTGAGACACCTTCTGTCGCGATACTTTCACCAAATACTGCATATCACTGAACACACGCTCTATTAGAAAATTGGAGGTCGCTCAGGGGCAGTGGGCAGAAATCTACATGATACTGTTGGAATGGCGCTTCTTGTACTGGCAAGCAAGCGGTGAAGAAAACATATGTGAAGGGTTGGAATAATCAATAATAAGACCCCCTGGGTATTGGGAACTAGGCCCAGCTGTATAGTCCCTACATGTAAAAACACTGTGATGCTTCTTTTTATTCACATTGTTTTAATGTATGTTTTTATTCTATCGTTTTAAAATTGCTCTTTACCACTGACTTGTCGAATTTTATATTGCTCCTCTGTTACAGCCGCACACAAGACGAACTGTTCATACGCACTTAATTGTAATAAGCTGCTGCATGAGTTGTTTATTTTTCTTTTATATCTCTTTTATTATTCCAACTTGTGTTTTTATAGCTTTTATGACACGAGCTGTCGAAATAAAGCTTATACATACATACATATAATAGATTTAAGATTGAAATATACAGAGGGCTTGACAAAGGAAGAGAAATACAGTGCGCATGTGTGTGCGAGACAGGGGGAGGAGGATAGAGAGTCAGGTAAATCTAGATAGGCAGACATACAGATTATATGTCTTGAAAGGCAAGATAGATAAATAGCTATAGATGGGTTAATATTTGAACAGATCGCTGGACAGAGAGCCAGACAGGTTTAGCTAGCCCGACATATGATAGATAGATAGATAGATAGATAGATAGATAGATAGATAGATAGATAGACAGATAGATAGATAGATAGATAGATAGACAGATAGATAGATTTTGACAAAGCGTTAAATAAACAAACCAACAAAAATTGGGTTGTACCAAAATCGGTATTTTGATTATCGATTAAATTTAGCCACAATTTAACCATCTGTGTATAATTCAATGGTTCAAAACAGCGAATTCAGTTTATAAAAGCAATAAAACACCCTAAGTATTTATTACTCAAATGTTTCTTTTATTCCTTCAATTTGTGACTCCTCTGCACTATTAAAAATCAAAGTATCAGATTATAAAGAAGCGGTTTGATTCTCTAATTGTAAGATACACATTTTTGAATTAAGGTAGTTTACAAACAGGAATCAGCATTCGAGGGTCAGTCACCTTAACCATTCTGATTTAAATACAAGTAAAAATGAACTAGGCCTCGGAGTGGAAACTGCCCCTCTAGTTTCAGAACTGCACACACAGGGGTCACTAGAAATTAATTTTAAAGGCAGCGGCGGCTCTGTATAAAGGACACACACAAAGGACGACAGATAAAGCTGGTAGAGCCGCTTAAAACGGACAAACGTATCCACACACGAGTTGCTCAATCTCTCTCTTGATATATATTTATAAATATAAGGAGGAATACATGTATTCAATCTCCTTTCAACCACTCTTATTTCGCTATCTTAATCTCTTTTTTTGTATTTCTCTTTTCGGTCTTTCCTCTTTCAGTTCTTTTCCTGTCCCCATTTCCATAATTTCTATTAAGTCTAAATTTTCATCAGCCCTGGGTTTTTCTTTTTGTTGCTTCCACTACCACACTTCTTACTCCTGCAGGCCTAGCTAAACAGTCTAAATGATGGGGCATCAAGTGGGTCCAGGGTGAAATGTGCCCAGTCGTGGGCCCCCAGTTTGCCCCTGAAAGGGCTGGGCCCATAAATCCTGGATCTGTTCTACAGACACAATCTGATGGTTCTTTTTAGCAGCATAAAAGTGTAGAGGGGAGGAAATTCATTAACAAGCCAATCACTTTAACAAAGAATTCTCTGGGACATATAGTAACCACAGACAACTATGTAAAGTTAGTTTGATTTACCACAAAGCCAAAAACAACTGAACATAAAGACACCTCAAGACGAGAGTGTAAAAATACATTAGAATTAGCATAAAGCCAAATCGCGTGTCCAATTGAGGCAATTAATTCAAGAAACAGAATGCAGAAGATCAGAAAGCATGAGTACAAATTACCCTGCATCGAGGTTTGGTGAATAAAGAGCATGAATCTATCCCTACTCTAACACTAAGATGACTTCCCTACTTAAGCATGTTTAAGAAGGAAGGATAAAATATGTCAGTATGTGGAGTCTTCCATAGAAGTCTCTCCACCATCAATGGGTCATGTAGCATAAAGCTACCGAGACAGAGCTCGTTTTAAGATGCTCTCTTTCTCTTAAGGCAGAAGAAGTGGGCACTTTCCCTCCTCCCAACAGCACATTATTGCAGGTATCCTTCCCAAGATGCATTTCAGGTCAATCCATCTGCTCTGGGTACAATCCTAAAGAAAGGATGTTCTTCTCTTGCAACACTTTGTCCTTGGTTCCCAGGCCTTCTCCTGTGTGAAGCACAATGACCTTCCTTTATCTATTCAAGCAACCTGATTGTTACCTCCTCTCTCCTTGCCTGACTAGTAAAACAAAGACATTATTCTGGCTAACAAGAACGCTTCTTCCACCTGCAGCACAAAACGTGAGAAAAGACCAAATTCCACAGCACACATGAAATTCAAACTGTTAATTCTAAAGCAAGAGTTTCAGGGAACAGCGTTTCAGGCCTACAGAATACAGCTAACATAAGAAAGCATCGCAGAAACTTTTACGAATTGCATAGAAGATGAGGCATATTCAATTAATGCATTTACCTACATTCAAAATGACACAACTAATAAACACATTTAGTACATGAATAATTGTCAGTTCACAACACAAGTTCGTCATGTTAAGATTTTCTACTGGTTACATTCATTTGCTACACTAATTCTCCATGTTGCTTTTCAATGACCTAAACACATTACGTTTCGAGTTAATACATTTCAAAATTCTAGCACTCCATGTTATTACAACGAAGGATTTTATGCGGGTGCGCTTTACACGTGTGATTATAGTGCACCCCTACAAATAAAATGCGATTTCAGCTACATCAGTTCCCCCCTCATCACAAAACATCATTAAATCCCTGTGGCGTAGACCGATCTAAACAGATGTCGTAACTAGCCTCCTCTGTCTGAACTAATGCAACCGCTTCAAATTCAAATCCTGCAGTCTTTCTACCCTTCTCTCTCTTTGCCTTAAGGAGTTCTCCATTTGCCTCTCTTTGTGCCATTTGTATGCCCTTATCATGTCTACGAAGATGATAACACAGACTACAACAATTATGATTGGCTTCAAGATATATCGAAGAATTCCCTTCCCTAGATCAGCAAACCAACTTCCAACAGCTCCAAATCCTTTTCCAATCTTGTCCCATACTCCCTCAGTTGCCAGATCATGTATCTCATGATGTATCTTGGGGATGTTACTTATATATCCCCTCAGGCCTTTACTTTTGTCAGGGATATGAGTACAACACTGTTGGACCTTCAACATCCGACAGACTCTGCCTTCCTTTACTAATAACACATCTAACGCAAGACGGTTTTGCATTACCATTGCCCTTAGCTAAACCATCTCACCACCTGTGAGTAGCAATGACTGAGCTGTCTTATCTTGATGTCATTTAGAACCACTCCTAAGCTAGGTATCATTACTCCAAATATGTCTCCCACAACTTTGCCAGCACTCAGTCGACGTTTTTCTCTTTGGCTCTATTTTCCTTCCAAACCTTCCAAATCCTCCACATGGGAACACAACGACCACATAACAAGTACCATACCAATTGTTCGGAAGCCGAACATATGCATTCTTCCCACACACAAAATATACTCCTGGCACCACTTGTACTGCTTCTTGCAAAAACTTTTTCGAAGAACAATCAAGTAGAAAGATATGGTCACACGCACTCTGTCCCACAAATATAGTCTCATAACAACTCTGAACCTGATGAATACAAAGCTTGCCTCGTTCCTAATCTAGAGCTATGGGACCATAGCTTCCTTTAGCCTTGTGAGCTAACTCCTCCTTGGTCCATTCGAATTTTCTCTTCCCTATTATTAAGCCTCAACTGTTAAACTTCCATGTCTATCCTCTCCCTGACCTGCAAATTTCTTTTCTATATCTGTTAATATGCAGGTTAAGTTATATCTATGCGCATAAGAAGTATCTAGTGTTACTGTGGGTACAAAATGCTTTCCCATCCTCTCTTCTTGTTTGTAGTAGTCATATTTGTTCAGGTGTTTGTAGACGGGTATCTCTGGAAAGCACCACATCATAATTCGAGAAATAGTATTTGTAATAACCCTTCCCATAGAACATGCTAAGAAGCAAAACTGCAACTAATGCCATATGTTGAGGGCAAGTGATGATACCTAATCCCTTCTTCGACCGAAGCAGGAAATTGCATAGACACATAACAATCACTCACATCCATGGTATTCACATATTCATAAAGCAACTTAGCATAAGCATTCAGTGTGTAATAACCTTTAGACAAATCTACATGAAGGAAGCGACTAGCTTGTTCTACTAAGCCATATCAGATCCTAGTGTACCCTCTTTCGAGACAGTGGTGGTGGGTGTGGATGTCCCATGTACCCCCGCTCCATGTTCTTCAACCTTGTGTGAACTTAAAATGTACGCAGTGATGACTACAGCTAATACTATGATTACTCCTACAATTAGTGTACCTCGAATACATTTGTGCCAACAATTCGAATTTCCAGACTCCATTTTTAAAGTGGCTCGGATTGTAGCTGTAAGAGGATCAACACACTGATTCTCTTTTCTCCACCTCTTATTCATGTGCAACTAAAGTCTTTGAGAAACTTTTCCTTGGCTCTTGGAAAGTTCTCGTAACAGTCCTTTGCACAATATTCACCCAGCTTGTAAGATTTCCCTAGCCCTCTTTCATCTTCTAAATGGGAAAGTCCCTATTTTTATTCTTCTTCCACTCTGGCCTAAGTTATCTTCTTACAAGCAATTTATTTTACAGTTCAAAGTTCAATTTACATCCCTTATGAGATCAGAGCCAATCTCTTCAATGACTTGTTGTAATAGTTCAGCTCTCAGTGCTGCGATCTCCTGAGGAGACTTTGGAGCTCCGAAGCTCGGAAATTCGATGTCTTCCAGAATCAGAGTCCGTAAGCCACTCAACCTTGGCGGAAAAGGCACAGTCAGTGACAGAAGTGCATTAGCCTCGATTTCAGGAACTCTCAGCAGGATCTTGACAATCAGTACTGAAATCTCAGGCATCGCTCTCCCCGGCATTTGTAACTAGATAAGTCCACTCAGGAGAGGAATACCTCTGACATGGCATGCTTTTTCTCCTGGACCTTCTAGCACTTCCTGTTGCTTGCTCACCGTCACTCAGTTCAGACTCTGAAGATTCACTTATTGGTGCAAGTTCTCTTTCAGACGCAAGTCTCCCCTCCCTTGTCTCACAGGCCACGTTTCATCTGCTGCATTCTTCTTCTTTGACTGCACACAACCAATTCCCACATCAGTTTGTTCTGCTGAGACAGACTCTATAACACTTGCAACGTTACCATCTCCCTCAGAGTCCATACCAGGGGCTTGTGTAGCTTGACCTTCATCAGCCTGTTCTGGTGGGTCTCCAGCTCTTTCAGTAACCTCCACAGCTTGACTTGCCCTCTCCAGTGACCCCTAAGTCACAGCTGGAACGTCTTCTGGGAGAGGAGCTGTTTTATCGGAGGGACCTGCGACTCTTTGGATATGGGAAACAAAGATCCAGTTTGGTACTCATCCACACTTCGCAGCAGTATTCATCACCAATATCACCTGATATGGTCCACACCACTGAGAGTCAAGACAGTTTTTCCTCACGTGCTTTCAGACAAGCACTCAATCCCCTGGGTTCAGGTCGTGGCAGAGGTCTTTCACAGTCGGTGCAGTTGCTGTTTTAACCTGATGAGACACATAAACCACATCAGCCAATCCTTTACAGTAGTCAAGGATCAAGTCATCTGTGATATAGGTCAAAGCAGTGGCAGACACAGTAGGCAAGTGCATCGCACGTCCCATCAAAATTTCATTCAGAGACAACCCAGAACTCCTATCAGGGATGCTGCGCAAACTAATCAGGACCAAAGGTAACGCATTGGACCATTTCAAGGATGTAGAAGCACACGCGTTCGCTAGTCTTGCTTTTAAGGTTCCATTAATTTGCTCCACTATGTCAGATGCTTCCGGCCTGTCTTTGATCCACACTCAAGACGATACACAGCAATTTCATACTTCGCTGTGGAAGTGCGTTCCTCTGTCCAACTCCAATGTAGTTGGAAATCCAAACCTAAGAGCAAGCTCCCTCAACAATAACTTTGCCACTGTAAGACTGTCACACCTTCTAGTTAGATAAGTTTCCACCCATCGAGAAAAGATGCACACAACCACCAAGATGTATCTCAACCCATTACACACAGGTATCTCAAAAAAATCCAATTGGATCCAATTGAAAGAATCTCCTGATCTGCCAATGTGGCTCAGAGCAACAACAGTCTTCTTTCCAACATTCAACTGTTGGCACATGGCACACTGATGACACACTGCTTTTGCAATCATGTGAAACCTCAGATTGAACCAAGTCTGCCTGAACAACCTCACCATTGAATCCCTTCCTATGTGAGCTGCTCTGTGAATCTGCCTTGCCATTGGGCTTAACAAACAATCAGGTAATACTGCTCTTCTACCATCAGCTGAAACCCATATGTCGTCTTCCCTTTTCTAACAACCTGCTCTGTCCCAACCTGCTTGTTCTTGGTCTGTGGCTTTTATTTGTAAATGCCTGACTTCATCCCATGTGTCCGCAATGGCTAGCATCATGCTGAGTTCGGTTGTCTCTGCACTCTTGCCAACATATTCCCCATTGAAAATACATGCGTATGTGGCACAAAAAGTGAGCAACTTTGTCAGCATATCGGTTTCCCATTGTGACAAAGTCATCGCCCTTCTCATGGGCTGCGCACTTAACGACAGCCACTTCATTTGGTAATTGCAAAGCTTCCAACAATTGTCTCACATATTCCCCATTCCTAATGGGAGAGCCTGATGACGTTAGGAACCCTCTCTGCGACCATAGCTGTCTGAAGTCATGAACCACATCAAAATGGTACTGGCTATCGGTATAGATGGTGACTCAGAGCTGTTCAGAGACAAGACATGCGTGGGTCAAGACAATGATTTTGGCAACCTGTGCGGAGTGTACTCCCTTTAAACAAGCAGCTTCCACCACTCCAGAGATGGTACAGACAGCAAACGCTGCTCTCAGATTACCTTCATTGTCTCTTAGACATGAACCATCAACAAAGAAGACTTGATCAGGATCTGGCAATTGTTCATCGACAATGTCAGGTCTCGGTTTGGTGCAAAGCTCAGTAACATCAGCACAGGAATGGTCTTCACAATCTTCCTCATCAGCATTAGGAATAGGCAACAAGGTAGCATGATTTAACACAGAACAGCGCTTCAGAGTCACATTCTCTGCAGCCAGCAACACCTGCTCATATCTTGTTACCCTATTATTTGTCAACTGCTGTGTTTTGGTCATCGTCATCAGAAGCTCAACTGAATGTGGTACATATACAGTAAGTGGATGACCCATCACAATGCTTTAACATCGTTCGATACTGACATCTGTTGCAGCAACGGATTTGAGATATTCGGGCAACACTGAAGCTACAGGATCTAACATTGCTGAGAAATAGGCCACTGGTCTATGGGCACCTCCATGTGTCTGGGTGAGTACAGAAGGAGCACAACCAGCCCTGCCAAGTACCATGCATCAGGGGTTAGACTAACGCATTTTTGTGCTGGTGTCTGCATCACCACACTAAAATGCATTACTCACGCATTACTGGCCCTCCGAAAACGTGGGTTTAAATGCACTGCAGAATGAATAATAAAGCAGCGCAGGAGTGCTGTCTGAATGCTTACTGTGCTGCCTGCTCAATCAATGCATTTACTTGGCCGCTATCCTACTTGTTTCTGCCACTTGAGCTATAAAACTAATATGCTCTCTCTCTCTCTGTGACAGCCGTGGATTGGTTGAAGTCTTGCTATGGGGTTATCTGAGAACTTCGCACAATTGAGTGTTGGACTTCAGAGACTCTACAGCCGCTTGAGATTGGCTGAGGGAAAGCTTTCCGGTTGTTCATTGGCTGCTCTGTGATGTCACTGGGAGTGCACGTGCCACAGCACACAATGTGCCTGCTATGCGTGTTCCGCAGTGGATGGAGCTCCCTGGCTCCTTTCTGAGTGACGGTGGCTGTCCCACTTAGCTGTGCCAACTCGAAGACCATTGTGCTCCTCAGGATCGATGCGGGTGAACCGATTCTTGTCAAGGCAATGTGAGTTTGTAATACTCTGACAACGCCAGCACAATATTCCTCGAGCTGAGGCCAAAACGAGGGCGGTGAGTTTGAAATCCTTTGCTGTTCCTCCACACCTAGTGCTGCAAGATGGGGCTACCCCTTTATTGACTAAAAGCTTGTGGTTAAAACCCCTTCAGAAACCATTGCACAACCACGTTTTATTCACTATAGTGCTCTTTGTGCATTCTCCCACCCATATCAGTTCAAATAACCTTAATCCGTATTTTACATTGTCTTATAATTAGTTTGATTTGGTTTTCTGACCTGTATGTATTTATTTTAAATGCCAATATGTGGGAAGTGTCTTAGGTTGTACCCGAGGCATGGCATTGACTTTTAACAGGCTCTAGGATGTTTACATAGGCCGTGAGGCCGTGCATTGTGTTGAAGTTCCTTTGTGGCACCGAGCTGCACACTCCGAATTGTGCACCTCCCTACTCAGCCCTCTTGCTTCCCTCAGGGCTGGTTTTCACAAACACATCGGCCCCACAGCACAGCAGGCATTATTTTCCTTCCTTACACACTAGCGTCCTTTCTGCAGAGGAGGATCAGGATGGCGAGGTCGCTGTACTGTCTGATCCACAGCATGGCAAGCGCACATAACAAATGCGGGGGTGCGGGGTCCAGTACACTTTTCTTCCAGTGGTTGAAGATTCCCATTCTCTGTACATACAGGAGGTGTGATTCGAGAGGACGTGGCGCTGCGACCACAGCTACAGAGTTTGGAACTGGGTATATTCTGGGTAAATCACTTCATTTCCCTGTGCCCAAAAAACCAAAAATGATAGTGTTATTGTGAAATTTAACTGGCGCTCTTGTAAAGCGCTCCAATACCTTCAGGGTGATTTTGCGCTATATAAAACAGCAAAAAAAACAAGAAAAAAAGCATCACCTCCAAGCTTTACTCTTCATCAAAAGCTCGACACTGTGGGGCTTATTTACAAGCCCCTTGTGCCACCCGTGCATCACTTTTTCTCATATTAAAAGTGACACACCAGCGGCACAAGAGGCTTGTAAATAAGCCCCTGTATGTTTTATGATACAATAAAATTCCATATACATTCAGATATGGCACGCCCGTCAGAGATATTTGAAAAATACAGCATGCATGTGTGTTGGTAGTAAGGCTGGGCGTAGTTCGCGAAGTAATGCTTCGCGAAGCTACGCAAAGTGCAGTTCGCACTACGCAAGCTCGCGTAGCACTACGCGAACTGCGTAGCGCACTGTTCGCTAATGATTGCACAGTGCCGGATGCTTGTCCGCACTGTGCAATCATTGAAAACGGCAACTTGCACAGTGCGAGCTGTGCCTACTGCCGCTCGAGTAGATTTTTACTCGAGCGGCAGCTTTCTCAACGCGGACTGGTAGTTTCTCATCGCGAGCGGTCGCGAGCATCGCGACCACTCGCAATGAGAAACCTGACCTCCCCGCGTTGAGAATCTCGCCGGGAGGTTTACTTTCCACGCTCGCGACCGGCAACTTGATGTTGCTGATCGCGAACGAGGAAAAGTCTCGCTGGATGTCATTTTGCTTGCTCGCGGTCGCCAACTTGACGTTGAGGACCGCGAGCAAGCAAAAATGACCGCGGCACTACGCTCACGCCGCGCTGTTTGCACTGTGCTACGTGCAATCGCGTTGTGCTAAGTAGCCAATCTTACGCAAACCACGCGAGCGTAGCGTAGCACTTCGCCCAGGGTTAGTTGGTAGCTGCATTCGATTGCTGTGTTTTCACATTTTGAGTGATCAATTGTGACGAAGGACACGCTCAAGCTCCTCCGCTGCCTCACTCAGCTTGTGGCTGACACTCCCGTGGGGATGCACTTCTGGACACACAGTCAAGTGAGTGAGTCCAGCACTGATTTTGTTAATGACAATGTAATATGCTTATCTTTTTTTTGACACCTGGGAAAAGCACTGCTTCTTCTCTAAAACACGGTGCTGCTATTGCACTATTATGGTTCACATTTAAGGATTCTAAATTTGATGGCTTACTCTGTGTAGCAATTTCCAGCTTTATGCATGTTTAAAAGACAAGCCCTTAGCTAGCATGAAATATGAAATGGTGCTCCTCGGTTGTCCTTCCTGTAACAATTATCTCAGAAAGGAGCAGTAGGTTAGTGACCTTACAATTCAGGGGTTTTTGCACCAGTTTCAAAGTCTCTTCAGAGCTTATTATTGGTTAAAATGGGGCAATTTCTGATATGCATCTCTTTCCATGGACTTAATTGCTGAGTTTCAGTCGGGGAAAAAATGCCACTCTTAAATTTCACACATTTGGCAGATAAATGTCACTTATTAGTACACTGAAACCTTAAAAACTGTCACGCAATGTGAAAACTTGGCAGCTATATTTTAAGATCTTAGAGTTTCTAGTTGCAACAAATGGATGTAATTTCTGATATCTATATGTTTACCTCGTCTTCATTGCTTGATTTTGCTTAAGTAGAAAGTGTCACTCATAGTTGTTGAATGTCACTCATAATTACACTGAAATTATGAAAATGCCACACATAAGCAACCTGAAACCTTGGCAGCTATGCACAACCCTCCTGCTCGTGACAGAATAATGAGAATGCTTTGTTGTAATCAGGCATTCCCAAAGCTGGAGCGTGACACAGGCACTCTCTCAACTCCAATAAAGCAAGCAAACAGTTGTTATTCCAAGGTACTGGATCACACACATCCTTGTGGATCAGCATCTGCAAAGGCTTTGCCATCAAGGAGAAATTGGGAATCCATTGTTGGCAGTAGCCAACCATGCTCAGAAACATCCTGACCTCTTTCTGGGTAGTAGGCGGATTTATTTTCATAATCGCCTCCACTCGCTCTGGTTAAACCTTCCTCTTGCCTCTTTCACTTCGATTACCCAAATACTGTACTTCAGCCAGACAGTACTGAAGTTTGCTCGGAGACACCTTATGCCAATTGTCATCCCAATGGTTCAGTAAGGCGATAGTATCTTCCTTACAAGCCTCCCGTGTTTCAGATGCAATTGGGAGGTCATCAATGTACTGAGTTTCGGGTCAGAATCAAACTCTCAAGGTTCTTTTTCAGTGTCTGATTGAATATGGATGACTTTCAGTATACCTTTGAGGGATACGACGCCATGTTAAGACACGATTCTCCAGGCGGAAAGCAAATAAAAATTGGCTTTCCTCATGCAATGGGATGGAGAAAAATGCCTGACAGAGGTCAATTACTGTGAACCAATTAGCCTCGCAAGGAATTTGAAATAGGATCACAGATGGATTCGGTACCACACGACAACATGGAATCACAATGTTATTCACCTTTCTAAGGTCCTGAACAATGTGATATTTTCCACTCGGTTTCTGCAATCCCATGATGGGAGAATTGCACGGACTTCCCATGACCTCCTTCAGGATGCCCTGCGCAATCATGGACTCAATTACAAGTGTAATCCCTGCCACCGTTTCTGGGGTCAGATTGTACTGAGGTATTCTCGGAAATTGTGCATTAGGCTCAATCTGTATGAGTGGCTCGACTCCTTGAATCAGTCCGATTTCCTCTCCTGAGAAGTCCCATACCACTGGAAAGATAGTGTCTCTCAAATCCAGCAGCATGTCTTCCACTGTCAGTAAGGGAAACATGGCTGTGTAATGGTTCTGATTGGCCATTTTAAAGGCAATGTCCTCATCATTAGTCTGCAATTCAAATCCCTTCAACTTGCTTGTACCCCTCAGCAGGTTTCTCTCTCAGCCTGAGGAAATTATTTGTGAATGCAGCTAGGTTACCTCTACTCCAAGGGACATGCACATACCCTCAATTAGGCACTTCCTGTAATGGGTAAGCCTCAACTCCCGGTGTTCCCCCTACTGGAGGCGGTATTTCTCCTGTCGCCTTTCTTACATTCTTCTTCTTTCACCATCTTTCCTCCCACTTATCAAGCATACTCCAAGCCCTTATTCCTACAATCAGCTCTCGGATGTGCGTCTTCAATCCCGTCACTCTCTTTTCCTCCAGCTCTTGATCACTGTAGTTGAGCCTAGGATTTCCCTGTAACATTTTTATTCGAGACAAGTCTACTCCATACCTCTGAGCTAACTCTGATAACTTCTCATGCGCTTGTCTTGCTTTGCGGGTGACATCCTTTGCCACAAACAATAGGTCATCTGGCTCATAGGTATCTATCCTATCCAAAGGCAAATTCCCACTGATGATCTCGTCTACCTCGGCCTTCAACCTTACCACATCCAATAGTTTTGCTTTACCTGCAGCCTTGAAGGTACCCAGACTTGATGCATTATTCTGACTCTCCCTGCTATTGTTGTTGTCTCTCAACCAGGATTCTAAGTCTGAAACATCCAAGACATGCTGATTTCCAGTGGCTCCCTGACTTGTACTTGCTTCCGAGGCCTCACTCATTGGTCCTCTCACTGGTGTTTCCCACATCCGTAGGTCTGAACTAGTGCTTGCCATAGGTATAGACTGTATAGTACTGGAACCAAAGCGTACTCCCGAAGGATTGGCAGTAGCTGCTAAAGGGGTACTAGATTCCCTTGGTGCCAAATATGAACAGTTCCCACTCGTGCTCCCAGTTCTCCCCACTGCAGTCCTTTCAACCTGTGCCGGCTGACTCTGACTAAGGCTTCCCACTGAGCTCGGGTCATACAAAGGAACAACAGGTCCAACAGTAACCGGCACTGTAAGGGCTTCTGGTAACCGTGAAGCAGCGTAACTCCGTCCTGTTCCATACCTCCTAAGGCAGACACTCCTGTGCCCCTTACTCCTGCTGATATCCTCCCCAGAACTCCTGTACCAGGACCCACTTAAGCTGGTGTGCTTCCCACAATTTCTGCACTTTCCGAGTCTTGCCCCCCATCCCCTGTTTGTGGACTGTAAGGTGGAGGACGCTCAGATAACAACCCATCAAACAAGCTGTCTTCGTTGTCACTACTGTCACTTCCATTTACCTTTCTGCTCCTGTTCTCCATTTCCTAAACTGTGCATCCCACTGTGCGTTCTAATATGACCTCACAGTTTTCTTCATCCTCCCTTTGTATCTCTCCCTGTGTTTAGCATGTGCAGCGCATCCAGGCATCTAGCGCTTCAAACTGTGTTGGTCTAGCCAAAGTTGCAGGGCAAACATTGCTCCTCTTAGTTGATGCAATACATCCAGCCGGAATGAACCGAATCATGGAAATGACAATTTACCCTCCTTCTCAGTGATCTTATTCAAATTTTGAAGCCAGATTAAAGTATGGAGCCCAACTTTTGTCATATGGCCATGTCTGAACTGGGGTGGCGGAGTGAGCTAAAGAATGATGATGGATTAAACCCAGATCAGTTGACTGGGGGTGGGTGTTTGCAATGTTCAACACTCCGTCCATCATCCCCTTTGGTTTTGCATCGCCCAACTTTTGTTGCCAGATAATGTGCTGGAGTATCATCGGGTGGTGCCTCTTCACCCACTTGAGTAACAACCCCTTCATCACCCCTGAACAGATCTCACAACACCTTAAAACATCTAATGATTTCAATTGCAATTTGCTGTTCAAAATATTACGGTGGAACAGTTCTCTTCCAAACACAACTTCTTGATGACTCCCAACCAATTCCAGCGTGGCGTTACACCAACTGACCTATTGCAGCGCAACACTCTCTTACGTCACCTTCACTCCTCGCAGTGGCTCACCCTCCTTTACAATTTCTCAGCACGCATTCACTCAAACAGTCGTCTTAAAATCCGTAATTGTCTGCCATCTAAAAGATCGATTGAATTCAATCATCCAAGAGCATTCACACACAGTGACTCTCAACCTGCGCTGGTCACCCGAATGAGTATAGCTTACCTCTGTACATATGGTCTACTAAACGATTCCCAACTGCCGAAGACATCTCAAGATAACTCCTCAAATCTTCGGTCAGACAATCACAATCTCAATCTCGGTATCTTCTGCACCTTTAATATATCCTGGGATCTTGGGCCACTTCGGGACACGCAACTCAAATCTCAGTCCTTGGACCATGTACGGCCCCATACCACATTCACTCGACTCTCACACCAACTCCACAAGACATCACACCATCGAATCATTCCAGCAATCTAACACACAACATACACCCTATTAATACTCACTCCTCCGTTCGCCACTAATCCTGTCGCACCACCAAACTCCGTCAGTCTCCTCTGGATTCCGTCGCTCTCCGTTCACGGTCATTGGGCTCAAATCTTTGGGCTTTTGTGTTTCTAGGCTCAACTTTCTTGACTTCTTCTGGATTTCCCCCTCACTTGATGTGCTAACCATCCTACTCTGCTACCAACTGAAAGGGCCGGGCCCATACATTCTGGATCTGTTCTAGAGTCACAATCCAATGGTCCTTTTTAGCAGCATGAAAGCGTAGAGGGGAGGAAATTTGTTAGAAAGCCAATCACTTTAACAAAAAACGTTAGTTTGATTTATTACAAAGGCAAAAACAACTGAACATAAAGGCAGGTATCCTTCCCAAGATACATTTCGGGTCACACCATCTGCTCTGGGTACAATCCTAAAGGTAGTTTTCCATGAGACCATGATGTTCTACTCTCGCAACAATTTGTCCTTGGTTTCTAGGTCTTCTCCTGTGTGAAGCACTACGACTTTCCTTTATCGACTCAAGCAACATGATTGTTACTTCTTCTCTCCTTGCCTGACTAGTAAAACAAAGACATTATTCTAGCTGACGAGAACGCTTCTTTCACCAGCAACACAAAACGTGAGAAAGAACAACTTCCGTGGCACACATGACATTCAAACTATTAATTCTAAAGCAAGAGTTTCAGGGAACAGCATTTCAGGCCTACAGAATTCAGCTAACATAAAAAAGCATTGCAGAAACTTAAAAAAATTGAATAGAAAATAAGGCACATTCAATTAATGCATTTACCTACATTCAAAATGACACAACTAATAAACACATTTAGTATATGAATAATTGTCAGTTTACAACACGAGTTCTTCACGTTAATATTTTCTACTGGTTACATTCATTTGCTACACTAATTGTCAATGTTGCTTTTCAATGAACTAAACACATCACATTTCGAGTTAATACATTTCATAATTCTAGCACTCCATGTTATTACAACGAAGGATTATATGCGGCTGCGCTCTACATGTGTGATTAAAGTGCACCCCTACAAATAAAATGTGCTTTCTGCTACATCAGCCCCACCCATGTGATGCCACTGTATTTGGACTGTACTCATATAGAGTGTTTTCCTATTGATTTCTGTACACACCAAGGAAAAAGCAATTTGCATATCACTTCCAATGAGAACTAAATCCCATTCACTCTGCTTTTCTAGCAAGCGTTTGAGCTGGTGCGACTTTCTAATGCAGCTCGCTTCTTCCTTTAATAAGAAGGGGGGGAGAAACATTTCTGCACCCTATTAAGCTATAAGAAATGCGTTACTTACCTGTAACAGCAGTTATCCAGTATTGGTATCTTTCATAGATTCACATGCCTGAATCATTCCCTCGTCGTCGAGACGGGAGTCCCCGGTATATAATAAAAGTAATGTCCTATTAGACATACCAAACATAGGCCTAAGGCCTCTCATTAGTAACATATCCAGGTCCTTTTGTGAAAAGGACCAAACTCTGCGCAGCAGCCAATCAGCTGCCACCACCCTCTGGAACCTTCCTGTCAGGAGCTCTGGTCCCTCAGATTTTCGTAAGCTTAGTGCTAAGTAATAGTATCTCTGAGAGAACCAAGAGAGCCTTTCCAAGGGAGGTGGGTGGGCTGCATGTGAATCTATGAAAGATACCAATACTGGATAACTGCTGTTACAGGTAAGTAACGCATTTCTTATCCAGTATTAGGGTATCTTTAATAGATTCACATGCCTGAATCAGAGTAGCAAGCAATAGTGAGCACATTTCCTTTGTTCCCCATAAGAGATATACACTCATTGGTTAAAAACAAAAACCCATATTGATACATTCCATTATATCATTGATATAGTGCATCATAATAATAACAATAATAATCATAGAAATGTGTGGTAAAGCAAAGGTTGGTGGGAAGGAGGAAAGGCTCACCTCTATTGAAATAGATGACGTAGTACTGCCTGTCCAACTGCAGCGTCCTTCGCCAGTTCTGAATCCAAGCAGTAATGCTTGGTAAATGTGTGCGGCGTTTTCCATGTTGCCGCTCTGCAAATGTCCATCAGCGGTACGCCGGCAAACAGAGCCATGGACGTAGAGACCGCCCTGGTAGAATGGGCACGAATTGTAGTTTGCAAAGGCTGACCAGCCTGCTGGTGACATAGAGTGATAGCGCTAGAGATCCACCTAGCGATACTCTGCTTGGTAAGGGGGAAACCCTTCCTAGGCACACTGTAGGCCACAAAAAGTTGGTTGGACTTTCGGAATGGTCTTGTCCTATGAAGGTAGAATTTAATGCATCGCTTCAGGTCCAAGGAATGAAGAGCTTTTTCCGCTGGTGTTTGAGGATTCGGGAAGAATGTCTTTAACACAATGGGTTCGTTAAGATGGAAGTACGATGGCACTTTAGGGATAAACTTCGGGTTAGGTCGAAGAATTACCCTATCATCCCTGAATTGCAGAAATGGATGCTGTATTGTAAAAGCATGAAGTTCGCTGACTCGTCTTGCCGAAGCCAGGGCGAGTAAAAGTGCAGTTTTCCAGGAGAGGAATTTAAGGTCCACCTTGTGTATTGGTTCAAAAGGATGCCTCATAAGCTGAGCTAGAACTGTATTAAGCTGCCATGTTGGAGGAGGAAGCTTTAGTGGAGGGAAAGTCCGGAAAAGACCTTTGAGGAATTGTTTTATGAGTCTATTGGACCAAAGCGAAGGACCTGTGGAAGATCTTCTGTAGACGGGATATCGCTGCTAGGTGAACTCTGATGGAAGCATGAGCTGAGGCCTGCATTTGCGAGATGAAGAAGGTATGGCAAAATCTCCTCAGGAGAGGACTTAAAGGGATGTACTTTGGCAGATGCACACCATATACAGAACCTTTTCTATTTGAGAGAATATGTCTTGCTTGTACTGTCCGCCACTGCTCGAGACAGAACCGCTCTACAGTCCGGAGGGATATTCATAGCCTGGAATTCATTGTATTCAGGAGCCAGGCCGATAATTTGAGTGAGGCCGGGTCCGGATGTTGTATCTGTCCCTGATCCATTGTGAGGAGAGATGGGAACGGCTTCAATGGAATTGGAGGTGCCTGGGATAGGAGATGTAGTTCCGTAAACCAATGTTGGCGAGGCCATGCTGGTGCTATTAAAATCAGTGTGCAGGGCTCTGCCTTCATCTTCTTGAGTACCCTGGGGAGCAGCGGAATCGGCGGAAAAGCGTACGCAAAGACGCCGCACCAGGCTATTGAAAATGCATTCCCCAGAGATCCCTGCTGGGGATGCCAACTTGCGAAGCGTTGGCATTTGGCGTTGATCTGTGACGCGAACAGGTCTAGATTTGGTTCGCCCCATTGGTTGAAAATGCGGTTGAGAATACCCTGGTGTAATTCCCACTCGTGGCGGGATGTTTGTAGTCTGCTCAGTGAATCTGCCAATATATTTTCCCTTCCCGGCACATATTCGGCCTTCAGAGATATTTTGTGCTGAAGTGCCCAGTTCCAAATTTTCTGCGATTCTTGAGATAACAAAAGAGAACGAGTGCCCCCCTGTTTGTTCACATAGTGCATTGTTGTGGTGTTGTCCGTCTTGACCAGCACTAGGGAAGCTGCTATACTGGGAAGAAAAGCCCGCAGGGCTAGATACACAGCTCTGAGTTCTAGGAGGTTGATGTGCAAGGTCCTTTCTGTTATTGACCATTTTCCGCTGATTTGAAGCTCCTGGAGAAAAGCTCCCCAACCTTCCAGGGATGCGTCTGTAGTTATTACTTGAGGAGACACTGGAGGCAGAAAAGACAGGCCTCGTGCCAGATTCTGTGGACGAGTCCACCAATGTAATGCTGTAATTACTTGAGGAGTGATCTGAATGATGTCGTCGAAAGATCCTTCCACCTGAATCCACTGAGCGGCAAGAGCATCCTGGAGAGGACGCATATGGAGACGACAATGCGGAATGAGTAGTATGCAAGAAGACATCATTCCTAGGAGGGATTTGAAGAGCCGAACCGAAAGAGACTTTCTTAGCTTTATTCTGTTTGCCAGCTGTGTGAGCCTGCGTTGTCGTTCTTGCGTTGGGCAAGCATGCGTGTGGACCGTATCCAACACGGCTCCTAAGAATGTGATCCTTTGAGAAGGTTGAAGCATTGACTTTTCTACATTGACGGTGAGACCTAACTGCTTGAAAAGTTCTAGACAAGCGCTGGAAGATTGCGTTGCGCCTTGAAAAGATGGTGCCTTGATGAGCCAGTCGTCGAGATATGGAAATACTTGATGATGCTGCTGTCTGAGGTACGCAGCGACCGGAGCCAGGCATTTCGTGAATATACGAGGAGCCGATTTGAGCCCAAACGGCAGCACTCGAAATTGGTAATGCTTGCCAGCGACTGCAAATCTCAGAAATTGTTTGTGTTTTCTGTGGATTGGCACATGGAAATAGGCATCCTGTAGATCCAATGATACCATGTAGTCGTTCGGGTTGAGAAGTTGTAGGACTTCCTGTATGGTAATCATGCGAAATGATTGCTTCCTTAGGAATTTTTTCAAATTTCTGAGGTCTAGAACCGGCCTCCACTTGTTGTCTCTCTTGCGCACCAAAAAGAATCGGGAATAAAAACCTTTTCCTCGTTGATGAACAGGAACTCGCTCTATGGCCCCTTTGCGAATCATGGATGATATTTCGTTCTGCAAGAGGTTCAGATGCTTGTGAACCATAGGTTGAGGTGGAGTTGGTGGAGGGGCTTGAAGAAATTCCAAGGAATGACCGAATTGTACTATTTGAAGGACCCACTGATCCGTAGTAATTTGTTCCCAGTTGTGGAAAAAATTCGATATCTTCCCTCCTATTTTGAGTGGCGAGGGCGAGGTTGGAGTTGGTGGCAAGGAAAAGTCATTGACGCCGGGCAGCATCCCTCTGGCGACCAGCTCTTCCTCGAAAAGAGGATTTGTTATAGGCAGTTTGTTGAGGTTGCTGCCTTTGCTGAAATTGCGGCCTGTATTGCTGGCCGGACGAGGAGTAATTAGAATATCTATTTTGTTGATATCCTCCACTATAGGACGATTGACCTCTACCTCGTGAGCCACGAAAGGAAGACGTTTTATATTGGAGGGTTCCCAAAGATCTTGCTGTCTCTGTGTCTTTCTTAATCCCTTGTAGGGCCCTCATCGATATGAGATCCAAACAGGCACTGCCCATCATAGGGCATATCTAGGATCTTTGTCTGGACCTCCGGTCGGAATGTGGTTGCTTTAAGCCAGCCTTGGCGCCTTAAGACTGCCGCTCCTGCCAACTGACGGAAACCAGTAGATGCGATGTCCATCGCACAATCTATAATCTCCGAAGCTGACCTTTCGCCTTCTTGCAGTAGCTTCTTCGCTTCCTGTTTGGTGTCCTCTGGTAAACTATCCAAGAAAGGTGCAATGTCTGACCAGATTTGCCTGTTGTATCTTCCCAATAAGGCTAGTGAGTTAGCAGCCCTCACTGTCAGTGCCGACATGGAAGAGAAACGCTTTCCAATGTTGTCCAAACGCCTACCCTCTTTATCCGGTGGCGCTGACTGTGGAGTAGACGGATTCTTTGAGTGGCGCTGGGCTGCTTGTGTCACCACCGAATCTGGCTTGGGATGGCCAGTTAGACAGGCTGGGGCGTCATCCGGTGCCCTATACTTTTTATCCAGTCGTGTTAGGATTGGAGGCATTGAAGAAGGATTCTTCATGATCTTGACCCCTTGTTCCCAGATATAGTCTATTATTGGCATGGATCTCACCGACTTTTTAAAAAGTTCCTTAAAGTCATATAAGAAACACTCTTGTTGCTGAGAAGGCATTGGCAACTGAAAGCGCTTTGCCGCTCTTTCTAGAAGATTATGAAAGCCTCCTATGTCCTCCGGAGGCGAGTCTACTGGAGGAGGGGAAGGAGACACTGGAAGTGGTATGACGTAGTCGTCCCATTCCTCATGCTGTGATCCATCATCCAGGATTTCCCCTTCTTCTTGACGACAGTCCTCTTCATCGTCAGTAGAATGGAGAGATGGACAAATCACTGTCGATGCGGACGGCTGAGGTGGAAGTTGTACGGCCGGTGGTGGAGCTCGTGTCCGGAGCAGAAGCCGGAGCAGCAGTAGGAAACCTTTTCTTATAATCTGTAATCAGAAATTGGAGGTCCGACACCAAAGCCACCGGAAGACATACCATCTGAGGTTGTTGAGGTACTTGATCTTCCTGATAATAAGACTGATCATCAATGTCCTGATCATCCTCATCTGAGAACTCCTGGTATTTGACATTAAGTTCCGACGGACTTGTTGCGGCCCTAAAAGACCCTCGTCCTCCGAATCGTCCTCCACATCCAATAGATGAGAGGGTACTAAGGATTGGACTCTACTGGGTGACGTTACAGACGGTGACAATCTGCTGAGTCGTTTAGCCTTCATTTTTGGAGTAGACATCAAGATCGTCAACGGAACACTCGTCGTCGACGGTGGCGCGTCGACTGGTAAAGCTTCGAGCTTCGTTGAACGCTTTGTTGAAATCTTCGTCGACGGCGTCGTCGATGGAAATGGCGTGCTGTCGACGGTAAGCCTACCGTCGATAGAGACGTCGTCTGCGGTATCGTCGACGGGAGCACCGTCGATGTGGTTGTCGTCGACGGGAAGGTCGTCGTCGGCGCTCGTCGCCGACTGGATCGTCGTCGGAATCTTCGACGACGACTTCCTTATTTTTATCGTCGACGACATGATCACTTGTGCCGTCGACGAAGATGTTGTAGTCGCCGACGATGATCGCGGCGCCGACGAAGCAGACATAGTGGAGACTGTCGTCGTCGACGTGGTAACCCTGGCAGTGACAGGAGCCGTCGTCGTTGAAATCGTCGACGATGCCGTCGTCGACGAGCCTGAGGAGGGTTTTTAAAAGAATGCTGGACTCTGACTGAAGGAGTCGCAGGGTCTGGAGATGGCAATTTTTTGCCCGTGGGAACCTCTGAAGACTTTTTCTGCGTCTTCTTTGCAGGTTGCTGTGATGAAGGGCTTGGAGAAACATTTCTCGACCTTTTCTGTGGAGTTTTTGAGGAGGATCTTGATGACGTTTCACTCTCCTCAGAGGACAAAGGATCTTGTTTGTCCTTTAACCTCTGCAGCCAAATCAAAAGACGTCCTTCCCGGTCTTTAGGGTTTTTGCAGAGAAAGTACGACATACCTTGCAGTCTTTAGCTGAATGGTCTGGGTAAAGACAGTACAGGCAGTCCTTGTGAGGATCGTCCACATGCAACCTCTTCTTCCTGCAGGTTGTACATGGCCTGAAAAGGCCTCTCTTCGAGGTGTCTGACATGAAGACGACTATGACTTCAGTCAGACAGAAATAAGGATAATTAAATACCTTTCTAGCAGTATAAACGCTGTAATAATAGAAAACCTGAGCAGAGCTCAGTTGGAGACTCCCTTAGCACAACGTGCGGTAGAAAATCTGAGGGACCAGAGCTCCTGACAGGAAGGTTCCAGAGGGTGGTGGCAGCTGATTGGCTGCTGCGCAGAGTTTGGTCCTTTTCACAAAAGGACCTGGATATGTTACTAATGAGAGGCCTTAGGCCTATGGTTTGGTATGTCTAATAGGACATTACTTTTATTATATACCGGGGACTCCCGTCTCGACGACGGGGAATGATTCAGGCATGTGAATCTATGAAAGATACCCTAATACTGGATAAACATTTTTATTCTGTCCTGGGGTCCATTGCAGTGGCTATTTCAAAGTATACAAAGCAGGCCTTTGCACTGACTTGTAATCACAGTGCATAGATATACCCCCATCGGATCAGGCTTTAATTTTATTCAACATTCACCAGCCCTGGCCTCAACTAAGTGGCAAATATTTCTTAACTGTAAGTTCGTTTTTTTTTTTTATTCCAAACTTGAACTTTCATGTATGTAGCAGATCATTGCAAATGCGCTGGCAGACTTTGGCTAATCATCTTTTTACCCTATGGAAAAAGAAGCTGTTTTCCAACCCTTACCTCGTGTGAAGGGCCAGAGAAAAAGCTTGTGAAAGCTCAAAAAGCAGAAAAAGCTTTCCAGGGAATCACTACACTAGAATATGGGCAAATGTACCCTTGCCTAATACTACTCCAGCTGGTGAACAATTATGTGTGAGCAAATTAAATTTAGAGTATAGGTTTTTGCGTTAGGGGGCAATTTACTTGTGGGGGGAGGGGGTGGTTTGTGTGTGTTTTCAGTTTACACACATAAATAACTGAACATTTGTAAATCTATACCAAAAAACAAAATACATCTGTGCGTGAAGTTCATTTTTTTCCCCAAAAAGAATCAGATCCCCAAAGGTTGAACCCCGAGGATCTAGTTATGACTGGACCACAAATCCCGTTTTGCAGTTTAAGCACGATTAGAAGTTAGTTAGTGCGCAATTTCTCCCTTTTGCGGCCCGGCCATTCATTGCTTAAGATGAGTTTGTTAACATCACGATCAATCTCCCCAGCCAGCGTGGCATATTTGGGGAGATAAAGGAAGGGCAAGGGGTGCCCTATGTTACACCCTGCTGTGCGTGTGCTGAACACTTCCCCCGTGTGGAAGGACGAGATGGCATCACATGCCGCCACCTAACTGCACAGACTGCCACTGTCCAAGAGACTCTGCCTCCCAAATCTACGCGCACCTTAAGCCATGCCACACTCTCCACTGACATGAAATCAAACGTAGCTGCCGGGACATTCATTGGCAGTTGTAGAGTGTTATTTCCCTTTATCTTTAATGCAGATTTATATAGCGCGAACTCCACCCGAAGGTATTTAGCGCGAACTCCACCCGAAGGTATTGGAGTGCATTACATGAGCACCAGTCACGTTACACAAGGACACATTCTTTTTAGGTCTCGCCTACGCAGCGCGCATGCGCTGCTTAGGAAAAAGACCTTTTGGAATCAATTCACTTTTCGCCCTAAAAACGTGCACGCGTTGCATTGCTTTCAATGGCAACGCGTGCACGTTTGGCGATTCCCTTGCGGGAGCGAGCTTTGAAACCATCTGTTTGTAATTAACTTTCAAACAGATGGGGCCAAAGCTCGCTCCCGCAAGGGAAACGCTGTGTGTGCTCTCGCCGCACTCCCCCCACCCCTCCCACTTGGCTCGGCTAATGTCAACAATCACTTCCCAGACCACTACAGTGAGGTGACAGGACGGGTCCCCTGTTGCAGTCTTTCAACAGGCTACCCTCCGGGTGTTCTCTGCACAGCCGGGGTACAGAGCTCCCCAAAACCACCTTCTAACAAAGCGCTACACACAGCCGCGACCTGTGGACTTCCCCAGGTGATCCAAGGAAGGCATGCCCGGGCCAGCAGACTTCCCCAGCTGGTGCAGGACAGACATGCCACTCGCACACCCAGTCCGGCTTACCTTCGGCCCGCACTGCTCTGCTGCACCCTTGCTGGGGCTCTCCGCCGCCTGGGACACCCTGCTGCACAAACACCATAAACTGAGGAGAACGAGGGAGCCGAGCTTCAGCAAAGGTGCCATGGTGCGCAGCCTTCCAGCAACTGCTGCGATCTGAGGACCTCGAGGCGCATGCGCGCGGACTGCATGCAACACTTCCAAATTACTCCTGCTTCTTCGCTGTCCGACACGCCCCGGGCACGCCTCCTTTTCCCAAATTTTTCGACACGACTCCTGTGCATGACTCGTTGTCCCCCCTACCTTCTCAAAGTACTGCTTCGTGCCATTAAATCTCGATTTACACCCTCCACCTACCCCAGGAGCCCCCCCACACCTTTCTGCTGCGGCTCCCTGCCGCGACGCCTCGCCAGTCCTGTAAACTTCATCACCAATATACCTTATGTAAAGCGCTCTGACACCTTTGGGTAATGTTCGCGCTATATAAAATATAAATAAATAAATAAGTCCGGCACCACCACAAAACAAACATACTAAACCCTGGTCAGTTGCTTTGCTCTGCTACCACTCTTCTTTAAAATTTTCTTCACACTTGTATTTTTCTTTTGCACCTTGGTTTGTTTTTTTCCGGCACATTTAAATAAATACATACATATTTTTTCTTTGGCTAACTTATATTTTTATTTTTTCTCCCAGGTGCTTTCACCAGCACACTGTGCTTTTGTCTCCATGCGTTTTCTAGAATTTGCTTTGTCTAGGCACTACTTCGGCCCATGCATATAGCGCTATTGTTAAAACACAGCATCTTCGTATGGCTCTTCCAGCATTTTATTTGGAAAATTGTGCTGTGAAGTGAATTGTTTGTTAATGCTGTCAAGCATGGCCGTAGGAAGTGTGTGAGATGGGAGCATATACCCCCCTCCCCTCCCAGTCGATAATTCAACTAGTTGTTGTCTCTTTTAGGTGCATTTCACAATCTGTCCCTTGCACAAGCACACTGAAAAACTTAGTGCCTAATCCAGCATTTGCTTGTCTTTTGTTTTTCCCTTTTCGTCTACATCTAAAGTGATTTCATAAAGGTGCTTAATTTGTAAAATAAAAACAAAAAAGAAGAAATAAAAGTGTGCTGCATGGCAAAATACTTATAAGGTCCCAAAGGCGAGACCTATTGGCTATGCCAATGCTTGTTTTTGGTAGGCACAGGGAGATTAAGTGATTTTGCCCAGAATTACAGGATGTGGAGTCGAACCCGAGGCTCGAACCTTGGTTTCCCAGCTCCAAAGTCGGTAGCATAGCCGTGAGACCACATCCTCTCCTTCTGGAGATGATGTGTTCCTATTTTGTTTTTCACTGTGCTCCTTCATGTCTTTCCTTAAATCATGGATATATCCAGTAATGACGCCAGCTCTCGCATTGAAATGAGCCTTCCTTGCATTGCTCTTCATCACATCTACCTCACCACACATACTAAAGATTCTGTCACTCAGTGACTGGCCTGGATTCTCGGGATTGGTGGGAAGACTTCAGAGAATGTGTCTTTTTTGTTTTACGACCTTTCAAAAACAATTGGCACTTTTTCTATAATGTTTGTTAATCTTCCATATTAGCAGAACAGCGCCCTTTATAATCCATTTCAATTGAATAATTTCAAATGATTTTTGTGGTAGTTCACTACACAGCGTAATTACATCCTCCCTAAGTAGTTCTAATGATTCTTCATCACTGATAGTCCTGGCTCCAAATTCCATGAATGGTGTCCTATCATAAATTATCTACACGTTTACAGTATCCCTCCTGGAGAAGACCCACCCAGTTCTGTCAATGGAGTCAAAACATTGAATCATCCCATCTGACAGACTATTCTGAATTAAAAAAAATAAATGTATATATATATATTCACTGAAAAAACCATAGGTTTCAGACACGTTATAGTTAGAAATTAGCATTTAAAAAACCTTTGAAATTCACTGAAAAAACCATAGGTTTTAGGGACAGTTATAGTTAGTTGGACATTTCACTCAGTACAAAACCATAGAAATTCCCCCGTTATAGTTAGTTCAGCTAACTATAACTCGCGCCCTCGCAATGCACTGCTGATGACGTCACATATTACATCACTCATGACATGGTCAGTGACATCACTGATGACATCTCAAATGACATCACTGATGACATCACTGATGACATCATCCAGTGACTGTGTGTTTCTGTAAAGTTTAAATATGTTTAATATATATAGGGAAAGGCGTATTGAAGAATGAGTGGGTGTATAAGTGTCTGAATGGATGATTTAGTACGTGCGTGACTGACTCTACAAGTGAGTGATTAAACGTATCTTACTGAATGCATGGGTTAGTGACTAAACTGTGTGAATGTCTGTATCCGTCTGTTTGTTGGTGTGTAAGTGGATGCATGGATTTGCAAATAGCTACATGAGTGTCTATATGGGTTATTGATTGGTTCTCTGAGTATCTGTATGGCTGCCTGAGTGTTTGTGTGGGTGGGGTGTGTGTGACTCTGTACATAGATGTGTGAGTGGGTGATTCACTGGGTGCATGATTTCAAGAGTGCATCTGTGATGGACTGCTTGGGTGGGTGAGTGTGTGTATGGGTGTGTTAGTGAGTGAATGTATATCTCAGTGGTACATGTGCGAGTAACTACATATGTAAAAGGCAGTATATATGTGTGTTAGAGTATTTAAATGGCTATAAGTGAGAGTGTGTGATTGTGAGAGTGGCTGTATGGATGCGTGTGTGCTTGTATCAGTTATTGTATAAGAGCGTAAGAATGTGCTAGTATTTGTATGAGTAAGTGAGCTGGTGTGTGTATAACTGTATAGGTGAGTAAATGGGTGTGTGATTAATTTTTTGCATGACTGACTAGGTGTGTGAGTACCTCTATGGATGAGGGCGGTGTGTGAGTGTTTATATAGGTGTATGATTGCATATGATAGTCCTGTACTGAGTGACTGTAAGTATGAGTGACTGTACGGGTGAGTGAGTAGATGTGTGTGTGTAGACCTAAGAATCAGTGAGTGGGTATGTAGTTATTGGTATTGGAGTGTGTATGGTTTTGAGAATGGCAGTCTGTAATTTAGAGTGGGTGTATCAAAAGTTATATTAGGGTGTGAGAAGATGCATGAAATTATCACATGGATGATGTCATCAGTGATGTCATCAGTGATGTCCTTTGAGATGTCATCAGTGATGTCATCAGTGATGTCACTGACCATGTCATGAGTGATGTAATATGTGACGTCATCAGCAGTGCATTATGGGCGCGAGTTATAGTTAGCTGAACTAACTATAACGGGGGAATTTCTATGGTTTTGTACGAGTGAAATGTCCAACTAACTATAACTGTCCCTAAAACCTATGGTTTTTTCAGTGAATTTCAAAGGTTTTTAAATGCTAATTTCTAACTATAACGTGTCTGAAACCTATGGTTTTTTCAGTGAATTTCAAAGGTTTTTTAAATGCTAATTTCTAACTATAACGTGCCTAAAACCTATGATTTTTTAAGTGAATTTCAAAGGTTTTCTAAATGCTAGTTTCTAACTATGCCTACAGAGGTAGGACATGTGAAGAAAGAAGAAAAAAACGCACAGAAAGAAGCAAAAGAAATGCAGAAAGAAGCAACAGAAGTCCACAAAGACGAAGAAAAGTGCAGGAAGAAGCAAAAGATGTGCAGAAAGAACCAACAGAGGAGCAGAAAGAGGCCTTGTTGCAAAATCATCCTGTGCCCACAACTTTTTCAGACGGGTACTCGTGGTAACTGACTCTGACTAACCAGAGCCAGTGCTATGCTAAAAGACACTTAGAATACAGTGAAAACACCTACATACACTAGGGAACACTATGCGTTGGGGTACCCCTGTGATTAGCATGACCTCCTCTGTAAGTCCCTAGTACATTATAGGGCAGGGGGATTCTACCTCTGAAAACGCGCTACAGGGCGCGTTTGCACAGTGGTGAAGGGAGGGGGGGCCTGAGGTGACATGTGTGCAAACGCGCCCCGTGGTGCGTTTTAAGTTGCGGGATTAAGTCCCCTTGAATCCTGAGGGTCCCTGGGGCCCAACTAGCCCCCAGGTACCTACAGTTAGGACCACAGAGCTGAGTTGCAGAGAGGCGTTCCGAGGCCACGCACCTTTTTTCACCTCTCTGCAACGCAACTCTGTTGTGCTTACTGAAGGTACCTGGTGGTCTAGTTGGCCCCCAGGGTCCCTCAGGATTCAAGGGGAATTAATTCCCCAACTTAAAACGCACCACAGGGCGTGTTTGCGCACATGTCACCTGAGGCCCCGCCCCCTCCCTTCACCACTGTGCAAACGCGCCCCGTGGCACGTTTTAAGTTGGGGGATTAGGTCACCTTGAATCCTGAGGGTCCCTGGGGCCCAACTAGCCCACCAGGTACTTCCAGTGAGCACCACAGGCCTGCGTTGCAACGCCTGTAACAAATTGTGCAGTTGTGTTTAGGTAGTGAAGGGGGTCGTGCTGGGGGTAGTGTTTTAGGGTTTAGGGTAGTGCAGTGGTGTTTGTGTAGTGTAGGGGGTCATGCTGAGGGTAGATTTAGGGTTTAGGGTAGTGCAGTGGTGTTTGGGTAGTGTAGGGAGTCGTGCTGGGGGGAGTGTTTGAGGGTTTAGGGCAGTGCAGTTGTGTTTGGGTAGTGTAGGGGGTCGTGCTGGGAGGAGTGTTTTAGGGTTTAGGGTAGTGCAGTGGTGTTCGGGTAGTGTAGGGGGTCGTGCTGGGGGTAGTGTTTTAGGGTTTAGGGCAGTGAAGTGGTGTTCGGGCAGTGTAGGGGTCGTGCTGGGGGTGGTGTTTTAGGGTTTAGGGCAGTGCAGTGGTGTTCGGGCAGTGTAGGGGGTTGTGCTGGGGGTGGTGTTTCAGGGTTTAGGGCAGTGCAGTGGTGTTCGGGCAGTGTAGGGGGTCATGCAGGGGGTGGTGTTTCAGGGTTTAGGGCAGTGCAGTGGTGTTCGGGCAGTGTAGGGGGTCGTGCAGGGGGTGGTGTTTCAGGGTTTAGGGCAGTGGTGTTCGGGCAGTGTAGGGGGTCATGCTGGGGGTGGTGTTTCAGGGTTTGGGGCAGTGCAGTGGTGTTCGGGCAGTAAGGGGGTCGTGCTGGGGGTGGTGTTTCAGGGTTTTGGGCAGTGCAGTGGTGTTTGGGCAGTGTAGGGGGTCGTGCGGGGGTGGTGTTTCAGGGTTTAGGGCAGTGCAGTGGTGTTCGGGGCAGTGTAGGGGGTCATGCAGAGTTGTGGTGTTTCAGGGTTTAGGGCAGTGCAGTGGTGTTCGGGCAGTGTAGGGGGTCGTGCTGGGGGTGGTGTTTCAGGGTTTAGGGCAGTGCAGTGGTGTTCGGGCAGTGTAGGGGGTGGTGTTTCAGGGTTTAGGGCAGTGCAATGGTGTTCGGGCAGTGTAGGGGTGGTGCAGGGGTGGTGTTTCAGGGTTTAGGGCAGTGCAGTGGTGTTCGGGCAGTGTAGGGGGTCGTGCAGGGGGTGGTGTTTCAGGGTTTAGGGCAGTGCAGTGGTGTTCAGGCAGTGTAGGGGGTCGTGCTGGGGCTGGTGTTTCAGGGTTTTGGGCAGTGCAGTGGTGTTCGGGCAGTGTAGGTGGTCGTGCTGGGGCTGGTGTTTCAGGGTTTAGGGCAGTGCAGTGGTGTTCGGGCAGTGTAGGGGGTCTTGCTGGGGCTGGTGTTTCAGAGTCTAGGGCAGTGCAGTGGTGTTCGGGCAGTGTAGGGGGTCTTGCTGGCGCTGGTGTTTCAGGGTTTAGGGCAGTGCAGTGGTATTCGGGCAGTATAGGGGGTCGTGCTGGGGGTGGTGTTTCAGGGTTTAGGGCAGTGCAGTGGTGTTCGGGCAGTGTGGGGGGTCGTGCTGGGGCTAGTGTTTCAGGGTTTATGGCAGAGCAATGGTGTTCAGGCAGTGTAGGGGGTTGTGCTGGAGGTGGTGTTTCAGGGTTTAGGACAGTGCAGTGGTGTTCGGGCAGTGTAGGGGTCTTGCTGGGGGTGGTGTTTCAGGGTTTAGGGCAGTGGTGTTCAGGCAGTGTAGGGGGTCTTGCTGGGGGTGATGTTTCAAGGTTTAGGGCAGTGCAGTGGTGTTCGGGCAGTGTAGGGGGTCTTGCTGGGGGTAGTGTTTCAGGGTTTAGGGCAGTGCAGTGGTGTTCGGGCAGTGTAGGGGGTCGTGCTGGGGGTGGTGTTTCAGGGTTTAGGGCAGTGCAGTGGTGTTCGGGCAGTGTAGGGGGTCGTGCTGGGGGTGGTGTTTCAGGGTTTAGGGCAGTGCAGTGGTGTTCCGGCAGTGTAGAGGGTCGTGCAGGGGGGTGGTGTTTCAGGGTTTAGGGCAGTGCAGTGGTGTTCGGGCAGTGTAGGGGGTTGTGCTAGGGGTGGTGTTTCAGGGTTTAGGGCAGTGCAGTGGTGTTCGGGCAGTGTAGGGTGTCGTGCTGGGGGGGTGGTGTTTCAGGGTTTAGGGCAGTGCAGTGGTGTTCGGGCAGTGTAGTGGGTCGTGCAGCGGGTGGTGTTTCAGGGTTTAGGGCAGTGCAGTGGTGTTCGGCCAGTGTAGGTGGTCTTGCTGGGGGTGGTGTTTCAGGGTTTAGTGCAGTGGTGTTCGGGCAGTGTAGGGGGTCTTGCTGGGGGTGGTGTTTCAGGGTTTAGGGCAGTGCAGTGTGATCGGGCAGTGTAGGGGGTCTTGCTGGGGCTGGTGTTTCAGGGTTTAGGGCAGTGCAGTGGTGTTCGGGCAGTGTAGGGGGTCTTGCTGGGGCTGGTGTTTCAGGGTTTAGGGCAGTGCAGTGGTGTTCGGGCAGTGTAGGGGGTCTTGCTGGGGCTGGTGTTTCAGGGTTTAGGGTAGTGCAGTGGTGTTCGGGCAGTGTAGGGGGTCGTGCTGGGGCTGGTGTTTGAGGGTTTAGGGCAGTGCAGTGGTGTTCGGGCAGTGTAGGGGGTCGTGCTGGGGCTGGTGTTTCAAGGTTTAGGGCAGTGCAGTGGTTTTTAAGCAGTGTAGGCGGTCGTGCTGGGGCTGGTGTTTCAGGGTTTAGGGCAGTGCAGTGGAGTTCGGGCCGTGTACGGGGTCGTGCTGGGGCTGGTGTTTCAGGGTTTAGGGCAGTGCAGTGGTGTTCGGGCAGTGTAGGGGGTCGTGCTGGGGCTGGTGTTTCAGAGTTTAGGGCAGTGCAGTGGTGTTCGGGCAGTGTAGGGGGTCGTGCTGGGGCTGGTGTTTCAGGGTTTAGGGCAGTGCAGTGGTGTTCGGGCAGTGTAGGGGGTCGTGCTGGGGCTGGTGTTTCAGGGTTTAGGGCATTGCAGTGGTGTTCGGACAGTGTAGGGGGTCTTGCTGGGGGTGGTGTTTCAGGGTTTAGGGCAGTGGTGTTCGGGCAGTGTAGGGGTCTTGCTGGGGGTGATGTTTCAGGGTTTCGGGCAGTGCAGTGGTGTTCCGGCAGTGTAGGGGGTCGTGCTGGGGGTGGTGTTTCAGGGTTTAGGGCAGTGCAGTAGTGTTCGGGCAGTGTAGGGGTCGTGCAGGGGGTGGTTTTTCAGGGTTTAGGGCAGTGCAGTGGTGTTCGGGGCGGTGTAGGGGGTTGTGCTGGGGGTGGTGTTTCAGGGTTTAGGGCAGTGCAGTGGTGTTCAGACAGTGTAGGGGGTCGTGCAGGGGGTGGTGTTTCAGGGTTTAGGGCAGTGCAGTGGTGTTCGGGCAGTGTAGGGGGTCGTGCTGCGGCTGGTGTTTCAGGGTTTAGGGCAGTGCAGTGGTCTTCGGGCAGTGTAGGGGGTCTTGCTGGGGGTGGTGTTTCAGGGTTTAGGGCAGTGGTGTTCAGGCAGTGTAGGGGGTCTTGCTGGGGGTGATGTTTCAGGGTTTAGGGCAGTGCAGTGGTGTTCGGGCAATGTAGGGGGTCGTGCTGGGGGTAGTGTTTTAGGGTAGTGCAGACGTGCTTGTGTAGTGTAGGGGGTCATGCTGGGGGTAGTGTTTTAGGGTTTAGGGTAGTGCAGTGGTGTTTGTGTAGTGTAGGGGGTCATGTTTTAGGGTAGTGCAGTGGTATTTGGGTAGTGTAAGGGGTCGTGCTGGGGGTAGTGTTTTAGGATTTAGGTTAGTGCAGTGGTGTTTGGGTAGTGTAGGGGGTCATGCTGGGGGTAGTGTTTTAGGGTTTAGGGTAGTGCAGTGGTGTTTGTGTAGTGTAGGGGGTCGTGCTGGGGGTAGTGTTTTAGGGTTTAGGGTAGTGCAGTGGTGCTTGTGTAGTGTAGGGGGTCGTGCTGGGGGTAGTGTTTTAGGGTTTAGGGTAGTGCAGTGGTGTTTGTGTAGTATAGGGGTCATGTTTTAGGGTAGTGCAGTGGTGTTTGGGTAGTGTAGGGGGGTCGTGCTGGGGGTAGTGTTTTAGGATTTAGGTTAGTGCAGTGGTGTTTGGGTAGTGTAGGGGGTCGTGGTGGGGGTAGTGTTTTAGGGTTTAGGGTAGTGCAGTGGTGTTTGTGTAGTGTAGGGGGTCATGCTGGGGGTAGTGTTTTAGGGATTAGGATAGTGCAGTGGTGCTTGTGTAGTGTAGGGGGTCATGCCGGGGGTAGTGTTTTAGGGTTTAGGGTAGTGCAGTGGTGTTTTTGTAGTGTAGGGGTCATGTTTTAAGATGCAACGCTCCAATACCTGACCAGTCTGCACTACATAAAACTGCAAAAAACTAAAAATAAAAAGTGTTTTGCACACTTTTGTCATTGGGCTATATGTGGGCTACATCTGGGTAATATTTGTGCTACATTTGGGCTCTTTTTTCTCTGGTGGCCATCTTGGAAGACTTCTTTGTTATGAAGTTTCCTAATTTCCTCATTTACTGCAGTCTCCTCAGTAGGAAATGCTTTCAGTTTTTTACTTTGATTCCATCAAGAAGGCATTCAGATGTGTCTCACATTTGCCATAAATTCAGAATGTTAGCACTCTAGTTGCTCATTAGATCACTGTAGTAAAGCTACTGCTCACCAGGGAGTTAACTGGAAGTCTGCTGCTGGTATTGAAAGTGATTGTTTCAGTCTGCATGTCAGAATTTTCTAATGAAATAGAAGAGGATTTGAGATCTCACTTAAAACATGCCCTAATTTTTCTTTCTGCAGCACTAACCATAATTTCTATTTAAAAAAGAACCCCCTCATTTTGTTCCTTTTTAAATTAAATGTTTTAAGTGTTACCGGTTTATTCCAATCAAGATGGCTTCAGGTGTGCCATACTTTTGTCATAAGTAAGGCTGTTAGCGCTCTAGTTGTTCTTTAGAACACTCTGGGAAGCTGCAGTAGAACACAAAGGCATCAACTGGCAGGCTGCTCCTGTTGAAATATAACAGGAAGATATTTGAGATCACACTTGAAACATGTCCTAATTTTTCTTTCTACAGCACTAACCATAATTTCTATGACAAAATGAACCCCATCATTTTGTTCCTTTTTAAATTAAATGTTTTAAGTGTTACCAGTTTATTCCAATCAAGATGGCTTCAGGTGTGCCATACTTTTGTCATAAGTAAGGCTGTTAGCACTCTAGTTGTTCTTTAGAACACTCTGGGAAGTTGCAGTAGAACACAAAGGAATCAACTGACAGTCTCTGCCCTTGTTGGATGTACATGTTTTACTGAGAATTTCAGACTTCATTCTCACATGACTGAGAAAGATAATGTGAATTTACAGAAAATATGCTCTCATTTTAGCTTCTGGAGCACCTTCCAAAACTCTATGGGACAAGCATGTGAAAATAGTTTTCTCTCAAACATGATTCATGATATCCCAGCAGAAAGTTTTTCACAGGGTAAAATCACCTTAGAACACACCACAATTCCTGAAATTAGTATGGTACCATCAACAAATGAATTCTAATGTAACTAAAGTCTGTTATCACCCTTTATAGTTCTCCTTTTGGTAACCCTCAAAATCTTTGATTCACTACAATGCATTTCAATGGGGTACTATCATGTATATTGGTCCCAAGATGGCTGCCAGCAATTCCAGGATGAAGTGCTGACAGCCAATCAGATCTCACAATGACATGTGTGGTTAGAGCTCCGCCCAGATATATATGTGATTTTACTTTTGATTTTCTCAGGAACTACTGAACGGATTTACACCATTTAACCAAAAGGCACGACTCTGAACCAAGGGCTACCTTTTAGCCAAATTTGGTGAAATTCCGTTCAGCAGTTCGGGTTGTAGCTTTGCATAAAGTTTCCTATGGGAAATTGAATTTTTGACTCTTATTTTTTGAATTTCTCCGCAACTACTGAACGGATTTACACCATTTAAAAAAAAGGTCGCTTTCTGAACCAAGCGCTACCTTTTTGCCAAATTTGGTGTAATTCCGTTCAGCAGTTCGGGCTGTAGCCGTGTCTAAAATTTCCTATGGGAATTAACATGGAGAAAACACGTTTTGGGACCCCCCTTTTTTCTCGGCCCCCACTTACCGAATCACCCCGAAACTTTCAGGATAGGAGCAGACCAGAGTGCCTCACGAGTTTTGAAACTTTTGCGAAGATTCAGCAACCGGCGCCAAAGTTATTGGAAATAGAATGTTGTGAATTTCCTATGGAAAATAGGTCCTAACTATAACTATATACTGGCGACCGCCAGTAGATAATATATATATATATATCCACAAAAAAGGTTACCCCATGTGAGGAGGCCACCACAGAGGATAATCTTCTTCCAATGAGGGCTCCACTGGATGCAGCCTGTCACCATCCATCAAAGTACGCGGCTCAACGCGTTTCGGGTTTCCCCTTGCTCACGAGCCTCACAGTATAAAAACACAGCTACCTTTGATTAGAAACACCTGCTTTATTAAATAGTTACTGCCCAGATGGGCGTGTCTTAACGCCACACTCGGCGTATGCATATTGATGCATTGTGGTATTGGCAGTCCAATCAATCAGTTCTACCTCAGTGGGTGGTGTCATTGTTCCATTATACGCAATTAGAATCCACAGTGGGTTGATGTAAGGTTGAAGCCGCTTCCGTGGAAATCAGTAACCCCTCCGTTTTGAAGACCTCTGCTCCACTCTGACACTCGGTAGTCCGGTGCCTGGATCCGCAGACATGCGGCGGGCCCTCCTCGCGACCGGGATAGGCCGCCAATAGATCCACAAAAAAGGTTACCCCATGTGAGGAGGCCACCACAGAGGATAATCTTCTTACAATGAGGGCTCCACTGGATGCAGCCTGTCACCCTCCATCAAAGTACGCGGCTCAACGCGTTTCGGGTTTCCCCTTGCTCCTCACAGCATAAAAACACAGCTACCTTCGATTGGAAACACCTGCTTTATTAAATAGTTACCGCCCAGATGGGCGTGTCTTAACCCCACACTCGGCGTATGCATATTGATGCATTGTGGTATTGGCAGTCCAATCAATCAGCTCTACCTCAGTGGGTGGTGTCAATGTTCCATTATACTCAATTAGAATCCACAGTGGGTTGATGTAAGGTTGAAGCCGCTTCCGTGGAAATCAGTAACCCCTCCGTTTTGAAGACCTCTGCTCCACTCTGGCACTCAGTAGTCCGGTGCCTGGATCCGCAGACATGCGGCGGGCCCTCCTCGAGACCGGGATAGGCCGCCAATAGATCCACAAAAAAGGTTACCCCATGTGAGGAGGCCACCACAGAGGATAATCTTCTTCCAATAAGGGCTCCACTGGATGCCCTCCCCAGTAGACTCCGCTGAACACGGAATGCAGCCTGACGCATTTCGAAGTGAATCTTAATCATAGGCCGTTTCCATGTGGTATACAGTGTCCACGCCACACCTTTACTACTGGGGATTTGCTGAGTCCAGAGTGCATCCTTGCCAGCTGGGCAAACTAGGAGCTTTCATTTATACGCGGCAGGCCCTGCCGCGGAAGATGCACCACCGCAAGGATTGGAAGCGGGTCGGCAAGCTGGAAATCATGTCCAGTTTGAACGAGGGAAACAGCGCTGTAATTAGAGATTCTGCTGGTCATGGAGCCCATTGGAGGGCATGAATTAGGGACCCTGTGGACACGGCACCCATTTGGGGAATATATAACCACACTACTAATACCATAATTCTGTGGGGGACTGCCATAATGTGCTCATTGGAGCGATAGTCTATCAGGAGACAGCAGATTTAAATAAAGGTGTGGCGTGGACGCTGTATACCACATGGAAACGGCCTATGAGTAAGATTCACTTCGAAACGAGTCAGGCTGCATTCCGTGTTTATCGGAGTCTACTGGGGATTTGCTGAGTCCAGAGTGCATCCTTGCCAGCTGGGCAAACTAGGAGTGTATATATATGCATATATATATTCACTGAAAAAACCATAGGTTTTAGGGACAGTTATAGTTACTTGGACATTGCACTCGTACAAAACCCGTGAAATTCCCCCGTTATAGTTAGTTCAGCTAACTATAACTCGCGCCCCGCAATGCACTGCTGATGACGTCACATATTACATCACTCATGACATGGTCAGTGACATCACTGATGACATCACTGATGACATCTCAAATGACATCACTGATGACATCACTGATGACATCACTGATGACATCATCCAGTGACTGTGTGTTTCTGTAAAGTTTAAATATTTTTAATATATATAGGAAAAGACGTATTGAAGAATGAGTGGGTGTGTAAGTGTCTGTATGGATGATTTAGTAGGTGCGTGACTGACTCTATAAGTGAGTGATTTAACGTATCTTACTGAATGCATGGGTTAGTGACTAAACTGGATGAATGTCTGTATCCGTCTGTCTGTTGCTGTGTAAGTGGCTGCATGTGTTTGTGAATAGCTACATGAGTGTCTATATGAGTTATTGAATGCTTGTCTGAGTATCTGTATGGGTGCCTGAGTGTTTGTGTGGGAGGGGTGTGTGCAACTCTGTGCATAGATGTGTGAGTGGGTGATTCACTGGGTGGATGGTTTCAAGAGTGCATCTGTGATAGACTGTATGGGTTGGTAAGTGTGTGTAAGAGTGTGTTAGTGAGTGAATGTATGTCCCAGTGGTACATGTGTGAGTAACTACATATGTGAAAGGCAGTATATATGTGTGTTGGAGTATATAAATAGCTATAAGCAAGAGTGAATGATTGTGATAGTGGCTGTATGGATGAGTGTGTGCTTGTATCAGTGATTGTATAAGAGCGTAACAATGTGCTACTATTTGTATGAGTAAGTGAGCTGGTGTGTGTATAACTGTATAGGTGAGTAAATGGCAGTGTGTTTAATTATTTGCATGACTGACTAGGTGTGTAAGTATCTCTATGGATGAGTGGCGTTGTTTGAGTGTCTATATAGGAGTAAGAGTGCATATGATAGTCCTGTACTGAGTGACCGTAAGTATGAGTGACTGTACGGGTGAGTGAGTGGATGTGTGTGTGTAGACCTAAGAATCAGTGAGTGGGTATGTAGTTATTGGTGTTGGAGTGTCTATGGTTTTGCGAATGGCAGTCTGTAATTTAGAGTGGGTGTATCAAAGGTTATATTAGGGTGTGAGGAGGTGCATCAGATTATCACGTGGATGATGTCATCAGTGATGTCATTTGAGATGTCATCAGTGATGTCATCAGTGATGTCACTGACCATGTCATGAGTGATGTAATATGTGACGTCATCAGCAGTGCATTGCGGGGCGCGAGTTATAGTTAGCTGAACTAACTATAACGGGGAATTTCACGGGTTTTGTACGAGTGCAATGTCCAAGTAACTATAACTGTCCCTAAAACCTATGGTTTTTTCAGTGAATTTCAAAGGTTTTTAAATGCTAATTTGTAACTATAACGTGTCTGAAACCTATGGTTTTTTCAGTGAATTTCAAAGGTTTTTTAAATGCTAATTTGTAACTATAACGTGTCTGAAACCTATGGTTTTTTCAGTGAATTTCAAAGGTTTTTTAAATGCTAATTTCTAACTATAACGTGCCTGAAACCTACGGTTTTTTCAGTGAATTTCAAAGGTTTTGTAAATGACAATTTTTAAATGTATTAATTGTTATATTAATTTTTTTCATACTGATTTACTACATTTTTAGAAACAATTTTTTTTTACATATTTTATTTTTTAAATTACATTGTAATTACATTATACATTACATTACAAAAAATACTTTCTCAGAATGAATTAATTTAGTTTAAATACTTTGCACATAGGCAATAGACTTTTAAGTACAGTAGTTACAGTTGTTGCAATGGGCAACACATTTTCAAACACAATGCAACATTCAGCTCAATGTGAATTTCTAGTTAAATGCAATTAGTTACTTTATGGATTACTTTTCTAACCACAGGACTGGATCCTAGATTCAGTCCTGGTACATCTCCTGTAAACAGTTGAGTAAAAGCGTTTTGGTTACAGTCGTGATTTTTAAGGAATATTATTGTATTTTAAAAGTTGACACAGAAACTTTTCTCATAGAATCACCAATGTTATCCTATGGAAGGAAATTCACTTAGCAGGTAAAAACTGTTATCGTTACTTTTTCTTACTCAGTGTTGGATCCTGGATCCAGCACTGGTGCATCTCCTGTAAACAGTTGAAAGAATGCGTTTAAGTCATACAGGTGATTTTTAAGGAATATTTGTAGTTTGTAAAAATCAACACTTTGAAACTTTTTGCTGAAAACCAGACAATGGATTCCTATGGAAGAAAATATAAGTTACTGGTAAGTACGGTTAAAATTACTTTTCAGGATTAGTACTGGGCTGAAAGATGCAGCACTGAGGTCTCTCCTGATAACAGGTGAGTAAATCGGAATTCGTATTTCGGCTGATTTTAGAGGAATATTTTAAAGTTCCAAAACTCCACACTTAGAAGAATTTCCAAGTGAAACCAGTCAATGTTAGCCTATGGAAGGAAATTCAAGTTACTGGTAAGTACGGTTAAAATTACTTTTCAGGACCAGTACTGGGCTGAAAGATGCAGCACTGAGGTCTCTCCTGATAACAGGTGAATAAATCAGAATTCGGATTTCGGCTGATTTTAGAGGAATATTTGTATGTTTCAAAAATCAACACTTAGAAACTTTTTCAGCAAAAAGCAGGCAATGATATCCTATGGAAGGAAATTCAAGTTACTGGTAAGTACGGTTAAAATTACTTTTGAGGATCAGTACTGGGCTGAAAGATGCAGCACTGAGGTCTCTCCTGATAACAGATGAGTAAATCGGAATTCGTATTTCGGCTGATTTTAGATGAATATTTTAAAGTTCCAAAACTCCACACAGAAGAATTTCCAAGTGAAACCAGTCAATGTTAGCCTATGAAGGAAATTCAAGTTACCGGTAAGTACGGTTAAAATTACTTTTCAGGACCAGTACTGGGCTGAAAGATGCAGCACTGAGGTCTCTCCTGATAACAGGTGAGTAAATCGGAATTCGTATTTCGGCTGATTTTAGAGGAATATTTTAAAGTTCCAAAACTCCACACTTAGAAGAATTTCCAAGTGAAACCAGTCAATGTTAGCCTATGGAAGGAAATTCAAGTTACTGGTAAGTACGGTTAAAATTACTTTTCAGGACCAGTACTGGGCTGAAAGATACAGCACTGAGGTCTCTCCTTATAACAGGTGAGTAAATAGAATTCGTATTTCGGCTGATTTTACAGGAATATTTGTATGTTTCAAAAATCAACACTTAGAAACTTTTTCAGCAAAAAGCAGGCAATGATATCCTATGGAAGGAAAATCAAGTTACTGGTAAGTACGGTTAAAATTACTTTTGAGGATCAGTACTGGGCTGAAAGATGCAGCACTGAGGTCTCTCCTGATAACAGGTGAGTAAATCGGAATTCGTATTTCGGCTGATTTTAGAGGAATATTTTAAAGTTCCAAAACTCCACACTTAGAAGAATTTCCAAGTGAAACCAGTCAATGTTAGCCTATGAAGGAAATTCAAGTTACCGGTAAGTACGGTTAAAATTACTTTTCAGGACCAGTACTGGGCTGAAAGATGCAGCACTGCGGTCTCTCCTGATAACAGGTGAGTAAATCGGAATTCGTATTTCGGCTGATTTTAGAGGAATATTTGCACAATGGTGAAGGGAGGGGCGGGGCCTGAGGTGACATCTGTGCAAACGCGCCCGTTGCGCGTTTTAAGTTGGAGGATTAAGTCCACTTGAATCCTGAGGGTCCCTAGGGGCCAACTAGCCCACCAGGAACCTCCAATATGCGCCAGGGAGCTGCGTTGCAGAGACGTGTAGAGAGGCCACACCCGCTTTTTACACCTCTCTGCAACGCAGCTCTGTGGCGCTTTCTGGATGTACCTGTTGGGCTAGTTGGCCCTCAGGGACTCTCAGGATTGAAGGGATTTAATTCCCATCTTAAGACGCGCCACGGGGCCTGTTTGACACATGTCACCTGAAGCCCCGCCCCTCCCTTCACCACTGTGCAAATGCGCCCGTGGCGCGTTTTAAGTTGGGGGATTAAGTCCCTTGAATCCTGAGGTCCCCGGAGTCCAACTAGCCCACCATATACCTCCAAAAGCGCCACAGAGCTGCGTTGCAGAGAGGTGTAAAGGGGTGTGGCCTCTCTACACGTCTCTGCAACGCAGCCCATGGCGCATATTGGAGGTTCCTGGTGAGCTAGTTGGCCTCAGGGACCCCCAGTATTCAAGGGTGAAGTTCCCCTCTGCAAACGCGCCAGGGCGCGTTTGCAGAAGTGGTGAAGGAAGGAGGCGGGGCCTGCGGGCCCGATCGTTTTATTTTTATTTTTATTTTTGTCCCTGAAGGAGGCTGTGTAGCCCCCTTCCTTTTCCTGTTTTTATGCCCTGGGGACCCCATCCCCCAGGGCCTTACCCCTACTTTTAAATTTTAATAAAAAATAAAAAACGGGAAGGGGGCCGCGTGGCCCCCTTCCCTGGGCCTGTATTGGCCCCGGGGACCCCATCCCCGGGGCATGGCCTTTTAATTTTTATTCTTTGGAGGGGCTGCGTGGCCCCCTCCTCTGGCCTTTAAGGCCCGGGGACCCCATCCCCGGGGCCGGCCTTTCCATTTTTTTAATTTTTAAAATTTTTCTTTTTTTGGGGAGGGGGCCACGTGGCCCCCTCCTGGGCCACTACTTGCCCCGGGGACCCCATCCCCCGGGGCTGGCCCTCTCCGTTGGGGACTGTGGGGGGTCCCCAATCCCCCACAGTCCCGCCGGCTCCCCACGTCCCTTGGGAGCCGGCATTGCTTTCCACATGGGGAGCAGCTGACATGCTGCTCCCCATGTCGGAAAGCTAATGTGCTTTGGATATTGGAAGAGAAGCAGGTTTCCTGCTCTCTCTTCCAATATTCAAAGCAGTTTGCTATGACAGGACGGGAGCCGCGAGGCTCCCGTCCTGCCATAGCAAACTACAGTGTCCCGGGGTAGGCACCCCGGGACACTGCAGGAGCCGACCCTGGGGGTGGTGGTCCCCAGGGCCATCAAGGGCTCCAGGAGGGGGCGCGCGGCCCCCTCCCTACATCAGCACAGCCCCGGGGAGGTGGCGGTCCTCGGGGCTTCGGGGGTCCAAAACGGACCCCCATTTTAATTTGTTAGTGCCCCGGGGAGGTGGCGGTCTTCGGGCGTGTGGGGGCTGGAGCCCCCACACAGGTTGTTAAATTAATTTAAAAAAAAGCCCCGGGAGGTGGTGGTCCCCGGGGCTGCGGGAGGCTCAGAGCCCTCCCGCACCGACCCTAAAAAGCCCCGGGGGTGGCAGTCCCCGGGGCTTGGGAGCCTTTGAGGCCCCACACACATTAAATTATCCCCCCACCATGCCCCCGGGACTTGGGCCACCCGGGGGCCAATTAACTCATCGAGCGCGGGAGACCGCGCTTCGATTTTCCGGCAGGATTCGCGCACCTTGAGCGCATCCTGCCGATTTTTTAAAAAAATGCTTTTTTGCCCAGGGGTCCTTGTGGGACCCCCTGAGCAGGCCTAGGGGGTTAGGGTGTTTCTACCCTGCCCCCTTTGTGCGTTTTGCGCACTTGTTTCTTTTTTTCTCGGCGGGATACGCGCACCCTAAGCGCATCCCGCCGATTTAAAAATTAAAATCTTTTTCTGCCCAGGGGGTCCTTGTGGGACCCCCTGAGCAGACCTAGGGGTCAGGGTGTTTCTACCCTGCCCCCTTTGCGCTTTGCACACTTGTTTCTGTCCCTCGGTTCTACCGAGGGACAAAATGGCTGCCAACACTTCCTGAATCGGAATGTTGACAGCCAGCTGACAACCAATTAGCATGCAGCTCGTGATCGGGACGGTGCGCGCAGGGTGCGCTGAGGGTACGCGTATCCGACGCGCCCATAGATATATATGTGACTTTACTTGTGAATTTCTCAGGAACTACTGAACGGATTTACACCATTTAAGCAAAGGCACCAGTCTGAACCAAGGGCTACCTCTTTGCCAAATTTGGTGTAATTCCGTTCAGCAGTTCGGGCTGTAGCTGCGACTAAAGGTTCCTATGGAAAAATGAATGGGGAAAACGCGTTTTGGGACCCCCTTTTTCTCGGCCCCGCTTCACGTATCACCCCGAGACTTTCAGGGTAGGAGCGGAGCGGAGCGCCTCAACAAGTTGGAAACTTTCACGAAGATTCGTCAACCGGCGCCAACGTTATTTCAAATAGAATGTCGCGGATTTCCTATGGATAATAGGTTGTAACTATAACTATCTACTGGCGACCGCCAGTAGATAATATATATATATGCATATATATATATATATATATATCAGCAGTGTTCCACCTGGAGCTTGCCGAACTCGCGGCGAGTGCAACCGGGAGCGGTGGTGGAAACACGCTTAAAAACAGCAAAAAACAAGGAGTTCATAATACTCCCAAGGTCCGTGAGTGCACCGGACCTTGGGAGTATTATGAGCTCCTTGTTTTGCTGTTTTCAAGCGATTTCCACCACCGCTCCCGGTTGCACGCCGCTAGTTCGGCAAGCCAGGTGGAACACTGCTTTGGATTCAATTTGGGCTGTCTGAACCGCCGCTTACGACTCTGTTGACCTATTTAGGTCGTGGCTTATACAAAGCTAGAGTGTTTCACCATATGTGGGACACTCACAGTGTTTTCGTTTTTAATCCAGCGGCAGGCGAGGGAATGTACAGGCACAGTTATTACGCTGCCAATTGATTTTTTTAGCGATAGGAGCGCCATAGAAATTGCATTAGGCAATAAATAATTAAGACAGTGACGCCCCATTGCTGCCCCTTCATTGGCCAAGGATCCACCAACCATATGGCAGGACCGTTTTAATGAGTGTGTTTGTTTTATTAACGGCTTTTCCGCACTGATGACGGCAAGAGCCAGAAACGCGTCTGCGGATGTTTTATAGCCGATACATACCCCGTGAGTGCACCGGACCTTGGGAGTATTATGAACTCCTTGTTTTTTGCTGTTTTTAAGCGGTTTCCACCACCGCTCCCGGTTGCACCCGCCGCGAGTTCGGCAAGCCCCAGGTGGAACACTGCTTTGGATTCAATTTGGGCTGTCTGAACCGCCGCTTACGACTCTGTTGACCTATTTAGGTCGTGGCTTATACAAAGCTAGAGTGTTTCACCATATGTGGGACACTCACAGTGTTTTCGTTTTTAATCCAGCGGCAGGCGAGGGAATGTACAGGCACAGTTATTACGGCTGCCAATTGATTTTTTTAGCGATGGGAGCGCCATAGAAATTGCATTAGGCAATAAATAATTAAGACAGTGACGCCCCATTGCTGCCCCTTCATTGGCCAAGGATCCACCAACCATATGGCAGGACCGTTTTAATGACTGTGTTTGTTTTATTAACGGCTTTTCCGCACTGATGACGGCAAGAGCCAGAAACGCGCCTGCAGATGTTTTATAGCCGATACATACCCGTGAGTGCACCCGACCTTGGGAGTATTATGAACTCCTTGTTTTTGCTGTTTTTAAGCGGTTTCCACCACCGCTCCCGGTTGCACCCGCCGCGACTGGTCGGCAAGCCCCAGGTGGAACACTGCTTTGGATTCAATTTGGGCTGTCTGAACCGCCGCTTACGACTCTGTTGACCTATTTAGGTCGTGGCTTATACAAAGCTAGAGTGTTTCACCATATGTGGGACACTCACAGTGTTTTCGTTTTTAATCCAGCGGCAGGCGAGGGAATGTACAGGCACAGTTATTACGGCTGCCAATTGATTTTTTTAGCGATGGGAGCGCCATAGAAATTGCATTAGGCAATAAATAATTAAGACAGTGACGCCCCATTGCTGCCCCTTCATTGGCCAAGGATCCACCAACCATATGGCAGGACCGTTTTAATGACTGTGTTTGTTTTATTAATGGCTTTTCCGCACTGATGACGGCAAGAGCCAGAAACGCGTCTGCGGATGTTTTATAGCCGATACATACCCCGTGAGTGCACCGGACCTTGGGAGTATTATGAACTCCTTGTTTTTTTATATATATATATATATAAATATATATATATATATATATTACCTACTGGCGGTCGCCAGTAGGTAGTTATAGTTAGGACCTATTTTCCATAGGAAATTCACAACATTCTATTTCCAAGAACTTTGGCGCCGGTTGATGAATCTTCGCGAAATTGTCGAAACTTGTGGGGCGCTCCTGTCCGCTCCTATCCTGAAAGTCTCGGGGTGATTCATCAAGTGGGGGCCGAGAAAAAAGGGGGGTCCCAAAACGTGTTTTCCCCATGCAATTTTCCATAGGAACCTTTAGTCGCAGCTACAGCCCGAACTGCTGAACGGAATTACACCAAATTTGGCAAAAATGTAGCCCTTGGTTCAGAGTCGTGCCTTTTGGTTAAATGGTGTAAATCCGTTCAGTAGTTCCTGAGAAATTTGAAAAAGAAAACACATATATATCTGTCGGAGCCTAACCACACATGTCATCGTGAGATCTGATTGGCTGTCAGCACTTCATCCTGGAATTGCTGGCAGCCATCTTGGGACCAATATAAATGATAGTACCCCATTGAAATGCATTGTAGTGAATCGAAGATTTTGAGGGTTACCAAAAGGAGAACTATAAAGGGTGATAACAGACTTTAGTTACATTAGAATTCATTTGTTGATGGTACCATACTAATTTCAGGAATTGTGGTGTGTTCTAAGGTGATTTTACCCTGTGAAAAACCTTCTGCTGGGATATCATGAATCATGTTTGAGAGAAAACTATTTTCACATGCTTGTCCCATAGAGTTTTGGAAGGTGCTCCAGAAGCTAAAATGAGAGCATATTTTCTGTAAATTCACATTATCTTTCTCAGTCATGTGAGAATGAAGTCTGACATTCTCAGTAAAACATGTACATCCAACAAGGGCAGAGACTGTCAGTTGATTCCTTTGTGTTCTACTGCAGCTTCCCAGAGTGTTCTAAAGAACAACTAGAGTGCTAACAGCCTTACTTATGACAAAAGTATGGCACACCTGAAGCCATCTTGATTGGAATAAACTGGTAACACTTAAAACATTTAATTTAAAAAGGAACAAAATGATGGGGTTCATTTTGTCATAGAAATTATGGTTAGTGCTGTAGAAAGAAAAATTAGGACATGTTTCAAGTGTAATCTCAAATATCTTCCTGTTATATTTCAACAGGAGCAGCCTGTCAGTTGATGCCTTTGTGTTCTACTGCCGCTTCCCAGAGTGTTCTAAAGAACAACTAGAGCGCTAACAGTCTTACTTATGACAAAATTATGGCACACCTGAAGCCATCTTGATTGGAATAAACTGGTAACTCTTAAAACATTTAATTTAAAAAGGAACAAAATGAGGGGGTTCATTTTGTCATAGAAATTATGGTTAGTGCTGTAGAAAGAAAAATTAGGACATGTTTTAAGTGAGATCTCAAATATCTTCCTGTTATATTTCAACAGGAGCAGCCTGTCAGTTGATGCCTTTGTGTTCTACTGCAGCTTCCCAGAGTGTTCTAAAGAACAACTAGAGCGCTAACAGTCTTACTTATGACAAAAGTATGGCACACCTGAAGCCATCTTGATTGGAATAAACTGGTAACACTTAAAACATTTAATTTAAAAAGGAGCACAATGAGGGGTTCATTTTGCCATAGAAATTATGGTTAGTGCTGCAGAAAGAAAATTTAGGGCATGTTTTAAGTGAGATCTCAAATCCTCTTCTATTTCATTAGAAAATTCTGACATGCAGACTGAAACAATCACTTTCAATACCAGCAGTAGACTTCCAGTTAACTCCCTGGTGAGCAGTAGCTTTACTACAGTGATCTAATGAACAACTAGAGTGCTAACATTCTGAATTTATGGCAAATGTGTGACACATCTGAATGCCTTCTTGATGGAATCAAAGTAAAAACTGAAAGCATTTCCTACTGAGGAGACTGCAGTAAATGACGAAATTAGGAAACTTCATAACAAATAAGTCTCCCAAGATGGCCACCAGAGAAAAAAGAGCCCAAATGTAGCACAAATATCACCCAGATGTAGCCCACATATAGCCCAATGACAGAAGTGTGCAAAACACTTTTGTTTTTAGTTTTTCTGCAGTTTTATATAGTGCAAACTGGTCAGGTATTGGAGCGTTACATCTTACTTGGACCCCTTATTGCGTATTTTGCACGAAGTACATGAGATTGATCTTGCGAAACATTGAACTTTACGATTCTGTTAACCTGAAGTTGCTCTGAACCGGGCTTTGTAACACCCGTTTTTACCTACTGGTTTTAATTAATTCTCACTGTATTGTATTAGGAAAGAGGATTTACTGTTTTTATGTCCACTTTTATGATCTATGTTTCTAAATCAGATCAAATAAAGTTTAATGAATTCTATGGCAGGACGGAGGCGAGGATTATGCATATCTTTCCTCACTTTATTTGCATAGCAGTTCAAAGAAAACGTAACACAATAATCATTAAACAAAAGACTACACACCCATGAACCATTAGGGGTAGTCTCCAAGGCAACTATAGTCCAATCATATCACAGTCCATCGTATATAATATCGTGACGTCCCTTCCGCTTCCTCTTTCTTCACTGCTCGTCAGTTAAGTGCATTCCTTACATTCTTGGCTTAATCTGACGTTGTTGCTGTTTGTATAGCGGTTTCTTGTGCACGTTATTAGCATTATTGCCTTGGTATTGTTTCATATTCCCTGCGCAGCAGGCTCTTGCCCAAGTGCGTTCTCCCCCTCGCAGTTTCTCCCGCTGTGTGCTCTGCGCACGGTGAGATCCTGTCAGGCGCGTCTGGTCCAAGCGAGGCAGCTCCGTCGAGCGCTGGTCTTTACGAGCGTTTGGGAATCCGGTCACTCCTTTAGTGTCCGCTTGATTCCCGACCGACCCTCGCCTAATTTTGACACCGCTACGCGGTGATTTCCCCACACGGCCACGTTAGTGACCAGCACCACCTGGTGGTGGTAATTGGTATTGCGCCTCAGTCTATTCTTATAACAGCTTCGGGGAAAGCCCAGCTGTTGGAGCACCGGCGAGGGGCTGTCTTAAGGATTTTAAGGGCATTTGTTCTGTGCTCACACCCTCTGCTATCATGTCTTCTCCAGAAGACCATTTTTACTCCTCCTACCAGGAAGTGGAGGAGGAATGGCCCCCAACTTCTCCCTCCAGCAGTGGAGCAAGCCCTCTCTCTGGCTATTTCTAGGCGCTGGCTCCTCTTAGGGATCAGGTTGATAAGCTGGCGAAAAGCATCCCTGGGGTGTTCAGTGACCCAGATCTGGTGGTGGCGGGTCCAAGTAGCTCCCAGAAGGGGAATAAAAGGGCCGTTAAACATAACGCGGGACACTTGGAAGGATTTGATAAACTTACGGAGACCTTCCTCAAGAGTGCGCGAACGCTAAAACATGCACCCTGCCGGGAGGAGGAGGGGCCCGGAGAAAATTGCGGCACTGTCACCACTATTGTAGACTTCGACTGCGGGTTTCCCTTAGAGGGAGAGGGTGTATCGGAGGACGATTTCTCCTCCGATGAGGATAAGGACTCGGGGCGCCCCTGGCGTCCAGAGTCCCACTCCTCTCAGTCCCCGGTTGGGGATGGGGTCCACTCGGACATGTTCGAGCCTACCCAAATTTACCATCCTAGGTCGGCAGAGTGGACACCTGTCGCCAAAGTGGCAGAGTATGTGGTGGGGAAAATACATCAACCCCTTGAAAGGGAGGTCAGGAATAGGATGAGGGGAGAATGCCCCAGGCCCTCACTGAAGGGGTAAGTGGCACACACGCCTGAAATTGATGAGAAACTATGTACCTTTTTCTCCAAGTATATGAGGGATCCCAAGAAAGGAATTGATAGGTCTTGGACGTGGTAGGGCCCTTGACCCAAATTATTCAATTGACGGAGCATTCCAAAGAGTCAGGATCCCCTTTGTCCACGGATATTGTGGCTGGTTGGGCGCACTACCCTAAACCTTAAAACACTACCCCCTCCACTACCCAAACACCACTGCACTACCCTAAACCCTAAAACACTACCCCCAGCACGACACCCTACACTACCCAAACATAACTGCACTACCCTAAACCCTAAAACACTACCACCAGCATGACTCCCTACACTACCCAAACACCACTGCACTACCCTAAACCCTAAAACACTATCCCAGCACGACTCCCTACACTACCCAAACACCACTGCACTACACTAAACCCTAAATATACCCCCAGCATGACCTCCCACACTACACAAACACCACTGCACTACCCTAAACCCTAAAACACTACCCCAGCACGACCCCCTACACTACCCAAACACCACTGCACTACCCTAAACCCTAAAACACTAACCCCAGCATGACCCCCTACACTACCCAAACACCACTGCACTACCCTATACCCTAAAACACGACCCCTACACTACACAAACATGACTGCACTACCCTAAACCCTAAAACACTACCCACAGCATGACCCCTTCACTACACAAACACCACTGCACTGCCCTAAACCCTAAAACACTACCCCAGCACTACCCCTACACTACCCAAACACCACTGCACTAACATAAACCCTAAAACACTACCCCAGCACAACCCCTACACTACACAAACACCACTGCACTACCCTAAACCCTAAAACACTACCCACAGCATGACTCCCTACACTACCCAAACACCACTGCACTACCCTAAACCCTAAATCTACCCCCAGCATGACCCCTTCACTACCCAAACACCACTGCATTACCCTAAACCCTAAAACACTACCCCAGCACGACCCCCTACACTACCCATACACCACTGCAGTACCCTAAACCCTAAAACACTACCCCCAGCATGACCCCCTACACTACTGCACTACCCTAAACCCTAAAACCCTACCCCCAGCACGACCCCTACACTACCCAAACACCACTGCACAACCCTAAACCCTAAAACACTACCCCCAGCACGACCCCTACACCACCCAAACACCACTGCACTACCCTAAACCCTAGAAAGAAACCCCCACCCCATGCCCAATCCCCCTTACCTCTCGCTTCTCATGGTTCCTCTCTCCTCGTGGTTCCTGCTTCACGTCATCTCTGAGGGGCGGTGCACGTCGTTGTGAGGAAACAGAACAGCCTCTGTTTCCTTACAACGACATGGATCGTCTACATGTTTTTAGATCGCATGGTCATTTACCATACATACCTTTACAACAAAATTCGTTGTAAAGGCATGCGTGGTAAATGACCATGCGTTCTAAAAATGCGTAGTAATGACTTCGTGATGTACAACGCATGCGTGGTAATGCATGCGTTGTAATGGTATCGCAAAGTAAAAAGTCGTTGTAACAGCTGTTTACCGATCGAAGCTGGCCCCTGTTCTTCAGTGAGACGTTTATTTGATTAATTAGGAGGAAGGAATGTGGTTTTTATCGAAAAGTGCATTCCCGGCTGTTGTATTGTGAAAGTGTCCGCGTGGCCTGGTTTCACTTCCGGTGAGAGAGTGGAAGAGTCTGTTTGGATCTAAAGGAGTTCTGTTGTTGGACGGGGCCGGCGCGACATGTCATCAGAAAACATAGCTAATGGAAAGCGTCCTCCCTGAAGTGTGGAGCAGTGCCATGAGAGGTCAACGAGTGTGCGTCCCACCGCAGTATGACCGTACCGCGTGACTCATGTGCCGCCTCCAGGGTACAGGAGGCAGAAGCGGCATCGCAGGTCCTCTTGAAGACCGTTGTAGCACTAATTCTACATTTTGATACTAGGGCATTTTAACTTCGTTGTTCCTGCCAGATACAAAGAGAAGATCCTGTGTTATTCAGTGCCCTCGTTACCTTTTTTGTGGGTTGTGGTGCTTGTCACTTTGCTGCCCCGCCGGTGCACACGACTTGGCACCCCACCCCGTGTGCCATCTGCAGGGCCTCTGCCCTCGGATCACTGGTTTCGGTTTCTGGAGTGGCAACATAAACAGTTGCTCCCAAAGGACTAGCCTGAACACTTAGGTGAATATCCCCTGCACCAGCATTCCACGGAAATTCTTTCCTAGCTCTCCCACATCAACGAGCACGGCTCCGCTCGCGACACCGTATGACGTCATCGGAGCCATAAGAGGACCTCGTCGGCGTGCTGACGTCAGTTCCACCCATTTTTTCCGAGGCAAACAGGGGACCGAGACATTTTCACATGTAGACATAGTATAATAAATATATATATATTCACTGAAAAAACCATAGGTTTCAGGCACGTTATAGTTAGAAATTAGCATTTAAAAAACCTTAGAAATTCACTGAAAAAACCATAGGTTTCAGGGGCGTTATAGTTAGTTGGACATTTCACTCGTACAAAACCTTAGAAATTCACTGAAAAAACCATAGGTTTCAGGCACGTTATAGTTAGAAATTAGCATTTAAAAACCTTAGAAATTCACTGAAAAAACCATAGGTTTCAGGGGCGTTATAGTTAGTTGGACATTTTACTCGTACAAAACCATAGAAATTCCCCGTTATAGTTAGTTCAGCTAACTATAACTCGCGCACCCGCAATGCACTGCTGATGACATCACATATTACATCACTCATGACATGGTCAGTGACATCACTCATGACATCACTCATGACATCACTGATGACATCTCAAATCACATCACTGATGACATCATCCAGTGAATGTGTGTTTTTCTGAAAATTAAATATGTTTTATATATGTATATTTCAAGGTCGATGGAAGAATAAATGGGTATATAAGTGTCTAAATGGATGATTTCTTTTTGTAAAATTGATTGTATAACTGACTAAGTGTATCTTAGTGAATACATGGGTTAGTGAGTAATGTTTAAATATGAAAATATCTGTATCAGTCTCTCACTTTGTGTATAAGTGGCTGCATGGGTTGGTGAGTAGCTACATGAGTGTCTATATGGGTTATTAGTTGGTTTTTTGAGTATCAGTATGAGTGTCTGAGTGTCTGTATGGTTCGGTGGTGGGTATGAATGAGTGACTCACTGTTTGTATGTGTTGTAGACAGCATGTGTGCAGGACTGTATAGGTGGATGAGTATGTGTATGGGTGTGTTAGTGAGTGAATGACTGTCTCAATAGTGTCTTTATGAGTAACTACATATGTTTTAAACTAGTATATGTGAGTATTGGTGTATATAAGTGAGTATATGTGAGAGTGAGAGATTGGAAGAGTTCCTGTACAAATAAGTAGGTGTTTCTATAAGGGATTGTTTAAGAGAGTAAGTATGTGTAAGTTTCTGTAGAAGTAAGTGTGGTAGTGTGTGTATAACTGTATATGCAAGTAAATGGATGTTTGATACTTTGTTTGCATGTGTGACTATGTGTGTGAGTAACTCTATTGATGAGTGGCGGTGTGTAACAGGATGTATAGGTGTATGAGTACATATGATGAGTGAGTACATGTATGAGTGACTGTATAGGGACTGTTGGTGAATGAGTGGATGTGTGTGTAGATCTTGGAATTACTGAATAGGTGTGTTGTAACTGGTATTGGTATGTCCATTGTTTTGAAAATGTTAGTTTGTATTTTTGAGTGTGTGTATCAAAGGTTATATTAGGGGAGAGGAGGTCTGCCACTCTATCACAAGGATGATGTCATCAGTGATGTCATCAGTGATGTCATTTGAGATGTCAACAGTGATGTCATGAGTGATGTCACTGACCATGTCATGAGTGATGTAATATGTGACGTCATCAGAAGTGCATTGCGGGCGCGCGAGTTATAGTTAGCTGAACTAACTATAACAGGGGAATTTCTATGGTTTTGTACGAGTGAAATGTCCAACTAACTATAACGCCCTGAAACCTATGGTTTTTTCAGTGAATTTCTAAGATTTTTTAAATGCTAATTTCTAACTATAACGTGCCTGAAACCTATGGTTTTTTCAGTGAATATATACATATATATATTGACAAAAACAAAGTTTACAGGGACATTATGGTAGGAAATAGCATTAAAAAATGGTAGAAAGTTACTAAAAAAACAGAGGTTACAGGCATGTTATAGTTAGGAAATAGAATTACATAAACCATAGAAATTCACTAAAAAATCCAAAGGTTCAAGGGACGTTATAGTTAGGTTCAGAGTTTACACACACAAACCCATAGAAATTTGGCAGTTAATGTAGTGAGGACGGAACACCAGTTCAAGGTAAGAGAAGTTTATTTCAGGTTGTAGGTTCAAGGGAGAGCACAGATGCAGGTCCTATGCAGAGAACAGCCTTTCCCCAACTGACATAATACCACATTCCAATAGAACTCCCACTGCGTGCCATCCTACGTAATAATACTATGACTGCAGGATACCACACACCTTCCCCCTTAACACATTGACAACAAGAAGAAAACAATATGGTGATTATAACAGGCAACTACCAATTATACAAAAGCATAATACAAAACAAAGCAATACAAAACAAAGCCATACAAAGGATACTTAATTGAAATGGAGAATGCCCCACTCCAAACAAATAATTAATGCACATCTATAAAATCCTTTAGTTTCGCAGGCATGGTAACAACTCTCCCCGACTTTGTAGTCTTACTATTGTTCGCTACAATGGGTACTCCCCCCACCTCTGAATCACCCACAGGAAGTAAGTTCCCAGAACCCCCAGGCAATTCAGCAGATGAAGAGGATGCAGTGTTGGAATCAATTTGGAAAGAATCATCCCACAACCAGCGTTTGGATGAAACTACCTCCTTGTTATTCCAAGACAAGATACTGTTACACTTGGAAGTTTACTAAGGTGTCAAATCCTTCCATCACTTAACCTTGCAGAACACTTGTACGCCTCCACAACTTTGTAAGCGGAGGAAAACCGGCTGTCACCTTTGCGTTATTTCCCACACATACTAAATCTCCTTCTTTAAGGACAATTTCTTTGACTTTGTTACTCTCATCAAAATAAGATTTATAAACTCTCTGAGCCTTATGCAAGTTACACCTAACCAGCAGAGGCGACCATTTTGTCTGATACTTCTGGGGCATCCACACAGCATTATCCTTGGTGTGAGGCTCTCTTCCTCTCAAAATTTTAAAAGGGCTGCACCTCGTTACAGTTGGAGTAATTCTGTAGGCCCAAATCATTTTATCCAACACCACTTCCCAATTCTTTCCCGCATTAAGGGCACACTGGATGCTACCCATAATAACTCTTTTAAAACGTTCAACAGCACCATTGCAAGCTGGGTGATAAACAGGGTTTTTTTTTTCTTTTATGCCATTTCTAGACAAAAAAATCACAAAATGTCTTTGCTGTAAATTGCGGACCATTGTTACTTAAGAGCAATTTGGGGATCCCTTCTCTTAGAAAACTTTTCTCTAAAAATGTAACCACACTCGTGAAATCAACTACCTCGAGCACCTCCAGCTCAGGCCATTTGGAGAACAGATCAAAAAGTACTAAAATACACTTTGCAACTCCCTCCTTATCCATATGGGACCTAACACATCAATCAAAAAAGTACACCAAGGTTTTAAAGGTAACTCAACCACCCCTAAAGGAGGTCTAAGCATTTTGCCGGACTTGTCAGCAGAAGCACACTGAACACAATTTCTCACAAATCTTTCCATCTCTGAATCAACCCCAGGCCACCAATAGAACAATTTAATTCTCTGCTTGAACTTAACAATACCTAGATGTCCCTCATGTGTCAGTTCCAAAATCTTCATGAGTAACTTGATAGGTGGAACAACTATATTGCCTCTCATAGTAAACTCCAAGTCAGAAACGGACTATTCCTCTATTAACTCCCAAAATGTTTTACTCTCCTCAGTGATGTCACTCTTATCCTCCCAGAATATACTCCTTAATTTCCATCAAACACTCATCTTCAGCATACCCGGACTGCCATTCTTCCAAAGGAATTACTGGTTTAACTGAGTCCGAACAGACACATGCAACACTGTAATCGTCCCATTCATCACCACTCAACAGGGTGTCACTATCCTGAAGTGGTGATCTGCTGAGGTAATCCTCTTCCTTGTTCTTTTTACCAGGTAGGTATACAACCTCATATGCATAATCTAATATATTGAGTGACATTCTTGCAATGAGTGGTGTAACTCTTTCTCTTCCATTAGTAGTTAGGTGTGAATGGTGAACATAGTCACCAGTAAATAGGGTCTACATTTTTTCATAGCCCACACACACGCCAACATTTCTCTCTCGATCACTGAATATTTTGTTTCAGATATAGTCAGGGACCGTGAAGCAAAAGATATAGTACTCTCAGTACCATCCTCAGATACTTGGGACAGCACTGCTCCCAAACCTTTACCACTTGCATCTGTGGTTAAAAGGTGCGGGATTTAGTATCAAAACTTTGCAAAGGAAGAGCATTACATATATCATTCTGAATACAAATAAATTCCTTGTGCAAATTATCATCCAAAGCGAACTCCTGACAAATCTTCAAAAGTTGTCTAATGCCAAATGTTTTCGAAGCAAAATCCTTCACAAACTTAGAACAATAATAATAATACCTTTATTTGCGTGATTACTTAAAACCATTGCAACAGTATAAAAACAGTTATCAAATTTCTCCATGTTGTAAGACCATAATTAAAATTAGGTTAAAACCTTTACATCAGTAAAACAGTAATAGACAAATTTTCTGAGTTAAAAGCCTTGGTTGTGTTGCAGCATTTGCAGTTAGTTTTAGCCGACGCGACGTTCTGACGTTGTTCAAAGGATTAGTTGAAATCAAAGGGTCATCATCATCATCTTTATTTGATCTCCCGAAGGGCTGATCATAAAAGTAATACAATAATAAAAAATTAAAAAATCATACAGTAATAAACGCATATGTTAAAAAAATCTAAAAATGACAAGATAAATTGCAATATGTACAGTGCATACATTATAAATCCAAGGACATAAAATCCAGTAGAAAGGTAGGTAAAAGGTAAGATGCCAGGGACAAACTTTTACTTTACAATACAAGACCCACAACGCTATTAAAAAGAATATAAAAAACTATTTCATCAGAACAACATGCTCCTTCTTTTGGCCAAAACACACTGCAAGAACCTAGCGACTGCATGGCATACACAGTGGTCATTGAGTTGCAACAGGTAAAATAGGGCGGCATTACACTTAGAAAATGTATGTCTGCGTAACAGGGGTAATAAAAATTTCCTTGTGAATTCGAGGTAAAATTGACAAAAGAAGACGAAGTGTAAAATAGTTTGACAAGAGTGCTCGTCACATGGACAAGTACAAATGAAATCTGAGGAATACTGATCTAGGGGAAAACAGATTAGCCAACGGAAGGAGCCTAACCTGAACCTTGCAAGCAGGGTTCTCTCATACACATTGGACACATATAATAAGTATGGAGCAGTAGTTGGCACTGTTTGGATGATGCAATAGTCTCAAACTACAGGTTTGGCCACTTCGTGGGTTCCCTGGATGCATGTTTAAGCTTAAGAAAACAATCCTGGACCCAGTTTCCATCTTTCTTCACAATTGTCTCGGGATGTTCAAACAGGTATGCACATCCCAGCACCGAGAAACTCTCTTTGATATATTTTAACCATGGGATGGCTGAACCACGGTCACAAGATATACAGTCTCTGATGACTGCTTGATTAAGTACAGCTTCTTTCTTGTGCCAGTTGGAACACCAAAGAGCCAGGGGTGCGGCGTTAATAGTGCCTTGTACATATCCCACGCCTAACTCTAGATGCAATGGAAAATACGGAGTTGATGGAGGGACACCTAGTAGCCGGCGACAAAATCGATTTTCTTCCGTTTGCATAGCAAGGGCATCCCTATATCCCCAGATACCCATTCCATATGTCAGAATTGGCAAACACTTCCGATTATAGATCTCTACGATCGGCGCAATTTTTTGCCGATGGACATGGCAAGCACGGAAGAAGTGCCAACAGCTTGGGTAAAGCGCATTATCCTGTTTTTAATACAGGTGGACCAAGTGCAGCCATCGTCAAAGTCCAGACCCAGATAAGGGAAGGACCTAACCCTATCTAATGTTTTACCAGCGATGTTAAGAGTGCATGTTTTCGTGTTTTTAGGTCCACAAACCATGGTAAAACTTTTCTTAAGGCTGGTCTTCAAACCCAGCTCACTCATGAAACTGACAAAGCTGAAAATGAGCTTCTTAAGGCCATTGGCCGTCCGAGTGCTGGGACGGGCTTTTTAACCACACACGGCATGTCAGCCCCTTCAGAAATGAGGGTTTTTTCCAGATCGTTCGGGTAAAGGAGAAAAAGAATTGGGGCAAGCACGCATCCTTGGCGCACTCCCTGCTTAATACTGAACAATTCTGTACATTCACCGGCACTACCATACCTGACTGTTGCCGTATGGTCATAGTGAAGAAGTCTTAAAAATTAGACCAGCCCCTCATCAACGCCCGTATTCTCTAAAATAGGCCACAACTTAGCTCTGGATACACAGTCAAAGGCGCTTCACCGGTCCATAAATGCCAAATGGCAAAACCTTTACATCAGTAAAACAGTAATAGACACATTTTCCGAGTTAAAAGCCTTGGTTGTGTTCCAGCATTTGCAGTTAGTTTTAGCCGAAGCGATGTTCTGACTTTGTTAAAAGGATTAGTTGAAATCAAAGGGTCAAAAACTACAGTGCTATTGAGAAACAAGATTGCTGGCAATGTGTTGAGCCACCAATTTACAAGTTTTCCTCCTAGGTAGCATGTTCTAGGACCGCAGGGTGTTAAATGGACGAGGTTGACTGTCCGGTGACACACACAACGGCGCCCACGCTAATGCGAGCGGTTGGAGCAGCGTGTGTAACTTAGGCAAACAGCCTAGGACAGATGTGTCACTCTACCTGACTTATGCAGGTCCAACCGGTGAATCCGTTAGTTCGAATTTCTTGGATCACTGGTTTAGTATCTTAAATCCAACAAACCGATGCGTTGTTATTATTCTGTTTTTTTTACTCACTTTTTCACACAGCAGAAGCTATAATAGAGATCCTGATGAAAGCCACAACACTTCCTAGGTCTTAGGCTGAAACATGTTGATCACTACTCAGTACGACTACATCTAATGTCTGCAGTCATACTTTTTGCTTTCTGTTTTTAACCCTGGCACAGGGTAGGAAGAATAAAACTCATCAGGCTAACCCTGTAGCTAGTTTTACTCACCCACCAACTTGCACTGCACATTTCCCATCACCCCATCTGTTCACATCGGGTTTTAGGAATAGCCCTTACATCTGAAAACATCCCTGAACTTCTCCCTCGCAGCGAGGGGGTTGTAGCCAGCATCATGACTAGGCTTCATGATGCGAGGAGGATTCCCCAAGATGAAGCACGACACCTTTGGTGTGTGAGGCAAACCGTCCTTAAAAGGGGAACCCCCTCTAAGTCAGTTTGTTTCCCTTCTTTGACGTCACTTAGTCTCTTCGGACCCGAGGGCTCTGTGTGTATTGTGTTAAATGGGGCTCGCAGCAGCTAAAGCGAGCAAGGTGCAAAATCAGCAGCGGATGAGGTGACTCTCCTGTGAACTGAAACAGTAAAGGCTGACTCTTACATGCCTATTGTGATAGCCCAATTGGTCAGCTAGGTACTGGTGTTTAACAGTTTTTCCGCTATACCCATAAATTGGACCAGACGGCAGACTAGCTGGACATCCCGCCTTCGAAGCATGCTTTCACTGCCTGCCTGCATGTTCTTATCCTCTTGTTCTTTAGGGCAGGTATTAATATGTCTGCGTTCCTTGTTTAGTCTCCCGCATATGCACAGTAAATGTAGTTAATCTTCTTTTGATTCTCCGCATAATCGACAGTGGGTTGTTATCTGTGGTCGTTTCCATGGGGGCAAATGGAACAATGATGGTAGGATGCCCAGCCGCAGGTGAAGATATTTTTCCTTTGTCGCTTTCGTAAAGCCTGCACCTAAGTAAGATTGAGGGGAAGCTCTGGGGTAGCTCTGTAAAACAAACCAGCCTGTTGCCCTTTTCTTTAATGCAGCTTTGTCTTCCGCTAAGGACATCATTTTTACTGTTTTATTTACAATTTCTTTGAAGCTTTTATGAGACCCAGCACTCTCCCAGAGATCTCGTAGAGCCAGACAGTCTATTGAGTCTTGCAGGAAGGTCATGGCAGCGCTGCATTTTTTTAACTTGAGCTCATTCCAAAGACATGTGTTCAGAGTCCCAGATTCCGCTCCCTTGATTTTGTGCCAGCATTTGGCGAAGGCACCCTTGCGTGCTATTTGTTGCTTCTGGAAGCCAAATTTTAATCCTATTTGTACCAGCGATGTATATTTAGGTAGATTGAATATTATTCTCATGGCACTAGCTACCATGCTGTCCAATGTGCCAGGGTCTCTTCCTCGTAGGCACTGGCTCCCATAGGTGATAGTGGGGATGAGCTTCGCTTGGATCACTTGTAGCAAAGGCGTGAGACTTGGGCCGGTTATTTTGAGTTTAATATTTTTTTAAGGCAACCGCCGTTGCATTACCTCTTCTTGCTATGGCTTATTTTTGTTGCGAGAACGTACATTTAGGGGCCGATTCCGATCTCGGTCGGAGGCGCACCCAATACCATTCGGTCGGGAAAAAAGCCATGCGAAAGCCTGTTTCCCGACCGAACCGTACGCGGGTCCGGCCGAGCGAGTACGATGCGACTCGCCGACCGACTTCGTCCGGGCGACCCGACCGCTCCGACCGACTCGTACCCGGATCGTACCGCTCCGACCGACTCGGTCGGACCCGATTCGCACCGCGCAATGGAGACGTTTTCCGGCCGGGTAAGTACGATGCGCACCTCGACCGCTCCGACCGACTCGCGCCGTCCGACTCGAACTCGCTGTCGGAGCCGTACTTTGGGGGTCCGTGTCGGACCCCCTGTACGCGTACCCGTGCGAGGCGCACACAGGGGGGACCCATGGGTCCCCCTACCTGTGCGTGTACGCCGCGAGGCGCTCGCGGCGTACTCGCTGTAGGGGCGCCCTTGTCCGCCTCGCACCCATTGAGGCAATGGGAGCCCGCGTACGCGTTGTACGACCGGCTCCCATTGAGTTCAATGGGAGTCCGACCGACTCGTGTCCGATAACATACGGACGCATCGGACTCGTTCGGTCGGACTGCACGGGTCCGATTCGGTCGGAAATCTCTCCGGGTCCGGCTCGGTCGGAGAAATTTCCGGCCCGAATCGGAATCGACCCCTTACTGTCCATTCTGACACCCAGGTACTTGTACTCTTCAACAGTTTCCCATGGGAGTCCTCCCAGTTGCCAGTGGTGTCTGTGTGCATTCTTTTTCTGGTTTAGCCCCATCACTTTAGATTTATCTAGATTTATGCGTAATCCGTGTTGACAGAGAAGTTGTACGTGATATCTTTTAAGTGTTGTAGGCCAACCGAAGTGCAGCTGATTAGTACAAGATCGTCAGCATAAAGTAAATTTGAAAGGGTAAGTCCTCCCATTTTTGGGGCTTGGGATTTGCATTTGTCTAGCTCGAGCAAGAGGTCTGACATAAAAGATTAAACAAAGTGAGGGCCAGAACACAGCCTTGTTTCAGCCCCTTCGTCGTTGGTATCTTTCTAGATAGGCGGTCGCCACCTCCCAACTTTATTTGTACCCACATATCGGTATGAAGAAGAATCAGCTGAGTCAGGAGACTCGGTGGGATTTTTCTTTTGAATAGTTCATCCCATAGTTTCTTCCTGTCAATGTTATCAAAGGCGGATGAATAATCAATGAAGCAAACAAAGAATGGCAGGTTGGCGTTTTAACAGCGTCTATCAGAAGGGATAAGGCAAGTATGTTTGTTGTTGTTCTAGTGAGTTTGCAATATCCGTTTGATTGAGAGGGATTATTGCCATTTCGGTCGCCCAATCTGTAAGTTTTTCCAGTCGAAGACCAGCATAGTATTTGGCATCATTGTCTATTAAGGCGACCAGCCTATAGTTTTTTGCTTCATTCTTACTGCCTTTCTTATAAATTGGGGAAATGATTGACCCCTTCCAGGAGTCTGGTATTCTTTCCACTTCAATAATCTGTTTGAAGAGTGGTAGTAATGCTGCCGCCCAATAATCCGGGTCTTGCTTGCACAAGATCGGTGGGATACCGTTAGGACCCGGTGCCCCCTCTGCCCTGCCTTTCACTATCCTGTTCGTAATCTGTTTGTTCGTGAATGCAAAGTGAGCATCTTCTAGCGATTTGTCCAAATCGAACAAGTAACTCCCAGCTCTTTGCACTCCATGCGTAATGTCGGCTTGTTCTGTATTAAAGTGGTGCCAGAAATAATTAGCTTCTTCTGTAAAATGAGAGTTAATTCCAGATGCTCTTGGGTTCTGTAGGCTATTCACTGTGTGCCAAAATCTTGTGCTGTTGTTTGTGTTTGTGTCGTGTAAAAGTTTGGCCCACAACCTATCTTCTGTTTCCCTTTTTGATTGCCAGATGAGTTTCTTCTTGCTAATTTTTAGATTCCTTAGTTCCTTTTGGATGCCGACTCGGCGGAAAGCATCCGACCTACTAAACAGCGGAGAAAGCAGAGGAGGAAGGGCCGCAACCAAAAGATAACACTCCCCGCGCTATTTAGTAGGGGCATGAACAACAGCATTGGGAATGCGACAAAGGAACCTACACAAGATATGCCAGCCCAGATGAGTGAAGCGGCAGACTCGGACCATGACCCAAGAAAAACGTCGCCCCAGGAAGAGAGGCCAAAAATCAAAAGATGTACCCCTCTTAACAAAAAACACATCATCAGCGCTGCACCTAAAAACGAACCTGGAAGTCATTGTGGGGACCCACAAGGGGCTACAATAGCAGCAAGTCCTACCGGCCCAGAGATGGTCCGGGCAAAGAAAAGGAGTTCCCAGGGACAGAGATCACCGACGGAAGAATCCCCTGGGTCATGGGACGAACCAATCACTATGCAGAGCAGACCAATCAACGAGATCGGGCCTACAGGTAGCACCATAATCGTGTTCCACCCGGAGTACAAATCAAAGGGATTGGAAGACACATTAAACAGGGGAAACATCTTATGCTTACTAAGCTTCATTAACAGTCTAAAAAATCTAAAATCCAGCGATCTGGAGTCAGTCGAATTCATTGAATCAATCAAGCAACTAGGAGCAGAAGCAACAAAAACAGTATGGGCCTCAGCAGAATTAGCCGAGAAGGTGCTAAAAGAACATGCCAAATTTAACACCTGGGGCATAAAGCTTCGACCGTTCACCAAACCTAGATACCCTGACCCCCTAATAACTGACAGAGAACAACGAAAAGAGCGCGGACAGGCCTACCCGAACTCACGTTCATTCTCAGTGCTACAAGGGGCTCACAGTAAAACCCCTGAGATCTCAGATCCCAGAGAGCCGCATAATAGGAGACCAAACACAACGAAAAAGTCAATTTCTCAAGACTGGAGTTGGCTATCTAGGACCATAAACACCAAAACCGTAAACCTGTGACAAACCAAGCCTAGCGCCATGAATACCATAAACACCCTTAATCTGTGCTCTTGGAACATTAATGGTTTAGGAGAAAAGCTCACGGACCCGGAACTACAAATTTATTTGCAAAGATTTGATATCATTGCATTCCAAGAAATGTGGTCTGACTCTCCGACAGCACTTCAGGGATACAACCTGCACTTCCTTCCTGCTATAAAGAGTGCAATTTTCGGCCACAGCAAGGGCGGCCTCGCAACATACAGCTCCATACGGAGCATTTACGCAGTAGAGCCCCTGGCATACAAGTTAACTCCGCCAAATGCAATGCAAGTTCTAAGAATTTCCACCCAGGAGCTGGAAAAAAAGGAGGACACAATTCTGATAAATCTTTACTTACACCCGCGAGACAAAACCAGAGGAAGCCAGCAGCTGAAAGAAGAGCTTGTAAAAATACTAAGGGCTGAGAAAACAAATAGCCTGATTATCAGCGGGGATTTTAATCTAAATATGCTTGGTAATCCAACCATAGATACCAATCACGAGGAGGACCCATTTGTATGGGAAACAAGCTCTCAAGACAAGACCTCCGGCGGCAGACACTCGAAAACAGCACAAAGGCTTCTAACAATATTGGAAGAGCTGGGCTTTCGTGCACTCAATGGCAGATTCTCAGGAGACCGCCCGCAGGCAGCAACGTTCCACAATGCAGCGGCCAGCACTACAATATACTTTACATTCTTCTCGTGCGGCTTGTACCCAAAGGCAAGGGACTTCCACATTGGCTCGCTAGACTATAGCGATCACTTGCCCCAGGAAATCACGGTTGAGGCTCCCTCAATATCATACCCACCGCTAGCTAACACACACAGCCTAGAATACACCTCTAATGAGAGACGGATAAAATGCAGAACGGATGACCCAAAAAGTCCTCTCTCTCTTGCAAAGCAGGTACTGGGTGAAGCACAAGCAGCAGAACCAGACTTAATTGAGAGCTGGGAGGTGTTCACAAAAACACTAAGAAACAATACTGGAATAAAAAAGGGAAACCTGCGACCTAAAGGATTGGCCCAAGCTCAGAGGCAAAGCAAATATCCAAATTTTAGAAATAACGCTCAACTAAAAAAGCTAAAAGTCTTGATAAATCGAGCTCTTCGAAGAATGAGGAAAGACCCTGCTGCACAACAGGAGCTGAGACAGCTAAAGGACACCCGCAGAAAGCTGACATGGCGCCTCAAAAAAGAAGCAGACGAGACTCTATGGGCTAAACTTTTATATGACGCCAAAACCAATAACAGCTCACAGTTCTGGCAAAAGATCAACACTCTGAATAACCAGCGGCATCAGGGCATCGAATCCCATGCCACAGAAGAGGCCTGGATAACTTTTCTTGACTCACACTTCAACAAAGTTCAAGAAATTCGACCTGGGACAAATAATCTCTCGCATGACCCTGAAGCTCGACTACTGCAAATCGACGATAATCAAGCAACAGAACAGGAAAATCCAATCATGAATGCACAAATTTGTAGAAGAATCGCAAAGGGCAGACGCGAGGGCGCTCCAGGCCCAAACGGGGCCCCCCCCATTCTGTTTAAACAAGAGCCGGAATTTTGGGCCTCTGTATTCAAACCAATGTTTGAAAAAATCTTGCAAACATCTACAATACCATCATCTTGGAGGGGCGCAATTATTTCCCCAATTTACAAAAAAGGAAACAGGAACGAACCAAGTAGCTACCGTTTGGTAGCCTTACTTGACAACGAGGACAAATATTTTGCGGGCCTATTACTTCAGGAATTAACAGCCTGGGCCGCAGAAGTTACAGTTATTCCTCTTAACCAAACCGTTTTTTGCAAAAATATGGGGACTACAACCAACATTCTAGCCCTTTCTCTAACGATTGACGCCGCACTTGCAATAAAACAACCACTATACTTGTGTTATATTGACTACAGCTCTGCATTCGATCATGTTAACAGAAATCTTTTATGGCAAAAACTAAAAATGCTGAACATTCCACCGCTGCTCTTAAACCAACTAATCCTCTTGCATAGTGATACATGGGTGCAAGTAAAACTAGGCGCAGGAGAATATCTAACAAGGAAGATTCCAACAAGCACAGGGGTAAAACAAGGCTGCGTGCTTGCACCAACACTTTTTAATCTTTTTATGGCAGAGCTATCAGTCTTGCTTAATGATTGCAATTCGCACGCTCCCAAGTTAGGGGATTTCCAGCTCTCCAACTTATTTTATGCGGATGACTTGGTGCTTATCAGCCGGACCCCCGTAGGCCTACAGCGTCTACTAGACATCACGTCGCGATACTCAGAAATCAACAAACTTAGTATCATTCAAGAAAAAAACAAAGTTATGTGTGTCAATACCAACAAAACAAAAACAACACACAACTGGTACTTGGCATCGCGCAAGCTGGAGACCGTACTAGAATACAAATATTTGGGGGTCATCATTGACAACAAAGGCAATTATAAGCCCCAATGCGAGGCCATAAAAAGGAGAGGAATAATGACAGCAGTGGCATTAAGGAATCTAAAAAACAAGATCTCTGGCCCAAGCTTCCTCCCTCTAACAAGGGTGATCCAGGCAAAATTAATACCATCCATCACCTATGGTAGCGAAGCTATGAGAGGGAGGGACGCTGACACATTAGACGGCACTATAGCGAGAGCACTGCGGATTATCTTTGGCTTGCCGGGATATACATCCCCTGCACAAATGAGGCTAGAATTTGGCCTACCAAGAGAAGAACTAGCACGCAAAGGCACATTTATTAAAAGCTGGTACAAAATCAGAAGGGGAGAACCAGAAACGCTAAATGCACTTCTGTGGAAAGAACTACAAGCCAAAGAGGCCTGCCCTGCCAGAATATACTTGGAGTCCGCTCTTAACCAGTTGGGGCTACGGCAACTATGGGAACAACCAGGGACTCTCGCAAGCTTTAAAAAAGTAGTAAACAACATAGTCAAGAAAGAATCTCTCTTGCAAGACAAAGCCTCCCTGGCAGAGCGCGCACATGGCTGGCTCACTATACAATCCTACACTAAACCTTCGCCCCAAGCATATCTCCATACCAGCTTCTCCAAAAATATGAAAGAGAAGTTCTTGAGGTTTCGTCTAGGGCTGCTGCCCTCCGCAAATCACTTGCCGCCGTGGCTACGCCCTCCGATGTTATGTTATGTTATGTTATGGGGTATTTGTTAAGCGCACGGCTACTCCAAGGAGTGTCCCGGCGCTGTCCTGACCCCAGAACAGAGTAATTACAAGACCGGACAGCTAGAGCGGAGAATCTTCTCACTGTTGGAAAAGCCAGGTCTTTAGGTTTCGTCTAAAGCTAAGGAGATCACATTCTTGTTTAAGGGAAAGTGGGAGACTATTCCATAATTTTGCAGCTAGTACTTGAAAGGAGCGTCCGCCTTTGCGAGATCGGCAGAACTTAGGCACTGTTGCCTTTAGCTGAGTAGATGATCGCAGTGTTCTGGACGGTTTATAGGGCTGGATCCTATTCCTGATGTACGGTGCCCCGATTCCATTCAGGGCCTTAAAAGTCAGTACCAGGGATTTGAAACTGACCCTTTTTTTCATTGGTAACCAGTGTAGGGATCTGAGATGAGGAGACATGTGTGATCTGGGTCCTACCATGAGTACGGCCCTAGCTGCCATATTTTGAACTACCTGAAGACGATTAAGTAAGTAGTCAGGAAGGCCCAAATACAACACATTCACGTAGTCCAGCCTAGACATAATCAGTGCTTGGACCACTGTTTTCCTATGAGAAATAGGCAGTAGAGGGAGGAAATTGCGCATCATTTTTAAAAGTCCAAAGCAGGTACCGGCAACCGATTGAATCTGGGACTTCATAGACATGTCAGAATCAAATTTCACTCCTAAATTTTTTGCAGTAGAGACTGGGTTATCCGGGAGATAAATTTTTGGCCACCATTGACGCCAGTCATCATCAGGATTGTGTCCAAAAAAATAATTTCTGACTTATCAGAGTTGCAGAGTAGTTGATTTTGCCTAAACCAGTCGAATACCTTGGTTAGGCATATGTTAACTACATTGCCATTGAGCACCTCTTCCTTTTCACAGGTAAATAGCAGTTGTGTATCATCTGCATACAATATAATTTTTGCTCCATATTGTTCGGCTAAAGGAGCCAGGGGGGCCATGTATATATTAAACAGCGTAGGGCTCAGAACCGAACCCTGTGGTACTCCTACATTTAGAGGGGGGATGGATGCTGAAAAAGGAGGGGCCCAGACTGTTTGCTGGCGGTTGTTCAAATAAGAGGCGAACCATCTGAGCACCGTGCCACCAATGCCGCTCTCCCTCAATCTATGAAGGAGGCGATCATGTGGCACGGTATCGAAGGCCGCCGAAAGATCCAGCAATATCAGTACAGCCTTTCCTCCTCTGTCAAGTGTGGCTTTAATTGTCTCAGAAATTTCCAATAAAGCCGTTTCAGTGCTAAAATTGGCTCTAAAACCTGACTGACTTGGATGGAGCACCTGGCTAGCCTCAATAAAATCTGTGATGGTGGCGTTCACATATTTCTCCAAAACTTTGCAATCTGCCGACTCTGCGGGGATGGCGAAGAGAACATAGTACACCTCATCACCATATGTGGGGAGCTACTACAGGAGCGTCTGACCCTCCTGAGACCACTATTCAACAAGAAACATATACGGTCCTGCAGGCAGGCGGTGCTGACAAGTTTTCTCGGTGACGATGTCCAATTGAGCTGCCGTCTGGTAAAATGTTTAGTAGCTACGGAAGCCCACTTCCATAAACGGAAAAAAGGTCTAGCAGACAACAGCGCTCCAGATGCAGTGCGGAACCTATCTCCACGACCCTCACCGAGAAGGATCATGCTCGAACCATCACCGCATCCAGAACTCCAGCGCCGGCAATCCGCAGACGTGTCTCACCTCGACAGGACCAAGTAACCAGGAGGGGCTGAGGGCCCCGCTTGCAAGTCGGTCCCTACCGTTAACCTCGGATCAGGGACTCAAAGCTGTAGAGACAGCGGCAACGAACCTGAAAAAAAGCCAGTAGGGCTCAGCTGCCTCCCTGTAACCCCCGCCCTCTGCACAATTAGCTCTCCGCATTATTTTAATGGACACTTAGGAATTCATCTGTTTTATTGCTTTTTCGTCTTACAGGTCTTCAACTATTTGTTGAAGTGAAATGATGAAGAAGACAGTCCAAGGCCATGTGGCGGGCCAACCCCCGATGCCCTGCACCCACTCTTTAAGCCGCTTTTGCACTAAGCACTTTTCCGGTATATTTGCACACCGTTGCCGGCTGCCCGAACCAGACCGCTGCTAAGCACACGATTAAGAGGCTGAATGGCCAGGCCATGCTGCTAACCACAGGCCTGTAATAGCTGCCAGCCACTATTTTTAATTTAATTTACGCTTAATCTACTACTAATCTTAGTATTGACAAATATTTGCACGCTAAGCACATCATGCACCTTACTGTACTAACTAAGTACGAATTTTAACCAGCACCCGGATCCTATTGATTATAGATCCCGATGCAACTCTGCATTTACAGACCCCACTATTTGCCCCTAAGGACAGCACAATATTATATGCGCCTCTTCCGAGCATACAGGCTCTGATTAACAAAACTGCCCGCCTAATGCTTTCCCGGCTGCCCTGCCTTTGGCCTCAAGCCATCCGCGCACATGGCACTTTCTTCGGCACACTCCTGCATTTGCTTTTCGCAGGCTCAAGACTCCCTGCTGCGAACCCTTCACTTTCAGACGCGAACCGTGACAGCACTTAGGCTAACTTTACGCCCACAAATCAATAGCCGCTTTTTAAAAGCTTTTATCTTTCTTATTTAATAGCGGTTTCTTTTTCTTTTCTTACTCTTGAACTGCCACAATGGTAATGTGTCATGATATGTACTTTTATTATGAAAATGTGTAAACTGTTGGACGCTTGTAATGGTTTTAATTAACCGTACAATAAAATGTACTTACTTACTTACCTACTTACTTACTTACCTTTTGGATGCCATCATCTGGGCCTGTTTGACGGAGCCTCCGCACTGATTTACTTATTTCTTTCTTGAGGTGCCTTAGACACGTCTTTTGTTTAGTTGAAAGTTGGTTACATTGCGTACTTTGTGACGCAAGAAGGATCCTCTTTTTGTGTGGGCTATGCTGAGGGTTTTGGTGACATGTTCCCAGCAAACTTAGAATATAATTCTGCTAAGCCTAGAAATGATCTCACCTCATCTTTTGTAGTGGGAGCTGGAACATTTTCAATAGCCTTAATTATTTCCCGTTTGGGAAACACACCTCTATCACTCACTTCATGCCCTAAATAGGAGATAGAGTGTCTGCAAAACCTTCATTTCTCCAGCTCAGATGTGAGCCCACTATTTTTAAATTTAACAAGAACGGAATGCAAGGTAGAATCATGTTCTTCCTTACTTTTCCCCATGATAAGGATATCATCCTGGAAGTTAGTTACGTTGGGAACATCTTTGAGAAGGCGATGCATCAACCTTTGAAAAACAGCAGCAGCTGATGCCAGCCCGAAAGGCATGCAAATGAATCTGAAACATCCAATGGGAGTAATAAAGGCGGTTAAAATTTTGCTATCTGGGTGAAATTCTACTTGGTGGTAAGTAGAGGATAAATCTATGGTCGAAAACCATTTAACCCTCTTGGTCAGGCTTAGGAGTTCATTGATCTTGGGCAAGGGTAACTTGTCTACTACTATGCTTTTGTTGAGATCCCTCAAATTGATGCAAAGTCTGACCTTGCCATTACTTTCCTGGCCACAACTAAGTGAGCCAACCACTCCGCGCTCTCTACAGGTTCGATAAAACCTTTACTCAATAACTTCTCCAATACTTCAGTGACCACATTCTTAACACTGAAAGGTATATTCTGTGCTTTGTGACACACAGGTTTCGCTCCCTTCTTAAGTACAATGCGATGTACAAAGTCCTTCAGTTTGCCCACCGTGCCTGAGAATACTTCGGGAAAAGTGCTCTCTAATTCCTCCACAACTTTTTGTTCTACTACATCTAATAACAACACCTGGTCAACACCATTAGGATTCAGTATGATATCAAGAGCTTTCTAGTCCACCCAACCAAGGACTGAAGGTCCTACTTCAGCAACGTAAAGTTTGCTCATAGTACGTCTGCCTTTAAACTCAAAGCTTAGTTCTCTATATCCCAACATAGGTATTTTTTGTCCCGTGAAGGTGACTGGATGAATATCAGATTCAGTAAACTGACCTCCCAAAGCAGGTACAAACCTTTTTTGCCATACATTTTGATTTATAATAGTATATATGGCAAACAGGAGTCTGCCACAATAGCTATTTCTACATCTCCAATCATCATATAACACATAGGTTTCGATTTGGAGTTCCCCTCCAGATTAGAACAGGAGCATCGATGCATAACACTCCATCAGATTCTAGATTATCTTCATCAGATTGTTCAGAATCCGTTTTGGTGGATATTAGTTTCACCATACAACTTTATTTGTTTTTCATTCTACATACCTTGGCGAAGTGCCCTACCACACCACAATAAAAGCATTTCACTTGTAATGCGGGACAACCCTAGTCTTTAGCGAGGTGATCTTTGCTACCACACCTATAACAACTCCAATTTTTCTCCTGTGGAAACTCCTTTGTTTTCCTTTTAGTTGCCTCAGACTCTTTACTTTTACTCTTCCTAGAATTAGAGACTTTACAGATCGCCCCATTATCACTACTCATTTTAGAGCTAGGTGACAAAGACACAACTGCCTTAGCACATCTTCTGGACATCTCACTTTTTTAGCTAATACAATTATTTCTTTCAGAGGCACATCGCCATTCACCCAAAGCTTTTCCAGCAGGTTCGAGTCATTAGTGTGCATAATAATTTGATCACGAACTAACTCATCGTGTATGATGCCAAACTTGCAAGAAATGGCTAATTTCTTAAGTGCCGAAACATAGTCATCAATTGGTTCAGCTTTGCTGTGTTTCAGTTGAAAGAAATTGAATCTATGTATGGCCGCACAAACTGTAGGCTGATAATAATTGTCCAGATCCTCCAAAGCATTCAAAAAAACATTTTGTCCTGTACCAGTTCTGACCTTCTTTTCCATTTGGTTGAATCCTTCGGGACCTAAATTATGCAATAGAATTTTTTTTTTCTTTCGGGTGAGAATTCATCTGACCCCTCTTCTTCAATAGCACTGATGTAATTAAGGAAATACTCCTTCCTCTCCGGCCATTTCATAGCTGGTTCACCACAAGTTGGAAGAAATGGCAAGGGCGAAGTGAGTGAAAAAGTTTGTTCACACATGGTAAGCAGAACTGAGCATTGTATACGAATCTAGAAGAGGAACAGGATGTAATGTACTAACAGCCCTAGAAGGAAAACTGCACTGAATTATTGTAAAGATCTTCTTTCCTCCTTACAATTACGCACTACACAGGGTTGGCTTAACTCTGTTTATTAGGGTTTTCAGGCTATATGCAGAAGAGCGCCGGGAAATGCGTCCGTGCCGCTCCGATATCGGGCGCTAACTCCGCGCCCAAAATGGCGGCCGCGCTCGACGTCATCGCGCCTACGCGCGACCACTAGAGCGCGACACTACATATCTCCCTTCTTTATTAAACACACAAAACATAACATTAGGAAGGTAGTCCCAGAGTCTCTCGGCCAGGAGTTACTTCACTTCTCCCAAATCATAGTCTCTGTATTTGGCAGGCCTTACCACGAGTCTCCCTGCCCTTGTACGTCTTACCGGAGTGGAGGTGGATACTTCTCCCCTTCCATCTGCTCGGCTTGCCGGCGTTTCTTCACGTCCTTTTGGGCTCTCTCTCCGGAGTCCTGCTATTGTCCTCCTGCCCTTCCTCTGTTATTAGATTATCATTCTCGTCCTGCTCCACCCTATTGCCTTCTACTCCTTGGTCCATCTCTTCTTCTCCTGGAGCTGTGTTCCCTGCAGGCGAGCTTTGTTTCTTTTGTGTCATTGATCTTTCTTCTTTGTCCCACTGTAATATCTTGTTGCACTTGGACATGCGATCTTGCGACCAGACGTTCCTGTCACTGAGTAAAGCAGCTCTGTTGTACACCTGTTCAACTTTCAGGGGCAGGCTGTATTTGCTGTCTCCTTTCCTCCTTAACTGGGCAAGTTTGACTCTGACCCATTCCCCTCTTTCCAGGGACGTTCCTTTCACATTGCGTCTCTTATTGTACTGTTCTGTGTACGTTCTCTGGGCTCTCTCTAAGTTGTGGTGCACGACTGCCGGGGACCATTTGCTCGTGACCGTTTTTTCTTTCCACGCTAGATTGTCCTTCGTGAACGGCTCACGTCCTCTTAGGATTTGGAACGGGCTGTATCCTGTGCCGGTTGGTGTGATTCGGTAGGCCCACAGCATACTTCTCACCTCCTTCTCCCAGTCCTTTCCCATTCCTATGGCTGATTGGATGGACCCCATTATTACTCGATTAAACCTTTCTGCAAGACCATTCCCTGCCGGATGGTAGACCGATGTATGCTTGATTAGGATGCCGTTTCGTTCCATGTACCGGTTCCACTTCTCTGATGTGAATTGAGGTCCATTGTCGCTCAAGATGGAACGAGGAATGCCCTCTCTGAGGAAGGTAGCTGTGAGAAACTTCAGCACTGTCTCTGTGTCCATCACCTCCTGTATGTCCAGTTCTGGCCACTTAGAATACCTGTCTATGAGAACTACCACGTATTTTGGGTTCCCTTCCGCATCCAATACCGGACCGAGAATGTCTATTGACAATTCCTCCCACGGGTTGGCTGGATTGTCAAACTTCCCTAGTGACGGACGTAGTAACGTTTGTGACTTGTCCGCTCTTTGGCACTGATCACATTCTCTTACATGTCTCTCGATTTGACTATCCATTGCGGGCCACCAGTACATCTGTTTGGTCCTTAACTTCGTTTTTACGATGCCCAAGTGCCCTTCGTGCAACACTGCCAGCAGGTGTGGTATCAACGACCCTGGAGGGATTACTCTCTCCCCTCTAAACAGGAAAGTTCCTTGGTCTCCTACTGATAGCTCTTCCTTACTTCGAAGAATTTCCTTTGTTCCGCTTTCAGGTGCCTTTTTTCTGGCCACCCTTGTATGATGAATGCCTTGATGTCTTCGAGGTCTGTGTCCCTTTCGTAGGCTTGCTTCCACTCTTGCCCACTTATCACCTTCTCCTGATCCTCCGTGAATGCCACTCTGACTTCGTCCTCGTCCGTGCTTGCGGGTGCGTCCTCCATGGCTGAAGCTCGACTGAGGTAGTCCGCCACTTTGTTCTTGGCTCCTGGGATGTATTCCACATCATACCTGTAGTCTAACAATTTCAGGGTCATTTTTGCGATGCGGGGTGTGGCACTTGCGTGCCCGCAGGACGTTAGTACCTTGACAAGGGGTTTGTGGTCCGTCCGGAGTTGGAATCTTGTGCCCCATAGGAATTGGCGGAACTTCGACATGGCCCATACCACAGCCAGCATCTCTTTTTCTATCACGCTGAACTTCTGTTCTGTGGATGACAATGTCCTTGATGCAAAGCTGATGGTCGCTTGCTCTCCGTTCTTCCTCCCCTGCATGAGGACTGCCCCTAGGCCTTTATCGCTCGCGTCTGTGGTTAATATGGATTCTCCATGCGGATCATAACCTTGCAGGGGACCGCTCTGCTGACATCCTCCTTGATTTTCTGAAACTCTCCTTGCACTTCCTCTGTCCACTGGAAGGCAGTTTTGTCTCTGTACCAGTAGTCGCAGGTGGTGTGTCTTGGTGGCGAAGTGTTGCACGAATTTGCTGTAATATTCGGCCATCCCTAAGAATGATCTCACTTCTTCCTTGCTTGTCGGTGCCGGTGCTTCGCATATTGCTCTGACAGGTGCGTGTTTGGGTGTGATGCCTTGGTCACTAATCTCATGACCCAAGTATGTGACAGACGCCATCCCTAGTCTGCATTTCTCCCATTCGGCTGTCAGGCCATTCCTTTCCAAGACTTGTAACACCATTGCTAGCTTTGTGTTATGGTCGGCTTGGTCTTTGCCCATTACCAAGATGTCGTCTTGGAAGTATTGTACTCCCTCTATGTCCTTGAATAGTTTGTGCATCAGCTTTTGGAATACCGCCGCTGCTGATGCCAAGCCAAACGGCATCCTGCGGAATTGGTAGCATCCAAATGGCGTAATGAAGGACGTAAGTTTCCTGCTCGTGCTGTGCAGTGCTATCTGATGATAGGCCGAGGCGAGATCCACGGTGGAAAACCATTTTATACCTTTCGTCTTCGCCAGCATTTCGTCTATTCTTGGTAATGGGAATTTTTCAACTACTATGCACTTGTTCAATTCGCGCAGGTCCACGCACAACTGAACTTTGCCATTGGGTTTCCTCGCTACCACCAACGGGGCCAACCATTCCGAACTGTTAATTGGTTCGATGATCCCTTCTTCTTCTAATCTTTGCAACTCCTTTTGCACTGCTTCCCTGACTGCTAGCGGTATGTTCCTCACCTTGTGGGATACCGGTTTGGCGTTTTCCTTGAGCTCAATTCTATGTGTGAATTTCGCTAGTTTACCCACTCTGCCTCCGAATACTGTGGGGAATTCTCTTTCATCTTGTCGAAGTCCGATTGGTTGTCTGCGCTGGTCATCAGGACTTGCGTATCCCCCCCTGGGTTCAATTGTGTGCCCAGTTCGCCCTGGTCCATCCATCCCAGGACGGAAGGCCCTTTTTCTGCCACATATAATTTGCACTCCGCACTGCGGTTCTTGAACTCAAATCTCAGGACTCGATATCCCACCATCGGGATGGGTTCTCCTGTGAATGTGACCGGACGTATATCTGGGGGCTCGAGGTGTGATCCCAGACTGGGTTTGAAGTTCTCGGTCCACACTGTCCTTTGAATGATGGTAAATGGAGAGCCGGAGTCCGCCACCATCTTGATCTGAACACCTCCCACGACCATATCACATTGTGGTTTCTTGGAGCGGCTTCCTTCAATGCCTAGAACTTGTCCGTCGATGCACAACACATCGTCTTCCTCTTCTTCACCTTCTGCACCTCCCTCGTCGTGTGCAACGTACTTGACTGTTGGCCGCTTCACCTTGCGGCGACACACTTTCTCATAGTGTCCAACAATTCCGCAGTACATACACTTGGCTCGGAAAGCCGGACATCGCTTGTCATTTGCCGCGTGGGATGGACTGCCGCACCTATAGCACGTGGTGGTGCTCTCCTGTTCGATTTCTGTGCCTGTGTGTATCGAGGAGTCCATTTACTCTGGGCTCTCCCTTCCGCCTCCCTTCGTTTTCCTCTGTCCGGCGGTTCTAATTCCGTGACTCTATTGACCATGGTCCGCTCTGTACTTTCTTTTTTCGCTGCCTCGGCGCATCTCTTCGACAGCTCCGCCTTTTTTACCATGGCTATGACGTCCTTCAGTGTGGCGTCCCCGTTAACCCACAGTTTGTCTTGGATCGCTGTGTTCTTCGTGTGCATGACGATCTGGTCTTTGATAAATTCATCGTGCAAGGCGCCAAATTTGCATGTGATCGCCAATTTCCTCAACGCTGCCACGTAGTCATCTATGGACTCTTCTCCCGCTTGTTTCCTCTGTTGGAAGGTGTATCTGTCGATAGACGTGCACACTGCTGGTCTGTAATGGTTGTTCAAGTCATCAATCGCGTGTTGGTATACATCATCGTCTGCGGCCAGCCGTTGCGTGGGGACTAGGTTCTGAAAGACTCTGATTCCTTCCGGGCCTAAGTTGTGGAGCAATATCCTTTTCTTCCTTTTGCTGGGGAATGCCTCTCCACTTTCGTCTTCTAGGGCCTCTAGGTAGTTCCTGAAGTACTCCCTCCAGTCTTCCCATTTCATCAGAGGTTCGCCAGGTTTCGGTAGGAAGGGTATGGGCGTCGTGAGTGTAGACGCCTGCGCGCACATTGTGGCGTTACCTTCCGGTGCCTCTACGTTTCCTCTTGGACTGCCTGGTGTGCCCGTGCTCCTGGGAGGTGTGTGTTCGTGGTGGGGCCCCTGGGCTCCCCCGTCGCTGCGCTGCTCCACCTCCGCCAGGGCCGTGGATGTCTTGTGGGATCTGGGGTTTCGCCTCCTGCTCCCCTGTTTTCCACCCTCCTATGTATTGAGGCTGTGCGCTTTCCTTGATCACCACTACCTGTTCCGGTGGTGCTGACTCGCAGTAGGACCGTCCTCTGCCACGCTCTCCCGCTTTGCCTCGTTTCTGGTGGGTCCTCGTGTCCTCTTACTGTACTCGTTGTGGTTCGTTTTGTTTTTCCGAAATTTGTTTTTTTTTTTTTTTCTTTTTCTAAATCCCAATCCTCGTCGCCACTGTAAAGATCTTCTTTCCTCCTTACAATTACGCACTACACAGGGTTGGCTTAACTCTGTTTATTAGGGTTTTCAGGCTATATGCAGAAGAGCGCCGGGAAATGCGTCCGTGCCGCTCCGATATCAGGCGCTAACTCCGCGCCCAAAATGGCGGCCGCGCTCGACGTCATCGCGCCTACGCGCGACCACTAGAGCGCGACACTACAATTATGTGATACAAGGTAACTCGAATAAACCCCCAATGCAGTTCAATAGCAACTTGTGAAAAATGGATATGCATGAAAACATAGTATTGTAGAAAGACTAATAATTAGGCAGCACAACAAAAAGTACCCTAAATTTACACACTAGTGTGCGTGTCACTGGGGCAGTAAAGTGTGCGTTTCACCGTAATAGATCTTCAACACGCTTCAAGGAACAGGTAAGTACCTTAAGCAACACGCAAGTGTGCGTGTCACTGTGGGAGCTGTAGAGCACAAACTTGAGTTTCAACGTGATCCCAAACAAAGAATTCCTTGTGCATGCAGGTGTGTGTCACCGAGTAATGAGGAAGGGTGAATACACTCTGTTTTGCCGATGGAGCTTCAAGGCAAGAAGCTCTTTGTTGCATGCCAGGTGAGCGTATCACCGAAGAATGCCCAATTAAAGATGGCTGGCACATACGTACAGCATGCCGATGCGCTGCCGTGATTCGTAATCACGTCCCGAGCCAAGAAATCGAGTTGCGCTGCTCCGCTCCTCGCACTAGGACAATGAGGTGAGAAACTTCAAGCGCTGGTCACAAGCAGCATGCACGCTTGAACCATTCTCGTGCACGGATTCAAATGTGGCACAAGAACTGTTCAAAAGCTGGGCCCAAAGTTCCTTAAGACACAACGATGCCAGAAAACGAAATGTTTCTGTGCTCTCTCCAACCCAATACGCCTTACCGGCCAACAGCAGACAGCTTGAGAGGATCCTCCGCATACCGGCAACTGGAAGATGCAGGAACAATACAAAGCACCTTGGCTAGGTGGGCACAGCTGCAGGTTCGACCAAATCGTCGCCAAATTGTAGTGAAGACAGAACATCAGTTCAAGGTAAGAGAAGTTTATTTCAGGAAGTAGGTTCAAGGGAGAGCACAGATGCTGGTCCTACGCAGAGGACAGCCTTTCCCCAACTGACATAATACCACATTCCAATAGAACCCCCAATGCGTGCCATCCTACGTCATAATACTATGACTGCAGGATACCACAGTTACTCAAGAAACTATAACTTGTGCCCTAACGTAATTATAACTCGAGCCATTGCCATGCACTTCTAAATACCTCGCATCAGTCATAACATCTTCTATGACATCATTGATAATATCACTGCACCATTTCCAATAATAATATTGATGAGAAAACCGAGCATGGTGGGGCGCAAGTTATAGTTACCTTAGGGCACGAGTTATAGTTCATGGTTTTGTGTGTGTAAAATCTGAACCTAACTTTAACATCTCTGTAACATTAGTTTTTTTATTGAATATATATATATATATCTATCTATCTATCTATATATATATATATATATATATATCAAAAGTCAAAGTTGCCGTTTCTTGAGCTGCATGAGAAGTCCTGCCACTCCTTAACGAAAAGCAGGCACCGGCAACAGGAATCCAAACAAAAATGTTTATTTAGGCAGACGATGACATCGGATGGAATGATGCGTTTCGGTGGACACAGCCACCTTGCTCACAACATATATATATATACACACACACCCCTCCCCCGTCTCCCCGTTGCTGGGCGCATGCAGCTGACATCCTCATGCACTGCCTTAAACAAAAAGATAAATTACATAAGTTATTTCAGACTTTAGAGGCGCCGAGCAAATCTTTCAATTCTCTTTTCCAGGATGAGTTGACATGTGTCCCAAAAACCGTCACTGTCTGGGGAAATCCGGAACGTCTGTCCATCCTATTATGGAGAAGAGAGGGTGCCTTACCTGATCCACTGACTCTGAAGAAGGAAATGGATGAACATGTCAATCAGCAGTTTGTTAAATAGAAGTATAAGCACTTAAAAAAAGAGAGTGGAGAAAGTGGAAGAGGACCTAGTTCTTGAGATTCGAAATGCACAGTGGCTGTACTCCAATGTCTGTTCCTGAAAAAAAGAGGCCCAGGGGAGGGTGATGAGCGAGGACAACAGCAGAGAAATCCCTTGCTCATAAAAATGCATAAATGTCACAGAATACTTTGTCTGTGTTTGATGGGCTAGGGCAAGCTATATACCCCACTCTTCCTTCAAGTTATGATCAGTGCCAAAACGTTTATGGAGTCAAATAGTCTGACAAGAAATAATAAAAATATACACCTATCAGGAAGGGCATATTGGGTTGTTATGGGCATTTACACTTGGAGAAATAGGGGGATAATCAGGAAGTGGGGTTGAGGGTGCCTCTGACCCAGACTATCTGGCTGTGTTGGGCTCTTATTGCACTTATATCTCTCAGTGTTATTTTTTAGGTCTCGCCCTGAAGCCAGCGCTTGCGCTGGTCTGGGCGAGACATTTTGTAAGTGGGCATTTAGAAATGCAACCACTTTTTTTTGGGCTTGCCTAGAGCGTGCGAGTACGCGCACAATGACGAGCAGAGGCGCCATATGGCTTTCCTCTCTTGTCATGGTGCGCGCACATCGCACACCATTTGCCAGCCTGCTTGCACGTGCACAGCTGCTGCTCGCACTCCCTCCTCCCTTCTCCCCTCCCTTTTCGTGAGCTTTGATCAAGCTCCTCTGCTGCTGGCATTCCCCCTCCCTTCTCGCCCAGCCCTTCTTGTCTAACTTTCTCTCTCTCTCGCCTGCCTCTGCTGCTGGCATTCCCCCTCCCTTCTCGCTCAGCCCTTCTTGTCTAACTTTCTCTCTCTCTCGCCTGCATTGGGTTGAAATCTGATTATGGAAAACAAGCACTGGTCGCCCAAAACGAGTTCCGTGCCCACCACCCTCTACCTCTCTCTCTCTGCCTCTCTCTCTACCTCACTACCACTCTACCATCTCCTTCTACCTCTCTAACTCTCTACCTCTCTCTCTCTACCTCTCTCTCTCTCCCTCTACCTCTCTCTCTACCTCTCTCTCTCTCTCTCTCTCCTCTCTACCTCTCTCTCTCTACCTCTCTCTCTCTCTACCTCTCTCTCTCTCTACCTCTCTCTCTCTCTACCTCTCTCCTCTCTCTCTCTACCTCTCTCTCTCTCTACCTCTCTCTCTCACCTCTCTCTCTCTACCTCTCTCTCTCTACCTCTCTCTCTACCTCTCTCTCTCTACCTCTCTCTCTCTCTCACTACCTCTCTACCTCACTACCTCTCTACCTCACTACCTCTCTACCATCTCCTTCTACCTCTCTAACTCTCTACCTATCTCTCTCTCTCTCTACCGCTCTCTCTCTACCTCTCTCTCTCTACCTCTCTACCTCACTACCTCTCTACCATCTCCTTCTACCTCTCTAACTCTCTACCTATCTCTCTACCTCTCTCTCTACCTCACTGCCACTCTACCACTGCCTCTACCCCTACCCCTCTATATCTCTACCTCTCCCTCTGTCCACCTCTCTCTCTCTCTACCTCTCTCTCTCTCTACCTCTCTCTCTACCTCTCTCTCTCTACCTCTCCCTCTCTCCACCTCTCTACCTCTCTCTCTCTACCTCTCTCTACCTCTCTCTCTACCTCTCTCTACCTCTCTGCCTCTCTCTCTACCTCACTACCACTCTACCATCTCCTTCTACCGCTCTAACTCTCTACCTCTCTCTCTCTACCTCTCTCTCTACCTCTCTCTCTCTCTCTCTACCTCTCTCCCTCTCTCTCTCTACCTCTCTCTCTCTCTCTCTCTCTACCTCTCTCCCTCTCTCTCTCTACTCTCTCTCTCTCTCTCTCTCTCTCTACCTCTCTCTCTCTACCTCTCTCTCTCTCTCTCTCTCTCTACCTCTCTCCCTCTACCTCTACCTCTCTCCACATCTCTATCTCTCTCTCTACCTCTCTCTCTCACCTCTCTCTCTCACCTCTCTCTCTCTACCTCTCTCTCTACCCCTCTCTCTCTACCCCTCTCTCTCTACCTCTCCCTCTACCTCACTACCTCTCTACCATCTCCTTCTACCTCTCTCACTCTCTACCTATCTCTCTCTCTACCTCTCTACCTCACTACCTCTCTACCATCTCCTTCTACCTCTCTCACTCTCTACCTATCTCTCTCTCCCTCTCTCTCTCCCTCTCCCTCTACCTCTCTCTCTACCTCTCTCCACCTCTCTCTCTACCTCTCTCCACCTCTCTACCTCTCTCTCTCTACCTCTCTCTCTCTCCCTCTCTCTCTACCTCTCTCGCTACCTCACTACCTCTCTACCATCTCCTTCTACCTCTCTAACTCTCTACCTATCTCTCTACCATCTCCTTCTACCTCTCTAACTCTCTACCTTTCTCTCTACCTCTCTCTCTCTCCCTCTACCTCTCCCTCTACCTCTCCCTCTACCTCTCCCTCTACCTCTCTCTCTACCTCTCTCTCACCTCTCTACTCTCTCTCTCTCTACCTCTCTCTCTACCTCTCTACCTCACTACCTCTCTACCATCTCCTTCTACCTCTCTAACTCTCTACCTATCTCTCTACCATCTCCTTCTACCTCTCTAACTCTCTACCTGTCTCTCTCTACCTCTCTCTCTACCTCTCTCTACCTCTCCCTCTACCTCTCTCTCTATCTCTCTCTACCTCTCTCTCTCTACCTCTCTCTCTCTCTACCTCTCCCTCTCTACCTCTCTCTCTCTCTCTCCCTCTCTACCTCTCTCTCTCTCTCTCTACCTCTCTCTCTCTACCTCTCTCTCTCTCCCTCTCTACCTCTCTCTCTCTACCTCTCTCTCTCTACCTCTCTCTCTCTACCTCACTCTCTACCTCTCTCTCTACCTCTCTACCTCACTACCTCTCTACCATCTCCTTCTACCTCTCTAACTCTCTACCTATCTCTCTACCATCTACTTCTACCTCTCTAACTCTCTACCTGTCTCTCTACCTCTCTCTCTACCTCTCTCTACCTCTCCCTCTCTCTCTATCTCTCTCTACCTCTCTCTCTCTACCTCTCTCTCTACCTCTCCCTCTCTACCTCTCTCTCTCTCTCTCTCCCTCTCTCCCTCTCTCTCTCTACCTCTCTCTCTCTCTCCCTCTCTACCTCTCTCTCTCTACCTCTCTCTCTCTACCTCTCTCTACCTCTCTCTCTACCTCTCTCTACCTCTCTCTCTACCTCTCTCTCTACCTCTCTCTCTACCTCACTGCCACGCTACCTCTCCCTCTACCCCTCTAACTCTCTACCTCTCTCTCTACCTCTCCCTCTCTCCACCTCTCTAACTCTCTCTCTCTACCTCTCTACCACTCTACCATCTCCTTCTACCTCTCTAACTCTCTACCTGTCTCTCTCTACCTCTCTCTCTCTACCTCTCTCTCTACCTCTCTCTCTACCTCTCTACCTCTCCCTCTTCCTCTCTCTGTACCTCTCTCCCTCTCTCTCTCTCCCTCTCTCTCTCTCCCTCTACCTCTCTCTCTCTACCTCTCTCTCTCTACCTCACTGCCACTCTACCTCTCCCTCTACCCCTCTACCCCTCTATCTCTCTACCTCTCTCTCTATCTCTCCCTCTCTCCCTCTCTCCACCTCTCTAACTCTCTCTCTACCTCTCTCTCTCTACCTCTCTCTCTACCTCACTACCACTCTACCATCTCCTTCTACCTCTCTAACTCTCTACCTCTCTCTCTCTACCTCTCTCTCTCTACCTCTCTCTCTCTACCTCTCTCTCTCTCTCTCTCTACCTCTCCCTCTCTACCTCTCTCTCTCTCTCTCCCCCTCTCTACCTCTCTCCCTCTCTACCTCTCTCTCTCTCTCTACCCCTCTCTCTCTCTACCTCTCTCTACCTCTCTCTGTCTACCTCACTGCCACTCTACCTCTCCCTCTACCCCTCTAACTCTCTACCTCTCTCTACCTCTCCCTCTCTCCACCTCTCTAACTCTCTCTCTACCTCTCTCTCTACCTCTCTCTCTACCTCACTACCACTCTACCATCTCCTTCTACCTCTCTAACTCTCTACCTGTCTCTCTCTACCTCTCTCTCTACCTCTCTCTCTACCTCTCTCTCTACCTCTCTCTCTACCTCTCCCTCTACCTCCTCTCTCTACCTCTCCTCTACCTCTCTCTCTACCTCTCTCCCTCTACCTCTCTCTCTTTCTACCTCTCTATCTCTACCTCTCCCTCTCTCTCTCTCTACCTCTCTCTCTCTCTCCCTCTCTCTCTACCTCTCTCTCTCTACCTCTACCTCTCTCTCTCTACCTCTCTACCTCTCTCTCTCTACCTCTCTCCTCTCTCTCTACCTCTCTCTCTACCTCTCTACCATCTCCTTCTACCTCTCTCTCTCTACCTCTCTCTCTCTCTACCTCTCCCTCTACCTCTCTCTCTACCTCCCTCTCTACCTCTCCCTCTCTACCTCTCTCTCTCTACCTCTCTCTCTCTACCTCTCTCTCTCTCTACCTCTCTCTCTCTACCACTCTCTACCTCTACCTCTCTACCTCTCTGCTCTACCTCTCTCTCTACCTCTCTACCTCTCTCTCTACCTCTCTCTCTCTACCTCTCTCTCTCTACCTCTCTCTACCTCTCTCTCTACCTCTCTACCTCTCTCTCTCTACCTCTGTCCACCTCTCTACCTCTCTACCTCTGTCCACCTCTCTACCTCTCTCTACCTCTGTCCACCTCTGTCCACCTCTCTACCTCTCTCTACCTCTGTCCACCTCTCTACCTCTCTCTACCTCTGTCCACCTCTCTACCTCTCTCTACATCTCTACATCTGTCTAGCTCTCTCTCTACCTCTATACACCTCTCTACCTCTCTACCTCTCTCTCTCTACCTCTCTCTCTCTACCGCTCTCTCTCTCTACCTCTCTCTCTCTCTACCTCTCTCCACCTCTCTCTCTCTACCTCTCTCTCTCTACCTCTCTCTCTACCTCTCTCTCTCTACCTCTCTCTCTCTACCTCTCTCTCTCTACCTCACTACCTCTCTACCTCACTACCTCTCTACCTCACTACCTCTCTACCATCTCCTTCTACCTCTCTAACTCTCTACCTATCTCTCTACCTCTCTACCTCTCTCTCTCTACCTCTCTCTCTCTACCTCTCTACCTCACTACCTCTCTACCATCTCCTTCTACCTCTCTAACTCTCTACCTATCTCTCTACCTCTCTACCTCACTGCCACTCTACCTCTGCCTCTACCCCTACCCCTCTATCTCTCTACCTCTCTCTCTCTCTACCTCTCCCTCTCTCCACCTCTCTCTCTCTCAACCTCTCTCTCTCTCTACCTCTCTCTCTCTCTACCTTTCTACCTCTCTCTCTCTACCTCTCCCTCTCTCCACCTCTCTACCTCTCTCTCTCTACCTCTCTCTACCTCTCTCTCTACCTCTCTCTACCTCTCTGCCTCTCTCTACCTCACTACCACTCTACCATCTCCTTCTACCTCTCTAACTCTCTACCTCTCTCTCTCTACCTCTCTCTCTACCTCTCTCCCTCTCTCTCTACCTCTCTCTCTCTCTCTCTCTCTCTACCTCTCTCTCTACCTCTCTCTCTCTCTCTACCTCTCTCTCTCTACCTCTCTCCCTCTCTCTCTACCTCTCTCCACATCTCTATCTCTCTCTCTACCTCTCTCTCTCTACCTCTCTCTCTCTACCTCTCTCTCTATACCCCTCTCTCTCTACCCCTCTCTCTCTACCTCTCTCTCTATCTCTCTCTCTACCTCTCTCTCTACCTATCTACCTCACTACCTACCTACCATCTCCTTCTACCTCTCTCACTCTCTACCTATCTCTCTACCTCTCTCTCTACCTCTCTACCTCACTACCTCTCTACCATCTCCTTCTACCTCTCTCACTCTCTACCTATCTCTCTCTCCCTCTCTCTCTCTCCCTCTCCCTCTCCCTCTACCTCTCTCTCTCTACCTCTCTCTCTCACCTCTCTCTCACCTCTCTCTCTACCTCTCTCTCTACCTCTCTACCTCACTACCTCTCTACCATCTCCTTCTACCTCTCTGACTCTCTACCTATCTCTCTACCATCTCCTTCTACCTCTCTAACTCTCTACCTATCTCTCTCACCTCTCTCTCTCTCTCCCTCTACCTCTCCCTCTACCTCTCCCTCTACCTCTCTCTCTCTACCTCTCTCTCTACCTCTCTACCTCTCTCTCTCTCTACCTCTCTCTCTCTACCTCTCTCTCTACCTCTCTACCTCACTACCTCTCTACCATCTCCTTCTACCTCTCTAACTCTCTACCTATCTCTCTACCATCTCCTTCTACCTCTCTAACTCTCTACCTGTCTCTCTCTACCTCTCTCTCTCCCTATCTCTCTACCTCTCTCTCTACCTCTCTCTCTACCTCTCTACCTCACTACCTCTCTACCATCTCCTTCTACCTCTCTAACTCTCTACCTATCTCTCTACCATCTCCTTCTACCTCTCTAACTCTCTACCTATCTCTCTACCTTTCTCTCTCTCCCTCTACCTCTCCCTCTCCCTCTACCTCTCCCTCTACCTCTCTCTCTACCTCTCTCCACCTCTCTACCTCTCTCTCTCTACCTCTCTCTCTACCTCTCTCTCTACCTCTCTACCTCACTACCTCTCTACCATCTCCTCTCTACCTCTCTAACTCTCTCACCTATCTCTCTACCATCTCCTCTCTACCTCTCTAACTCTCTACCTGTCTCTCTCTACCTCTCTCTCTACCTCTCTCTCTACCTCTCTCTCTACCTCTCTCTACCTCTCTCTCTCGACCTCTCTCTACCTCTCCCTCTAACTCTCTCTCTATCTCTCTCTACCTCTCTCTCTCTACCTCTCTCTCTACCTCTCCCTCTCTACCTCTCTCTCTCTCCCTCTCTACCTCTCTCTCTCTCTACCTCTCTCTCTCTCCCCTCTCTACCTCTCTCTCTACCTCTCTCTCTCTCCTCTCTCTCTCTCTCTACCTCTCTCTCTACCTCTCTCTCTCTACCTCTCTACCTCACTACCTCTCTACCATCTCCTCTCTACCTCTCTAACTCTCTACCTATCTCTCTACCATCTACTTCTCTACCTCTCTAACTCTCTACCTGTCTCTCTCTACCTGTCTCTCTCTACCTGTCTCTCTACCTCTCTCTCTACCTCTCTCTCTACCTCTCTCTACCTCTCCCTCTCTCTCTATCTCTCTCTACCTCTCTCTCTCTACCTCTCTCTCTACCTCTCCCTCTCTACCTCTCTCCCTCTCTCCCTCTCTCTCTCTACCTCTCTCTCTCTCTCCCTCTCTACCTCTCTCTCTCTACCTCTCTCTCTCTACCTCTCTCTCTACCTCTCTCTCTACCTCTCTCTCTACCTCTCTCTCTACCTCTCTCTCTCTACCTCACTGCCACGCTACCTCTCCCTCTACCCCTCTAACTCTCTACCTCTCCCTCTCTCCACCTCTCTAACTCTCTCTCTCTCTACCTCTCTACCACCTCCTTCTACCTCTCTAACTCTCTACCTGTCTCTCTCTACCTGTCTCTCTCTACCTCTCTCTCTACCTCTCTCTCTACCTCTCTACCTCTCCCTCTACCTCTCTCTCTACCTCTCTCCCTCTCTCCTCTCTCTCTCTCTCCCTCTACTCTCTCTCTACTCTCTCTCTCTACCTCACTGCCACTCTACCTCTCCCTCTACCCCTCTATCTCTCTACCTCTCTCTCTATCTCTCCCTCTCTCCCTCTCTCCACCTCTCTAACTCTCTCTCTACCTTTCTCTCTCTACCTCTCTCTCTCTACCTCACTACCACTCTACCATCTCCTTCTACCTCTCTAACTCTCTACCTGTCTCTCTCTACCTCTCTCTCTACCTCTCTCTCTACCTCTCCCTCTACCTCTCTCCCTCTCTCTCTCTACCTCTCTCTCTCTACCTCTCTCTCTCTACCTCTCTCTCTCTCTCTACCTCTCCCTCTCTACCTCTCTCTCCCTCTCTACCGCTCTCCCTCTCTACCTCTCTCTCTCTCTCTACCCCTCTCTTTCTCTACCTCTCTCTCTCTACCTCACTGCCACTCTACCTCTCCCTCTACCCCTCTAACTCTCTACCTCTCTCTACCTCTCCCTCTCTCCACCTCTCTAACTCTCTCTCTACCTCTCTCTCTCTACCTCTCTCTCTACCTCACTACCACTCTACCATCTCCTTCTACCTCTCTAACTCTCTACCTGTCTCTCTCTACCTCTCTCTCTACCTGTCTCTCTCTACCTCTCTCTCTACCTCTCTCTCTACCTCTCTCTCTACCTCTCCCTCTACCTCTCTCTCTACCTCTCCCTCTACCTCTCTCTCTACCTCTCTCCCTCTCTCCCTCTACCTCTCTCTCTCTACCTCTCCATCTCTACCTCTCCCTCTCTACCTCTCCCTCTCTACCTCTCTCTCTCTCTACCTCTCTCTCTCTACCTCTCTCTCTACCTCTCTCTCTCTACCTCTACCTCTCTCTCTCTACCTCTCTACCTCTCTCTCTCTCTACCTCTCTCTCTCTACCTCTCTACCATCTCCTTCTACCTCTCTCTCTCTCTACCTCTCTCTCTCTACCTCCCCCTCTATCTCTCTCTACCTCCCTCTCTACCTCTCCCTCTCTACCTCTCTCTCTCTACCTCTCTCTCTCTACCTCTCTCTACCTCTCTCTCTCTACCACTCTCTACCTCTCTACATCTCTTTCTCTACCTCTACCTCTCTACCTCTCTCTACCTCTACCTCTCTACCTCTCTCTACCTCTCTACCTCTCTCTCTACCTCTCTACCTCTCTCTCTACCTCTCTCTCTCTACCTCTCTCTCTCTACCTCTCTCTCTCTACCTCTCTACCTCTCTCTCTCTACCTCTCTCTCTACCTCTCTACCTCTCTCTCTCTACCTCTGTCCACCTCTCTACCTCTGTTCACCTCTGTCCACCTCTCTACCTCTCTACCTATGTCCACCTCTCTACCTCTCTCTACCTCTGTCCACCTCTGTCCACCTCTCTACCTCTCTCTACCTCTGTCCACCTCTCTACCTCTCTCTACATCTCTACATCTGTCTAGCTCTCTCTCTACCTCTATACACCTTTCTACCTCTCGCTACCTCTCTCAAATATAGCTACAACGTCTACGTATAATACGGTACACTAAGTGGCAGCCGCAGCCTAAAATCACTTCTTGTCCTTAAAAAAACCAATCATTACAATATCCAATATATCTCCCCTTTATGACCTTATAAGTATTTACTTCTGCAGCACAATATCCTTTCGTCAACAACATCAAATGTTGCACAGCTAAACACTTATAAGGTCCCAAAGGCGAGACCTATTGGCTATGCCAATGCTTGTTTTTTATTATTTCGAATGTGCAAAATCAGACTTTCACCCAGCCATAACCTTGTACCAATAGCTAGGCAGTGTCTGTTTTTCATTTGTGAAACTGATATGCTGGTGGGGTGGTAGATGGGAGTGGTGAGCACATCAGAGACCTGGGGGCATATTTACAAAGAATTGACGTAAGGCAGCGCCGCAAGTCATTTTGCTGTGCTGCACTACGCCAATTCGAAAGGGCAGGAATGCACTGTATTTACAAGATACGGTGCATTCCTGTCTCTTCTGCCTGCGTCGGCGCACCCACCACAGCAAGCATACAACAAGGGGTAGTGGGTCAGCCCAGTTTACCCGTGCACACATTGTTCAAATCTGCTTACAAATAGCCCCTTTCTGTTAAGTGAGGAATATCTTTCAAAATATGCTTTTAAATCTATTTTTGTACGTTATCTTAAAAAATGTGGCTATTCATTTTTGCTTCACTTCAGGTGCCCAGTTAGACTGTGATTTTTTTTTTTTATCTCCTCTTTAACGTTGCTATAATAAAGGAGGTAAGTAAAATTGTGGCATTGTAGCTGTCTGCAATTTGAGTGCTCGATTGAGGGATGAGCTCCTCTTGTCACCTTCAAAAAAACATAATGGTAAAATGCATATGGTGACGCAGTGTCAATGTTTTTTGTTTGCATTTAATGACATGCTAATGTATAATATGAATAATATTGCTTAAATATAGGCACATATGATGTTATATTTAGATTGACTATAACAAGTGATTTTTACATTAATGGTTAACCACAGTTAAAGTGAGTTCATGTTAACTTAGTAAGAGTCATTGTAGATCTTTGTTGAAAGACTCAATAGTTAATGAAATTATGTATTTCTGCTTGCTGTGCATAATCTATTTCTCGTTTCAGGCACCAAGAGCTAACGTCTTTTTGTTAACTGTATTGTTACTGTTAGAGTTTAGTGTGAAGGTTGTTGCTGTAACATATTAATGATTTGGGCAGTGAATCACTGCACCTGCCTGAGAAGGGAGCCAATGAAGTACAACCCTCCCTTGTGCGATAGCTATGAAATCACAGTGATGGCAAAGTCTACATAGTACTACTCATGAAAAGTGGGCTGACACCGACCGTTGCATGAATGTTTAGTACTGATTAGTTCCATCTCTGTAGCAACCATAGGATTGTATCTTTAAGTTGAATTTCATTATTTAATTATGCATGCTGGTGTTAGGCAGCCAGACCTGCTTCTGTCCACCCTTGAAGGCAGCCATACCTTTCCCACTCTTGCGACCCTATGCTTCTTTTATTTCTGCTCCTAGAGATAGTTTCTCTTGCTAGAAAATTTCTTCTTGTCATGTTTGGAACTTTCATTTTTGTCCTTTTTGATATTTACTGACACCTGTTGCTTATGAATTTCCCCGACTTTGCCCACAGCTTTAGTTTAGCATTAGGGAGTTTCCCTTCAAGGGAACAGAATATGTTATAATTTGCCAAGTCAATCTTTAAATAACATTTGTTGCTTGACTTGCCTGGATTATATTCACATATGCTGCATTTAGGTGTTTATTGATTCATGACTAAAATGATTTGATTTTAAATTGTAACTTTACTAATCTGTTAATAAACCTTTATGGTTTGCGAATCTACTCATCTTTGTCGTTACTTTGGGGCAAATTATGCTTCACTGTCTTTGATATTTACTACATTTTATGATTCAAACCTCAGTTCGAGATAAAGACCCATCCAAGTAGATATAGCAGAGTTGATGATCTGCACCAAAGTTGCATAATGCAAACAAAATCCTTTCTTCCCACTATCATGTGGAACAAATGAAATGCTTGCTTGTTAAAAAACAACTGACTCCTAAAACAGCCACATTAGTGAAAGTTTTGTTAACATTGACAATTTTATTGCAAGCATATGGTGGCCACATTTAGGCAGCAGCAGTGGCTCCTGTGTAAGGGGTGCCAGGGTGACTACTAACCACCTTGCTCTGCCACTAATTGTTTGCCTTACCTCTTACACCTTTTCATGAAAACAAACAATCTCACAGATGCATGTAAAAGCTGTGATGTCAGGTAGGCGGCAGAAGAGGGCTCCCGGAGCTGTACTGTGCATTTGTCAGGCGGGGGCTGTTACAGCCCAGCATCACACTGTCACAATACAAATCTGACATGCTGCACTTGCATCATGAAGTGAAGCAGGTCACAGTCATCGACTCCAGTTGTTACTATTGGTTTTTTTTTTCTCCATATAATGGAATCTTTTCTTTTCTACTGCGAAGCTTGGGGTAGCTGACCCTTGCGGGATATATGTGGACCGTCCGACACCCTAACTTGGTAATTATCCAACAGAACTTCATGCAGCAAAGGTAACCTGTTGTTCCAGTGTTCAGCCCCCCTGATTTACCCTCAGTGCTGGTTGTACATTGTATTTGTCACTGATGTGATGCCAGTTGCATGTTTTAACAGGGCTGCAACTGAGACTATAATCCCACTTTTCTTCATTGAAAATGTTGTATACGAAATGTATAAAATAATTTATAAAAAGAGTCACACATAAAAAAATGACGTGAAGCAGGTCAGATAATGAAGCTTTAGGGCATATCAATCATACACCCTTTTACCCTGTCATTAGTTGGAATAGAGTAAAAGGGTCTACCTTCAATTCCTACCCCAGCTTCTGACAGTAGAAGCTCATGGAACTGGCTCTGGTGTGCTTCCGGAGGTAGGAGACAGTAGAATGAGGAATCGCCATGCAGTTTAAAAGCATGCAAGTTCTTTTCAAAATGGACTCTCCAAAGTAAGTGTCATTTTCAGCAGTGTGTGTGTATGTAAATGTGTGTCTGCGTGCTGGGGACTGGGAAGTTGTTATAGCAGGACCATGTATTTGCTCACATTAAGACCCATAAAAAGAGGCCACATGGCACACTCTTACACAATCCTGAAGAAACTACTTTGTAAAACTAGGTACAGAAAAGCAGCAATTAGCAGATGCTTACTGAAAATGAACACAGGCGTATTTCTTTTGGGGTGTATTTTTCCATCGCACCCACACTCGATTCACTCTTCCGAAATAATTTATGTTACCACATTGACAAATAGCTCTAATTATATTTTAATTTGTAGTAACCGCTTTGCTGATAGCAGCAAGGCATGCTAACTTTCAAAAGCTGTCTGTGATCAGAAAACAAACATTTCTTAGGGATCAATCAGGATTTATAAAGCGTGGCAAATCACCCGTGAGGGTCTCAAGGCAGTGGATTTGCTAGCTGCTTCGCAGAGAAAGCAGTGAAAAATGAAGCAAAAGCAGGAGAAAGCACTCAGAAAAACAAGGGAGAGGAAGGAGAATGCAGCAAAAAACTAGTCAAAAGCAGGAGAAAGTACTCAGAAAAACGGGAGGAAAGGACAGAGAAAGCAGTAAGAAAAAGAGTGAAAAGCAGGAGAAAGCACTCAGATAAACGGGAGAAAGGAAGGAGAAAGCAGTGAAAAATTAGGCAAAAGCAGGAGAAAGCACACAGGAAAACAGGGGCGAGGAAGGAGAAAGCAGTAAAAACGAGACAAGAGCAGGAGAAAGTACTCAGAAATGAGGGAAGGAAGTAGAAAGCAGTGAAAAACTAGGCAAAAGCAGGAGAAAGCACTGAGAAAAATGGGGGAAAGGATGGAAAAAGCAGTAAAAAAACTAGGCAAAAGCAGGAGAAAGCACTCAGAAAAATGGGGAGGAAGCAGAGCGGTGCAGCAGCACTGGAGAGCTGGGCCTAAGGCCTGCTCAACGGGGTCATGCTGGGGCCTCCATTAAGTAGGTCCTGGGAGAAGGAAGGGGCGCTGTGATGCAGGGCTAGGGGGGAGGTGGGAAAACGGGCGGCAGGCAGGAGCAGAAAATGAGAAAGAAAACCTGGAGAAGCAGTGAAACAATGTGGGAAAACCAGGAAAAAGCACTCAGAAAAATGTCGGGAAAGGAAGACGAAAGCTGTGAAAAACTAGGCAAAAGCAGGAGAAAGCACTCAGAAAAACGGCTGAGAGAAAGGAGAAAGCAGTAAAAACGGGACAAGAGCAGGAGAAGGCACACAGAAAAACGGGGCGAGGAAGGAGTTAACAGTAAAAAAACGAGACAAGAGCAAGAGAAAGTACTCGGGAATGGGGGAAGGAAGGAGAAAGCAGTAAAAAACTAGGCAAAAGCAGGAGAAAGCACTCAGAAAAATGGGGAGAGGAAGGAGAAAGCAGTAAAAAATGAGACGAGCAGGAGAAAGTACTCAGAAAAACAGGGGGGAAGGAAGTGTAGGAAAGTAGGATCTGCTTCTTATTGTTACCCCCACTTTTTGCTTGATGCTTCACTGTTTTTGACTAGTCTGACTGGGATCCTGCTAATCAGGACCCCAGTCTATCTGCTTTCTCCCTTAAATTGCCATGCATGTACTTTGGTACACTCCAGATTGGATACTGGCGTACCCTTATCAGACCCTAGTATATGGTACCCATGTACCCAGGGCATAGGTACCCCAGAGGCCTCCCATGGGCTGAAACATGTATTATGCCACCCATGAGAGGCCATGCAAAATGGAACTCTAGGTCTGCTACAGCAGCCTGTGTAAGATGACGCTTGCACCACTTACTTTAGATATAGGTTCACTATATCTATAGGTCACTACAACTAAAACTTATAAGTGACCCCTATAGCAGGCCTTAACAATCCTGAAGGCAGGGTGCTGGGTTTTGCATGAGAGGGTGCTCCTGCCTGAGCAGGGCCCCTCTGCAGTCTTCGGAGACCATTCTCCCGGGTTGTCTGTGCCTCAGCCGGACATATAGGTAGAGGTGCATTATAACCTCGCGGTAAATGCTATCTCAAAAACGGCTGCATAGAAACATATCGTGTTTGGTATCAAATACCTTGGAATCATACCTCCACACTGGTAACCGGTGTGGGAGGTATGATTCCACCCTTCTGAAGCAAGCTTTGTGGGGTCACTGGTCTATCCGGTGCCAGCCTTCTCGACCCGGTCTGCACAAAATGGATGCTGCCGACCAGAGACACACTTCTGCCCTCCTGCTGCTGAGCCAAGCTCGAGCAGGGGAAGGCAGCACAATAGGCATCCTGTCACAGGGAGGTGTGACCACCTCCCAGACAGGATTTAGTGTATTGGGGCTGGGTGGGTGCACTCTGAGAGTGCCTGAAAGTCTGCACCCGGGGCACATTTGGTGTCCCTGTGCATAGTCCAGCTCAAACCAGTTCTGGGAGCCATCGGCTCCTGCTCTGGTGCGAAACTGGACAAAGGACATGGGTGTAACCACCCCTCTGTCCTGTCTCTCCCCTAGGAGGGTCCCCCAAATCTGTCCAACCCTCTCCTGTGGGTACATAAGGGCTTACCTGGCTGTAAGACTTTAGATTTTACGTGGACAAGATTCTACAAGAAGAAACCACTGACCTTCGACCGTCTGGACACTCTGGAAATCGCTGGACTTCGACTGGGCCCGACTTCGTTTCCCTCTCCGTCCAAAGCTTTGTCTGTGCCCATGCTCCATACAGGCTCCGTGCAGGACCTGTGGTGCACTAAGGACAACTGAAGAATCTCCCTTGCAGTGAAGGAGTCACTCCCCTGCCCTAGCAGGCACCTTAACGCAACTGACCGGTCTGCTGCTCCTGAGGACTCCGAAGATTTCAGCAACACAAGAGGTAGGTTTTTGAAGGTCCCTGAGGTCGATCTGCCCTTTCAGCAAGTTGGAGGCCAGTATCCCTCGTGGGGACTGTATAACCCGAACCCCTGTGCACCGCATCCATTTGCAGTTGCATATGCTTGTTGGCGATTCCAGAGCTTGTGCATTGGACTCCATGTAGTCCTAACCCTGAGCAGTATTTGCACCAAAGAACTCCGGCCTCTTCACACTGAGTGCTCCGTGGGCTGGTACTTTGCAATGTTGCCCGAGGTCCCCTCGCGACTCCTGGTCCTTCAGCCTGTGTGTCTCCCTGAGGGTCATCTTGATTTCTGTTGGGCTTTCCTGGTTGCTCCAGACGTGCCCTGACTCTCCATTGCTTGGTGAGTCCCCTGGAGCTTGCTGGTCCACACCGTAACCTGTTTGACCTTCCTTCGTGGGTTGCTTTTGCCAAGGCTTGTTGGTGCTCCAGCCGGACACCGACCCCTCAGCACTCGACATCCTTTGTGGGACAGCTCACCTCCGGCTCCTGGTCATCCTCGACATCTCCTGGTCCTCATGGCTGCAGAGTCAAGCATCCCTTCTTCGCACCTGAAGCACCGACATCGGTGGGCATTCGTCTACCGAGCCCCTGGTCACTCTGAAGTGACCCAGACTCTGTCCCCTCTGCTTTCAGGTTCCTTCCTTCCCGAATCCAGGCTTGGATTCCACCGGACCCTTTTCACCTTCACGGCAGCAGTACTTCTTCACAGCCCTCCCTTGAGAACGACAGCAGTTTCCGACGCCACTTCAGACCTATGCACCCGGCTCCTCTGGGATAGGTAACTCGGGTACTATGGTATCCACGGGTGGGGTGGCTCTTCAAACTCTTAAGTTCCAAAGGGTTCGCTCGAAGTCCTCCTAGAAGGGTCCTTAAACATTAAAAGTGTAACCGCGACTTCCCCATAGAATTGTACGGAGCCCGCGGTCGTGTTCACACACTGCACCCATCCTCCGTGGGGTCCCTATCTACTCACCTTGGGTGGTTCCTTGGGATCCCAACGATTCTACGTGCTCCAGACCTTGTCTTGATCCCAGTCGTGACTGTTATACCACTATTTTAGTATATGGTTTGGTCTCCCCCTGTAGCCCACTGTGTATTGAGCTACTTACAACTGTTCTATTGATCTCGTATTGTGTGCTTTGTGTTCTATCCTCGTGTAGAGGATAGTAGAGAGTGTTATATTAATAAATACATATTTTTATATAACTACTGTGTGGTTCTCCTTTCATATAGTCAATATAGGAGGTGATATTCTGGTAAAACAAGCTGCTTTACATTCCTTCAAGATTAAGCCTGAAGGCTGCTCTCCACAACTCCCACTAGGTTAGCTTTCTAAAGGTTATCTTTGACCTCATACATCATAAGGGTCGTTTGGACTGGTGCAAGGTGCCCACTTTAATTAGTGGACAGCATATACCAGGCCAACTTCTCACAGGAAGGAGAAAGCAGTAAAAATGAGGAGGGAAAAGCAGGAGAAAGCACTCAGAAAAACAGGGCTGAAGCAGAGCAGTGTAACAGCACGGGAGAGCCGGGTCTGGAATCCATAAGTAACGTACACTTAAGTGTATGGCCCTCATTTAACTGCGCAGCAGCCACTTCTTTCACCTAATCTAGCCCCATATTGACTCAAAAAACAATATTTGTGAATGACTGACCCTGTGAATGCTGCCATGTACAGGGCAGATAAAGGTAAAGGGCACGTCCTCAACGAAGGTGAAAAAACACAGGAAAGAGCTCAGTAAACTGCCTGCGGACTGCAACTTATCAGTAGTCCCTCTAGATGAATATAATGCCCCTCCTCTGTGGCATACCAAGAGTCATGTCGGATTAACGTTATCGGCAGAGATTACTAGCCATCCTCACAGACACGTTCAGCCTACCAGTGAAACTGCAGCAAGATGTGAGACGTAAGCAGGTACGGCCTGGACATTTTTCCACTCTGGCATATTTCCAGGGGCATGTTTTACAACAGGAAGGGTAAAGGTTGGACTGGGACAGATAATAGGCTGGAGCACCAAATTAAGAGTGGCCCATGTTTGCAAATTGATGCAGTTTTGAACTTGTAAACACACTGTATATGTGTTTTGCAAGGTATGGAAGACTATATGGATTTTATCCTGCTGCTGGCACTCTTTATTTTATTATCAGGGAAATCAACAGTAAAAGCCAGCCCAGCAGACCACAGATCAGGCCCACAAACATCCAAAACACTGGCCCACACACTGACCTGTGAGACTAGCCCGTCAGGCGCTGCCTGACTGCCCTATAACCCTGGGAAGGGTTGCCATGACCTACTCTGGTCCCATTAGCCTGATTCCACTTACAGTGTTGTGTGATGTGCGGGACTGGCTTGAACATTTTGGCTTTCAGTCTGGCCCTGGGGATCAGGATGCGTGGAGACCTCAGCACAAACAGAGACCTCTGAGAGGCACACTGCAAGATTGTGAACTTTGCATGATGTTTTTATATAATGATTCATGCATTACTTCTGCTTTTTCTGAGCAATGTAAATAACATATGTGACTGTTACCTAATTTGTGATGCTCAATTGACTAGCCTCGGAATGATGGAAGTCTGCCTTGGCAGGATTCTATCTGAATTCATTACCGCTGGTTCATTGCGTTGGTAAGCAGTGAGGCATCAACTCACTGAGCCTTAAAGCATGCTTCAAAGCCACATTTATTTATTTAACTGCATCATAGTCAAATACACTTGTTGAATGCTCCTCAGTAACTGCATTAATTGTCCACTGAGGGCTGCATTTAGTGAATGGACCTTTTCGAACTGCACTTGTTAAATGTTTCCTGTCACTTCCTTTAACGAATGGACCACAGTAAACTGCATCTATTGCAGGCACCAATTATTCCACATTAATGACTGCCACAGAATCCTAGAGCCCATGAACTGTTGACACAAAGCAGCTTTTCTCATACCCCAGAGCTTGCCTTCCCACTGTCCAGACCATGAAAGTACTGGAATGCTTCATGAGAGCCTCTTCAGAGCGCAGGATGAGCAATGTGCCACTTTGAGTGCAGTGAGCATGTCTGGATGCAAGGTGAGCAGTGTAACTGTATGAGTTCCGGTTGTGCAGTGTGCCTGTGAGTGGAGGGTAAGTGTTGTGTCTGTGAGAGAGCAGAGTGAGCTGTGTGCCTTTGTGAGTGCAGGGTGAGTGGTGCCTATGTGAATGATGTGCCTTTGTAAATGCAAGGTAAGCTGTGTCAGTACAGGGTGAGCTGTGTGTCTGTGTGAGCGCAGTGTAAGCTAGGTAAGTGTGGAGAATGCAGTGTTGCAGTGTGAGTACACTGTGAGCTTTCCACCTGAATGAGGCCAGAGAGAGCTGTGTGTATGTCTGAGGGCAGGGTGAGGCTTGGATCAGTGTGTGCAGTGTGCTGAGTGCAGAAGTGTAAGCTTTTGCAACCTTTTTTTTAAAACAAATTGTAGGTTTTCTTGAAATGTATTAGGCAAAACATACAATTTGCATCTAGGTGAGAAAACACCTCTTACACCTCCTATTTCAACTCAGGCTTGCTTGCTGCATTAGCTCACGCGTTAGACTCGGGTCAAACCATTTTGCCCCACAACTTTTGAAGTCCACTAGCCGCCACTGCATTTAGGTTTTGTTTTTGTGGCAAATACTTGCAAAAAAATGTAAAAAAGAGAAACGTAACCATCGCACACTCATGCCGCGGACAGTCCTATTGGCTTTGCCAATATTTTTTTTATTGGGTGTTTTATCTCGTGTGGCCCCAGCTCAGAAATAAGTGAAGAACGTTACATAGATCATGGGGTCAGGTACCATTATATGCTTTTCAGAGATGACTGGAAGATATTATTTATAATAGTTAACAAACACACCACCTTTATTTGACCTTTACAATAATCTTATATTGATAGAATCACTGAAGAATTATAATATTGCAGTAGTTTTTGGGGTACTAAAATTCTGATGTGCCATTTGTCATATATTCCACCCAGATAGGTTATTTGGCTATGTGGGCAGTTCAGGATATAGGAAAAGAAGAATTAGTGAGCAGCTAGTTTCAGAAGCAAGATTGTTCCAGAGGGTGGTTGCCAAGGAAGAAAAGGCTTGCTTCCTCTTTTTTTTTTAGGTCGAAGCCTACTAGACAGCGCAGATGTTTGGTTGTGAAAAGATGTCTTGTGGACATTCTGAAAGCTGCCCTGGGAATGCATTCCGCCCATTGTTACCATTGGCTTTGCAGTTTGAAACTCACATTTTCTGGCTTTCTATTTGCTGGCTTTATTTAGTTTGGACTGTCCAGCATGTCTTAGTCGGTCTCGTGGAGCAAACCTTGTTCACCATTACTCCTTGTGTTCCTTCACGAGTCCTCGCCTTCTGTAAACATTTCTTTAAGTTTTGTTCTTGTCACATATGCTGTGCATTCAAGACAGAGGTCAAATATCAGTCTCTGTCATCAGAGGGAGCTTAGTGTTTACTTTTCTTTCTCTGACTTCAAAGTGAGAGGATTGATGTAACAATCTTGTGGTACTGGAAAAGAAAAGTTTTTTTTTCTAACACACAGCAAAATTTAAATGTCTGTAAATTAACTGTGCAAATATTTCATAATGTATCAGAATTATGAAAGTGCAAATGAAGAACTTTTTTGGGTAAATCGGACGTGTGGTGGAAAAAAATATTTGAATTACTATCAAATCAGTCAGTACACTAGGTAATGTCATTTCCACACATTATTGTGTGCGCTGTTTAGTTTTATCAGTAAAACTGTATGTGCAAATGTACTCTACTTTACGCCATTCTACAACACTCCACTCTACTCTTTGACATGTTATTCCACTGTACGCCCCTCCACTCTACTCCACATTCCACTTCACCCTTCGCTACTCTCCTCCACTCATCGCCGCTCCACTCTATGCCACTCCACTCTACACCACTAACTTTTAGTCATGATAAATAGCACACACGCTGGTGTATAACATGGCTAAACCACATTGGCAAAGCCAATACCTTTTGCATAGGAGAGACCTATTGGCTTTGACAAGGCTTGGTATTTCTTTGGCTTGTTGCAAATCGACACCTCTATTAGGGAGGGAGTCCTGCTGAACGGCAGGGATTGACGGTAATGCACTGTAAGAAACCATGAATAAACCCCACAGGGTTGAGACCAGAGCATTATTCGAGGGGTACTCATTTGACAGAAACAGCAATGCACACAACAGGTGAAATACAGTGAAGAAGAGTGCAAAGTTAGCCTCGAATCCCGCCTTAGGCAGGTATCTTTCGACGCCTCGTCAGGGGTAGTAAACGCTACATAAATGAAATTAATATAAACTCTTTGGGCAGAACAAGATAATTTAAAGTTAGAAAAAAATCTTCTAAAATACAGTCAACCATGGGACAATCTATTTCGTGAAAAAAAGCACGTTGGAAACCAAAATAGATTATATTCTGCATGACTGAAAATATATATGTGCGTGTGTGTAAGTGTGTGTGTCTTTCCCGGAGGCCTGCTTAACAGCCCGGCATTAATTCAAAGTGACTAAGTGCTGTTCTAAAAGATGCTGCGTTTACTTGCTCACATACCCAGTTCTGCATGAGATGTCATTTCCGTCCGGCATTCAAAGCCGTAATTGACTAATGGGACATCAAAAGTCTCTATCCGCACCACAGTGCATTAGAACAAATTACTAATTGCAGACACACGATTCCTTTTGTTTGCTCCTAACCACTGAGCCGCAGGTCGATATAACTAACCGTATTACAAATGCATTTTTTAAAATTAAATAATAACATTACCTTAATTCAAAAAATAAATACACTAAGTAAGTCGCAGAATAAAATCCTTACTTTAGTTTTATAAAACTGGCACACAAATTTCGCTTCTGGAAAACGGGTCTGCTGCCAGTGCTTATAAATTGAAGGGCAGGGTTGCAGCTTTATTAGCTATCAACATCTTAGCTGAAGTCTTTATTTGCTGACCCCCTTTTATATATTTCACACACATCCTCGCTTGTAGTACAAGAAATGGCTTGCAAAATGCTTTGCAAGATATTGGGCCCGATTTAGAGTTGAGTGGCGTGTGAAAATCCTTCGGTTTGTTGAGGAAGTGCTAAATCTAGAGAAGAATACACGAGCACAATTGTATTCACTTTACAGATAGTACTGTGAAATCTATTCACCATTGAATTCTACACCGTATTTAACTTTTCCTCCAGTAAACCAGAGAATATTCTATTTACCACCCAATTCTTACTCAGACCCATAGTCTCATAAGAAAGCTTAGAGGCGCGAAGCAGCGGGTAAAGGACCATACTGTCATCAGTTCAAATTCTATATTACTCTCTTTGAAAAAGAAGACCTCTTTAGGCTGCTTTGTTCCTAGATGAGCAGAGATTGCCGACCAAAGTAACTGGAAAAAATACAGTAGGTGCTTCAGCCTTAACGGAATGCACTAATGTATAAGAATGTATTTATTTATCCTCGCTGATGAAACATGGAGTATATTGTCTGGACATAGAACTTTGAGGCTAGAGTCTACATCCTGTACCAGGGAAGGTAGGTCTTGATTGCCTAAAAGAAATCTGCAACTCGAGCTTAGGGTCCAGAACTTCTGAGCTAGGGCCACACATAGCTGCTGGGGTCATACTACAGACATTTTGCAGGTGAGTAATACCAGCTCATATTCATTTGCATCATGGCAAAAATGACACAACATGGCTTTGCTGTGTTTCTGCAGGGCTTACATAATACAACATGCAAAACACACGCTCCTCACTTTGAAATTTTGGAAGATGATATGTTTCAGGTAAATTAATTCTATTCGATTTCTTGCATAAATAACAAAGATCATGCCAAACAACTTTGGTTTATATTTCTAAAAATGGCGATTCAATGATTAGTATTTCTTGGTTAAAATATGCTGCTACTCATTTTAAATTCTCCTAGAACGGGAAAAGTCTATGTGTCATCCCAGTAATTTTGTCTTTGTCCCCGAAAGTTCCCCTTTTAACTTACTTGCTAACAGTGTGTGATGCTCTTGATCCTCAGGGAACACTAAAACTGCTGATCCAGGTTGGAAACACAACAACTATACCAATATGACGGTGGGGCCCATAACACCTCATATACATTCACTCACTCAAGTATTCCCTGGATCTCAACCACCTTTTACCTAGGAGAAAAAGTTAAAGACTGCTGGAAGTGAACGGGATACCTTTTAATGTCGACAAGATATTTTCTCAAACATCATACATAATTAGATTAAATCCTGTCGAGTTTCTAAAAACATCAAGGTATTCCGCTCATTGGTCGATGGACCAACTAGTAGGAATCAGTTGATGGTGATTAAGACCAGCTCAATCACTTTAACCTATTAATATTTGCATTTATCATTGAGCTAAAGAAACCACAGACTCGTAGTTTAATTTATAATAAAATGTATCTAAAGGTTTAAAGATGCATAGGAAATCTCAATTTTATTAATCAATTAATACATTTATTATCATTATAAAGAGGAAACTTTAAAGAAATTATGCATACCCTTTTAGATGGAAAAATAAAGTTCGTCACAGCAGATAGATTGCAGATCACAGCATAGAACTCCCAAAAACTGACTGACTGTCCCGCTAAACAGGCCTCCTCTACAGGACACCTATACAGGTTTCCCGCAATGTTCCCGTACCTTCCCAGTCAGATTTAAGGCAAAAAGATTAATTAATTAAAAGAAAATGGCCTATGGAAAAATAGCAGCGTCTTCAGCATCAGCGTCCCGTGCTCAAAAATTATGTATGAATAGCGCTCCTCCTACTTAAGAGTAGGTCCTCTTATACCCTATTACTAGCTTACTAAACAGAAATGTTTCAATCTTTGGGGCAAGATTCACGCTAATTGGTCCATTGGAGGGTGGCAAACATCTCCTCATTGCCCTCCTTGTTCAAACCAGTTCCGACAAATGTTTATAATTTCGTCCTTTCACACGGTTTTAGGACATTACCAATCCGATTGACAGTTCCTCACTTGTAACTCTTCTTGTATCTTTATTAAAACAGTTCATTGTTAATTCACGGCTGCATCTTCGGTTCCCATGCATTCTCGCTGAGTCCCTTTTTGGCACCCATCTCCCTGAAAGGTCATGGTGACCTTGATCCCCTTTTCATTCTGTGCTCAATACGAAACCACGTGGTAGGGTTCTTTAGCTTTTCTTCCGCTTGGAAGCCATTTTGCACTTGCGCATTTAAGCTCATCTACCTCGGCAGCCATTTTTAAAGCGCGGCCTAGCAGGCCTGAGCGAACTATTATGAAAACAAACACAATAATAGTTAGGAATAAAGAAAATAAGCCTTTTCGTTTCCCACCCATCATTCTACGTACCCCAATTAGGTGTTACCTAGCAAAAGCGACATATAAAGCTTAAGTTTTACTTACCATCCATATTCTTTTGCCACAATACAAGTCACTACATAGCACAAATCATGCAAATTCACTCTAATTAGTACGCAAATGATTATATCACTATTATTTCACATTTACAATTGTAAGTGAGTTAGTTTGCACATGAATTGCAATTTTAGTAAAATGTTTTATAAGAAAAACGTAAAATGTTGATTAATTTTCAAATCAATTAATAACGTTAATAATTAATATTAATATTTAGGGGTTAAATATTTAGGGGGTTCAAATTTTCTCAGTTACCTTGCTCCATCAACTCCCCCCTTTGGTGATTTTTAATATCAACACAAAAACCCATGTCACACAAATTTTCAGATAGCATTGTTTCTTGTCCATTTGCTTCTTGTTAGTTTTACACATCTGTATCCCTTTCATCTTGTCTCTTTGTTCTCTCATACATACTTTCTTTCAGTTCTTCCAGTTCTATTTCACCTAATTCTCGTTCTCTTTCTTTATTTATCTTATTTTCTCTTTTCATTTTGTTGTGCCTTTTTCTCTTTTTTATACATATAATAATACATTTCAAAGATAACACTACTAAGATTACTACTGTTGCTGATATCAAAACCTTCCCTACAATAGAACTACCTATTTCAGTGAACCATTTTGGTATTGAGGAAAAACTCTTACCAAGCTTCTCCCAAGCATTTTCAACCTCCAGTGGAACAAGTTCTTTGTGCAAGTTAGTAATATTCTTTATATACTTTTGTATATTTTCACTTTTATCTGGAATGTAAGTGCAACAATGTTGGACTTTCAGCATTCCACAGACTCCTCCCTCTTTTGCCAAAAGAATGTCAAGGGCAAGTCGATTTTGCATCACCATAGCTCTCATGGCAACCATCTCGGTATTTACCATCAAGAACCCTCCAGCAGTATTCATTGATAAACGATCTACTACTGTGGACAATGTCCGAATTTTAAATGCATTCAAAGATATTCCCACTGCTGGTATCATTGCTCCAAAAATGTCACCCACTATTTCTGAAAAACTTTCCCTTTTCCTACGTGTGAATGGTGCACCCACTTCGTGTGTTCCTTTTTCTTCTCTTTCTACATGAAAAATCTTTGAAAAGACCAAACCTAAGTAGCATGTCCCATACCAATGGTCCGGCAACCTGTAATAAGCTCTGTTCCCACAAATATAATAGATCCCTGGAAATATTGGATCTTTTTCTCCTTTGAATCCCCATCCTTCTAAGATTTTATAATTATCTTGGCAGTCACTGGAACCCACGAAATAGTTGTCATATTTAGTTCTATTTCTACTGATACACAATTTTCCCTGTTGGGGCCAATCTAAAGTCATAGCTGCATTTATCTTTTTCTTGTCATTGTTTTCTCCTTCAAATGCCCATAGGGGTGTTTTTGTCTCTTCTTCTATTACCTTTCTTTGAAATTTGACTCTTCTGCTTTCCACCATCTCTAAAAATACCTTTTCTTCATTCTTTAACTCACAGGTAAGGTTGTGTTTAACTATATCATCTAACGTCAAATCTTTATTTTCTAAGAACAATTCACCAAACAATTTTGCTCCTTTTACCTTGTTAAATTCAGGAATTATAGGAATTTTCGCAAAAATCTTACTTATATCAGTGTAATAATATTCTAATCTACCTGTTTTATAAAACAAACTAGCTAAAACACTACATGTTATTCCATACGTCAAAGGAAGGTGATGATAGGTCACACCTTCTGAAACAGACCCAAGTAATTGCATACAAACATAACAATCTCTTACATCCATGGTTTCTACATATTCATATAATAATTTTGTGAAAGCGTTCTTTGAAAAATCAGTTATGGATCTATCTTTATGTAATTCTGTACTATCTATTAATGTTGCTGTGTTCTGTATGTTAGCTTCCTTATCCTTCTTTGTGTTGTTCCCTAATATAGACGTTTCTTCTACAGCTAATCTAATTGGAATGGTGATTGCTAAAATAAGCCATACGAACATTAATAAACCTGTACAAAAGAAACACATTCTACACCACCTACGTAAAACACACATCTACTTTCTGTGTCTACCATCTTGTTCTATTACCTGTATATATTTGTACAGAAAATGTGTCACCACACCTCAAAATGACGTTTTAGCCACTTTACTTTCTCACTTTGTCTCGTTTGGTACTCTCTTTAGTTCTTCTCAGAACTCTTTCTTGTCTTATTCTGTTTTGGTGTCCAGTCCGGCAAAAACTTCTTTTTAATCTCTTCAAATTTGTTGCACTTCACTTTCACCCGATTGCTTGCAGCTTTGTTCTGGGTTCTCCTGAGTGATTTCTTCTTCCTTGATATCAGTTAGTGCGATGTATAGCCACTCAGGTGACTTATATTTCAAATTAGCCTTCTTTACTCTTTTCGTTTTCTGTAATTGTTTTCCACTTTGTTTTTCTTGTTCCTTTTGACTTGTTATTTCATTTACTTGTTCTGCATTATCTTTGTTTATGTTTATAATTTTGTATCTCAATCTTTTGACTTCGTGGGGCCAATTATCTCCTTTTCTCGGCCTTTTCGATTCACTTTCTTTTTCTTCTCGTTCTGCTCTCCAAGTTCTCTTTCTTGGTCCTAATTTCTGTTTTCTCTCTCCTTCACTTTCTTCTGATTCTGTTTCAGACCTTACTTCATTTCCTCTTATTTTGAACTTTATGATTTCACTTTCTTTGTCTACCTCTGCTTCTTCCTGTGTCTTTTCTGTTTGATCACAAATTTCTATCCCTCCTCGATGTTCTTCCGAATTTCCGTTGATCTCTCTATCTGTTTCTATATTTCCCTGTTCATTTGTTTGTTGTTCTGTCCCTATTACTCCTCGAGTGTCTTCCGATTTTTCTATCTCTCTATTCGAATCTCTCCCTGCTTTGTCTATTTTGACACTTTCTGTAGGATTTTTACCATAACTTGTGCTTTGCTGTTCACTGTCACTGTCCCTTTGTTCAGTTTCTTCATTTATGGTGTCAATTTTCCATTTATTCTTTAGCTTTTCATCACAGTCTGATTGATCAGTATCAGATGCTGAACTGGTATCTGATATTTCCAGATGTCGACTTACAGGTCGATCTTCAAGCTCTGGAACGTTTGCTATTTCAAATTCTTCTCCTGCTGTTGAACTTGTACTTGGGTCTTCCAGATGTCGACTTACAGGTCGATCTTCAGGTTCTGGAACCCTGCTTGTTTCTTCTTCTGCATCGAATGCTGAACTGGTATCAGATATCTCCAGATGTCGACTTACAGGTCGAGCTTCAGGATCTGCAACTCTGATGGTATGGCTGGCATGCACCCAGTTTTTCACTCCTGCACACTTGACTGCAATTGTTGTCACCAGGATCACTTGTCGTGGTCGGTCCCAGCGAGGAACCAAACAGTTTCTTCTTCTGTGGACTTTTATGCGGACCCAATCTCCTGGGCTCAAATTATGAGCTGGTTTTCTTTCAAGAGTGGTCGCATCCGGTCCAACCTGATGAAACACAGAATGTACCACATCAGCCAATCCTTTGCAATAATCCAATATAAGATCATCAGTTATAGTCAGCAGTTTGTTGACAGGTACATGTGCTTGTCTCATTGCTCGTCCCATGATTATCTCGTGGGGACTCAGACCTATTTTTCTTTCAGGTATACTTCTGATAGTCATCAGTACCAGTGGAAGGGCATCTGGCCATTTGAGTCCTGTGGCTTGACACATTTTTCCTAACCTATTTTTTATTGTTCCATTCACTTGTTCTACCACTCCAGAAGCCTCTGGTCTGTATGCACAATGTAATTTCTGTTGAATACCAAGAGCTTCACATATCAGTTGAATTAGTTCGTTTTTAAAATGTGTTCCTCTATCTGTTTCAATCGTTACTGGAAAACCATACCTTGGAATGAATTCTCTCAACAGGAGCTTAGCCACTGTAATCCCATCATTCCTTCTGGTCGGATAGGCTTCCACCCAACGAGAAAACAAACAGACGACCACAAGAACATACCTCAGTCTATTGCTTGGGGGCATTTCTATAAAATCCAGCTGCATTCTTGTGAAAGGACCTCCCTCTCGTCCTATCCTTACTAAACACACTACCGTCTTCCTTCCTGGATTTATCTGTTGACAGGTAAGACATCTCTGACAAAGACTTTCAGCTATAGCTCTGAATTTTGGGTTATACCAGGTTTGTCTGAAAAGTCGGATCATTGCATCTCTCCCAATATGAGCTTGTCCATGGTACATCCGTGCCATTTCAGAAATCATGCTATCAGGCATAACTGGTCTTTCATCTCTATAAACCCAAACATCTACTTCCTCCTTTTTCCTGCATTCTGCTTTTATCCAATTATCTTTTTCCTCATCATCTACAGCTTCCTGTAATTGTCTCACCTCTGCCCATGTTTCGACAATGTTAGTAAAAGCAAAGGACATGAAACATGCTCTCTTTCTCTCTTTCGGTTCAGTGAGACTACATTTTTAGCACAATACTGAGCTATCTCGTCGGCATACTTATTGCCCACGGTTATGTAGTCTTCCCCATTTTTGTGCGCATTGCACTTCACCACAGCTATTTGTTTAGGCAGCTGTATCGCCTCAAGTAATTTCTTTACAAACTCACCATTTCGAATCGGAGTTCCTGCAGACGTCCAGAAATCTCTTTGGGACCAGATCTGCCCAAAATCATGGACCACTCCGAAGCCATACTGGCTATCCGTGATCACTGTGATTCGGACATTCTTTCCCAATTTACATGTCTGAATTAGAGCAATCAGCTCAGCCACTTGGGCGGAACGTATCCCTCTCAAACAAGATGCTTCCATTATTGCAGCTATTGTACATACAGCATATGCCGCACTCAAAACTCCTTCACTTGTCCTCAAACATGAGCCATCCACAAACATTACATAATCTGATTCTCTTAAAGGCTCATCTTTAATATCTGGCCTAGGTTTTGTACAATATTCAAGTACATTCAGACAATCATGGTCAACTTCATCCCTGTCTGACTCATTCTCTTCATCTGGCAATGATATTGATGGATTCACGCTTGTGCACCTGTCAATGGTTACATTGTCTGCACTTAAAATCACTTTCTCATATCTAGTCAGTCGACTATGTGTCATGTATTGAGTTTTGGTTCTTGTCAAAAGAATTTCGACAGAATGTGGAACATATACCCTCAGTGGGTATCCCATCACAATGCCTTCACTTTGTTCCAGACTCACACAAGTAGCAGCTACTGCTTTCAGGCATCCAGGCAACGCCTTTGCTACTGGGTCTAAAACAGCTGAAAAATATGCAATAGGTCTTTTCATACTTCCATGTCTTTGCACCAAGACTGAACGTGCACATCCATCTCTCTCACTACAATACAGTTCAAAATCTTTTTCATAGTCAGGCATTCCCAGTGCCGGTGCTTCACACAGTCTCGCTATTAGTTCTCTGAAAGCCTTCATTTCTTCATCATTTAATTCAAACGGATCTTTAACATCCTTTTTTGTCAGTCGCTGTAATGGTTTCGCAATTAACGAAAATCCACTTATCCACTGTCGACAATATCCAACCATTCCCAAGAACATTCTCACCTCTCTCTGTGTCATAGGAGCTCTCATTCCTCGGATAATTTTTATTCTCTCTGTCGTTACTTTTCGCACTCCCTTTTCAATTTTATGGCCTAGGTATTGAACCTCCTGTTGACAAAACTGTAATTTTGATGGGGACACCTTAAGTCCACCTCCTGCTAGATGGTTCAGTAAAGCAATGGTGTCAGTAACACATGCTTCTCTGGTTTTTGATGCCACCAATAGGTCATCAATGTACTGAACCATCACCGATTTTTCAGGCATTCTTAAATCTTCCAGTGATTTCTTTAAGATCTGATTAAAGATCGAGGGGCTTTCTGTATACCCCTGAGGAATTCTGCACCATGCCAAAATACGCTCTCCGAACCTAAATGCAAATAATGGCTGGCTATCTGGATGCAATGGGATAGAGAATAATGCATGGCACAAATCAATGACAGTGTACCATTCTGCCTCACGTGGAATCTGATATAGTATTACAGCGGGGTTTGGTACAATTGGACAACATGGAACAACAATTTTATTTACCTTTCGTAAATCCTGCACTATTCTATATGTTCCATTTGGCTTTTTCAGTCCCATTATGGGCGAATTACATGGACTGCTCATTATTTCTTTCAAAATTCCTTGTTCGATCATTTTGTTTATTACGGGAGTTATTCCTTCAATGATTTCTGTGTCATGACTTGCTCCCTGCGTTCTTGTGTCCACCACCAGGGGGCTGAACTGTGGGACTCTCCAGTGTCATAATAAGCTACTGGACCCTCCCCTTCATGCATATTCTAACTTCCAGCCATTTGGACACTATTTGGGAATTGACACCCATTCCCAATCCATGCCGGGTTTTGTGAAAGCCAGCCTGCTCATACTTGAAGCCAGCCTGCTCATGTTTGGAACTCCACTACCTAGAATTCCCTGCTCACTGCTTTGTCTCCACCCCTGCAGGCCAAGGATGGGTGGGGGAATTCAGCTCACCTGTGGCTGGCTGCTGCTAGCCTGCTCACACCTGCTGCATGTGATTACTGTGAGCTCTTTTAAGCCCCAGCTCCATTCAGCCCAGTGTTGGTCATTGTAGCTGTTTACCGGTGAGACCGATCCTTGTTTCCTGTGCTCCCTGAGCTTTTGCTATCCTTGTTTCCAGTGTTTCCTGAGCTATAGTTAATCCTTGTTCCTTAATTCCTGAGCTATAGCTATTCCTTGTGCTTGAATTAGCACTGCCTGCAGTGCTACCTTGTTTCCTGAGCTATAGTTATTCCTTGTTCCTGAACTGCAGCAGTGTCCCTGTTCCTGAACTAGCACTGCCTGCAGTGCTACCTTGACTCCTGAAGCTATAGTTATTTCCCTGTTTCTGAAGTAGCACTGCCTGCAGTGCTACCTTAACTCCTGAAGCTTTAGTACTTCCCTGTTCCTGAACCAGCACTGCCTGCAGTGCTACCTTGACTCCTGAGCCTTAGCTCAATTCTTATTCCTGCCCCAGCACTGCCTTCTATGCTACTTTGTTTTCTTGATTCCTTAACCTGCACTATTCGAGTATGCCCTTGTAGCCTCCCCTTCTGTATATCCTTTTCCAGTCCCTGCCTTTCTTCCCATTTCTTTGGTTCCAGTTCTAGTTTGCTGTCTTTCTAGTCTGCTATCTTGCTTCTGTTACATTGTATGTTTGTTACCTGCTTTCTGCCAAGTGTGCCCTGTGATTTCCTTCCTTTCCTGTTAAGCACTCCTCCTTGCTAGCTCCTTGTCTATTGTGCTTGTGTTTAGTTCTACCCCCTTGCTGTTACTGCCTTGCGTGTTCCTGTTTGATCGCCAGGATCCGTGGGCACAGCTGACTACCTAGGTGGTGTTTCTTGTTCACTGTGAATATTGTCTTTGAGTTACATTTATAACATCACCATAGGTATAAGCTCCACAGACCCTGCCTTTGCATGCATATCCTACATGTGGGTATTTGCAGTCAGTATCTGTAACAGCAATTGTGGGTGAGAAACTTACTGAGCTTCAGTCTTACCGTGTGGAGCTCCTGAGTGCTTTACCCCACACTCCCCTTTATTGTTAATGTTGTTTCATATATATGTCTTGCACATTCGTCCTGGGTGTAGTTATTCTGAATGCTAAATTGCCTCGTGAGTGCCCTTCCTTTCTGAGTCTTACCCATCTTGTTCACTTGTACAGGCTTCCCCTTTGGATCCCTTTTTCTCCTCTGACTCCCTGTATGATCCTGGGCAGCGCTGTACTCCTCTCTCTGTGTACGTTTTCTACCCAGTTCACAGTCCTCGCCCAAGTCCCTGACTGTGTTCCCCACATAGTCCCGGACAGTCCCTGACATTCTGGCGTCAATTTATACTGTGGGGTATTTGGAAAATGTGTTCCTTCTCTAACAGAAATTTAAACGGGGTCTACTCCTCTCATTAACCCAATATCTTCACCAGTAAAATCCCACACTTCCTGTTTTACTGTTTCTTTTAATTCATTTGGGATCTTCTCTACATCAAACACAGGAAACAAGTCATTCACTCCTGGTTCTAATTCTGCCATTGTCATTTTATATAGCACATCTTCATCTGGTGTCTGGAATACAATCCCATCCGGAGTACAATAGATAGTGCAATTCATTTTACAAAGCAGATCGCGTCCAAGCAAATTTACAGGACTGCAATCACACACCACAAATCGGTGCATTTCTCTAAACGGTCCAACCTTTACCTCTACTAATTTGGTAAGAGGCGCTTTGATTTGCTGGTTTGAGACACCAACGACTTGGATATATTCACCTGAGAGAGGAAGGTTTGGAATTTCCACTGATCTAACAGTAGAACGGGTAGCTCCAGTGTCCACAAGGAATGTTACATCTGCACCATTCACTTCTCCATCCACAAATGGACCTGACTGATCTACCTCTAGAGTTGCGCCAAGCACGCACTCTTCTTCCTCTCCTAGGCACCGTCATAAACTTTCATCCGATTCATTCCCATCCTGCCGTAACCAATACTGCGATATCGCAGCTGCGCGCGGCAATTGTGTTACCTGCTCTCCTCCGTAGAATCCTGTCTCTGCACTGTATCTCTGTGGATTTACACTCTTGGGAAGTGGTGGTTGTGGCACCTGACTCTGTTGAGTAACTACCTGCGGTTGCTGCAGCTGTTGGTAACTCACCTCACTCTGCACCTGTGGATTTAATGATTGATTTTCTGCATTAGCTTTTGGAGGAAATTTACACTCGTTTCTCCAATGCCCTAACTTTCCGCAATTGTGGCATGGCCACTTTTTCTTTGCTTCTTCTATACTCATTTGGCCTTTACCTTTACCTATATTCGGTTTAGATTTAGTTTGTCCTGTCTCATTACTCTGATTATTTAATTGAGCTTCCTGTTTCTCTGCAACTTTTACTTGCGCCCACATTGCTTTCTCTTTTAATTTTCGTTGTCTACACTCAATGTCATCACTACAATACTTAGCATACCTCAACACTTCATCTACTGTACTGCTCTGCCACCCTATCATATGCTGTTTAATCATTTCACTTATTTCTGATTTCAGCCCATAAACAAATCTATATACAAAATGACTCATGTCTTTTTCATTCAGAGTCTCATAGCCACTATACTGTTTGAAGACTAACAATAGCCTCTCATAATAGGCATGTACAGATTCCTTACTTTCCTGCGTAGTTCTGTCAATTTTACCCAATCAGTTTCTTTGGGCGGAATTTTGTTTTTCAAAAAGGTAATAACTTGGTCATATTTCCTCATGACCTCTGGTCCTGGCGCTCCTGTTTTTGCATCTCTGGGATATTCTACATTGGCCAATCAATAGTAATCTTACATTCCGTCCACAAATCAGCTGGGACCACAATATCAAACAATCCATCCAAATCTACCCACAACACCTTTGAAACTTTGACAAACCTTTCCACTTGTCTATACCATTCAACGGGTTTCTCTCTCAATTTTGGAAAATCATTCGTAAATGACAGTATGTCTTGTCTGGACCAGGGAACATGTACATGACTACCTCCTGGAGTTTCTCTCATCGGATACTCCCTTACAACTGACTCCTTGTCTGTCACTGCAAAAGCCAAAGAAGCTTTGTCAGTTGTTTTCTCATTCCTTTTAGTCCACCTGCTTCTCCATCTGTCCACATCACCCCACTTTCTCAGCAAAACAATCAGCTCTTTTATCTGGGTTAACCGTCCTGATGTGTTCAGATTTTCTATATCTTTCTCACAAAAGTCTACCCTATACGGTTTCTGTAGACTCCTGACTTTCACAAATTCCACTCCTAATTCATTCGCTGTCTCTTCCAATTTGTCATGTAGATTTCTAGCTCTCCAAGTAATGCTCTTGCACAAGAACATTATCTCGTCATCCTGATATGTCTTCAGTTTTTCTGTACCAATGGTCCCTAAAATTAACTCTTCCATATCTATTTTTAACCTAATTACATCTAATGGTTTTGGTTCTGTCTCTTTCTTTTGCAAATTTCTCATCCACTCATTTAATTCGCCTGGAGTTGGTCCTACAGGTGTACTATTTATTTCTATCCAATTTCTATTCCTTTCTGGAGTTTCTGATGCAGACTCAGTTCCCATAGGAATCCTCCTTATTTCACTTTCATTTATTGTCAGGTTGGTAGGTGGGCTCGGTCTATATGAACTGACCAAATTTCTTGCCCCCTCAGTTTCTAGTTCCATCCCTTCTCTCATTCTTTGCAAATTTGAGTTCATGGGGATAACTAAGGAATGTTCATCTATTTTCTGGTTCTCAAAAACTGGTATTACTGGTCCTATTGTCACTGGCACTGTCACAGCTTCCATGTTCATTGTTAACTCTCTTATTTTCTCAGTCAATTCTTTTGTAGTTTTTGCTAACTCGGCTGCATTGTCACCATCACATTTTTCGCTTTGTGGGGTTTTTAATTGTTCATTTGACCTACTTATCTCATATCTGCGTTCTGGACTTTTATTCCTCCCAGTTTCCATTGGCGGTGCATTGGGTGTCACCACCGCTGAATTCTGTTGATATGGAGGTGGGTTTCTGTTTAGAATATCTTCCAGCAACTCATCCTCTGTCTCGCTACTTCCATATCCGTACCTTTCTGTAACTGTATGTTTCTTTTTCTCCGTACACTTCTTTCTTGTACCTTCCTCAACTGCAAAAGCTGGAAACAAACCTTCTGTCATATTAGCATATCTCCAACGCTTCATTCTATCCTCATGATTCACTCCCCACATTCTTCCAGGAACAAAACCACGATTCTTTTCACCTCTGTATCTTTCTCGTTCATACATCTCGTCTTCCCATTCACCTAACGCCTCAAACTGTGTCGGTCTAGGTTTTGGCTCAAGCTTTGTCATTTTCTCTCTCAAATTTCGAAGTACTGCTACGTTAAATGAACCATTCTCTGGAAAAGCCAATACTCCATCATTCTGAGTATATTTTGTCCAATTTTCTAACCAAATGCAAGTATGATAACCATATTTCAGCATCATATGCGAAGCTGGTATTTTCGGCGGAGGAATTACCTGTCCCTCTCTAGTCACTACCTTCTTGTCTTTCTAAAAAAGATTTTTAATTTTCGCCACCCATGACGGTTTCTCTCTACCATATTCATAATAAGCCATATTTCACGATTTCCTTCCCTTCTGCAAGCTCGTAACTCTACTCTGATCTCTATGTGCTATTCGGACCTATCCCAGCGCGTCTCACACCAACGCACCAATCAGGGCGTTTTCCGTGTTTCTATTGCACTGGCCAATCCCAGCGCAGCCTTTTCTCTACGTCAGTTTTGCTCCTGACCCCTCCTTTACAAAATTTATCTGCAATTTTCTCTTGACTGTTTCTGGTTAATTACGACATCAAAAACACATTTCCATTGTCTGTTTTCACTAAACAAAGTGATAGCTTATTCAATTTTGCAAGAATACTGTTTCGTTCGATAAGTGTAGCACTTCCCTCTACCTTACCCTTCTTTCAAGCAATGGGTAAACCCGTTTCTCTGGGGATAAAACACATGTGGAGACTATACTGCTCCTGAGAATTAAGGCCAGAGTTTCACAAGAAAACCAGTTGCTATTTCACTCATACACGTTTTATACAGAAAATGTCCCTATCATAACACAACCTGTGTTATCACCATTTTGTAAAACCTAGACAATGCACTATTCCGTGTGACTTCTCTTGCCACATGTGTCCACTTCCTACTTCCCGGAAGCTTCAAAATTTCCGACTTACATATAACATAACACAACTCAACATAAAGTGTTAGACATGAAATAATTAATAATCGATAATCAAATAATCATCAAACTAAACTATAGTAACCATAACTCTGCCACCAAGAAATCTGATCCAGCGCGACTAATATAACTTCCTCTCCTGTGGACATAACATCCAGGTTGGAAACACAACAACTATACCAATATGACGGTGGGGCCCATAACACCTCATATACATTCACTCACTCAAGTATTCCCTGGATCTCAACCACCTTTTACCTAGGAGAAAAAGTTAAAGACTGCTGGAAGTGAACGGGATACCTTTTAAAGTCGACAAGATATTTTCTCAAACATCATACATAATTAGATTAAATCCTGTCGATTTTCTAAAAACATCAAGGTATTCCGCTCATTGGTCGATGGACCAACTAGTAGGAATCAGTTGATGGTGATTAAGACCAGCTCAATCACTTTAACCTATTAATATTTGCATTTATCATTGAGCTAAAGAAACCACAGACTCGTAGTTTAATTTATAATACAATTTATCTAAAGGTTTAAAGATGCATAGGAAATCGCAATTTTATTAATCAATTAATACATTTATTATCATTATAAAGAGGAAACTTTAAAGAAATGATGCATACCCTTTTAGATGGAAAAATAAAGTTTGTCACAGCAGATAGATTGCAAATCACAGCATAGAACTCCCAAAAACTGACTGACTGTCCCGCTAAACAGGCCTCCTCTACAGGACACCTATACAGGTTTCCCGCAACTTTCCCGTACCTTCCCAGTCAGATTTAAGGCAAAAAGAGTAATTAATTAAAAGAAAATGGCCTATGGAAAAATAGCAGCGTCTTCAGCATCAGCGTCCCGTGCTCAAAAATTATGTATGAATAGCGCTCCTCCTTCTTAAGCGTAGGTCCTCTTATACCCTATTACTAGCTTACTAAACAGAAATGTTTCAATCTTTGGGGCAAGATTCACGCTAATTGGTCCATTGGAGGGGTGGCAAACATCTCCTCATTGCCCTCCTTGTTCAAACCAGTTCCGACAAATGTTTATAATTTCGTCCTTTCACCCGGTTTTAGGACATTACCAATCCGATTGACAGTTCCTCACTTGTAACTCTTCTTGTATCTTTATTAAAACCGTTCATTGTTAATTCATGGCTGCATCTTCGGTTCCCATGCATTCTCGCTGAGTCCCTTTTTGGCACCCATCTCGCTGATAGGTCATGGTGAGCTTGATCCCCTTTTCATTCTGTGCTCAATAAGAAACCACGTGGTAGGGTTCTACAGCTTTTCTTCCGCTTGGAAGCCATTTTGCACTTGCGCATTTAAGCTCATCTACCTCGGCAGCCATTTTTACGGCGCGGCCTAGCAGGCCTGAGCGAACTATTATGAAAACAAACACAATAATAGTTAGGAATAAAGAAAATAAGCCTTTTCGTTTCCCACCCATCATTCTACGTACCCCAATTAGGTGTTACCTAGCAAAAGCGACATATAAAGCTTAAGTTTTACTTACCATCCATATTCTTTTGCCACAATACAAGTCACTACATAGCACAAATCATGCAAATTCACTCTAATTAGTACGCAAATGATTATATCACTATTATTTCACATTTACAATTGTAAGTGAGTTAGTTTGCACATGAATTGCAATTTTAGTAAAATGTTTTATAAGAAAAACGTAAAATGTTGATTAATTTTCAAATCAATTAATAACGTTAATAATTAATATTAATATTTAGGGGTTAAATATTTAGGGGTTCAAATTTTCTCAGTTACCTTGCTCCATCAGGGGAGACCACACATTTGTCTCCCATCCAGTAGTGATTAGGAGCTAACCACTCTTAACCTCCTCTACACTAGCCTACATTCTGCAATACTTACCTTGATCATCATAAAATTATTTGCAAACACAATTAGTTCACTTTTCATTAAGGTAATCTGTTCATTTATTTTTGTGCAAATAACAATTACAAAATGGAGGATTGTTGCTACCCAAACAGGACAAGCACACCCCACACTTCCTCCTCTCTGCTTTTGTTTGTTTTCCTAGGCTTTCTGGAGGACTTACACAAAAGTTTGCACCAGAGGAGTCATATGAAAGGTGCAACTTTCCATCTGAACGTAGTCAGTGACCACTACTTTGAGTTCTGGGGAGAGGGCCTTCTAAAATTCCTCCCTGCGTTCTGGCCTGATTGGCTTTATCTTTTGAACACTTCTTGTGTATTCACTGTCTGGTTGCTAGAAAACACAGCTTTGCCCTACCATAATTCTGTCTCTGGGTTTGTAGGTGGTCAGATACTGCCCCAAACTGTATTTTAGCGTTAGATGTGGGATGACCATTGTAAACCATCAACACACACACTTAGCCCACAGACCCCAAGTTTAGTGTGGCTAAAGACTTTCACCATCTTGAACAAGCCCAAAGTGGATAGGCTTGGCCATCCCGTTGGTTAGGGCATGGCCAGGAGCCATTCCCAGTCCCACCCAGTAGCTCCTGCGAGGCATAAAGGTAGAACCTCCAGCCACCCACTTCAGAACACCCTTGGACCTGAGGAAGAACAGAAGAGGACTGGACCTGCGATCTGTGACTTGAGAAGAACCCTGGAGGACTGGACCTGCTCTCTCTTCTACCTAGGTCAAAAAAGTGGACTCAAAGGGTCATACAGCAAGGCACCTTCAAGTGGATTGCCTCCTTCCTTACAGGACGCACACAGAGCATCCAACTGCCTCCCTTCATCTCTGCACCCAAAGGCAACACATGCGGCATAACACAAGGATCATCCTTCAGCGCCACCCTGTTCAACATCTACTTGACCCCCCTTGCAGACGTCTTCAGATCCCATGGACTCAACATAATCTCCTACACAGATGACACTCAACTGATCCTCTCACTCACCGAGGACCCCTCCAACGCCAAAACCAACTTCCACAATGCCATGACCAACGTAGTCAAATGGATGAGAGACAACTGCCTCCAACTCATCTCTGACAAAACTGAAGTATTGATCTTCAGGAAGAGCACCTCCGCATGGGACCACAGCTGGTGACTTGCAGAACTCGGCCAGACACCCACACCAACCGACCATGCACGCACATTCAGCATCATCCTCGACATCCAACTGACCATGAAACGACAAGTCAGCGCAGTCGCCTCCTCCTGCTTCCACACATTCTGCAGAATCTTCAGATGGATTTCAACCAACACCAGAAAGACCGTCACTCACGCCCTTGTCACCAGCCCCCTCGACTACGGCAACACCTTCTATGCCAGCATCTTCACCCAGCTCCTCAGAAGACTCCAGACCTTACAGAACACTGCAGCCAGACTCATTCTGGACCTCCCCAAATGACTCCACATCGCCCCCCACCTGACAGACCTCCACTGGCTCCCCATCCAGAAGAGATGCCAGTTCAACATCCTCACGCATGCCTACAAAGCCCTCCATGACCTAGGACATGTCTACATCAACCATCAATTGAACTTCCACCAACCCTCTAGACACCTGCGCTCCTCTTCACTCACCCTCGCACACACACCCCATATCTGTTGCAGCGATGGCTGCTCCATTTCCTACAACACTGCCAAAACCTGCAACTACCTTCCCCTCCAGCTCCGTTCAGCCCCCTCACTGGCAGACTTTAGAAAGTGACTCAAGACCTGGCTCTTTGACTGAGGCACAGCGCCCAGATGCCCCTAGGAGTGACAGTGTTGCGGTTTCCAAATGCTGTTTGATTGATTGAATGGTCATAAGGCTGACCTCCTGTTCAAGCTACAGGGATACAACAAGCTGCAAGAGGCCTTTCCTGCAACTGCCCCACTCATCAGTAGCACTTTATGCTTCTTGGTGCTATTTCCACTAAACACTTTACAAATTCACATCCCCGGTTCCCCTTATTTAATTTATGTCATTTCTATGTCATTTTGTAAATTTTTCTAATTTAGTTTGGGTTCTTTATTGATTTACATTTTGACTTTATTACTGTTTTGGTACTGCATAAATACTTCACACATTGCGGTAAGTTAAAGCCTGTTTGCTCTGTGCTGTAGCTACGAGGAGGTTGAGTTCAGGTTAATTTAGTGACTTTGAGGGTTCACACTGACAAGGATTGTAATTATTCCTTGAGGTGGGTGTCACCCACCCGAATAATAATACAGTTTCATACAACATCCTTTTGGACCTGGGTTGCATGGATTCTGCTGCTGTTGGTGCTTCTAGGATGTAGATCTGAGTTTTCCCCCATTTGCTCTTAGCTATTATCAAGCCTAATGCTCCTGCTGAAGCTATGCTGACCTGCTTTGCTGCTGACGTTTCCTTATATTGAAGTACCCAACCAGCCCAAGACGTCTAGAGGTAGGCAGAGCACCTTGAAACCCACTCTACCCATCACCAGAGATCAGCGGAGGACTGCCAAAGAAATCTAAGGTTTCAATCGCAGGTGAGCTGAGTGGGGAACTGCTTGGACTCATAGCAAACATATTAACCATTTTTGTGGGAGGATTGTGTATCCTTCATTTTATAGTGCACTAATGGAGGTCAGCTTTTGAGTGTGACTGTAAACTGTTTATAATTATTGGTTACAATTACCAATGATTTAGCAACTGCATTCTTTGTTGTATTCTGCTTTTTGTTGAAGATTTGATCCAATGTTCACGATCATTTAGTGATCATGATTAACATATAGTGAGAATAGGTGAAGGGCCAGGTTTTATTTCTATGTTGTTTTACGCAATTGCATCACTGTATTTTGTGAGTTAGACCTTGTCTCCTCCTCATCCACGTCTACCTGGAGAGTCAAGCATGATGAGGGGAGGGGGGTGGGGGGGGGGTAACTTTCCATCTCTGACCGAGCACTGAGAACCATGCTTTTTGTGGATCTCTACCCATTTGCTCTAGTTTCGCAATGGTGCAAAACTATTTCTGTAATATAGACTGCATAACAGTATCCTTGCCTCAGTCCGTTTTGCGCTAGCAACGAGCATAATGCAAATGGATGCACCCTGCCTTTTTGAGCCAGTGCAAAGATTCTATAATAAGGCACAAGGAATTTCAGTGGCACTCATTTGATGATCATATGGGTCAGACTGCTCCTTATAGTCCCAACTTTCCCGCACCTTTATGATATGGGCAAACAAGTATCTGTGTCAAGTCAGCTACTTAGCTTGGTGAAAATAGAATTGATGATCTCTATGTTGTCTGTGATTACACATATATTAAGCATAGTATGTTAGTGCAAGTGTGGCGAAAAATATTCACTTTCACATCTCCAAAAATGCATTTTTTTAGATCTTTATTTATAGCAGTTTAGCTTATGCCATTAACAAGCTATTTACACACTGCATGCAGAGAAGAATGTGGCATCATTTCAGCAAGAGTAATTTACATAGTTCTGATGAAGAGCCTCTGCCCATGTTTTCTTTTTTTGAGGGGTGGGGCGCTCCCTATGTTACATCAGGGATCATAATTAGGGCTCCCGGTTTTATGGTATTTATTTTTTTAACATTTCCGTCTGTATTTATCCATATTTATTTTTTGTCATTTTATCTGTATATATCTGTATTTATTTTTGTCGCAAGCAAAAAAGACGTTGCAGCTAGTATTTTTCCACATTTATTTAAATAGACAGTGCACACGGTTGTTATAGGTTTAGCTATATGTATATATGCGCCAAATTAAGTAAACACAATACAGTCATCTGAAAACTTTGCCACAGACTACTTGCAGTAATAGTGAGCTGCTGCTGTGTTACAATATTGAAAACACTGTCATTAGCCATGATTATTAAATGTAAACACATTTAGAATTTAGACAAGTGCACCTGTGCACTTTCAGTGACCTGAAATTAGCCCCCCGCCCCCGAAATTTGGCTCTAGTTGCGCCTCTGCCAACTACGGTGGCCTGCAGAGGACACGACGTGACTGCAGTTTCGCCTCTGAATTCCTTTGCTACTTGCACACGAGCGTGGAAAGCACCTGCCCTCTGGGGCACAGAGCACTCACACGTGTGTTCCCACTTTGGCCCGGATTAGATGTGCTGAAAGGCGCTTTCAATTCATCGCCTTCACGTTTGACACCGTTGGTTGTCTCTGCATTCAGAAAACAAAGGCTGAACATTCGCGAGGGGTCTGTCACTAGTGCAAGGGCCCCTTGAGCCAAGCAGAGGGGCCCCTCATATCAGCAGCTTCGACCTCTGCACCCATGAACCCAAGAGGGCACATTTATGTAACTTTAATGTAATTTAAACCCTGAATTAGGAGAGAACACGTAATTGTGTGCACCACTGCTCACTACTGGCATCAGTGAAAGTGTGCAATGCTGGCAGCAAACACGCGTGCCTGTCAGCACTGCGCTTCCAGAGCAATGCTGCTGTAAGGCGCTCACGAGGCAGCTGCCTGGGGAGTTACTAGGTGGGTAGCAGCAGATTGCCCCTGGAGCCACCAGCCACGATCGTAGGGCACAGGCTTTGCCTCAAGGTGCGCAAATGAATGCCCTGGTGAAATAGGCGTTCCTCTTCAAGGCTGCTGGGCACAGACCTGGGCACCTCATTTTTGAGTGAGGTGCTGCAAGACGTGCACCTGCCCGTGGGGGCACATTTGAGTACTCTTAATAAAATACACGGCAGCAACGCACTGCGTGTGTGTGCAAGATCAGGTGTGAATCACTCGTTCTTGCAGTGTGCACACACTTGTCTGCCTCTCTTTTGGGTGAAGTGCTAAAAGAGACTGGCGCGCAACGCCCATTGTGCTCAAAGGGCTTCAGCCCCCCTTGTGTGTCAGCCCGGGCTGAGACAGCTTCCCAGGCACACACAAACATGAGCTTATCGCAGCCGCACCCGAGTACTTCACAGGTCTGTAAAAGACCATTTAAGTGTTAACTAGGCGCCTGCCAGAGATTAATGGCCCAGCAGGTGTTTAATGTGGGACACTGCAATCAGGAAGAGGGGCATGGCAGCCAACCCTGGGCTGGAGCACGGATTGCCGAACAATTTTCGGAATCTGATTTGGTTGTATTTTTCCGCTTCTATTTATAAATACAGACGGAAGAAAAATATTTTTCCGTCTGTATTTATATGTATAAATCCGTTTAAACGGAAAACCGGGAGCATTAATCATAATCATGAAAACATTTTGTCAGAACATCGTGGAACACATTTTACAATTCGTATTGTCAGAGAGGTCATTCTCTGTCCCATTCTCCTAGCCATGTATAATCTGTACTCCTCCAAGTCGTTGCATTGGTGAACCACTTTCCTAAAATATTCCCCATGTCATTACGCAAAGCCAGATCTGGCAGCGAAGCCCCATGATTAGGCCGTCTTGCTTCCATCCAGTTAAGCGCAATACTTTTATTAGTCAGCATCGTAGATCCTTTTGTTAGCAGCATCTTAGGCATCTTCGTTAGTAGTGCCAAAAGGAGCGGGGCCACAGAACTGATGATCAGCTTATCCCAAAAGTCAGGTGCTCCCAAAAAGGTACAATTTGGGCACTTTTGGACTATATTCAGGATCTTTCCGATGTAAGGAATTTATAATGAATCAACTGAAACCTGACATAAAGAGACATTCTGGGGCATATATACTAGAAAGTGTAGAGCACGGGTTAGCTCCAATATTGCTAACGCCGCGCTCCGTCACTTTAGAAATGCAGGGTTGCGCCATATTTGCAATAATACGGCACACCCCTGCATTTCTCTCTGTGCTGGCGTTAGATTCACCTGCGTAGTGCCAACGCAGGCACCCTTGCACTATAGTGCAAGGGTGCCTGCGTTGAGGGAATGATTGTTAATGTGCAGGAAGATGTCCCTTCCTTCACATAAACAATCAATAATGGCGATTTGTAACTTCTATGTGTGCTGCATTGTGCAGTATACACATAAGTAGCAAATCGTCATTTTTTTAATGATTGTTTATGTGCAGGGTTTATGTGCAGGAAGGGACACCTTCCTGCACATAAACAATCATTCATGGCAATTTGCTGTTTCTATGTGTGCTGCTCAATGCAGCACACATAGAAACAGCAAAAACGAGGAGAAATAAAGCATTTCTCCTCGTTTTGCCATGTTAAGACCAGGTTTCCCTGGTCTTTAATTTTGGCGCTGCCTCCTATGTACGTCATCCTTATAAATAGGGGGCAGTGTCAAAATCAATGGGTGTTGCGGCAGAATGCCCACCGCAACACCCATTGCCCACCCCTTTCAAACTAAGGGCCAGATGTACGACGGATTTTTGCATGTGCAAATGGGTTTTAGACCCGCTTGCGTATGCAAAAAACCAGTGGGCCTTGTGCTAACCCTATTTTGCAAGTCGCTAATTAAATAGCGACTCGCAAAGTAGGGTTAGCAACTCGCTATTAGGAAGGGGCGTTCCGAGGGCGTCCCTTCCTAATAGTGAGTCTGAACCCTAAGTAAGAATGTTTTGCAACCGCAATTGCGGTCACAAAACACTTGCAGTTTACCACCCTCTTCAAGAGGGTGGTAAACCATTCACAACCGGGAAGGGGACCGCGGGGACCCCTTTCCCTTTGTGAATGGGTGCACATACATTTTTTCAGAGCAGGCAGTGGTCCCAGGGACCACTACCTGCCCTTAAAAAATGAAACAAAACGTTTAATTTTTTTAAAAAAATGCATCCCGTTTTCCTTTAAGGAAAACGGGCTGCATTTAAAAACAAGCATTTGCAATGCAAATTGGTCTCGCATTTGTGAGAGTTAAAGGTATTGGCGTTGTAAATGACAATGTCTTTTACCTACCAAAGGAATGAAAGAGGAACGAATATGGAAACAGAAAGGATGCTAGAGAAAGGAGGAAAATGAAACGGAGATGGAATGAATATGTGGAAAGGGGACAAGTGGAGTGGAAATAAAATAAAGGGTAAAATGGAAATGGCACAATAAAGACATAATGATGAAAAAGAGTTAAATAAAGCAAAAATGCCCAAAGATTAACAAAGTAAAGAGAGCAGGAAATAGAGACGAATAAATAGAAACAGGAGAAGAAAAGAACAATCAAAAGCAGAGCAAAACAGGCCCTTCCTTTGCTCCTTTCTTTTTCTTTCCAATATTTGAAAAACTCTTCCTAGGACACAGCTTCTGGCCCGTTTTACACAATGCAGGCCAACTGGCCTTCCCTGGGGCTCAAATGCCCTCTGTCCACAATGTCAGGGCTTTAACTGGGGCCTTCCACTGGCCCTTTTGCTGCCAATGCAGCGAAGACAATGTGCACCATGCACTGGGGCATGGGGTGTACCTCACCCCTTCCTCCCTTAATCTGTCTGTGGCCGTTCAATAATTAATGCCAGACTATCTGGTTAAAGGTTTTTGACACAGTGTTTGTGAAAGAGAAGGGAGATGGCTTCATGATATTCCTTTTCGGCGTGCTTCACCCCTTCTGTGTCCTTGTCATCTTCGGCCCCATTGCAGTGCCCTAATATTTACAAGCACACTTCTCTGTTCTCTCTCATCCACTGCAGTGTATCAACCTTCTTTTGTTTCTACGCCTCCATTACCTCACTTCCTGTGTACATTTCTGCCCCACTGTTCTTCAGCCCTCTTACTAGGTATTTTGTATGCGAACTCCAGATGCACTTCAGGGTGCTTTCTTCATTAGAGCTGGTCATATTCAGGGGTGTGCCTATCATTAGTGCAGCGGCAGCTGTGGCCGGTTTGTGAGCGACCCACGGCACCCCAGCTACTGCTGCCTTTTCCTACCCAACTCTGGGCTAGGGGTGCCTGTTTTCCCTTCTTGCAAACCCCTTCCAGGCGGCGAGTCCCCCCCCCCATCCTGTCCGCCCCCCGCTTGCTACCGCCAACTGCGCGCTTTCCCTTACAATCACCACTGACCACTTCTTTGGTGCCTGAAAAGGTCGCAGTTTATTTTCAATAACACAAAATTTGTTACATACAATTTTATATTACAACGTCCATGGTCATAAGCCCTCTATGTCCTTGCTTAGCTTTCCTCCATTTCTTTTTGATCTGGACTTCCAGCCTCCCCGACTTTCTGGGAGAGGAGGGAGGGGCACCTTTCTCGGGGTTTCACGTCGCGGGTCTAGGCTTCAACTTGCTACCGATTTGGAGGGTGTCCGTTGGGACCTGCCCGGGCTGCAAGTGCCGTCCCGCTCGCCCTGGGCCTTTTGGTGGGCCCTCCCTTCTCCCGGGGGTCCCTGCCGTTTGGCATCTCAAGGACCTTGCCTGAGCGTTTACTCTCTCTTTCCTGAGGCTGAGTCCCTACCTTCTCTACCTCTGTACCCCTGCCGTAAGGCATCCCAAGGGTCCTGCGGGAGTGTCGCCTCTATTCTTTCTCTGGCGGCACGCCGCCCCCTGGCTCCCTCAGTGCCCCTGCCGTGAGGCATCCCAAGGCCACTGTGAGAGCCTCCCGTCTATCCTCTAGTGATCTTGAGTCCTACTAGCTTCCTTGTGTTTGATCCGCTACCCTTTCCCTGTTACGGCTGCGACGCCCGTATTCCTAGGTGTGGGTGGGTGGGTTTCTTTCCTCCTCTCTCCCCGCCAACGGGGGTGACTTGTGGTTTCAAAGGGCCGTTGGCCCCTTCTTAACCCCCTTTGGCTTACCTGCTCGCCCCCTGATTGGGGGAGCCTTCTTTGTCCTTGTGGGCCAATCCTGGCCCCCTCCCGGCTTAGCCGGGCATTTACATGTGGCGAGGGCGGGGAAAGGGGAGGGTCCCCCGCCGCCGGCCGGCGTTCCACCCGGGCCCCTACTGGGTCCGGCTCTGCCTTCCCGGCCCGGGTCCAAACCCCTTCCAGGCGGCGAGTCCCCCCCTTCCTGTCCGCCCCCACTTGCTACCGCCAACTGCGCGCTTTCCCTTACAATCACCACTGACCACTTCTTTGGTGCCTGAAAAGGTCGCAGTTTATTTTCAATAACACAAATTTTGTTACATACAATTTTATATTACAACGTCCATGGTCATAAGCCCTCTATGTCCTTGCTTAGCTTTCCTCCATTTCTTTTTGATCTGGACTTCCAGCCTCCCCGACTTTCTGGGAGAGGAGGGAGGGGCACCTTTCTCGGGGTTTCACGTCGCGGGTCTAGGCTTCAACTTGCTACCGATTTGGAGGGTGTCCGTTGGGACCTGCCCGGGCTGCAAGTGCCGTCCCGCTCGCCCTGGGCCTTTTGGTGGGCCCTCCCTTCTCCCGGGGGTCCCTGCCGTTTGGCATCCCAAGGACCTTGCCTGAGCGTTTACTCTCTCTTTCCTGAGGCTGAGCCCCTACCAGCTTCTCCCTCTGTACCCCTGCCGTAAGGCATCCCAAGGGTCCTGCGGGAGTGTCGCCTCTATTCTTTCTCTGGCGGCACGCCGCCCCCTCAGTGCCCCTGCCGTGAGGCATCCCAAGGCCACTGTGAGAGCCTCCCGTCTATCCTCTAGTGATCTTGAGTCCTACTAGCTTCCTTGTGTTTGATCCGCCACGCTCCCTCCGGTTCCCCGATCGGAGGGTGCTCCCCCTAATTGCCGCTGCCCTTCCTCATGTCCTAGTTGCAACCCCTTTGTTCCAGTACCCCCACGATGTTCAGTAGGAACATGTCCATTCCCACCCCCATGAGGTGTACCCCGTCTTCCAGGTGATACCCGGGGGACCTTAGGTTTATGAACCCGTGCCGCACGAACCCCCATCCCTGGGCCTTGCATATTCTGGCCATGGTAATATTCAGCTTTCTTCTGGATTTTTCGACTGCTTCCGGCCTCACCGCCCCGCACCAGGCCCCCGTGCTATGATTTCAGAAAATATCAGGTCCGCTGGGCGGATCAGGCGTGCCAGCGCCGCGAGACTGCTCTGCATGTTCTCTAGCAGCGCTCGTCTTCCCAATGCTGCCAGGTCGTTCCCGCCCAGGTGGATCACTACCGCGTCCGGTCTGCCACCGTGCTCCAGTGCTTCCCGCGCCGAGGGTAGCAATTGCTCCCATTTCATCCCTGCACGTCCCCACCACTCGATGGTGGTGTCCCGCAACCATACGCCTCCGAATTTGCGTCTGGTTGCCGCCCACTGTTGCGCCCGCGTTACGTAGGAATGTCCCATTATCCACACCGTCTTCCGCGCCGTTCCTGGACCTGTATGGGGCGGGAGAGATTGGGCTCAGTAAACCGTGGGGCGTATGTAACGCCTGTATGCGCTGGATGCCCATCGCCCTATCTCCTTGATCAGCCCTTCCCCCAGTCCTAGTCCCGCCGCTGTTGTGGCTGCGCCTATTCTGAAGGAGTGTGAGCCGTATTCCCGTGCGGGGAGGCCTATTTTCTCTAGTACCTTTCTCATCACCGCTATGAATTGAAAGCGGCTGAGGAAGGACCCGTCCCTGTGCCTGAAAAGCGGCCCCTGGCTCAGCTCCCTCCCTCCTAGGTGCTCCTTTAGCAAGCACACTGCGCAGGTGTTTGCATCCGTTGTGCAGAGAATTCTGGTCCTCCTGCCCTTGCCTGCTTGGTCCGTCTTGGACCGTCTTAGCAATATGTCCATGTGGCCTTCCTCTATCGCCACGTCCCTTCTGTGTATGCATTCTGTGCCTGGGTCGCTTCTTGATGGGGCTACTAGCTCGCTGACCCTGTAAGCCCCAAAAAATGCTACTGCGAATGCTGCTCGGAAGAGCTCTCCCTCCTGTTTTGAGGCGCACACCTCTGCTGTTGCCTCCAGCATCCTGTTTAGTATTTTGACATGGATGGGGCGCCTCCTATCTTTGTTTGGCTGTTGCAACCGCCCCCATCCCTTCATTGCCATTCTGCTTTTGAAAGACCTGGTAGGATCTGCCTGTCCCTCCATTTTTGAGTAGTATGCCACTGCATTGAGGTGCGATTGGGCCCATGTTTTCGTCCTACCTGCCATAAAGGCCCACTCGATGAACCCGAGGACCTCCCCTTGTGAGGCCCATTTGTTCCCTTCCAACCCCGTCCTGCTCCTGAATGTTGCCCAGCACTTACTGTAGTGGTTTCTTGTTTTTGGCGCCAATGCGTTGCTCAACAGCGTCTCCAACCCTGTTCCACCCATGCCCATGCTTCCTCTGGCATTTCGGTCATCCGTCTGTCGGCTGCTGGGGCGAGGTCCCTGAATTTTTCCACTGAAATCGAGAAATGGCATCCGCCACTGAGTTTTCAGTTCCTGGGATGTGTCGTGCCCTAATCGCCATGTTGCCCTGCAGCTGGTATCCCACTAGTCTACGCAGCAGTGCGCCCACTGCTGGGCATTTTGCCGCCCCTGTGTTTATCGCCTGTACTACCGCGTGGTTGTCTGACCACAGTGTAACTTGCCTGTTCGCTAGCCGCTGGGCCCAGATGTGGAAGGCCACCACTATGGGGAATAGTTCCAGCAGCGCTATGTTTTTTGTCAACCCTATGCGTTGCCATTCCTCTGGCCATTTTCCCGCTGTCCAAGTGGTCCCTAGTATTGCCCCGAACCCGAGTCCCCCTGCTGAGTCGGTGTAGAGCTCTAGCTCATGTGCTTGTACCCAGGGTTCTCGCCATATCAGGGTGCCATTAAACTCTGCCAGAAACCTGTCCCACTGTGCCAGGTCCTCCCTCACCCCGTGTGTGATGCGGATCCTGTGGTGTTTTTGCGTCATGCCCCTGGTTAGCCAGGCTAGTCTCCTGGCGAAAGTGCGCCCCGCGGGGATTACCCACGTGGCGAAATTTAGTTTACCTAGTAGCTGCTGCACCTCCTTCAGCGTAGCTTTCTTCTGCTGTTGCATTAGCTTAATGCCTGCGCGCAAGTCGGCCACCTTTTCTGGTGGCAGCCTGCATGTGCCGGCCACCGAGTCCAACTCGATTCCCAGAAAGGACAGTCTCGTGGTTGGGCCTTCTGTTTTTTCTTGTGCCAGGGGGATGCCCAATTCCTGCGCCAGTTGCACAAATTTGTCTAGGAGTGCGCCGCATTCCTTCGTGCCTGCTTTCCCGATGAACAGGAAGTCATCCAGATAGTGTACCCGCCCTCCTTTTGGGGCCCTTGTACCCAGCTCCCATTCTAGGAAGCTGCTGAAAGCCTCAAAATGTGCGCATGATATTGAGCACCCCATGGGTAGGCATTTGTCATGGTAATATTGCCCGTCCAATTTAAACCCCAACAGATGGTAGCTGTCCGGGTGGACCGGCAGTAGCCTGAAGGCTGATTCTATGTCCGATTTTGCCATCAGGGCCCCCTTTCCTTCCTGCCTAATTAAGTCCACTGCGTCGTCCACCGATGCGTACGCCACTGTGCACTCGCTGTGTTCCAGCCAGTCGTTAACTGATTCCCCTTCTGGGTGGGAGAGGTGATGGATCAGTCGGAATTTTCCTGGCTCTTTTTGGGGACTACCTCCAGCGGGGAGACCACCATGTCTTTCAGCGGGGGTGGAAAATGGCCCGGCCACCCGCCCCTAGTTGTACTTCCTTTTCACCTTTTCCCTCTCCACCCCGGGGTTGTCCCTTACCGACTTCAGGTTTGGGCTTTCCCGCGCTCCCCTTGGCCCTTTGTAGGGTATGGGGAAACCCTGCGTGAAGCCCTCCGCCAGTAACTGGTTGTCATTTGTTTTGCGGTACCCTTGTAGTAGTTGTAGTAGTCTGCCTGTCCTGATGGGGGTGGGTAGCGCCTGCCCTCCGCCCCCGTCCCCCTTGCCCCGGTTCCGCGGGGGCTGTATCTTATTTTTTGGTGCCTGTCTTCTCTTTGTTGGCCCCCGGCCCTGCGTTGCGACTGCAGCGAATGCTGGGATGGTTGCCCCCGCATGACCCACAAGTGTGCTTAAATCTGCATGATGCTCCCCATTTACACTCGTCTTTGTCGAATTTCAAACATGCTTTATTCGACTTTTGTCCTGCCTGGTTTTTTCCCTTTAAGTCTTTCCCTTGGCTTTCGAACTTGCCCTTACTCCCGTACTGACGAAAAGTGTACTCTTTCACACCAACTCCTTCTCTGGCTGCTACCATGTGTTTTGAGAAGCCCTCCATGTCTTGGCAATCCCATTCTATCACTGGCCACACCTGCATCTTTTCCCTAAAGCCCTCGTCGTAGTGTAGCCATGCCTCCCCTTGGTATAGCTGTTGCGCCTCATGTATTTTTTGCTCATATAGCCATAGTGCCGCCGCGCTTTGGGGGAATTTTTCAATGGAAACACATGCTAGCGTTCTGAACGCTTTCAGCCAGTTTTCTATTGACCTCTCCACTCTGGGCTTTCGGGGGGCTCTTCTGTCCTCGTCCTTTTTATCCTGCGCTGTCAGGTCTATCCCTGCCTGTCGCACCTCGAGCAGTGAGAAAATATCTATGAATTCTTTTCTCCAAATTCTCTCCTTAACGGCGAGCGGGATGAGGTTGGCCAGCCCTAGCATTCTTGTTGTTGTAGGTGGATCGCTCGGGGAGGGCCGTATGTATTCGCTGGCCGGCTTCCCATTGCTATCCTGACCTTCTGTGAGTCTGGGTTGGTTGGAGCTGTTCCCCCCGCAGGACCCTGTGCTCCCGTGCGGTGCTGCCCCCGTCTCTGCCGGTGTATTTTGTGATGCTGGGCTTGTCAGCCCGGGCCCGTGGCCTGTAGCTCCCATTGTGGGCCCCCCATTGCCCCCCCCTGCGCCCGGGGCCAGGGGGGTCCCTTGTCCCCTTGCTTCCCATGTTGAGTACCTATTAAAAGGGGGTCCCATCTCTGGCCATTGCCACCAGGGCAGTCCGGATGTTTGCCCTCCTTCTTCTCTGCTCCATGCTTCCCCTTGGAATTCTGGCCTCCCTACGCCTAGCCCTGCATGCCATGGAGTTTGCATGTGCCATGGAGCTTGCATTGCTACATTGTGTACCCCTAGCTGGGTCCCCATATTCACATTTTGCCCCGGGCTGGCGCGTGCTCCCTGGCCCGCCCCGTGCCCCGGTTCGCTGTTGCGCGTGCCCTGCTTACCGGTGCCCCTGCTGCTTGCTTCGCCGTGTCCCTCCTGACCTTCTCGTGGGGCCGCCGTGGAGGCTACAGGCCCCTCCTCATCGCTGCTGTCCTCGGACTCTGTGCTGCTCACCACTTCCGGGGTTCTGTCCTTTCTCTTTCTGGCCTGCTGTGGGCCCTTTGTCCTGCCCTCCCTGTGTTTCGCCGGGGGGGGCGGTCTGGCTGCTTGGGGCTTCCCAGCTGCCCTCCTCGGGGCCGCCGTTTTGGCTGCCTGCCCCTGCCCCGCTGGCTGCTTTGGGGCCGCCGTTTTGGCTGCAAGCCCTTTGCCTGCTGCCTTACTCGAGGTTGGTCGTGTGGGGGATGTGTTGCGCGGCCTCTTTCCTTTGTCCCGCGCTGCCTCCTCGATCTGCTGGTTCATCCAGCTGCTTCCCTTCAATGCCACCAGGACCCTGGCCTGTTCCAGCATGGCCTGCAGGTCCCCGTCCAGGTCTGGTTCCGTTCCTTCGCTGCGTCGTTTCTGCCCCATCTGGGGGACTGCTGGCCTCTCCTGGTCCTCCCTAAACCTTGCCGGGAGCCGTGTTGTCCTTCCTGCTGCACCCTTCCTGCTGGGCATCCTGTTGTCTGGGCTGTGCAGTGCTTTCCCCTCTCCCCCGTTGGCTTCGGCACTTTTTTGGGGTGTTGGTGTCCCCTGGCGCTGTGTCCGTGCTCGGGTGCTTGTGCCCCTTAGCGCTTGTGTCCCCGCGGCGCGAGGAGCGGGTTCCGCTGCCCCCTGCTGCCCTTGTTACCAGCTGCAGCTGCTGCCAGATGCTCCGCTGTTGTCTCTTGGACGGCGCGTTGTTTTGCCACCGAGGCGCGAGGAGCGGGTTCCGCTGCCCCCCGCTGTCCTCTTTCTCTGTTGCCGCTCGGCTCAGCTGCTGCAAAGGCGGGGGTGGAGGCTCGGTTCGCGCCGGCCCCGCCGCACCCCGGCCGGTCGAAGGCGGGCCCTCTGTGATTCCCAGCTGTGGGGGTGGAGGCTCTGGTCACGCTGCTCCCGCCGCTGCCTCAGGCCGGAGAGGCGATCCGAAAACCGGCGCGACGACTTCCCGCTGGACTGCGGCTGGTTTGGGAAGGCGGGGGTGGAGGCTCTACTCCCGCTGCCCCCGCCGCTGACGATTGCCCGTTGCTCCGGAGCCTGTTGCCTGCCGCTGGAAGGAGGCGAAGGAAGCCCGGGGCCCGACGACTCGCTGCTCCGGACCCAAAAGCCGCAATCGATCTCAGCCGGGTCGTCCAAGGGTCGCTGCAGTCCGCCGTCTTTCTTTTCCTCCTCTCTCCTCGCCAACGGAGGGGGTGACTTGTGGTTTCAAAGGGCCGTTGGCCCCCTTCTTAACCCCCCCTTTGGCTTACCTGCTCGCCCCCTGATTGGGGGAGCCTTCTTGTCCTTGTGGGCCAATCCTGGCCCCCTCCCGGCTTAGCCGGGCATTTACATGTGGCGAGGGCGGGGAAAGGGGGAGGGTCCCCCCGCCGCCGGCCGGCGTTCCACCCGGGCCCCTACTGGGTCCGGCTCTGCCTTCCCGGCCCGGGTCCATTAGGGGAAACGGAAACCTTGCTGTCCCGATACCTGTGTTTTCTTTGCTAGAGTCCAGAATACCATGCCCAAGGGTGCCTTGACGAACAGGCACATTACAGTACCCACTACAGGAAATCAAGACACTCTCAAAGAATTCTTCAACTCCTAGCACTGAGCTGCACGGTAAGAAAACATCTCCCACAGCTATAAAGACTAGACCTCCCCTATGCCATCTAGTGCCCTAAGTTACTGCATGTCTACATGCGCTCCCCTCCTATGTTTTCATTTAACAACCTAGTGCATTCTGGGAGATGTTGTACTGGTTCACGTCAGTTGCTCAATTGAAAATACCTGAAAATAATGATTTGTAAATGAAAAAAAAACACAGGATTAAATCATTGTGTAAAGCATTATGACCTGGGTGACACTGAGCCAGTCGGTGCATTGGGTCATAAGTTAGTTTGCTCTGGCTCGTTGTTTACGGCATTCCCATTAACACCGAAGGTTATGAAGGCAGTTACAGGAACAAAAAGAAACACAAACCTAAAGGCAGTGCTGTTTTCTGCCCGCCCTCTTTGTCCTGACAGCAAATAGTAGGATGATAACGGGCTGACGGGCTGACGGGCAGGCGGGCGAGCGGCCCATCCTGAGAGCTCGTTGGCAGTCACGGTGTCTGTAAAGTACAGCCACCGGAATGATGCGCTTGGGAGGGAGGAGCAAAGTGTGCAGCAGGGGTGACTAAATTATGCGCCATGAAAATGATAATTATGCAGCGTAGTGCGGCACATTTTGTGATAGTGTTTTGTAATTTTTACACTTTGCAACACTGTCTGGGAACAGCTGTCACCTTATTAGTACCAGTTTAACATCCAAATATAGCTATAAAGCAATTAAAAGATGACCAGTCAACAATTGTAAAGGATCTGCTACTGGGCAGGAACGGGTGTTTCAATGATTTTAGTAACTTTTGATCCGTTTGAGCTACAAACAAGGCTTGTTGTTAAAATGTGCAGCAGATGGTGGGTTATGTGGCAAATCCATATTTATGCTGGGAAACGCCGAACTGCAGCGTTTACAGCAGAATACTCATTCCAGTATTCTGCTGTAAAGTGATTTCCCCTATCTTGAGCGTCTTAAATAAAGGTTCAAGCTCGCGCCAGTGTTGTTGTTACTCAGAACGGATTAATACGCCTCAGACTATTGGCTTGAAGCATTCCTGCACAGTAGTATCTCAGAACCAGCTGAGTGGCACAGGAAGGAACAACATGTCAGAAACAGGCAGATCCTGCTTCTAGCGCGAGCTCAAGTTCAGATATGCGATACGAAAAATAACATGGTGCAGCGGCACTCTACTGGCCCCGGTTACACATGCATCTGTGAATCTGCCCTGTGACATAGGAACACACTAACAACCGCACATCAACTTGGTGCTGCCATACGTTAGACAATCGAATTGCTCTGTAACACAGAAGCATAATTGCAGCCCTCGCAGTGGGCGCACACAAGCCTGCTTCATAAAAGCAATATACGAGTCTCTGCTCTGACACCTGGGCAGGGTAATGGCAGTCGCAGCAGAGCACGACTCTTTGTTTACAGAACCACTTAATGCCCAGTTCTGTGACACCCTAATGAAATAGTGACTAGCTAAACAATGTACACCACATACTGGATTGTTTCTCAGAACTAAAATAAAATCAAAGGCACCACACTTCCAATGGAAGCCCCACTCCGGGACTTAAAAACAATATTGCCCCCTCGGTGCAGCTGCCCACGCTCTTGTGGTGCAGCTGGAAGCAGCAGAAGGATGGCACCCAGGGCACAAGTCCTAAACAAGTGAAGCGCTGGACAGCAGAGACTGCAGCGTCAGAGAGGAGCGGGGGCGAGCGAGCGCGGCAGCGTGCTGAGCTGACCACACGCTCGTGCACCATGGCCTATTGCTTGCGGTTACCCGCACGGGCGCCATGTGTTTCAATTATCGCGCCCGCGTCTGGGCACGATAATTGGAAACAGATGGCGGCGCCGTGCGGGTAACCGCACGGAAAAGGCCATTGTGCACGAGCGTGTGGTCAGCTTTTAAAACCACCAACATAAAGTCTCGCAGGACAGCGCATTCGCGCTACTCTAGGCTCGACCTAAAAAAAGTGCTTTATTTAAAAGCAGTCCCAGATATGGAGGTCTGCTGACCCCAGCAGGCCACCATCCCTGGGAGTGCCAGCCATTTCCAATGGGGTCGCAAATTGCGACAGCCTAATTAATATGCATGAGGCATGCAATTTGCGACCCCATTGGGAATCGCAAAAAGTGTCTCAGACAATGTTGTACATTGGCAATTGCGACTTGCAAATTGCGACTCGCAATTTGGCGCAATTTGCGAGTCGTAATTGCCAATGGTCGTACATCAGGCCCTAAGTGTAGCGATAGGGGCTTGTAAATATGTCCCTCTGTCTCTTTTCACATTTTTCATTAACTATTGACCTACTACTTCTTTGCCAATAACTGCGTCCCATTTGGGCTTGGATGGAATGCAAGACATTTCCAAGTTACATACAAGTTTTTATTGCCCAGATTCAAACATTATAGAGCATACTGAAGTTGCACCATCACAAAATAGCCAACCAAGTCCAGGACTGTGAGTCCACATTTATCACAGTCTCTGGTAAAAGTCTCCATAATTACCATTGGTGTAGCTGCACTGCAAATAACTTTGGGTCAAATGTACAAACATTTTTGAGGTCACATGAATCAGGCCATTTGTGACCTCAAAAATGTTTTTAATGTACAAACCTCAAACTGTGATTCAGTAACAAGTTACCGAATCACTTTTTCGGTGTGCAACCCAATACCAATTCAATATTTTGAAGGGACGTGTTTAGGAGTTCTCCAAATTCTGATTGACAGTGCTATGTATTAATGTTTTGCAACCGAATTCCGGTTGCAAAACATACATTTTTTATCACCTCTTCGAAAGAGGTGGTAACCCATTTACAATGGGAAGAGGTCCCATGCGACCCCTTCCCCTTTGAGAATGTAAAAAAAATGTTTTTTAGGAGCAGGCAGTGGCCCCACAAACAACTGCCTACTCTTAAAAAATGAAAGTTAAACGTTTCATTTTTTTGTTTTTGAAATGTATACAAAATGTCAAATAAGATTGCTTTCTTTAAAAGCAACCACAGACATGGCTGCTGACACCATCAACAAACAAAAAGAAGCAGCCCTGCCAAATACCACGCATCAGGGGTTACACTAACGCATATGTGTGCTGGTGTCAGCATCACCGTACTAAAATGCGTTAGTCACGCATTACTGGCCCTCCGAAAACGTGGGTTTAAATGCGCCGCAGAATTAATAATAAAGCAGCGCAGGAGTGCTGTCTGGATGCTTACTGTGCTGCCCAGGGCCGGCGCTGGGCATGGGCAGCGTGGGCAGCTGCCCAGGGCCCCGCGCCTGCTCGCAGCCATGGGGCCTTGCACCTCTAAAGATTACAGAGTTTTGAAGCCCAGGGGGCCCCCTAGGAGTTTATATTTTTTCTTTTCTTTAATCTATCTCACCACTGCCCCTCTCTGTGGGCCTAATGGCTGCATCTGCATGTTGATGACAGCAGTTAGACAGGTAATTTAAGTGCCATTAAGTGTGCATGTGCTCCCTGCCCCTGTATGAATGAAAGGCAGAATATCCTGCAGGGCGCACAGCAAAAGACAGAATGACGGTGCATCACAATGAAAACTGCTCAGCTCACCCAGGATGAGGAAAAGGGAGCAGAGAGGTGAATAAAAGGGAGAAGCAACCGGAATAAAGTGAGGGGGGGGCAGATAGGTGTGAGTACGGCAGTTAGACAAGAAGTGCACAAAGAGGAGCAGAATCAGCATGTAAAAGTGGATGGAGCAGGGCTTAAGTGTGCTGGGTCACTCCAGTATCAGACCTGGTAGTAAATTAAAATGGACATTGAAAAGGGCCCCTATCGGGCCCTATATTCATGTCCTTAACTTTGCTTGCAAAAACATTGATCCAGTGTCTGCAAAATTAATGTATAACACGTTAGCAGGGTCAGACTAGCCTAAAGGGCAGTCAGGCTGTGTCCGACGGTCTAATCTGTCAGGCAGGGCTTTAAGTGGGCCAGGTCCTGAGGCGGGTCCTTATCGGGCTCTCCATTTTTGCCCTTACCCTCAGGGTGGAAAAAAAAATCTAAACTCTGCAGCAATGCCACCCTTCACTGCCTTTAATGCCTTTAATGGAGAAGTGTGGCTCAATGGTTAGAGCGGCAGACCCTGATGCAGAGGTCTAGCCTGGGACCAGGGTTCAATTCCCGCCTCGGCGGGTCTTGGGCTCAATTTCCTCGGACCTGATAATTCTCGCCTCGGTGCCTATTCTGATCATGGGTCCCACTCTGCAACTCTGGGCAATAGCTTGCTTAATCTCCACAACGGCCCCCACAACGCTAGGATGCCTGGCTTCACCTTGGGGGTGCCTGGCTTCACCTTGGGGGTGCCCAGGAGTGGGCATCTCACAGGGAAAGGCCAGGAAGGGTTCCACAGCGGTATGCGTACAAGCGCCTGAGATACCCCTTCGGGGGTCGATTCGGGCGCTATACAAATGCTACTACATTTACATTTACTTCAAGGAGACTCATTATAGTTCTTTCACAGTCTCGTCATTTCAGAACTGAAGCATTTTCAAAATTCTATACAACGAAGCCAGAGTTGTTGCCAATTCATCTTATGCAATTAATAACCACTGACAAAGTCAATAGTCGTGGCTTGTTGTAGGTGTAATGTTACTTGTTGTATTATTTATCTGGATTGTAGGAAGGTAGGATCTGACTGCATGGTTACCCCCACTTTTTTCCTGGTGTTTTGCTGGTTTTTGACTAGTCTGCCTGGGATCCTGCTAATCAGGGCCCCAGTCTATCTGCTTTCTCCCTAAATTGGTTGTGTAAAGTACACTCCAGATTGGATACTGGGGTACCCTTATAAGTCCCTAGTTTATGGTACACCATGTACCCAGGGCATAGGTACCCCAGAGGCCTCCCATGGGCTGAAGCATGTATTATGCCACCCATGAGAGGCCATTCAAAATGACACAACAGGTCTGCTACAGCAGCCTGTGTAAGCTGGTGCTTGCACCACTTACTTAGATATAGGTTCACTATATCTATCTAAATCACTACACTTAAAAACCTATCAGTCACCCCTATGGCAGGCCTTATCAATCCTGAAGGCAGGGTGCTGGGTTTTACGTGAGAGGGTGCCCCTGCATGAGCAGAGCCCTCTGCAGCCTTCGGAGACCATTCTCCGGGGTTGTCAGTGATGCAGCCAGACATATAGGTTAAGTTGCATTATAACCTCGCGGTAAATGCTAACTTTAAAACGGCTGCTTAGAAACATGTCGTGTTTGGTGTCAAACACCTTGGAATCATACCTCCACACCAGTAACTGGTGTGGGAGGTATGATTCCACCCTTCTGAAACCACTACTGTGGGTCACCGGTCTACCCGGTACCAGCTTTCTCGACCTGGGCAGCACAAAATGGACGCTGCCAGCCACAGGCACGATTCTGCTCTCCTGCTGCTGAGCCAAGCTTGAGCAGAGGAAGGCATGACAATAGGCATCCTGTCACAGGGAGGTGTGACCACCTCCCAGACAGGGTTTAGTGTATTGGGGCTGGGTGGGTGCACTCTGAGAGTGCCAGAAAGTCTGCACTGTGGGCCCATTTGGTGTCCCTGTGCATAGTCCAGCTCAAACCAGTTCTAGGAGCCATTGGCTCCTGCTCTGGCGCGAAACTGGACAAAGGACATGGGTGTAACCACCCCTCTGTCCTGCCCCACCCCTAGGCGGGTCCCCAGAATCTGTCCAACCCTTTCCCGTGGGTATAAAGTGGGTTACCTGGCTACAGGACTTTAGATTTTACCTGGACAAGATTCTACTAAGAAGAAACCAAGTACTTTCACTGTCTGCACGATGCTGGACGACTGAAGAATCTCCCTTGGAGTAAAGGAGTTACTCCCCTGCACTAGCAGGCACCTAAGCGCATCTGACCGGCTTGCATCTCCCAAGCTCCTGAGAACTCCAAAGATTTGAGCAACACAGGAGGTGGGTTTCCGAAGGTCCCTGAGGTCGATCTGCCCTCTCAGCGATTCTGAGACCAGTATCCCTCGTGGGGACCGCGTGACCCGAACCCCTGTGCACCGCATACATTTGCAAGTGCATATGCTTGTTGGCGACCCCTGAGCTTGTGCATTGGACTCCGAGTAGTCCTGACCCCGAGCAGTATTTGTACTGAAGATATCCGGCTTCCTCGCACTGAGTGCTCCGTGGGCTGGTGCTTTGCAGACTTGCTTGAGGTCTCCTCGCGATCCCTGGTCCGTTGGCCTGTGGGTCCTGGCGAGGGTCACCTTGTTTGTTCTTGGGCGTCCCTGGTTGCTCCAGACGTGCCCTGACTCCCCCTTGCTTGGAGAGTCCTCTGGACCTTGCTGGTTCACACCGTAACCTGTTTGTCCTTCCTGCGTGGGTTGCATTTGCCAAGGCTTGTTGGTGCTCCAGCCGGACATCGACCCCTCAGCACTCGACATCCTTTGTGGGACAGCACACCTCCGGATCTTGGTCATCCTTGACGTCTCCTGGTCCCCGTGGCTGCAGAGTCAAGCATCCCTTCTTCGCACCTGAAGCACCCATCAGTGGACATTCGACTACCGAGCCCCTGGTCACCTGAAGTGACCCAGACTCTGTCCCCTCTGCTTTCAGGTTCCTCTCACCTAGAATCCAGGCTTGGATTCCACCGGACACTCTTCACCTTCCCGGCAGCAGTACTTCCTCACAACTCGCCATTGAAAACGACGAAGGTTTCCGACACCACTTGACCCCTATGCACCAGGCTCCTCTGGGATAGGTAACACGGGTACCTTGGTACTCACTGGTGGATTGGCTCTAGAACCTCCTATGTTCCAAAGGGTTTGCTTGAAGTCCTCGTAGAAGTGTCCTCAAACTATAACTTTTCAATCGCGACTTTCCCATAGAGTTGTATGGAGCACGCGGTCGTGTTTCCTCACTGCACCCGTCCTCCGTGGGCTCCCTGTGTCACTGCCTTGGGTGGTGGGGTCCCAGCGATTCTACATGCTCTAGGCACTGTGTCTAGTAAAGTTGTGATTGTTATACCATTTTTTTAGTATATGGTTCGGTCTCCCGCTGGAGCCCGTTGTGTATTGTGCTACTTACGAATGTTCTATTGATTCAGTATTGTGTGCTTTGTGTTCTAATCTCGTGTAGAGATTAGTAGAGAGTGTTATATTAATAAATACCTATTTTTATATAACTACTGTGTGGTTCTCCTTTCATTTAGTCATTCAGGGGGTGATATTCTGGTAAAACAAGCTGCTTTACATTCCTTCAAGACTAAGCCTGAAGGCTGCTCTCCACAGCTACCACTAGGATAGCTTACTAAAAGGTATCTTTGACCTCATACATCATAAGGGTCATGTAGACTGGTCCAGGGTGCCCACTTTAATTAGTGGACAGCATATACCAGGCCACCTTCTCACATGGATGAATAGACAGAAGCAGCAAAGTACTATTCGGGCAGCACGCTATGCTAAGCACAGATTTATAGCTTACATGTTTTTAAGCCACGCTCTTAATTACATCGGCCACGCCCCTTTGAAAGACCCCCCAGTTTTTTCATCCCACTTCAAGTCCTGCTGTCAGGTCAGTATATATGCCGTTTGTTTGGCTATTTGTTGAACTGCTTTTTGGTCAGCTGAGCCGATTTTTACTGTTGATTTTCATGATATTAAAGCAAACATTGCGTGCAGCAAATTCATATCAATTCAGTCTTCCATACCTTACAAAAAACTTATACAGCATGTCTTTACAAGTTAAAAACTGCCCTGGTTTGCAAACATGGGACACTTTTCTAGCAACCTAATTCACTAATGGGGGGCCCCTTTTATTTTGGTACTGGGGCCTATTTTCTGTCCCAGTCTGACGCTGCATGTTAGGCAGGGGCACTGGAATTATGCGATTGTGCGGTGGTGGCGGTTTTTGAACAAATATACATTTGCCACATAATCCATCATCTGCCGCATAATCTACAGATCTTAACAAAAAACATTTTTGTTTCTAGCTCAAATGGTTCAAAAGTTACTAAAAATGCATCGACACGTGTTGCTGCGTGTTGGAAGGCCCTTTGCAAAGCTGGAATACTCAACTTTCTGTTTCCCATTGCTAAATGTGGGTGTTAAATTGGTGCCAATGGGGTGCAACCAATTCCCAGAAAGTTACCAAGTTCAAAAATGAAAAATAAATGAAGTAATACTATTTCAAAATGTGCCGCATTATGCCTGCATAATTGGCCTTTTCTCACCACATAATTTATTCAGCCTGCCACATAATTTAGCCCTCTCCTGCCGCATAATTCCAGTGGCCCTGATGTTAGGGCAATCCATGGAAGTGATTTGGTTCCGGTTTATATTTCACATGCTTTACTTAATCTTGCATACCCCAAGAGTGCTAGCTGTTTCCAGGATGTGTGTTTCTGTATTTCATTTCACAGCATATTAGTCTTGGATGATGCACACTTTGTACCGAGTCGCCTCCAGGTGTTTATAACAGTTGAGCACTATGGAATTGAGGCTGCAGGCAGTACAACTTTCACACTGTGCCTGTCTGTGGGTCAAAAAGGTGAATACATGATCATTCAATACATGGCCCCTCTGCAGAGCACAAACAGCAATGGTCTCGTATACCAGTTGTGATTCTGTGCAAATGTGTATGAAGGAGCTGCTCATTGATCAAAACAGTGACAAGGTGAAAGTAAAATGATTTATCGCTGTTACTCATTTAGCTTAAACAGCTAACAACCATTGACAAAACCAATACTCCTGGCTGTTTTTAGGTGTATGTCAGTTGTTGGGTTATATTTCTGGATTCAATCACAGAAAGCACAGAGAGGAACCAAAGCACCAGTCAGAACGAACACTATGGGAATCACAGAAATTTTGATTATGTTTAAGCTACGCCCCTAATTACATAGTCCACACCCCTTTTAGAGACCCACCCATTTTGGGCTGGCGGAAAGGGAGACTGGGGAAGAGGAGAGATTGGTAATGGGCAGAATCAATGCAGACAAGCTGCTAGAGAGATGAGATGAAGGGCATTGCATGCAAAAGACAAGGATGTAAGAGGGGATGAATCCACCCAAAAAAGTAAGAGGCAGGGAGACTTGTGAACTTTAAAATGCAGAGGTCCTTAATAAAACATACAATAATTTATGGTGTGCCAGGCAAGTCTCACCCTTACCAGTGGTTTTGGGGTTTCACCCTGCCCAAGAATACTTTGAAAAGTGGCAGAAGATAGTATTTGTGGCTCAGTTTACATAAAAAGTGGTCAAGAAGCCACATCTGTGATCCATTCTATCCAATCTGCACCACTTTCCTGTACCTCATTCTCATATAAGAACTGCACTCCTGTCTTTTCCCTTCTTGCTTCTGTAATCCCCACTTTCACATGTGCTCTATTTTACACTTTCAATCAATACACTTTCCTGACTGCAACATTCTCCCCCAGTAATCACCTCACCTTATTGCATACTGTTCTCTAATCTACTCTCTAAGCTCCTGGTACACCATTATAACTCCATGTGTGCCCTACCTGCATTGTCTCCTCCCTTCCTAGAGGACAAAACAGGAGCAAGCGCCATTTGCATGTGGGTCCTAATGTAAACATAACTGCTAAATCGGGTGAAAATTCTTTGAGCAACTATTTCTGCCATACTTGAGCCAAAATTACCCTGACCAAAGAGGATGCTAAAAGTTATCTCCATCTGGACTCAAAGCGGAGATTTACTAAGATTTTGCACCGTGTTTGCATCACAAAAGTGACGCAAATCAGCGCAAAATCTTTTTTTCCCAATTTACTTTCCAGCGCTAAATTTGTTTAGTGCTGGAATTAATGGAAAAGTAATGCGAAGCAGCGCATAGCGCTGCTTTGCGTTACTTTGCGCCAGGGGGGTGTTCCAAGGGTGGAGCATGGGTGTTCCCATGCAACCACCCAAGGTTGCTCACGCTAAACCCATTTTACTAAATAAAATAGATTTGGCTAAGCGTGAGAAAACTGCGCCCTTTTCTAGTAGGCGCACAGAAGGAGAAATGCTTTCATTTCTCCTTCCTTTTCCGACTTTGCATGCGTGCTGCATGCATACAAAGTGGGAAAAACTTTGCATTTTGTCTGGGCATCGGATTATGTACAGGAAGGGTACCCTTCCGGTACAAAACCTATGATAGACTAATGCACACACCCTAGCGCTATGGCGCAAAGGTGTATGCATGGCGCACGGCAGCTGTAAACAGCGCTGGCATAAGGGAAAGGGGAAGAGAAAGCCATATCTCTGAAGATACGGCACTCTCCAGCTCCCTCCATGTTGCACAACACAGCGCAGCCTCATGGGGGGCTATGCTGCGCTGCGTGAATTTTTTGTAAATATCCCCCAAAGTATATTGTCTACATTAGACAGGGGAACCAGCCAGGAATTTGACATTTCAACTTACTTCAGAATGCAGGTTTATTTAGTGGATTAAACGTATTCAAATTTAAATTGCAATGGTCAGCAGGTCACAAGTTTTAGTTGGCAATCAATAAAACATATTTACAGAACTTAGTACTGTTAAATGTGTGATATTAAGTGCTATATAAAAAAGTTATAGTTCCATTTACTTTTCTTTGCACTTGAAGTAATCCTACCCTTTGAAATGTGTTCCTTCTCAAGGGTAGACATTGCCATTTTAAAATAGTTCAATCAAATTAATAGATGTCTGATTTACACCAAGGACTCTCACTGTTTTGCACAAAATATAAGTTTATGTTCAAACTCGGAAATGGGAAATACTGCAGCACAGAAGATACATGGGAGTATAGTGACAACAAACCACACTGATCCATTGTCCTAGCTTTTAAAATAAACTCAATGTACAATCATGGTTGCTACTTGGAGAATACATCTTTATTTACACATGCAATAAGGCTATTTTATTGGACACTCAAAAAGCCAACATGCTGCGAAAGTCTTCTCAGGAATGTGACACTGTATGACATAGGTGATTCCCGGTTCAAAGATTTTTCACACAGTGTGATCGTAGGCTAAGAAAGCTGATACAATGTGTGACCACCTGCACAGCATGCCAAGGCTTTAGTGTGGAAACAAAACCCTGGCCAGTGGGGAGCAAAACGGACAGGAGAAACCTCGAGCAGTGGACAGTTTAACTTAACAACTGGTACTGAGATAGGTTTCTAGGTACCAGCTCTTCCCTTCTGGGACACTCAGTCCTCGAGTCTGTGTCTCTGCACATGAGTTTTCTGACAGCCCTATCAGAAGGCAGGATTTGATCAGGGGCTGACACTTCTACAGCCCCACTCTATCATGGCTTCTGATAGGGCTTGGGGCGACACAGCTACAAATGCATCACCACCCAAGCATGCGCCTGTATTCCACAGGTGTGCGTTTCAGAGAGCATGCACTGTTTCTCTTTGGCTTGTGAATGTGTGAAGGGTGCAGAAGGAGAGTAGCACTGATGAAAGTAAACATGCAAACTGGTTGCTAGTTTGGGTCTTTATACCTTCTGCCTTTCAAAGCTGTTGAAAGTAGCTTCTTTTTATGTCTGTTGATACTTTGCAGCGGTGCTCTAGTGCCCTCAGGCACCAGCCGCCACTGGTAAAAGGATTGGGGAGATTGGGGCGGTGGAAAGGTAGAGGTGGACGTAAAAGAGAACAAGCAAAACAAGATAAGACTTAAGAGAAAAGTGGCAAAGATCAGCACATGGAGAGGGGAGGTAAATGTTACAGGGTCAGAACCAGCAAGAGGAGGGTAGAGGCGGGAGAGAGATGAAACATGATGAGTAGAAAATGGAGGGAAGAGGTGGATCTAAAGAGTGCAGAATCAGCGAAAAAAAGTTGAGGCTGGACGGAAAGGTAAAAGGTGGAAGATAGTGCATGTATGGGTGCAGCAGACATAAAAGAAGCAGAATCATCAGGAGAACTTTAGAGGCAGGTAGAGGGAAGGGTGAGAGGTAGATGTAAGAGGGCAGGATCACCAAGAGCAGGTAAGGAGCTAGGTAGGGATGCAGGGGAGAAGTAGCTGTTACCGGGGCAGAACAAGTGAGAAAAGATTAGAGGCTGGGGAGAGATGAGAGTTGAAGTGTGCTACAGGGAGGAGAGAGAGGGATGAAAGAGGAGCAGAATCAGCGAGAAAAGTCAGAGTTGGGGAAGGATGAGGTGAAGTGTAGAGCATGGAAGAGGGGAATAGATGGAGATTCAGAAACAGCGAGACAAGGTAAGAGGCCAGAGGTGAAAGGGGAGAGGTGGATTTAAAGGGGATAGGTGGATTTAAAGGGGACTGATGAGCAAAAAAAGGTGCAAGGCTGGAGTGAGAGATGAGAGGTGAAGGGTAGCACATGGATGGGAGCTGGTCAGAGAGGCAGAACCAGCAGAGAACGTAAGTGAAGGGAGGAGAGAGAGGGACTAGTGAGAGGTGCATGTCAGAGTGGCAGAATCCATGGGTAATCTAAGAGTCAGGCAGAGAGATGAAGTGCTTGTACAGCACTGGGGCGAGAGAATACTTTATTGTTTAAAGTTTACGTAAAACTATAATCAATAATTACGTTACATAAAAGACCACTTAATACTGATTAAAAGGCACAATTAAAAATCGATGCATTTGAAAAAAAATAATAATAAACACAAAGTTAAATATTTTTCCCCCAGAGCTTAACCGGCTGCCTCATGAACTTTACAAGGATACCCACCACATTTAAAGAACCACCTTTAAAGCACAATAATACAATTTCAGGTAATGTTCTTATGCCCTCAGCATTAAACATTGGCTTTAAATAATGTTTCCACATGTCTAGTAGGGCTGGGCATAGGCACATTATATGTTCAATGGACTCTTCGGTTAACTTGCATTTCCTACATGACCTGTCAGTGCAGCCTTTTAGTTTTCATAAACCATCAAAAGAAAGCCTTAAAAGAGAGAGAAAAAAACAGAATTTCAGAAACTCGGTCTTGTTCTGAGGCCACACATTAAAATAAAAGTAAGGTTGCATTAAGCTAGAAAAGGTGTCTATAAAATAGCTGTTATGCTTATATCTGGAGGCTGCATCAATGTCCCTACTCAAGGTTAGGGTTTTCTCTCCCTTTTTTAACACTGATTTGTGTGCTGATCTAGGTATGGATGCTAGTGTCGCTATCGAGGGGACCTTATATTCTTCCAGTAGCTCTTCTGTGGATATAAGAGACAGAACCAATAGGAAACAGGACAATCCTGGGGGCATAGGAGTGAGGGGTGAAAGAGGGACAGAATACACAAGGTAAGGTAAGAGTCTGAGAGAAAGATAAGAAAAAGAGTAGAGCATTGAGGTTGAGGTGGATTTAAGAGGGCCCGAATCAACAAGGAAAGATAAGATGCTCTGAGAGGATGGAAGGGGAGAGATGGATGTAAATGAAGCAGAACAATGAAAGAAGCTATGAGGCTGGGGGAGAGATGAGAGTTGAAGGGGAGCGAATGGATAAGATGTGTGGATATGAGAGAGACAGAACCAGCAAGGGAATATAAGCAGAGTGGAAAAAGAAGTAATGGTGAGAGGAGGATAGAAGAAAGCAGAACCACCCAAAGATGGTAAGGGGTTGGGCAGAGAGACACAGGAGGGGAGAGGTGGAAGTAAGATAGGCAGAACCAGCAAGAGAAACTTGAAGCATAAAAGTAAGAGTCTGAAGGAGAGTTACAAATGCTCTAAAAATCTTCAGCTGGCTCAAAACGTATCAGCATCTTTGGCATACATTTTTGCACCTTTCTCGAACATCCTAGAAAAAAGAAGTTCACTTACAAATTTCTTTCATAAAAAGTAATTTACTAATTGACATTGTGCCGATTGGCTTCTGACAACTCTAGGATTTTGAAGTAGCATTTGGTGCTGAGTCAGCTGATTTGTGGCTGACTCTTGATCATGGAATTAGAGCAGACTTAATATTACTAAACCTTAGTGCCATATTTGGCACTGGTTCCCAGCCAGTGCTTATAAATCAACTAGTACAACCTGGAATGTAAGGTATTCTCCTGGTGTGGCTTACCTCTATCCTCTCTGGGAAACCTGAAAAAATCCATGCGCCACCTATTTCTGTTACGTACTAAACCTCTGACTTGTGGATTTTATTGGGTCTCCGCTGTTTAATCTTTATCATCCCCAGTTAGCCTCACTCATTCAGTCCTTTGGTATCTTGCTGATATCTTGCGCATCTTGATACCCAAACATGAATTCTCTCAGTGGCAATCAGGTCTCTGCCGAAGAATATGCTTGTACGTGCATACTATCAGTTGATTTCTGAATGAAGACAAATTAATTAAAACCTTATAGTGACAAATCAAGGGTTCTCATTTTTAAAGGATCTCATACCATATGGTGTTCTCTTTGGTGGCTGGTGGAAGTGGGTCAATCGTCCACATTGGTGGAGTCCTCAAAAAGTCTTGGATTCATTTTCCAGCATCTTCCCTTTTTTCAGAACATATTAACCATGTTTCATCCTCTTGCCTTTACTACATCCATAAGCAACAGAAAATCATTCCTTTTCTGCGCCTTCACTACCGTGAGGCTGTTGTACTGTCAATTATCTTCTCACTAGATCATGCAAATGCCCTTTATCTTTGGCTTCCTGCCTTTTTGCATTCAGTACCCTTCAAATCATTCAGAACCATGCTAGGCTCCTCATCTGAGATGGCTGCATTGCTAAGCCATTTCTTCTCGCCTTTCTGCTGTCTGCTGGGTTTTTGGTCCAAAACCCTCTATCTGCAAGGCACTATCCATTTGTCGTTGTGAAGGTTCTCTCTTTCTACAACACTCCTTACGTTCATTCCAGAACCCCATACTGTGTGCCAACCAAACATCTGTGCCATCCGTAAATTTAGATGGCCCTGATTGGAGGCAGATCCTTCTCCTTTCTGCAGGACAGGAACTATCTCCCTCTTGAGCTAGGGTGTAACTCCAATCATTTGGAAAAACACTTAAAACTGTCCTTTCTCCACATTAGTAAAGTCTGCACCTCTCCTTTGGAGCGCTCTTAGTGCCAGAAAGCCCGGTTAGCATATCATTTTCATTCATCCCATTCAATAGAACAATACCCGAGTTTAATTCCTTTAATGTATTTCTACTTAATAGTGATTTAATATCTATGTACATATTTTATTAGGATTATTAATACTATTTGAACCATTTTACTGATATCCAAACTAGGTAAGCAGCTTCATCAATGCCATATAAATAATGGCCAATTGATATTACTTCCTATGATGTCACTTCCTGTGTGGTTAAATCTTATGCAAATTATAGGGGTCTCTGCATGTTCCTATTCTGCCCGGTCCCCACATATCCTAGGACCGGCCCTGGTGCTGCCTGCTCAACCAATGCATTTACTTGGCCGCTGTCCTACTCGTTTCCACCACGTGAGCTATAATATTAATATTCATATTTTATCTCTCTCTCTCCCCCCCCCATGGATTGGTTGAAGTCTTGCCATGGGGTTGTCTGAGAACTTCTCACAATTGGGTGTTGGACTTCGGAGACTCTACAGCCGCTTGAGATTGACTGAGGGTAAACTTTCCGGTTGTTCATTAGCTGCTCTGTGATGTCACTGGGAGTGCACGTGCCACAGCACACAATGTGCCTGCTATGCGTGTTCCACAGTGGATGGAGCTCCCTGGCTCCTTTCTTGAGTGACGGTGGCTGTCCCACTTAGCTGTGCCAACTCGAAGACTGTTGTGCTCCTCAGGATCGATGCGGGTGATCCGATTCTTGTCAAGGCAATGTGTGTTTGTCATACTCTGACACCGCCAGCACAATATTCCTAGAGCTGAGACCAAAATGAGGGCGGTGAGTTTGAAATCCTTTACTGTTCCTCCGCACCTAGCACTGCAAGATGGTGCCATCAAAGCTTGTGGTTAAAACCCCTTCAGAAATCATTGGACATTCACGTTTTATTCAATATAGTGCTCTTTGTGCATTATCCCACCCATATCAGTTCAAATAACCTTAATCCGTATTTTACATCGTGTTATAATTAGTTTGTTTTAGTTTTCTGACCTGTACGTATTTATTTTAAATGCCAATATGTGGGAAGTATCTTAGGTTGTACCCGAGGCATGGCATTGACTTGTAGCAGGCTCTGGGATTTTTATGTAGGCCGTGAGGCTGTGCATTGTGTTGAAAATCCTTTGTGGCACCGAGCTGCACACCCCGAATTGTGCACCTCCCTACTCAGCCCTCTTGCTTCTCTCAGGGCTAGTTTTCACAAACACATCGGCCCCACAGCACTGCAGGCATTATTTTCCTTCCTTACACACTAGCTTCCTTTCTGCACAGGAGGATCATTTGCTGCCTGGGATCAGGATGACGGCGTCACTGTACCGGCTGATCCATAGCATGGCAAGCGCACATAACAAATGCGGGGGTGCGGGGTCCAGTACACTTTTCTTCCAGTGGTAGAAGATTCCCATTCTCTGTACATACAGGAGGTGTGATTCGAGAGGATGTGGCGCTGCGACCACAGCTACAGAGTTTGGAACTGGAGAAATTCTGGGCAATGGGGGTTTGGGGGGCAGCCGAACACCGTGAGGTCTGCCCCCCGGGCAGATTGGGAGGGGGTGGGGTGGGGCGGGCCGAACGCCGGCCATTTTGTGGTTTTGGGCTACAATGGGACTAGCCCAATTGTAGCCCAATTTCATTTATAGCCCAAGGGGTATAAGGGTCATTTTCGCGCCTCCACAGCCACCATTTTAGGTTTGGTGACCTGGTGGCTGGGAGCTTTGTAGATTTTAGCATTTTTCAGGGCTGTAGGGCAGTGTAGCGTGGGTTAATTGCTTATTACTAGTCAGGTTAGCGTATTGTCCAGCGTGGTTAGAGGATGTCTGCGGAGGATTACCGGGTTCTGGAGGCGGTCCGCCTTCTGAGCGAGGCCGGCCGGCTTGACCTCCTCATGCCGGCGGCCTCGGTGAGCACGCGTCCCGTTAGGCGCGCGTCGGCGGGGGTAGCGGCGGCTGTTGTGGCCTGTTCGCCGCCTCGTTCCACGAGGGCCGGTCAGGTGAGTGGTGGGGGCTGCGCGAGTGCGGTCGCGGCGGCCCCGCGTGAAGTTTTGAGCGCTCGGGGAGGCGGGAGGGGCCGGTTGCCAGGGGCGATTGGGGCAGGTCGAGCACGGCGGGGGGCGCTGCCCCCGCAGGACGATCACAGGAGCGGGCCACACTTATCAGAGTAAGGCGGCCCCGAAGGGGGTATTAGTAGCGGAGCCTCCAGGAGAGTTGGAGGCTCCGTTGGTGTTGCGCGTCTCCCCAGCGTGCACGAAGAAGGAGCGGGGCCGCTCGCGAGTGCGCAGAGCGGCCCCGGTGGGGGCATTAGTATCGGAGCCTCCGATTGATGTGGAGGCTCCTGAGGTGTCTGACGTGGGGGGGCCCCGCGGGAAAAGCAGCGTGGGATGAAAGGGCCCAAGGCTGCGCTGAGGGAGGGGGGCACTGTGCAAGGGGAGGGAGAGAATGTCAGCGAATGGCAGCAGGGGCAGTTGAGGAGCGAGTGGGGGGTTGAGGAGCAGTATAGAGCAGGGGGGGCCAGGCCCAAAAAGGGGGTCAGTCACGGGGGAGGCACTGAATGGGGCGAGAGCATTCTGGTGGGGGCCCCCAGCAGGGGGCAAGTAGGGGAGCTGCGGGAGGCCAGCAAGGAGAGGCCTAGGTGGGAGGTTGGGGGGCATGAGGAGGAGGCAGGGGTCGTAGGGGAGGAGGGTAGTGATATCCCAGAAGAGTTGGGGTCGGAAAGGGGCGACAGGGACTGGGAGGGGTTGGATATCTTCACTTCATGGCATGAGGGGGTGCGCGGCTTGGATAGGGTGGGTCAGTTGGACGCCTACATGGGGCATGGGGGGTCTCTGGGTTAGGGAGTCGAAGGGTTGGGGCAGCGGGTACCTGGGTTTTACGGGGGCTTGGGGGAGGAGCTCTGCGAGGCGGGGGAGCGGGGCACGGTGGGCCTGGAATGGAGTGATGAGGAGGAGAGGGTCCTGTCGCAGGGGGAAGTGGTGGATCTTACTAAGGTGGGGAGAGCTTGGGCAGCTAGTACGTTGGGGGCAGGAAGGAAGAGGAGTTGGGAGGGGAGAGCTAAGGGAGATAGGCCCAGCACACCAGACCATTCCTTTTTCTTACAGGAGGTGGAGCAGCGAAGGGCGCCAGACTTGGCAGGGCTGGGAGCGGCCCGTTGGCGCCAAGGAGAAGGGAGGGTGGAGCCTCTCGCGGCGTACCCAGTACCGGCGGGGGATCCCGTCGCGGCTGGCATAAGTAGGCCCAGGGCGGGCTCGCCGGCCCCAACACCCACTGGACCTCAACGGTCTGGGGGACACCGCGGACGGAGGAGCGACAACGATAGTCATGTCAGTGGTGTTAGGAGTGTGCAGGCTGCACCTCCGGCGGATCAAGCCTGTGGTTCCAGGGAGGAGGAGTTAGATTATGATGAGGATAGCATGGAGGAGGGCGAGTTGAGGGACATGGAGGAAGAGGGAGAGGGGGGCCGAGTATTGCTGTGTGCAGTGTTTTTCAGGTGTCACGACGCCAGGCAGAGCCCACGGGTCGGACATCGCGCTGGGAGAGACGGTCGCCCCCGGTGGCAAGACGGACGGAAGGACGACGGGCGGACTCTTTAGAGCCAGGTAAACAGGCTGCGGGGTCATGACCCATGATGGTGTCAGTGGGAGTGGGAGGGGGAGACAAGGCGGGGGGAAAGGGGGTAGGTTACAGAAGGGTAAGTATGTGCTGGATGTGGGAGTAGCTACGGATGACTCAGGTAAGGGGTCAGGGGGCGCGGGGAGCGGGGCAGTGGCGGAGGGAGGGGTTGGCACGATGGACGCAGGTAAGGTGTCCGGGAGCACAGGGGACAGCGCAAATGACACAAAAGGGACAAGTGAAATACCTGCAGGGGAGCCAGAGACCAAATTAGAGAGTAAGGAATTGAAGATTCAACAGCTGCCTTACATGGGCGTTACTAAGCTATTGGGGGCACACTTAATGTTAGCAACCAAGGAACGAATATGGAAGGGCGAGTATGTGGAGCTGCTTAAGCTTCTGCACAGGGAAGTTAGGGCGAAGGAAGGGTCCAAAGAGGAGGAGTATGACTTGGCTAAAAGGCCAAAGGTACCGCTTACAATAGAGAATTACATGGATGTGATCAGGAAGGCCCAGATTACAGGGGGTGGGTATGCATGGGCACAATATGATGAAGAATTTAGAGCACGCATGGCGTGGGATACGGAGGCAAAATGGGGTGAATTGGATACGGACTTAAGGCAACATACAAAGGGGCTGTCCGGAGCAGGAAAGACTATCTTCACGGCCAGCGGTCTTCCGCTCGTGTATCGGCCCTTTCAGGGGCGCCCCACCCGGGGAGGGGTGGGGGACATGGGAAGAGGACAGTCAGAGACAAAAGGGGGCTGTTGGGATTTCAACAAGGGACTGTGCACGCGGGAGTACTGCAGGTTCCGGCATGACTGCTCGAGTTGCGGAGGCAGACATGCGTTGGTCAATTGCTTTGGGGGAGGGCAGGGGCAGCAGCAAGGGCACCAGCAGTGGCAGGCAGGGGGGTTTAGGATGGGGGGACAGCAGTAGCAGTCTTTTTCAGGCGGGAGAGGGGCTAAGGGGCCTGGGCCAAAGGGCTCGTACTCCGGTTAAAACAGACAAATTGATTGCAGCCCTGCAGAGTTATGGTAACACAGAGGCTGCAGAGCGTTTGCGGAAGGGATTTCTAGAGGGTTTTCGTCTGGGATATGAGGGACCTAGGGCAAGAAGGTGGGCAGACAATTTACAGTCAGCAAAAGAGCACCCGGAGGTGGTGCTGGAAAAATTGGAGAAAGAGGTGCGTGAGGGCCGCATGGCGGGACCCTTTGAGGACTGGCCTCTAGAAAACTTGATTGTGTCACCCATAGGAATGGTGCCGAAGAAAGAACAAGGGCAGTTCCGTTTAATACAACATTTGTCGTGGCCTGAAGGGGGCTCGGTGAATGATTTCATCGAAAAGGAAGCTACGGTGTCCTATTCATCAGTTGACGTGGCCATGTCACTGGTAGTGACCGCGGGCGCAACGGCGATGATGGCAAAGTGCAACATAAAGTCCGCTTTCCGGTTGCTTCCAGTCCATCCGGATGATTGGGATCTTCTGGGCATCCATTTCAATGGTAAATGGTACGTGGACAAAGCATTACCGATGGGCTGCTCTATGTCTTGCGCACTTTTTGAGTGCTTCAGCACGTTCCTTCAATGGTTGTTTTCGGAAAGGACGGGTCACCAAGGAGTAACACACTACCTGGATGACTTTTTCTTTGTGGGCACCTCAGACTCCACGGACTGCCAGAAGGCGCTGGACAGTTTCAATGAGATTATGAGGGAACTTGGGGTGCCGTTGGCACCGGAAAAAACTATGGGTCCATGCACGGCGCTGGCTTTCTTGGGCATTGAATTGGACTCGCAATTGATGGAGGCACGACTGCCGGTGGACAAAAAGCAGCAAATTTTGGGGCTGCTGGCGACAATGTTGTAGAAAAATAAGGTTACTGTGAAAGAGATTCAGGTGCTGTTGGGCCACCTCAACTTTGCTTGTAGAGTGGTGAGGGTAGGTCGGACATTTTGCAGACGACTGGGTAGGGCCCTAGCAGGACAGAGACCTCCTCATCATCATGTAAGGCTGTCGGGGGGTGTGAAAGATGATTTGCGTATGTGGCAGTTTTTCTTGCAGAACTTCGACGGTATTCCCTTGATGCAGGAGGGTGACATGGTTTGGGATGTACAAATTTTCCCTGATGCAGCAGGGAGCGAGGGTTTTGGTCTCTACTGGTAAGGGAAATGGTGTGCAGAGCAGTGGCCAACGGAGTGGTTGGGGGGGTAGGAGCATAGCCTTTTTGGAATTCTTTCTGCTGGTGGTAGCGGTCACATTATGGGGCGAGCAGTTGGCACATAGGAAGGTAACTTTCAGAATTGACAACATGGCGGTGGTGGAAGTGGTAAACCGCCAGTCGGCCAGGGATACACTAGTGTTGAAATTACTGAGAGTGTTTGTGTTGGGGTGCTTACGCTATGATATTGCTTTTCGTGCAGTGCATGTGATCCAGCGGGTTACTAACAACGAGCATTCATACACCAGATACTCACTTGGGCCCATACATTCATACTACGCTAGTAATTTCCGCTGGTGGGTCAGTTGTACTCTTTATCAAAATCCCTGCTACCAATTACTTTTCTGATTGAAGAGTAATGACTTACCAATGAATCCTTTGCTAATTGGGAAGTTTAAAATGAGTGACATTCATCACAATTCATAATCCTGAAATAATCACTGAGTCAGGAAGTTTTAAAATGTTTATCTAAAAGATTTAGCAGAGTAAAATACAGAATTGCATGATACTTAATCGCATATCAAGGATGAAGTATAGAAATCAATTACCGATTTATGACGGTCCCTCAGAAAGGAGAGGATAGAGACAGCAGTGCAACTAACGGTTGCAGGTATATTTACCTAAAGTGCGAGAACCAAACCCCTTGGCCAAGGAGTTGGAAAAGATAGGACCCAGGAAGGATGAAGAGCAAAGACCTCCTCCAGGTTCAGGACAGGACCGGTGACCTCTCTATCAATGACGCCTGCGTCGTTCCCCTCTCTGTCACTTGCTTCTCCTCGATTTCTCCCGTGTCTTCCTTCTAATGGACTCCGCCGCCCCCACCTCAGGACCTCTCTGGACAGCAGTTCAGTCTGCAATCGATCAGCCTCGTCGTGGATCTCGAACCTCCAACTCCACTCCGCTTGGGCGTCCTAATGCTAACTAATTAGCTAATTCTATATCTATTATACCCTTCTACGCCCATGTACCTCCCATTAATGTTGCAAAAATATGGGGCCACTACTTCTGATTGGACAGGGACAGGGGGTTGATCCTCACACCATATTGATTTAGTTCAATTTCCTAAAGCCCATTGTTTTAAAATACTGCCCCTCACATTTAATACATTTGCTTTATTTCCCACCCGTCTCATAACAAAGTTTATACATTCTTCATGTACATTGTTGCATATTAGTAGGGACATTCATGGGTACAGCAGTGTTGGCCATCGGGTCACGGCCTTGGACGACGTCCAGGTTGACTTCATCCTTTGCTCTCCGGGCAGCCACTCAGGGCGCATGCGCAGAACCATTGTCTCTCGAGTTTCCAGTTCATCAACCCCAGGCCCATTTTACGAACTAATAAAAAGTCAAAGAAGAAAATATTAAAATCACAAATAAATTGTTTCACTGTCTTCCCACTCTTTCTACTCTATTCCCATTTACTTATAAATTCTATCCCGCATTAATAGCGTTAATATACCACAGTTTAATTGCAACATGAGAGCAAGCTGTAGCACGTGAAAACATAAAGCAGCCATTTTAATACACACTGCGCAGAAGCAAGAGTTTCCCACCAAGCAAAGAAAGACGTCACACCACGTGATATGGTTGCGACATGCGCAATAGGGTTTCCCGCGCTTTAGCGGCCATTTTAGAACAGACAAGCGTTAATTGTTAATTTTAACACATAGGCAAGCTTCCTCCTTATTTATGTTCATGTATACAAGAGTTAGTATGAACAATACAAAGTTTAATAAATTAATACTATGAGAAGATTGCCTCCGAACAAGTCTCATTTGTGAGTCCTTGCTCCATCAATCCCCTCTCTGATGGCGTTTCTGAGCCATCAAATACTCCCCACAACTAGATGCCAACTTTTAGCATAAAATGGTTTCATTTTCGTTTGTACACTCTATTTTTCACATCCCCTTTCAGTTTCTTGTATAATTCACTTCTCATATCTTCAAGTTCAATTTCGTCAAACTTTCTTTTCTTTCCTTTTCCTGTCACATTATACGATTCATTCTTTCTACAACATTTGCACCATATTATTATTGTCAATACTATTATTGCTATCCCTGCTAAGGGTACTAATATTTGACCTATAAGTCCTTTCCCTACATTAGCAAACCAGGTACCAATTGACGCAATACTATTTGTCAATCTTTCCCATACACTATCAACTTCCAGTGGTTTTAATTCCTTCTCAAGTTTCGTTATATTCTGTATGTATGTTCCAATTTCTGCACTTTTATCAGGTATGTAAGTGCAACAGTGTTTCGACTTCAATAATTTACAGACTCCGCCCTCTTTTGCCAATATAATATCAAGAGCAAGTCGATTTTGCATAACCATAGATCTAATCGCAACCATCTCCGCATTAATCATTAGAAATCCTCCAGCAGTATCCGTTGATAAACGATCAACCACTGTAGATAATTTACATATTTTCCTTGAGTTCAGAATTATCCCCACTGAAGGTATCAATGCACCAAATATATCACCTACAATTTCAGAAAAACTAGCTCTTTTACTACGTATTAATTCACTATTATTTTCATTGCTTCCAGTGTTTCTTTTTACGTGGTATATCTTTGGAAATACTATTCCAAAATAACAACTTCCATACCACCGTGCAGGAAGCCTAAAGTAAGCCTTATTCCCACACACATAATAGATTCCAGGAAAAACTGAATCTGTTCCTCCTTTGAGTCCCCAACCTCCAAGAATTAAGAAATTGTGTTCACATTCACTGGTACCGATGAAAACATTGTTATAATCAGTCTTTAACCTATGTAGACAAATCTTCCCTGTTTTTACAAAATCCAGAGCCATAGCAGCTTGAGCCTTGCCAGGTGTGTAACTACCCTCTTTCTCAGCCCAAGGTGGTAAATGAGCCTTATGCTCAGAAGCTTTCTTTTGGAAATCTTGTCTTCTAGCCTCTACTAAATTTAAAAATATCTTTTCTTCTTCATGTAATGAACATGTTAGATTGCTTCTATGTGCCTGTGTTATATCTATCGATTTCATTGTTAAGAAAAATTCTCCCATAAATTGTGCATCTTTACTACTAAGCACTGGATTCATATTCTTTCGAATCGGAACCTCAGAAAATATCACATCTATATTTGAATAATAATACTGAAGTCTCCCTGTTCTATAAAATAAACTAGTCAAAACACTACATGATATGCCATAAGTTAATGGCAAGTGATGATATGTTAACCCTTCTGCTACTGAATCTGGTAACTTCATACAGACATAACAATTACTAACTTCCATGGTATCTACATATTGAAATAATAACTTTGTGAAAACATTTAAACTAGTATCGTTATCAGTTATTTCATGATGAAATTCTGGTTCATTTTCTGCCATCAGTTCTACTTTATTACTTTTCAAGTTTGCTGTCCTTTCCTTAGTTTCGTTATTAATCTTTTTATCCATTATCATAAGGTAAGGAACTGCTACGATCAGAACTAACCATACTATAAGCACCATTACTATACTACATATGCATACTGCACAGCATCTTTTACAACAATTCTGTTTTGATCTCCCAGTAACTCTATCGTCGGACATTTTGACAAGGAAGATTGCTCTTCTTATCTATTTTTCGTGTCTTCTTGTATTATCAAGGTGGTCTTATTTCTTTTCATAGGACAATTCCGCACTGGTTCCTTCGTCATCACTTTCACTTGATTCTGAGCTTTCGTAGTCTTCGAGAATAATATAAGTCCAATCAGGACCTTTAAATTTGTTGTTCACAAGTTTCAGTCTTTTGCTTCTTCGTTTTTCAGTTCTATTTTCTTGTCCCGTTTGACTTGTCACTTCGTTTACTTGTTCTGGATCTTCACTTCTGGTTGTTATGTGGTATTTTACTCTTTTAATGACACTAGGCCAATGATCACCTTTTCTGATTTTCTTTCTTTGCACTGTCTCTTTACTTTTTATTTCTTCTTCAGAAATTCTTTTATTTTCAGGTTGTGTTACAATCTGATTTTCTTCAACTCCTGTTTCTTCTGCTATTTGTTCTTTTTCAGGTCTTATTGGTTTCTCTTCCGCTGCGCCACTGTGAGTCTCTAGTAACTGATCTTGCTCTTTATTTTCGTCTTCTTGTTCGAGATTCTCGAGATCTTCTTCTTGAATGTATTTCTCTTGATCTAACTGGTCCTGATCAGGGCTTATTGCACTTTGTACTTCTGCAGCCTGACCGCGTTCTTCTAAACCTGTCTGTCCCTGCTCAAAATCTGTTGGTTCGTCTTTATTTTGAGCCCAGTTTCCTCTCCCTATCTGGTCCTGCTCAGGTTCTCTTATTGTGTCTTCTTCTTCCTGAGCTGCTTCTTCTTCACCTATCTGATCTTCAATTTCTTCTAAATTTGCTTGACTTCTTGTTCTGTGGTAAATTTCAGGAATTTCCACCACCGGTATCCAGTCCTGACTTGTGCTCGGTTGTTCTTCTTCAGCTTCCTCGAATCTTGTTCCTGAGATTCTTCAGCTGGGCAACCTTCAGCTTCCTCAGTGATCGATACTATCTGAGGATTTTCTTCTTCAGGATCTGGTACTCTTTTGGTGTGGCTTACATGAATCCAATTAGGAAATCCTGCACACTTCACTGCTGTGTTTGTGACCAGTATGACCTGACAAGGTTCGCCCCACCTAGGTGATAGACACGTTTCTCTGGTGTGATTCTTCACTACCACCCAGTCTCCGGGACTCAGATCATGTTCTTGTTCAGACTGCCTGGAAACTGCATCTTCTCCAACCTGGTGAGAGACAGAACGCACTAGGTCAGCCAATCCTTTGCAATAATCCAGAACCATTTCATCAGATATATTCAGCAGTTTATTTGTGGGAACATGTGCTTGTCTCATTGCTCTTCCCATCATTATCTCGTGTGGACTCAATCCGGTATTTCTATCAGGAATGCTTCTGAGTCCCATTAAAACAAGTGGCAATGCATCCGGCCAATCTAATGATGTTGATGCACACATTTTTCCCAGTCTCGATTTTATCGTGCCATTCATTTGTTCAACCACTCCAGAAGCCTCTGGACGATATGCACAGTGCAATTTTTGCTCAATTTGGAATGCTTTACAGATTATCTTAATCACTTCACTGTTAAAATGCTTTCCTCTATCTGATTCCAAAGTTACTGGGAAACCAAATCTAGGAATGAGTTCTCGTAGCAACAACTTTGCGACTGTAATACTGTCATTCCTTCTGGTAGGGTAAGCCTCCACCCACTTTGAAAACAGACACACTATGACAAGTACATATTTCAGCCCTCTACAGGGTGGTAACTAAATGAAATCAAGTTGCAATCTCATAAATGGACCCTCCGCCTTTCCAATTTTTCCAAACCCAATTATTGTTTTTCTTCCTGGATTATGCATTTGGCATGTTAAACATCTCTGGCAAAGACTCTCTGCTACGGCCCTAAACCTTGGATTGTACCAATTTTGTCTGAAGAGCCTAATCATTGCATCTCTCCCTACGTGTGTGTCTCCATGATACATCCTGGCCATTTGTGAAAGCAGACAGTCAGGCATGACTGGTCTGCCATCGGCACATATCCATACATCATCGTCTGCCCTTTGAGAACATCCCATTTTAATCCATGTACTTCTTTCACTCTCATCAGCATCATCTTGCAATCGTTTTACATCATTCCATGTTTCAGGAGGTGCATACAGCATAAGTTGGCAGCTGATTCCCATTCTTTCCACCCTCTTATTTACTGACAATCTATTTTTGGCGCAATGTTGAGCCACAAGATCTGTGTATCTGTTGCCGACTACCACCCAGTCATCTCCTGACTGGTGTGCGGCACACTTCACCACAGCCAATTATTTTGGTGATTGTATGGCTTCCAATAGTTCTTTTACAAACTGTCCATTTTTGATGGGGGATCCTGAAGAAGTCATGAAATCCCTCTGCATCCATAGTTGGCCAAAATCATGCACAACCACGTAACCATATTGACTATCTGTAAATATAGTTACTTTTTGATTCCTCCCAATTTTGCAAGCTTTTATTAACGCAATTAATTCAGCTATTTGTGCAGATTTGACTCCTGGTACATATGATGCTTCGACTATTCCAGTTAATTCACACACTGCATATGCTGCAGTTAGTTTTCCATCTTCATGCCTTTGGCACGAACCATCAACAAACAGCTCCCTGTCTGGCTTCCTGAGCGGTAATTCCTGAATATCAGGACGTGGTTTCGTGCATAACTCTGGGACCTGTAAACAATCATGTTCCTCTTCGTCATCTTTAACTTCTTCATGATATGGGTCTGGTAGTAAGGTTGCAGGATTTACTATTGTGCACCTTACAATGGTCACAATTTCAGCACTCAGTATTATTCTTTCATATTTAGTCAGCCGACTAGGAGTAAGATGCTGAGTTCGTGTTCTTGTCAACAGAATCACAACCGCATGTGGAACAAACACTTTTACAGGGTGTCCCATTACAATTGACTCACTTTGTTCAATGCTCAAACAGGTAGCCGCCACTGCTTTTAAGCAGCCTGGCAACGCGGCTGCCACTGGGTCCAATGTAGCAGAAAAATATGCTATAGGACGTCTGTCTAAACCATGTCTCTGAGTTAGGACTGAAAGTGCGCAATTGTCTCGCTCATGACAGAATAATGCGAATTTTCTCTTATAATCAGGCATGCCTAGGGCAGGTGCTGCACACAAAGCATTTCTTAATTTTACAAAAGCTCCTACGCTCTCATCATCCCATTCAACTGGGTCTTTTGCCTTCTTTTTTGTCATTTGAATTAAGGGTTTTGCTAACAGAGAAAATCCTAGTATCCATTGTCGACAATAACCTACTATTCCGAGGAACATTCTCACTTCCCGTTGGGAGACAGGCATTTGCATTTTCTTGATTAGTTGTACTCTTTCAGAGGTTATTCTTCTTTTTCCCCTCTCAATTTGGTGTCCTAGATATTTGACTGCTGTTGTACAAAACTGTAACTTTTCAGGTGAAACCTTATGCCCTTCTTCAGCTAAGTGATTTAATAATGCAATAGAGTCAACAACACAGTCCTCTCTGGTGTTAGATGCCACCAGTAAGTCGTCTATATACTGCACTAAGACTGAGCTTCCTGGCATCACTAGTTTCTCTAAGCACTTTTTCAATATCTGATTGAAAATGGAAGGACTTTCCGTGTACCCCTGAGGAACACGATTCCATACATAGACTTTGTTCTCAAATTTAAATGAAAAAAGATACTGGCTATCTGGGTGCAATCGTATTGAAAAGAATGCTTGGCATAAATCAATCACAGTAAACCATCCTGCACTCCAAGGAATCTGGTATAGAATTACAGCAGGATTGGGCACTATAGGACAACAGGGTTCCACGATCTTATTTATTTTGCGCAGGTCTTGAACAATCCTATACTTTCCACTAGGTTTCTTCAAACCCATGATTGGTGAGTTACAAGGGCTACTCATCACTTCTTTTAATATTCCCTGTTTTACCATTCTGTTTATTTCTTCAATGACTCCTGCTTTTACTTCTGCACTCATTTTGTACTGTCTGGTGTTCGGGAAAATTGCACCCTCTTTTACAGTAATTTTAACTGGGTCTATTTTGGCCATAAGTCCTACTTTCTTTCCCGTGAAATCCCATACTATGGGATTTACTGTAGTTTTTCATTCTTCTGGCAACTCGTCTTTGGTAATCAAAGAGAACATCTCATCTACTTCTGTACCTTGCTTTGCAATCATAAATTTATATACATGGTCTTCATCTGGGGTCTGAATTGCCACACCATCCGGCGTGCAGAAAATTGTGCAATTCCTTTTACACAACAAATCTCTGCCCAATAAGTTTACTGGACTAGAATCACACACTACAAATTGATGCATTTCTCTAAAATTTCCAATTTTAACTTCCATTGGTGCGGTAAGAGGTGTTCTAATCTTTCGATTAGCTACCCCCACCACTTGGATAGCTTCTCCAGAGAGAGGAAGGTCTGGGATGTCTGCTGTTCTTACAGTAGACCTGGTAGCACCAGTGTCCAAAAGGAAGGTAATATCATTACCTTTCACATTCCCTTCAACATATGGACCTGACTGATCTACCGGTAAGGACGCGCCAAGTACGCACTCCTTCTCCCCCTCTCTTAGGCACCGTCATAGACTGTTCGGACAGAAATCGTCCTGTAAAAGAAATTGTGAGGTTACATAATCATTCTTACCACTTCCTCCTTGATATCCGACGTCTGTACCGTGCTTTGCTCTGCTTACATTACCCTGTATAGGTGCTGGTGGTATTTAAATTTTGATTTGGGCCATTATTATTCCGAATCTTTTTACATTCATCCTTCCAATGCCCCAATTTTCCGCATCCATGACAGGGAAATTTCTTTTTAGCCTCTTCTCTGCTCATTCGTCCTCTCAATTTTCCACCATTCCCAGTGTCACCATTCGTTCCAGAATCCTTTCCCTGATTCTCACTTGGATTGTCCAAGTTAATTCCCTGTTTCTCAGCCATTTTTACCTGAGCCCACATCACTTTCTCCTGCAATTTCTTGTGTCTGTCCTCGATGTCATCTCCACAATATTTTGCATATTTCAAGATTTCATCTATTGGCTTCCCTTGCCAACACAACATGTGCTGCTTAATCATCTGACAAATCTCTGGCTTCAGACCATAAACAAATTAGTAGAGGGGGGCGTGGCTAACTGCCGAGCATGGCGGCTGTAGCCTGACGGAGCTCCGGTGCGAGACCCTTCTACATCGTCGACATAAAAGGATCTGGGGGCTAAATGCTGCTGATTCCTCCTTCTCCCGACCCTGTGTCATGAGGGCACGAGTCTGGCTGGTCCGAAAGTCACCCTGAGTGGTAGACGGGGCACCACCGCCCAGAGGCCTATATACATCGGGGCCTAACTGCGCCGCTGCCTTGGGGATTGTATCGACGAGCCGCGGAGCCGGAGCTCAGGGCGGCGAGCCTCGCAGACGCCGTCGCCCTCCCACAGTGGCGCTGCAAAGGCCGGAACACTGCCGGGGGCTCGAGAGGACACGCGCTGTGTGCCGGGGTGAGCAGGAGGCTTCGAGAGGTACTGTCGGCCAGCCCAGGCCTCGCTGTGCTGCGGACCCAGTAGGACCTACGGGGGCCGGAATCGGACTGCGGTGCTGAGGGCTGCAGCTAACCGGCCGGAGGGCGGCCTCAATACATTGCCAGGTACCGACTTGTGGGGCCAGCCGTGACCGGGACGGCACTATACGCTGCACTGACACTGTGAAGCGCTCCAGTGGCGGGCAGGCGAGGGCAGCTGGCATGGCGGAGTGACGTCGCCTGCTTGCGAAGACCGACACTGCTCTGGGGTGTCAACTGAGCGCCGCTGTGCGCGTGGGCGCTGCCCTCTGCAGAGACACTACATCGGACTTGGTCCTTGGGGGCGCGGTGTGGGCAGCTGGTGGTCACTGCAGCCATTCGGGGGCTTGCGGTGCTGTTGAGACCTGGGGGGGCGCCTCCATACACGGCGAGCTTCCCTGCCTGTGCCCTTCCCCCCTCGGCTTCTGCCAGTAAAGGCTACTCTGTGTAGTGCAACACACTGGCTGTAGTTGAGCCCGGACGATCTCTGTGGGGGATCCGTCTAGCTGAAGGCCCCATTTGATCACCGAGGGGGACTCCACGTATGCAGCAGAGGGCAGAGACAATGGGGCGCACGAGGGGAAAATGTACTGAGCAATCCCAAACGGAACACCCGCCCCGAGAAGACCTCGAGGAGCACTCGCAACCCTCATCTGTAAGCTGTATCCCGCCGACAAACGAAGAACCTGTCCGGGACAAGCTGGACTTAATCCTGCAGGAGATACGGGAGTCCCGCACGTCCATGGAAAGACAGATGGGCTCCCTAGCAACAGGCCTATCCCTCCTGAAGGCGGACCATCTGAAGCTGGCGGACACAGTCAAAGACAACAAACAAGCACTGCTGGAGATCCTGCCACAACACAAAGACAACACGGAGGCCCTAGACTGCGTGCGGAAACAATTAACGACCCTTCAGGACAGGGCGGAGGACGCTGAAGGTAGGGCGCGCCGCAACAATGTACGCGTGTTAGGCCTGCCGGAACGGGTGGAGGGGGCCAACGCAACGCTGTACATGGAGCAATGGTTCCGGGACCACATCGCCCCTGAGGGATTATCTCCTTTCTTCTGTGTTGAGCGGGCTCACAGGATTCCAACAGGCAGGCCGAGGGCGGGGGCACCACCACGGACAATGATTGCCCGCATTCTTAATTACAGGGATCGGGACATATTGGTACAAAGGGCCAGAGAAAATGCGCCCGTCCAATTTGAGAATCACCGTATCTCGTTGTACCCGGACTACACAATCAAGGTGCAAACGCAGCGTGCCTCTTATCTGCCCCTCAAAAAGAAGCTACAGGAACTGCAACTTCAATACGCACTAATTTTTCCTGCCCGACTGAAAATACTGTATGACCAGAAATCCCACTTCTTCGATAGCCTGGAGGAGGCAAATGACTGGCTTGAGATTACACTACCGGCCCAAACACTGGCCGACCTTGAGTGCAAACTACGTGGCGCTACGACACGACCACAGAGACCGAGAAAGTGGGGCAGTGGACGACCTAGGAAGCCAGGGAGACGAGGACCCTCTCCAGAACAATCTGCACGGGACCAGGCATCAGCGATTGCAGCGGTGTCGGCTATACGTGAAGCGCACTCACCCACGCCTTCAACACAGTCGGAGGACACGGTGGAACCCATAGACTCTGATAGTCAAGATCCTTTGTTCCCAACCATTACCCCACAGACAGTACAAACGCTTTTGGATGAGGCGACAGGACCCACAACATACTATATGCAGCTGCGTACTGGGATCTAAGGGAGGAGGGTAATGTGTCTACTGTGTTCTTTCAAATGTAATTTTACCCCCACTATCCTTACATAGATATGGTCATATAGGGTTCTTGCTAGTGTGTAGCTCCGTCGGGCTCGTTACACAGATGGGCTTTTCAGGTCCCGCCCCCCGCAAGTATCGATATACTTTACCGAGTGGACTGTTGTGTTGTTTTAGTTATTGTTTGGATTAGCAATGTTGGTATGCTTGTCCTTGTATTGGGAAGTTTACAGTTGTTAACGTTGGGGGAGGGAGGCTCGCCGCCAATTAGTGCACTTAATGCTGTGGCACAGGCCCTAGCTGTTGTACCATATATGATCAAAACTCAGGTATGGCTACGCAGGGTAAATATAATATAGTGACCTGGAATGTCCGTGGCATGGGATCGGTCCATAAACGTCGCCGGATACACGTTCAACTGCATAGGAGGAATGTACATATCGCACTATTGCAGGAAACCCACCTCACAATTACTGAAATCTCTAAACTGCGCAGGAAATGGAGAGGGCAAATATATAGCACATCCTACTCAGCATTTGCCAGAGGGACACTGATTTGGGTACGGCATGGGGTGCCATTTGCACACTTAGAGCAGCGTATTGACTAACAAGGCAGATATACGATAGTGAAAGGGACACTAGATGGAGTACAACTGATCCTGGGGAGTGTCTACGCTCCAAACTATGATCAAGATGTCTTCCTTACAAGCCTTAACACCACCTTGGCGGACTGGGCTGGTATCCCGTGGGTACTGGGAGGAGACTATAATGCAATACTGGACACCCAGTTAGATCGCTCCCACCCCCCGCTTCGTGGAGCAACATCCCTCAAACAAACGGAATTCCTGAGATCATGGGCACGGGGGTGGACACTGGAAGATGTGTGGCGTTTACGTAACCCCACACACCACGAGTATTCCTTTTATTCCCCACCGCACTTATTGCATACCAGGTTAGATAGGATTTTCTGCTCTGCCGCTATATCTACACAAATCCATCACACGACATACTTGGGAAAAACTCTGTCGGACCACAACCCGCTAGAGATCACGTTGGAATGGGGGAGGGTTCTCACCCCAGTCCCCACTTGGAGATTATGGCCTCAGCAATTAGAAGATTCGGTTTTAAAGGCAGACTAGCCACAGCTATTTCTAATTACTTCACTGAAAATACTAATACCGCCTCCTCCTGCCTTGTTGAATGGGACGCGTTCAAGACTGTGATACGTGGGACCTCTATAGGGGTGCTGGTAGGGGAAAGACAGGAAATTAACAAAAAACTCGCGACATTAGAGGCTACCCTGCAGGATCTGGAACGAGACGCCAGTGCTGCGGGTGCTACGCAATCTCACTTAGAGGAAGGTAGGATCAGACATGCGGAACTCCTTGAGGATCTCCGTTTGATCGATTACAGGGCATACTCTCAACGGACCCATACTGAGGCGGACAAGGCAGGCACCTTATTGGCCCGATTGATAAGAGATGCGCCCCCCGGTAATAATTCCAGAAATTGTACTACAGGATCGGCACTAGTGTGCATACACAAACTGCAATAAAAACAGCCTTTAAGGACTATTACACCGCACTTTATCACACACCAGAGCCAACGCCACCAGAGCTAATACATAGATTCCTGGAAGGTCTTCCATACCCTAAACTGCCGGAAGTAGCCCGGAAAGAACTGGAAAGCCCCATTCATAGGGCGGAAATTAAAGAGGCCATCAAGGCACTGCCACGTAATAAGACCCCAGGACTGGACGGACTCCCAGTAGAGTTTTACTCCACAAATGTGGATAAGCTAGTACCACACCTCGAATGTTTATACAAAACAGCGTATGACACTGCTAGGCTCCCACTATCCACTATGCAAGCGTTGGTAATAACACTCCCTAAACCGAATAGAGACGCGCGTGATATGGCAGGTTACCGCCCGCTGTCTCTCTTGTCCACGGAGTACAAGATACTCAGTAAAATTTTGGCGCGCCGGCTCCTGCCCCATCTCCCCAAGCTGATCCATCTAGACCAGTGTGGATTTGTTCCGGGCCGCAACACATCTTTAAACATACGTCGCTTGCATTGTGTTATGGAGGCTGCAGCCCAAATATCGGACACTGCAGGATGTATAACACTTGACCTCCAACAGACGTTTGATACTGTACATTGGGAATACATGTTTCAGGCGCTACAAAAATTTGGCATACCACCCAAATATATCAGATGGGTCAAACTCCTATACACTGCTCCCACAGCCCGGGTCCGTACGGGCTCTCACATTTCCGATCCGTACCCTGTGTCAAGGGGCACTAGACAGGGCTGCCCCCTTTCCCCCATCCTGTTTGTGCTGGCCCTGGAGCCCCTTCTCCTTAGACTCCGGATGGAGGCCGGGGATAGGGGTATCCGTTTAGGGGTAACCAACCATGTGGTATCGGCGTACGCGGATGATTTAATATTATATTTTAATAATTTACAGGACAATCTTGAGCCTGTCCCCTTTATCTTTAGCCAATTCGAATCTGTTTCTGGATTAAAAATTAATGGCACAAAATCACATGCATTCTACATGTCCTATAGGGACAGCCCTGGGCCTATCCCCTTTGGTCCCATTAGTTTGTCAGTTGCAGTGACTACCTTCAAATACCTAGGTATCCAAATATACAGGACGACACAAGATCTAATAGATGGCAACCTTATGAAAACTATACGGTCACTGAGGTCTCAGGTTGTGTTCTGGACATCCCTCCCTCTCTCGGTAATGGGTAGAGTGGCAATATCCAAAATGGTTGTGCTGCCCAGGCTGCTGTATTTCTTCACTAACCTGCCTATCTTAGTTCCGGACAGTATATTCCGTACACTGGACAATTTACTAACTGACCTGATTTGGGGGAAGGGTCGCAGGAGAATTAGTCTGGCAAAACTCAGATTGAGGCCGGGGGAGGGAGGGCTGGGAGCCCCTGACTTTAAGGCATACTGCATGGCCAGTCAGCTACAGTGGTTGTCGTACTGGTTGGCTGGACGTAATTTGCACGAGATTGACTACACTCAGCGGACACTGACTCAGGGATTATTGCACACTTTGTTGCTGCCAGGGACCCGCATACCCCCTGCTACCCCTCCCCTGCTTGGAGTGGCCCTAGCCTACTGGAAGCGCTCCTTACACTATACTAAGACTGCTGCCCCTTATGCGGATAACATACCATTTCTGGGTATACCACTTGCCGCGGGACTGGTTACTACACGGCGTACTCAACAGTGGGCGCAGGAGGGAGTGGACACACTAGGTTGCCTATTTGCTGACGGAGTGCTGGTGGACCATAATAACTTTACCCAGAACTGGGGGATCCCGCAGTCGTTGTTTTTACTACACGCGGCAATTATACATTATGTTAAAAAACAATGGTCCCCCGCGGGGGCGGAACCCCCGGTACATGAATTAGTACACGCAGTGTACCTAATGGGAAGAGGAAGCCACTTGGTCCGCTGGCTCTATAGAGGTGTCCGGGCACACACTGGACTTTCACTGGCTCCCCTACGTGTAAAATGGGAGGGAGACATTGGGCGTAGTCTCACGGATAGGTAATGGGGAACCGTCCTAGAGCATCCGAAGAAAGTGTCCAGGAATGCTAGGTTCAAATACATCCAATACATGGTGCTGCACAGGGCATATCTTACACCACATCGATTGAACTGTATATACCCAGACGCCCAGCTCACATGCCCTAGGTGCAGGGAGGCAGATGCTGGCTTGTTCCACATGTTATGGAACTGTCCAAAACTAAGTAGTATATGGGCACAAATAAGAGACATAATAGCAGATATCACGGGCACCTCGGTATGGAGTGCAGCCGAAAGCTGCCTTCTGGGAGTACACCCCCACCCCAAACAACGGAAAACGCAGTATAGATTTGCGAACCTAGCCATGCTACTGGTGATAAGAACCATCACCATGAGATGGAAATCTGCATTCCCTCCTCGATTACACATGTGGCACACGGAGATGGTCCGCTGGGGAGCGGCAGAGAGCGTCGCACTACGGTATGAGGAAAAGAGAGGGCAGCGCAAAAAACTCATCTCCATGGACTGGGACAGTATGTTGGAATCACTTAAAGCAGTGGATGTATTGGAGCCAACTGGTTCTCAGTAAGAGTAATGTATAGCCAAAACATACACATTGTAGGGAATATTTCCTATGGGTACCATGTCCACACGTCAGGTCACCTGGAACTGGGCTTTAATATGAGTAATGGTGTTAGCTACTGCATTGTTAGTACTTTGTGCGAACAGTTAATTGACAAAATGTATTCCGGCGAGCCTAATGGGAGGGTGGTGGGCGGGTGGGTAGGTTAAGTTAGGATAGATGGGTTTATAGTAATATGTGACCAGACACCTTTATTGATACGGGAATGGACTGTACATTTGGACTTTATGGATAACGGACATCGTATGTACAGTACCTAGCTGTCGGGTTGTACTAGAAATACTGTGTTAACACGCATAGTGCTAAGGTTGTACAGATTGCTTGTCCATGGCGCTGCATGTACGGATTCACAAATATGTGTCTATGGTTGGCAGGATGGCCTATGCTATAAAATTCAATAAAAATATGTTTAAATTTTTTTTTTATTTAAATATCAGTAGACAAACTGACTTATGTTTTTATCTCCAATATCCTCAAATCCACTATACTGCTTGAATACCTGCAATAAACGTTCATAGTAGGCGTGTACCGATTCACTGGCTTCTTGTGTAGTTCTGTCTATTTTCACCCAATCTGTTTCTTTGGTGGTGTTTTCCCTTTCAGGTAAGTTATTACCTGCTGATACTTTTTCATGACATCGTTTGACGGGGCACCTGTCTTTGGATCTCTAGGATACTCTTCACTGGGCCAATCAACTGTGATTTTACAATCTGTCCACTATGCCAAACAAACTATCCAAATCCTTCAACAATACCTTTGACACCTTCACAAACCTCTCAACCTGCTTGTACCATTCAATTGGTTTTTCTCTTAACTTTGGGAAATCATTTGTAAAGGACAAGATATCCTGTTTGCTCCATGGGACATGTACATATCCCCCTCCTGGAACTTCTCGCATCGGGTACATTTGATCTGCTTTCCCTGTTTCCTTCATTAAATATTCAGAAGTTGTTCTACTGTATCGTGCCTCTTCCTTTTTCTTTGTCCATCTAACTTTCCATTTATCTAGGTCTCCCCATTTCTGCAAGACTGTCATTAATTCCCTTATTTGTAATTTTCTTCCAGAGTCGTTCATGTTTTCTAAATCTTTGTCTGAAAAATCTGCTCTATAGGGTTTCTGCAGCACTTTTGACTTTCCTATTTCAATTCCCATCTGCAGGGCTAAATCTGATAATTTCTCATGGAATATCTTTACATTTCTTGTGATACTTCTGCACACGAACAATAGTTCTTCTTCATCGTAAGTATTTAGACGATCTACCCCTACATTTCCTGCTATTATTTCTTCTAATTCAACTTTTAGTTTATAAATGTCCATAATCTTTGGGGGTGAACTCTGTCTATCTGATCCTTGTGCCCATCTGTCTAAGTCTTCCGGAGTAACTACTGTGGCACTCTTGGTTCCTGATGATGTTACTATGTTTACATCCTTTGAGAAACCAGGTGTAGCTCTTCTGGGGGTACTATTTGCAGATTCCCGAATAGGCAAGTCCATTAATGAAATCATAGATTCGCAATCACTAAAGTGATCCTCAACCATTACTACTGTTTCAGGTTTAGGAACATTCACAGGAATAGGCGTAACTAGAGGCTTGGGATAATTTACCTTGTCACCATATAAGGGAACCACTGGACCAATTGTTACAGGTATGGTCAAGGAATCAGGATGTACATTTAACTGTGTTATTTTCTGTATTAATTCTGCTCTGTTTTTATCTATGGCTTCCTTTTCTTTATCGTGAAGTACCCTACTAGCTGGGGAATCATGCAATACTTGTGGTACCAATGGTGTCCTTAACAGTGGTGCACTTGGGGGTGCATCCACTTGTCCCTTCCTGATATGGTGGCGGGTTCTTTAATATTTCTTCCATAAATTCATCTTCGGGGTCTCCAAATCTAGTCAAGTGTTTTGTCTTTTCTGTGCATTTGCTCCCTATCGAATCTTCTGCCATTAATATTGGATACAGACCTTCTGTAAGCATTGCTCTTCTCCACTGTTTCATCTGACCGTCCCTTGACTCATTTTGGTATCTAGGAAAAAATCCTCGATAACCCCTATTACTTCTGGATCGGTCACGTTCAAATGCCTCAGTTTCCCACTCCTCTAAGGCTTCGTATTGGGTTAGTCTATGTCTGGGTTCTAAATCATTCATCCTCAATCTCAAATTTTGAAGAATTCTCCCATTGAAAGTACCATTCTCGGGAAATGCTAATATTCCGTCATTCTTGGTATATTCTATCCAATTCTCTATCCATACGCAAGTATGATAACCTCTCTCCATCATCATGAATGAAGCAGGCATTTTAGCTGGTGGAATGATAATTCCTTCCCTAGTTTTGATTGGTTTATCCTTTTTAAAATAATTTTTAATCTTTTGTAGAACTGACATTTTTTCTTCTCTCCGTACATCTTGGGTAAATCTCGATGTATGAAATTATATTCTGCAAAGCCTAGGAATCTCCTATCCGGCCGAATTCCTATTAAAGTTGGATCACGTTTTAACATACAATCTCCACTATCCACTAGGATTTCAGCTTCTATGGTAACAACCAATCAAATTCCAGCTAACTTTTGTCTCTGAACCAATCCTAGCGCGGCCTTTCTGTGACGTTTGTCTGCCAACCCCTCCTTTACCATCTGCCCTGTTCTGTCCCTCGCTGTTTCGACCAATCCCAGCGCGGCACCTGTGACGTCAGTACTACTCCTGACTACTGACCCTTCCTTTACAAGAGTCTTTCCACGCCCGCTGTTTCGACCAATCCCAGCGCAGCGCTTTGTGACGTCAGCTTCCTCTCCGGCAGCTGACCCTCCCTTTACAAAATCGTACGCACAACTTTATTTTCTCTACGACTTTAATTAAAATTCAGTAACAACATAAAACATTCGCTATCGTGCCAGTTTCTCTAAATTGGAAAAGATAGTTTCGTCCACTCTTAGTAAAACCTTTCCGTTTACTAAACATACACTACGAGTAAAACCCTTCCGTTTACTCTTCACGCAAGCTTCAGAAGTACCTGTTACTTCTTCAATGTTACCCTTTCTAGGTAATATAACATCAAATTTTCACCAGCATATTCCTTTGCTATTACTCATACGCATAGAATCCCTAACAAGTACTGATAGCCCTGCCTAACTTTTCAGTACTATTTCTGCCTGACAGATAACCTCACTGCAGTATGGCTTCTACTTACCATCCGCTATTCAATTTCCCACGGGGATTTCTGGACAACATAAAACAAACTTTAAACAATAACGGATGTTAGTTCATAGAAGTACAATCCTCATTACCCAATTAACAAAGCACAACCATCCTCCGATAACCAGAAAACTGATCCAGCGGGTTACTAACAACGAGCATTCATACACCAGATACTCACTTTGGCCCATACATTCATACTACGCTAGTAATTTCCGCTGGTAGGTCAGTTGTACTCTTTATCAAAATACCTGCTACCAATTACTTTTCTGATTGAAGAGTAATGACTTACCAATGAATCCTTTGCTAATTGGGAAGTTTAAAATGAGTGACATTCATCACAATTCATAATCCTGAAATAATCACTGAGTCAGGAAGTTTTAAAATGTTTATCTAAAAGATTTAGCAGAGTAAAATACAGAATTGCATGATACTTAATCGCATATCAAGGATGAAGTATAGAAATCAATTATCGATTTATGACGGTCCCTCAGAAAGGAGAGGATAGAGACAGCAGTGCACCTAACGGTTGCAGGTATATTTACCTAAAGTGCGAGAACCAAACCCCTTGGCCAAGGAGTTGGAAAAGATAGGACCCAGGAAGGATGAAGAGCAAAGACCTCCTCCAGGTTCAGGACAGGACCGGTGACCTCTCTATCAACGACGCCTGCGTCGTTCCCCTCTCTGTCACTTGCTTCTCCTCGATTTCTCCCGTGTCTTCCTTCTAATGGACTCCGCCGCCCCCACCTCAGGACCTCTCTGGACAGCAGTTCAGTCTGCAATCGATCAGCTCGTCGTGGATCTCGAACCTCCAACTCCACTCCGCTTGGGCGTCCTAATGCTAACTAATTAGCTAATTCTATATCTATTATACCCTTCTACGCCCATGTATCTCCCATTAATGTTGCAAAAATATGGGGCCACTACTTCTGATTGGACAGGGACAGGGGGTTGATCCTCACACCATATTGATTTAGTTCAATTTCCTAAAGCCCATTGTTTTAAAATACCGCCCCTCACATTTAATACATTTGCTTTATTTCCCACCCGTCTCACGACAAAGTTTATATATTCTTCATGTACATTGTTGCATATTAGTAGGGACATTCATGGGTACAGCAGTGTTGGCCATCGGGTCACGGCCTTGGACGACGTCCAGGTTGACTTCATCCTTTGCTCTCTGGGCAGCCACTCAGGGCGCATGCGCAGAACCATTGTCTCTCGAGTTTCCAGTTCATCAACCCCAGGCCCATTTTACAAAGTAATAAAAAGTCAAAGAAGAAGAAAATATTAAAATCACAAATAAATTGTTTTACTGTCTTCCCACTCTTTCTACTCTATTCCCATTTAATTATATACCTGGCGTGTCACGTAGTTTGGTGCTTACTTTCCCTCCCTGTTAAAGAACAATAGATGTTTCAGCACCCAGGCTAATGTGCTGCATAGCTAAATACATATAAGATCCCAAAGGCGAGATCGATTGCATTGCAAATGCTTGTTTTTTTTTACACCTGGGAAAACACTGCTTCTCCTCTAAAACACGGTGCTGCTATTGCTCTAATATGGTTCACATTTAAGGATTCTAAATATTATGGCTTACTCTGTGTAGCAATTTCCAGCTTTATGCATGTTTAAAAGACAAGTCTTTAGCTAGCATGAAATATGAAATAGTGCTCCTCGGTTGTTCTTCCTGTAACGATTATCTCAGAAAGGAGCAGTAGGTTAGTGACCTTACAATTCAGGGGTTTTTGCACCAGTTTCAAAGTCTTTTCAGAGCTTATTATTGGTTAAAATGGGGCAATTTCTGATATGTATCTCTTTCCATGGACTTAATTGCTGGGTTTCAGTCGGGGAAAAAAATGCCACTCTTAAATGTCACACATTTGGCAGATAAATGTCACTTATTAGTACACTGAAACCCTAAAAACTGTCACGTAATGTGAAAACTTGGCAGCTATATTTTAAGATCTTAGAGTTTCTAGTTGCTCAAACGGTTGTAATTTCTGATATCTATTTGTTTACCTCGTCTTCATTGCTTGATTTTGCTTGTGAGAAAGTGTCACTAATAGTTGTTGAATGTCACTCATAATTACACTGAAATTATGAAAATGTCACATAAAAGCAATCTGAAACCTTGGCAGATATGCTGTATATGTATTAAATACACCAATGAAAGTAATTCCAAAGCTTCACAGACCCACACCTTGATTTTCTGCATCCAAACATTGACACTGAAAAAATATGTTTTGAAAACCCAAACAACAAAAAGCAAACACCCACTAATCAATTCGCAATGAAAACGAGAGAGAGACAAAGCATGTAAGCAGAGCATACAACAAATTCAGTTTGTCATGAGTGAACATTAAAATGAGGTCACAAAGAATTCAGTAGAACATTGTGCTGAGACACTCTTTCGATCTCACACACACCCACCCACCCACCCATTACAAGGATTCATCACAGAAACCAATATCACCAACTCCCACCCAAACACTCCTGCGTTGGGAAACACCATACATCAGATTTATAAAGTGCATATTAATCCCAAACAGGGTTTCCCAGGGCAACATTCCAGTTCACAGGGAGCTTCTTCCACCTACCAGATAAAACAGAGCTAAAATAACCAAGTTTTCATTTGTTTCTGAAAATATATTCAGATGAGCTCTGTCTGAGATGAGACAGGAAACTGTTACGCAGTTTCAGAGCCAAGTATCTGAAAGATCGACCACCATTTCTGGTCTTCTCGGAACGGTAGCTAAAGGTTGAAAAGCTGAAGAGATCTAAAGGGATTGTAGGGAGGAATTAAGAGCTGCAGGATACAAAGAGCCTATATTTCGAAATGGCGGATAGGTAAAACAAAGGGCCTAGATTTGGATTCATTTGGCGACTGGTAGCCAGCACAGATTTTTGAGGTTCATACAGATGGGACAGTGCCTCGAATCAAATAGGAGCAGGCTGGCCGCCACGTTTTGAATAATTTGGAGATGCCTCACAAGAGTCTGAGAAATGTCCAGGTACAGGACAGTGCCATAGTCCAGACGAGAGCTAACGGTTCAGCAGTTTTCTGTGCCAAAAGGGGAAGAGATGATAGTACGCTTTTTAGGCACTTTAAAAGTCCAAAACAGTGGGCTGAGACATGGAAGAGGGGGTAAGGTCCTAGGGAGTCCATCCACCAAATAGTGGGCCAGAAGTTAGAGTTGTTTCCAATCAGCATGACTTCAGTTTTACTGTTGAGCTTTACTGCAGAGCTGCGAAGGTTTAGTACTCGACTCTTGAGCTAGTGAGATGACAAGTTGTATGTTGTCAGTATAAGTCATGAAATCAAAGCCAAATGACTCAATAATCTCAGCTAGAGGATGCAAGTAAATGTTGAATAGTGTCAGACTCAAGGGCGAGTCCTGAGGTATGCTGCAGAAGATCTGGAAACTAGCAGAGGATCACAGCTTAATGAAGACTTAATGAAAATTGAAGAGAGTGATCTGTGAGGAAAGAAATAAACCATTTTAAAGCTTTCTTATACATCCCACAATTAAATAGCCTCTGCATTAAAGAGTTGTGGGAGACAGTATCGAAGATTGCGCTGGGATCAATCAAAATGAGCCCAGCACAGCCTCCTTGATCTAGGGTCTCATGTAAGATCTCAGTCGCTGCAAGGAGGGCAGATTCGGTACAGCGTAGGAGGTCAAATCCATACTATGCAGAGTGAAGCAGCTTGTGGATTTCAAAGGAGCTAGCTGTTGATACGCTTTTCCAGCCAACTACTTTGAAGTTAGAAAATTTGAGGGCAGAACGGCAATATGACTTCCTGTAAATTGGTGGAAAATGTATGCTTTGACCCTGGATGGCGATATAGGAGGGCACCTGAGAAGGAGAAGTTATTCGTTAATTTTGGCTTGCAGAACCAAGAGGTCAGATCTTGTGCAATTAAGATGTGACTTAAACGCGATTGTGAGAAGTTGGCCTGGTATATGCTGTCCACTAATTAAAGTGGGCACCTTGCACCAGTCCAAACGACCCTTATAATGTATGAGGTCAAAGATAACCTTTAGAAAGCTATCCTAGTGGTAGCTGTGGAGAGCAGCCTTCAGGCTTAATCTTGAAGGAATGTAAAGCAGCTTGTTTTACCAGAATATCACCTCCTGAATGACTAAATGAAGGGAAAACACACAGTAGTTATATAAAAAGATGTATTTATTAATATAACACTCTCTACTATCCTTTACACGAGGATAGAACACAAAACACACAATATGAGATCAATAGAACAGTTGTAAGTAGCACAATACACAGTGGGCTCCAGGGGGAGACCAAACCATATACTAAAATAGTGGTATAACAGTCACGACTGAGATCAAGACAAGGTCTGGAGCACGTAGAATCGCTGGGACCCCAAGGAACCACCCAAGGTGAGTAGACAGGGACCCCACGGAGGCCGGGTGCAGTGTGGGAACACGATCGCGAGCTCCGTACAATTTTATGGGGAAGTCGCAGTTACACTTTTAAAGTTTATGGACCCTTCTAGGAGGACTTCGAGCAAACCTGTTGGAACTTAAGAGCTTTAAGAGCCACCCCACCCGTGGATACCGAAGTACCTATCCCAGAGGAGCCGGGTGCATAGGTCTGAAGTGGCGTTGGAAACTGCCGTCGTTCTCAATGGAGAGCTGCAAAGAAGTACTGCTGCCGTGAAGGTGAAAAGGGGTCCGGTGGAATACAAGCCTGGATTCGGGGAAGATGGAACCTGAAAACAGAGGGGACAGAGTCTGGGTCACTTCAGAGTGACCAGGGGCTCGGTAGACGAATGCCCACCGATGTCGGTTGCTTCAGGAGCGAAGAAGGGATGCTTGACTCTGCAGCCACGAGGACCAGGAGACGTCGAGGACAACCAGGAGCCGGAGGTGAGCTGTCCCACGAAGGATATTGAGTGCTGAGGGGGTCGGTGTCTGGCTGGAGCACCTACAAGCCTTGGCAAAAGCAACCGACGCAGGAAGGTCAAGCAGGTTACGGTGTGGACCAACAAGATCCAGGGGACTCACCAAGCACTGGGGAGTCAGGGCACTTCTGGAGCAACCAGGAAAGCACATCAGAAATCAAGATGACCCTCAGAGGGACCCACAGGCCGAAGGACCAGGAGTCGCGAGGGGACCTCGGGCAAGATTGCAAAGTACCAGCCAACGAAGCACTCGGTGTGAAGAGGCAGGAGTTCTTTGGTGCAAATACTGCTCAGGGTCAGGACTACACGGAGTCCAATGCACAAGCTCGGGAATTGCCAACAAGCATATGCACTTGCAAATGGAAGCGGTGCACAGGGGTTCGGGTTATGCAGTCCCGACTAGGGATACTGGCCTCAAACTCGGTGAGAGGGCAGATCGACCTCATGGACCTTCGAAAAACCCACCTCCTGTGTTGCTGAAATCTTTGGAGTCCGCAGGAGCTCAGGAGCAGCAGACCGGTCAGTTGCGGTTAGGTGCCTGCGAATGCAGGGGAGTGACTCCCTCACTCCAAGGGAGATTCTTCAGTTGTCTTTAGTGCACCACAGGTCCTGCACGGAGCCTGTCTGGAGCACAGGCACAAACTAAGCTTCGGACGGAAAGGGGGACGAAGTCGAGCCCAGTCGAGGTCCAGCGAAGTCCAGAGTGTCCAGACGGTCGAAGGTCAGTAGTTTCTTCTTGTAGAATCTTGTCCATGTAAAATCTAAAGTCTTACAGCCAGGTAAGCCCTTTTGTACCCACGGGAGAGGGTTGGACAGATTCAGGGGACCCTCCTAGGGGAGGGGCAGGACAGAGGGGTGGTTACACCCATGTCCTTTGTCCAGTTTCGCGCCAGAGCAGGAGCCAATGGCTCCCAGAACTGGGTTGAGCTGGACTATGCACAGGGACACCAAATGTGCCCCAGGTGCAGACTTTCAGGCACTCTCAGAGTGCACACACCCAGCCCTAATACACTAAACCCTGTCTGGGAGGTGGTCACACCTCCCTGTGACAGGATGCCTATTGTGCTGCCTTCCTCTGCTCGAGCTTGGCTCAGCAGCAGGGGAGCAGAAATGTGTCTCTGGTCGGCAGCATCCATTTTGTGCTGTCCGGGTCGAGAAGGCTGGCACCGGTTAGACCAGTGACCCCACGAAGCTCGCTTCTGAAGGGTGGAATCATACCTCCCACACCAGTTACTGGTGTGGAGGTATGATTCCAAGGTGTTTGATACAAAACACGATATGTTTCTATGCAGCCGTTTTCGAGATAGCATTTACCGCGAGGTTATAATGCACCTCTACCTATATGTCCGGCTGAGTCACAGACAACCCGGGAGAAGAGACTCCGAAGGCTGCAGAGAGGCTCTGCTCATGCAGGGGCACCCTCTCACTAAAAACCCAGCACCCTGCCTTCAGGATTGATAAGGCCTGCTATAGGGGTGACTTATAAGTTTTAAGTGTAGTGACCTATAGATATAGTGAACCTATATCTAAAGTAAGTGGTGCAAGCACCATCTTACACAGGCTGCAGTAGCAGATCTGGAGTTCCATTTGCATGGACTCTCATGGGTGGCATAATACATGCTTCAGCCCATGGGAGGCCTCTGGGGTACCTATGCCCCGGGTACATGGGTACCATATACTAGGGACTTATAAGGGTACCCCCAGTATCCAATCTGGAGTGTACCAAAGTACATGTATGTCAATTTAAGGGAGAAAGCAGATAGACTGGGGTCCTGATTAGCAGGATCCCAGTCAGACTAGTCAGAAACAGTGAGACATCAAGCAAAAAGTGGGGGTAACCATAAGAAGCAGATCCTACTTTCCTACACAACGATGGCTAGGCCACCACCATTTTCCATGGGGTGTTTTTTCCCAAGAATGGTGTAACCATCAGGAAGGGCTTGCTCTACATCGAGCATAGAGGCTTTAGGAATTCGGGTTTCAGTTAAGAACAGTGTGTCAGGGCACCGACTCAAAATAAAGTTGAAATTATTGCTAAATAAAAGATGATTACCTTCGGCAATGGCTTGGAGTACCTCATTCATAGGGGTAGCAGTGTTAAGCTGATAAATGCAGTGAGGGCAGCTGACCAAACTGTTACAGAGTTTCAATCCATCATGATAAGCCAACTGGGAAGGTGGACAAAGGGCAATGAGTTCTAAGGTTGAATATTTATTAGATGCGTTCTTAAAAAGACCAATGTTCCTGGCCCGAGCACCGTCCGGGTGCAGATGGACACAGATGGATTTGCCTTTGGCAATACCACTGTACGGACAGGCTATGGCCACTTGAAAAAAGCACATCATATGAAAGTGGCATGGCTCCGAGCAGGACGCAATCGTATTAAAACAAGTGGGTAAAATAAAATTCACCTGGAGCCCAGCAATTCCTCAACCCACTGGAAGACGTCCTTTCTAGTGGTAAGTATTGGTAGCAGAAAGTTTAAACCAACGAAAGCGTGAGAAAAAAAGACATAAAATAAGTAATATAGGCAAAATATGCTGCTAAAAGATAGCGACCGTGGTGTGAGATGGAGGCAAGCACCTCCATCCAGTCAAGCCAACAGAAGGAAATCAAAATGGGTCTCTGAGCTGAGTTGACCAAGTTCCTATGGAAAACACACATAAGTAAAATCCCCCTGCGGGAGCAGAATCCGGCACAGTTGCACTATGCCCGCTTGAAATAAACCAAGCATGTGAAAGTGGCATAGCTCCGAGCAGGATGCAATTGCATCAAAATTAATGGGTTAAATAAAATCCTCCAACTGTAGCCCAGAAACTTCCCAGCCCACGGGAAGACTTCCCTGCCAGTGGGAAGTGCTGGTAACAGAAAGTTGAAACATGAGAACCTAAAGCATGAGAAAAGAAAATATCAAATAATTAGAATGGCAAAGTATGCTGTTAAAAGATGGTGACTGCGGTGCGTAGATGGAGCCTGGCACCTCCTTCTGGACAAGGCGGTACACGAAAATCAAAACGGGTCACTGAGCAGAGTTAAACAAGTTCCTATAGAAGCACAGGTAAGTAAAAGACCCCTGCAGGAGCAGAATCCAAGGTGGAAGTGCTATGCCTGCTATAAAAAAGCCAAATATATGAAGTGGATGTGGCTCCACGCAGAACGCGGTTGCGTCAAAACAAGTGGGTGAAAAATATCCAAATGGAGCCCAGAAACTCCCAACCCACTGGAAGGCTTCTCCAAAAAGGAGGGGGTTATAATCACTTTGGGATCAGAAAGAATGGATTATCTTTAATTGATTCAACTGGAAGACCAGAGAAATTCCTCTACTCATCCAAACTCTCCATAAATATTCTATCATATATTACAATATTTATAATATACCATATAGATGAGTTTAAAAATTGTTTTATTTGACATGCCAGATTCTACATCAGGTTTAGGTATCCTACACATGTTGCTGAAAATATGGTATAGCAATTTAGATGGTTTCCTAGTTATTGTAACAATCTTTTAAAAGGAAACAGGCAAAATTGCAGCTTTCTCTATTTAGATGCAAAGTGGACCAAGTACTATGGTCAAAATCCCTGAACCAATATCGAGCTTGAATCAAGAAAAATGACAAGTGAGACAAATAAAAATTTGGAAGGTGAACGTCACTGTGTTTGAGCTTATACAATTCAATTGCAGGTTTTATTCCCTTCCGCAGAAATTTGGATAGACAAAAGTAAATGTTTTGAAAAAAGCTCTCAGGTATTTTAATTGTCAACATAGGCCATGAATACAGTATAACTAGGAGACACATCATTTTAATAGTATTTGAAAGTCCCCACCATGAAAATACAAAGGAGACCAATTTGCGATGCATAAATCTTCTTTTTAGTAAAATTCACATTTAATGTAACTGTATTTTTAATATTAATAATAAACAGGAACATGAACCAAGATATTCCAAATTAACCTAAACTTATCAGGCATATTCTTTACACAATATTTACGTAAGGGATTGATTTCTGATTTATCCTTATTAAGCTTATAGAGCCATACTTTAGAAAATAAATGTGTTTCTTGAAGAAAGTGAAATAAGGAATATTTCATATTATTTAAATAAGCACATCATCTGCATGAGCAGCATATTTGACTTGCTGCTTTCTATACATAAAACCTTCAGTAGAAGGATTCTGATTCAATTTGGACAGAAAGGGCTCAAGGTCTAAAATAAAAAGTAATGGAGAAAGAGGTCATCCTTGTCTGGTACCTATGCCTGACTATGTCTAATGAGAAAAGGCGATAGGCTGCTATTTATATACAGAGACCAGCTTTGGGTTTGAAATAAAGTATATGAATGCTCCTGGAGAGCAATAAACATACATTTCCAACTGAGGCTGCAAAATGCTTTATCTGCATCTAAAGTGATTGCTGCAAAAGGGGTGTTTATATTTCGAAAAAGGGGGTAGTATCCACAAACGGCACTGTGTAGTATATTTTGTAGCTCTATAATAAAACTACAAACAAACTACACAATACTATTCACGAACCACGTGTGGAGGCCTATGCCTTCGCCTGTCCTATCTTAGGGCATGATTTTGAGTTTGGCCACTGACCTGCTTCCGCACTGCCATACCTCACCATCAACCGACCGCCGGATTACAAATTGTAAGCCCGGCGGGCAGGCCTGCAGCAACTCGCCCACTGCGCTGCCTTTCAAAGGCTCATAGGAGAGCCTTAGAAAGGCAGCGCTGTGAGACAGCCACAGCGCATTCCAGCACGACATGGACTGTAAAGTGCATGCTATGCTGGAACTGCGGTGCAGAAAGACAGGGGGGCACACCATGTGCCCTTTTTGCATGCACTCCCCTTGCACCGAGGCACCAGGAGGCCCTGTAGGGCCCCCTAAGTCAGTCGCGCCTCGCATGACTCTCGGGTGGGGGGTCGGGTGGGGGGGTCGTGGGGGGGATTAATTTAGAAATAAAAAATAAAACTTACCTCAACGTGTCCCGCGCCGCCTTCGCTGCTGGGCGGGTCCCACGTTTTCCTGCTGCTTCAGGAGAACAGGACAAGCTTTAGTCCTTATTTCCGAGGCCCGTTGTGATTTATTTCACTTTCTTTTTAAAGTTTAGAAAGAACAAGATTATCACATTTAATTAATGTCATCTTGTCGGGCAACACATATTTGTATTTATATGTAACAGTTCCCTCTTACTTACGCGACACCATGGAATTCATTAATTAAGTCGAAGGGTTCGACTTTGACCCTACAATCCACATCTTGGTATCCATGGATGTATCATCCTTCTACACTCAAATTCCCCATCAGGATGCACTGGACTCGATGGAATTTTACTTAGAGCAACAGCCAAGACCACACCAAGTACCAACAGAGTTCATCCTTAGTCTGGCCTCTATATCTTTGCGGAAAAACGTTTTCAAATTCGAGGAGGACTTCTTCCTACAAGTCAAAGGGACAGCCATGGGTTGTCCCTTTGCTCCAGTAATGGCCGACTGTACATGGCCAGGTACGAACATCGATACATCTACAATGACAATCCATACATTGACCAATTAATGCAATGGTACAGATACATCGATGATGTATGGTGCATCTGGAAAGGCACAGAATCGTCCCTGAAGGAATTTCACATGGGGCTAAATAACCGTAATCCAGACATAAAATTCAGCTTGGCATACAGTAAAAAGAATCTTCCCTTTCTGGACGTGGAGGTCAAAACATCACCCAATGGCCTGATCACGACGTTGCATACCAAACTGACGGACAAAAATAACGCTTTACACTTCAGTAGCTATCACCCAAGAAATTTGAAAAGCAATTTGCCTTACGGCCAATTTTTACGCGTAAGACGGAATTGTACCAGACGTGAGGATTATGAACTGCCTTGAAGGAGAGAGGTTAACCCCACAAGCTACTTAAACAGTCAATGAAAAGAGCCTGGTTTACACCAAGGGAACACTTGCTGACAAAAAAGTGTAAAGCACTAACAGAACGCATAGTCTGTGCCACAACCTTTGGACACCCCACTCACTCTTTGAAGAAGATTGTAAGTAATAATTGGCATTTGATCGAAGGTTCTATACACAATGTGGGCCCCCCACTTTTTGCTCTCAAAAAGAACCGCAACATTGGGCAACAAGTTATATGCACTACTGCGCCACTTAGAGAAAGAACAGACACTTTGCGCACCATGTTGAACCTCAAACCAATTCAGGGCCATCACAAGTGCGGGCACTTCTCGGTCTGCAATTCGACCATGGAAGGAACCACCTTCACAGACGGCCAGAGACACTGGCGGCACAACGAATTTACAAATTGTAAGACCAAAAACATGGTGTATGCCATTGTGGGCCCGTGCCAAAAAACGTATATAGGTAAAACCAATCAAGAAGTAAGGCAAAGGATCGTGCAGCTTCGTTCAAGACTAAAGAACAAGGCCTAACTGCTCCCATGGTCAACCATTATGTGGAACTTAAACATACTGATAAAGATTTTAAATGGACTGTCCTATGTGCCATTAAACCGAATCCCAGAGGTGGTGACCCAGAAGTCCTCCTTACAAAAAAATAAGCATACCTAATAATGAAATGTGACACCGCCATGAGTGGGCTCAATGAAATGTCCGAGATCGCCAAACTATAAATCATTTTTCATGCTCAGATCTCCTGTTGAAAAGTCAGTTTCCCTGCCAGAACTACGGTACCCATAATGCATTGTAGTTGTCACGCTAACAAAATCCATCTCGGACCTTGTGGACCGCCTTGAAAAGAAACTGTGGCCGGAAGCCAGAATCAAGAAACTATTGGAGCCGAGGCCCGCAACATCCTCTGTGTGAGAGCTTTTCAACTACAGGCAAGTGCCAACAGTTCCGAGCGAACGCCGGCAGTTTGTACATAAACAGCGCACAAGCCTAAAAAACCCTCTTTGCTTAAACACGCAAGCAACAATATTTACGAAATGCCACGAATGTTGTACATACGCGGCGGGGTAATTTAACTTCCAAAGCAAGCCGCCAACAGAACAATTAGACGGCGCGCGTCTTGACATGTTTCACGCACACAGCCCAGCCTAAATGTTGGTTTTTTCTACAACTAAAGGATTTGTTACAATCCTCTTTTAGAAAGAAGATGGATGCTTTTTTTAAAAACACCCTCCTGTGCACCGGAGTCTGAAGATTAATTTGTTACTGATCATCATTACAGCCCGCCGGTACCTCCAAAAGACAGAAGGTACTTTGCACAATTGAATTAAGTACTACTATGGGAACAGGGTTTCTTGCAATTATAAAAATACACGTTTATTATTTAACTTTGCAGTTGCCACGACCAAGTCCAGGTCCTGATGAGAACCCCTCAACAAGATGGGGTTTGAAACGCGTTGACTCCAGCTCTTGGGACAAGGCACTTACAGGGTGTGCCACAAGGGATTAACTGCATCATTACTTCTCTCCTAAAGACAACACCCTTTAATACTACAACTCCCAGAGGTAACAACACTGGCAGGAATACATAAGACACTCTGTTGGTGAATCACAATTGTCTGCCTAGTGTTCGTAAATGTAATAAGGGACTGGTCATATATGTTTGGTTACATTTTGATATGTCATACAGGGACTGGTCATATATGTTTTGTTACATTTTGATATGTTATACATGTTCAATGTGTTGTTTTATGATTTGTCTGTTAAGTACGGTTTCATAATGTTTGTTACATATAAATGCAAAACAAAAATAAGTGTTGCCTGACAAGATGGCATTAATTAAATGTGATAATCTTGTTCTTTCTAAAGTTTAAAAACAAAAGTGAAATAAATCACAACGGGCCTTGGAAATAAGGACTAAAGCTCGTTCTGTTTAATAATGTGTTAAAATTAAGCTATCTGGATACCTTGTGTGTTTACAAAATCGAAGTGGTCCAATCCAGGTAGCATATAGACCCAAGCCTCCTTTGCTTGACTAGTCAGGAGAACAGGAAGCAGGCATCCTCCCTCCCCTCCCCTAAGCCAATTACAACGCTGCAATGGCAGCATTGTGATTGGTGCAGATAGCGCCCAGCCGGACGCCTGTATGGAGGCCATTTTCTCTATGTAGGCTGCATGCAGCCTACATAGAGAAAATGTAGAGTGCACATGACTGGTTTGGTCGGCCCCAGAGGGCCGACCAAACAGTCAGGGCCCACAACAGTGGTTTAGCCACTCATCCCCTACCCGCCCACCCCCAACCAGGTATACCCTCCCGCCCCCAACCAGGCATACCCTCTCGCCCGCCCCCAACCAGGCAAACTATTCTGCTTTCTCGCAGCGCGAGAAGCAGAAACATAAAATGGTATTTAAAATACCATTTTATGTTTCTGCTTCTTGCACGGCGAGAAAGAAGTGGGGCAACGCTCCTCCGCCCTAATGAAGGAGCCGCCCCTGCCCTAAGTTTCCTCACCGCCACCCTTTTTATGGTGGCCTCATTGCCATGAAAAGGAGGACAATGAGGAAACTCATAATATGCTTGCTGGTGCTGCAACGGCACCACCAAGCATATTATGACCTCAGACCGCCGCACCACCGCCAAGGAATCACGGTTCCCCGGCAGTTGGGGCGGTCCAATGGCGGTCTGACCGTCAAACTCAGAATCAGCCCCTTATTCTGTGCAGAGATCTCTGCCTGACTGCGAAGTCTCCACACATGTAGGCATACGTTTTAAAAGTAAACGTGGGTGAGAGACGCGTGAGCGCGCGATTCAAGATGGCCGCCGCATGAGAGTCTTCGCGCTATTTCAGCCCGTTTTTCGGGTTTAAACGACGAATTTTAGTCGGAAAAGTATCCTAATGGAGGTCGCTGCATTCCTAAAGAACTAACCTTTGTTGTGGAGCATTTTTAGACGATTCTGCACAGCGGAAGTGGGTTTTTTCACCGCCTGGTTCCTGCTCCTTGCACAGCATTCAGGTACAGCCAGGCTTTCTGTCAAGGGGCGGAGTGAACTTTCAGGAAAGGGCCTGGCTTGGGCCTAGCCACTCCCCCAACCCATTTTAGCTGCTGCACCAGTCATTTCTTGTTTATTTCCACAGCTTTTGTTTTTTCATACACTATTTTGCTTCTGCAATTATAATTCTGTCTCTTTTTACTTCAAAATGGAAAATAAAAGTGCTATTAATAATAAAAGGAGGCAGCAAATTTCTCCTCCTCCTGCTAAATCTAAAGTAGTGGAGTCTTCTGAACCCTCACTATCTTTAATATTGGAGGAAATTCAGGCACTTCGTGTCAATACAGACACTATTGCTTCTGAAGTTAAAAATGTGTGCAAAGAAATGGCCAGCCTGTCAATGAAAATATCGGATAATTCCATCAAAATACAGGATAATAAGGTCAAAATTGACACATTTACTCCACTTGTGGCAAAAATTTCACCTATGTGCTCAACATTATTGGACATGGAAAACCGTAACAGACAATATAATCTACGCATATTTAATTTGCTTGAAGATGTTGAGGGAAATAACTGTAGATTATATTTGGAGAATTTATTGCCTGGTCTTTTACAAATTAAATTCTCAGAAAAGTTTGAAATTGATAAGGCTCACAGGATTCCCTCACATAGGAACCCTCTACACACAAAACCGCGACAATTGATTTTTAAAGTTCTTCGACACCACCATTTGGTTTTAATCAGAAAAGCAGCTAGAGAAATACCTTCATTGATGGTAAATGGAAATAAAATATTTATTCATCAAGACTTCGCCAAAGAAACTGTCTCAATTAGCAAAGAATTCACTGCTCTTCGTCCTCAACTACGAAGTCTAGGCTACAAATATGGTCTTTTTGATCCATCGACGATGCGCATTTGGAAGGATAACTTCTCGAAATCTTTTCAGCGTCCAGAAGATTTGAGAAATTTTTTGGTTCATCAGTCACAGCTCTCAATGGATACCAATGACTCTGCTACATGATTTTTACCAGTTATGTCTTTTCTGACACAGTACTGAAATTTCTTTGTAAAGGGCTCCAGTGGTTCCGGTCATGCTTGTAAAGCGTGTGTGCGTTTCACATTTCACATTTATGTCTTCTGTTTGTCGTTTTTTCCATCTTTTTTTCATTTTTCCTTTCCTTCTTCCTTATTTGGAGCTACCTTTTTCTCATTCTCTTGATCTTCTTTTATCTTCCTCTTTTTGATCTCTTTTCTCCTTTCTTCTATTATTGCTAATACACATAATATTAAAGTAGTTTCATTAAATGTTAAAGGATTGCGCCATCCAGTTAAAAGTACAAAAATTCTAGATTATCTAAGTAGTTGCAAAGCGGATGTTTGTTTTATGCAAGAGACTCATATAGATGATAAAATTTTAGATTATATGAAGAAGAAATGGGTAGATACTATTGTTTCTTCTCCTGCTAATGGTAAAAAAAATGGTGTAGCTATTTTGTTTGCAAAAAAACTACACTGTTGATCCAGCGCTAACAATAAAAATTCTTCTCCTATATGACTCGGTCATCCAGGTACAACTATCCCTCCAATACACAAACTATATCCATATGACGGTGGGGCCCATAAACACCGCATATACATTCACTTACTCATTTATTCCCTGGATTACCTCCGTCCTTAACCTAGGAGAAAAAACAGTAAAAACGATTTGCTGGAAGGAGACGGGATACCTCTTTTAACATGCCATAATAATTCTCATTGCTTTTAAGGTATTCCGCTCATTGGTCGATGGACCAACTAGTAGGAATCAGTTGATGGTGATTAAGACCAGCTCAATCACAATAAACTTTTTAACATTTTACCTTAATTATTGAGCTAAAGAATCACTGAGTCATTTGTTTAGAGACAATAAAGTTTATATAAAGTTTTAGAAACAATGCATAAGTTTTAAGTTTATCACTCAGATTATTACATTTATCATCATTATAAGAATAAATTGAAATTACAATGCATACCTATTAGATGGAAGATAAAGTTATGTCACAGCAAGAACTCCAAAAAGATCTATCTATCTTTCTTTGAAAATCTAATAGCTCTAAAGGAAAAATCTATCAGGAGTAAAAAGGTTCTCCAAAAGCAGCATCTTATACTTAATGAAAATAGCAGCAGCAGCTTCGATCATCCGCAACAGCAACTCCGCACCCGCAACTCATCTATCAGCAATCTCAGCTCTCCCTTCTCCTAACAGTACGCTCGCTCATCATCATCAATAAAATAATACTAATAACAACTAACCCCTCCCGGAGTAGGTCTTCTTATACCCTAATTCTCGCTTACTAAATAAAATGTTGCCTCTTTATGGCGTGATTCTCTCTCATTGGTCCATTCAAGTCCATATACATTTTTATCAAACTTCCTTGTCTTAACCAGTTCTTTGTGGAATGTCCATGCTTGCATCGTTTCCCACAGTTCATGACATTACTCATCAGTTTCGATCAGTCCAATTTGTATAATTTTCTGATACTTTTTAGGTTCAACAGTTCCGTTTGTCCATTTATTCATTTTGACTTCTCACGCTTCTTGCTGATCATCTTGGCACACATTTGCTCAGTAAGGTCACAATAGCCTTGACCATACTTCCATCCTAGGCTCTCAGCACGAACACGTGGTCATTCTTTGTTCATGGCCTTTCTCCTTTTCCACACGGCTTCTCGCACATGCGTACTCTAGCTTATGGCGGCCATTTTATATCGCTGCTCAACAGGCCTAAGCGCACTATTTATAAAGATAAACAGAATATTGTTAAAATAAGGAATATAAACCCTTTCGTTTCCCTCCCGTCTTTCTACGTACCCTAATTAGGTATTTACCTAGCAAAAAGCAACATATAAAGCCGTCCCTTACTTACCATCGCTTTATTTTGCCACCACACGTTTTATTTTCAAAGCACAAATCATGCATTTATTATTTTATTAGTACGCAAATATTAGATTATGTTAGCCACGTCAACAATTATAAGTAGATTAATTTGCACATAAAATAGCGTGTTACCTTTAACCCTTCACATGTAACATACATTGTTGGTTATTTACTTAAACGAACATGTTTATTAATTATTTTACGTAAATTATTAGGAGGTTAAAAATGTTTTCATTTATCCTGCTCCATCAACTCCCCCTTTGGTGATTTTTAATATCACCACAAAAACCCAAGTTATACAATTCTCTCAGACAGCATGTTTCTTTTATCCGTTTTGCTTTTGCTAGTTTACACAACTGTATCCCTTTCAACTTGTCTCTTGGTCTTCTTGTACATGTCCTCTTTTATCTCTTCTAACTCTATTTCACCCATTTCTCTCTCTCTCTCCTTATTTATCATGTTTTCTTTTTCTATTTTATTCTGTCTTCTTCTTTTCTTTATACATGTAATTACAAGCTTCAGCACCAAAATTATTATGATTATCATGGTTGCTATTATTATAACTTTCCCTATTATTAATCCACTCATTCTTGTTAACCAATTTATTACTGAATAAAACCCTTTACCAAGTTTTCCAAACGCACTTTCAACCTCCAGTGGAACAAGTTCTTTGTGCAAACTTGTAATATTCGTTATATACTTTTGTATATTTTCACTTTTATCTGGAATGTAAGTGCAACAATGTTGGACTTTCAGCATTCCACAGACTCCACCCTCTTTGGCCAAAAGAATGTCAAGGGCAAGTCGATTTTGCATTACCATAGCTCTCATGGCAACCATCTCGGTATTTACCATCAAGAACCCTCCTGCAGTATCTGTAGATAAACGATCTACCACTGTGGATAATTTCCGAATTTTAAATGCATTCAAAGATATTCCCACTGCTGGTATCAATGCACCAAAAATATCACCTACTATTTCTGAAAAACTTTCCCTTTTTCTACGTGTAAAGGTATTTATCATTTTGTGTGTTCCTTTCTCTTTTCTATCCATATGAAAAATCTTTGGAAAGACCAGGCCTAAATAACATGACCCATACCAATGGTCCGGCAACCTGTAATAAGCCCTATTACCGCAAACATAATAGATCCCTGGAAATATTGGATCTTTTCCCCCTTTGAATCCCCATCCGCCTAAAATTTGATAATTGTCATGGCAATCCCTGGAACCCACAAAATAATTGTCATATCTTGTTCTATTTCTTCTAATGCACAACCTTCCCTGTTGGGGCCAATCCAGAGTCATAGCTGCATTTGTCTTTTTCTTGTCATGATTGTCTTCCTCAAACGCCCAAAGAGGTGTTTTTGTCTCTTCTAACACTTTTCTCTGAAATTTCGTTCTTCTTTCTTCAACCATCTCTAAAAATACTTTTTCTTCCTTCTTTAACTCACAGGTAAGGTTGTTTTTAACTATATTATCTAATGTTAATATCTTATCTTCTATGAAATATTCACCAAACGTTTTTCCCTCTTTTATTTTGTTTAGTTCGGGAACTACAGGAATTTTCGCAAAAATCTTATCTATGTCAGTGTAATAATATTCTAATCTACCTGTTTTATAAAATAAACTTGCTAAAACACTACATGTTATTCCATACGTCAAAGGAAGGTGATGATAAGTCACACCCTCTGCTACAGACGCAGGCAATTGCATACAAACATAACAATCTCTTACATCCATTGTTTCTACATACTCATATAATAATTTAGTGAAAACATTCTTTGAAAAATCTGTTATTGATTTGTCTTTATGTAACTCTGCACTACTTTTTAATATAACTGGTTCTTGAGTGTTAGCTCCTTTTTCTTTCTCTGTGTTATTAGATGTTTCTTCTACAGCTAAACTAATTGGAATAGTGATTGCTAAAACCACCCATACTGTCATTAATAATCCTGCACAAAAGAAGCACATCTTACACCATCTACTTAAAAACTCACATCTACATTTTCTATCTCTAGTATCCTCCATTTTGTTTTATAACCAATTTATTTATTTACAAGAAAATTGTGTCACTACACCTCAGAAATGATTTCTTAGCCACTCTGCACTTCAATGTTTTTGTCTTTGTTCGGTACTTTCTTTTAATTCTTTTCAGAATTCTTTCTTTGTCAAATCCAGTATTTTGTCAAATCCGGTAGAAATTCGTCAGATCCAGTATTTTGTCAAGTCCGGTAGAAATTCGTTTACATTTCTTCAAGTTTGTTGCACTTCACCTTCACCCATTAGATTTCTTTGTTCTGGGTTCTCGTGAGTGTTCTTTTCTTCTTTGATATCAGTTAAAGCAAGGTACAACCATTCAGGCGATCTATACTTCGGATTTACCTTTTTTACTCTTTTCGTTTTCTGCAAGTGTTTTCCACCTTGTTTTTCTTGCTCTTTCTGACTTGTTATTTCATTCACTTGTTCAGCACTTTTTCCATCTAACCTTATGATCCTGTACCTTAATGTTCTTACTTCGTTGGGCCAATTGTCTCCTTTTCTTGACCTTTTTGCCTCACTTCCTTTTTCCTCTCTTTCTGATTTCCAAGTTCTTTTTCTTGACTCTAGTTTTTGGTTTCTTTCTTCTCCACTTTCTTCAGACTCTGTTTCATTTTTCTTTTTATTGTCTCTTATTTTGAATTTTATAATTTCATTTCCTTCCTCTATTTGTGGTTCTTTTCTTATCTTCCTTCGTTCACCTACTTCTGTCCCTCCTCGAGGTTCTTCCGAATTTGTGTCAATCTCTCTATCTGCTTCTAAATTTCCCTGTTCTTTTGTTTGGCTATCTGTCCCTACTGCTCCTCGGGGATCTTCCGATTTTTCTAACTTTCTGTTTGAAACTCTCCCTTCTTTATCTATTAATATTATCTCCGAAGGATTTTTACCACAACTTGTACTTGGTTGCTCACTGTTACTATCTTCGTGCTCAGTTTCTTCTCTTATGCTTTCAAATTTCCAATTTCTTTTCAGAATTTCCTCACAATCCCAATGATCTGTATCAGATTCTGAACTGGTATCTGATATTTCCAGATGTCGACTCACATGTCGATCTTCAGGTTCTGGAACTTCCGCTATTTCCTCCACTTCTTCTGTCGTTGCACTTGTAGTTGGGTCTTCTAGATGTCGACTTACAGGTCGATCTTCAGATTCTGGCACCCTGCTCGTTTCTTCTTCCGGTTCTGATGCTGAACTGTTATCCAACGCTTCCAGATGTCGACTCACATGTCGATCTTCAGGTTCTGGAACTCTGATGGTGTGACTGGCATGCACCCAGTGTTTCACTCCTGCACATTTGACTGCAGTGGTTGTCACCAGGATCACCTGTCGTGGTTCGTCCCAACGAGGAACCAAACAGTTTCTTCTCCTGTGGACTTTTATGCGGACCCAATCTCCTGGATTCAAGTCGTGAGCTGGTTTTCTTTCAAGAGTAGTAGCATCCGGTCCAACCTGATGAAACACAGAACGCACCACATCAGCCAATCCTTTGCAATAATCCAGCACCAGATCATCAGTTATAGTCAGTAGTTTGTTGACAGGTACATGTGCTTGTCTCATTGCTCGTCCCATAATTATCTCATGGGGACTGAGTCCAGTTTTCCTTTCCGGAATACTTCTGATTGTCATTAAAACTAATGGCAAAGCATCTGGCCATTTGAGTCCTGTGGCTTGACACATTTTTCCTAACCTGTTCTTAATTGTTCCATTCACTTGCTCTACTATTCCAGAAGCCTCTGGTCTGTATGCACAATGCAGTTTCTGTTTAATACTAAGTGCTTCACAAATCAGTTTAATTAATTCGTTTTGGAAATGTGTTCCTCTATCTGTTTCAATCGTGACTGGAAAACCATACCTCGGAATGAATTCTCGCAGCATAAGTTTTGCTACCGTTATTCCATCATTCCTTCTGGTCGGGTATGCCTCCACCCAACGGGAAAACAGTCGTCTACGAGGACATACCTTAGTCTGTTGCTCGGGGGCATTTCTATAAAATCCATTTGCATTCTAGTGAACGGACCTCCTTCTCGTCCTATTGTTCCTAGACTCACTACTGTCTTCCTTCCTGGATTTAACTGTTGACAAATAAGACATCTTTGACAAAGACTCTCAGCTATGGCTCTGAATTTTGGATTATACCATGTTTGTCTAAAAAGTCTGATCATTGAATCTCTCCCAATATGGGCTTGTCCATGGTACATCCGTGCCATGTCAGAAATCATGCTATCAGGCATAACTGGTCTTTCATCTCTGTAAACCCAAACATCATTTTCCTCATGTTTTCTACATCCTGCTTTTATCCATGTATCTTTTTCCTCATCATCTGCTGCTTCCTGTAACTGTCTCACCTCATCCCATGTCTTAACAGGGTTAGTAAAAAGCAAAGGACAAGAAATATGCTCTCTTTCTCGGTTCCTGTTCAAAGAAACCACATTCTTTGCACAGTACTGTGCAATCTCGTCAGCATACTTATTGCCGACAGTTATGTAGTCTTCCCCATTTTTATGTGCATTGCACTTCACAACAGCCATCTGTTTAGGCAGCTGTATCGCCTCAAGCAACTTTTTCACATAATCTCCATTTCTAATTGGCGTTCCTGCAGACGTCAAGAAACCTCTTTGTGACCAAATCTGACCAAAATCATGCACCACTCCAAAACCGTATTGGCTATCTGTCACAATCGTAACCCGTACATTTCTTCCCAACTTGCAGGCTTGAATCAGAGCTATCAGTTCTGCGACTTGGGCAGACCGTATCCCTTTCAGACAAGATGCTTCCATTACAGTTGCTACTGTGCAAACTGCATACGCTGCACTTAGAACTCCATCATTCGTTCTCAAACATGAGCCATCCACGAACAGAATATAATCTGATTCCTTTAAGGGCTCATCTCGTATATCTGATCTCGGTTTTGTACAATATTCAAGCACATTCAGACAATCGTGATCTACTTCATCCATTTCAATCACACTCTCTTCATCTGGCAATGGTGTCGAAGGATTCACATTCATACATCTGTCAATGGTCACATTATCTGCACTCAAAATTACTTTTTCATACCTAGTCAGCCGACAATGTGTCATGTATTGGGTTTTCGTTCTTGTCAAGAGAATTTCCACAGAATGGGGAACATATACTCTCAATGGATATCCCATCACTATGCCTTCACTCTGTTCCAGACTCACACAAGTAGCAGCAACTGCTTTCAAACATCCAGGCAACGCTTTTGCTACAGGGTCTAAAACAGCTGAAAAATATGCAATGGGTCTTTTCATGGTTCCATGTCTCTGTACCAAGACTGAAAACGCACACCCATCTCTTTCACTGCAACACAACTCAAAACCTTTCTCATCCGGCATTCCCAATGCTTGAGCTTTACACACTTTCTTTTTCAGCTCTCTGAATGCTTTCATTTCCTCATCATTCATTTCAAAATGATCTTTAACATCCTTCTTTGTCAGTTTTTGCAACAGTTTGGCGATCAACGAAAAACCGCTTATCCATTGTCGACAATATCCAACCATTCCCAGAAACATTCTTACCTCTCTTTGCGTCATTGGAGCTCTCATTCCTTGAATCATCTTTATTCTCTCAGTCGTTACCTTTCGCACTCCTTTCTCAATTTTATGCCCTAAATATTGGACTTCTTGTTGACAAAACTGCAATTTTGATGGGGACACTTTATGTCCTCTTTTGGCTAAATGATTCAGCAAAGCAATTGTATCATTGACACATGCTTCCTTCGTTTTTGATGCCACCAGTAGGTCATCAATATACTGAACCATCACTGACTTTTCTGGCATTTTTAAATCTTCCAAGGATTTCTTTAGAATCTGATTAAAGATCGAGGGGCTTTATGTGTACCCTTGAGGAATTCGGCACCATGCCAAAATACGCTCTTCAAACCTGAACGCAAATAATGGCTGGCTATCTGGATGCAATGGAATAGAGAAAAATGCATGACATAAATCAATTACTGTGTACCATTCTGCTTCATGTGGAATCTGGTATAGAATCACAGCAGGGTTCGGTACTATTGGGCAACAAGGCACTACAATTTTGTTTACCTTCCTCAAATCCTGTACAATTCTATATGTTCCGTTTGGCTTTTTCAGTCCTATTATTGGCGAATTATATGGACTGCTCATGATTTCTTTTAGAATCCCTTGTTCTACCATTTTATTTATTACTGGCGTTATTCCTTCAATTATTTCTGGTGTCAATTTATACTGGGGTGTATTTGGGTAACTCGTTCCCTCTTTTACGGAGATTTTAACGGGATCTACTTCTTTCATTAATCCTATATCTTCTCCTGTAAAGAACCACACTTCCTCTTTCACTGTCTCTTTCAGTTCAATTGGAATTTTCTCTGCATCAAATACAGGAAACAAATCATTTACTTCTGGTTCTAAATTTACCAGTGTCATTTTATACAATACATCTTCATCTGGGAACTGAAATGCAATTCCATCTGGAGTACAATAGATAGTGCAATTCATTTTGCACAATAGATCGCATCCTAATAGGTTCACAGGACTACAATCACATACCAAAAATCGGTGCATTTCACTAAATGGACCAATCTTTACCTCCACTAATTTAGTAAGAGGGGTCTTAATTTGCTGATTCTATACTCCAACTACTTGGATATCTTCACCTGAGAGAGGAAGGTTTGGAATTTCCACTGACCTAACAGTAGAACGGGTAGCTCCAGTGTCCACAAGGAATGTTACATTTGCACCATTCACTTCTCCATCCACAAATGGACCAGACTGATCTACCTCTAGAGTTACGCCAAGCACGCACTCTTCCCCCTCTCCTAGGCACTGTCAGACGCTTTCATCCGTTTCATCCTCATCCTGTCGTAACCAATATTGAGAAATGGCAGCTGCACGCGGCAACTGTGTTACCTGCTCTCCTCCGTAGAATCCTGTTTCTGCACTGAATTTTTGTTGGTTAACACTCTTGGGAAGTGGTGGTTGTGGCACCTGACTCTGTTGAGTAACTACCTCACTCTGCACCTGTGGATTTAATGATTGATTTTCCACATTAAGTTTTGGAGGCAATTTACACTCGTTTCTCCAATGCCCTAGCTTTCCGCAGTTGTGGCATGGCCACTTTTTCTTTGCCTCATCTATACTCATTTGTCCTTTTCCTTTGCCTATATTTGGTCAAAATCTAGCCTGTCCTGCTTCATTACCTGTATTACTCATTTAAGCTTCTTGTTTCTCTGCAACTTTCACCTGTGCCCACATGGCCTTTTCTTTCAATTTACGCTGTCTACTCTCAATATCATCACTGCAATACTTAGCATATCTCAAAACTTCATTGACTGTGCTATTCTGCCAACAAATCATATGCTGTTTAATCATCTCACTTATCTCTGGTTTCAACCCATATACAAATCTATATACAAAATGACTCATATCCTTCTCATTTAGTGTCTCATAACCACTATACTGTTTGAAAACTAACAACAGTCTTTCATAGTAAGCATGCACTGATTCTTTACTTTCCTGCGTGGTTCTATCTATTTTTACCCAATCTGTTTCTTTAGGTGGAATCTTATTCTTCAAAAAAGTAATTACTTGATCGTACTTTCTCATCACTTCTGGTCCTGGCGCTCCTGTTTTAGCATCCCTTGGATATTCTACAGTTGGCCAATCAATAGTAATCTTACATTCTGTCCACAAATCAGCTGGCACTACTATATCAAACAATCCATCCAAGTCTATCCACAACACCTTTGAAACTTTAACAAATCTCTCCACTTGTCTATACCATTCTACTGGCTTCTCTCTCAACTTGGGGAAATCATTTGTAAATGACAGTATATCCTGTCTAGTCCATGGAACATGCACATAACTATCTCCTGGAGTTTCTCTCATCGGGTACTCCCTTACAATTGGTTCCTTATCTGTCACTGCAAAAGCCAAAGATGCTTTATCTGTTACTTTCTCATTCCTTTTCATCCATCTACTTCTCCATCTATCCACATCACCCCATTTTCTCAGTAAAACAATCAATTCTTTTATGTGGGTCAATCGTCCTGATGTGTTTAGATTCTCTATATCTTTCTCACAAAAATCTACTCTATATGGTTTCTGCAACGTTCTTACTTTTACAAATTCTACTCCTAGTTCAATCGCTGTCTCTTCTAATTTGTCATGTAAATTTCTAGCTCTCCATGTAATACTCTTGCACAAAAACATAATCTCATCATCTTGATAACTTTTCAATTTTTCTGTACCAATCGTTCCTAAAATCAATTCTTCCATGTCTATTTTTAACCTAATTACATCTAATGGTTTTACTTCTGTTTCTTTCGTTTTTAGCGTTTTCATCCATTCATTTAACTCATCTGAAGTCGGTCCTACAGGCGAACTATTTAATTCTATCCAATTGTTACTTCTTTCTGGTGTCTCTGATGCAGACTCCGTTACCATAGGTATTCTCCTGAACTCATTCTCATTTATCGTCAAATTAGTAGGTGGGCTTGGTCTATCGGTACTAACCAAATGGTGTGCACCTTCATTGTTCAGTTCCATCCCTTCTCTTTTTCTTTGCAAATGTGAATTCATAGGAATCACTAAAGAACGTTCATCAATTTTCTGATTCTCAAAAATTGGCATTACTGGACCTATCATTACTGGTACAGTTACAGCTTCCATATTCTTTGTTAATTCTCTTATTTTCTCAGTCAATTCTCTTGTGGTTTTTGCTAATTCAGTTGCATTGTCACTTTCTATCTCTTCATTTTGTGAAGTTTTTAATTGATCTTGTGACCTCTTTATCTCATGACTTCGTTCGGGAATTTTATTCCTCCCAGTTTCCATTAGTGGTGCATTAGGTGTCACCACCGCAGAAGTCTGTTGGTATGGAGGCGGGTTTCTGTTTAAAATATCTTCCAGCAATTCATTGTCCGTTTCACTACCACCATACCCATACTTTTCTATAACTACATGTTTCTTTTTCTCTGTACACTTTCTCTTTGCTTCTTCCTCAACTGTAAAAGCTGGAAACAAACCTCCTGTCATATTAGCACATCTCCAACACTTTATTCTGTCCTCATGATTTACTCCCCATAACCTTCCAGGCATAAACTCATGATTCTTTAATCCTCTGAAACTCTCTCGTTCATACATCTCATCTTCCCATTCACTTAAAGCTTCAAACTGTGTCGGTCTAGGTCTAGGTTCTAACATTGCCATCTTCTCTCTCAAATTCCGAAGTACTGCTACATTAAATGAACCATTCTCAGGGAAAGCCAATGCTCCATCATTCTTGGTATATTTTGTCCAATTTTCTAACCATATGCATGTATGATATCCATATTTCAGCATCATGTGCGAAGCTGGTGATTTCGGCGGAGGAATTACTTGTCCCTCTCTAGTCACTACCTTTTTGTCTTTCTTAAAGAAGTTCTTAACTTTCGACATCCACGACGTTTTCTCTCTACCATACTCATAATAAGACATGATTCACAATCGCTTTCTCTCCTCAAACGATCCACAATTCAACACTGTTCTCTATGCGTTATTCCAACCAATACTAGCGCGACTCACACCAACACTCCAATCACAAACTTCCACGTCACTAGTCTATTCGACCAATACTAGAGCGACTCACACCAACACTCCAATCACAGCAGTTTCTGTCTACAACGCACTGTCCAATCCCAGCGCGGCTTTTGTCTACGTCAGCTCTGCTCCTGTCTCTGTATGACTAGCGCACTGTCCAATCCCAGCGCGGCTTTTGTCTATGTCAGTTCTGCTCCTTTCCCCTCCTTTACAAAATTTATCGGCAATTTCTTTTTCAACAATTCTTCGTTAGTTACAACATTTAAAACACATTTCCATTGTCTGATTCACTAAACCAAAGAGATAGCTTTGTCCATTTACACAAGAATTCTTTATTTTCCAGTAGGCAGCGCTTACCTCTACCCTACCACAGAATTTTTCGGTTTCGCCGATAAAGTAGCACTTCCCTCTACCTTACCCTTCTTTCAAGCAAGCGGTAAACCCGTTTCTCTGGGGATAAAACACATGTGGAGACTATACTGCTCCTGAGAATTAAGGCCAGAGTTTCACAAGAAAACCGGTCACTATTTCACTTACACACCTTTTATGCGGAAAATGTCCCTATCATAACACAACCTGTGTTATTACCAATATGAACTCAGACAATGCACTATTCCATGTGACTTCTCTTGCCACACGTGTTCCACTTCCTACTTCCCGGAAGCGTGAAAACTTACATATAACATAACGCGACTCAACATAAAGTGTTAGACATGAATTTATCAATAATCAATAATCACCAAACTAATCTATAAAACCATAACTCTGCTACCAAGAAATCTGATCCAGCGCTAACAATAAAAATTCTTCTCCTATATGACTCGGTCATCCAGGTTCAACTATCCCTCCAATACACAAACTATATCCATATGACGGTGGGGCCCATAAACACCGCATATACATTCACTTACTCATTTATTCCCTGGATTACCTCCGTCCTTAACCTAGGAGAAAAAACAGTAAAAACGATTTGCTGGAAGGAGACGGGATACCTCTTTTAACATGCCATAATAATTCTCATTGCTTTTAAGGTATTCCGCTCATTGGTCGATGGACCAACTAGTAGGAATCAGTTGATGGTGATTAAGACCAGCTCAATCACAATAAACTTTTTAACATTTTACCTTAATTATTGAGCTAAAGAATCACTGAGTCATTTGTTTAGAGACAATAAAGTTTATATAAAGTTTTAGAAACAATGCATAAGTTTTAAGTTTATCATTCAGATTATTACATTTATCATCATTATAAGAATAAATTGAAATTACAATGCATACCTATTAGATGGAAGATAAAGTTATGTCACAGCAAGAACTCCAAAAAGATCTATCTATCTTTCTTTGAAAATCTAATAGCTCTAAAGGAAAAATCTATCAGGAGTAAAAAGGTTCTCCAAAAGCAGCATCTTATACTTAATGAAAATAGCAGCAGCAGCTTCGATCATCCGCAACAGCAACTCCGCACCCGCAACTCATCTATCAGCAATCTCAGCTCTCCCTTCTCCTAAAAGTACGCTCGCTCATCATCATCAATAAAATAATACTAATAACAACTAACCCCTCCCGGAGTAGGTCTTCTTATACCCTAATTCTCGCTTACTAAATAAAATGTTGCCTCTTTATGGCGTGATTCTCTCTCATTGGTCCATTCAAGTCCATATACATTTTTATCAAACTTCCTTGTCTTAACCAGTTCTTTGTGGAATGTCCATGCTTGCATCGTTTCCCACAGTTCATGACATTACTCATCAGTTTCGATCAGTCCAATTTGTATCATTTTCTGATACTTTTTAGGTTCAACAGTTCTGTTTGTCCATTTATTCATTTTGACTTCTCACGCTTCTTGCTGATCATCTTGGCACACATTTGCTCAGTAAGGTCACAATAGCCTTGACCATACTTCCATCCTAGGCTCTCAGCACGAACACGTGGTCATTCTTTGTTCACGGCCTTTCTCCTTTTCCACACGGCTTCTCGCACATGCGTACTCTAGCTTATGGTGGCCATTTTATATCGCTGCTCAACAGGCCTAAGCGCACTATTTATAAAGATAAACAGAATATTGTTAAAATAAGGAATATAAACCCTTTCGTTTCCCTCCCGTCTTTCTACGTACCCCAATTAGGTATTTACCTAGCAAAAAGCAACATATAAAGCCGTCCCTTACTTACCATCGCTTTATTTTGCCACCACACGTTTTATTTTCAAAGCACAAATCATGCATTTATTATTTTATTAGTACGCAAATATTAGATTATGTTAGCCACGTCAACAATTATAAGTAGATTAATTTGCACATAAAATAGCGTGTTACCTTTAACCCTTCACATGTAACATACATTGTTGGTTATTTACTTAAACGAACATGTTTATTAATTATTTTACGTAAATTATTAGGAGGTTAAAAAATTTTCATTTATCCTGCTCCATCACTGTCAAAGTAAAACTTCTGATAAGGATGGTAGATATATACTCGTTAAAATTAAAGTTCATGACTCAATTCTATTTTTATTAAATGTTTATGGTCCTACTGCAGATGACCCAGTTTTTTGGACTAATCTTACAACAGAGGTTCTAAAGGTCGGTAATGCCCCTTTAATTGTTGGAGGTGATTTTAATGTTATCTCTGACCCTTTATTAGATAGATTATCTCTTACTAAGTTTCACCCTTCTAAAGTTTACTTTGCTTTCAAATCATTTATTCAAGCCACTAAGTTAGTTGAATATTTGGAGATTACATTTTCCTACAGAAAAAAGTTTTACATTCTTCTCAAATCCTCACAATTCCCATTCTAGAATTGATTGTTTATTGGTTTCCAGGTAACTAATTAGTTCAATAACTACTCCTAATATTGGTAACATTGACATCTCAGATCATGCTATGATTTCTTTGGTTTTGAATTTGGAATCAACTTTTACTAAACAATCTAGATGGCGTATGAACACTGGTATAATTTTAAATGAGTATAACAAGCCTAAACTTTTAACCGCCATTCAAGAATATTTTATACTCAACCCTGAAGGTTCTACTTCTATGATTAATAGATGGGATGCTTTTAATGCTTATATTAGGGGTGTAACTATATCTATTGTGGCCCACGAAAATAAAACCTTTCATGCAAATGCTAAAAACCTTCAAAAAAAGATTGCGAAATTTGAACGACTTTTTATTACATCCAACAATCCTCAATATAAATTTAAGCTACAAAAATTGCGTTATGAATTTAATTCAATACTTAGTAAAAGAGCAGGTATCCAAATCTCTAATGCTAAAGCAAGATTTAGTTTTAATGCCAATAGATCCGGAAGGCTATTAGCTAATTATTTACGTATAAAAAAAGATAAAACTCAAATCAATTCAATTCATGGTTCCCATGGTAAAATTGCTCTTTCTCACAATGAAATTGTTAATGAATTTTTGAATTTCTATTCTGCATTATGTAATAAACCCGATTTTCAGGATGTTTCTTTAATTGATTCCTTTTTAAATTCCTGTGAGTTACCCAAGATTCCACAAACAGATAAAATTGGACTTGATGCACCTATTACCAAAGATGAAATCTTATCAGCTATAAAATCCCTTAAAAAGAACAAATCTCCTGGTCCTGATGGGATTCCAGCGGAATTCTACAAAGAATTTCAGTCATACCTTCTACCTTTTTTACACCAACTATTTACGTATTTTAGATCCACAGGAACTACCTCTGGTTCTTTTACAGAAGCGTTAATTATAGTACTTCCGAATACAGATAAAGATCCCACTCTTGTGTCTAATTATCGCCCTATATCCTTAATTAATCAAGATTGTAAACTATATGCTAAAATATTTGCTACTAGATTGGGCCCCATATTAGATTCTATTATACACCCGGACCAATCTGGTTTTATGAAGAATAGATATTCTGCTCATAATACAAGAACTTTGCTACATATTATTGAACAAAGTCCTACTTTAACGTTGCCATCTGGAATTTTAGCCTTAGATGCCGAGAAAGCATTCGATAAAATCCATTGGCAATTTTTATTTCATACGTTATCCTCATTTAATTTTGGAGATACTTTTATACGCATGATTTCAGCTCTATATTTTGCCCCTACTGCTCGTTTATTTATTAATGGACAAGTCTCAAATAAATTTTCGCTTTTTAGAGGTACAAGACAAGGATGTCCTCTTTCTCCTCTCTTATTTTTAATTGGCATTGAACCTTTTCTTACCTCTATAAGAAAATGTGATAATATTAAAGGAATCAATATTAAGGATGTTATTGTTAAAACCCTTGCTTATGCGGATGATGTGCTTTTATTTGTTATTGACCTTATATCTTCGTTCCCCTCATTAATGGATATTATAACAAATTACTCTACAGTTTCAAGATACACTTTAAATACCAACAAAACCCTTATATGTTTATTGCACTCATGATATGCTTCCCATGCGTGAAATTATTTGGCAAAAGAATAAGTTAAAATATCTTGGAATTTTATTTTCCTCATCCATAAAATCAACAATAAATTTAAATTGTTATTTCATCCTAAATTACATTAAAAACAAAACGTCTAAATGGGCGTCATTACATCTTTCATGGTGGGGCAGAATGGATTCTATCAAAATGACTATTGCTCCCAAAATCTTTTATACCCTTGCCATGATCCCTACTCAATTTCCATTAAAGTTTTATAAAGATGTTGATAAATTTTTGTCAAAGTTTTTATGGAACAACAAATCTCCTCGTATTAGTTATAAAAAATTAAAAGTGCCTAAACGTAATGCTGGTTTCGGTATCCCAGACTTTTTTCTTTATCATAAAGCTTTTATTTTAAAACAAAGTTCATTATGGTTTAACCACTCCTTTTTAAATAATCCTCCTGCATGGCTATGTATTGAGAAATCAATAGTAAGTCCATTTCCATTACCTACTTTGGTGTCTATGTATAACAATGCTACATTTTTTCAAAAATCAGTTATTATTAAATCTACTAAAATGTTATTTAATGATCTTGACTTAATTTTTCTCTTTCCCATGAATAATACTGATGAGTTATCACTATGGTATAGTAATGTTATTAAATTAAACAGGAATATTAGTTTCTGGTTTTCATGGATTAAAGCTGGTATTTTTTATCTCAAAGATGTTTATTCCAATAATACCTTTATTTCTTTTGAAAAGTTGCAAGCAAGCAAGCAAGATTTGGTTTACTAAAATCTGACCTTATTAAGTATCAATATTTGTGCAATTCAATCTTAGATTCCTTCCCCAATGCTATTCCTTCTAATGTTAGAGCAGATTTATCAATTTACATTCAAACAGTCTCTAGATCATCTCATGGGGTTTCCATTCTACATAAAAAATTATCAGATACTCTAGGTAGCAATTTAGAGATGATTTCAACTTTTGGAACAATGAACTTTCACTTTCTTTATCTATTGACACGTGGAAGGATATTTGGCTTAGTAGTATATCTGGTTGGCTACCTGTTTCAATCTACCAAACCAACTCTTATATCCTATACAATTGTTTATGGACTCCATCACGTTTATTTAAGGCTAAACTTCTTCCCTCTGCAGATTGTTGGCATTGTAAATTACATCCAGGTACATTACAACATATGCTTTTTGATTGTCCTATGGTTTTTAAATTTTGGTTTGAAGTTTGGGATATCATACAAAAGATTTTAAAACTTCAGATTGATGTTTCCTATCAATTAATAATATGTAAATCTGCTATTATATCACAAAACTTACATGATTTAGAAAGCAAACTTTTCAATTTCCTAATCTCAGCAGCTTTAAAATCCATCACTTTTTGTTGGAAAGATGTTTCTATATTATCTGTTAATGCTTGGTGGTCGTGGATTATCTTTACTAGAAGAGGTGCTTAATTATCTATGAATGGGATTACACATAATTCACTCGCTTATCAATCTTTTTGGTTACCTGTTGATGTATATTTATCCTCTTAATGATGTATTTATAACTCTAATTTTGATTTTAACTCAAATAGACTATTCTTATTATAAAATATAGTAGCTCTGTGTAAATCTTATGCATTAGTTGTTATATTTGTCCCCTCCCTCCCCCTCCTTCCATCTCCCCTTTATGTATCTTTTCAATATGTAATATCTCAATACCTATTGTAATTTTTTAATAACTTTGGTTAATTTATTAATTGTTATTTAGGTATTTGTTGCTAATTAATAATATTTAATGTATTTTCTTTATTAGTTGTCTATAAACAAAATTCAATAAAATATTTTGAACACAAAAAGTAAACGTGGGAGGGACAAGGGAGTGGTTGGAAAATGGTGAATATTTACAAATAAAGGGGAAGGGTTCAAGGGGAAGTAATGAGGGGTTAAAGGAGACTTATGGGCCGATTCCGATCTCGGTCGGAGGCGCACCCAATACCATTCGGTCGGGAAAAAAGCCATGCGAAAGCCTGTTTCCCGACCGAACCGTACGCGGGTCCGGCCGAGCGAGTACGATGCGAGTCGCCGACCGACTCGTCCGGGCGACCCGACCGCTCCGACCGACTCGTACCCGGATCGTACCGCTCCGACCGACTCGGTCGGACCCGATTCGCACCGCGCAATGGAGACGTTTTCCGGCCGGGTAAGTACGATGCGCACCTCGACCGCTCCGACCGACTCGCGCCGTCCGACTCGAACTCGCTGTCGGAGCCGTACTTTGGGGGTCCGTGTCGGACCCCCTGTACGCGTACCCGTGCGAGGCGCACACAGGGGGGACCCATGGGTCCCCCTACCTGTGCGTGTACGCCGCGAGCGCTTCGCGGCGTACTCGCTGTAGGGGGCGCCCTTGTCCGCCTCGCACCCATTGAGGCAATGGGAGCCCGCGTACGCGTTGTACGACCGGCTCCCATTGAGTTCAACTGGGAGTCCGACCGACTCGTGTCCGATAACATACGGACGCATCGGACTCGTTCGGTCGGACTGCACGGGTCCGATTCGGTCGGAAATCTCTCCGGGTCCGGCTCGGTCGGAGAAATTTCCGGCCCGAATCGGAATCGACCCCTTAGTCAGGGCCAAGGAGGGGTGTAATGAAGGACGTACTCCCAACCACAAAAGAGTAAAAAGTGTGTGTTTTTTTTGTTTTTTTTAACAGGGCTCTTTAAAACAGGTCCTAGTTTTAAAAATGCCAAATGCAAGATCACAGCATGGGAATTTATAGGACCAAGATGTGTAATTTTGCAAACATAAAGAAATGCAACAAATCCAACAAGTTTGTATTGCAGCTTGCGCCAACTGCTAGTACTCAACTTGGTTTACTGCTGGTGCCAACTGCTATTATTCAGTTGGCAGAATTAACCCCTGTGCCACTTGAGACACCACCACACCAATAGCAAGTGAGCAGTCCAGTATGTGTAGCACTGTGCCATCTACAAAATCAATCACTATGGTCCAGAGTACCAACAGTAAAAAGAAACATGGGGCAGCAATGAAACATTAAGCTGTTTTTAAAAGAAGATTTGATGCCACGATATTTGTTCAGTTGATACACGTGGTAATGCAACGCTTTGCATGCTTATATTCTGAATCACGAAAGGTCATTTCTTATATTGATTAAGTAACAAATCTCAGTTACAAGTAGCATTACTTAGATAATATTAATTGGCATCTCTACTTGAGTGGGCCTATTCATTCTGAATGCAATGAAATTATGCCTTAGTTTTTATAATCTACAAATGCTATTATAACTGCACCAGCGCTTAGAAACTCAAGAAAGACTTCCACTTAATTTATCACATTGTCATTGACATGCAGTTGCTAACATCCAAACAATTGTCTGAGCCTGTCTCAAACCTTTGCCTCATTTGACTGTCAGTCCCTTCCCATGAAGTGTAGTAAGCGTGGAAGATACAGCACAAGTTCTGTACAAGCTGGACATTCCAAATCATACATTCTGACTAAGAATTTAGGGTAACAATTTGTAACTCTTGGGGGATGTCACAGGTTTAAATCCCCCAGTGTACTATAGAAGCATTACTTCACATTACTATTAGTTGCTAAATTCTTAATGTATTTAGCCCAGAAAGCAGTTACAAAAACATAAATACTGGCTTTGGGTATTTACACATTAGATAGATCTGTTTATTTTTGAGTATACATAAAAAGTACCTGGTTGAGAATGTTCTGTACATTTGTAGTTACCAAACAAAATGCATCTGACATTTTGCACTTCTGCTAATTTATTCTGCTGAGAGAAATGCTTGCTATGAAGTGTTTATGTCATGTCTGCCTCCAAGACGAAATCATGCTATAGCCGTTATAATGCACAATTCAAGGCATGCTATGTAATATTTTTCTTTTTTTTGCATTTTTTTGGGAAGTAGTAATTCCAGGAGGCTTTGATACTATAGTATTTATATAATTATTTGTATTTTTCTATAGTGCGAACCGATGAGAGAGAAACTTCTAATAATGAGAGTCTTGCATGGAAATTTTAAAACTAATCCCCACTTCAAAGCACTTGGAAACTCCAACATTGGGGTCGATTCCGATTCGGGCCGGAAATTTCTCCGACCGAGCCGTACCCGGAGAGATTTCCGACCGAATCGGACCCGTGCAGTCCGACCGAACGAGTACGATGCGCACGTATGCCATCGGACCCGAGTCGGTCGGACTCCCATTGAAGTAAATGGGAGCCGGTCGTACAACGCGTACGCGGGCTCCCATTGACTCAATGGGTGCGAGTCGGACAAGTGCGCCCCCTACAGCGGGTACGCGGCGAAGCGATTCGCGCCATACACGCACAGGTAGGGGGGACCCATGGGTCCCCCCTGTGTGCGACTCGCGCGGCTACGCGTACAGGGGGGTCCGACACGGACCCCCAAAGTACGGCTCCGACAGCTCTTTCGAGCCGGAGTGCGCGGCTCGGTCGGACTGCTCGCGGCGCGCATCGTACTTACCCGGCCGGGGAACGTCTCCATTGCGTGGTGCGAGTCGAGTCCGAGCGGGTCGGTCGGTGCGGTTCGAGCCGGGAACGAGTCGGTCGGAGCGGTCGGGACGCCCGGACGAGTCGGTCGGCGACCCGCATCGTACTCGCTCGGCCGGACCCGCGTACGGTTCGGTCGGGAAACAGGGCTCCGAATCGGATCCGGTAAAGCCGAATCCGATTCGGAGCCCTACCGGCCGAGATCGGAATCGGCCCCATTGTGTTAGTGGAATCATGGAAGTGTAACACTCTTGTTTGTACGAGAGTCCATAGAGTCTATTTGCCGTGACGTGCTGACAACTAATAAAAACAAATCAGGTGACATCTGCTGCTTGTTAACTCTAATGGATGACAGTCCAGTGCGTCCCAAGATGTGACACGATGCGGACTACATGCAGTGGCCTTATGCGGACAGTCCTTTTTTAAGAGATTAAGGGCAACTAAAAATCTTAAATTTCTTGCTTCTTATAGCAAGCTTCTCATTCACTTTATTCTTCTTGGAATGTATGTATGCTAAGAGGCCTGAGAAAAGATAAGCAATTGGCACAGTGCTCCATTCACAATTGCCTTTCCTGAATTCAGTGTGTCCCTTTATGAAGACGCTAATTCAGATTTGAGACAGAACTGGCCTCTAATAAATGGATATGTGGTGAACGTGTAGCTGAAATGATTTTACCATCCGTAAATAAACTGTTAAGTCCAGACATGACTCATTCATCTTTTCGTCCATGGTCTGAAGCTTGTAAATAGAACAGTCCCTTTCTCTAATACAGCCTCCTTTGCAGAGCCATGCAAACATCAAGAAGTGGTGCTGACACTGAACGTGGTGGTGAAAAATTAGCTTCATGTTTTAAGATAAATAGATTTATCACCAAATAGAATTAGATTTAGCAACAGTAGCAAACAAGCATTCACTTAGCCTGTTGTGTAGTACAGGCATAGAATATTCATTCATGCACATATGTAAATAGGAGAAAATTGCCACAGATAGACATGCACACACAGATCAATGAAGCTGCAAACAACCATGCACAGACACCCTGGCAATAATGAGCCTCAATGACCCTAAGCATTAATGAGCATCAAACACCCCAGGCACTAATGATCTTCAATGGCCGAGGCACTAATAAGGCGCCATGGGCAGTAATTCACTTCAGTGATACCAGGCAGTAATAAACCTAAATGTCCCCAGGCAGTAAGAAACCTAAATATCCCCAGGCAGTTAGAGATTAATGGCCATCACGATTGGCTTCGAATGGATGTAGGTAGGAACAAACCCTTTTTATGTTGAGCCTGAGCCAGCGCTCAAGCACTGCACTGGGGATGATCTGTGGTAGTTCAGTATGGGAGAGAAGCCCCGCCCACTCCCCGCCCATAGTTTTCATTGGCTTGTGTCTTTGTCCTTCGTAAATGCTGGCTTCTGATTTTGTAATTAGCTTGTTAGTCCCTCCTTAGTACCACTGTGTCGTCATTTGTAACCTCCCATGTCTACTGGCCCCTTTACTTGGTTGTTACACGGTACGTGTACTCTTTACTTTAATGAGGTTCTCCTACTGCAGGCACGATGACGATCTTTGCTCACATTTAGCGCACCGTGGGCGATTTCACTTTTAAAGCAGCCGGGACAATGGCGGCCACTTCGAATCGAATGCCATTTTCTTTGCTCCTCGCACGCTCTGTAGTGACTTGTGATCAGGCCGTCCCGCCGCTCAGTCAGTGCTTGTTTTTATTATCTATTTTCTTTGCTCCTCGCACACCCGCATAGGAGACAACTACAAATCGACACATTCTGTAGTGACTTGCCAAGTTAATGCAGTGTGGAACTCAATATCTTAAGATAACCTTCTTTGCTCTGTGCGCTGCCGAAGCAAGCACAAACCTAATGTTGTACGAGTCGATATTTTGCAAAATTACTTAGTAAGGGTGGCCATCCCATACTAGATATCTGTGGGTATTACGCTTGTGGTAGATTCCCTTCAACATTAGTTATGCCTTCTTCTTATAAAAACATTTGGACCTGGAAACAAAAAAACCTGCATTATAGCAATTGCAGCACAGGTGCACAATGGGTATGCAAATTAAAAAAATACGTCAAACATATTTGGGAAATACAATGGGCGTGAAACCCTGCCTCGGGTATCTCGTGACGGAGCGAGGGCACTAAGGGCACTGTTAAGGACAGCTGCTTCTGGTAGGAAACAACTCTGGGTGCTCGTCACTTCCTTCCTCTGATAGGAACCAGTAAGGCAATTGGAGGTCCTAATGCTCTGTGGCTTGCATTGTTTACGGATTGTGCATACTTTTTATCTCACAAGTATGCTTGCAAATACTAAGTTTACTACCCTGAGTTAAGATTTTCATCGAGCCACCTTCAACGTCAATGAAAATAATTTTGAAGTTACAACAAGCATTACACCTTTTTTAGATGCAGAAACGGCCTTCGACCTTGTCTGTTGGGAAAGCCTATTCTACTCACTTGCTAAATTTGGTTTTCCCCCAGAACTGATCACAGTTATTTCAAAATTCTATGAAGGGGCCACAGATTGAATAATAGAGAATGCCAGGAGGGTAGGTGCTGGTAGAGTAGTTAGGGGGACAAGACAAGGTTGCCCGCTCTCCCCCTGCTCTTTGCCTGTTTTATAGAACCCCAAGCAATAGCCATCCATTCTTTAAGTAGCACAACATCTCCAATGCCTGGCATGACTAATATTAAATTATACGCGGATGATATTGCCCTATTTTTAAAGCCTGAAATGGAAGTGCAATTGCAAATTTTTAACTTGTTCCAGGAATTTCAATCTATTGGGGGGCTATAAAATCAATACATCTAAGACAGAGATCATGCTTTGCAATTGCTCAGCCGAATAACTATTAACAGATCTAGTTTTATTAGTTAACACACGGCCCAAGAGGTATTTAGGGATATATCTAATGGAAAATATTAATCATCTCTACGCCCTAAATTATATCCCCCTCATTAATAAAATATAGAATAAATTGTTAAAATGGAAAGAACTTCCAGTTTCGTTAATAGGCCGGGTAGCTATTATTCGCATGATGATTCTCCCACTATGTAATTTTCTGTTTTTCGACATTCCTAATACGGTCCAAATAAATTTTTTCAAGGAATTCCAAGGCCTCTTTTCCACATTTATATGGGCAAATAGGGCATCAAGGCTGTCAATGGAAACACTCTTCAGGCCAGAAGGGGGACTAGCTCTTCCTGATTTGAAAGAGTATTAATATGCTAATTTCGCACACACCTTATATAGATCCATGAAGGTTTTAAACATCAATAGGTATGATAATTTCTTCTTAGATCTGATTTACAAGGAATATTTAATCCGAAATTTTATGCGTTTAATAAAACCCCCCAAAAAAGTAAGATATAAAACCCTCCAATGGAGCATTAAGTGGAAAAAGCACCTGTTTAGGCATTTCTCAATCCCCACGTTAAATGCAGAAACTTATCTTTCCGACATTTACGCAGGTCAAGATTTATTACTAGACCCAGCAATTATGGTGAACTGGAGAAGTCAGGGCTTTAGTAAAATAGGAGATTTCTTGCAGGGAGTGTGGAAAACCTGGTCTGAAATTGAACTGTTGCTAAATTATTATGCAATGGTCTTTTGCTAGGATTAAAGGTTTTTTGTCAGAACTTAACCCCACACTTATCGTCGATGTTAGTAATGTCCCAGGGTGTCTGGTAAACCATACACATCGCATTTCAATAAGTGGCTGGGTCTCCCTATTTCGGACTCAAGGAGAAGATAAACTTTGTCAGAAGGCACAGAGAAAGTGGGAAAATCAAGAAGGGTTACCAATTTCCAGTACAGATTGGCATCAGATTAATAAGTTTAATATAATGTTGAAAACAGCTAACTTTAAGTGGATGCAATTTTTTACCAAATGGCTGCTGTATCGTACGCCGGATTTTTGCAGAAAATTTATCCCCAGATTTCATCAAATTGCTTTAGATGTAACTTAGAGGGAGGGGGGAACTGGACCCATATTAGCTCTGGGTGCCCGAAATTAGATTGATTCTGGGAGAATATTAACAATATTGGCAAGACACACTGAAAGTCGCACAGATTTTGGACACTCAGACAATGGTTTTATGATATTCTGCAGATTTAACAGCAACTATCCTACAAAAAAACCAGATATTTATTTTGGTCCTGGCCGCTCGGTCGTTGATTCTGCAGAGATGGAGATCGGCGGATATTCCAACTTTTACACAGTTATTTAGTAGATTGTGTAGGATTAAGGAGCACAAAAGAAAGTATGCTCTAAGAGCAGGCTCCTATAAAAAGTTCAAGGCTCTGTGGGAGAACTCGGGTTAAAAGCAGTTTGGGGATGCTACGATGCTGGAAACAGCTATATGTTAAAAACAATGTTAAATCAGATTGTATATTTAAGGAGGTGAACTATTGCACTTTATTATCATTATGGTTTTTATGGTGTATGGTTTTAAACATTGATTCCCACTATGTGGGTATTCTGCTTGTGGTTTAAATGTATTGCTTTCTTTTAATGTCTTTTGTATTTAAGATTTATGAACTATCTCCAAATAAAAAGATGAAAAAAAAAAAAAGCATTACACCTTTCAGACTGCATTTAGCAGAAAACAGTGCCAAAACAACATCCTTTAGTACGCTGCATTGAGGGTGCAGTGCCTTATGTGGCTAATAGAGGTCCCTTTAAAAAACCACAGGGACCCCTAGTAACAGCATGAGGTACAGCACCCTTTCTTTGCTTTGATTTGTTTCGTGCCTCCTGCTCCTCGCATGCTCTACGGTCAACGTGGAGGCTTCTTTTGATATCAGCGCTGCAAAGGAGACAACTACCAATCGACACATTCTCTAGTGACTTGTCATGTTAATACAGTGTGGAACTCAATATCTTAAGATATCCTTCTTTGCCCTGTGCGCTGCCGAAGCAAGCTCAAACCTAATGTTGTACGAGTCTATATTTCGAAAAATTACTTACTTACTAAGGGTCCCCAGAGAGCAGCGTTGGAGTGCCATTGAGAGGGAGGCCTTTGCTGTGGTTTGGTCCCTGAAGAAGTTGAGACCATACTTGTTTGGTACTCACTTCCTAGTTCAAACTGACCACAGACCTCTCAGATGGCTAATGCAAATGAAAGGGGAAAATCCAAAACTTTTGAGGTGGTCCATCTCCCTACAGGGAATGGACTTTGAAGTGGAACACAGACCTGGGACTGCCCATGCCAATGCAGATGGACTTTCCAGGTTCTTCCACTTAGACAATGAAGACTCCCAAGGGCAAGGTTAGTCTCATCACCTTTCGTTTGGGGGGGGGGTTGAGTGAGAAAGTGCCCTCTTTCTGGCATGGTATGCCCCCACTTTTTGCTGAATTGCTGTTGTGCTTTGACTGAGTGTGCCCTGGGCTCCTGCCAATCAGGTACCCAGGGCCTGTGTCCCTTCCCTTAAACTGCATTGAAGCCTAAACCCAATTGGCATCTCTGGCCACAGGTAGGCCCCTGGTAAATGGTACCACTGGTACCCAGGGCACTGTGACCAGAGAAGGCCTCCAAGGGCTGCAGCACTTATTGTGCCACCCTTAGAGGCCCTGTACCCTGACACACACACACTGCCTTTGCAGGCTGCGTGTCTTGGTGCAGAACAGAGTGAAGAGTCGACATGGCACACATCCCTGTGTGCCATGCCCACAAACCACTGCCCTGGCAGACCTCAGTCACCCCTCTAGCTGGGTGCCCTATGCCAGTGGTGAGGGTACAGGTGCATGAGCCCTGTGCCCCTACAGTTCCCAGGTCCATTCCTGGGCACTGTAAGTGCAGTGCTGCCATTAAGAGTATATGGTGCTGGGAGTTTGTCATTACGAACTCCACAGCCCCATAATGGCTACACTGAAGACTGGGAAGTTTGGTATCAAACTTCTCAGCACATTAAACCCACACTGATGCCAGTGTGGGATTTAATGTAAAATGCACAACAGAGGGCATCTTAGAGATGCCCCCTGAAACTCGACCAACTCCCAGTGACCTGACTGAGTGGCTGCTGAGGCTGCCACACCCAGACATGTTTCTGGACCCCTGGGTCGAGAGCTTGCTGCTCTCAGGGTCCTGAAACAATGCACATCCTGGGACGAGGTGCCAAGCCTCCTCCCCCCAGGATGGGCAGGGTTCACGAAGGAGAAGCTTCAAAGGCAGACCGCCTTTGTGAGCCTCTCCAGACCACTTGCTGTACTCAGCAACTGGTCCCCACTGGTTCCACCCCCCCTTTGGGCGGGAGACCCGGCGGGAAAAACAGAGTGAGGAAGAGAGGTGTGCCCACCTCTGCCAACTCCACCCCTAGGGTGGGGGAGGCGAGGTGAAGCACAACTACGAGTCCCCGCCATCTTGAGGATGGGGGGACCCAGCCAACCAAGGACAGGCTCCTGTCCCCCTCCCACTGGAGAGTGGCAGAGTAGGGGGTGTACCTACCCCAGGGAAGGGACCCATTGGTCCCTGCCCTTTACCTACCTGGTACGCCCCTAAATTCAGTATTCCTTCCTCAGATCCCGATTCCGAAACAAGAACAAGAAGAAAGAAGACCAGCCGTGCAGCTGCTAACAAGAGGACGACACCAACTGACTTGGCCCCAGCCCTACCGGCCTGTTGAACCTCGAACCTGCTCCTGCTAAACCCCGGCCTCTTCAGTGGTCAGCAACCTCGAAAACCCCGGAGGACCTGACTGCCTTGCTCAACTAAAGACTGGGACTCCCACGAGCAGTGGTTCTGCTCAAACATCTGCAACCCCAGGCCCCGGCCTGAGACCGCGGATCCTGCCCACTCTGCACCCGCCGAGCCCGGCCCGAGCCAAAGTGGACAAAGACCACGAGGACGTCCCCCCGGCGACTGTGACCAAGAATCCAGCACCCAAGGACTCACCTCAACGCTCCTGACGATGCCTGCAGCCTCAACACCAGGGACCCCTCCAACCGCGACCAGCAGAGGGTAAGATTTCCCGACGCCTAAAGACACCCCTGCACCCGGCGCCCCACGGCCCCCTGTGCCCAACTCCTGGGTGTCTACCCCTCCTACAGCATCCCAACTTACCTCTCGAAGTGGTGGTCGCACCTGAAGAATCACCGTCCCCGAGTTTGCAGCCTTTGTTCGTCTTGCAGCTTTCCCATTGAAATCCATTGGGCGCCCGATGGCCCAAAAGCCCACTGCACCCGGCCGCCCCAGTGCCGCTGAGGGTGCACCAACTACCCTGTTCGACTTCCCCACTTGCCTTGAGTAAGTGACCAGGAGCCCTGCTCCCACAGCCGAGTGGCCTGCCTGCCAGCAGCCACCAACCAAAGGCCCCCCGCCCGCCATAGGCTAACGTTGGGCCTACTCTCTCTGCACCCGGCCGCCCCTGTGTCCTGCTGAGGGTGTAACAACAGTACAAACCTGAACCTGGGAGACCCCTGAGTCTTGCCCCAGAACCTTAACTCTGCCAGCCGAGTACTTACCTGAAAGCCGATAACTTGCATTTTCTCCATAGGGTAACATTGACTGGTTTTCACTTGGAAATTCTTCTAAGTGTCGAGTTTTGGAACTTTGAAATATTCACTAAAAATCGTCCGAATATCAAAAACGAAATTACTCACCTGTTCTCAGGAGAGATCCCAGTGCTGGATCTAGGTACCCAGCCCTGACTAGAAAAAGTGATTACAACTGTGATTTTCAGGTAACTTAATTTTCCTCCATAGGATAACATTGCCTGGTTTTTGCCAGAAATTCTTCTAAGTGTCGATTTTTGCAACATACAAATATTCCTTAAAAATCGCCTGTGTAACAAAAACGATTTCTTTCAACTGTTTACAGGAAATGCACCAGGGCTGAATCCAGGATCCAGCCCTGAGTAAGAAAAACGTTCGTAAAGTAATTCTATTACAGTTTACTTAAAAATCCCATTGAGCTCAATGTTATAGTATACCAAGTATTGTGTTGCCTATTGCAACCCCTGTGCCATATTGCATTTAAAGTCTATTGTTCATTGAAAGTATTCAACAAACAGCATCTTATCTTGAGAAAGTATTTTTATGCAAACCTGTGGTTCTAAAATAAAACAACAGTATATTTTTTATACAAAACAATTGGCCTAGAGTTCAGTTCTTGAGTGTGTGGTTTCATTTGCTGACTGAGTGTGTACATCAAATGCTTTGCACTGTCCTCTGATCCTGCCTTTCTGCTCGACCAAGCTACCACTTTAGAGAGTAAGGTTCTATCTAACTTTAACCTCTGCCAAAACTCTGGAGACCCTTGGACTCTATACACACTGTACCTCTCTTTGGTGCAGTATATATAGAGCCAGTTTCTTACAATCCCAATCTAGATATCTGAGGGTATTACACTTGTGGTAGCTTCCCTTCAACATTAGTTACGCCTTCTTCTTACAAAACCTTTGGATGTGGAAAGAAAATCTGCATTATAGCAATTGCAGCGCAGGTGCACTATGGGTATGCAAATTAAAAAAATTGCGTCACCCCCCCAGGCTGGTTGTACAGTACTGCTGGCAAAACACGTTTGACTGCAAGACCTAGAGAAAGATCTATCAAGGAGCTGAACTTCAGTGTAATTAGACATTCAAACGCCTGATTCCCTTAAGAGCAATCCTAATTTGGCGTACCTAAGAGCACAAATATTCGGGAAACACAATGGGCGTGAAACCCTACCTCTGGAATCTCGTGACGGAGCGAGGGCACTAAGGGCACTGTTAAGGACTGCTGCTTCTGGCAGGAAACAACTCGGAGAGCTCGTCACTTCCTTCCTCTGATAGGAACCAGCAAGGCAGCAACATAATCTACTTATAAATCTAGGCCTGGGAGGTGCTGCTGGTTAAACATCCAAATGTGACAACGGGATATGTAGGGCACGGGGTACTTGCAAGCTATTGTAAAAACAAAGTCCAGGACTGTAATGTAGAGTCACGTCATAAGCTTGTAACCTCTCAGAAAAAGTATTTGCAATGCAATAAGTCTCGCATTTGCGACAGTTTGAGCTATTGGCATTGTAAATGACAATGCCTTTTATTTATGTGTTTTGAAAACACTGCAACCAGTGTGTAAATACGTACTTTGTACTTATAGTCCTTGCCTACAAGAAGCAAAGCTGGCAGTAAAACAGGCGCAGTTACTGCCAGCCTTGCTTCTCGTAAGCAACGACTATAAGTACAAAGTGCATGTTTACGCACCGCTTGCAGTGTTTTCAAAACACATAAATAAAAGGCATTGTCATTTACAATACCTCAAATTCTCGCAAATGCGAGACCTATTGCATTGCAAATGCTTGTTTTTTATGCAGCTTGATTTTGTCACTTTTTTTTGCTGTTTTATTTAGCGGGAACTCGACACAAAGGTATTTGAGTGCTGTAGATGAGCACCAGTTACATTACACAAGGACACATTCATTTTAGTTTTCTTATGCACGCGGAGATTAAGTGATTTGCCACGATGTTGAACTGGCACTGAGGCTCGTACCTGGTTCCCTAGTTCTAAAGCCGGCGGCTCTGGTCGTTACGCACATCCTCTCCACATCTTTAATTGCCCTAATCATTAATGTGAGTGAGACTTGCAATTGGATAATGCAGCACACTTAAAATAAGCCTAGGCTCAGCTGAGGCGTGATAGCCTGGTACAGGCCATGGGCTGGCTCTGCAAGTGTGCTCATAGTGCCGGGGCCTTTCGGTCACAGTGCTTGTCTGTGTTAGCCGGGTCCCACTGTGACACCGCCCTGTTCTGCTGGCTACTGTTGCCCGAAGCCAAGAGGGTTCATCGGGGCCCAATCACCACCAGTGTGCAATACTGGGTCTGCCACTGCAGTATGCTGTCCAAGCCATGATTTCATTTTGGACAGCTATTTAAGCAGTTGTTTTTTCTCCCAGCGCTCCCCGAAGGAACAATTCTCCCCATCACCCTGGCAAATTTGCATGCCGTAAGGACAGATGTGGTGAAGAAAAAGAGTCAATGTGAGACTATAATATCCATATGCTAGTGTGTGTGTATGAAGAATGAATTTTGGGCAGTTATATATTTAGAATTCTATGCAGGAGTGTACAAAGTTGTAAAGCTTGCCAGTGCCCAAAATGTTTCTAAGAAAGCTACCACCTACTTGCCCCATTGGTGTGGTCCACCTTTACCATGAGCGTGGCCCACTTTCACCACTAGGGTTGATCATATTCATTGTATTTGTGCTCTCTTCCATTTATCCCATGTATATGGATGCTATCCCTACCCTGCTCCCTCTCCTTTCTATCCATGCTCTCTCTCTCCCATTCACCCTACCCTTGCTATGCTCTCTCAACTCTTCCACCCACTCATGTTTTATCCTTATTTTACTTTCTCCTTTCTCCCTTCCAAGCACAGCAGGGAGCAGAGAAGTGCCATCTTTTGAGGCACAGCCATAAATAATTTATGGAATGGCAAACAGCTAACAAGTGCCTTGTGCCGAGGCCTAGGACAAATGTCCCCACGGCCTACACTCTGGGGGCCTATGTCCACCCACCCCAGCTCTGTTCCCTCCAATATCTCTCCTCTGTCCCGTCCTAATACTCATCTTATCAAATTTCTACAAATGAAATTCATATAAAGTTCCAGCTCGGCAGAGACTGAAGCTACTAATGGGCAACTTCCTCTCCCTCACACAAGCCACCCTGCTGCCCTACTTCTTATATCTCTTCACTGTCCCTCAAGTCCCTCTTCTTGCCAATGAATGGCTCCTATCTTTCTCCTACATTTCTCCTTCCTACCCTACCCTCCCCTTCTCCTCCCACTTCCTTTCTTGTCTTACTCTTTACAGGTCCCTAGTGTTAAGTCACAACTCCAACACTGTGATGATTTAGAAAAGGTTTATTTCTCAGCTCAAACCCCCGGCATCGGCAAAGTAGCACTCCTCCTCAACTGCCTTCCGTCATCCAAAGACCACTCGACGTTCCCACATTCCAACCCTTCCTGCAGAACATTCTGACCATGATATTTAACCATGGTAACCCCTTCGATGTCCCAACAATGTCCCATGCATCAAACACAACACATCTTCCCCCTTTAATTTGACAAAAAAAATAAACACTGGAAATGGATACAAAGAATGGAAATTAGATGCAACACTTCACCAGAAGAAAATATAGTGGAAATTAAATGAAGAATATGAGTACAGAATACAGGATAATTTGGGACTGACACAAAAGAATATGTCCCTAATTCCCTATTGCTACATAGTAATCAAGATGCCTAGGTTTCACAATAAGTCTTCCTGACCTAGTCACTCTGGCCTCTCCAGTATGAATATCTCTTCCAATACTACAGTCAGAAATTGTTGCACTAGAATCTTGATGGCTCCTAGTCATGGTGGATTTTCACCACCACACTCTGGACTTATGACATCAATCAAATCATACCTTCTTGACTCCAATTCACACTTCTCCGTCCTTCCAACCACACTGTTGTCTTTACATCTGGCCAATCTTTTAGCATGCTAAACCTTGCCATCACTTAATAAGGCAGAGTTGCAGAATATCTTTTCCACCCTTAAAGGTTCAGAAAATCTACTTTCTCCTTTCCTGACCAGTCTACCTTTTTCACTCATAGGATCAATGGCATTTATTCCTTGCGGCTGTCAACATTTGTTTCCCTACCCCCCAGTCCTGATGAAGACCCGCCTCTGACGCATATTAAGCTGAGCTTACGCCCAGGGTCGAAACGTCGACGTTGCAGTCACACTAGTCCATGCAGCTTCCCTGACCCCAATATAAAGTCACACTTGGGTCGTGTATTCATGCATTGAGGAATGGACAGTACAACATAATTGTTATTTGTCTTACGTGTTACCTATTTGTATAAGATATGTATAGCACTTTTTTCACTTATCACCACAAGTCACCTTTCCTGCGCTTCAATCACTTTACCGCTGTGTATTGTATTGTTTCATTGACAGCCATATTCATTAATATGTGTACATAATACCCATACAATAAAATCGTCATTTTTGACCAAAAAATATTTTGTCTTTGTGGTGTGTTCCGCGTATCCCAATTTGGTTCTTGAAAAGTGTTGTTGAACCATTTTTCTTTCATTAAGTTTGTAATGTTTGCTACTAAAAATTGAATGTTCAGGATATATTAATTACATTGAACAAAGAAATTGTCACTCTCCCGACAGAACCACTTCTTTATATATCATACATACCCAGGTTCTGAGGGACACAGGGTTACCCCATTATTGCTAACAGATTTTTAATTTGGCTTTTTCTTACACTCTTGACAATGCTCCCACTCTCTTCTTTTTTGTTCGCCGTTACAAAAGCTTTAGCGCACCTGGATGTGAGTTCCGCCTTACTGATAATGGAAACAACCTCCTGTAGACTGGATTCCCCATGAACCCAAAGCCTATCCTGTAAAGATGGGTTATCACAGTGCATTATAACCTGGTCTCTAACCAACTCATCGTCCAACCCACCAAATTTGCAGGACATGGCTAATTTCTTTAAAGCTGCAACAAATTCTTCGATTTTTTCATTGTCACCCTGCTTCCTTTGGTAAAAATTTGAACGATCAATCGCTTTGCAGATAATGGGTGTAAAATATGCATCAAGGTCAGCTAAAGCGTGAGTACAAACATCTCCCTCATCTCCTGAGCGGGGTTTCTTCTCCATGCGGTTGTAGGTAGTCGTAGTGGCTACGATTCTATCTAGAATTGATTACTGCAACGCTCTCTATTTAGGAGCAAATGCTGCGCAATTCTCTAAATTGCAGTCAATTCAGAACGCGGCAGCGAGAGTATTGCTTAATCTACCTAAACACCATCCTACATCAACCGGTATAAAACAACTTCACTGGCTCCCAGTACGGCGACGGGTTGACTTTAAGTCCCTATGCATGGTGCATAAAGCCTTGTTTCGTGGAGGATCCAAGGATGTGCAAACCTTGTTTTCTCGATACGTTCCCACACGAGCTTTAAGATCAGCATCACTTGATCTCTTACAACTTCCAAAGATAAAGAGAGTAAGGTGTGGAGGTAAACGCTTCTCTTTTCTGGCATTCAAACTTTGGAATTCTTTGCCCACACACCTGAGGTCTTTGCCTAACAGATCGGTCTTCAGGAGGAAAGTTAAAACATGGCTCTTCTCACAACCCTGAATGTGTCGGCCATGGGCATTACATATCACTCAGCGCCAAGACGCCTCGGCATTAGTGCGCTTTATAAATACTTTTCAGTCAGTCAGTCAGTAGGTTTTCAAACCCCCTGGACCAAGACAATGTAATAAAATGTCTTTCTTCCTCTCAGGAGACAAATCATCATGGTCAATTGTGGAAATACTCTTTCCACTCTTCCCATTTTAAAGTGGATTCTCTTTCAGTTACCATAAATGGCTGGGGTGCGGGTAGGTTCATATTAGCCATCTCCATGCACTACTAATACAGTATGCATAAATATTAAACTAAAACTGATGAGTACTACAGAGTTACGCACTAAATAAATCAGTGTGAGTTACCACTTAGAAAATACTGTACATCACCCTGAAAAGTAAACAGAGATGGTGAGTGCTGAACTGTGCACTTCGTGCATGTAGATTCTAATATTAACTTGATGATGTGAGGTGTGCGGATCACCGCTTTAGCCAACCAATACTGCACCCAGTTACTGTGAGTGTGTCACAGACATACAGTAGAGAAGAGGGCGGTGACATGCTGTGGTAAGGTGTGCGTATCACCGTCAAAACAATACCCTAAAATGCTGGAATAGAAGAATTTCCAAGGGCGGTGACACTCTGTGGTTGTTGGACTATAAGAAGTGCCAGCGTAGAAATTAATGACATGCAATAAATAAGGTGTGCGTATCACTGTGAATATGGTAAGCGTATCACTGAAATGCTGTAAAATGCCCGCCAAGACACGAGGCGGTGACAAGCAATGAATCAACACAATATGGGGTGTGTAACACCGTGTATCTTCAACAATTCTCAAATTAAGATGGCTGCCCAAAGCACGCTACTGTGTATAAGTCCTTCCTCTATGGCCACATCAATGATGATCTGCTGTACATCATCAGTACCCGTGTGTAGCGCAGAATCCAGCCACAGCAAAATACGCATTCAAAATGGCTTACAAGCCACGGTCCAACGGCAATGAGGAATGTAAAGTAAGTTGGCCCAAATTAGAAATGACAACTGTAAATGCAAACATCTGTAGTGTGCCGATGCCTGCCTTATAAGTATTGGCAAATTTTAAAAACTACTGCGCCAGATCAAAATGAATAAATTCACCTTACAGTTCTGAGCTCTGACAGCAGGCAGCCATGTGGGTTCTTGGGGTGAGAGCCTCTCGTCACCACTTGTTAAGTCATGAGCCCAACACCTTGAGGATTTAGAAAAGGCTTATTTCTCAGCTCAAACCCCCGATATTGGCAAAGCAGTTCTCCTCCTCAACCGCCTCCCGTCATCCAAAGACCACCCAACGTTCCCACATTCTAACCCTGCCTATAGAACATTCTGACCATGATAGATAACCATGATGCCCCAACAATGCCCCATGCGTCAACCACAACACCTAGCTCACTTCACTCTGCTGACTGACTTACCTCCCTCTTGCAACCTTGCACTTGCACCTAAATCCTCCCCTAACCCCTACTTCCTCCATGACCGGCAGTGGCTCTTCCTTAAGGTTGGAGGGGCCTTGCCCCCCTACGTTTTGTCTGACATAAAGAGTGTCTGTCAGGCTGAGCAAAGGCCAACCTGACAGACACTCTATTTTCAGGTCAGGCAGCCAGGAGCTAGACATGTACTAATTTCTCAGGCGCCTGGCTGCCTGAACTGAACATTGCCGGGCTGAAGATGTCACAGGCCTTGAGCATGACCTCCTCTGCATGGCAAAGCATCTCGAGGCCCTCCCACTCGTGATGAGGGGAAGCGTCACTGATAGCCACAGACCTGGGTGCTACAGTTTTAAGCCCTGAAGTGCCCAAGGCAGAGTGTCTAACACCTTGTCACAGAGTGGTGAGGGGTCAGCTGTCTCACTGATCCCATCCCACTCTTGGGTGAGGTAGGGAATGCTGCCTCCCCTCTTTGGCTGACCTAAGATCATCTATTGAGGGGAGGCCGCAGTCCCAACCCTTCTGAAACTACTGAGGCTTCCCTCCCCGAGATGCTGCAGAAGGTAAAATGTTATGGTTTGTAATGTATGGTGCGTGCACGTATGAATGTATATCAGTGCTTAATTTGAGCTGGTGTTTTCCGGAGCTCGGCGTCGGCACTTGATCGTCAATACCGGCGCTTATAGCGCAAACTCAACCCAAATGTATTGGAGCACTTTTCATGAGCACCAGTTAAGGACACATTAATTTTTGGTAAGTACGGGGAGATTAAGTGGTTTGCCCAGAATCACAGGATGTTGAGCCTACGCCGAGACTTGAACCTGGTTCCCCAGCTCTAAAGTCGGAAGCTCTGGCTGTTACTCCACATCCTCTCTCCACTTGTAGGGTTTCATGGTTAGTAGTTGGTCCTATATAGGCGGCGCTAATAGGAGCAATGGGCTGGTGCAAGTTGCCTCCTGATGAGAGCCCCAGGACTTATTTTTTCATAATTTGACCACTGATGTATGTGTATTTGCGAGTGTGTGCTGTGAATGTGTGAGTGCATGCTTGTGAACGCTTGGGGGTGTGGGTGACTGTGTATGTAGATGGGTGAGTGTATGTGTGTGCGTGTGCGTGTGTGTCCCACCCCCCAGCTTGATTTACCAGCTGCCGCTGCTCACAGCGAGAACAAGTGAGCTCACAGCTCACTTGACTATGGGAACTCACTGTACATCGGAATTCCAGACAAGCTGCTGGGCAAACTCCAGGTGGTGATGAACGATGCGGCAAGGCTAATTTTTAAGCTGCCTAGACGCACCCGGGCCTCACCCCTACTGCAACAATTGCACTGGCTTCCCATTAAACAGAGGGCTAGATTCAAAGGCCTCTGCATCACCCACAAGGCCCTGTATGGTCAGGCACCAAAATATATTAAAGAACGTCTGGTGAAATACGTCCCCGGCCGCACCCTAAGGTCGGCCACGGAGGGCCTACTAAAATGTCCACGGTTTAACTACACCACCAAAGGTGACCGAGCCTTCTCGGTCCTCATCCCGCAACTATGGAATAGACTGCCAGGACAGCTTTGCTCCGAAAGAGCCCTCCTTACGTTCAGGAAGAAACTGAAGACGCTACTCTTCACAGAAGCCTGGGCATAGTACACAACACTTGAGACAACACTCACTCTAGGACTTTAGCTGATCTTCTCGCAGCGCTTAGAGACCTGTAGGTATTAAGCGCTCTATAAGTCACAATTAACAATAACAATAACAGCAGTGCAATTTTGCCATTATACTTGAGGATGTCCAGTGGGAATTCAAATTCTTTTTTTGACTAAACTATTGAAATCTTTGACTAAAGTTCATCCGATTTTAAGAAGCCATTTGGTGTGCACATGCAATAGCATATATAATGTGAACATTGATCAAGGAATCCATAGTTTAAAAATATTACTTTTTTGCATAGCACTATAATGTACTCCTGAAATGTGTTCTATTTTAGGGGTTAAACTCCCATTTAAACCTTTATTTTTTCATGAAATAAACTTGTGTTTTATGTAGCGCTTAGTATAGCATATTTTGTTTTGTAGCAGTCTCAGTGCATGTGTTTCAATTAGGCAGCTCTATGATACTCATTTCATCAATCTCAGAAAGTTGAAATAAAGAGATGTTCCAGTTGGGATTGAAAACAGTGTTAAACTGCAGAAGACAATCTACTGATACTGCTACCCATCTACATACATATGAAAGCCTTGTGAAATAACAATAGTGAGCCAACATTTTATTTGTTTAACCCAAAGTCAGGATGCAGAATTTCATTTTTTCACTTTTAGTTTAGTTTTATTTTTCATACAGCACTACAATTTAGGAATGGCCCGACAGCAGGGGTAAAATAAAGCAAATCCATTCATGTACTTTTCTTGCTAAATGCAAACATCTTTTTTCCAGATTGTTTCCTTCATTTCACTGTTGTAATTACCTTGTGATAGGAGTTTGCAGTCCCTATTATTAGTGGGAGTGACACAGGGCACTCTACTTTTATTTTGCGGATGGGGAGGGATTTGAGAACATCATTTTCTGTCCCTATTATCTTCACACCTATCCACACAGACACTTTAAACAGCTCAAGCCATTGCTGGTTACTATGAAGGGTGATAGAGACGACCCCAAAAATGATAGACCCTTAAGTCTTCTCGATAACCTAAAAAACAACTTATGCTTCCAGCTCCTCCTTAAACTCCAGGACTGGTTGGACGACTCTAAAATTCTTTCCCCTTTCCAGGCTGGTTTCCATTGTCATATTAGCACTATCAATCAAGTACTACGGTTCTCTGCTATCACCTGGAAATATGTCACTCTTCTGAAAGACCACCTCTACGTGGCCTTTGCTGATCTCCGGGCTGCTTTCGACATGGTCCCTAGCAGCCACGACCCAAGCAGGTAAGGGCGGTGAGGCCGGGTTGGGGTTGGGATTCGACAGATGAACACAAGGGAAATTAAACAAATAATTAATTTTCCCTCGTAGTCGTCTGTCGAAATCCACCCCCCCACCCTGCCCCACCGCCCCTCTGCTCTTACTTGCACGGGCCACGTCTGGTCCCTAGACACACTCTCTGGGAAGTACTTGATGATCTGGGAGTCCCTCCCCATATATTAGACACCCTTATTAGGATCCTGTTGTGATGTATGACATGTAGCCGAGGAGTATCTTTGAAGATTCTTTATTAAGTCTTAGTTACAGGTTGGTATTCATGTACAGCAGCTCCACCAGGAGCAGCCTGCCTGCTGATCAGCCCATCTTCAACTGTCACACCTCACCACAGAGGCACCCAAAGATTCCAATCATCTCCATCACACCAACATTCCACTCAGAACAATCACACAGGCTGAGCACCTAGGAGCCAGGTCACATAGGAGAAACATTAATACCTAAGCAGGATATAACATATCCTCCCCCTTTGAAACGGAAACTAAAACTATAAAATACTAACTGGGAACAACTATACACAAAAATGTACACACGAAGAAAATAGTTCAGAACCCAGGGATGCAAGGTAAAATACAACATCACGAGAGGAACTGAACACTTAAGAAAGCATACTGGATGAATAAATAGATACATAAGAAATATCACCCATCCTCCCCCATTATAGAAACATATAAAATGAAGAAACAAAGTAATTTAAAATGTTACAAGAAACTAGCCAGCTGATTAGGAAAACCTCCAACGCACTAAATGTGAAACTGATACACAACAAGACACGTAAAAACACAGCAGACATGGGTGTGAAGCACACGACCATACATCACACACAGGGCAAAGAAATGTAATGAGTAGCCACGGGTGACATGCACCCCAGAACTCTATCCCTAATGTTAGAGAAATGAGAAAGAAGAAGAAAAAATAGACATGGGTGAACTGCTCCCCATGTAGAGATCCTTCGAGTAAGGAATAGAAAAGTAAACTGTGAAAATGGGACGAAAACCCATCTTGAAACCCCTCATGTAAGGGTCAATAAATTGCAGAAATGGGACTATAACCCATAAAGACATGCCTCGAGTAAGGGTTTTTAATGTAAACTGTGTAAATGGGACTGACACCCATTTAGCCACCCCTCATGTAAGGGTCGTGTGATGTACAGCATAGAAATGGGACTAAGAGCCATTCTCGTCCCTCATGTAAGGAAGTGTAATGTGCAATGCAAATACTGGCAAATTCCACCCATAAAACGATCCCTCACGTAAGGGTGTGTAAAAACAAACCAAGACATGGGTGAACACCACCCACTAAAACATTAGGACCTCCCTTATATAAGGATACCTAAGCAAACAAATAAAATGGGCAAACCAAGCCCATAAAGCAATCCCAAATGTAAGGGATATGTCAAGTACAATGCAGATGTGTAGCAACAGACGTACTGTGAAACGTCAAAACAAAAAAAACAACCTAGTGCAAATTGTGGGAATGTAACCATACCACAAACCAACCAGAGGTGACCGACTAAACAACGCACAAGAAAAAGAGGCTTGCAAACTAGGATAGCACACCATCTGTCTGTCACACTTTAAGCACAGCTAGAATGTAAAATACACAAAAGTAATGCACGACTAGAAAAACCACACACACAGAAGTTGCCTCACGTAACACCACCTGTAGAACATGGATTTGTCGGTTTGCTGTTCCTCCATAAACTTTGACGTAAAACAAATGTAGTTGATTGGCATCACAAAGTAAACCAACATGCAAGTGATGAACATTACTCCAACATGAACACTAAATGAGGCAAACTCTTTTTCTTTGTCTCTTGTTTAAAAAAAAAACTGTAACCAATCCAGACTCAGCAAGACCTCCTGTGAGCGAAATCTCACACAAATTGACAAACACTGTCTCTATGGTTCCCAAAAAAAACTGGATACATGCCAATCTGAATTCTGGGCATCCGTAGTTAGAGAAAAGTACCAGAGATAAGAAGAAGCTAAACTTGTCATGTAGCACCCTCGCGCACTGGCAGCTCATAGATGGAGTCTGACGTGTAAATAGATTCGGGACAACCACAGACAAGATGCTGATGCTGTGAGCCTGCTACACAGAATGTACTCACGTAACTCACCGACACCTGCACCATGCGTCTGCTTTAGAAACTTGTTCCTGCCCCTTGAATGTGCCTGGGTTCCATCGTAAACATGCACACGACAAACTTGGAGGTGAATATCCGTAGTTTCCTTGCCCTCCACCTCATAGAACAAAGATGGCGGCAAGTATATGATGCTGTGCCGGATGGCTCCCAGAAGTTGCATGCACCAAGTGTAGCCACACAGTGTGCATTACTAAACATCCTGAGGGGAGCAGTCCAGTTGCTTCTTCTCGCGCCTTGGACATGGCAGAACTCCACTGTGAATGACATCATGCACGCGGGCGTTCAAAGGTAGGATACACTCGAGCATAGCCCACGCTGCAGTAATGGTGAATTTTAAAGTTGAAGACCAACGGCATACCCATTGAACAAAAGCAAAGTACTCACAGTATTTTCCACCATGCTTTAAGTTGTAATATGAACCTAATGACGACATTCACAGCAGTCACATCAAATTCCAAAGCTGGTCTCAGAGCTAAGAAACACAGAGTTTTCTCATCCGTCAAACGTGCTGCCTTTATAATTTGCAGACGAATCATGGCCAAACATGACACACTATAGCTGTAGCATGTACCAAGAGCTAGCCAGTGACCAGTTGTTCGAATCCTATACCACCCTGGTGCAGACTGATGTAACTGCATGACGTCCATAAACTGTAGAAACACGCCTTGGTTGGGGCCGTCCGTTTGATCAGGACACTGGTGGGGCTGCAGGGCATTTTGTTGCTGTCTTGACTTGACTTGTTTCTTGAGTCCTTAGTAAATGACTCTTGTATCCTCATGTTACAAAGTTTCTGTAAGTTTCTTCAGTAGCACAATCTTCTTTTCTGTGCAATCTTCATCTTCAGTAAGACCATTTGTCACGCATGGGTCTGTCTCCAGATCGTCGCCAAAATTATGTTGTTATGTAAGACAGGGAGCCGAGGAGTAACTTTGAAGATTCTTTAGTAAGTCTTAGTTACAGGTTGGTATCCATGTTCAGCAGCCCCACCAGGAGTAGCCTGCCTGCTGCTCACCCCATCTTCAACTATCACACCACACCACACAGGTACCCAAAGATTCCAATCATCTCCATCACACCAACATTCCACTCAGAACACTCACACTAACTGAGCAACTAGGAGTCAGGTAACATAGGAGAAACATTAATACCTAAGCAGGATATAACAGATCCACCAATCAAACTACGCGCATGTCAGATGAGGAAGATGTGGCAAACTGACTGAGCCTATACCTGTACGTAGGGGAGTTTGCCAAGCGCGCGCCCACACTATGTTTCCTTTATTTTAACAGGGTTGTTGGTTATCTCAACTCTGGGAGTATTGATGCCTCACAGTTGAGTGGAAATAAGATCCCCACGCTCCTCTTCTTGGATGACACCCTTCTCCCCTCTAGGACCCCGTCTGGTCTACAAAATCTCCTAAATAAATTTGAGGAATTCTGTCATGCCAGGGGCACCTTGAAATCAACACACAAAAGACCAAACTTATGGCATTCAGACCTCATAAAAATTGCAAGAGCAAATTTACCGTAGGAAATATTGCTCTACAGTTGGTTAAAACCTTCGACTATCTTCGGGGTAAGGATCGCCAATTCACTCTCCTGGTCCTCCCTGATCCTTAAAAACAGCCTGATTATTCTACACACTTCGGCCGGCATTCTAAAAATGCATAGAACCTCCCAACTCAAGGAGATTTCTCCAGCACTGAAAGTCTGTAGGGCCAAAACCCAGACAGTAGCGTGTTGTATTTTGACTTTCAGAACTGTTCACTCTATTTTGGTGGGATGCAGCACAACGCTCTATGGCGCAGAGATATGGGGAACATCCAACCTCAGCCCGCAGAGGGTTATGGGACTTGTTTATTAAACCATTACTTAAACTACCACTGAGCACACTGTCCATACCTATAGTCATCGATACTGCTCTCCAGGGAAATTAACATCTTGCTGCTCTCAAACCCTTTTTATACTGGGCTAGGATTTGGTCTTACAATGAACTAGTTCAGTACAGGAGGGATCTTTTGGAAGTCAAAAATCTTGACTCAGGCAACAAAATCAAGTGGCTGTCACACTTAAATGAATGTTTTTCAAAACGAGAACTCCGGGCAATATACACACTTGCGGAGACCCTAAGACTCAACAGCAAAGCCCTTATTATTAAAACTTATTGGGACTTATTTGGGTCCCTATGGCACCACTCCACCAACTTAGGATCTCTATCTAATTAATTTTTGTCTCACAAACAGCTACCTAAATTCGATGCTTTTCTGGAAAAGATCTCCCCCACTCTTGAGGAAAGCCTTTTAATCAAATTTCGCTTTGGCATACTACCTCTAACTGCCTTTACTAACAAATGGTCTTCAGGCTCTTCCCCTTCGGCTGAGTCTAGCATGTGTGGGCATTAAATCGAGTACATTTATCCTTTTCTATTCTTCTGCCCTTGTTACGCTGGCCATAGGCACAAATGGGTTCACCCTTTGTGCCTTAACTTGGGCCTTAATAGTTTTCTGACTGCCCGCAGGGTTTTCATCTCTGCCTCTTCCAGTAGTGAAGTGTTCTGTTAGCAAATATTTGTTTGCCGCATGGATCATACGTTCCAGATCCCCCCAAACTTAATTCTGGTGCACTTTATTTCTGTTTAATTAGATAGTATTGCTTTTAACTATATAGTTATGATTGTACATTATAGCTGCTAATTACACGAGAAAGATCTCCCTCTAGGAACTCTGATTTGCTATTAGCAACTCCTACTAGGATGCACCATGTTACAGAATTCCCTAAATCTATGATGTCTCTTTACTATGCAGTTTACTCGATTACTAATTGCTGCTGTTCATGCACTTTATATGCATCTTTTGGGTCCTTGATTCCTGTTTTTGTACTTTAGGCCCATGTTTTGAAATATAGTATATCTATACCATGATGGCAAGGTTTTCCTTGGGAAAATAAGGCCCCTGAATAATAATCAAATGTTTTTAGCACGTTTTTCTTGTCTGGAGCCTTAAAGTTCCACGTGCCACACCATCTTGTTTTATACTTGTCTTTTTGGGGATTTACTTTGCTCTTTGTACAAGAAACTATAACTGCCCAAAAACCCGTTTTCTCTGTTTACTGTTGGTCTCAATAACTCTTTTGCTGAATATTGTTAATTTTTACATGTTTACATGTTACCTTATATGCTCAGGCCATGTATGATACTCCCTGGGTTATGTTGAACGAGACCTTGTGTACCAGGAAAATGTACTATCATATGAAAATAACAATACGGTTTCACTTTCTGTATTGCTTTCTGCTCTTTAGATATAGGCTGTCTTTTTTATTTGTTTCAAAGATTGTGGACTATGTATTTTTTAATGCACTTATATGGCCTTTTGGCCTAAATAAAGTTTATTATATATCTATCTACTATGAAATTAGGTAGAGATAGTGGAGCCCACATACACACTTGAAGCATTAAAAAAACACAATCAAGCAGAGACTTTTCCTATTGTGAATGGGCTCTGGGTGGGCCCTGTGTTGTGCCTGTTCCTCCCGCCCCCCTCCTTAGAACAGGTCTGCCCTGTAGAGGAGGAGGAGTACACATGGACATCTATCTACTACTTGCATATTTCTTCATGTCTACCTGTGGGATTTTTGTAAGCCTCCACAACGTTACAAATCTACTCAATTCCTAAAGGTGTCCAATAAATAGATTTACCACTTATAAAATGTTGGGGCCTATTAGCAATAACCGGCGATAATTATCGCTAAGCGCAGTTAGCGCTAGGATAATTATCGCCGGCTATCGCAGGTTTCTATCGCGGAGATAGCGTGCTATCAGCAACGCTTATCTCCAAAGCGATAGAAACCCTGGAGAGCAGTGTGAATATCGCTTGAAAACAAGCGATATTCACACTGTATCCAGTGTTAGCTTGGCGATAGGGCGAGGGGATTTAGCCATGTAATCCACCTCCCATTGGATTACATGGCTAAGTCAGGTTTAGACCAGGCGTTAACAAACCAGCGCTAAACGTGTTTAGCGCTGGTTCGTTAATCACCTCCCTGCCTCGCTAATAGGCGATAGCGACCTTAGCGACTGTTTCCAGTCGCTTTTAGGTTGGGAACGCCTACTTTGCATGCCATTAGCGATAAATATCGCTGGCATGCAAAGCGGCACCTAACCCGGTCACTATCGCCTAAAAGCTGTCGCTAACAGCAGTTAGCGACAGCTTGCTAATAGGGCGTCTGTTTTATCGCCGCTTTAGCGGGAAAAAGTCCCGCTAAAGCGGCGATCGAGCCCTTGATAATATGCCCCTAAGTCTGCAAATCGGTCCCTATGTAAACGTCGTAATCGGTTCAACCATAGCAACTACAAAGGCAAATATTTAATAATGTCAATAAAGAAGCAAAAAGCTGTGGAGTTACTCCTAATCTATTCTCAAAGCAAAGTATTAGTAACGCTTACAGAATATTACATTGAAATTCTGTTGATCCTTCAGAAAATGTACATGCTGAACTATATGTGGTGGCTCATTCGTCTTCCTGCCTTTAACAGCAGAATATCTGCTACCTCATGTTTTCTCATATTACAGAAACAACGCTTTTCTACAACCACTCTAACAGCAAGGCAATATAAATGGGAAGATTCCCCAAATCTGCCTATGTTTTAGAAGGCATCTGCATATGCGCCAATCAACACAGCCACAGTAGCAAATATATGTGTGAGTAAAATAGTGTAAACCCATGCACAAAGTGCAGATGTAGCTGGTGCACGTTAAATACAACTACTCATTATGTGTGAATCGGGTGGAGGAACATGTAAGTATTAGGACTAGCATAATCACATCAAATGGAAGAAACACGAAGGAAAGTTAAGTTATTATTTCCATGGCTGCTAAACCGGTGCATGTTTTTGCACTTGTGCCGTTTTGCACTCGTAAATGCAGTTATATGTGTTCCGATGCTAAACACTGGGGTACAAATGGCTTAATGAATCAGGCTTTATTTGTGTACACCCTTGTACTTCGATTTACGCAGAATCCACAAAGAATACATTGAACAGAAAGACGATAGAATGGGCAATGTTGCACCAGTTTCTGGGCTGTAGTCGCCTTGACATGTATTCATACCTATGAAAACTATTTCTCCTACATAAATGACACTTTTGCCAGGCCAAAGAAAGATGAAACTTTAGCAAAAGGCTACAAACAGGATTTGAAGTGATAATAAAGGGTAGCCCACCACTTGGAAATGCTAGTATTATCTTTTCAAACAGATTTGCCCCATAACGAAACTTTGCTTGTTTACAGAAGACAACTATTGTTGTTTGTTTCATAACTACGGTATTCAAGTGCCTTCAGATGTCATATGGCTGCACCACCTAGCACACTATATAAGCTGCTGTGCACATTATATAATCATGTAAAAAGAGTATGGCCCTCATTATGATGTCGGTCGGAGTTGCCTCCGACCGACACGGTTTCGGTGAGAGAACTGCCCGCAGCACAAGCTCCCATTGAGAAATGGAAGTTTGTGAACATCCCTGCACCGTGTGGCAGGCACGTCACAGTGCCTGACATATGGTGCGGCAGGCACGTCACAGTGCCTGCCATACGGTGCAGGGATGGTCAGGGGGGGCACCATAGGTGCTCCCCAGGCCCAAATGCGGAGGCCGCGGAGGGAATGGGGCCCTTCTAGGGGCCCCAATGTCCCTTTCCGACAGCCTTTCCATGTCGGAAAGGCCGACATGGAATGGCTGCCGGAAACCAACATCATAATCCCTACGGCAGACACGCCGGGGCAGATTTACAAGCCCCTTGCGCCACTTTTGCGCCACCGTTGCGTCACTTTTGTGACGCAGCGGCGACGTAAACCATGCGCCACGTTGCGCATTATTTACAACGTGACGCATCTAGGGAGATGCGTCACGTTGTAAAGCCCTGCGCCACATGAAACCTGCGTCAGGTTTCATGTGGGCGTTCCTCCGCACGGTGGGCGTTCCGTCGAAGGAAAGCCTCGTAAAAGTGACGCAGTGAAATCTACAAGATTTCACTGAGTCACTTTTCCGACTGCGCTGCGACGAATCCTTACGCCTGCTTCAAGCAGGCGTAAGGAGTGGCGCACCACGTTAGGTATGGGCAGCCCACGAGCATTGCTGGAGTTGCGTCGCGCTTGCGACACGACTCCAGCAATGCGCCGCCCTTGCGCCACAGGATGCGACACGCATCGGCCTTTCCTTGCGCCACGCATCCGTGGTGGCGCAAGGAGAGAATTGCGTGTCGCAACTATTCTGGCGCATCCCTGCTGATTTGCAGGGATGCGCCAGAAGTTGTAAATCTGCCCCGCCGTCCTTAAGGGATTATGGTGAGTTTCTGACCATCACGCTCCCTGAGCCTGTCGGAAAGTGTTGGTCGGTCCATCCGACTGCCTGCATCGTAATGCGTCGGTCAGACCGCAGCAGTAGATGCCGGTCGGACAGCAACCGGCGAATCGTCGGTTGCGGTCCGACCTGCATCGTAATTAGGCCCTATGCATAAAGCTAGAATATACTTGCTGGAACTTCCAACACATGTACGTAAACATGGACATTGTAACAACAACGGTGATTGATTTTAACAAATCAAGAAATTCCTGTGTATTTTGTGGTGAAAATCCCATAAGTATGCTCAAATTAATATAAATATAAAATTAGGATTTATTGTCAACTCGTATGTATTTTCCCTAGCACTGATTAAACAACTGGGTTACACCCAAATGATGAAACCTGTTGGCTGGGATCTAATACCTTTCACTGGAATGAAGGTTGAATTTAAAGGAAGATCTGTAAAAAGGACTTTGCGGAAATCATTTTAAGGACTGTAAACAAAGTGGTGCACGATCATGACCCTGTATTATGTTTTGGAACAGTTGTTCCTATTTGGAGAGCAAGGGTGTAGATATTCTCCCTCCTTGCTAACCCGCACATGCAACGGTTTATTCTGATTGATTTAACTATCGTTGGTATTGCACTAGGTTTTTGCTGCACTCTACAGGCCCTCTTGCTACCCAAATGTGTGTTTATGATTTGGAATCAACTTAATGTACAGCCAAAGGCAATCGATAAATTCCACTCCAGAATGTGAGTCACAACACAGTGGACTAAAACGTTTGCTTTGTGAAGCTGGGCTAAATAAGCATTTGTTTTATTCTGCTAATCAGAATTAACAACACTCTTCGATTGATATGCACATGTGAAGCGGAAACAGCTTAGGATACTTTCACAGCCCCATAGTCCACCACTGCCAGCTCTCTAATGACCATGACTACAATAGACGGGGACAAGGCTTACCATGCGTACTAAATCTACATGCTCCTTCACTCTTACTACCAATACATGCGACAGTCCAACTGAGATGGATACTGATAACTTAGTTATGAAATATGCCCTCCCATGCAGCAACAGTGTGGGCGCCCACGCAAAACACCAGTGATTGTGTTGTAGTGCCAGAACAGGTCCCTTATTGAGTTGATGACTGTTTGCTGCGCCTGTCAATTGGGGGCGGGGGTAGTATTCATAGTTACATGTTACTTTATTAAACAGGGTTGTAAACTCAGATTCAATTGAAAATGGACAGACGTTAATTGCTCAAGTCATATTACTGCCGTACTTGGTACGGAATCACACCTGCATACTGTAATAATTGCAACTGTACTGCATGACATTATCAAGCATCATATACTGTGATTCTCTATGCGATCTATGTATCTAATTACATATATCCACCACAGATGCTCCCCCTTGAAAGTGAGCAGACTTGGTGGAAAATTCAAATGCAGCACAGAAAGAGTCATCGTTGAATGGCGATTCTTTCTGTGCTGCAAATATATATTATCTACTGGCGGTCGCCAGTAGATAGTTATAGTTAGGACCTAGTTTCCATAGGAAAAGCGTTTTTTCTTTTCCCAATAACTTTGGCGCCGGATGACGAATGTTCGTGAAATTTTCAAAACTAGTGGGGCGCTCCGGTCAGCCCCTATCCTGAAAGTTTCGGGGTGATTCGTCAAGCGGGGGCTGAGAAAAAAGGGGGGTCCCAAAACGCGTTTTCCCCATGTTATTTCCCGTAGGAAAATTTAGACACGGCTACAGCCCGAACTGCTGAACGGAATTACACCAAATTTGGCAAAAAGGTAGCCCTTGGTTCAGAAAGCGCCCTTTTTTAAATGGTGTAAATCCGTTCAGTAGTTCCTGAGAAATTCAAAAAATAGAGGTCAAAAAATCAATTTCCCATAGGAAACTTTAGACACGGTTACAGCCAAAACTGCTGAACGGAATTACACCAAATTTGGCAAAAACGTAGTGCTTGGTTCAGAAAACGCCCTTTTTTTTAAATGGTGTAAATCCGTTCAGTAGTTTTTGAGATATTAAAGGAAAAAAATCTTTATATATCTGGGCGGGACCTAACTACACAAGCACGAGCTTGGCTCTAATTGGCTGCCAACACTTCAATCCAGGAAGTGTTGGCAGCCATCTTGATGCAATGCTTTTTAGGTCTTGCCTAGCGATGCAGCGCATGCGCTGCCCACTACACAAACACCACTGCACTGTCCTAAACCCTAAAACACTACCCCAGCACGACCCCCTACACTGCACGAACACCACTGCACTGCCCTAAACCCTAAAACACTACCAAAGCACGACCCCCTACACTGCCCAAACACCACTGCACTGCCCTAAACCCTAAAACACTATCCCCAGCACGACCCCCTACACTGCCCGAACACCACTGCACTGCCCTAAACCCTGAAACACGACCCCCAGCACGACCCCCTACACTGCCCGAACACCACTGCACTGCCCTAAACCATTAAACACTACCCCCAGCAAGACCCCCTACACTGCCCGAAAACCACTGCACTGCCCTAAACCCTGAAACATCACCCCCAGCAAGACCCCCTACACTGCCTGAACACCACTGTCCTAAACCCTGAAACACCACCCCCAGCAAGACCCCCTACACTGCCCGAACACAACTGCACTGCCCTAAACCCTGAAACACCACCCCCAGCACCACCCCTACACTGCCCGAACACCACTGCTCTGCCCTAAACCCTGAAATACCACCCCCAGCACGACCCCCTACACTGCCCGAACACCACTGCACTGCCCTAAACCCTGAAACACTAGCCCCAGCACGACCCCCTACACTGCCCGAACACCACTGCACTGCCCTAAACCCTGAAACACCAGCCCCAGCACCACCCCCTACACTGCCCAAACACCACTGCACTGCCCTAAACCCTGAAACACCAGCCCCAGCACGACCCCCTACACTGCCCGAACACCACTGCACTGCCCTAAACCCTGAAACACCAGCCCCAGCACGACCCCCTACACTGCCCGAACACCACTGCACTGCCCTAAACCCTGAAACACCAGCCCCAGCACGACCCCCTACACTGCCCGAACACCACTGCACTGCCCTAAACCCTGAAACACCAGCCCCAGCACGACCCCCTACACTGCCCAGAACACCACTGCACTGCCCTAAACACTGAAACACCACCCCCTGCACGACCCCCTACACTGCCCGAACACCACTGCACTGCCCTAAACCCTGAAACACCACCCCTGCACGACCCCCTACACTGCCCGAACACCACTGCACTGCCCTAAACCCTGAAACACCACCCCCAGCACGACCCCTACACTGCCCGAACACCACTGCACTGCCCTAAACCCTGAAACACTACCCCCAGCAAGACCCCCTACACTGCCCAAACACCACTGCACTTCCCCAAACCCTGAAACATCACCCCCAGCAAGACCCCCTACACTGCCCGAACACCTCTGCCCTAAATCCTGAAACACCACCCCCAGCAAGACCCCCTACACTGCCTGAACACCACTGCACTGCCCTAAACACTGAAACACCACCCCCAGCACGACCCCCTACACTGCACGAACACCACTGCTCTGCCCAAAACCCTGAAACACCAGCCCCAGCATGACCCCCTACACTGCCCAAACACCACTGTACTGCCCTAAACCCTGAAACACCAGCCCCAGCACGACCCCCTACACTGCCCGAACACCACTGCACTGCCCTAAACCCTGAAACACAACCCCTACACTGCCCGAACACCACTGCACTGCCCTAAAACCTGAAACACCAGCCCCAGCACGACCCCCTACACTGCCCGAACACTACTGCACTGCCCTAATCCCTGAAACACCAGCCCCAGCATGACCGCGTACACTGCCCAAACACCACTGCACTGCCCTAAACCCTGAAACACCAGCCCCAGCACGACCCCCTACACTGCCCGAACACCACTGCACTGCCCTAAACCCTGAAACACCAGCCCCAGCACGACCCCCTACCATGCCCGAACACCACTGCACTGCCCTAAACCCTGAAATACCAGCCCCAGCAAGACCCCCTACACTGCCCGAACACCACTGCACTGCCCTAAACCCAGAAACACCAGCCCCTGCAAGACCCCGTACACTGCCCGAACACCACTGCACTGCCCTAAACCCTGAACCACCACCCCCAGCAATACCCCCTACACTGCCCGAACACCACTGCACTAAAGCCTGAAACACCACCCCCAGCAAGACCCCTACACTGGTTGAACACCACTGCACTAACCTAAACCCTGAAACACCATCCCCTGCACGACCCCTACACTGCCCGAACACAACTGCACTGCCCTAAACCCTGAAACACCACCCCCTGCACGACCCCCTACACTGCCCGAACACCACTGCACTGCCCTAAACCCTGAAACACCACCCCCAGCACGACCCCCTACACTGCCCGAACACCACTGTACTGCCCTAAACCCTAAACCATACCCCCAGCACGACTCCCTACTCTGCCCGAACACCACTGCTCTGCCCTAAACCCTGAAACACTACCCCCAGCACGACCCCCTACACTGCCCGAACACCACTGCTCAGCCCTAAACCCTGAAACACCACCCCCAGCACGTCCACCTACACTGCCCGAACACCACTGCACTGCCCAAAACCCTGAAACACTAGCCCCAGCACGACCCCCTACACTGCCCAAACACCACTGCACTGCCCTAAACCCTGAAACACCAGCCCCAGCACGACCCCCTACACTGCCAGGACACCACTGCACTGCCCTAAACCCTGAAACACCACCCCCAGCACGACCCCCTACACTGCCCAAACACCACTGCACTGCCCTAAACCCTGAAACACCACCCCCAGCACGACCCCCTGCACTGCCCGAACACACTGCACTGCCCTAAACCCTGAAAAAATACCCCCAGCAAGACCCCCTACACTGCCCGAACACCACAGCACTGCCCTAAACCCTGAAACATCACCCCCAGCAAGACCCCCTACACTGCCTGAACACTGCTGCCCTAAACCCTGAAACACCACCCCCAGCAAGACCCCCTACACTGCCCAAACACCACTGCACTGCCCTAAACCCTGAAACACCACCCCCAGCACGACCCCCTACACTGCCCGAACACCACTGCACTACCCTAAACCCTGAAACACTAGCCCCAGCATGACCCCCTACACTGCCCGAACACCACTGCTACTGCCCGAACACCACTGCACTACCCTAAACCCTGAAACACCAGCCCCAGCACGACCCCTACAATGCCCAAACACCACTGCACTGCCCTAAACCCTGAAACACAAGCCCCAGCACGACCCCCTACACTGCCCGAACACCACTGCACTGCCCTAAACCCTGAAACACCAGCCCCAGCACGACCCCCTACACTGCCCGAACACCACTGCACTGCCATAAACCCTGAAACACCAGCCCCAGCACGACCCCCTACACTGCCCGAACACCACTGCACGGCCCTAAACCCTGAAACACCACCCCTGCATGACCCCCTACACTGCCCGAACACCACTGCACTGCCCTAAACCCTGAAACACCAGCCCCAGCACGACCACCCTACACTGCCCGAACACCACTGCACCCGCCCTAAACCCTGAAACACCAGCCCCAGCACGACCCCCTACACTGCCCGAACACCACTGCACTGCCCTAAACCCTGAAACACCAGCCCCAGCAAGACCCCATACACTGCCCGAACACCACTGCACTGCCCTAAACCCTGAAACACCAGCCCCAGCAAGACCCCCTACACTGCCCGAACACCACTGCACTGCCCTAAACCCTGAAACACCAGCCCCAGCAAGACCCCTATACTGCCCAAACACCACTGCACTGCCCTAAACCCTGAAACACCAGCCCCAGCACGACCCCTACACTGCCCGAACACCACTGCACTGCCATAAACCCTGAAACACCAGCCCCAGCACGACCCCCTACACTGCCCGAACACCACTGCACTGCCCTAAACCCTGAAACACCACCCCTGCATGACCCCTACACTGCCCGAACACCACTGCACTGCCCTAAACCCTGAAACACCAGCCCCAGAACGACCACCTACACTGCCCGAACACCACTGCACCTGCCCTAAACCCTGAAACACCAGCCCCAGCACGACCCCCTACACTGCCCGAACACCACTGCACTGCCCTAAACCCTGAAACACCAGCCCCAGCAAGACCCCATACACTGCCCGAACACCACTGCACTGCCCTAAACCCTGAAACACCAGCCCCAGCAAGACCCCTACACTGCCCGAACACTACTGCACTGCCCTAAACCCTGAAACACCAGCCCCAGCAAGACCCCTATACTGCCCAAACACCACTGCACTGCCCTAAACCCTGAAACACCACCCCCAGCACGACCCCCTACACTGCCCAAACACCACTGCTCTGCCCTAAACCCTGAAACACCAGCCCCAGCACGACCCCTACACTGCCCGAACACCACTGCACAGCCCTAAACCCTGAAACACCACCCCTGCACGACCCCCTACCCTGCCCGAACACCACTGCACTGCCCTAAACCATGAAACACCACCCACAGCATGACCCCCTACACTGCCCGAACACCACTGCACTGCCGTAAACCCTGAAACACTACCCCTAGCAAGACCCACTACACTGCCCGAACACCACTGCACTGCCCTAAACCCTGAAACATCACCCCCAGCAAGACCCCCTACACTGCCTGAACACCACTGCCCTAAACCCTGAAACACCACCCCCAGCAAGACCCCCTACACTGCCCGAACACCACTGCACTGCCCTAAACCCTGAAACACCACCCCCAGCATGACCCCCTACACTGCCCGAACTCCACTGCTCTGCCCTAAACCCTGAAACACCAGCCCCAGCACGACCCCCTACACTGCCCGAACACCACTGCACTGCCCTAAACCCTGAAACACTAGCCCCAGCACGACCCCCTACACTGCCTGAACACCACTGCACTGCCCTAAACCCTGAAACACCAGCCCCAGCACGACCCCATACACTGCCCGAACACCACTGCTCTGCCCTAAACCCTGAAACACCAGCCCCAGCACGACCCCCTACACGGCCTGAACACCACTGCACTGCCCTAAACCCTGAAACACCAGCCCCAGCACGACCCCCTACACTGCCCGAACACCACTGCACTACCCTAAACCACGAGCCCCAGCAAGACCCCCTACACTGCCCGAACACCACTGCACTGCCCTAAATCCAGAAACACCAGCCCCAGCAAGACCCCCTACCATGCCCGAACACCACTGCACTGCCCTAAACCCTGAAATACCAGCCCCAGCAAGACCCCCTACACTGCCCGAACACCACTGCACTGCCCTAAACCCAGAAACACCAGCCCCTGCAAGACCCCGTACACTGCCCGAACACCACTGCACTGCCCTAAACCCTGAAACACCACCCCCAGCAATACCCCCTACACTGCCCGAACACCACTGCACTAAAGCCTGAAACACCACCCCCAGCAAGACCCCTACACTGGTTGAACACCACTGCACTAACCTAAACCCTGAAACACCATCCCCTGCACGACCCCCTACACTGCCCGAACACAACTGCACTGCCCTAAACCCTGAAACACCACCCCTGCACGACCCCCTACACTGCCCGAACACCACTGCACTGCCCTAAACCCTGAAACACCACCCCCAGCACGACCCCCTACACTGCCCGAACACCACTGTACTGCCCTAAACCCTAAACCATACCCCCAGCACGACTCCCTACTCTGCCCGAACACCACTGCTCTGCCCTAAACCCTGAAACACTACCCCCAGCACGACCCCCTACACTGCCCGAACACCACTGCTCAGCCCTAAACCCTGAAACACCACCCCCAGCACGTCCACCTACACTGCCCGAACACCACTGCACTGCCCAAAACCCTGAAACACTAGCCCCAGCACGACCCCCTACACTGCCCAAACACCACTGCACTGCCCTAAACCCTGAAACACCAGCCCCAGCACGACCCCCTACACTGCCAGGACACCACTGCACTGCCCTAAACCCTGAAACACCACCCCCAGCACGACCCCTACACTGCCCAAACACCACTGCACTGCCCTAAACCCTGAAACACCACCCCCAGCACGACCCCTGCACTGCCCGAACACACTGCACTGCCCTAAACCCTGAAACACTACCCCCAGCAAGACCCCCTACACTGCCCGAACACCACAGCACTGCCCTAAACCCTGAAACATCACCCCCAGCAAGACCCCCTACACTGCCTGAACACTGCTGCCCTAAACCCTGAAACACCACCCCCAGCAAGACCCCTACACTGCCCAAACACCACTGCACTGCCCTAAACCCTGAAACACCACCCCCAGCACGACCCCCTACACTGCCCGAACACCACTGCACTACCCTAAACCCTGAAACACTAGCCCCAGCATGACCCCCTACACTGCCCGAACACCACTGCTACTGCCCGAACACCACTGCACTACCCTAAACCCTGAAACACCAGCCCCAGCACGACCCCTACAATGCCCAAACACCACTGCACTGCCCTAAACCCTGAAACACAAGCCCCAGCACGACCCCCTACACTGCCCGAACACCACTGCACTGCCCTAAACCCTGAAACACCAGCCCCAGCACGACCCGCTACACTGCCCGAACACCACTGCACTGCCATAAACCCTGAAACACCAGCCCCAGCACGACCCCTACACTGCCCGAACACCACTGCACGGCCCTAAACCCTGAAACACCACCCCTGCATGACCCCCTACACTGCCCGAACACCACTGCACTGCCCTAAACCCTGAAACACCAGCCCCAGAACGACCACCTACACTGCCCGAACACCACTGACCCGCCCTAAACCCTGAAACACCAGCCCCAGCACGACCCCCTACACTGCCCGAACACCACTGCACTGCCCTAAACCCTGAAACACCAGCCCCAGCAAGACCCCATACACTGCCCGAACACCACTGCACTGCCCTAAACCCTGAAACACCAGCCCCAGCAAGACCCCCTACACTGCCCGAACACTACTGCACTGCCCTAAACCCTGAAACACCAGCCCCAGCAAGACCCCCTATACTGCCCAAACACCACTGCACTGCCCTAAACCCTGAAACACCACCCCCAGCACGACCCCCTACACTGCCCAAACACCACTGCTCTGCCCAAAACCCTGAAACACCTGCCCCAGCACGACCCCCTACACTGCCCGAACACCCCGCACAGCCCTAAACCCTGAAACACCACCTCCTGCACGACCCCCTACCCTGCCCGAACACCACTGCACTGCCCTAAACCATGAAACACCACCCACAGCATGACCCCCTACACTGCCCGAACACCACTGCACTGCCGTAAACCCTGAAACACTACCCTAGCAAGACCCACTACACTGCCCGAACACCACTGCACTGCCCTAAACCCTGAAACATCACCCCCAGCAAGACCCCCTACACTGCCAGAACACCACTGCCCTAAACCCTGAAACACCACCCCCAGCAAGACCCCCTACACTGCCCGAACACCACTGCACTGCCCTAAACCCTGAAATACCACCCCCAGCATGACCCCCTACACTGCCCGAACTCCACTGCTCTGCCCAAAACCCTGAAACACCAGCCCCAGCACGACCCCCTACACTGCCCGAACACCACTGCACTGCCCTAAACCCTGAAACACTAGCCCCAGCACGACCCCCTACACTGCCTGAACACCACTGCACTGCCCTAAACCCTGAAACACCAGCCCCAGCACGACCCCATACACTGCCCGAACACCACTGCACTGCCCTAAACCCTGAAACACCAGCCCCAGCACGACCCCCTACACGGCCTGAACACCACTGCACTGCCCTAAACCCTGAAACACCAGCCCCAGCACGACCCCCTACACTGCCCGAACACCACTGCACTACCCTATACCACGAGCCCCAGCAAGACCCCCTACACTGCCCGAACACCACTGCACTGCCCTAAATCCAGAAACACCAGCCCCAGCAAGACCCCCTACACTGCCTGAACACCACTGCACTGCCCTAAACCCTGAAACACCACCCCCAGCAAGACCCCCTACACTGCCCGAACACCACTGCACTAAACCCTGAAACACCACCCCCAGCAAGACCCCCTACACTGCCCAAACACCACTGCACTGCCCTAAACCCTGAAACACCACCCCGTGCACGACCCCCTACACTGCCCGACCACCACTGCACTGCCCTAAACCCTGAAACACCACCCCCTGCATGACCCCCTACAATGCCCGAACACCACTGCACTGCCCTAAACCCTGAAACACCACCCCCAGCACGACCCTCTACACTGCCCGAACACCACTGCACTGCCCTAAACCTGAAACACCACTCCCAGCACGACCCCCTACTCTGCCCGAACACCACTGCTCTGCCCCAAACCCTGAAACACCAGCCCCGGCACGTCCCCCTACACTGCCTGAACACCACTGCACTGCCCTAAACCTGAAACACCACCCCCGGCATGACCCCCGACTCTCCCCGAACACCACTGCTCTGCCCTAAACCCTAAAACACTACCCCCAGCACGACCCCTTACACTGCCCGAACACCACTGCTCTGCCCTAAACCCTGAAACACCAGCCCCAGCACGTCCACCTACACTGCCCGAACACCACTGCACTGCCCTAAACACTGAAACACTAGCCCCAGCACGACCCCCTATACTGCCCGAACACCACTGCACTGCCCTAAACCCTGAAACACCAGCCCCAGCACGACCCCCTACACTGCCCGAACACCACTGCACTGCCCTAAACCCTGAAACACCAGCCCCAGCACGACCCCCTACACTGCCCGAACACCACTGCACTGCCCTAAACCCTGAAACACCACCCCCAGCACGACCCCCTACACTGCCCGAACACCACTGCACTGCCCTAAACCCTGAAACACCACTCCCAGCACGACCCCCTACTCTGCCCGAACACCACTGCTCTGCCCCAAACCCTGAAACACCAGCCCCGGCACGTCCCCCTACACTGCCTGAACACCACTGCACTGCCCTAAACCTGAAACACCACCCCCGGCATGACCCCCGACTCTCCACGAACACCACTGCTCTGCCCTAAACCCTAAAACACTACCCCCAGCACGACCCCTTACACTGCCCGAACACCACTGCTCTGCCCTAAACCCTGAAACACCAGCCCCAGCACGATCCACCTACACTGCCCGAACACCACTGCACTGCCCTAAACACTGAAACACTAGCCCCAGCACGACCCCCTATACTGCCCGAACACCACTGCACTGCCCTAAACCCTGAAACACCAGCCCCAGCACGACCCCTACACTGCCCGAACACCACTGCACTGCCCTAAACCCTGAAACACCAGCCCCAGCACGACCCCCTACACTGCCCGAACACCACTGCACTGCCCTAAACCCTGAAACACCACCCCCAGCACGACCCCCTACACTGCCCGAACACCACTGCACTGCCCTAAACCCTGAAACACCACCCCAGCACGACCCCCTACACTGCCCGAACACCACTGCACTGCCCTAAACCCTGAAACACCACCCGCAGCATGACCCCCTACACTGCCCGAACACCACTGCACTGCCCTAAACCCTGAAACACCACCCCTGCATGACCCCTACACTGCCCGAACACCACTGCACTGCCCTAAACCCTGAAACACCAGCCCCAGCAAGACCCCCTACACTGCCCGAACACCACTGCACTGCCCTAAACCCGTAAAACACCAGCCCCAGCAAGACCCCATACACTGCCCAAACACCACTGCACTGCCCTAAACCCTGAAACACCAGCCCCCAGCAAGACCCCCTACACTGCCCGAACACCACTGCACTGCCCTAAACCCTGAAACACCAGCCCCAGCAAGACCCCTACACTACCCGAACACCACTGCACTGCCCTAAACCCTGAAACACCACCCCCAGCAAGACCCCTACACTGCCCGAACACCACTGCCCTAAACCCTGAAACACCACCCCCAGCAAGACCCCCTACACTGCCCAAACACCACTGCACTGCCCTAAACCCTGAAACACTACCCCTGCACGACCCCTACACTGCCCCAACACCACTGCACTGCCCTAAACCCTGAAACACCACCCCCTGCACGACCCCCTACACTGCCCGAACACCACTGCACTGCCCTAAACCCTGAAACACCACCCCCAGCACGACCCCCTACACTGCCAGAACACCACTGCACTGCCCTAAACACCACCCCCAGCATGACCCCATACTCTGCCCGAACACCACTGCACTGCCCAAAACCCTGAAACACTAGCCCCAGCACGACCCCCTACACTGCCCGAGCACCACTGCACTGCCCTAAACCCTGAAACACCACCCCCAGCACGTCCCCCTACACTGCCCGAACACCACTGCACTGTCCAAAACCCTGAAACACTACTCCCAGCACGACCCCATACACTGCCCGAACACCACTGCACTGCCCAAAACCCTGAAACACTAGCCCCAGCACGACCCCCTACACTGCCCGAGCACCACTGCACTGCCCTAAACCCTGAAACACCAGCCCCAGCACGACCCCCTACACTGCCCGAACACCACTGCACTGCCCTAAACCCTGAAACACCAGCCCCAGCACGACCCCCTACACTGCCCGAACACCACTGAACTGCCCTAAACCCTGAAACACCAGCCCCAGGACGACCCCCTACACTGCCCGAACACCACTGCACTGCCCTAAACCCTGAAACACCACCCCCTGCACGACCCCCTACACTGCCCTAACACCACTGCACTGCCCTAAACCCTGAAACACCACCCCCTGCACGACCCCCTACACTGCCCGAACACCACTGCACTGCCCTAAACCCTGAAACACCACCTCCTGCACCACACCCTACACTGCCCGAACACCCCTGTACTGCCCTAAACCCTAAACCCCACCCCCAGCACGACTCCCTACTCTGCCCGAACACCACTGCTCTGCCCTAAACCCTGAAACACTAGCCCCAGCACGACCCCCTACACTGCCCAAACACCACTGCACTGCCCTAAACCCTGAAACACCAGCCCCAGCACGACCCCCTACACTGCCAGGACACCACTGCACTGCCCTAAACCCTGAAACACCACCCCCAGCACGACCCCCTACACTGCCCAAACACCACTGCACTGCCCTAAACCCTGAAACACCACCCCCAGCACGACCCCCTACACTGCCCGAACACCACTGCACTGCCCTAAACCCTGAAACACTACCCCCAGCAAGACCCCCTACACTGCCCGAACACCACAGCACTGCCCTAAACCCTGAAACATCACCCCCAGCAAGACCCCCTACACTGCCTGAACACTGCTGCCCTAAACCCTGAAACACCACCCCCAGAAAGACCCCCTACACTGCCCAAACACCACTGCACTGCCCTAAACCCTGAAACACCACCCCTGCACGACCCCCTACACTGCCCGAACACCACTGCACTGCCCTAAACCCTGAAACACCACCCCCAGCACGACCCCTTACACTGCCAGAACACCACTGCACTGCCCTAAACACCACCCCCAGCATGACCCCATACTCTGCCCGAACACCACTGCTCTGCCCTAAACCCTAAAACACTACCCCCAGCACGAACCCCTACACTGTCCGAACACCACTGCTCTGCCCTAAACCCTAAAACACCACCCCCAGCACGTCCCCCTACACTGCCCGAACACCACTGCACTGTCCAAAACCCTGAAACACTACTCCCAGCACGACCCCATACACTGCCCGAACACAACTGCACTGCCCAAAACCCTGAAACACTAGCCCCAGCACGACCCCCTACACTGCTCGAGCACCACTGCACTGCCCTAAACCCTGAAACACCAGCCCCAGCACGACCCCCTACACTGCCCGAACACCACTGCACTGCCCTAAACCCTGAAACACCAGCCCCAGCACGACCCCCTACACTGCCCGAACACCACTGCACTGCCCTAAACCCTGAACACAACCCCCTACACTGCCGAACACCACTGCACTGCCCTAAAACCTGAAACACCAGCCCCAGCACGACCCCCTACACTGCCCGAACACTACTGCACTGCCCTAATCCCTGAAACACCAGCCCCAGCATGACCGCGTACACTGCCCAAACACCACTGCACTGCCCTAAACCCTGAAACACCAGCCCCAGCACGACCCCCTACACTGCCCGAACACCACTGCACTGCCCTAAACCCTGAAACACCAGCCACAGCACGACCCCCTACCATGCCCGAACTCCACTGCACTGCCCTAAACCCTGAAATACCAGCCCCAGCAAGACCCCCTACACTGCCCTAACACCACTGCACTGCCCTAAACCCAGAAACACCAGCCCCTGCAAGACCCCGTACACTGCCCGAACACCACTGCACTGCCCTAAACCCTGAAACACCACCCCCAGCAATACCCCCTACACTGCCCGAACACCACTGCACTAAAGCCTGAAACACCACCCCCAGCAAGACCCCTACACTGGTTGAACACCACTGCACTAACCTAAACCCTGAAACACCATCCCCTGCACGACCCCCTACACTGCCCGAACACAACTGCACTGCCCTAAACCCTGAAACACCACCCCCTGCACGACCCCCTACACTGCCCGAACACCACTGCACTGCCCTAAACCCTGAAACACCACCCCCAGCACGACCCCCTACACTGCCCGAACACCACTGTACTGCCCTAAACCCTAAACCATACCCCCAGCACGACTCCCTACTCTGCCCGAACACCACTGCTCTGCCCTAAACCCTGAAACACTACCCCCAGCACGACCCCCTACACTGCCCGAACACCACTGCTCAGCCCTAAACCCTGAAACACCACCCCCAGCACGTCCACCTACACTGCCCGAACACCACTGCACTGCCCAAAACCCTGAAACACTAGCCCCAGCACGACCCCCTACACTGCCCAAACACCACTGCACTGCCCTAAACCCTGAAACACCAGCCCCAGCACGACCCCCTACACTACCAGGACACCACTGCACTGCCCTAAACCCTGAAACACCACCCCCAGCATGACCCCCTACACTGCCCAAACACCACTGCACTGCCCTAAACCCTGAAACACCACCCCCAGCACGACCCCCTGCACTGCCCGAACACACTGCACTGCCCTAAACCCTGAAAAAATACCCCCAGCAAGACCCCCTACACTGCCCGAACACCACAGCACTGCCCTAAACCCTGAAACATCACCCCCAGCAAGACCCCCTACACTGCCTGAACACTGCTGCCCTAAACCCTGAAACACCACCCCCAGCAAGACCCCCTACACTGCCCAAACACCACTGCACTGCCCTAAACCCTGAAACACCACCCCCAGCACGACCCCCTACACTGCCCGAACACCACTGCACTACCCTAAACCCTGAAACACTAGCCCCAGCATGACCCCCTACACTGCCCGAACACCACTGCTACTGCCCGAACACCACTGCACTACCCTAAACCCTGAAACACCAGCCCCAGCACGACCCCCTACAATGCCCAAACACCACTGCACTGCCCTAAACCCTGAAACACAAGCCCCAGCACGACCCCCTACACTGCCCGAACACCACTGCACTGCCCTAAACCCTGAAACACCAGCCCCAGCACGACCCCCTACACTGCCCGAACACCACTGCACTGCCATAAACCCTGAAACACCAGCCCCAGCACGACCCCCTACACTGCCCGAACACCACTGCACGGCCCTAAACCCTGAAACACCACCCCCTGCATGACCCCCTACACTGCCCGAACACCACTGCACTGCCCTAAACCCTGAAACACCAGCCCCAGAACGACCACCTACACTGCCCGAACACCACTGACCCGCCCTAAACCCTGAAACACCAGCCCCAGCACGACCCCCTACACTGCCCGAACACCACTGCACTGCCCTAAACCCTGAAACACCAGCCCCAGCAAGACCCCATACACTGCCCAAACACCACTGCACTGCCCTAAACCCTGAAACACCAGCCCCAGCAAGACCCCCTACACTGCCCGAACACTACTGCACTGCCCTAAACCCTGAAACACCAGCCCCAGCAAGACCCCCTATACTGCCCAAACACCACTGCACTGCCCTAAACCCTGAAACACCACCCCCAGCACGACCCCCTACACTGCCCAAACACCACTGCTCTGCCCAAAACCCTGAAACACCAGCCCCAGCACGACCCCCTACACTGCCCGAACACCACTGCACAGCCCTAAACCCTGAAACACCACCCCCTGCACGACCCCCTACCCTGCCCGAACACCACTGCACTGCCCTAAACCATGAAACACCACCCACAGCATGACCCCCTACACTGCCCGAACACCACTGCACTGCCATAAACCCTGAAACACTACCCTAGCAAGACCCACTACACTGCCCGAACACCACTGCACTGCCCTAAACCCTGAAACATCACCCCCAGCAAGACCCCATACACTGCCAGAACACCACTGCCCTAAACCCTGAAACACCACCCCCAGCAAGACCCCTACACTGCCCGAACACCACTGCACTGCCCTAAACCCTGAAATACCACCCCCAGCATGACCCCCTACACTGCCCGAACTCCACTGCTCTGCCCAAAACCCTGAAACACCAGCCCCAGCACGTCCCCCTACACTGCCCGAACACCACTGCACTGCCCTAAACCCTGAAACACTAGCCCCAGCACGACCCCCTACACTGCCTGAACACCACTGCACTGCCCTAAACCCTGAAACACCAGCCCCAGCACGACCCCATACACTACCCGAACACCACTGCTCTGCCCTAAACCCTGAAACACCAGCCCCAGCACGACCCCCTACACGGCCTGAACACCACTGCACTGCCCTAAACCCTGAAACACCAGCCCCAGCACGACCCCCTACACTGCCCGAACACCACTGCACTACCCTAAACCACGAGCCCCAGAAAGACCCCCTACACTGCCCGAACACCACTGCACTGCCCTAAATCCAGAAACACCAGCCCCAGCAAGACCCCCTACCATGCCCGAACACCACTGCACTGCCCTAAACCCTGAAATACCAGCCCCAGCAAGACCCCCTACACTGCCCGAACACCACTGCACTGCCCTAAACCCAGAAACACCAGCCCCTGCAAGACCCCCGTACACTGCCCGAACACCACTGCACTGCCCTAAACCCTGAAACACCACCCCCAGCAATACCCCCTACACTGCCCGAACACCACTGCACCTAAAGCCTGAAACACCACCCCCAGCAAGACCCCTACACTGGTTGAACACCACTGCACTAACCTAAACCCTGAAACACCATCCCCTGCACGACCCCCTACACTGCCCGAACACAACTGCACTGCCCTAAACCCTGAAACACCACCCCTGCACGACCCCCTACACTGCCCGAACACCACTGCACTGCCCTAAACCCTGAAACACCACCCCCAGCACGACCCCCTACACTGCCCGAACACCACTGTACTGCCCTAAACCTGCAACTGGAACGAAGTACACAGA